>OX451739.1:1094717252-1096155176 GCA_948472305.1 Vicia faba
TTAGGGTTTTAGTGATGAATAGTCAATATTCGATATCTGGCCCTCACATGAGTGAGGGTTTATATAATTCCCCCGACGCTTGGCTACTGGTCCTTACTTTTGGGCCTAGATATGCGGGTCCGCACAAATAGGTAAATTCTAGGACTTAGTCAAACCGGGCAGGTGTACCCGCAACTAGCCGTTAGTTCCGAGGAGGAGATAGATTACGGGTAGTGGTCTGGTTAGTTCCTGGTTTTTTATCTGAATTGAGGTCAGGCAGACTGAGAGGCGCTCGTTGATTGTCATAGGTCAGTTCTGGTCCAGGAGGTAAAATGATCGATGGTGCCGACGGAGGGAGGGGGAGCCTGGGCCATGGTCAGACGAGCCATTATGAAGGAGGAGGTAATACTGGGCCCACTCTAGTTATTGGGCCAGTCTAGAACAGTAGCCCCTAAGTCGTTGCTTTTGGGTACAAGAGTGATGACTTTAACACCTGCTCGTAGAATAGGGTGCTTCTTACGGGGAGCGTGAGCGTCGCTCATTGTTCCTTTCTCACGGGGAGATGATTAGTTGGTCATTTGCGCTTCAAAAATTGACGAGGTAATGTGTTTTGGGTAGTGTGCTGATGTAGTGGCACAATGATGGCCTAGGGGCTAGGGTGCAATGATGATGATCCTATGGTTCCCTAGGCGTGTGTCTCTCACACGCGAGCGAGTTTAGCTATAAATATGAGAGGAGTAGAGCATTATTCATTTTTTGTTCTTCTCTCGCATTTCTCGTTATTGCTCGCCTATCTACTGCCGTTGTTTCCTGAAGATTAGTTGTTCTCCGTTGTTCCTTTCAACTTCCTTCCTTCTTTAATTGGTAAGATTCCAGATTTTCGTTGTTATTTAGCTGTTGTAGCCTAGATTTTCACGATTTTCTTCTTAGAAATGCATGCGGTTAGGTTTAGGATCCTGTCTTTTAGGGCGTTCTTGGGGAGTGTTGATGGTAGACGGTGGTTCTGTAGTTTAGAGTTGGCGGAGCTGCTGTGGATCCTCCCCATAATTTTTCAAGATATGCCGTAGATAGGACTTGAGGATTTAGGTCGTTTTGCTTATTGGAGTTCGCCTAGTTGGGGAAAGTGGTTGTTTGTTTAGTTGCCTTAATGAGTGTTCATGTCAGGGACATTGTCCTTATTTATCATCCCCCTTTCACATGATTTGTGGTGGAAGGGTGGTTTTGATATTAATGTCAACCTCACCTGTATCCTCTACTTTTCAGGTACTATGGTCGATAATGTCGGAGGTGACATCTTCGAGGAACCTGTTGGATCCTCTCAAAGTTATATGGACAAGACTCGTAGCACGTCGAGCATCCTGGAGATATCTGGGGACGAGTTGAACCAGTCTGATCAACAAGTAGGGAGAGAGGATGTGGAGATGACCCCCCCACTAATCAGGGTGAAGACCCGAGGATGCAAGTCATGGAGGATCCTTGGGACCATGGGTGCTATTGTATTTAGTACCAGGATGACACTTTTACTGATGTATCTTCGTACTCGGCTGGAGACAATAACACAGAAGACTGATCGGTGTGGGTCCTGTTATACCCATATTTTCCCCCTAAGATTCCTCTATCATCTCATATCAACTCAATCATATCAAGATCACACTAGGGTTTGGTTCTTTTCCCTATATTTAGATTTGCTCATGAGGGATCACCAAGAACTTTGATTTGTATATTATAGTCATATTTGTCTTGTGTTGATTAACTTTTAACTAACAAATACAATGAATGTTTGCTCTAATTGATGATACTATATGTGAGAGCACAACACACTTCATCATGTTGATTCATAGGTTCATGAGTTTATTTCCATGCCTTCTTCAGCAAAGCTTCATTGAAATTTAAGTTTCATCATTGAAAGTGCTTTAAATAAATGTCATGACAAGGTCTACTATGATTCATCATGCTTCAATTGCCAAAGGAAGTCAAAAGATGCATGATTTGATCGAAGAAGTTTGACCTAATTGGACAATTTCTTGATTATTTGATCACAAGTGCACAACTCCCTCAATTCTTAACATTTGGAAGTGGTTATTGTTACTATAGGTCCTTATTATCATCCACAACAAAATATCTTCACATAACAAAAGTTTTTGTACAAGAAAGATTGTCAAAATTGAAAGGGGTTCCCAAGCCATTTTGATGCTCTAGGAGTTAGGGTTTTGGACTTCTAAGGGCTATATATTTTTCATATTTTGATATTTTTGGGTTGTTCAAAAGATATGCTTATCCTTAAAGGGTTATCAAAAAATCATTTCAAAAGTTCCAAAAATTTTTTATGGGAAAGATCACTAATGATTGAGAAAGATTACAAGTCCTTTAGATAGGCCATCAAATTCACTTATGTGACTTCAAAAAGTCATAAATTGATCAATTTTAATCTCCTTGAGCCCATTATTTTTCCATAATGATCTTAAGAGTGTGAACTTTAACTCTTCTTTCATGTGCAAAACTAGAAAATGGTTAGAATATTCCTTAAAAGCTCAAAAGATTATAGGTCACCTTATGGATTTTCATCAAATTCAAAGGATCGTAACTTGTCCAATATTTGGAATTTTTGAGTGATACAAGTTTCATAATACTCTTTTAGGATTCCAATTCAAGCTAGCATCATTAATCAAATAAAATTTTTAGGATAAGATCTTGTTTGGAGTCAAAATATTTTGGGTCATTTTTGAAGAAAAACTTAGAATTTTTTCTAAGTATAAAAGTCAACACCTTTTTTTCTTCTGATTTTGACCAAGCACAACTTTTAGCTCAAGCATCCAAATGATCCCTTTATTAGAATGCTATAAAGAATGTTACATCATATTTCCAATGCATCAATAATCAGGTCCTAAGGTTCCCTAAATCATTCACACCATGAGTTCAAAGCCAGCTACTTGAAATTGAATTTTCCTTCCAAGTTAGAATTTGAAATCCATATTTTGCCTTCTAAACACAAAATTTTCACACGTTTTTGCTTCTAATCATATTTAGAAACTTTCCAAAAGCATTTAGCATCATGAAACACATGCTTTGGCTGAGTTTTGATGCTAAGAAAGTCACACATTTCTCATGTTTCAGATTCACACGAATTCACTCAATTACTCTCCCATTTGCACGCTTAAGCATTGCCTCATCCTCTCCTCTAAATAAGATGCACACTCCACCTATTTCCACAAGCTTTTGATAGCTAACTGACTCCTGCCAATATCTCATTTGAACTCTTAAGGCTTGAATTTGTTTTCTCGTTTCCACCTTCCAAATCACCAAAAGCTTCATTTAGTTAGCTCCATTGAAATTTTTTGAAGCTAACCATACTCTTACCTTCAAGAATCGTGACCTATTTTGAGCTACAGAAGTCCAGTTTCAGAGCAACTTTCTGCTACTTCGTTAAGGCAGATTTCTTAGTCAAATAAATCCAAATAAAATACTAATCTACTCTCCTCATCCTTCTGATTCTCATGCTTCTTATAATTTGTGATTTCATTAAGATTTGAGTGAGATGTTCCAAAACTTTGTGCTCGCTATTATTTATGCTTTTTTTCAAATCAAGCCTTGCTTAGTTTATATAAATATGGCACGAGGGTACCATTAGAATCGTCTTGAAGAGTAGAATCTAATGGTACCAGTTTGGTTGGATAATTTTATAGTTTGTGGAACTCCAATCAAGGGCGTTGGAGGTTGAAGACGACCTATGTGTCGTGCTTCAACCAATGATGGCGTGAGATGTTATTTTTTTGAATCCTATACAGTGTGTTTGCTTTATCATATGTGCGTTTTAAGAGCCCTTGGATCTGATTACTTCCATTAGTCAGATTCCATCCAACGCGCCAGATTTTTAGTTGTTTTTAATTATTAAAAAGTGATTCGGTGTAATTTTCAAAGGTGACCATAATATGCACAGCGTACCTGATCCTTTGGATCTATTTACTGGCGTGTTTTGACTCTCATTCATTGGTCCATATTTTTTTAAACTTTATTTTATTTTCTGTTTTTCACATCAAACTTCAAAAAATCATAGAAAATTTATTTCTGACCCAAAAATAAAGAAAAAACTCAAAAAAATATTTTGAAATATTCTCTTTCTGATTTTTGTTTTTTCATGATTTCATTTTCATATTTGGTATTTTTTATGATTTTTCCTTTGTTTTGAATTGTTTCTAATTGTTTAAAACAACTTTTTGGTATTTTTAAATTCTAAAAAAAATTTCATAAAAATCATTTTCTTTATTTCTGACTTTATGAAAAAAATTTAGAATCTTATTCTGATTTTTTTATTTCTTATTATTTTTACTTGCTTAAGTGATTTTAAATAATTCTAAAAAATACTTTCCTGTTAAAAAAAATTGCTAAAAATTTTTGTAAAAATATTTGAGATCACTTCTGACTTTTCTATGGTCTCTTTTAATTTTCTTTGATGTTTTGAATATAGTTTGTTATTTTGCCTTTTATTTCTTTCTTTAAAACATTAAAAATATTTTTTCTCATTTTATTTTGTTTATTAAATGCAATGTTATTTTTATATATATTTTGTTTGATCTTGAACTATGGAATTTTAATCATGAGCTTCATTAACATCATTGGATCTTGGGTGTTGAGTTTAACTCCATCAAAATAGATAAATAATTTTAATGATAGCTTGATTAATTTTTTTGGTTCAAATGTGGAATTCAATTCTTATCCCCTCCCTCTTCATCTTATCCCCTTCTCACTTGTACTACATGTTGTTGGAGAATGATTTATATATCATTCCTCTAAACATATGGTACATAGATTGCTTTTGACCGACCTCAAAATAGGTGCGACTTCTACATAAGCCCACTTACGATTGCTTAACATAGTGCTAAATTTTGTCCCAATTCAAGAAGTGATCAGTCGTGGCCCAAACTGATGTTTGCAAGCCAAATTATTTTTAATTTGAAACCTTTGATCCAATAACCTTGAGATTCATTGTTAAGAGGGTGTGCTCTTATCAATCCTCTAATGAACCATCATAAATTTTGGTCTAAGTGAATCATTTAAACATCGTTGATCACTTATTGTTGCCCCGAGAATTTGAAATGAATGATATACTTGAAATGAATGATACACTTATCCTTGATTAATCTTATAATGAGTTTTCAAATGCAAGTTTCAAGATGGTCATTCAACTAACCTCTAATTCCTAACTCATTAACAATTTACTTTTATCATGTATCTTTTTACTTATGGCATTTATCTTATGTATTTATTTTTATGCACCATTTACTTTAGCATTTACATTTCATTCTATTTTAATCTTTGCTCAGTTGAGCATTTATCTTTATGTCATTTTGTTTTTCTCACTTGAGCTTTTCATTTTCTTTTTGAAGATACTTAATAACCCACTTGAACAATAAAAAACTTTAAGGTTATTTGGACTATTTGGTTAGTATCCTTGGTATTATGGAGTTATGGACCTCTTGGACTTAGGATTAGAAGACTTGACTACCCTTGGGACCTTGAGACTTTTGTTGTTATTTTGTCTGGAGTTCTCGGGGTTTACCCTAAGATATTAGGTTGATTTTCTTTGTGTGCAGGTTATTCTAATTATATGCTTTGTTTGTGATGGGGAATTTCTGTATACATTCGTTACTCTGCCCAATATTTGTGAAAACTTAATGCATTTGAAGTTTGGTATTCTTAAGAGGTTTAATACCATTGCTTATTTGGTTTAAATCCAAAGGATGAGAACTCTACATTGACTCATTGTGTCAAGTATTGGCTTCTTTTTGGTTATAAGGTTCTTTTCCCTAGCTTTTACCTTATGCCTTAGGATAGTCCCTTCATCTTCTCCCATCTTCTTTAATTTCAAAAATCTTCTCCCTTCTTTTCAAAACTATTCTTGTTTTCTAACTTGAACCGCTTTCACAATAAACTTGGACTTAGATCCATGCATTTTCAAAGTCATTTTCTTAATAAAACTTTAAATAACTAAATCATACTTTGACATTTTTATGAGAAGACTAAAAGTCAATCAATCTCATTCAAACCATTTTGCCACTTTGGCTTTTTATTTTAAAATTTTCTCAAAAGATTAGACTCTTGTCAATCTTTATAGTGATGCGAGCTACTATACTTCTATGATATGTAGTAAAGTGAATATTTTCCACTTGGGTGTTGAGTGAGGATTTGTTGATTTTAAAATCCAAGCTATATCCTCCATTTTGAGATGACGCAAATTCTCCTTTCTCATAATCGTGGGTAGTAAGTATGTTTTCCACTCGGATACGAAGATGATATCTCATCTCTTAAAATTAACCAACACACTAGTGTTTTAAATTTTTAAAGGTGAACTACGAGTACCCTGATCCCCTATTATACAGAAAGTGGTATGTAGGCACTAAAGGTTCGCAACCGCGGATGGTGCAAAAATTGTAAAAAAAAATACTTCTTTTCTCACCTCCACCATCTATTTTTGTATAAAACCATTATAGCCAAAATACACAAATTTTCAAAGAGGTTCCTGAGGAGAACCATAGATGTTTAGGGTGATAATACCTTCCCCTTGCATAACCAACCCCCGTACCTAGATTCTCTCCCCCTCTTTTTTGGGTTATTCGCTCTTTTCCCATTCCTCTGGAAACAATAAAGCACAGTGGCTATTTTTACTTGATCTGTGCGAGTCAAGTAAATCCAATGGCTTAGCCTCAACATTTCTACCGCTACAGAGAAATGGAGACTTCACTGGGGAAAGATCGACCAAATTCTGGTCCATCTCCAAGTGGGTTGAGCGTATCTTTGTTTATTTGTGTATGTGCTATTATTTGCTGTATATTATGTGTTGAATATATGTTTGTCTGGATTTTTTTCCTGGTTTTCAGGGTGCTTGGTGATTTCTCATAAGTCTTCTACCCATACTTGGGAAAACTTAAGATAGGACGGGCGGTATAGTCATGTTAACTTTGAGGGTGTAATCCAAAAAAAGGAGACATGAGATCCCCCACTCAGTGGAGGCCCCTTTGAATGTAGTTTCATTTACCGAGTAATTGGAAAGGCACGCTGCTTTCGACATGGGAGCCTACAAAAACTGAGGACTGTAGAAACCTTAACCCATCTTGTCCTTTTAGGTGTTATGCAGAAACTATGACGGAGTAATCCAGAAGTGGTTGTCACGCGATACTACACTCAGACGGTTTTTTCCTGAGAATATTACTAATTACATAGTTAATTGGGACGATGGTAATATCCGAAGGAAGGATGTAGACTCTAGGAACTTTTTAGAACCTTGTTTGGTAGGTGATAAACTATTAGTCCATACCTTGTGGGTAGTACCTTTTACTTCATGCTCGTGACATCGAACCTATGAACCCCCGTGTTTGTGATCTTCTGTGTGATTGTTGCATCATGCACCCATGAGCATCCTTTAAAACAATTGTTTCAAGGGAATTAAAGTTGAATTTTTGCAAATATTTCAGGTGCTTTTTGACCATGGATTCTGAAAAAAGAAAGACTCGCAAGTACAGTTTCAAGGATCTTAAGAGAGATGAATTGATGAGTTTGATTCCCGAGATCGAGAGCTCTATAAATTTTTGGAAGAAGTATGGATCCATCGTGTCTCTTATGAAGCTCAGGATGAAGAAGGGAATTCTTTCTACTTTAGTCCATTTCTATGATCCGTTGTATCATTGTTTTACTTTCCCTAATTATCAGTTGATGCCTACGTTGGAGGAGTATTCTTACCTACTGGGTTTACCTTTTACCGATCGTGTTCCTTTCACTAATTTAAAGGGAGAGCCCAAGTCTCATGAGTATTCTTACCTACTGAGATTGAGGCTAACATGACTACCAAAGGAGGAATCATAGGATTAACCGCTAAGTTTTATTAGAAAAAGTTCACTACTTTGCTAGGATGAAGAGTACAATTGCGTTTGAGGATATCTTTTCTATACTTACCTATGGGTTGTTCTTATTTCCTAACGTCGACAAATTTGTGGATGTCAACGCCATCATGATCTTTTTGAATGGGAATCCGTTTCCCACGTTATTAGGAGATGCTTATTATTTCATTCATCTTCGGGATTTTTATCATGGATGGATGATCATTTGTTGCATGCTTTTGTTATATTAGTGGTTTATTTCTCACTTACCTCAGTCTGATGCTCTCTAGGATATCAAGAAGGAACCTCGTTGGGCTCTGAAGATTATGGATCTTACTCATTCTGACATTGTTTGGTATCATCAGGCTTATTATGACGTGGAGATTATTGATAGTTGTGGTAGTTTCCCCAATGTACCTCTTCTTGGTACAAAGGGAGGAATTAACTACAATCCCGTTCTTGCACATCGTCAACTCAGATATCCGATGAGAGACAAGCCAAATAGTATTCATCTGAGTGGTTTCTTTCTCAAAGAAGGAGATGATCATAAGGAAGCTAAGGAGGAAATTGTAAAGGCTTGGCGCTATATTCACAGGAAGAGTAGAAAAGACTTGGGACCAAGAGGAGCTGTTTCATTGGAGCCCCATCTCCGGTGGGTACAAGCAAGGGAAATTCAGTTGAAGATGCCATATTCCCGTGAAGAACTTATACTTGATATGTTTGTGAAGACTGTAATGCCCGATAATTTAATTAATTATTTAATTAAATTATTTTCGAACTATTTGTTGAAATGTGTGAAATGTTGTTATATGTTGCTAAATTATTATTTGGTTGATTATTTTAGTTGATTAATATTAGTAATAATATTAGAAAGTATAGAATATTAGTTGGACCTATTTAGAAGTAGTAATAGGTGGGGTGGGTAAGTTGAGCCCATTAGGAATAATAATAATATCATTAGGTTTAGTTATAATAATGAGAAATTAGGTTAATTAGAAAGATTAAGGAAGTATGATGCAGTAACGTAGGAAGTGGTAGAGAAGAAGAACAAGGAAATGAGGCAAAGCTAGGTTCAATTAGAAAATTATAGAGCGACCTTCAATATGAGGTAAGGGTGGGATTCTGACTCTATAATATAAATCATGATGAATATTATGTAGGAATTAGGTTAGTGTAATGTTGTTGTACATGGGTTGTTCTTGCTATTTTTGAAATCGGTTGTTATCATGTTGTTATCATGTTGTGGATGTTCCTGAATTGTTCGCAGAATTAACTATCTGTTTTTGGAAATCATAATATTGCTGATATAGTCGTTATGTTGCTATGTCGATGTAATACTGTGTTGTATCATGTTGTTGTGAAAACACTGTTAATATAAGGAAGATTTGGAGAATTCTGTGTTTGAATCAGTAAGCATGTGAAGAAACTGCGTCATAACACTCTGTGCAGAGGGGAACACGAGCATGCCAATCGGCATGGCATGGAGAGGAGTGTGCCGAGCGGCACAACTCCATGACGAGCAGAACGGCCTTTTAGCTTTATGACGGAAGGCACCCTAGGTTTGACATGGGGCACGTCCCTAAAACTCTATTTTTCTGTTATTCTGTCTGTTCCTGGACCTGTTACTTTATTAGTTCTAATTATTAGCAAATAGTAAATGTGTATTCGCTACAAGTTTAATTAAGTAGATGATTTAAAGGTAATAAGTAACATAATCAATAAATAATAGCAGAGACTATTTGTTAGTTACCGAAGTAAAAAAATTGTAGATTAGCATATATAGCAGGTAGGATTAATAGATGACAGAGTCAAAAGGCTTATCAGGGACAATTATTAAGTTGTTGTGATGATGTTGTTGTTAATTGCAAAGTTGTAGGTAGTAATGAAATTTGTTGTGTTGCCTGTATTGATTGGCTAAAGACAAGTTGTAGGCTATTAACAATAAAACAATAGCAGAGATAATTCATTGTAGTAGTAGATAAATCATAATAGTAAGATGTAATTGCAGGAACCTTATCGAAAAACTATTAAGAATATAAAAGCATAATACATGTAGTAAGAATAACTTGATAGTAGGAGTTAATTATGAAATAGTGACAGAAAGCTATTAACAATAAAACAACAGTAGAGAATTAATTAGTAGCACTAGTAGTAGTGGAAATTGTTGTTGTTGTTGTTGTTGAAATGCCTATAATTCTTGGCAGATAAGTTGTAGGCTTGTGGTTAAAGTTGAATTATGTTGAGTTGATGTTGAATTATTGTTGATGTTATAGGCTTATGGCCAACATTGATTTATGTTAAGTTGATGTTGAATTGTTGTTGATGTTATAAACTTATAGCCAACATTGATTTATTATTAGTTGATGTTGAATTGTTGTTGTTGTTATAGGCTTATGGCCAAGGTTGATTTATGTTGAGTTGATGTTGAATTATTGTTGATGTTATAGGCTTATGTCCAACGTTGATTTATGTTGAGTTGATTTTTGTTATTGTTGTTGCTACATTCATGTTGTGCCGCATACATCACTTATCAATTTGGAGCTGATGCTCGTTAAGTTGGCCTAAATTGGAAAAATATTAAGTTGAAGGCTTATGCCTCGTCGATGCCTCTATTTATTGGCAGATTAATAAGTTGGGAGTTTTGCTCCGTTGGTACCACATGCATGTGCATAAAAATTAATCCGCATTTCATGTTGCATCCTGAGTTGTTGTATGGAAGAATTAGTTATGTTGAATGTTGTTAAAATGATGTGAAGTGTTGACTGTTATATGAACTGATTCTAACATATTATTTATCATACATTCTATTATATTGTTTGATATCTCACCCCTTTTGTTTGAATGTTACCCCTATGTTGGTAACATGCAAGTAATCTAGAGTGAAGGTTGTTTACCTTCATTAGTTCGAGTCGGTGTTGTCACTCTGATATGTAACACTCGAAGGGATGGATGCTTGTTGCTTTTGTCGTTGTTATTACTCCAGCTGCTGAATTATAAGTTGATTTCGTTAAGTACTTTGTTGTTTCTAAAGTTGTTTTCAATTGGACAAAGATCTTATGTCCTTTGAGTTGAAAATTGTGATTCTGCTGCTTAAGTTATAAAAGTTGTTTCGTTTTAAAGACTAAATTTGTTACTATCTATTCATCTGATGATTTAAGTGTTATGTATCTGTTTTATATGCGATTAGATATCATTGTTATAAGTTGAAAGTGTAGCATTCCATTGTTTGTTGGAAATTTTACAACTCTGATTAATATAATTTGTTGGGTAGAAATGAGGTGTTATATTAGTGGTATCAGAGAAGGTCGGTCCATCTGACCAAGTTATTGAGTCAGTAGAGTAGTGTGACAGTTGAATATTGTCAATGTGTTGTTTCTTAGTATGTGTGTGAAACACACTGTCGGTACTTGTTTGATTTTCCAATCGATTGTATGTAGGAGTTGATTTGAAGATAAGTGGGGGAGAAGCTTTGCTTCTCAGATATGTTTTGGTGGTAAGATGTTGGTTTGGTATGGCAACAATGCAAATATTGTTGAAGTTTTCTTGTTTCCCGAATCCGAAGGGGACATGGATTCAATATTTTTGTTTATTAATCAAGTTGGAGCGTCTTGAGGGAGGTTGATCATACATTATTGATGTTTACTTCTCGAAGGATGAGGAGCAATGTAACAGTTATTGATATACGAGTAGTATGTAAATCCCTGACATTTCTGTAGGTGATTGTTAAGTAACAAGGATAACTTTTAGGAGATGGAATTTAGAAATTTGTGATGTTTCAGCGCTGCTGGTGGACTGTGAAGTTGTCGGTTTGATTATCCCTTGCATAAGATGTCGATGTTTGAACGGTGATAGAGTGACAAATTATTGTAGACCTTATCGTGGGATCCTTTTGAGTGATTGTAGAAGTTATTGAATTTGTTGGAATGTTTTGAATCGCGAGTCGGGGTCGGAAGTGCGAGGAGATGAGTTTGATTTCAAGAATGGTAAGTGTTGGTACTGGTACAAATAAATTTTATTCTGATGTTATTGTAAGGTGTGTATTAGTATGTCTCTACATGAAGTTGGTGTTCTCATTTTCGGATAACTTTAGAAATTCATATCATGTGTACTGAGTATCAGTTGATGTTTCATTTGAACCTATGAGGAGATAGAAATATATTTTATCCTATGAAAGTTTTTTCAAATATGGTAGATGCAGTCCTATATGGAGGGACTCTGAAGTCGGGTATGGAACTAGAGGCTTTTTGGGCATAAATGATTATTATTGCAGTTGTTCGAGACGAGGTCAAGCGTAATATGTTGTTGGAGAATAAGTTGAGAAATGAGATGTTCAGCATTAAAAAGGATGTGAAAGTATTGGAGAAGCGCATAGAGATGCAACTTATGATGATTAACAATGATTATAAATAAGATGCCCTTTTAAATGAAGATGCTTTTAAGATGAATTATAGTCGTGTTTATGATGCCAAGGTAGTGGCATGTGTAAGAGAAAATTAGAGAGGTTCTATCACCAAAATATTGTGGAACGACATTGTTGAGATTTCAGTTGGGATGAGATGACATGTAATGTACTGGTATAGTAGTAATTCTTGAGTTGGAGAATACTTAACCTTCGTGTGTGGCTAAGTGAGTGTAATGTGGACTGTGTAATATGTTGAGCGTTGGTGGCTCATAGACAAGATCGAATGAGAGAGAAATTGTGGGAGTATTTGTAAACTTCATTGGAGATTATTGGATTATGGTGCTTTAGGTGACTTAAGTACAAGTTATAAAGGAACACTATTATGGTTTGGTAATGATGGTTTATACTCCATTATGGTTGTCGGCTATCTATTGACAAATTGAGGAACTGATCACCCTTAATCTCTTATTGATAGTAGACGAGATCGTGTTGGATGGTATAGACTTGTCTTGCTATCTTAATGGTGTGTAAAGTGATTAATGTTATATCTTGAGGATAGTCGCTCACCAGTTTGTGTGAAGTAATAGAGGATTGGCTAGGAAAGAGTTGAGACATATTGAACAATTCGGAGTAGTGGGTTTATATGCGAGTTAATGTTGCAAAGTGAAAGATTGAGAATATCAAGTGAACAACAATTTTATGGTGGATGTTAAAGAAAGTCTGAAACTAGATTGAAACTTATAAATCATATAGTTGACAAACAATTTAATGAGGACGGCGACTTAAGATGGATAATTAGAGTTGCGCAGCTGAAGCGTGATCTGGTATAGTTGTATACATGTACGACTCGTTAGAAGTGAAGGACTAAATATCATAAGCCTATGGAAATGATATGTCTTGATCTACATGTTTGATTTGGTGGATTGTTGATATAGGGATGATGTGCCAGGATACTGTGTTTTCTCGTAAATATTTTCTGAGTTTATAAGGATATTATTATGGTTGTTGGTTGTCGGTGAGTCGTGTGTATATTTGTTGAGTTATACTGTTAAGTTGATGTTATAATAATTATGTTCCAATTGTCATGATGTTGTTGTTGATTACCGTAAATGATGGATAATACTCCATAATATGAGAGAGTTGATTATGTTGTCTATGTTGATGTCACTATAAGGGTGATACGACGATATGAATAGAGTTGCGGATATATATATATATATATATATATATATATATATATATATATATATATATATATATATATATATATATATATATATATATATATATATATATATATATATATGGGAATGAAATTGTGTATGTGTTTTAGTGTTGAAAATGTTGTTAAGACGATAATGTGATGTTGTATATCCAAGTATAAGTGTGTTATGGTTGTTACTACTTTAAATGTTGATATGTCAAAATATTTTTGAAGTGGTTGTTAAGTTATTAACGATTATGTCGCGGAGGTGTTGAATGATTAGCATGTGTGTATTTTATTTAAATCATGTTGAGTTATTGTTATGTCGAGAAAGTAATGGTCAAAGTGTTGCCAAACACGACTTGAGAATCAGAGAGTGAGGTGAGAAATTCGCGTTAAGAGTGGTAGTATCGAGTAGATTTTCGAGGACGGAAATATTCTAAGTAGGGGAGAGTTGTAACGCCCGATAATTTAATTAATTATTTAATTAAATTATTATTTGTTGAAATGTGTGAAACGTTGTTATATGTTGCTAAGTTGTTACTTGGTTTATTATTTTAGTTGATTAATATTAACAATAATATTAGAAAGTATAGAATATTAGTTGGACATATTTTGATGGTTAGAAGTAGTAATAGGTGGGGTGGGTAAGTTGAGCTTATTAGGAATAATAATATTATCATTAGGTTTAGTTATAATAATGAGAAATTAGGTTAATTAGAAAGATTAAGGAAGTCAGAGGCAGTAATGTAGGAAGTGGCAGAGAAGAGGAACAAGGAAAAGAGGCAAAGCTAGGTTCGATCAGAAAATTGTAGAGAAACCTTTAATCCATGGTAATGGCGGGGTTCTGACTCTATATAGAGAATCATGATGAATATTATGTAGGAATTGGGTTGGTGTAATGTTGTTGTACGTGGGTTGTTGTTTCTATTTTTGAAATTGGTTGTTATCATGTTGTGGACGTTTCTGAATTGTTCGCAGAATTGACTATTTGTTGTTGGAAATCATAATATTATTGATATAGTCGTTATGTTGCTACGTCGATGTAATATTGTGTTGTATCATGTTATTGTGAAAATACTATTAATCGAAGGAAGATTTGGAGAATTATGTGTTTGAATTAGTAAGCCTGGGAAGAAACTGCATGAGAACACTCTATGCAGAGGGGCACACGAGCATGCCGATCGGCATGGCATAGAGAGGAGTGTGCCGAGCGGCACAACTCCATGATGAGTGACACGACCTTTTAGTTTTGTGTTGGGGGCATCCTAGGTGTGACGAGGGTTACGTCCCTAAAATTTTGTTTTTTCTATTGTTCTGTCTGTTCCTGGACCTGTTACTTTATCAGTTCTAATTATTAACAAATAGTAAATGTGTATTAGCAGTAAGTTTAATTAAGTAGATGAGTTAACAGTAATAAGTAACATAATCAATAAATAATAGCAGAGACTATTTGTTTGTTACCTAAGTAAAGAAATTATAGATTAACATATATGGCAGGTAGGATTAATATATGACAAAGTCAAAATGCTTAGCAGGGACAATTATCAGGTTGTTGTGATGATGTTATTGTTAATTGCGAATTTGCAGGTAGTGATGAACTTCGTTGTGTTGCCTGTATTGATTGGCTAAAGCCAAGTTGTAGGCTATTAAAAGTAAAAAAATAGCAGAGATAATTCATGGTAGTAGGAGATAATTCATAGTAGTAAGATGTAATTGCAGGAACCTTATCGGAAAACTATTAATAATATAAAAGCATAATACATGTAGTAGGAATAAGTTGACAGTAGGTGTTAATTGTGAATTAGTGACAAAAAGCTATTAACAATAAAACAACAGTAGAGTATTAATTAGTACCAATAGCAGTAGTGGAAATTGTTGTTGTTGTTGAAATGCCTATAATTCTTGGCAGATACGTTGTAGGATTGTGGCCAAATTTGAATTATGTTAGGTTGATGTTGAATTGTTATTGATGTTATAGGCTTATGGCCAATGTTGATATATGTTGAGTTGATGTTGAATTGTTGTTGATGTTATAGGCTTATGGCCAACATTGATTTATATTGAGTTGATGTTGAATTGTTGTTGATGTTATAGGCTTATTGCTAATGTTGATTTATGTTGCGTTGATGTTGAATTGTTGTTGATGTTATAGGTTTATGGCCAACATTGATTTATGTTGAGTTGTTGTTTGTTGTTGTTATTGCTACATCCATGTTGTGTCGCATACATCGCATATCAAGTTGGAGCTGATGCTCGTTAAGTTGGTCTGGATTGGAAAGATATTAAGTTGATGGCTTATGCATTATTGATGCCTCTATTCATTGGCAGATTAATAAGTTGGGAGTTTTTCTACGTTGGTACCACATGCATTTGCATAAAAATCAAGTCGCATTTCATGTTGCATCCTGAGTTGTTGTATGGAAGAATTAATTGTGTTGAATGTTGTTAAAAATTTGTAAAGTGGTGATTCTTATATGATCTGATTATACCATATTATTTATTATACATTCTATTATATTGTTTAATATCTCACCCCTTTTGTTTGAATGTTACCCCTATGTTGGTAACATGCAGGTAATCCAGAGTGAAGGTTGTTTACCTTCATTAGTTCGAGTCGGTGTCGTTGCTCTGATACGTAACACTTGGGGGAATGAATTCTTGTTGCTTTATCGTTTTTATTACTTCAGTTGTTGAATTTTAAGTTGATTTCGTTAAGTACTTTGTTGTTTCTAAAATTGTTTTCAGTTGGACAAAGATGTTATGTGATTTGAGTTGAAAATTGTGATTCTGCTGCTTAAGTTATAAAAGTTGTTTCATTTTAAGGACTAAAATTGTTTTTATCTGTTCATCCGATGATTTAAGTGTTATGTATCTTCTTTATATGCGATTAGATGTTGTTGTGATAAGTTGAAAGTGTAGTATTTCGTTGTTTGTTGGAAATTTTACAACTCTGATTTAATATAATTCGTTGGATAGAAATAGTGTGTTACAAAGACTACTCCTCCCCTTTTAGATTATGTGGAAGAACTTATGCTTGCCCTAGTTAGGATGCAGCAGGAGAAGGAAACATGGAAGAACAAGTGTTAGACTTTAGAGATGTCCTACCAAACAGAATTGAAAGAGAAGGATGACTTGATTGAGATTCTCCAGAGTCGTGTTGTGGAGATGATGGAGAGGCAAGAGGATTTATTTTCCTCCAGAGCTCGGTCCAGACCTAGTTGCTCACTTCTTGACAATGATGATTAGAAAGAATTCACCGACAGGTATATAGAAGAGAACAAGCAGTTGATGGCTCAAATTGCAAGACTCGTGGGAAAGCGTCAGTATATGGAGAGATCTTCATCAGCTTTTCTTCCTTAGGATTTTAGATTATATCTTTATTATCTTGTCCTTAGGATTATTGAAACTTGTACTAAAAGTTGTAATCCATTCTGAGGTTATTATAATGAAATTTTTAGTATGTGTTAGTACTTTAACGTTTGCAAATTGTTTATAATTCTTTGAGTCCCTTGAAATATTATTAATAACAATAAATAAATTATGTGCATTGCATATCATGTATCATTTTTTGCACATAATTCTTGCATTTTCGTTCATACCCATGTGTCTTACTAAGTTTCTCTACTTCATTCAGAAACAAGGTGTCTCACCGGTATAATACTCGGGCTAATTCCAAGAAGAAAATGGATAATCTTGAACAAGAGAATCGTGAGATGTGTAAAGAAGTTGATGCTTTGAAGGTCGGTATGGCTAATCTGACTGCTTTGATGGAATCATTGGTGGCTGCTCAGAATCAGCCACCACTTGTTCCTTCGTCTGCTCAACCACAACAAACAATGGTTGCTTCCGAAGCTCTGACAGTTCCCATTTCCGTTACTCCAGTTACTACTGCTCAAAACCGCATGCCTTTGGGTTACCCATGGGGAATTACTGAAAATTTCACACCGAAAGGTTAAAATCTTGATGCTCAAGTTGCTCCATTTTCTCAAGCTGCTTCTATTCTTGTACCTCTTGTGGTGCATGTTACTCCTACTACTAAAAATGAGATCCATTATACTGAACCTCCTACGGTTAATGCTATGTCGTTTGTCAATGATGAAGTTTATCATCTTGTTCCTCCACCGAGTGAAAGTGTGGGTTTCTATGACCGATTGGATGACTTTCAGGACAAATTAAATAAGATGCAGAAGGAAATGAAGGCTCTTCAAGAAAAAGAATTATTTGGACAAAATGTCAGTGAACTTTGCTTAGTTCCTAATGTTAAGGTGCCAACGAAGTTTAAAGTGCCGGAATTTGAGAGGTACAAGAGAAAATATTTTCCTTGCAACCACCGAGTGATGTATATCATAAAAATGTCCACCCATACTAATGATCAACGTTTGCTTAATCATTTCTTCAAGGATAGTTTAACTGGTGCTTCTTTGAAGTGGTATATGGGTTTGGACAATAGCAATATCGGCACCTTCAATGATCTAGGTGAAGCCTTCATCAAACAGTATAAGTACAATATGTTCATGGCGCATGACCATGACAAATTGAGAGAGATGGCTCAGAGAGACAAGGAGTCGTTCAAAGAATATGTGCAGCGTTGGCGCGAGATAGCTGCCCAGGTGGTACCCCCGATGAGAGAACAAGAAATGACCAAGGTCTTCCTGAAAACCCTTGGAACATTTTATTATGAAAGGATGGTTTCCAGTGCACCGAGTGATTTCACCGAAATGGTAAGCATGGGTGTTCATCTAGAAGAAGTTGTCAGGGAAGGACGCTTGACGAAAGACAAAGGGACAAAGAAGTCATCATACAGGTTTTCTAGAAAGAAATAAAGTGAAATGAATGTTATCATTGAGGAAAGGAAGATTAGACCACCTAGAAGACATCATCGGTACCAACACCAGGTTGCTTCTGTAACTCTAGTTGTCAATGTAGCTCCAACTACTGGTGCCTATCAGAGACCAACTCCTCGGGGAAATCAAGGATAAAGTCAGAAGAGAGAAGCTTTTGACTCTATTCCAATGAGCTATGCAGAGTTATTCCCAGCTTTGATTCAGAAGAAGTTGGTTCAGACCATGCCTCCCCCTGCTATACCTTCACCTTTACACTGGTATTATAAGGCAGATCAGACTTGTGCTTTTCATCAAGGAGCCCCAGGGCACAACATCGAAAACAATTATCCCTTGAAATCTGAAGTACAGAAGATGGTGAGATCTGGCCTCCTATTCTTTAAAGATGTTGGTCCTAACGTGAAAGATAATCTTTTGCCTAAACATGGAGGTGAAAATGATGTAAATATGGTTGCTGGTTATCCTGGTGACTTCCAAATTTTTGATATCAACCTGATTAGAGGGGATTTGGTAAAGATGCATGCTGATCTCTGTGAATTCAACTATTATACGCACGACCATGCTGGTTGTAGTATTTTCAGTATAGATATCCAGGGATGTGATAAAATAAAAGTTGATCTTCAAGAAATGATGGACGAAGGTCTCATTCATATAATCAGGCCAAGGGCTAAGTAAAAAGAAGATGCGAATATGTTCTATGAATGTCCCGGTGAATTCCATATTTTTGATTTGAATTATATGAATGATGATTTGGTACAGGTGCATGCTACATTCTGTCACATGGATGGCCAAGAAGAACACCATTATGGGTCTTACCAGATCTACTGTAGGGATTCTCGTGGTTGTTCTATCGCAAGAAGGGGCGTTCAATTATTGTTCGATAATGGTACTATCAAGGTCTCAGGAAGTAGATATGATTACAATGGGGTTAATGTGATTGAAGATTGCTCGGTCGAGACCATGTCAGATGATGAATATGTTTCTGCAGATGAGTTCTTTTCTTCTGATGAAGATACGTTCTCCAACAATGATCCTGTAATGTCTAAATATACTGAAGAAGGGATGAATGTTATTGTGTCGTGTTTTGGTGTTCCCGCCCCTATTGAAATTGAGTACCATAGCAAGCCAGTTGTTGCTCCAACGGTTATTTGCCTGCCTGGTCATATCCCATATAAATCAGACAAAGCTGTGCCATATAAACACAACATGATTATCCTGGAAGATGGTGTGAAAATTCCTATCCAACCTTTGTTTGATGTCAAGAATATTGCTGAAGACAGTCGAGTGACCCGCAGTGGTCCAGTTTTCTCCACTGTCATTTGAAGGAATGTTAATTCTGATAAAAGGGTTGTTGAAAGTACTGAACCTAATAAAACAGTGGGAGAATCTAGTGGCACTGCTTTGGAAAAGGATATGGACGACTTGTTGAAAATTATCAAAATGAGTGACTACAAGATTGTAGATCAATTGTTGCTAACTCCATCTAAGATATCCATTCTAGCCTTGCTAATGAACTCTTCTACCCATCGGGAATCTCTGATGAAAGTGTTGAATTAAGCCTTTGTGGAAAGTGATATGTCTCTGGACCAGTTCAACAGTGTAGTGGGGAATATTACATCTTGTAATAACCTGAGTTTTTGTGATGACAAATTGCCTAATGAATGAAGGAACCATAACCTGGTTCTCCATATCTCCATGAATTATAAGACTGACTCTTTGTCCAATGTGCTGATTGACTATAGGGCTGCTTTAAATGTCATACCAAGGAGTACACTCATGAAGCTTAAGTACCAGGGAACTCTCACGCGCCCAAGTGGTATAATAGTGAAAATTTTGATGGTTCAAGGAAGTCTGTCATCGGAGAAGTAGATTTTCCTATTCATATAGGTCCATACTTATTTCAAATTACTTTCCAGGTTATGGATATTGTTCCCGCCTACAACTATTTTTTTGGACGACCATGGATCCATGAATCAGGAGCTGTTACTTCAACCTTGCACCAGAAGTTGAAATTTGTTCTTGAAGGAAAGGTGGTTATCGTGAATGGGGAGCAAGCTCTGTTGATATCTCATTTGTCTTCCTTTAGCATTATAGAAGCTGACGAAGCCACTGTTGGAACTCAGTTCCAAGCTTTGTCCATTGATAATATAAGGAAGAATGAGAATTCTATAGCCTCATTTAAGGATGCATAACAGGTAGTGCAGATAGGCCCTAGCAAGGTGTGGGGGCAGGTTATTGATCCTCCTATGAACAAGAATGGCACTGGTCTGGGTTTCTCCATGAATAATGAAATCGTGAAGCCGAAGTCTGCTTTGGGAAAATTTCAAGACATCTTTCACAATGGAGGTTATCTTTATCCAACTACTCCAAGGATCAATGCTATTCTGGAAGGTGAATCAGAGCAAGAGATGCCGAACTACGTGTCGCATGGAGTCAGAGTCCAAAATTGGATCACTATTGATGTTCCTTCTTGCATTCACATTTCAAAGTAATTTGTTTTTTGTTAGTCTTTTAAAAAATCTTTCATTCTGCCCAAGGTGAAAGTATTGATATTGTATGGGCATATCTGTTGTTTTGATCTTTAAAATCATTAATAAAAGTTGTTTTTGATTCCAAAATTGTGTCTTTATTCTCTGTTTTTTCTTGGAAAATGGTAATCAGAAAAATCCTTTCAAAATAAATAAAAACTTTAAATAAATATGCATAATCACTTGCTATATGTGTCAGTTTCTAAAAGCAATCATAAATCATATGTGCAGATTAATTAAAAAACGTGTTGAGTACATTGACCCTACACCCTCTCCCAACTTCGAATATCCTGCGTATGTGGCTGAAGATGAAGAATATGATGAAATCCCATAATAGGTTTCAGTTTGCTTGAGCGCGAGGAAAGTACCATTCAACCATATAAAGAGCCGTTGGAGACGATCAATTTGGGTACAAAGAAAGATCCAAAAGAAGTCAAGATTGGAGCATTGCTTCATCCCAATGTAAAGCGAAAATTGATTGAATTATTGAAAGAGTATGTGGATATATTTGCTTGGTCTTACCAAGACATGCTTGAGTTGGATACTGATATTGTGGAACATCATTTGCCGCTAAGACCAGAATGTGCACCAATCATGCAGAAGTTGTGAAAAACTCACCATGATATGGCAGTGAAAATTAAAGAAGAAGTTTTAAAGAAGATTAATGCTGGTTTTCTTGTGACACTAGTGTACCCTTAGTGGATTGCCAATATTTTCTCAGTACCAAAGAAATACAAAAAAGTTTGCATGTGCGTTGATTATAGAGATTTAAATAAAGTTAGTCCACAAGATGACTTTCCATTGCCACATATTGATATGTTGGTTGATAATACAACAAAATTCAAAGTGTTCTCATTCATGGACGGATTTTATGGATACAATCAAATCAGAATGGATCTTGAGGACATGGAAAAAACAATGTTTATCACACCCTGGGAAACATTGTGTTACAGAGTGATGCCCTTCGGGTTGAAGAACACTGGTGCAACGTACCGGAGGGCTATGAAAACCATATTACATGATCTGCTGCACAGGGAAATTGAGGTATATGTTAATGATATGATCGCCAAATCTCAGAATGAAGAAGGGAATATAGAAGATTTGTTGAAATTGTTTCAGCATTTGAGGAAGTATTATCTCCGCTTAAATCCAAATAAATGCACCTTTGGTGTTCGATCAGGAAAATTGTTAGGTTTCATTATCAGCCAGAAAGAAATTGAAGTTGACCCTGATAAAGTTAAGGAAATTCAAGAAATGCCTGCACAGAGAACTGAAAAGCAAGTTAGAGGCTTCCTTGGACATTTGAATTACATTTCCAGATTTATCTCCCATATTACCGCACCATGTGAGTCAATCTTCAAGTTGTTAAAGAAATACCAAGGTTATGTGTGGACAGATGATTGCCAAAGGGAATTTGAAAGCATTAAAGAGTATCTTATTGAACCTCCTATCTTGCTCCCTCCTGTTGAAGGAATAACATTGATTATGTATTTGACAGTGTTAGATAATTCTATGGGCTGTATTTTGGGACAACAAGATGAAACGGGGAGAAAAGAATATGCCATTTATCATCTTAGTAAGAAGTTTACTGACTGTAAGTCACGATATTCTATGCTGGAAAAAACATGTTGTGCTTTGGCCTAGGCGGCAAAGAGATTGCAGCAATATATGTTGAATCATACTACTTGGTTGATTTCCTAAATGGATCCAATTAAGTATATTTTTGAAAAGCCTGCTCTTACTAGAAGAATTTCCCGTTGGCAGATGCAATTGTCTGAATATGATATTGAATACTGTACTCAGAAGGCTATAAAAAGTAGTGTGTTAGCAGATTATCTTGCTCACTAACTAGTCGATGATTAACAATCTATTAAGTATGATTTCCCTTATGAGGATGTGATGTATTTGAAAGTTAAATATTGCGATGAACCTTTTCCTGGAAAAGGTCCTAATCCAGAATCCCGATGGGGTATGGTGTTTGATAGAGCTGTAAATGCTTATGGGAAAGGAATTGGTGGCGTGATTATCACTCCTCGTGGGTCGCATATCCCTTTTACTACAAGATTGGAATTTTATTATACCAATAATATGGTAGAATATGAAGCTTGTATCATGGGTCTCGAAGAGGCTATAGATCTCAGAATCAAAATTCTAGATGTATACGGTGATTCAGCTTTGGTAATAAATCAGATCAAAGGAGAATGGGATACTCGTCACATTGACTTGATTCCCTATAAAGAATGTGCTAGAAGATTATTACCCTTCTTTAATAAAGTTGAATTCCATCATATTCCCAGAGATGAGAATCAGATAGCAGATGCTTTAGCCACTTTGGCTTCTATGTATCAAGTAAATACTTGGAAAGATGTGCCTCGTATCATAGATCGATGTATAGATAGACCAACTCATGTGTTTGCAGCAGAGGGAACACAGACGAAAAACCTTGGTATTAGGATATCAAGCATTTTCTCCAGACTCAGGAATACCCGGTTGGTGCGTTGAACAAAGATAGAAAGACATTGTGAAGGCTGGTATGTAGATTTTTATTCAATGAAGATTTGTGTGATACGGTGGGAGAACTGACTTGAGGTTTTGTGTTTGTGTTCGCAATTATTCGGTTTAGCAAGAGTCGCCACAGAATTTTTATTTTATCCAAAGGAAAGGTCAAAAAGTACAGGAAAGACCTTTGAGATGTTTTCTTGGGTTCGGGGGGTAGATTATGAAAAGGGAAGGTGCAAGCACCCTTTTCATCCATGGTTATCCATGGGCTCTTAGTTACTTGTTTTAGATCACTGGCCTTTGCTTTTTAATTGTTTGAAATGGTGCTTTGTGTGTGTGGTTTTGAAAATGCTTTGAAAAAGAGGCCTTGTCTAGGCAACCTTTGTAATGACTCTTGCTTGAATATATACAAAGGTGTTTGTCTTTTTGAAAATATATTTCAATGTTTTGAAAGTTTGTTTCGGGAAATGTTTTGAATTGTGTTGTGATGTGTGTTTGAAAGTAGCAAGGATGTTTTGCAAGCTTTCGATCAAGTAACTAAGAGTTGTCTACCCTATTTTACTCAAAGATCTTTCTTATGTTTTTAACCCTTTTGACAGTGTTATTTCATAATTGCATTTGGTGAACAACCTTGTGTTAGGATGTTAAACGGGACAGGCGCAGGTCATCACATACAATCATTGAAAGCAACTTGTGAGACGCTCTAGCAATTTTGAAAGGGACGAGATCGTTTTATCGAAGGCAACATCGAGGGTCATCGAGGGACTACGATCTTTGTTTATCGAAGGTGTATTTGCTAGAGTGTCTCAGATTCGAGGGACATAATTTCATTTTCTGAGGCAACAGGTGAGGTTACCCTAGAGGTGCAGGTGTACGTTGTGTTTGTCAATTTTCATGCTTTTTGTCTTGTATTAGGTTATCTAGCGATTGATTTTGAATCTTGCCATACACGCCTAATTACTATATAGTATATTAAAAGCAATAAATTGCGGGAATTAAAAGTCTAAGTTATTACAAAAAAGTATCCGGGGATGGGGGTACAATTATTTACAAATGGGGATGATTCTCACAAGAATAATAATGTCCAAATATTATGTGTTACAACAAAATCGAATCGTCGCAATTCGACATAAAATTATAACAATTTATAAGATAAAAAAAATCAGTAAATTATGGGATGCATGTATTTATTTAAAAATAAACAAATAAAATCTAACCTAAGAAAGATTAAGTATTATTATTATTGAGTGTTATTAATTGTGAAAAGAAAAGTTTTAAAGAAAGAAAAATTACTTAAATTAATGTTTCTATTATTTTTGTATTTTTATTAGTATAACAATTATTAATTAGTAAAGAAAATTAAAACTATATAAAAAATCAAAGTAGTTAATCAAAACAAGATTTTAATATATTATTTGGTTTTATTCTTAACATAGAAAAGAAAACAAATTATTTAAAATGACATTAATTAAAAAAGGTATTAGTTTAAAGAAATTAAAAAAAAAAAGATGATGGGCTTAGGAGTTTGTTAGGAATTAAGCCCAGATGGAAGAAGAACAAAAGTCAGAATGGATGAAAAATGGGGGTGTGCCGACCAAATATTGTTGTGGGCTTAAGGAAGTGTTTGGGGAGGACAGGCCCAGTGACAAGTTTGTACAATTTTAGGGGTTGTTATTTTGATTAGGGTTCATGTGTTACAACGGCTCCGCTCTCTCTCGTATCTTCTCTTCATCTTTCTCAGTCACGATGCTCTGATTCTATCCTAAACCCTAGCTACCGGAGCGCCACCCTCTCACTCTCTATCCTCTTTGCAACGATCCAAGGCCATGTTCGAACGGTATGAGTCGTTATCTTTTTCGCGTTTTACAGTTTCATGGTTTGATTCGCTTTGTCTTGTTCATATTTGTTTTTAATCTATGGTCTTTGCATGTTTTGAGATGCAGTGAGGGTTTTAAAAAACATACCTTGGGAAAAATGGAGAGGAAAGGTGAGATGGAGTTGGTGGCGGCGTTCCTGGTGGCCGGAGGCGGAAGGGAAAAGAAATGATGGGTGAGCGTTTTTCTGGTATCTATTTCGTCCCTTTAACACCTTGAATGTTGATGATGAACTCTTTCTGAAACTTGCTGCCTTTGAAATTCTTTCCCTCTTTGTTGAATATTGATGATGAAATTGGTTCTGAAAACTGTGTTTTTGTTGATTGTTGAAAATCCGTTTCCTCTCTCCTTGAATGTTGATGATGAAGGTTTCTGAAACTCTTTGCCTTTGCTTCTGAAACTCTTTCTTTCTCTCTCCTTGAGTGTTGATGATGAGTGATTCTGAAACTTTTGATATTGTTGTTTTTGAGTAAGATGTTTGATGATGAAGAAATTCTGAAAACTTGTTTGTATTTTGAATGTTTTGAAACTGATTTTTTGCTTCTGAAACTCTCTCTTTCTCTCTTCCTTGGATTTTGAAAGGTTGATGATGAAAATAACTTCTGAAACTGGTTTTTGTGGTTGCTTCTTGTTGAATCTTGGTTGATTGGTTTGGATTTGTTTATGATGACATGTTTCTGAAACTTTTGGGTTGGTTTGTGGATTTTGTTGAAAACTGAGTTTAGTGGTTGATGCTTCAAAGGGTTTTTTGTAATTGTTTGAAACTGTTTGGCTATTTGGTTCGTTTTGATAACAGGTTTGGTTGTTGGTTTGTTTTGAGAACAGGTTTGGTTAATGGTTTTGGTGAGCTTGTTATTGGGCTATGCAGGTTTATTGGTTTTCTGCAGTTTTGGCCAGCTTGTGGTTTTAAAACTGTTTGGGAATTGGCTTGTTTGCAGTTTGGTATAGGTTTGACAACAGGTTGCTAGGCTTGGTTTAGTTTGTGGTTTTGCAGTTTGGAACTGCAGGCTTGGCAAGCAGGTTGGGAAGCTTTGTTGGTTTGCTTGCTGACTTTGTAGTTTGGGGTTTTGGCTTGCAGATAATCTGCAAGTTTTGGAGTTTTGTAGTTTGACAGGCTTGGAGCTTGTTTACAATTTGAAGAGTTTTGTGGTTTTTTTCACAAAGTGTTTTTTTTCTTAGACTGTTATGCAGTCTCTTGTTTTTATATCTTTTTGTTTTTTTGCCTTTGTTAACTTTAGACAGCATGCTTTAGCCAAACTGCAAACTTCACCCAAGGTGCTATCTTTCTCTCTTTTCTCTCTCTCTCTCTCTCTCTCTCTCTCTCTCTCTCTCTCTCTCAAATAAGCACTTTTTGCTTAGTATATTATATTCTGAAAAGTTGCCTATGCCTGGAACATGATGACAGCTATGACAAGCTCTTGGCTTGTCAATTGGTTTTCCTTCTGCATTGTATTACCTGCTATTACTGCTATACTTTCTGCATTGTGTACTTTTCTGACTGCATACTTTCTGCATTGTACTTGGTTGCTTCCAATTTCTTTGTAACTCAGTTTGCCTTAGTTGCTATGCTTCTTGACTTGTTTTGCAACTCAGTTTGGTTTTGCTTTAGTATGCTTGGTTGCTGGACAGTTTGAATTTTGGCACCTTGGTTTGCCTTTGCTGCTGCAATATTTGCCTTTACAATGCCTATGTTTGCAAGCTTTGTACAACATGGTCCATGTTTTGAATTTGAGCCAATTGCTTTTGTATGTTTGCATTTTATTTTTTACTTTTCTCTTTGTGAACCAAGAAGAGCAATCTTCTTGTGATTTGCAAAGAGAAAAATGAAACATGATGAACAATAGCACACTGATTCCGGACGACAAACTTTAATGATGAATTTCCCCTTTCTTTTTTCATTTGAAAATTCTTCTGTAGTAATCTTCTTTTCCTTTGTGTTTTTTCATGTGAATGCAACTTGGACGGCGATAAAGCGTAGATGCAGAAGACTTTGAGCACGGGATCAATGGAGCTTAGGCTTAGAAATTTTTATTCATTGTAATAATTTATCCTTCAAATACTATAAGTTGTAAAACGTATAATATTCAAACAATAAACTATTTTTTGTAACAATCATTTGCAATGAATAAAAAAGTCTTTTATGAGATCAATTGATAATTCAATAAATCCTTCTACTGTCAATATCTTTCAATTCTTCCTTTGCATCTTCACTTTTTATTTAAGATTCCTGATTTAAAATAACTGAAATTGCATTCCAGCTTTTCCAATACAGATAACTTAAAATCCAAGTAATCCCTAAAAACTCTGTAATCTCATAATCTTGCAACAGTGTTCCAATCAACATACGCGTTGGGTATTCCAATAAACAAACAAGCATTCCATTAACAAGCAAATGTTTTAGTTCCATTAACAAGCAGATGCCTTAATATTCCAAATAAGAGTCTGAGCCCTTATCCCAGATAACCAGGCTTTGAGAACGACCAGTAAACTTGAACAAGCGTGAAAACATGTAGCAGCTAATTGAATTTCTGGGGATTATGCTTCTTCTGAGAAATGCGAGAGAAAAACCCTAATTCTTGATTAACTGTCAGAGAACAATCTGTTTGATCGATTCTTGAGTCAATTTTGAGAATCTGAGAAAACCCTAGGGTTGTGATTTCTTGTGAAAAAGGGAGGGCAAATTTTGGGGTACAACAGTTGCCCCTGTTCAATCTTCTTGAACCTGAAGAGTTAGATTGGCAAGTTTGTCATTCGCGACTCAAGGTAAAAGATGATTGGACACTAGAGTGCCCATAATTTTGCACTCGTCAAAGCATAGTTGAGGGAATGGGCTTAAAGATGCCATTTGGAGATGTGACAGAAACTTGTCGGAGATGGGCTTAAAGATGCCATCCAAGAACGTTTGTTGAACTGTATGTTGTAGGTGAAAGAATGAGTATCAGAAAGGTATCCATGTATGGAACGTCTCTGAGCTGGGGGTCTAAATAAGCAATAGCTTAGCATCCATGTTTGGAGAATCCGTAAACTGTTTTCAAAAGTTGAATCTGAACAAGCGATAGAATAACATCCATGTTGGGAAGCATCCGTAAACTATTTTCATGATTCTGGGGTTGAACAAGCAATAGATTAACATCCATGTTGGGAAGCATCCACAAACTATTTTCAAAAGTTGAATATGAACAAGCGATAGATTAACATCCATGTTGGGAAGCATTCGTAAACTATTTTCAGAAATTCTGGGTTCGAACAAGCAATAGAGTGATATCCATGTTGGGAAGCATCCGTAAACTATTTTCAAAAGTTGAATCTGAACAAGCGATAGATTAACATCCATGTTGGGAAGCATCCGTAAACCGTTTTCAAAAGTTGAATCTGAACAAGCGATAGATTAACATCCATGTTAGGAAGCATCTATAAACTATTTTCATGATTCTGGGGTTGAACAAGCAATAGATTAACATCCATGTTGGGAAGCATCCATAAACTATTTTCAAAAGTTGAATCTGAACAAGCGATAGATTAACATCCATGTTGGGAAGCATTTGTAAACTGTTTTCAAAAGTTGAATCTGAACAAGCGATAGATTAACATCCATGTTGGGAAGCATCCGTAAACTATTTTCATGATTCTGGGGTTGAACAAGCAATATATTAACATCCATGTTGGGAAGAATCCGTAAACTATTTTCAAAAGTTGAATCTGAACAAGCGATAGATTAACATCCATGTTGGGAAGCATCCATAAACTATTTTCATGATTCTAAATTCGAAGCTTGCTAATCTTATCCTGAAAAGGGTAAAATATTAGCTGAAACACAAAGTTATGTTGCATGAAATGTATGATGCAATATATGTATTATATCAATGTATATGAATGCAATGAAT
Organism: Vicia faba; assembly: GCA_948472305.1. Taxonomy (NCBI): domain Eukaryota; kingdom Viridiplantae; phylum Streptophyta; class Magnoliopsida; order Fabales; family Fabaceae; genus Vicia; species Vicia faba. The sequence continues at coordinate 1,094,746,338 of OX451739.1, forward strand.
GCGCATGTAAGCTGATTAGCCATCTTGTTAAGGAAGATAAATCCTGGATAGATGGAGATAATAAAATCTTTGACTACTGTCGGGGAAGATAAATCTTGGACCACTTTTGAAGAGTATGTGTGTCTTCGAGCTTTTTGACAACCTCTCTAGGGAGGAGTTATACTGCTTGGGGAAAATCAGGAGTTTGGGTTGTATGCCAATCTACTGGGGATTCCTGTTTTGATGAGAACTCCGCTGGGAGATATTTGAAAACTCTGTGAGGAATTGAGAATGAGAATCTTCATTCTGCTAGGGGGATCTATGCTGAGGAGTCAAGAACGAGAATCTTCAATCTGTAGGGGATTAAAAAAACTCTGACAAATTATGCTTAGAGTAAAGAAGGTTCTGGAAACTTCACTGGAGAATCAAGGATAAGAATCTTGATTTTGTCGGGGAGTAAAAACTCTGTGGGGAGTAGCTGTACTGCTGAAGAGTAGCTATCCTGTTAGAGAGTAAAACTCAGGACTTTGGGAAAAGCTTATTCCTGTTTGGAAGAAGTTCAGGAGTTAAAGTTGTATGCCACTTTGAGAATGAGAATCTTCATTCTGTCGGGAATATCAGCTTATATGCCACTTTGAGAATGAGAATCTTCAATCTGTCGGGAGTATCAGGAGCTTAAGTTGTATACCACTTTGAGAATGAGAATCTTCATTCTGTCGGGAATATCGGGAATTCAGGTTATACACCACTTTGAGAATGAGAATCTTCATTCTGTCGGAAATATCAGGAGTTTAAGTTGTATACCACTTTGAGAATGAGAATCTTCATTCTGTCGGGAATATCAGGATTTCAGGTTATACGCCACTTTGAGAATAAGAATCTTCAATCTGTCGTGAGTATCAGGAGCTTAAGTTGTATACCACTTTGAGAATGAGAATCTTCATTCTGTCGGGAATATCAGGAGCTCAGGTTATATGCCACTTTTGAGAATGAGAATCTTCATTCTGTCGGGAATATCAGGAATTCAAGTTATACGCTACTTTGAGAATGAGAATCTTCATTCTGTCGGGAATATCAGGAATTCAGGTTATATGCTGTGATACAGTGGGAGAACTGACTTGAGGTTTTGCGTTTGTTTTTGCAAATGTTTCGGTTGAGCAAGAGTCGCCACCGACTTTTTATTTTATCCTAAGGAAAGGATAAAAAGCACAGCAAAAAACCCTTTGAGATGTTTTCTTGGGTTCGGGGAGTAGATTATAGAAAGGGAAGGTATTAGCACCCTTTCTATCCATGGTTATCCATGGGCTCTTAGTTACTTGCTTAGATCACTTGCCTTTTATTTTCAATTGTTTTAAATGGTGCTTGAGTGTGTGGGTTTGAAAATGTTTTGAAAAGAGGCCAAGGTGGTGGCAACCTTTGTAATGATCCATGTGGGGATGTATACAAAGATGTACGTCTTTTGAAAAGGTTTTCATTTGTTTTTGAAAGTTATTTTGAAAGTGTAGTGATGTGTGGTTTTTGAAATAGGCAAGTGTTTTAGTTTGCAAGATTGATTCAAGTAACTAAGAGGTTATCTACTCCTAAATTTCTCAAAAGATTATTGCTATGTTTTAACCCTTTTAACAAGTTTGTTCCACCATTGTATTTGGTGGACAATCTTATGTTTAGGATGTGAAAGGGACGGGCGTGGGTCATCGTTTAGACCATAATTGCAATGGTGCCAAGTATCTTTGGGCATTTTCTTTAAGGGACTTGATCATTTGTTTTTGTTTGTTTTGAAAAAATGTTATCGAGGGACTATGATCATTCAATTTGTTTGTTTTGCCCAAAGAGACCTAACATGCAATATGGCCCAATTTTGAAAGGCAACAAGTGGAGTACCCTAGGGGGTGCAAGTGTGATTTGTGTGTCCATTTTCATGCTTGTTTATCTTGAGATTAGGTCATAACTATTTTTCGTCGTTTTTCGCATACAAACCCTAATTCTAACATGTTATCATTAGAAAGCAATAAAGTGCGAAAATAAATTTACTAAGCTATTACAAAACCAAATATGGGAAGGGGGGTACAAATGTTCAAATGGGGATATTGACAAGTAATGTAAACCTAAAACTATTACATCAATTTGAATTTATATAATTTAATTAATGCACAATAATTAAATAAATAAAAAAAATGGAATAAAAATCCAAGATGCAAAAATGTTTTGTATATGTATGAAAAAAGGGTTATTTATGTAAAAATAAAAAGGATATTATTTTTGGAGTATTTTGAATTTAGGGCAAAACCCTAATTTTATTAAAGAAAATGTATTATTATTTAATTTAATACAGGTATTTATTTATTATGTACAAAAATAAAAATAAAATGAAGTATATTATAAAAAAGTATTTTTTATATCAAATATTAATAAAATGAAAAATTCAAATATTTTTTATATTCTAACCTAAATATGTTAATAAACATATATATATATTAAGTTCTAAATATGCATTATATATAAAATAATATATATTTAATATTTAATAAAATAAATAAAAGAAAGGTATATATTTTTTATGTGAAATATTTTCAGAAGATAAACAAAAATAAAAAAATGTATTTACACTATTTTTTCTATTTATTCTAAATAATAGTATATATAATATTTATGTACAAACAAAAGAAATAATCAAATAAATATGCAATAAATTCAAAAAATGATGGAAAAAATATTTTTATGTTTTTAATGTCATGAGAAAAAATAAACAAAGTCAATCAAAAAAGAAAAAGTCAAAAAAGTCAAAGGAATAAGCAAATGGGCTCAGGGGGTTCAAAAGCAATTGTGTGGTGTAAATAAGAAAATATTCCAGGCCCAGCCCAGAATCAGTCATCTTCAACCTCTGAACAACATCACCCACGCGTTTTCTATCTCTGAATTCCTGGACTTTCAAGCAAAACTCATAACATGAAAAGTGTAGAGCATTAAGAGACGATTCCAACCATGTAAATAACTTGACCTAACTCTCTAAGATGAGGGAGAATTTCTTCTCCCCCAATTTCTGACCTAACTTTTATGCCATGTTCAGACTCAAAATTCTTGCAGCACACGTAACATAAATGAAATCTAACTATATGGTCATGTTCAGGGCTATGATTGTGACATATTTTCTTCACAAACCTAAAGCTAACAATGCCTAATAAGAGAGATAGAACTTCATGAAGATACCTGTTCAGTTGGAATCGTGCTTTGCAATGGAGGATGTTTCAGAGTAAAATGATGATTTGTATAGCTTCCTTGAAGTGTAAGGATGCTATTCCAAGTTCTACCTTGCCTTGAAACTCCCTGAATCGTGCTGGTGAACTTCAACTGCAAAACAGAAAAGCAAAAATGGTGAAGGGGCTTGGAGGTGTTACATGTCAGGTTTCAGGTCATGGTTAGCTTTCATAGAGAGTATGGAAGGTATGTGAACCGGTTTTGGTAAGAATGCTTGAGAGAAATAGAAGTTGGCACTCAAACTGCAGAGGCAACTCTATTTTTGCAGTTTGAGAGTGATTCTGAGATGGAGGGTGGATTGGAGGTCAAAGGCTCGTGCAAAAGCTTGGGTATGATCTCTGGAATGTGTTTGATAAGTTTGTTCTTGTGTTTGTAAGCTGAGATGGAAGTTGTTATGAGTTATGCTATGTTACTTCACACTTAAGCAAACAAAGGCAAATTGTGCTTCTAGGCCTGTAGAGGACCTCACACTATGCTGCATAATCCCTCCTTGATCAGTGTGATTAGCACATAAACTTGTGCCAACCAGATTTGCAATGTACTTGTTGGATTCTCAATTGGACATAAAGTGATCTTTTGCAAAAATGGAAAGAATGCTTTATCTAGTTTGGGATTAATCTTGCATACAATGTTCAAACTCATAGGACAACACCTTAACACAATGAATATGCATTAAATTATTGAGTGCAACTTGGTTTAAGGACCTGTAATCTAACCTAAAGCATGCTGAGTTCAAATTGCAAAGTTATGAACATGGAAAATGGCCAATTCAAAAGTGAGTTTTTGCTATATTGTGAAATTCGATTCTCCCTAACCATGAGGTTGTTTGATGAGTTCTTGGACATTTTGGAAAGCTTGGAATGTGTACTACAATCCATCTTTGAAATGCAAATTGAAATTCCAAGTGGAAGTGTATGGAAAATGGCCTTGAAGTGGGGTAAAAACTTGTCAAAAATAGGTCAAATTTTCACTAAGTTAAGAATGGTTTAGTGCCCTTATTCAAAAATTTGTAACCTGAGATACAAGCTTCAAATGAGAAAACTTTGTGAATCAAAGTTGTAGATTATGTAACAAGCTACAACTTTCATGTTTTGACTTTTGTTTTAATCCAAATGAATCATGGTGAAAAAGTGGGGCAAAGTTGGGAAAAAATTAGGGTTTTCCATAACTTAGAAAAATTCTAAGTTATGAAAAATTCCATTTTAAAACCCTAATTTGCATTTCTTGGTTTCTTGGTGAACAAGTTTCATGATTTGGCATGTTTTGATGAAAAATGAATCTTGACTCTTGATTTTGACCAAAAAGTCAAAGTTTGACTTTTCAGTGTACAGTCAAAATTGATCAATTGATTGGGAAATTCAACTGTCAAACTTGTGTACTTGGGATCTTTTGAGCTTGATGAATGTGTCAAGACCATTTCATTGAGTCCTTGAGTCCATATGTGAGCTTGGTTTGCCATTGGTTAGTTCAAACAGTCAAAAATTGCCTTTGTGCAGTCAAAACCCTAAAAATGACCATTTTGCCCTTTTGGTGATCTGATCAAATTTCTTGTGGAATTGTGATCCAAACTTGATCAAATGGTCCATATGAGTTCATAATGTTGATGTGGGTCAATTTTTATGAGATTTGACTGTCAATTGGCCACAGTTGACTTTTCCCCAATACAGCTGATTTTTAGGTCAACTGTCCAATTGACTGGGTAAAACTTGGAATTAGGACTTGAAACTTGGTATGGGTAATCTTGTGAGTCAAACATGAAACATGAAAGTCACCTTAGGCATTTTAGGTCAAAACATCCTTGGGCAAACACAAACCCTAATTTGAGTCCACAGTGCAAGGAGAGGTCTTGAGCAGAGGAAACCCTAACTGGATCTTGATCTTCAAGGGTCTTGTGATGAGAAAATATTGAGGAAATGGGAGGGCAAATTTTGGGGTACAACATATGCACTTTGAGAATGAGAATCTTCATTCTGTCGGGAATATCAGGAATTCAGGTTATACGCCACTTTGAGGACGAAAATCTTCATTATGTTGGGAATATCAGGAATTCAGGTTATACGCCACTTTGAGAATGAGAATCTTCATTCTGTCGGGAATATCAGGAATTCAGGTTATACGCCACTTTGAGAATGAGAATCTTCATTCCGTCGAGAATATCGGGAATTCAGGTTATACGCCACTTTGAGAATGAGAATCTTCATTCTGTCGGGAATATCAGGAATTCAGGTTATACGCCACTTTGAGAATGAGAATCTTCATTTTATCGGGAATATCAGGAATTCAGGTTATACGCCACTTTGAGAAAGAGAATCTTCATTCTGTCGGGAATATCAGGAATTCAGGTTATACGCCACTTTGAGAATGAGAATCTTCATTCTGTCGGGAATATCAGGAATTCAGGTTATACGCCACTTTGAGAATGAGAATCTTCATCCTGTCGGGAATATCAGGAATTTAGGTTATATACCACTTTGAGAATGAGATTCTTCATTCTGTCGGGAATATCATGAATTCAAGTTATATACCACTTTGAGAATGAGAATCTTTATTTTGTCGGGAATATCAGGAATTCAGGTTGTACGCCACTTTGAGAATGAGAATCTTCATTCTGTCGGGAATATCAGCAATTCAGGTTATATACCACTTTGAGAATAAGAATCTTCATTCTATCGGGAATATCAAGAATTCAAGTTATATACCACTTTGAGAATGAGAATCTTCATTCTGTCGGGAATATCAGGAATTCAGGTTTTACGCCACTTTGAGAATGAGAATCTTCATTCAGGCGTTTGGGTCAGGAGGTTGGGAGTATGCCAATCTACTGGGGTTTCAAGGATGAGAATCTTCATTCTGTTAGAGAAATAGAATTTTAGGAGTTTCAGTTGTCCATTATTCTGCCGGGGCATCATCTCCATTGAATTTTGGGAACCTTGATCGTTCGTTATTCTGTTGAGAAATCATCTTTGTTTGAAGATGGAAGTTGGATGCACTACTATATGGTCGTGGTCCAGGCTTCACAGAAACTTGCATTGCTATCTGGTCGTAACCCAGGCTTCACATTAACTTGCTGGGGATTAAACTATTATCTGGTCGAATCGTGGGCTTCATAGCTTGCTTATGATTGTATCTTTCCTGAAAGGTAAAGGTTAGTGGCATATATCAAACAATGAAGTTCTCAAAATAAATGAGATTGCGTTGTATGATGTCCTGATGTACAGATGTGTAATGTCTTTCAAGACCATCTTTCACTGGGGAAAATAAATCCCAAACCGGTGATGGAGAAAAGAGTTGGATTATTTGTCTCTGATAGTGAAAAAAAACTGGAAGTGGATCAGAATAAATCGTTGAGAGATTTATCTGAAACCGCAAAACTCGGAATATCTTCCACTGGAATAAGAATCAGGGAGATCTTAGTGTCGATCTGTCTGAACCAGAGAAGGTCTTGGATTAACTGTGACTCAAACAGATGATGACAGAATCTTCGACGACTGCTACTCCAAAAGGTAATGATAACCTTTACCTGCCGATCAATCTGTATATGTTATGAATGTTGTTGAAATGTAATTTCGTTTTGGAGAATAAATCCTTGACAAATGTTGGGGAAATAAACCCATGACCGCTGGTCTGCTAGAGAGGTGATGAACTTTTCGAGGATGCTTGAATTTATTTTCAGAAAGATTTTGGAGAGATTCGTCACTGCCCATAGTATCAAATGTTTGTGACACTGCCAGGAAACTTGGACTGTACGTAACCCTTTGATGAGATTGACGTTTTAATGCCCCAAGTGATGGTGATGGAGACTTGCCCCAGGTTAATCTGCAATTGAGAGATTTCTTGAAATCTTGACTGGACTGCCCCAGGTTTATTGGACTTTGAAAGATTTGTTGAAATCTTGATTGGACTGCCCCAGGTTTACTGGACAATGCCATACCAAGTCCCCTTTTGTTGATAGGAGATTTTTTTTTGCAAAGGGAGTGTCATCCCACTTGAAGTAATTTTGTTCACTGAGAGAGCTTTCGTTCATTCGAAAATTCACTGTATGAATTTCTTCGCTGTCAAACAAATAGTCGTGTGCAAACAACGATATTCAAATAATGCAAAGTTTATGCTTGTCTTGAATTTTTTTTTTGAAAAATGCATTTTTTAGCAGAAAGCTTTTATAAGACAAATTCAACACAAGATTTAGAGAAAAGCCTTACAGGAGTCAGGATACCTTTTGTGACAGTATGCTTTCGAACTAACTCATGCTTCAATTAGGACTTTTGAAGGGTTGTAACGTGGCTTGGTTCACGGTTTAAGAAACAAAGGATAAATGCTCAAAGTATATTTGTACCCACCTGCTCTTCTTGATGTTCTTCAATCCTAAACTCAGTTAATTGTACATTTTGAACTCCAAATGGGTCTGGAATGACATTTTGGTGATGGTTCACACAAGTTGGATTTTGTGGGAAGGCAGTCATTTACATTTTTCATATTGTTGAGGATTTGTAATGACCTCTTTCTTTTGATTTGTTATCCCTAATTTTTGCTTGACTGTTCTTATTTTTGAGATTACAGTCAGCGGGATGCCCCAACTTTCTTAAACCTCCTTTGTAGGTTTTGACTCAGTGGGCTTTTCTTTTTTCTGAGAGATAATGACTGCCTATGAGATAAGGAACCATCATTGTCCTTTGGTTTTAAAGGAAATTTTGATGTCGTTCGCTGTATTACGAACTGATAGTTTGCGACTAAACGCGCATTTTGAATTAACTGAGAGCCTACCCTGCCCCAAGTTTGATTAAAGGTTTCAATTTGTGTTTAAAACAGAAAACTTCTACTTCTTTGGCTCAAAGGGGTTGACTAGGGATTATCTTCCTTATAACTCCAGTGTTTTAGGATTTGAAAGAAACGCCTATACATCGTTAGCAAGGTCGATCCAAAAGCGTACCGTATGAGATTATGGCATTGTTTTCGTCATCCTCCCTATAAAGACTTGTAACTTTTAGCAAGAGTTAAATATCGTAAAGAAAGTAGAAAGAATAGTTCAAGAATAGTGAAAGCGAATGGATGAATTCAAGACAAACATATGCAATGCATTAATGAAACAGAGTTTGACATGAACATATAATTGTTTGAATAACAAAAGAAATTACAACTTGAAAATTCACATGAAACAAAAGTATCTTAGTTCGAACTTGTCATTTCAGGTGGAGAAACCTCAGCGGAAGATTTTCATCTGGCCATCCTGTGTGAATTCCAGCACTCCACTGTCAATCAAGTCTTGGGTCTTGTTTTTAAGGGCCCAACAGTCGTTGGTGTCATGTCCAGGACTATAAGAGTGGTATGCACAGAATTCATTGGGATGATAATGTGGATAAGTGGTATTTCTATTCTGAAGAGGATCCTTTAGTACAATCAGATTTACCTCCAACAAGCATTCCAGTACTTGAGATAATGGTATGTTAATCTCAGTGAAGCGCCTTCCAGATGTATTTTTCTTACGCCGATTGCCCCGTTGATGTTGGTGAGGTTGTTGCTGGGCTTGTGACCCTGAAGCAAGTTGGGGAGACTTTCCTTTGGCTTCTTGTCTCAAAGGAGGCTGAATGGTGAATTGATCTTCAACCCTAGTTGTTTGCCCCACTTGGTTATCTTGAAGCAGTTTGTTGATGAGGACCCTTAGCTCTTCTTGTCCTTGAGCCAGGTTTTTAATGAGAGCCATATGGCCCACTAGTTGTCCCATCATCTGGATTTTCATTGTTGCCAACTTAATCTATAGTCCTTCCAACTGATCATTCTTAATGCCCCCTGGATTTCCTAGGACCATGCCCCTTGTGAGGAGAGCTTTCACTTCTTCTTGCCCCTTAGACAGGTTCAAGAACATTTCTTGAAGTTGAGTGTTTTGAGCCTGGATATCTTTGACAGTCCTCTCTAGAGCCATCTCTACTGAAATAAACAATAGGAGAATAAGGAGACCTAAAAGGGAAAACCTATCATGATACGATGCATGATATGTGGATGCATGTTTTCAAAAATCTCGCGGGGTAAACATAATAAAATGTTAGAGGTTGGACTTCGATCAACATTTTTTATTGGAGAACTTTGTATCGGTGGAATGTCTTTCCACAAGAATCAAGCTCACCATGTCAAGTGGGTCATAGCCTTCGATTCAAGTTGTTGTACTTGATCTTTGACGGTGTTTGTTTAGAGGAAAATGAATCCTCTTGCCCTTTGGTAGACGTCTGGTTCAACGTGACCCTGCATCAGAGACCCTCGAGATCCTTGAAATGGTTATTAAAAATGCTATGGTATGATGTTATTATGTTATGTGCAAGTATGCAAAAGTAAGCAAAGGGTATATACAGATAATCACATTCACACAAAGCAGATAAGTCCTTAGGTTTAGGCTTGCATGGGGTTTGCAGGTAAGTACCCTCTTGAAGTTAGTTGGCTCAACCTGTCCTATAAATAGTAACCGGGTTCTAAGGAGCTCAATATCACTGGATTATTTTCTGTGTTCATTGTTTCAGTATAGCCACTTTACTGGAGAACGAAATATTCCAAGAAAACAACCCTCAATGAGTGTAGTATCGAATATCTACCAACTTCGGACTGTACCAAAGCCGGTCATCTCACTACCCCTAAAAAGGCCAAGATGGTCAAGTAAGGTTCTAAGAGTTCATTAGTGCTTCATGACATCACTCAGTGGCCCCGTATTCTCTTTGATTGACTCAAAGGCTACCGGTACCCACAAATATGTCGCACTAACGTAGCCACTGCTTAAACCATGTCGGTATACCCTGCACAGTTCCCTCATAGTTTAGTGCTACTTACCTAAAAGGTGTCCCCACATCCGTGTGTAGGATTTAAAACAAACCCAAACAAGGAACCCAACATGTAAAGCAATCAAGGAAAACAAGATAAGCATGTAAAGGTGATCTAAAACCCTAAGGTAACCCCACAAACTACAGATTCCCCAGCAGAGTCGCCAGTTCTGTGATACGGTGGGAGAACTGACTTGAGGTTTTGCGTTTGTGTTCGCAATTGTTCGATTTAGCAAGAGTCGCCCCCGACTTTTTATTTTATCCAAAGGAAAGGTCAAAAAGCACAGGAAAGACCTTTGAGATGTTTTCTTGGGTTCGGGGGGTAAATTATGAAAAGGGAAGGTGCAAGCACCCCTTTCATCCATGGTTATCCATGGGCTCTTAGTTACTTGTTTTAGATCACTTGCCTTTGCTTTTCAATTGTTTGAAATGGTGCTTTGTGTGTGTGGTTTTGAAAATGCTTTGAAAAAGAGGCCTTGTCTAGGCAACCTTTGTAATGACTCTTGCTTGAATATATACAAAGGTGTTTGTCTTTTTGAAAAGATATTTCAATGTTTTGAAAGTTTGTTTCGGGAAATGTTTTGAATTGTGTTGTGATGTGTGTTTGAAAGTAGCAAGGATGTTTTGCAAGATTTCGATCAAGTAACTAAGAGTTGTCTACCCTATTTTACTCAAAGATCTTTCTTATGTTTTTAACCCTTTTTACAATGTTATTTTACCATTGCATTTTGTGAACAACCTTGTGTTAGGATGTTAAACGGGACAGGCGCGGGTCATTGCATACAATCATTGAAAGCAACTTGTGAGACGCTCTAGAAATTTTGTATGGGACGAGATTGTTTTATCGAAGGCAACATTGAGGGTCATCGAGGGACTACGATCTTTGTTTATTGAAGGGGAATTTGCTAGAGTGTCTCATATTCGAGGGACATGATTGCATTTTTCGAGGCAACAGGCAAGGTTACCCTAGAGGTGCAGGTGTACGTTGTGTTTGTCATTTTTCATGCTTTTTATCTTGTATTAGGTTATCTAGCGATTGATTTTGAATCTTGCCATACACGCCTAATTACTATACAGTATATTGAAAGTAATAAATTGCGGGAATTAAAAGTCTAAGTTATTACAAAAAAGTATCCAGGGATGGGGGTACAATTATTTACAAATGGGGATGAGTCTCACAAGAATAATAATGTCCAAATATTATGTGTTACAACCAAATCGAATCGTCGCAATTCGACATAAAATTATAACAATTTATAAGATAAAAAAAATCAATAAATTATGGGATGCATGTATTTATTTAAAAATAAACAAATAAAATCTAACCTAAGAAAGATTAAGTATTATTATTATTGTGTTTTATTAATTGTGAAAAGAAAAGTTTTAAAGAAAGAAAAATTACTTAAATTAATGTTTCTATTATTTTTGTATTTTTATTAGTATAACAATTATTAATTAGTAAAGAAAATTAAAACTATATAAAAAAATCAAAGTAGTTAATCAAAACAACATTTTAATATATTATTTGGTTTCATTATTAACAAAGAAAAGAAAACAAATTATTTAAAATGACATTAATTAAAAAAGGTATTATTTTAAAGAAATTAAAAAAAAAAAAGATGATGGGATTAGGAGTTTGTTAGGGATTAGGCCCAGATGGAAGAAGAACAAAAGTCAGAATGGATGAAAAATGGGGGTGTGTCGGCCAAATATTGTTGTGGGCTTAAGGAAGTGTTTGGGGCGGACAGGCCCAGTGACAAGTTTGTATAATTTTAGGGGTTGTTGTTTTGATTAGGGTTCATGTGTTACAACGGTGCCGCTCTCTTTCGTCTCTTCTCTTCATCTTTCTCAGTCACGATGCTCTGATTCTATCCTAAACCCTAGCTATCGGAGCGCCACCCTCTCACTCTCTATCCTCTTTGCAACGATCCAAGGACCTGTTCGAACAATATGAGTTGTTATCTTTTTCGCGTTTTACAATTTCATGGTTTGATTCGCTTTGTCTTGTTCAAATTTGTTTTTAATCTATGGTCTTTGCATGTTTTGAGATGCAGTGAGGGTTTGAAAAAACGTACCTTGGGAAAAATGGAGAGGAAAGGTGAGATGGAGTTGGTGGCGGCGTTCCTGGTGGCCGGAGGCGGAAGGGAAAAGAAATGATGGGCGAGCATTTTTCTGGTATCTATTTCGTCCCTTTAACACCTTGAATGTTGATGATGAACTCTTTCTGAAACTTGCTGCCTTTGAAATTCTTTCCCTCTTTGTTGAATATTGATGATGAAATTGGTTCTGAAAACTGTGTTTTTGTTGATTGTTGAAAATCCTTTTCCTCTCTCCTTGAATGTTGATGATGAAGGTTTCTGAAACTCTTTGCCTTTTCTTCTGAAACTATTTCTTTCTCTCTCCTTGAGTGTTGATGATGAGTGACTCTGAATCTTTTGATATTGTTGTTTTTGAATATGATGTTTGATGATGAAGAAATTCTGAAAACTTGTTTGTATTTTGAATGTTTTGAAACTGATTTTTTTCTTCTGAAACTCTCTCTTTCTCTCTTCCTTGGATTTTGAAAGGTTGATGATGAAAATAACTTCTGAAACTGGTTTTTGTGGTTGCTTCTTGTTGAAGCTTGGTTGATTGGTTTGGATTTGTTTATGATGACATGTTTCTGAAACTTTTGGGTTGGTTTGTGGATTTTGTTGAAAACTGAGTTTGGTGGTTGATGCTTCAAAGGGTTTTTTGTGATTGTTTGAAACTGTTTGGCTGTTTGGTTCGTTTTGATAACATGTTTAGTTGTCAGTTTGTTTTGAGAACATGTTTGGTTAATGGTTTTGGTGAGCTTGTTATTGGGCTATGCAGGTTTGTTGGTTTTCAGCAGTTTTGGCAAGCTTGTGGTTTTGAAACTGTTTTGGAATTGGCTTGTTTGCAGTTTGGTACAGGTTTGACAACAAGTTGCGAGGCTTGGTTTAGTTTGTGGTTTTGCAGTTTGGAACTGCAGGCTTGGCAAGCAGGTTGGAAAGCTTTGTTGGTTTGCTTGATGAGTTTGTAGTTTGGGGTTTTGGCTTGCAGATATTCTGCAGGTTTTGGAGTTTTGGAGTTTGACAGGCTTGGAGCTTGTTTACAATTTGAAGAGTTTTGTGGTTTTTTTTACAAAGTGTTTTTTTTCTTAGACTGTTATGCAGTCTCTTGTTTTTATATCTTTTTGTTTTTTTGCCTTTGTTAACTTTAGACAGTCTGCTTTAGCCAAACTGCAAACTTCACCCAAGGTGCTATCTTTATTTCTTTTCTCTCTCTCTCTCTCTCTCTCTCTCTCTCTCTCTCTCTCTCTCTCAAATAAACACTTTTTGCTTACTACATTATATTCTGAAAAGTTTCCTATGCTTGGAACATGATGACAGCTATGACAAGCTCTTGGCTTGTCAATTGGTTTTCCTTATGCATTGTATTACCTGCTATTACTGCTATACTTTCTGCATTGTGTACTTTTCTGACTGCATACTTTCTGCATTGTACTTGGTTGCTTCCAATTGCTTTGTAACTCAGTTTTCCTTAGTTGTTATGCTTCTTGACTTGTTTTGCAACTCAGTTTGGTTTTGCTTTAGTATGCTTGGTTGCTGGACAGTTTGAATTTTGGCGCCTTGGTTTGCCTTTGCTGCTGCAATATTTGCCTTTGCAATGCGTATGTTTGCAAGCTTTGTACAACATGGTCCATGTTTTGCATTTGAGCCAATTGCTTTTGTATGTTTGCATTTTATTTTTTACTTTTCTCTTTGTGAACCAAGAAGAGCAATCTTCTTATGATTTGCAAAGAGAAAAATAAAACATGATGAACAATAGCACACTGATTCCGGACGGCAAACTTTAATGATGAATTTCCCCTTTCTTTTTTCATTTGAAAATTCTTCTGTACTAATCTTCTTTTCCTTTGTGTTTTTTCATGTGAATGCAACTTGGACGGCGACAAAGCGTAGACGCAGAAGACTTTGAGCACGGGATCAATGGAGCTTAGGCTTAGAAATTTTTATTCATTGTAATAATTTATCCTTCAAATACTATAAGTTGTAAAACGTATAATATTCAAACAATAAACTATTTTTTGTAACAATCATTTGCAATGAATAAAAAAGTCTTTTATGAGATCAATTGATAATTCAATAAATCCTTCTACTGTCAATATCTTTCAATTCTTCCTTTGCATCTTCACTTTTTATTTAAGATTCCTGATTTAAAATAACTGAAATTGCATTCCAGCTTTCCCAATACAGATAACTTAAAATCCAAGTAATCCTTAAAAACTCTGTAATCTCATAATCTTGCAACAATGTTCCAATCAACATACGCGTTGGGTATTCCAATAAACAAACAAGAATTCCATTAACATGTAAACGTTTTAGTTCCATTAACAAGCAGATGCCTTAATATTCCAAATAAGAGTCTGAGCCCTTATCCCAAATAACCAGGCTTTGAGAACGACCGGTAAACTTGAACAAGCGTGAAAACATGTAGCAGCTAATTGAATTTCTGGGGATTATGCTTCTTCTGAGAAATGCGAGAGAAAAACCCTAATTCTTTATTTACTTCCAGAGAACAGTCTGTTTGATCGATTCTTGAGTCAATTTTGAGAATCTGAGAAAACCCTAGGGTTGTGATTTCTTGTGAAAAAGGGAGGGAAAATTTTAGGGTACAACAATGTGTTATACAAAAGAAATTATGACATGGTCTTTCTCAGATGCGTGGATATACACGAAGCAAACATGTTGATGCATGAGGTCTATTAAGGTTCCTTTGGTACCCATGCCAATGGGCATTCAATGGCAAAGAAGATGCTTAGGGAAGGTTACTATTGGTTGACAATGGAATCTGACTGTTACAAATTCACAAAGAAGTGTCATAAGTGCTAGATATATGCTGAAAAAATTCATGTGCCTCTGACGCTTCTCAATGTTATTTCTTCCCCGTGGCCTTTTTCTATGTGGGGTATTGACATGATTGGAATGATTGAACCCAAGGCGTCAAATGGACATTGTTTCATCTTGGTGGCAATAGAACTTTGTGAAGAGTTCAAGATTGTCCATCATAATTCATCTCTTTACAGGCCAAATATGAATGGGGTTGTTGAAGTTGCTAACAAGAACATTAAGAAGATCATACAGAAGATGGTTGTTACCAATAAAGATTCGCATGAGATGCTTCCTTTTGCTTTGCATGGGTATCGCACATCCGTCCGCACATCAATAGGGGCAACCCCGTTCTCTCTTGTGTATGGTATGGAAGCAGTGCTTCCCGTCAAAGTCAAGATTCCCTCTTTGCGTGTAATAATATAAACCAAATTGTTAGAGGTTGAATGGGTCTAGAACAGGTTTGACCAATTGAATTTGATTGAAGAAAATAGAATGATGGCCTTGTATCAAGGTCAATTATATCAGAAGAGAATGAAGAAAGCTTTTGATAAGAAGGTCAAGTCTCGTGAATTCAGAGAAGGTGACCCCGTGCTCGGAAAGATCATGTCTTTTAACACTGATTCTAGGGGAAAGTGGACTCCCAATTTTGAAGGCCTGTATGTTGTCAAGAAAGCCTTCTCTAGTAGTGCACTGATTCTTGACACTATGGATGGCGAGGAGTTCCTGCGTCCTATGAATGTTGATGCACTCAAGATATCCTTTTCTTAATTAAATAAAAGAACAAATTGCTAAGTCGAAAACTCGAAAGAGTGGTGTGATCGGTGGAAATAGAACTGACTATTTTTAGATGGTTTGCGAAATGTCGCGGAAGCAAGAGTCGCCACCGTCTTTTATTTTCTCCAACATGGACAGGACAAAAGCACAGCAAAATTCCTTATGAGATTGTTTCTCGGTTCGGGAGGTAGATTTATAGAAAGGGAAGGTGCTAGCACCCTTTCTATCCGTGGTTATCCACGGGCTCTTAGATACTTGCTCTTATGTTTCCAAAATGATGTTTGCTTTTCAAATGTGAGTGGGTTTGAAAAAGTTTCTTTGAAAGATTTCTGAATAACTCTTGTATCTGTCCTCAAGAGTGTTTGAAAAATTTGTTTTGAAAGCTTTTGAAAGTGTCAGTGTGAAAAGATTTTGATTTATTTTTTGAAGAGAGCAAGTACCCATGAGTCATCTACCTACCCTAAGGAATTAGGCTGTGTAAAAGTCCTTAAGGTAGTGCCATCCCACCATTGAGAGGTAGGTAGCACCACCGTTGGAGGTGTTCGGGTCAATTCGATTGTAGGGACAGTGTGGTCATCGAAGCAATAGTAGGACACCTTAGAAGCAACCCTAATGTCCTAGATCTTTTTTAATCCGAGGCAACCATTTCGAGGCAACTGTTTTGAGGCAACTTTTTCGAGGCAACTGAATCTTGGACATAAGAGCGATCGCTAAAACGTCCTATACTTGACGACCACGTTTCGAAGGCAACGAGTGAGGCGTACCCTAGAAGTGGTGTGTGTATTGTGTGTTGTTTTCATGTTATGTTTTATCTTTGATCATGGCATTGTGAGCTACGAGTTGTTTTTTAATTACCATACATTCTTTCATGCAATTTAGAATTTAGGAGTGTGGCAAATTAAAAGACGGAAAGATAAAAGCTACGCTATTACAAGGCGCGGGTCTATACATCGCCAAAATACAAAGACCCGTTTTTGATAAAGATGCGGAAAGTAAAAAACAGTAAACCTAAATACTATTACATCCTTGAACAGTTACATAATAATCAATAAGAAAAAATAAGAATAACGTGCGAAAGAATAAAACCGGGAACGTCTGAGGGTTTTGGACCTTCACTTGAAATTAAATTGAATTAAAACCTAATTAATTATTTAATTAAAGAAAGGAAGTGTGTTTTTATGTTTTTTTGTATTTATGAAAATAAGAAAAAGAATTAAAAGGAAACCCTAGATCAAAGTTTATTTTACTTATTAATGAAAAATGTCAAAATTAGGCTAATTAACTAAATTATTTAATTTACATGTTTATTTACAAAAGTAATGGTAATAAATAAATAATAATATTAATAATAATTAATTATAGATGATGATAAAAAAAGTCAAAACCTAATTCTATGTAGTTTTTATTTATTAAGGAAAAGGATTAACATTAAAACCTAATTTAAACTAATCAATTAATTTTAATTTACAAAAATAGATTAATGGTAAATTTAATAAATAATTAAAAATAAAGCATTTTTTTGAGTTTCTGATTTTTTTATTAGGAAAAACTATTTTATGGTGAATTAATAAAAATAATTAAAGCAATTAAAAGAATTAGAAAAGAAAAGAAAATTAAATTAAATATGCAAACCAAGGGGGGTGTCTGGCCCATGTGGAGGTGAAATTGAAGCAATTCATGACCATTAGCACAAGGCCTTATTGACTTTCCTGATCGTGTGCACGCTCATTGACTGGAGCATACCATGGACTTCATTCTGTGGCCTTCAGATTGTTCATCAAGGCCACTTGGCAAGCCTAAGCGTGACTACGTATGGTGGACCATTGAGTCGTTGCTGCATGTGAACGTTTTAAAACAAAAAATCAACAATTATATGGGGGACCTGGGAATCGAACCCAGGTCCCTATGCTTGCAAGACACGTCCTCCACTATCTGAGCTATGAAGCGCGTTTGTTAAATATATACATAACAAATATTATATAAAATACCAACAATTATTATGATGCAAACAAAAATACGCGCGCAGATTTGAATGTTCCAGTCACATAATGCCACGCATGCTGTCTTCTTCGTTTTCACCTGCAACATGAATAAGATAGCGGGGGTTTTAAACCCCCACTAAGTGAAAGTCCCAAGAATAGCGAATAGAAGTGGAGACAATATAAAAAGGGCGCGATAGGATGGTTGAATTCGTCTGGCCTTGACGAATTCAACCATGGTCATGACATGGTCCAATTTTTCCTGATGCTTAAAGCCCTAATTGTAAGCTTTCATAAACCCTAGATGTCTTTCATGGTGGATTTTGATTCAGGCAGCGTTAGTTCAATTGGATTATACCAATCGCTTCAGAAGGTCCCTATTAGCATAAATCAAACAAGAAAACAAATTAAAAGCACATGAAACATGATATGCAGGTTTGAAAAATAAGGCAAACCGTGTGGCTTATGTTCTTTTATTCTTCACGTGTTAGGATTGGTTTTTGATGGCAAATGCTTCCTGGAGACTCAGGCAAGCTGTTTGAATCCAAAAGAGGCTTTGAATTGCACTGCAAATAGGTTTTCAGTTTTCAAGTTTTCCTTGAAATTTTGCAAATTGGTTATGTGATTGCAGCAACTTTCACGTGTGTTCTACCCTAGGGTTGGCCTCAGCATATGTATGTGATGTGAATTAGGTTAGAATAAAGCCCATGAATCCATTGCAATAATGTTTTCAATCCTTGATTTTCCATCATATATTTTCCAATCTTTTTCAATGAAAACCTTGCCAAATATGGATGATTTTCCTTGTTTGATTGAGAAACGACTTTTCCAGCTTGCCCTGATCAGATTTGCTCCACCAAAAGATCCAAAACATATCTTTTTTAATTTTCCTATAATTAAAACCAATTAAATGAATTAATATAAATATAAATTCAATTAATTAATTAAAAATAAGAAAATAAATTATTTTGAGCTCAATGGGTCGTGCATAGGCTTTGGGTAATGATTCAAGAAGGATTTTGAGGCCCATTAGCAAATTTGAAGCTTTTTAGGCAAAGTTGACTTTTGAAAGTTCCCAAAAATTTCCCAACTTCTCCAATGCATATCTTGCTCAATTTTGAAGCTATGAACATGTTCTTGGACATTTTGGAAAGGTCTTGAAGTCCTCTAACCAATGCCTTTGGTCCCATGTCATTTTGATTTACCAATCTCAATTTATGGTCTTTGACTTAAAGTGCCTTTTTGTTGGCTTTTGAAAATGACCTATAATGTTGAAATTGATAACTTTTGGTGAGAGCATTTCTTGGACTTGGAATGTGAAGATGAGTTTTAGGGAATGTCATCCCCTTCAAAATGAGAATTGGATGGGATTTTTCTGATGAACCATGAAGAAGTTATGCCTTGGTTAATTTGCAGTTGACTTTTCAGTTGTCCAAAAATAGAAACTTTTGCATCTTGAGACTTTTTGAGCCATGCTTGTGGAATCATGATCAAGAATTGATCAAATGATGATTGTGGCTTCAAAATAATATGTTGACCCAAAAATTTTGACTTTTGACTGTCAAATGACCATTTTACCCCTGCAGTTGACTGTGGAGCAATTAGGGTTTTTGACTGTGCAATTTGATGCTGTGAGTCTTGAAACTTGACATATGGATGCTTGACAATGTATATAGGCATATGGGACTTGATTGGACCCTTGGAAACCTCAATTTCTTTGCAAGAACCAAAACCCTAATTTTGACTGTGTTAGGAGACAATTGGACTGTGCAACCCTTGAGAGATTTTGAAGCTTGATCTTGCCAAATCTTGAAGAATATGGGAGGGAAAATTTTGGGGTACAACAGTTGCCCCTGTTCAATCTTCTTAAACCTGAGGATGTAGATTGGCTGGCGTGTCTTTCGTGATCCGAAGGTGGAAGATGATTGAACACTAGAGTGCCCAGAAATTTGCACTCACATAGTAGAGTATTAGCAGTGTGATGTAGGGAATGGGCTTACAGATGCCATTTGGAGAGATGATGGATAGGAGGATGGGCTTATAGATACCATCTGGAGCTGTGACGGAGCCTGGTCGGGAATGGGCTTATAGATGCCATTTGGAGACTGTAATGGTAGTTGTGGAGATGGGCTTATAGATGCCATCGGGAGATTGTCGATCGCGTAAGAGATTCCTTAGTGAGAACTTGCGTACCTGAGAAAGAAAGATAATTACCTAGCCTGTTACAGGGGTTCATCTTCAAACTCTTCATGTAGATATGCCCCGGCTGGATACAGGAATCGAGTCCGGAAAATAGTCGTCAACAGATACACCCTGGAAAGATACAGGAATCGGATCTTCAAACTCTTCAGACGTGCCCTGGCTGGATACAGGAATCGATTCCGGAAATAGTCGTCAACAGATACACCCTGGCAGGATACAGGAATCAGATCTTCAAACTCTTCAGACGTGCCCTGGCTGGATACAGGAATCGAGTTCGGAAAATAGTCGTCAACAGATACACCCTGGCAGGATACAGGAATCAGATCTTCAAACTCTTCAGACGTGCCCTGGCAGGATACAGGAATCGAGTCCGGAAAATAGTCGTCAACAGATACACCCTGGCAGGATACAGGAATCAGATCTTCAAACTCTTCAGACGTTCCCTGGCAGGATACAGGAATCGAGTCCAGAAAATAGTCGTCAACAGATACACCCTGGCAGGATACAGGAATCAGATCTTCAAACTCTTCAGACGTGCCCTGGCAGGATACAGGAATCGAGTCCGGAAAATAGTCGTCAACAGATACACCCTGGCAGGATATAGGAATCGGATCTTCAAACTCTTCAGACGTGCCCTGGCAGGATACAGGAATCGAGTCCGGAAATAGTCGTCAACAGATACACCCTGGCAGGATACAGGAATCGGATCTTCAAACTCTTCAGACGTGCCCTGGAAGGATACAGGAATCGAGTCCGGAAAATAGTCGTGAACAGATACACCCTAGTAGGATACAGGAATCGGATCTTCAAACTCTTCAGACGTGCCCTGGCAGGATACAAGAATCGAGTCCGGAAAATAGTCGTCAACAGATACACCCTGGCAGGATACAGGAATCAGATCTTCAAACTCTTCAGACGTGCCCTGGCAGGATACAGGAATCGAGTCCGGAAATAATCGCTCACAGATATGCCCTGGCTAGATACAGGTATCGAATCTGGAATTGTGACAGTTGATAGTAATCATCTTTGTATTGATCTTGGTCCTGAAAAGACAAAACGTTAGTTGTATGCAATGTCATGATGTATGACATGCGTGATGTTCTCAGAATAAATGAGATTGTATGTCCATGATGCGTATGTGCATGCTATAATGTATGAAGATGTGATGTTTATGACTGTATTTTCGTCTAGGAAAATAAATCCTTTGACGAATGCCGGGAGCTTGAATCCTGGGCTGATGTTTGAAGAGTAGAGTTCTTCGTCTCTGCTGGGGATGATGAGTGCAAGAATAAACCGTTAGGAGAATATGACTCCGTTGGTGAATAAACTTGTTGGAGAGATTACTCTATGGGGAGAGATATTTTGCTGAGATGTTGATGATGACTCCGCTGGGGATACCATTTTTGAGCTCTGTTGGAAGATTTGATGAACTCCGCTGGAGGGATAGGAAGAACTTTGCCGAGGACGATCTTTCTGTGGCAATTGACTGAGGATAACCCAGTTATAAGCTCTGGTGGAGAATAACCTTTGAATAAAATCGGGGAGGCGCGTTCATACTCTGCAGGTGATAAGCTTCCAGAATCTACTGGGGATAAGCTTCCTGAATCTACTGGGGAGATTGATTGAACTCTCTTGGGGAAACTATGGATTGTACTGGGGGATGGCTCCACTGGATGTCTGTATTCCGCCGGGGAACAATCTTAGCTCAAGATTGTCGGGGATGCTTGTTAGGAATGTCTGTATACTCCGTTGGGGAATGTTGAGATCTTCTGGGGGATAACCCTACCTCCTTAAGGTTGACAATAGACTAACTCTGCTCGGGGGGAGTGTTGCTGACTTGCTTGGGATACTGTGCCTTGTTAGGGTTGATGGGAGACCAACTGCTTGGGAGAGTATTGCTGAGTCTTATCTTACTCGGTGGGGAGTGAAAGTATCTGGGTTACATTCTTCCGCCGAACTTACCTTGGTACCTTGGTGGACAGAGCAATTAGATTGCTTAGACAACTCATTATTGCCCCTGTTTCTGATGTTACCTGTAATTAATCCTTTGTTTCGTATTCATATATTTATGAGTTAGCAATTAGTGTCAAATGCATATATCACAATTGAACATTGGACGTTCTTTACAAAACAAAACAGAAAAAGGAAAAACAATTGGCAATTGGTCTGAAAAGTGAATTTGTATTGATTTTTGAATTTGCATGTAAATAGGCGTTCATGTACAAGAGGCTGACGTCCTAGTAAAAGAACGCCGCCGAACAACAGAGTTTATACAGTTTGTACAAAGAAAACAAAACCGCTGTGTGAAAGGAATAATCCCACTGGGTTCCAACTCTGCTATCGCCTTTATGTCTTCAAGCGTCTCATCACTTGGCTGCTTAGTTGAAGATGAAGTTGATTGATCGATGCCGTCTGAACCTGATGATTGATACCGGATTCTAGATGCAAGGTGATCCAATGAGACATAGTATTACGCTTATCCCTAACTTTTGCCTGGACCGCCCTTTCGGGTTTTCAGTCCACCGGGATACCCATTTTTGCCCAAGCCGCCTTTTCATGTTTTCGACTTGCCGGGTGTACAGATTTTTTTCATTTCATCCCTTATTTTTGCCCGAACCCTTTTGGTTCGCCGGGAAGCCCTAATTTTTGCCTAGTTATGTCAACCTAGCGGGTCTTTTATCATGCGTAGTATCTTTTTACTATGTCTGCATTGGCGGGGTGAGGAAGGTCGTCACCATCCATGGTGGTTAGAATCATGACTCCTCCTGAGAAGACATGTTTAACCACAAATGGCCCTTCGTATGTGGGGGTCCATTTTCCCCTGGGATCACTTTGAGGAAGAATGATGCGCTTGATTACCAGTTCCCCGACTTGATACTCTTGTGGTCTGACTTTCTTGTTAAATGCCCTGATCATCCGTTTTTGATATGTTTGACCATGACAAATAGCAGTAAGTCTCTTTTCGTCAATTAGGTTTAACTGATCAAGTCAAGTCTGGATCCAATCCTCTTCCCTCAAGTCTGCATCCTTCATTATCCGGAGAGAGGGTATCTGGACTTCAATCGGCAAGACTGCCTCCATGCCATATACCAAGGAAAAGGGAGTTGCTCCGGTTGACGTTCTTGCTGAGGTACGGTACCCATGAAGAGCAAACGGTAACATCTCGTGCCAATCTTTGTACGTCATTGTCATCTTCTGCACAATCTTCTTGATATTCTTATTTTCCGCTTCGACAGCCCCATTCATCTTCGGCCGGTAGGGAGAAGAGTTGTGGTGCTGTATCGTGAAGTTCTCGCAGAGCTCAGTGATCATCTTGTTATTAAGATTGGTACCATTGTCCGTAATGATCCTTTCCGGGACGCCGTATCGACAGATCAGGTTGTGTCGAATGAACCGTGCCACGACGTTCTTGGTTACGATAGCATAGGAAGCTGCTTCAACCCACTTTGTAAAGTAATCAATTGCTACCAGGATGAAGCGATGCCCGTTGGATGCTGTAGGTTTGATTTTGCCGATCATATCAATGCCCCACATTGCAAAGGGCCAAGGTGCAGTCAAGACATTCAGAGGGACTGGAGGAACGTGCACCTTATCAGCATAGATTTGGCACTTGTGACATGTCCGAGAATGTTGGTAACAGTCGGCTTCCATTGTGGACCAGAAATATCCTGCCCGAAGGATTTTCTTTGCCATGGCGTGTCCACTGAAATGCGTCCTGAAAGTACCTTCATGCAGTTCTGCCATGATCTTTTCTGCTTCAGTCTTATCCACACAACGCAGTAAGGTTGAATCATGGTTTCACTTGTAGAGAATGTCGTTGCTGAGGAAGAACTTTGCAGTGAACCTTCTCAGGAACTTCTTGTCATTGACAGATGCACCCTCGGGATATTGTTGAGCTTCCAGATACCTCTTCACCTCATGATACCAGGGTTTTTCAGTTACTATCTCAGCCTCAAGATCACAACAATATGCGGGTTCATCTAGTTTCCAGATAATGATCCGGGGAGCCTCATTGTCCCATTTGACTCTGAACATAGAAGACATCGTAGCCAGCGCGTCCGCCAACTGATTCTCCTCTCTTGGGAAGTGTTCAAAAGTTATCTCCGTGAAGTGGGGGATCAATGTCAACACACACTCTTTGTAAGGAATAAGGTTTGGGTGTTTCGTATCCCACTCGCCTTTGATCTGATTGATCACGAGAGCGGAATCTCCGAAGACACTCAAAAACTTGATCCTTAAGTCAACCGCAGCTTGAAGACCCATGATGCATGCCTCATACTCCGCCATGTTGTTGGTGCAGTTGAAACATAGCCGGGCAGTAAGTGGAGTATGAGTGCCTTTGGGGGATATGATCACAGCACCGATACTGTTACCCAAAGCGTTAGAGGCTACATCAAAGTGCATAGACCATCGGGATCCTTCCTCCGGTCCTTCATCCGGTCCAGGTACTTCACAATCAGTCACTACCATGATGTTCTCGTCTGGAAACTCAAAGTTCATAGATTGATAGTCGTCCACTACCTGGTGTGCCAAGTGGTCTGCCAATACACTTCCTTTGATAGCTTTCTGAGTCGTGTACTGGATGTCGTATTTTGTCAAGATCATCTGCCATCTTGCTATTCTTCCAGACAGAGCATGCTTTTCGAATATATACTTTATTGGATCCATCTTTGAAATCAACAGAGTAGTGTGAGTCAGCATATACTGTCTCAGCCGGCGAGCAGCCCATACCAAAGCGCAGCAAGTTTTCTCGAGCAGTGAGTATCGCGTCTCACAGTCGGTAAACTTTTTGCTAAGGTAATAAATGGCGTGCTCTTTTCGGCCAGACTCGTCATGCTGCCCCAGCACACACCCCATTGAGTTGTCCAGTACTGTCAAGTATAAGATTAGAGGTCTCCCTTCAACCGGTGGCATAAGAATGGGTGGTTCTTGGAGATACTCTTTGATTCTTTCGAAAGCAGCCTGACATTTATCGTTCCAACGTACTACTTGATCTTTCTTCAGTAGCTTGAAGATTGGTTCACAGGTAGCAGTTAGATGCGAGATGAATCGGGCAATGTAATTCAGACATCCTAGAAAGCCTCTGACTTCTTTCTCTGTCTTGGGAACTGGCATCTCTTGTATGGCTTTAACCTTGGCAGGGTCCACTTGAATACCTTTGTCGCTCACGACGAAACCTAGCAACTTCCCAGATCTTACCCCGAAGGTGCACTTGTTCGGGTTCAACCTCAGCTTGTACAAATTCAGACGGTCAAACAACTTCTGTAGATGGTCAAGGTGTTCCTCCTCAGTTTGGGACCTTGCAATCATATCATCGACGTACACTTCAATCTCATGATGGATCATGTCATGAAATAAAGCAACCATGGCACGTTGGTAGGTTGCCCCAGCATTTTTCAACCCAAAAGGCATGACCTTGTAGCAGAAGGTGCCCCACTGAGTAACAAAGGTAGTCTTTTCCATGTCTTCAGGAGCCATCTTGATCTGATTATAACCTGAAAAGCCGTCCATGAAGGAGAACACCTTGTGCTGAGCAGTATTGTCAACCAGAACGTCGATGTGAGGTAGAGGGAAGTCATCCTTGGGGCTCGCCCTATTCAGATCCTTGTAGTCAACACACATTCTGACCTTACCATCTTTCTTTGGCACTGGAACCACGTTGGCAACCCACTGAGGGTAAGAAGTCACTGCTAGAAGCCCGACATCAAATTGCTTCATAACCTCAGCTTTGATCTTCTCGGACATCTCTGGACACATACGGCGGACCTTCTGTTTAACCGGAGGGCATTCTTCCTTGGTAGGCAAGTTATGGACCACAATGTCGGTATCCAACCCAGGCATGTCTTCGTAGGACCAGGAAAAGATTTCCACATAATCATGCAACATCTGAACCAACCGCTGTTTCACGCTGAGCTCTAGATTGGCACCGATCTTGACTTCCTTTCTATCTGTCTCAGTACCCAGATTTACCATTTCCACTGGCTCTTCGTGTGGCTGAATGGCCCTCTCTTCCTAGAGTAACAGTCTTGCAAGCTCACCAGGCACTTCGCAATCATCTTCACCTTCGTCTTCGGCTAAGTTGATCGGATTTTCAAAGTCATAACTGGCAGTAGCAGAGTCGTTACCAGTGAGATCCAGAGTGGATTGAAACCTGTATAGGTGAGTGTGTGTAAATATAGCTGTTTTGCAATAAAGAAAGAAAGAAAGGGAGCACAAGATTTGAAATGCGAAAAACGTCCAATGTTTTTATTCATGATATATGGAAATGACAAGTAATAAGCCCTCACAAATGAAACCGCGGTGCCCCGGGTAAGACATCGAGCCGTAAAGTTTCAATTTATTGTTCATTACAAATTAAAAAAAACAAAGGAATTCATTACTGGGTAACAAAAGTAACAGGTATGTAATCTTTTGCAGTCCAATTGTTCAGTCCACCGTCGGTCGTCGGGTAGATCCAGCTATCGAACTCTGATTCCTCTGCATCGCCTTCAATAGCATTCACTCCCGGATTGGTGATGACCACGGGAGGTCTTCCAATCCTTGCTTTGCGTACAGCCCTCTGAGCCTCTGCAGTGAAACCCAGCCCAAACTTATCAGTCTTTGGAGTAAAATCAGGGAGCCTGCCCCAGTTTGCACATTCACCTTTTTCAATCACAGCCCGGGCGTCCTTCAAGGAAGCCATCTTCAAAGGAGAGTCTTCTTCAACTACTGTCTCTGCTGACGCCAATGTTGGAGGCACCTCTTCAAAATGTTGAAAGGGGGTCTCAATGAACTCCCTGTCCATCTCTATATAACGGAATGAGTTCAGATGACTAACCATGTATTCTTCCTCCCCCTGCACTATAACAATCTTCCCTCTGACAGGGTATTTGAGCTTCTGGTGTAGAGTGCAGGTCACAGCCCCGGCCTTGTGGATCCAAGGACGACCCAGCAAACAAGAATATGATGGAAGAATGTCCATCACATAGAACGTTGAATCAAAGACTTGAGAACCAACCCGGATTGGAATGTCCACTTCACCATGTACCATCCTCTTCGACCCGTCAAAGGTTCGGACAACGATGTTACTAGGCTTCAACTCCAAACCCTCACAATCTAACCTGTCTAAGGCCTTCTTGGGCAATAAGTTTAGTGAAGAACCGGTGTCTACCAACACGTGTGCAAGAGTAGTGCCCCTGCATTCGATGGAGACATGCAGGGCATCATTATGGTTTTTTCCCTTAGCGGTCAGATCAGCATCAGAGAAACCCAGCCCATTGTCAGCGGTCAAGTTGGACACACAATCAGTAAATTGATCAGCCGACGTCTCTTGTGGCACATGGGCCGTCTTCAGGAATGAAATCAGGGCCTTGGCATGGGCCTCTAAGCACAACAACAGTGATAGCATGGAGATCTTAGAGGGGGTATGCCCCAGCTGCTCAACGACGTTGAAATTGCTCTTCTTGATGATCTTAAGGATTTCCTCCATCTCTTGCTGGGAGGCTTCAACATTAACAGTCTTCGGTGCCTCCATCTGGGCAGGCATATCAGCAATCCCTTTGCCCCGAGTGTCAGATGACTCGGCAACAGGGGTAGAAATTTGATCAGGAGGGGAAACAGGTGCACTTGTAGACGTGATGATAAGAGGTCTTCAGATAACTGGTGGCGCAATGTCAGGCGAGAAGAGTCTGCCACTGCGAGTAACTTTAGCGGGACCGGTGATGTTACTGATACCGATACTAGTGTTGAACTCCTGCTTTACTCCAAGCACATAAACATCTGCCCCATAATTCCATGGGACAGCCTTGTCAGATTTATAGGGGAGGGGCCCCGGAACAGTAATGATGATAGGTGCAACAGACATGATTTTGACTGGCTTCCTCGGGGGAGCCTTGGTAGGGTTGTTGAAAATGGTGACAACGGATACTTCTTCAGTAGGAACAATAGGAACAACAGTCTTCTTGAACAAGATCTCTTTGCTATCCATCAGGTTTTGGACGCCTGACTTCAGCAACGGACAAACAGCAGGGGAAACAGCACACAGAAGGCAACCCTTACTACAACCCGAAAATAAACCGGCTAACAACAGGTTCCTCTTGACAGTCAATAAGGGAGTCACAATATCATCCACATAAACTACATACAGGTCTTCCTCAATAGCATTTACTCCATGCTGGGGCATAGGAGCAGTCACAATGTTGGGCCTTTCGGGCGCCTCAAACTGTATTTCCTTGGCATCGATAAGGTCTTGGACCTTATTCCTCAGGGCCCAGCAATCATCAGTAGAATGCCCCGGGATATCAGAGTGATAAGCACAGCGGGCATTGGGATTGTACTTCGGAGAGGTTGTGTTTACCACCTTCGGAGCTTCTCTGACGGTTACCAAGTTGGTCGATAGCAGCTGTGGCAAGAGATGCGATAAGGTCATACTAAGCCGAGTATATTCTCTTCTGGGTCTCTCACCCCTTGGTTGGTTAGGTTGCCGAGGAGCGGCAACAGGCTTTGCAATTACCACCGCGTTGACAGCTTGGCGGCGTTCCGGTTTATTTTGCCTCCTGGGGCCATACACAGCACTTGCTTCCTTTTTAAAAGGCTTCTTCTCAGAACTTGAGGACGCACCTTTTTGTATCTTCCCTAATTTCATCCCAACTTCGATCCTCTCACCCGTCAGAATGAGATCTGTAAACCCTGTAGAAGAATTGCCAATGAGATGATTAAAGAATGGACCAGATAGGGTCCCCAAGAACATGTCCACAAGTTCACGGTCGGTTAACGGCGGCTGCACCCTGCCAGCCAGGTCCCTCCATTTCTGCGTGTACTCTTTAAAACCTTCTCCTGATCCTAGCGACATACCCTGGAGTTGGGTACGTGTAGGAGCGAGGTCGGCATTGTACTGATACTGCTTGTAAAAAGCAGTAGCCAAGTCCTCCCAGTTACGAACCTTGGTTCCATCCAGCTGATAGAACCATTCGAGATGAGTCCCTGAAAGACTCTCCTGGAAGAAATGGATCCATAAGTTCTTGTCCACAGTATACGGCTGGATCTTCCGCATATAAGATCTGAGATGTAGCTTAGGGCAGGACGCCCCGTCATACTTTGCGAAAGATGGTGCCTTGAACTTATGTGGGATTACCACCCCAGAAGATAAACCCAGATCTCCAAAATCCAACCCAGGCACCTGTTGAATTTCCATGGCATTCAGGCGATCCTCTAACTGCTTGTACTTGTCTTCAGCATGAGGGTACTGCTCTTCATTGAAATCGGTCTCGTTGTCAGAGACCACATGACTAGGAACCCTTCCCCCTTGGGGACTGCCTTTCCCTACAGAAGAACCAGCTTGATCAGCCTCATTTTGCAGTGTGTTACCAAACCTCCGGCCAGTGTTGAATAATACAGTTCTCTTCTTCTTCTTCTTGACCAGCAGAGCCTTCAATTCCTCTTGACCTTGGGCTAAACTCATGATCAACTCTTGGAAATGGGCGTTTTGAGCCTGGAGGGCCTTGATGGATTGCTCAGTAGATGATTCAGGATTCATGATGAGATTGCTGAAATAAACAGCGAAGAACATTAAGCAACCTGAAAAGAAGTGTACCTGCTATGCACATGATGCATGATATGCTGTTTATGCAATGCATTCAAGGGTTCGAAAGTTCAAATTTGTTGTAGACAAAAAGGAACACACATTATCATTAAGAAATAATTGTTCAGTACATCAAGGCCTCATGGGCAAAACATTACAAAGTAAATTAATCCCAAAAGACACTACGCATCCTCTTTGGAGCTATGTAAGTGTTGAGAGTCTTTTCCTCGTGCAGTAGGCGGGTGAGCTCCAAGACCTTCTTCTCACTGGCATGCAGACTGGCTTCAAGAGAATTCCGTTCTTCCTTAAGCTGGATCCAGCTCTTCTGCATTTCTTCCCAGGATGTAGGCATGTCAGGATGTTGAATGGTGTAGGGCACCTCTCCTTCCAAAACTGGCTCTTTGATCACAGGGAGAACATGAGGATATGGCATCACCAGCTTCTGGGAGCGGGCTCGTACCCACTTGAGATAAGGCTCCAACGAGATGGAGTTCCTATGCCCCAGTGTCTTACTGTCTACCTTGTTGGGCATCCTCCAAGATCTGATAAATCTCTGGCGAAGTCCTTGTGCATCGTTGTCGAAGTCAAAAACTATGTCAGGAATTAACATGTCATGAGGGCCATCCCTCCGAGCATATCCAAACTGTCTCAAAGCCAAGCATGGGTTGTAAGTAATACCTCCTCTGATTCCAAGTAAAGGAACATTAGGAAACTCCAAGCAACGATCAATGATAGTGACGTCTTCTCTGGACCGAGAACACCAATGTATATCAGCATGCGTAAGAGTCATTAATCGTTGTGACCATCTCAAACCCCGGCTCGTTTTTCAAAACTGATTGTGGAAGGTGCGAAATAAACCACCTTTCCAGGAGAGGAGTGCAGCACATAAGAACACCTCTTTTTCTCATGGTTCGAGTGTAACATGAGTGGTGGATGTCCCCAAGCAACGTAGGTATAGGATTCCTGGACATGAAGATCTTGACAGCATTGATATCTATAAGCTGATCGGGATTCAGGAACAACACCAACCCATAGACAAGGAGAGACACAACTTCTTCAAAAGCTTGTAGGTCAAGGGAATTCCAACATTCTTGGGCCTTCTCAAACAGGAACTTTGCCAAGAATCCTTTGATACCACTTCTAAATTCCCAATGTCCCTTGATGTCAGATGGTTGTAGGCGTAATGCTTTAGCAACCTCTTCAAGCTTGGGTTCCCTTTCCGTACCATTGTAGGGTAGTTGACTAAGGATAGGGATCTTCAGAAGTTGGGAGAACTCTTCCAAGGTAGGCACCAGTTGATAATCCGGGAAAGTAAAAAAGTGGTGCAGAGGGTCAAAGAACTGGAAGAGGACCTTTATCATATCTTCCTCAATGTTGGTGTTGACCAAGCTGAGGAGTCTTCCATGTTTCTCATTGAAAGAAGAGCTCTCGGGAATCCTGGATGTAAGTTCCTTAAGCTGAGGAGGGACCCTTACAAGGTTGATCTGAATTGTCTTTCTGTGGATAGTTTCCATGTCCTACAAAACAAGAACAAAGATGAAGATTCGAACCCCTGAAGTGGTTAGTGGATGCATATGATGCTGTATGATGTTATGATATTATGATAAAAACACACCACAAGTATCCACAAAAAGCAAACATGGTAAGACACACAAGTCACACAAGACAACCCTTAGAGTTCAGGCCAGTATGGGGTCTAGGTATTACCCTCTTGAAGTTGGTGGGCTCAAAACCTGTCCTATCAAAAGTAACCGGGTTCTAAGGATCTCAATATCATTGGATTGTTTTCTGTGTTCATTGTTTCGATTTAGCCACTGAACTGGCGATCAAAATATTCCAAGAAAACAACCCTCAATGAGTGTAGTATCGAGTATCAACCAACTTCAGACTGCACCAAAGTCAGTTATCTCACTACCCTAAAGAGGCCAGGATGGTCAAGTAAGGTTCCTAAGGTCAGTTGATGCTTCACGACACCACGCGACGGCCCCGTACTCTCCTTGACTTGACTCAAGGGTTACCGGTACTCACCAAAGTGCCACATCAACGTAGCAGACTGCTTCAACCGTGTCGGTATACCCCGCACAGTTCCCTCACAGTCTTGTTGCTACTTTCTAAGAAGGTATCCCCCAGATCTGGGTTAGGATCTATGAAACTCCCAAGACAGACCCAATAATATTAAAGCATACAAATCAGGCAATTGAAAACATAAGTATGATCTATCCTAAGGTACACCTCACTTTAAAATTTCCCCAGCAGAGTCGCCAGTTCTGTGATTAGTGGAAATAGAACTGACTTTTTTTAGCTGGTTTGCGAAATGTTGCGGAAGCAAGAGTCGCCACCGCCTTTTATTTTCTCCAACATGGACAGGACAAAAGCACAGCAAAATTCCTTATGAGATTGTTTCTCGGTTCGGGAGGTAGATTTATAGAAAGGGAAGGTGCTAGCACCCTTTCTATCCGTGGTTATCCACAGGCTCTTAGATACTTGCTCTTATGTTTCCAAAATGATGTTTGCTTTTCAAATGTGAGTGGGTTTGAAAAAGTTTCTTTGAAAGATTTCTGAATAACTCTTGTATCTGTCCTCAAGAGTGTGAAAAATTTGTTTTGAAAGCTTTTGAAAGTGTCAGTGTGAAAAGATTTTGATTTGTTTTTTGAAGAGAGCAAGTATCCATGAGTCATCTACCTACCCTAAGGAATTAGGCTGTGTAAAAGTCCTTAAGGTAGTGCCATCCCACCATTGAGAGGTAGGTAGCACCACCGTTGGAGGTGTTCGGGTCAATTCGATTGTAGGGACAGTATGGTCACCAAAGCAATAGTAGGATACCTTAGAAGCAACCCTAATGTCCTAGATCCTTTTTAATCCGAGGCAACCATTTCGAGGCAACTGTTTCGAGGCAACTGGATCTTGGACATAAGAGAGACCGCTAAACCATCCTATACTTGACGACCACGTTTCGAAGGCAACGAGTGAGGCGTACCCTAGAAGTGGTGTGTGTATTGTGTGTTGTTTTCATGTTATGTTTTATCTTTGATCATGGCATTGTGAGCTACGAGTTGTTTTTTAATTACCATACATTCTTTCATTCAATTTAGAATTTAGGAGTGTGGAAAATTAAAAGACGGAAAGATAAAAGCTACGCTATTATAAGGCGCGGGTCTATACATCGCCAAAATACAAAGACCCGTTTTTGATAAAGATGCGGAAAGTAAAAAACAGTAAACCTAAATACTATTACATCCTTGAACAGTTACATGATAATCAATAAGAAAAAATAAGAATAACGTGCGAAAGAATAAAACCGGGAACGTCCGAGGGTTTTGGACCCTTCGCTTGAAATTAAATTGAATTAAAACCTAATTAATCATTTAATTAAAGAAAGGAAGTGTGTTTTTATGTTTTTTTGTATTTATGAAAATAAGAAAAAGAATTAAAAGGAAACCCTAGATCTAAGTTTATTTTACTTATTAATGAAAAAGGTCAAAATTAGGCTAATTAACTAAATTATTTAATTTACATGTTTATTTACAAAAGTAATGGTAATTAATAAATAATAATAATAATAATTAATTAAAGATGATGATAAAAAAAGTCAAAACCTAATTCTATGTAGTTTTTATTTATTAAGGAAAAGGATTAACATTAAAACCTAATTTAAACTAATCAATTAATTTTTATTTACAAAAATAGATTAATGGTAAATTTAATAAATAATTAAAAATAAAGCATTTTTTTGAGTTTCTAATTTTTTTATTAGGAAAAACTATTTTATGGTGAATTAATAAAAATAATTAAAGCAATTAAAAGAATTAGAAAAGAAAAGAAAATTAAATTAAATATGCAAACCAAGGGGGGTGTCTGGCCCATGTGGAGGTGAAATTGAAGCAATTCAGGCCCATTAGCACAAGGCCTTGTTGACTTTCCTGATCGTGTGCACGCTCATTGACTGGAGCATACCATGGACTTCATTCTGTGGCCTTCAGATTGTTCATCAAGGCCACTTGGCAAGCCTAAGCGTGAGTACGTATGGTGGACCATTGAGTCGTTGCTGCATGTGAACGTTTTAAAACAAAAAATCAATAATTATATGGGGGACCTGGGAATCGAACCCAGGTCCCTATGCTTGCAAGACACGTCCTCCACCATCTGAGCTATGAAGCGCCTTTGTTAAATATATACACAACAAATATTATATAAAATACCAACAATTATTATGATGCAAACAAAAATACGCGCGCAGATTTGAATGTTCCAGTCACATAATGCCACGCATGCTGTCTTCTTCGTTTTCACCTGCAACATGAATAAGATAGCGGGGGTTTTAAACCCCCACTAAGTGAAAGTCCCAAGAATAGCGAATAGAAGTGGAGACAATATAAAAAGGGCGCGATATGCTGGTTGAATTCGTCTGGCCTTGACGAATTCAACCATGGTCATGACATGGTCCAATTTTTCCTGATGCCTAAAGCCCTAATTGCAAGCTTTCAGAAACCCTAGATGTCGTTCATGGTGGATTTTGATTCAGGCAGCGTTAGTTCAATTAGATTATACCAATCGCTTCAGAAGGTCCCTATTAGCATAAATCAAACAAGAAAATAAATTAAAAGCACATGAAACATGATATGCAGGTTTGAAAAATAAGGAAAACCGTGTGGCTTCTGTTCTTTGATTCTTCACGTGTTAGGATTGGTTTTTGATGGCAAATGCTTCCTGGAGACTCAGGCAAGCTGTTTGAATCCAAAAGAGGCTTTGAATTGCACTGCAAATAGGTTTTCAGTTTTCAAGTTTTCCTTGAAATTTTGCAAATTGGTTATGTGATTGCAGCAGCTTTCACGTGTGTTCTACCCTAGGGTTGGCCTCAGCATATGTATGTGATGTGAATTAGGTTAGAATAAAGCCCATGAATCCATTGCAATAATGTTTTCAATCCTTGATTTTCCATCATATATTTTCCAATCTTTTTCAATGAAAACCTTGCCAAATATGGATGATTTTCCTTGTTTGATTGAGAAACGACTTTGCCAGCTTGCCCTAATCAGATTTTCTCCACCAAAAGATCCAAAACATATCTTTTTTAATTTTCCTATAATTAAAACCAATTAAATGAATTAATATAAATATAAATTCTATTAATTAATTAAAAATAAGAAAATAAATTATTTTGAGCTCAATGGGTTGTGTATAGGCTTTGGGTAATGATTCAAGAAGGATTTTGAGGCCCATTAGCAAATAGGATTTTTAGGCAAAGTTGACTTTTGAAAGTTCCCAAAAATTTCCTAACTTCTCCAATGCATATCTTGCTCAATTTTGAAGCTATGAGCATGTTCTTGGACATTTTGGAAAGGTCTTGAAGTCCTCTAACCAATGCCTTTGGTCCCATGTCACTTTGATTTACCAATCTCAAGTTATGGTCTTTGACTTAAAGCGCCTTTTTGTTGGCTTTTGAAAATGAGCTATAATGTTGAAATTGATAACTTTTTGTGAGAGAATTTCTTGGACTTGGAATGTGAAGATGAGTTGTAGGGAATGTCATCCCCTTCAAAATGAGCATTGTATGTGATTTTTATGATGAACCATGAAGAAGTTATGCCTTGGTCAATTTGCAGTTGACTTTTCAACTGTCCAAAAATAGAAACTTTTGCATCTTGAGACTTTTTGAGCCATGCTTGTGGAATCATGATCAAGAATTGATCAAATGATGATTGTGGCTTCAAAATAAGATGTTGACCCAAAATTTTTGACTTTTGACTGTCAAATGACCATTTTACCCCTACAATTGACTGTGGAGCAATTAGGGTTTTTGACTGTGCAATTTGATGCTGTGAGTCTTGAAACTTGACATATGGATGCTTGACAATGTATATAGGCATATGGGACTTGATTGGACCCTTGGAAACCTCAATTTCTTTGCAAGAACCAAAACCCTAATTTTGACTGTGTTAGGAGACAATTGGACTGTGCAACCCTTGAGAGATTTTGAAGCTTGATCTTGCCAAATCTTGAAGAATATGGGAGGGTAAATTTTGGGGTACAACAAGTGGCTTAGGCAAAAAAGAACGTCTCGGTAGGCTGAAAACTGGAAAGGGAGGTCTAGGGAAAAATAAGAGACACAAATAGAATAAATTTTCCCGCTAGGTTGAAAACCCACAAGGAAAACCTAGGCAAAAGTTAGAGATTTCATGGCAAGTAACTGCGTCAGACAAGATTTAACCATTTAAGCAACAATCTTCTCAGATTTTCACCACAATTCGACTAAGGTCGCTGTTCGGGAATTCAAAGGTTTTAGGGAGAATAGGGGTCATTGTATTTCAATGTATCTTTTCCAATATATTACCATTTTCTAAACTTTGTAATCATCCATGGAGTCTCGCCATTCGCAGACTACCATTCTATTAATAAAGTTTGAGCTTTTATCCAATTCCTTGTAGTTCTTATCTTATTATGTTTGTAAAGATTCCATTTATTATTGATAGTAATTTTCAAAACAAAGAGATCTAATAATAAAAAAAAAAATCGAAAAGAATTTACAAATTACTTTTACTTCATATCTTGTGATTCAAGTAAAACAAAAATAGTGATTTCAAGGATGGTCGATCTCTGGAATTTTGAAAAAAATATATTCCCCAAGAAAGTTCTCCCATGTCACTCTTGCTGAAATGCGCATGATCTTCTTGTGTTCCTCAAATAGTTGGAGTTCATACCAATTGATGTATGGTGCGGTGTTGGGTTTGTAATCCCACTTTCCCCAATCAAATCTTGGGCCAGATTTTACTCCAGGTTGATTATTTTGGTTTCGGGTTTGCATGGTCTGAAACCTCTATCCCAGATTCCCTAGTGAGGTCTTCACTCATATGATAGAAGTTCCTTCTCCCTTTAGGTTTTTAGGTAGAATCATTTTCAAAGCATCGCTCTTTGCAGTAATGGCATTATTGTTGTTGTTTGTTTCCCAAGCAACTAAACAAAGGCAGTGTCTTTTCTAAGAAGTGTTAGAACGACTATCGAATTTTTGGTTTTTCTCTCGCCAAATGCTGAGTTTGATTTAATATCCCCATAATTTTTACTTCTTAGATCCCCAAGTAAAGTCGAGATAATACTTTTCTCTGAAAGTTGTTATCCCCATGTGGTTTCATAATTTCTCCCCAGAGAAGTTTATGTAATTATCACTCTTGATATTGAATAATTTATTTTGGGCTCCACTAGATGATGTGGTGTTGAACTCCCCGATGAAGTATGTTGTATCCCAATTTTTTCCCCTAAGATTCCTCTATCATATCATATCAACTCAATCACAACAAGATCACACTAGGGTTTGGTTCTTCTCCTTACCTTTAGCTTTGCTCATGGGGAATCACCAAGCACCTTGACTTGTATTTTGTGATCATCTATGTTTTGTATTAATTAACTTTTAGTTAATAAATACAATTAATTTTTGCCTTAATTGTTGATATTATAGGTGTAAGCATAACACATTCCATCAAGTTGATCTACAGGTTCATGAGTTTACTTCCATGCCTTCTTTAACAAAGCTTCATTTAGATTCAAGCTTCATCATTGAAGGTCATTTGAATTAATATCACGACAAGGTATATTATGATTCGTAGTACCTAAAGTTGTCAAAGATGGTTCAAAGATGTAAGGGTTGACTGAAGAAGTTTGACCTAATTGGAATAAGTCCTTGATTTCTTGATCACAAGTGCATATCTCCCTCAATTACCAATATTTGGAAGTGTTTATGGTTGATATGGTTTCTCATTATCATCATTAACAACTTCTATTCACATGATAAAAGTATTTGTGCAAGAAGGTTTGTCAAAATTGAATAGAGTTTCTGAGGCATTTTGTTGTTCTAGGAGCTAGGGTTTTGAACTTCAAAGGGCTATATCTTGCTCATCTTTTGGTATTTTTGAGTTATTCTAAAAACATGCTTCTCTTAAAATAGTTATCAACAAATCACTTCAAAAGTTTCAAGAAAATTTTGTGTAGAAGATACCTAATGATGAAGAAAGATTACAGTCCTCTAGATAAGCCATCAAATTCCCTTATGTGACTTCAAGAGATCATAAATTTGTCAATTTTTATCTCCTTGAGGCTATTTTTTTCTCCAAAATGATCTTAAAGTTGTGAACTTCAACTCTTATTTTATGTGCTAAGCTTGAAAATGGATGGAAGATGCCCTAAGGATGCAAAAGATTATAGGTCATCTCATGAAGTTTCACCAACTTCAGCAAGTCATAACTTTCTCATTTTTTGGAGATTTTAAATGGTTCAAGTCTCGAAATGTCATTCAAGTGATCTAATTCATGCCATATTTTTTGGTCAAGAGAAAATTTCAAATGCAAGGCCATGTTTAGATGCAAGACATTATAGGTCACTTTTGAAGGAAAAACTTAGAAATTTTCTAAGTACAAAAGTTAACCTCTTTTTCTCAACTTTGACTCATCAGAACTTTCAGCTCAAGCATCCATTTGATTCCATTCTTGGCACATTGTAAAGTTGGTGATCTCATATTTCCAATGCATCATGAATTAAGTCTCGAGGTTTCCTAAATAGTGCACACAATTGATTTGAATATGGTACCTTGAAACTAATGTTTTATCCAAAGTCAAAATTTGAAATCATTGATTTGGCTTCTAAGCACAAAATTGCTGGCGTTTTGAGCAAAATAGAAGTTACACTTTTCATGTTTGAAACTTCACACTGTTGTACCCCAAAATTTGCCCTCTCTTTTCTCAAGTATTTTCAAAAGCTCAAGCTTGTGCAAGAATAAAGCAGCCAAAAAAGGGAAAAGCAGATAAAAATGATTTTTTGAAGAAAATTAAGTTTCCTTCGATTTATTCTATGCTTCGATTATACATCTAGGCTTCCTTCGAACAAGCATGATTCTTCCTTCGATTGGGCGTCTAGGATTCCTTCGATTCAAAAGACAAAGGCCTCTTGTAGGTGTCCTTTGATTCAAAAGATCAGTGGCTCCATACAAGTTTCCTTCAATTCAGAAGGCATGGGCCTTCTGAAATCTCCCTTCGAGTAAGAAGTTAGTGGCTTAGTGTTGGTCCCTTTTGATTCAAAGGGAAATGTCCTTCTGAAAGTGTCCTTCGATTTAGAAGGCAATGGCCTCCTGAAGCTTTCCTTTAATTCAGAAGCTATTTTCCCTTGCATGATTCCTTCGATTCACAAAAGCCAGGAATTCCTTTAGGCCAGTATGCACAAGGAAAAAACTTCCCCATGGCTAGCATTCACAAGGAAATGGTGCCCATAAAGCATTGGCTACTTTCACACTAACTTCGACTGAGAAGTATCTCCCTTGGAAATAGTCTATTTCGACACACACAATTTTGCGCTATGACACTCACAATTGGCAGATTCGAAGGAACATACAAAAGTCCCATTCGAAGGACATATTTTGGTGACCCATTCAAGGGGAACACATTTGGCTCCTTTGAAGGATTCACAAAAAGGGCCCATTCGAAAGGCACATATTGTTGTCTAAAGAGGGGATCTGGTCGAAGGTTGGACTTATGAAGTCAAAATGAAAATAAGAAATATTCAAAGATGCTTACTTCAAGTCCAAGCCTGATGCACTGGCCATAACGCTCCAAAACTACTGCACAGCAGTCCTGTTACACTGCTCCTGTATTTGCACCAATTTGGCATACAAATACTGCCCCTCGAAAGCTACAAAGACAGTATACTCAATTTGTTCAAATTCTTTTGTTTTCCATCCTAAAACCAAGCCAACTTCATATATAAATAAGAGGCTCCATAACACATCTAAGGGGCTGGATAACACATCCAGAGGTTTTTGATAGTTGGAGAAACATTTATTGTGTGAAAATCATCAAACACTTAACACATTCTCAAACCCAGAATCAAAAGACCATACCTTTGTTTCTGTCCCTTTCGAACCCAACACTAGAAACACAACACATGTTTCTTTTCCCTTTCGAATCCAGGAGCAACCCCACGCTTTGTTTTTCTTTCGAATCCAGCAGAAGGAACACTACACCTGTTCTTCTCCTTCGAATCCAGAAACAAAAAACACAACCCCATTCTTCTTGACCTTCGAATCCAGTCAAAGAAACATTACACTTGTTTCTTTCCTTCGAATCCAGGAGAATCCAGTCCAATCACTCAAGGTCCAGAAGCACCAACTTCAGAAGCAAG
The DNA here is from genome assembly GCA_948472305.1 of Vicia faba. Classification (NCBI taxonomy): domain Eukaryota; kingdom Viridiplantae; phylum Streptophyta; class Magnoliopsida; order Fabales; family Fabaceae; genus Vicia; species Vicia faba. Next base: position 1,094,785,939 of record OX451739.1, read on the forward strand.
GTAAGTCCCCTGACATTAACCCGTTCGTTTCAAGCATGTACATGACATTTGTTTACTTTTCGTTTCTTCCTTTTTTGTTTGTTTTTCTTGTCCAAATGTATGGTAGAACTAACCTGTATAGACCTCAAGCGAAAGAAGAAGTTATGTCTGAAATGAAGCATCAAGCCTCGCCCCCTTATTGCTTCACAGTCCAAACGAAGGAGCAAGAAGGGAGAAACGAAGGGTGTCCACACTGAATTCCAGGCCCAATTGAAAGAAGCATCCAGAAGGAAGAAACGATTGATGCCCATACTGAATACTAGACCCCAATCGAAAGAAGCATCCAGAAGGATGAATCGAAGGTTGTATCTCACGCTGGCTGCTAGGCCCAAATTGAAAGAAGCCAGGAAGAGAAGAATCGAAGGGTGCATTCTGCCTGGATCGAAAAACTCACTTTTCCTTCTTTTATTTTGATTTGTATTTACATTTTATTACAATTCAATATGGTTGTAATCATGTAGGATATTTATTTTCTGCATTTTTATTGCTTTATACAAATGTTAGTAATTAGGATGTATGGCAAGATAAAACCAACAAGTAGACAACCCAAAAATCAAAGACAAAAATGCATGCAATCAAACACACCAAGCACACACATACACCTCTAAGGTAATCTCACTTGTTGCCTCGAAAAATAGTCATGTCCCTCGAGTATTGGAGTTTTAGCAAAGACCCTCAATAAAAGATCATAGTCCCTCAGTGTTGCCTTTGGTAAACGATCTAGTCCCTAAACAAAAATTGCTAAGCGTCCCATAGGTTTCCTTCTATGACTATACAAACGAACCACACCTGTCCCTTCACATCCAACGATGGGGCTTCTTACCAAATCAATGGTAAGATAGAAACATCTAAAGGAGGAGGAAAAGAACGTTAGACCTTTTTAGTAGGTAGTACGCTCATAGTTGCTTGCTTGCTCACGACTAAAAAACCATTTTTACACCAACACTTTCAACTAAAACATTTTCAAAAGACAAAGCTCTTCGCACGCATTCTTATAGAGACAAGAATAATTACAAAGGAACTTTTCAAAATCACTTTCAAAAAACATCTTCCACAACAAACATCTCTTTGAACTATTTTTCAAAACCAACACTTTGTACGTATTCTTATAGAAACGAGAATAATTACAAAGAAGTTTTTTAAAATATTTTCAAACCCACACCACAAACACATTTTCAAACAAAAGCAAGTGATCTAGCAAGCAACTAAGAGCCCGTAGATAACTACATATGAAAATGGTGCTAATGCCTTCCCTATCCATAACCTACCCCCCAAACTCAAGAAATAATCTCAAAAGGTCTTTCTTGTTCTTTTCACCCTTTCCTTATTGGATAAAAGAAAAGTCGGTGGCGACTCTTGCTATCCGCAATAATTGCGATCAAACGCAAAACAACCATGTCAGTCCTCCCATCGTATTACATAACTGGTGACTCTGCTGGGGATATGACTTAAAAGTGGGGTTACCTTAGGGCTAGATCACCTTTACTTGCTTTCTTTGTTTGACTTGCTTGCTTTACATTTTTGGGTCGTTGATTGGGTTATTGTTAAAGATCCTACACCCTGATCTGAGGCACCTTTTAGGTAAGTAGAAATAAATCATGGGAATTTTACATCATATACCGATATGGACAAAGTGATAGCTATGTTAGCGTGATACTTTGGCTTGTACTAATGTTCTTTTAGTAAGTCAAGGATAACATTACGCTTCCTTAGTGTCATTAAGCGCTAACTGACCTTTAGAACCTTTAAATTGACTCATCCTTGGACATTAGGAAGTAGTGAGATAGTCGGCTTTGGTTCCGACTGAAGACTGATTGATACTTGTTGCTACGCTCATTGAGATTGGACTTTTGGGATATTTCGGTCGCCAAGAAAGAGGCTTGCATTGAAACAATGCTCGATGAAGAAAGATCAGTGATATTGAGATCCCCTAGAACCTGGTTACTATTACTAGGACAGGTTGAGCAAACTAAAATTCAAGAGGGTACTTACCTACAAACTCCATGCAAGCCTAAACCTAAGGACTTGTCTGCTTTGTGTGTATATGACTATTTGTACATAACAACTTGCTTGTTTGCATACTTGTACATAACATCATGACATCATACCATATTATTTGAAATGACCATTTCAAGGATCTCAAGGGCCTATGATGCAGGGTCATGTTGAACCGGACGCCTATCAAGGGGCAAGAGGATTCATTCTCTAATCAAATGTCGTCAAAGACCAAAGCACGGTAACTTGAGTCAAGGGCTATGACCCACTTGACAAGGTGAACTTGATTCTCGTGGAAGTACATCCACCAATACGAAGTTCTCTAATCAAAGTTATTGATCAAAATTCAACTTCTAACATCTTCTTGTGTTTACCCCGTGAGATCCTTGAAAACATGCATCCACATACCATGCATCATATCATGACAGGTTTCTCCCGCACATGTTTCCTTATCTTTCTACTGCTTATTTCAGTAAGATGGATATGGAACAAACAGTGAAGGACATTCAAGCACAAAATTCTCAATTCCAACAAATGTTCTTGACTTTGGCTAAAGGGCAAGAGGACTTGAAGACTCTTCTTCTCAAAGACAAGAATAAAAAGACAAAGAAGTCAGTGGGCGTCCTGAATTTGGGAAGGAGGTTCAAAAGACCAACAGAGCAAACTCTAGAATTTGCAACTCCGTCAACTGAGGGGGACAATCATACAAAATAAGGGGTCCACGATCTGGAGTCCAACAAAGAAGAGGATGACTACACTGAAGAACAGTATCCTCTTGCGGATGACAAATACAAACAGCTGGAGGATCGTCTCAATGCCATGGAATTTCAAAGGGTAACTGGTCTGGACTTGGAAGATTTGGGTTTGGTTTCTGGAGTGGTCATCCCACCAAAATAAAGATTCCTGCTATTTCCAAATATGATGAGGTCTCTTTTCCCAAGATGCATCTGAGATCTTATGTCTGTAAGATTCAACCATATACCACTGATCAGAAGCTATGAGTCCATTTCTTCCAAGAGAGCTTAGCCGGGACGCAACTTGAGTGGTTCTATCAATTAGAGAGTTCCCATATTCACACCTGGGATGATCTAGATGCTGCTTTCTATAAGCAGTACCAATACAACGCTAATCTTGCACCAACTCGCGTGCAGTTGCAGAATATGACCATGGGTTCCAAGAGGGCTTAAAAGAATACTCCCAGAAGTGGAGAGACCTGTCTGGTAGGGTGCAACCCCATTAGCTGATTGATATCTTCATGGGAACTTTGATGGGACCTTTCTTCAATCACCTAATCGGAAGCTCCTCGGTCGGGTCACCGAGCTAATACTGACTGGCAAAAGAGTTGAAGTTGGCATCAAAATGCGGTAAAATCCAAAGGGGTGTATCTTCAAGTGCAGGGAAACAACCTTTCAATGGGAAGAAAGAGTATGATGTTGTGTATGGTCAAAAGGGTCGTAACCAGAGTAACCACGACCAACACGTGGGGGTAATCCTGATCTATAATCCTGCATCGGCACAACAACGGCAACAGGAGAATCAGGGTAAGGAGGTCGCGCCTAAAAGAAAATTCACCAAGATCAACATGGCACTGGCCCAAGCGTTACAACACATGTTGAAAGCATAGCTGATTACGTTAAAGGTTCCTCTCCGAAACCTCAACACTTATGCTCCTACTTATCATCCCAATGAAAGGTGTGCATACCATTATGATAGTCCTGGACACGACAAAAATAGTTGTTGGGCTCTGAAGAACAAGATTCAAGACATTATTGACGCCAAGGAGATTGAATTTGATCCACCTGCTACTCCCAATGTGATCACTACTCCTATGCCAAACCATTGAGAGTGCCCTTTTCATTTTGAATTTTCAATTGTAATCTCTTTTGTTGTTCAAACACTTTTCTATTAATGTCAAACTTTGTTTCATTAATGCATTGCATATGTTTGTCTTGAATTAATCCATTCATTTTCATTATATTTAAACTATGCTTTTTACTCCCTTTATGATATTCAACTCTTGTTTCAAAAATTTGCAAGCCTTTAGAGGGAGGATGATGAAATCAATGCCATAATCTCATACAGTATGCTTTTGGACAGACCTTGTTGATGATGTACAAGCGTTTCTTTCAAACCCTAAACACTGGATTTATAAGGAAGATAATCCCTAGTCAACCCCTTTGAGCCAAAGAAGTGGTTTTCTTTTTCACACAAATTGAAACCCTCAATCAAAACCTGGGGCAGGGTAGTCTCTCAGTTAATTCAAATGCGCATTCAGTCCCAAACTTTCACTTTGTACACAATAAATGACACAAAAAAACATCCTTTTGAACCAAAAGACGGTGACAGTTTCCCACAAAATAGGCAGTCGTCATTTCTCAAAAGAAAAACCCGCTAAGTCAAAACCTACTAAGAAGACTTAAGAAAAAAACGGGGACATTCCGCTGACTGTAATCTCAAAAGAAGAACAGTCAGGAAAAATTTACGGATAATAAGTCAAAAAAAGGTCACTAAAAATCCTCGACAACATGAAAAATGATACAAAAATGAATGCTTTCCGACAAACTTAACTTGTCTGAATCATCACCAAAACGTCATTCAGACTCAAGCAGAATTCAAACACTCAATTAACTGAGTTTAGGTCTGGAGAAATCATAAAGAGCGGGTGGGTACAAATACAATTTGAGCCTTATCCTTTGTTTCTTAAACCGTGAACCAAACCACGTTACAATCCTCAAAATTCCTAATTGAAGCATGGGTTAGTTCGAAAGCATATTGTTACCAAAGGTATCCTGACTCATGTAAGGCTTACTGCAAATCCTGAGTTGAATTCATATTCTTATAAAACTATTTATTTGTTAAAACCGCATTCCCAAAACATCAAGACAAACATAAACTTTGCATTACTTTGAATATCGTTGTTTACATATGGCTAATTGTTTGACAGCAAAGAAATTCACACGACAAATATCAAGTGAACAAAAACTCTCTCAGTGAACAAAATCACTTCAAATGGGATGACACTTCCAATTACAAATATCCTATAAGCAAGGGAGCATGACACGTCACCTTCCAACTCGTCTAGGGGAAGTCAAGTCAAGATTCCAAGAAATCTCCCAAGAAATGTTGAATAACCAGGGGCAGGTTTGTATCTCTATCACTTGGGGCATTGGACATGAATTCCAACAAAGGGTTACGTACGTCCAGGCAAACATTTCCTGGCAGTACTATAAACACTTACTACTAGGGGCAGTGACAATTTCCCACAAAGTCCCTTTCATAGGGTGATCCTTAGTCAAATCCCCATAGAGTCATCTCTATAAGGTTATCCCCACAGAATAATCTTCACGGATAAGGGTACAAACCCCTTCAGGCCAAATTCATGGATATCCCCATAAAATTGGATCCAGGAAATCCCCAGCCAGAGTTTCAATCTCTAGAAATACTTCTTCCTAGCTGAGTTGGTCTGAAGAAGAATCCTCAAGGAGTGCTGCCAAAAGAAAACATCTCTCCCGCAGATTGGAAACAAGGTCTATTTGCCCTAACAAACTACAGATTCCTCAGCTTGAATTTTCCCCTCAGGCTATCACAAATCAAGGGACCATAACCCCTCTTCCCTAGTAGACTTTCCTACAATCTCCAATGAGTTGCTACAAAGCCTGGGAGATGACCAGATAACAGTTAACTTCTTTGTCCCCAACAAGTTATTAACTTCCTTTCTCTTCCATCAAGAGATAACTCCCCAGTAGAGCAACGAACAACTAAAACTCTTGAATTCCTTTCCCCAAGCAGGAATCAACACTCCCCACAAAGTTATCTTCTCAAGCAAAATCAACATTCCCCAGCGGAGCTCTCCTCAAATAACAAGACGGGAACCCCTAGCGAAATCATTCTAAAACAAGGTCTGGATAGGGGCATATTATTCATCCCCAACGGCAGTCCGAGATTTAACTTCCCAAAACTCCCCAACCTTTGTCATAGATTTATTTTCCAAAACAAAGATACATTCCAACAACATTTCACATTTCATGCATCATATTACATATATGATAAATGCATACAGCACAATCTCATTTATTTTGAGAACATCATTACGCCATGCATTTCATACATCATGATATTGCATGCAGCTAATTCTTTACCTTTTCAGGAAAGATCAATCAATAGATAGCTATCATCGGCCATTTTCAAAAGGTTAGAGATTAATACCTGAAACCAGCCAGGACAACTATCTCAACGACCAAGAAAAAACAAGTTCCTGATTAATACCTGAAACAAGACAGGAAAACTATCGGTGGACAATCGATTGTAGATTAATACCTGTAACAAGCTAGGAAAGCTATCTACATGAGCAGATTGAAGATTAATACATATAACAAGCCAGGAAAACTATCTTTCTTTCTAAGGTCAGAGATTAATACCTGAAACCAGATAGGATAACTATCTTAACGACAGACAAAAAAAAGTTCCAGATTAATACCTATAACAAGCCAGGACAACTATCTGTGGACAACCGATTATAGATTAATACTTGTAACAAGCCAGGAAAGCTATCTACATGAGAAGATTAAAGATTAATACCTGTAACAAGCTAGGAAAACTATCTTTCTTTCTAAGGCCAGAGATTAATACCTGAACCCAGACAGGACAACTATCTCTACAACCAAAGAAAAGCAAGATCTGGATTAATACCTGAAATAAGATAAGAAAACTAGATGTGAACGAATGATTATAGATTAATAACTTAAACAAGACAGAACAATTATCTACACGACCATCATGAAGTAACCCTACCCAGATTCCTTCTCATACATTTCCAGATGCAGTCTTACACAGACTCTTCCTAAAGCAACCCTACCCAGGTTCCTTCTCATTTCCAAATGAAGTTTTACACTGACTCATCCTAAAGCGACCCTACTCAGGTTCCTTCTCATACATTTCCAGATGAAGTTTCACACAGACTCATCATGAAGTAACCCTACCCAGGTTCCTTCTCATTTCCAGATGAAGTTTCACACAGACTCATCATGAAGCAACCCTACCCAGGTTCCTTCTCATACATTTCCAGATGAAGTTTTACACGGACTCATCATGAAGCAACCCTACCCATGTTCTTTCTCATTTCCAGATGAAGTTTTACACGCACTCATCCTGAAGCAACCCTACCCAGGTTCCTTCTTATACATTTCTAGATGAAGTTTTACACTGACTCATCCTGAAGCAACCCTACCCAGGTTCCTTCTCATTTTCAGATGCAGTTTTACCCGGACTTATTGTGAAGCAACCCTACCCGGGTTCCTTCTCATTTCCAGATGAATTTTCACATGGATTCATCTTGAAACATCCCTATCCAGACTTCCATCTCACATATCTCCTAAAAAAGCCCTACACAGGCTCATCATAAAGTAATCTTACACAGATTCCTTCTAATACATTTCCAGACACGGCTTAACACGGGTTCGTTCTAGCATATCCTTCAGATTTAAGTCAACCAAAGATTTATCCTTATACTTATTCAAAATACAGTCAAACTTATACTTAGTCTAATTTCTTTCAACAATCACCTTTGGGTGGCATATATAATCCCATTCCCTATACAATCAACCACCACATGATCGAGTGCAAATTTCTGGGCACTCTAGTGTTCAATTATCTTCTATCTTCAAGCTACGAATGGCAATGTGCCATACTTGCTTCTCAGGTTTAGGAAGATTGAACAGGGGCAACTGTTGTACCCCAAAATTTTCCCTCTATTTTCTCAAGTATTTTCAAAAGCTCAAGCTTGTGCAAGTATAAAGCAGGAAAAAAAGGGCAAAGCAGAGAAAAATGATTTATTGAAGAAAATCAAGTTTCTTTCGATTTATTCTATGCTTCAATTGGGCATCTAGGCTTCCTTCAAACAAGCTTGATTATTCCTTCGATTTTACGTCTAGGCTTCCTTCGATTCAAAAGACAAAGCCTCATGTTGGTGTCCTTCGATTCAAAGTATCAGTGGCTCTATACCAGTTTCCTTCGATTCAGAAGGAAGGGGCCTTCTGAAAGCTCCCTTCGAGTCAGAAGTTAGTGGCTTAGTGTTGGTACCTTTCGATTTAGGGGGAAATAACCTTCGGAAAGTGTCCTTAGATTCAGAAGGAAATGGCCTCATGCAGCTTTCCTTTGATTCAGAAGACATTTTCCCCTTGCATGATTCCTTCGATTCATAAAAGCCAGGACTTCCTTCAGGCCAGTATGCACAAGGAAAAAACTTCCCCATGGCTAGCATTCACAAGGCAATGGCGCCCATAAAGCATTGGCTACTTTCACGCTAACTTCGAATGGGAAGTATCTCCCTTGGAAATAGTTTTTTTCGACACACACACTTTTGCGCTATGACACTCACAACTGGAACATTCGAAGGAACATACAAAATTCCCATTCGAAGGACATATTTTGGTGACCCATTCAAGGGGCACACATTTGGCTCGTTCGAAGGATGCACAAAAAGGGCCCATTCTAAAGGCACATATCATTGTCTAAAGAGAGGATCTGGTCTAAGGTTGGACTTATGAAGTCAAAACGAAAAGATGAAATATTCAAAGATGCTTACTGCAAGTCCAAGCCTGATGCACTGGCCATAACGATCCAAAACTACTGCACAGCAGTTGTTGTACCCCAAAATTTGCCCTCCCATATTCTTCAAAGTTTTGACAAGCATCACCTCAAATGGTTCAAAGTCTACTCAAGGGCTACACAGTCAAGCACCCTCCTAAGGCAGGCAAAATTAGGGTTTTGGTTCTTACAAGGAAGTTGAGGTTTTCAAGGGCCCAATCAAGTCCCATATGCTCATATACATTGTCAAGCACCTACATGTCAAGTTTCAAGGCTCACAAGGTCAAGTTGCACAGTCAAAAACCCTAATTGCCTCACAATCAACTGTAGGGGCAAAATGGTCATTTGGCAGTCAAAAGTCAAAAATTTTGGTCAACATCTTATTTTGAAGCCACAATCATCATTTGGTCAAATCTTGACCATGCTTTCACAAGAATGACTCAAAAAGCATCAAGATGCAAAAGTTTCTATTTTTGGACAGCTGAAAAGTCAACTGTAACTTGACCAAGGCATAACTTTTTCATGGTTCATCAGAAAAATCCCATCCAATGCTCATTTTGAAGGGGATGAAATTTCCTACAACTCATCTTCACATTCGAAATCCAAGAAATGCTCTCACAAAAAGTTATCAATTTCAACATTATAGGTCATTTTCAAAAGTCAACAAAAAGGAACTTTAAGTCAAAGACCATAACTTGAGAGTGGTAAATTCAAATGACATGGGACCAAAGGCATTGGTTAGAGGACTTCAAGACCTTTCCAAAATGTCCAAGAACATGTTCATATGATAAAAATTTAGCAAGATATGCATTGGAGAAGTTGGGAAATTTTTGTGAAATGGCCAAAGTCAACTATCCTTGAAACTTCATTTTTGACAAAAAGGGCCCATGTTTTCCACTTGGTTCAGCTTGGCCATGCCTCCCACTTGTCCCACAATTTATTTCAAGATTAAAAATTAATTTTTCCATTTTTATTTAATTTTATTTGATTTAATTCATTTTAAATCTTTAAAATTCAAATAAAAATCAAGAAAATTAATGGAGGGATATCTTTGAGTTTGAATAGCTTTGATACACCATTATTTACATGCCAAACTTGTGCTAGACCTATTCCAAGCATAGAAATTCAAATTTGAAGCAAATATGGCAAGTGGTTTAATGGTGTTCATGGCAAAATCAAAAGCATAATTGCATTGGTTTATTGTGCATTATATTGATTGATACTCATTACAAAAGACATATGCAAGCTTTCCCAACAGAAGACACGACCTAGAGAACTCAAAAACGGCCAAAGAAAATTTCATTTTTCAAGAGAAAAATCACAAACTGAAAACCATCTTCCCACACAATTCAAGCTCTCTCTTTGATCCAAACACACTCCTGACCCTTCCAGGAACCTTTTGCAATCAGAATTAAGCCAAAAACCTCAAGGAATCTCGTTACACAAGTCACATGGTTTATATTCTTTCTCAAAATTACAGTCATACATTTATGCATTTTTAACACTTTTTGTTGATGGCATTATGCTCACAGGATCAATACAAAGCTTTCCATGTGATTTAATTTGAGAATGATGCCTTAAATCGAAAATCACCATGGACGAATTCCTAGGTTTTCAAAGCTTGTTATTTAGGGCTTTTGCTATACTGTAAAATCAGGACTCCAAATGTACATGGCCAAAATCAGTGTGACAAGACGAACAGGATGAACACCTCGCGCCCTTTTTATATTCAATGAGCGTCTATTCGCTATATTTAAAATGTCTGCATTTTGTGGGGGTTTAAAACCCCCGCTATGTGTTTCATGTTTTTGCAGGAACGAAGAAGACGAAGGGCGTGGCAATCGGGGAGTGGTCAGTTCAAACTGGGCGCGCGTTTTTTCTTATTTCCAGCATATAACGCATTTGTTTTATTCAATATTTCTTTTCTATTTCACTTACAAACGCGCCTAAGTGATGCAGTGGTGGAAGATGTGTTTGGTGATCTCTGGGACCTGGGTTCGATTCCCAGGTCCCCCATAATTTTCATATTATTTTTTTCAAGGCGTTCCTGTGCAGATTCTCAAACAGCCTCCACCATAGACCTCATATCCCAGCGCTCCAAGTGTCATCAGTGCAGATCCAGTGGCCAAAGCAGGAGGACCATGGTACTCTGGAGTCAACGTGGGCATTGGCAATCCAAGAAAGTCAAACAAGCTGAAGCTTCAATGGGCCATAATTCCAACAATGCACCCTCCTTCCTGGCCCAATACCCCCTTCCATTGGTTTATTCTTTTCTTTTCATTCTTTATTTTCTAATTTAATTTCTAACCTTTTTATTTTATTTCTTATTAGCATAATTAACCAACTAATATTTTCATAAAAAATCAAAAAAATAGAATTAACATTATTATTATTATTATTCTCATATTATTTTTTGTAAATAAAATATTAACAAATAAATAGTTTAATTAGGCAATTTCAATTTCTTTTCTTAATAATTAAAATATATTTAGAATTAGGAAAAATTAACTTTTAGTTTTATTTCTTTTTATTTTATTTCATAAAAAAACATAAAAAACACAAAATATTTTCTTTTAATTAATTAATTGGTCATTAGTTAGTTTTAATTTCATTTAATTCAAAAAAGACAAAAAAATTCAATTTCTTTTCTTAAAAGGTTCAAAACCCTTAGAACATTCCCGATTAATTTTATTCGCGTGCATTTATTTCATTTTGATTATTATGTAATTGCTTTCAAGAATGTAATAGTAAATAGGTTTACCGCTTTATTTAAATTTCTCGCACTTTATTTTACGAAACGGGTCTTTGTTTTTTTGGCGATGTATAGACCCGCGCCTTGTAATAGCGTAGAATTTATATTTTCGCAATTTACTTTCCGCACCCCTAACTGTTAAATGCATGAAAGAATGTATGTAAATAAAATTAATCCGTAGCTCACAAATAACATGTACAAAGACAATTAACTGAAAAAACAACACACAAGCACATGCCACTCCTAGGGTACGCCTCACTGGTTGCCTCGAACATGGTCATCAAGTATAGGGTGTCTTAGAGGTCGCCCTCCTGCCTAAGATCCAGTTGCCTCGAAATGGTTGCCTCGGATAAAAAGGATCTAGGACATTAGGGTTACTTCTAAGATGTCCTACCATTGCTTCGGTGATTACACTGTCCCTAATAATCGAATTGACCCGAACACCTCCAACGATGGTGCTACCTACCTCTCAATGGTGGGATAGCACTATCTAAAGGACTCTTACACAGCTTAATTCCTTAGGGTAGGTTGATGACTCATGGGTACTTGCTCTTCTCAAAACAAACAAAAAATACTTTTCGCACCCCACACTTTCTAAAAGTTTTCAAACAAATATTTCATACACTCTTGAGGACAGATACAAGAGTTACTTAGAAATTTTTCAAACGAAACTTTTTCAAAACCCACACACACATTTGAAAAGCAAACAAATTTTGAAAACATAAGAGCAAGTACCTAAGAGCCCGTGGATAACCACGAATAGAAAGGGTGCTAACACCTTCCCTTTCTATAAATCTACCTCCCGAACCGAGAAACATTCTCAAAGAAGGAATTTTGCTGTGCTTTTGTCCTTTCCATATTGGAGAACATAAAAGACGGTGGCAACTCTTGCTTACCGCGGCATTTCGCGAAACCAGCTAAAAAACATTCAGTTCTATTTCCACCGATCACAGAACTGGCGACTCTGCTGGGGACTATAATAAGTGGGGTGTACCTTAGGAATAGTTCATCATCATGTTTTCAATTGCTTGATCTGTTTGCTTTAAAATTGTGGGCCTGTTTTGGGAGTTTCATAGATCCTAACCCGGATCTGGGGGATACCTCTTAGAAAGTAGCAACAAACTGTGAGGGAACTGTGCAGGGTATACCGACACGGTTGAAGCAGTTTGCTACGTTGATGTGGCACTTTGGTGAGTACCGGTAACCCTTGAGTCAAGTCAAGGAGAGTACGGGGCCGCCGCGTGGTGTCGTGAAGCATCAACTGACCTTAGGAACCTTACTTGACCATCCTGGCCTCTTTAGGGGTAGTGAGATGACTGACTTTGGTGCAGTCCGAAGTTGGTTGATACTCGATACTACACTCATTGAGGGTTGTTTTCTTTGAATATTTTGATCGCCAGCCCAGTGGCTAAATCAAAACAATGAACATAGAAAACAACCCAATGATATTGAGCTCCTTAGAACCCGGTTACTTTTGATAGGACAGGTTTTTGAGCCCACCAACTTCAAGAGGGTAGTACCCTAAACTTCACACTGGCCTAAACTCTAAGGGCTCTCTGTGTGACTTGTGTGCCCTCAAACTTGACTACTTGCATGCTTGTTATCTGACACTTGAGTTTCTTGCAGGTTTTGTTTACAGTCCTTAATCTGGACTCATAACAGGGTTTACCTACGCTACTCCACACATAGCATAACATCATACCATTGCATACATCCTACATAAGGACTAATCCATTTCAAGGATCTCAAGGGTTTGTGATGCAGGTCATGATGAATCAAATTTCCAGCAAGGGGCAAAGGGGATTTATTTTCTCCTAGCCAAGGTTGATACCTTGAGTCAGGGGCTATGACCCACTCGATATGGTGAGCCTTGACTCTTGAAGAAGGACTCTCAATAATATGCAGTTCCTTCAATCAAGCTACTGGATCCAAATCCTAAAAAAATTTCTTGTTTACCCCGCGAGATCCTTGAAAACATTGCATGCATACATATCATTGCATAACAGGTACCCTTGTTACAGGTCACTTACCTTCTTCGCTGTTTATTTCAGCAATCATCATGAATCCTGAATCATCCAATGGACAAGCTATCAAGGCCCTCCAGGCCCAGAACGCCCAGTTCCAGGAGCTGGTCATGAGCTTAGCACAAGGACAACAAGAATTGAAGACTCTGCTTTTGAAGAAAAAGAAGAAGAGGACTGTTTTGTTCAACCCTAGACGCAGATATGGGAATACACTGCAGAATGAAGCTGAGCGGACTACTCCATCTGTTGGGGAAGGCAGTCACCAAGAGGGAAGGGTTCCTAGTCCCGTGGTCTCTGACACCGAGACAGATTTCAACGATGAACAGTACCCTCCTGCTGAGGACAGGTACAAATAGCTGGAGGACCGGTTGAATGCTATGGAGATTCAACGTGTGCCTGGGTTGGACTTTGGGGACCTAGGTTTATCTTCTGGGGTGGTGATCCCTCACAAGTTCAAGGCACCTGCCTTTGTAAAATACGACGGGGCTTCCTGCCCTAAGCTGCACCTCCGTTCATACGCGAGGAAGATCCAACCCTACACGGCAGACAAGAATCTATGGGTCCATTTCTTCCAGGAGAGTCTTTCAGGGACTCAGCTCGATTGGTTCTATTAGTTGGATGGAACCAGTATTCGTAACTGAGAGGACTTGGCAACTGATTTTTATAAGCAGTATCAGTATAATGCCGACCTCGCTCCTACGCGTACCCAACTCCAGGGTATGTCACTTGGGACGAGTGAAGGTTTTAAGGAGTATGCGCAAAGATGGAGAGATCCGGCTGGAAGGGTGCAGCCGCCTTTGACTGACCGTGAGCTCGTTGACATGTTCTTGGGGACCCTGTCTGGTCCCTTCTTCAACCATCTGATTGGAAATTCTTCTGCTATGTTTACAGACCTAATATTGAGTGGGGAAAGAATTGAAGCCGGTATCAAGTCGGGGAAGATACAGAATAGTGATTCCTCGAACACTGAGAAGAAACCGTCCAAGAAATAATCTAGTGCTGTCAACGCAGTAGTTATCTCAAAACCGGCCGGTGCTCCTCAACATCGCAACCAACAAAGGGAAGAGAGACCTAAAAGGCAATTCACTCCCCTCGGCATGACCTTGTCCCAGATATTGCCACAGCTGCTGGAGACCAAGTTGGTAACTCTAAGGGACCCTCCTAAGAATCCCAATAGGACACCTTCAAGGTATAACCCCAACGTTCGATGCGCCTATCATTCTGACAGCCCGGGACATGCTACAGATGATTGTTGGACTTTGAAAAACAAGGTTCAGGATCTGATCGACGCAAAGGAAGTCCAGTTCGACTCTCCAGAGACTCCCGATGTGACCACTGCTCCCTTGCCAAAATATGGCTAGGATTGGAAATTTTTTGTTCATTCGAATGTTCAAGTTGTATTTTTCTTTGATTGTTCAAAACATTGTATTCATGTCAAACGTTGTATTTCATTAATGCATTACACATGTCTGTTTTGAAGTAATTATTTCGTATTTACTATATGCAAATTGTTTTCATATTTTTGTGATAATCAACTCTCGATTAATAATTCTAAGCCTCTTGAGGGAGGATGACGAAAACGATACCACGACATTTACGGTATGCTTTTGAACCGACCCTGCTGATGAGGTACAGGCATTGTTTCAATTCCTAAACACTGGAGTTATAAGGAAGATAATCCCTCGTCAACCCCTTTGAGCCAAAGAAGTAGGAGTTTTTCTTTTCGAAAATTAAAACCCTCAATCATAACTTGGGGCAGGGTAGTTCTCTCAGTTGATCCAAGTGCACAATAAATGGCACCAAAGAGGTCCTTATGAAACAAAAGACAGTGATTGTTCCGAATAATTATAAAGACAGGCAGTCATTATCTTTCAGAAATAAAAACCCAATAAGTCAAAACCTATAAAGGAGACTTACAAAACTGGGGCATCCTGCTGACTGTAATTCCAAAAGAGGAAACAGTTCATGCAAAAAAAAAACAGGGATAACAAAATCAAAAAAAAAGAAAGAGGTCTTACAAACCATCAACACAAATGGAAATGACTTCCTATTCAAAATAAATGGTCAATATCCAAACCATCATTGGAATATCAGGACAAAGACTCAAGCAAGGTCTAATGCATGAGCAGCTGAGTTTAGGCTTGAAGAACATCACGAAGAGCGGGTGGGTACAAATATAATTTGAGCCTTTATCCTTTGTTTCTTAAACCGTGAACCAGGCCACGTTATAACCCTTAAAAAGTCCTAGTTGAAGCATGGGTTAGTTCGAAGGCATACTGTTACGAAAGGTATCCTGACTCCTTAAGGCTTGTTGTAAAATAACGAATTGACATCACAATTTACAAAAAATTCACTTGTTTTTATGAAAATGCATTTTCAAAAACTTCAAGACAGACATAAGCTTTGCATTCTTGATATAACACTGTTTGCATATGACTATTTGTTCGAACAGCAGAGAAATTCGCACGACGAATATCTAAGTGAACAAAAGTACTTCCAACCAAGGGGTAGACATGATCATGGTCTATTATCTGGGGAAGTTAAGTCAAGATTCGGAGAATCTCTCAAAAGGCTAACCAACTTGGGGCAAATATCCATCTGGATCACTTGGGGCATTGGAAGATCTTCTGGTAGTAGGGCAACGCAACACTACTGACAGGGGCACCTCCCTACATCCTGAGAGCACGGACATAGTCGAAAAAATACTGCGCATAATCAAAGACCCGCTAGGTTGACACACCTAGGCAAAAATAAGGGCTTCCCGGCGAACCAAAAGGGTTCGGGCAAAAATAAGGGATGAAATGAAAAAATCTGTACACCCGGCAAGTCGAAAACCTGAAAAGGCGGCTTGGGCAAAAAGGGTATCCCGGTGGACTGAAAACCCGAAAGGGCGGTCCAGGCAAAAGTTAGGGATCAAAAGCGTACGACTATGTTCCGTCATCTCGTCACTTGCCTACCAGAAGAAGATTTTTAAAACGGCAGTCATCAAGCACCTCCACAGGTATCTTCTCCCACAGAAACAGGGGCAATAAGAATTGTCTGAGCGATCTAGTTGCTCTGTCCGCCAAGGTACCAAGGTAAGTTCGGCTGAAGAACATGACCAAGATACCTTCACTCCCCCCAGAGTAAGACCAATCAACAATAATCTCCCCGAGCAAAGTTGGTCTCCCCATCAGCCCTGAAAAGGTACGGTATCTCCAGCAAGTCGGCAACACTCTCCCCAAGCAGAGTTAGCCTACAGTCAGCCTTATTGGAAGTTGGGTATCCCCAAAAAATCTCAATATTCCCCAGCGGAGTATACAGATGTTCCTCTACAAAGCATCCCCTGCAGTCTTAATATAAGATTGTTCCCCGGTGGAATACCAGACACCCCAGTGGAACCATTCCCCAGTACAGTTAAAAAGTCTCCCCAGGAGAGTTGAATCAATCTCCCTAGTAGGAAGCTTATCCCCAGTAGATTCTGGAAGCTTATCCCCTACAGAGTACAGACGCGTCTCCCCGGCTTTATTCAAAGGTTATTCCCCATCAGAGCTTATAATTGGGTTATCCTCAGCTATTTACCACGGAAAGATCGTCCTCGACGAAGTTCTTCCTACCCCCAGCGGAGTTCATCAATTCCCTCAACATAACTTATCAACGGAATCCCCAGCGGAGTTATCATCAAAACCTCAGCAAAGTATCTCTTCCCACAGAGTAATTCCCCGCAGAGTAATCTCTTCAACAAGTTTATTACCCCAACGGAGTCATCTTCTCCTACCGGTATTCTTGCAGTCATCCGCCCCAGCGGAAACGAAGAATTCTACTCTTCAACGTCATCCCAGGATTCAAACTCCCGGCATCCGTCAAGGATTTATTTTCCTAGACGAGTACATTCATAAACATCGCATCGTCATGATACATGCATATACACATCATACAATCTCATTTTATGTTGAGAACATCATCGCTTGATCCATGTCATGCATTACATGCGACTGACCTTACCTTTCAGGAAGGATACAGTTAAATGATCAGCTATGTCAAAGAAGACAGATACAATCGAAAGAGACCAATCCAGTCAAAGAAGACAGATTCAGTCAAAAAAGACAAGTCCAGCTAAATCCCAAAGGTTTTTATGATGCCAATCCAGTCAAAGAAGACAGATCCAATCAAAGAAGACAAGTCCAGTTAAAATTACTTCCTAAAGTCAAAGAAGACAATCCGTCATTATAGACACCCGTCATTATAGACACCCGTCATTGAAGACAACCCGTCATTATAGACACCCATCATTGAAGACAACTCGTCATTAAAGTCACCCGTCGTTATAGAAATCCGTCATTATAGACACCCGTCATTGAAGACAACCCGTCATTATAGACACCCGTCATTGAAGACATCTCGTCATTAAAGACAACCCGTCAGTATAGACACTCGTCATTTAAGACATCCCTTCATTATAGACACCCGTCATTGAAGACAACCCGTCGTTATAGACAACACGTCAGTATAGACACTCGTCATTGAAGACAACCCGTCAGTATAGACACCCGTCATTGAAGACACCCGTCATTATAGACACCCATCATTGAAGACAACCCGTCATTATAGACACCCGTCATTGAAGACATCTCGTCATTAAAGACAACCCGTCAGTATAGACACCCGTCATTGAAGACATCTCGTCATTATAGACACCCGTCAATGAAGACAACCCGTCATTATAGACAACCCGTCAGTATAGACACTCGTCATTGAAGACAACCCGTCAGTATAGACACCCGTCATTGAAGACACCCGTCATTGAAGACAACTTGTCATTGAAGACAACCCGTTAGTATAGACACCCGTCATTGAAGACATCTCGTCATTAAAGACAACTCGTCATTGAAGACAACTCGTCATTGAAGACACCCGTCATTAAAGACACCCGTCATTGAAGATAACTCGTCATTGAAGACAACCCGTCAGTATGGACACCCGTCATTGAAGACAACTCGTCATTGAAGACAACTCGTCATTGAAGACAACCCGTCATTTAAGATAACTCGTCATTAAAGACAACCCGTCAGTATAGACACCCGTCTTTGAAGACATCTCGTCATTAAAGACAACTCGTCATTGAAGACAACTCGTCATTGAAGACGCCCGTCATTGAAGACACCCATCATTGAAGAAAAATCGTCATTGAAGACAACCCGTTAGTATGGACACCCGTCATTGAAGACAACTCGTCATTGAAGACAACTCGTCATTGAAGACAACCCATCATTGAAGACAACTCGTCATTAAAGACAACTCGTCATTGAAGATTACTCGTCATTGAAGAAAACTCGTCATTGAAGACAACCCGTCATTGAAGACAACTCGTCATTGAAGACGACCCGTCATTGAAGACAACTCGTCATTGAAGACGACTCGTCATTGAAGACAACTAGTTATTGAAGATCACTCGTCGTTAAAGACAACCCGTCCATGAAGACAACCCGTCCAAAGAGACAACTCGTCAAGAAAGACAAAACCTCCTCTGGTTCAGTTAAATCCTAAAGATTTTTCTGAGATAACCTGTCAGTAGAGACAACCCATCAACCTTTTGAAGTTCCAGATTCGATACCTGTATTTAGCCAGGGTATGTCTGGGAGCGACTGAGTGAAGATCAACCCCTGTAGCAGGCCAGGTAATTATCTTTCTTTCTCAGGTACGCAAGTTCTCGCTAAGGAATCTCTTACGCGACCGACACCTAGATGGAATCTATAAGCCCATCTCCACAACTATCCATCACAGTTCCAAATGGCATCTATAAGCCCATTCCCGACAAGGTTCTGTCACATCTCCAGATGGCATCTATAAGCCCATCCTCCTATCCACCATCTCTCCAAATGGCATCTGTAAGCCCATTTCCACCATCACACTGCTGATACTCTACTATGTGAGTGCAAATTTCTGGGCACTCTAGTGTTCAATCATCTTCCACCCTCGGATCACGAAAGGCACACAAGCCAATCTACATCCTCAGGTCTAAGAAGATTGAACAGGGGCAACTGTTGTACCCCAAAATTTGCCCTCCCATATTCTTCAAATTTTTGACAAGCATCACCTCAAATGGTTCAAAGTCTACTCAAGGGCTACACAGTCAAGCACCCTTCTAAGGCAGGCAAAATTAGGGTTTTGGTTCTTACAAGGAAGTTGAGGTTTTCAAGGGCCCAATCAAGTCCCATATGCTCATATACATTGTTAAGCACCTACATGTCAAGTTTCAAGGCTCACAAGGTCAAGTTGCACAGTCAAAAACCCTAATTGCCTCACAATCTACTGTAGGGGAAAAATGGTCATTTGGCAGTCAAAAGTCAAAAATTTTGGTCAACATCTTATTTTGAAGCCACAATCATCATTTGGTCAAATCTTGACCATGATTTCACAAGAATGACTCAAAAAGCATCAAGATGCAAAAGTTTCTATTTTTGGACAGCTGAAAAGTCAACTGTAACTTGACCAAGGCATAACTTTTTCATGGTTCATCAGAAAAATCCCATCCAATGCTCATTTTGAAGGGGATGACATTTCCCACAACTCATCTTCACATTCCAAATCCAAGAAATGCTCTCACAAAAAGTTATCAATTTCAACATTATAGGTCATTTTCAAAAGTCAACAAAAAGGCACTTTAAGTCAAAGACCATAACTTGAGATTGGTAAACTCAAATGACATGGGACCAAAGGCATTGGTTAGAGGACGTCAAGACCTTTCCAAAATGTCCAAGAACATGTTCATATGATCAAAATTGAGCAAGATATGCATTGGAGAAGTTGGGAAATTTTTGTGAAATGGCCAAAGTCAATTATCCTTGAAACTTCATTTTTGACAAAAAGGGCCCACTTTTTCCACTTGGTTCAGCTTGGCCATGCCTCCCACGTGTCCCACAATTTATTTCAAGATTAAAAATTAATTTTTCCATTTTTATTTAATTTTATTTGATTTAATTCATTTTAAATCTTTAAAATTCAAATAAAAATCAAGAAAATTAATGGAGGGATATCTTTGAGTTTGAATAGCTTTGATACACCATTATTTACATACCAAACTCGTGCTAGACCATTTCCAAGCATAGAAATTCAAATTTGAAGCAAATATGGCAAGTGGTTTAATAGTGTTCATGGCAAAATCAAAAGCATAATTGCATTGGTTTATTGTGCATTATATTGATTGATACTCATTACAAAAGACATATGCAAGCTTTCCCAACAGAAGACACGACCTAGAGAACTCAAAAACGGCCAAAGCAAATTTCATTTTTCAAGAGAAAAATCACAAACTGAAAACCATCTTCCCACACAATTCAAGCTCTCTCTTTGATCCAAACACACTCCTGACCCTTCCAGGAACCTTTTGCAATCAGAATTAAGCCAAAGACCTCAAGGAATCTCGTTACACAAGTCACACGGTTTATATTCTTTCTCAAAATTACAATCATACATTTATGCATTTTTAACACTTTTTGTTGATGGCATTATGCTCACAGGATCAATACAAAGATTTCCATGTGATTTAATTTGAGAATGATGCCTTAAATCGAAAATCACCATGGACGAATTCCTAGGTTTTCAGAGCTTGTTATTTAGGGCTTTTGCTATACTGTAAAATCAGGACTCCAAATGTACATGGCCAAAATCAGTGTGACAAGACGAACAGGATGAACACCTCGCGCCCTTTTTATATTCAATGAGCGTCTATTCGCTATTTTTAAAATGTCTGCATTTTGTGGGGGTTTAAAACCCCCGCTATGTGTTTCATGTTTTTGCAGGAACGAAGAAGACGAAGGGCGTGGCAATCAGGGAGTGGTCAGTTCAAACTGGGCGCGCGTTTTTTCTTATTTCCAGCATATAACGCATTTGTTTTATTTAATATTTCTTTTCTATTTCACTTACAAACGCGCCTAAGTGATGCAGTGGTGGAAGATGTGTTTGGTGATCTCTGGGACCTGGGTTCGATTCCCAGGTCCCCCATAATTTTCATATTATTTTTTCAAGGCGTTCCTGTGCAGATTCTCAAACATCCTCCACCATAGACCTCATATCCCAGCGCTCCAAGTGTCATCAGTGCAGATCCAGTGGCCAAAGCAGGAGGACCATGGTACTCTGGAGTCAACGTGGGCATAGGCAATCCAAGAAAGTCAAACAAGCTGAAGCTTCAATGGGCCATAATTCCAACAATGCACCCTCCTTCCTGGCCCAATACCCCCTTCCATTGGTTTATTCTTTTCTTTTCATTCTTTATTTTCCAATTTAATTTCTAACCTTTTTATTTTATTTCTTATTAGCATAATTAACCAACTAATATTTTCATAAAAAATCAAAAAAATAGAATTAACATTATTATTATTATTATTCTCATATTATTTTTTGTAAATAAAATGTTAACAAATAAATAGTTTAATTAGGCAATTTCAATTTCTTTTCTTAATAATTAAAATAGATTTAGAATTAGGAAAAATTAACTTTTAGTTTTATTTCTTTTTATTTTATTTCATAAAAAAACATAAAAAACACAAAATATTTTCTTTTAATTAATTAATTGGTCATTAGTTAGTTTTAATTTCATTTAATTCAAAAAAGACAAAAAAATTCAATTTCTTTTCTTAAAAGGTTCAAAACCCTTAGAACATTCCCGATTAATTTTTTTCGCGTGCATTTATTTCATTTTGATTATTATGTAATTGCTTTCAAGAATGTAATAGTAAATAGGTTTACCGCTTTATTTAAATTTCTCGCACTTTATTTTACAAAACGGGTCTTTGTTTTTTTGGCGATGTATAGACCCGCGCCTTGTAATAGCGTAGAACTTATATTTTTGCAATTTACTTTCCGCACCCCTAACTGTTAAATACATGAAAGAATGTATGTAAATAAAATTAATCCGTAGCTCACAAATAACATGTAAAAAGACAATTAACTGAAAAAACAACACACAAGCACATGCCACTCCTAGGGTACGCCTCACTGGTTGCCTCGAACGTGGTCATCAAGTATAAGGTGTCTTAGAGGTCGCCCTCCTGCCTAAGATCCAGTTGCCTCGAAACGGTTGCCTCGGATAAAAAGGATCTAGGACATTAGGGTTACTTCTAAGATGTCCTACCATTGCTTCGGTGATTACACTGTCCCTAATAATCGAATTGACCCGAACACCTCCAACGATGGTGCTACCTACCTCTCAATGGTGGGATAGCACTATCTAAAGGACTCTTACACAGCTTAATTCCTTAGGGTAGGTAGATGACTCATGGGTACTTGCTCTTCTCAAAATAAACAAAAAATACTTTTCGCACCCCTCACTTTCTAAAAGTTTTCAAACAAATATTTCATACACTCTTGAGGACAGATACAAGAGTTACTTAGAAATTTTTCAAACTAAACTTTTTCAAAACCCACACACACATTTGAAAAGCAAACAAATTTTGAAAACATAAGAGCAAGTACCTAAGAGCCCGTGGATAACCACGGATAGAAAGGGTGCTAACACCTTCCCTTTCTATAAATCTACCTCCTGAACCGAGAAACATTCTCAAAGAAGGAATTTTGCTGTGCTTTTGTCCTTTCCATATTGGAGAACATAAAAGACGGTGGCGACTCTTGCTTACCCCGATATTTCGCGAAACCAGCTAAAAAATAGTCAGTTCTATTTCCACCGATCACAGCAGTCCTGCTATACTGCTCCCGTATTTCACCAATTTGGCATACAAATACTACACCTTGAAAGCTACAAAGACAGTATACTCAATTTGTTCAAATTCTTTTGTTTTCACTACTAAACCTCAATGAACTTTGTCTATAAATAAGAGGCTCCATAACACATCTAAGGGGTTGGACAACACATCCAGAGGTTTTTGATAGCTGGAGAAACTTTGATTGTGTGAAAATCATCAAACACTTAACACATTCTCAAGCCCAAAATCAAAATATCATACCTTTGTTTCTATCCATTGTGAATCCAACACTAGAAACACAACACCTGTTTCTTTTCCCTTACGAATCCAGGAGCAACCCCAAGCTTTATTTTTCTTTCGAATCTATCAGAAGGAACACTACACTTGTTCTTATCCTTCGAATCCAGAAACAACAAACACAAACCCATTCTTCTTGACCTTCGAATCCAGTCAAAGAAACACTACACTTGTTTCTTTCCTTCGAATCTAGGAGCATCCAATCCAATCACTCAAGGTCCAGAAGCACCAACTTCATAAGCAAGGTAAGTCCCATGACCTTAACCCTTTCGTTTCAAGCATGTACATGACATTTGTTTACTTTTCGTTTCTACCCTTTTCTTTTATTTTTCTTTTCCAAATGTATGGTAGAACTAACCTGTATAGACCCCGAGCGAAAGAATAAGTTATGTGTGAAACGAAGAATCAGGCTTGGCCCCCTTATTGCTTCACAGTCCAAATGAAGGAGCAAGAAGGGAGAAACGAAGGGTGTCCACACTGACTTCCAGGCCCAATCGAAAGAAGCAGCCAGAAGGAAGAAACGAAGGATGCCCACACTGACTTCCAGGCCCCAATCGAAAGAAGCATCCAGAAGGATGAATCGAAGGCTATATCTCACGCTGGCTGCTAGGCCCAAATCGAAAGAAGCCAGGAAGAGCAGAATCAAAGGGTGCATTCTGCCTCGATCGAAAAACTCATTTTTCCTTCTTTTATTTTGACTTGTCTTTAAATTTTCTCACTATTCAATATGGTTGTAATAGTGTAGGATATTTATTTTTCTGCATTTTTATTGCTTTATACAAATGTTAGTAATTAGGATGTATTGCAAGATAAAACCAACAAGTAGACAACCCAAAAATCAAAGACAAAAATGCATGCAATCAAACACACCATGCACCCACATGCACCTCTAGGGTAATCTCAGTTGTTGCCTTGGAAAATAGTCATGTCCCTCGAGTATGGGCATTTTAGCAAATACCCTCAATAAAAGATCGTAGTCCCTCGATGTCCCTCGATGTTGCCTTCGGTAAACGATCTACTTCCTAAACAAAAATTGCTAGACGTCCCATAGGTTGCCTTCTATGACTATACAAGCGACCCATGTCCGTCCCTTCACATCCAACAATGGGGCTTCTTACCAAATCAATGGTAAGATAGCACCATCTAAAGGAGGAGGAAAAGAACGTTAGACCTTTTGAGTAGGTAGGACGCTCGTAGTTTCTTGGTTGCTCAGGACTAAAAAACCATTTTTACACCAACACTTTCAATTGAAACATTTTCAAAAGATAAAGCTCTTTGTACGCATTCTTATAGAGACGAGAATCATTACAAAGGCACTTTTCAAAAACACTTTAAAAAACATCTTCCACAATAAACATTTCTTTGAACTATTTTTTGAAACCAACACTTTGTACGCATTCTTATAGAAACGAGAATCATTACAAATATTTTTTTCAAAATATTTTCAAACCCACATCACAAACACATTTTCAAACAAAGGCAAGTGATCTAGCAAGCAACTAAGAGCCCGTAGATAACTATGTATGAAAAGGGTGCTAATACCTTCCCTTTCCATAACCTACCCCCTGAACTCAAGAAATAATCTCGAAATGTCTTTCATGTTCTT
Source organism: Vicia faba (assembly GCA_948472305.1). Lineage (NCBI taxonomy): Eukaryota > Viridiplantae > Streptophyta > Magnoliopsida > Fabales > Fabaceae > Vicia > Vicia faba. The sequence goes on from OX451739.1 coordinate 1,094,810,917, forward strand.
TTCACCCTTTCCTTATTGGATAAAATAAAAGTCGGTGGAAACTCTTGCTATCCACAACAATTGCGATCAAACGCAAAACAACCAAGTCAGGTATCCCACCGTATTACACACACGTTTAAGAATTCCATTGGCTTCCCTATAAATAGAGGGTCATACCTCATTCATTTTCTCAAGCTTAGAGAGCTAGAATCACCCTGTCAAACTTCCTCTTGAACCCACTTTTTTGCAACTTCGAATTTGCTTTTACAGCTTCCCTTAATCCATTTTCTTTGTCAATTCATCATCCTTGAACCTCACTAAAGCTAACAGAAGAAGAATCAAGCTCTAAGACTTCCTAAATCGTGCTAGCCAAGTCAAGTTTCAGAGCTCTAAATTTGAACTTCAATAGGTAGATTCCTTCACCAATTCTCTCAAACTTTGATACTGTAATAAAGCTCTCATCATCCTGATTCAGTCGCAACATTTGTTTTTAACTGGAAGTGCGTTTTGGCCATGAATTTACAAATCCATTTTCAAATATTTCCTCCCAAAACAACTGAGCTACACCTTACATAAATTTTTCGTGAGGGTACCATTGGAATCGTATTAAAGAAATGAAGTGAATGGTACCGGTCTCGAGCTCTAATTTACCATTTTAGAGACATGAAAATCCGTGTGGCTGAAGGTTGAAGATGAACAATGTATCATCTCTCAGCCAATGATAACGTGTTGTTGTACCCCAAAATTTTCCCTCTTATTTTACTCAAGTTATGCCCATTTAGGTCCACAAATTGCTCAAGGATGATTAAGAATTGACCAGCCAAATTATCCTCCTAAGGCAATAAACCTCTAACTAGGTTTTCAATTTTCACCAAGATGTGTGAGCTCCAATGGTCTCAAATGTTTTCCATGGTCCTAATATGTCCTCAAGATTATCCATGCCAAACTTCATGCCTTGCACAACAAGTCTACTCAGTCAACTGCTCAAATTCTTGAAAATCAATTGTATTAAGTCAAAAGTCAATTGTGGCCTATATACAGTCAAACTTAAATATTTTTGGTCAACATCAACATTTTGAAGTGATATCCATCATTTGATCAAGGGTTGATCATGATTCCTCAATAAATTCTCCTAAATCATCAAAAGTCAAAAATTGCTAATTAGGGTTTCTATAAGAAAAGTCAACCAAACTTTGACTAGGCATAACTTTCTCATAATTTATCAAATATTTTTCAACCAAAGCTCATTTTGAAGAGAATCTAGTTCCCTACAACTTTTCTTCAGCCCTCAAGTTCAATAGATGCACCAATTGAAAGATACAAGCTCAGACATTATGGGTCCTTTCAAAAAGTCAACAAAAACACCTTTTGGGTCAAAGCCTAGTACATGAACATGGAAGATTCAATTGAGATGAAACCAAAAGGATTGTTTATCGGACATCATAAGCTCTCTGAAAAGTCCATTAACACCCCCATAGGGTTAAAATTGATAGAGATATGCATTGCTAAAGTTGACCAATTATTTGAAAAGTGCATGAAGCAAATAATGATCAAACTTGGATTTTTTTTTCTAAATAGGCCTATCTTGTTATGTTTGAAACTTGTTCCTAGCTTGGCCCACGACCTCTAAACCCATCCATGCCTTATTTTGTCATTTATTTTATTTATTTTGATTTTTAGTCATTAAAACACAAAAGTAAATTAAGTAAATTGTCAAAATAAATTGTCAAAACAACCAGCCACGTCCCATTTTTGTGCAAGAACCAAATGGGCATAAAATCTTCACTTATAGCAACTTTTCAAAAGTAATATTTTTTCTTTAAACCATGGATTTATGCATGAGATTATCTCCATTTTTGTTACCCTAATTTTGTCTCACATATAAGCACAAACATCCCAGCAAAAGGATAGACGCGCAGCTGCCTCAAACAAGCCCTAGCAAAGTTTCAAAAATTATTCAAAGTGGTGAAACTCGATATCTCTCTCTCTCCATCCAATTTCAATCACTTTTAGCCATCCATTCACATTCCTGAGACTCTCAGCAAGCCAACCCATCCATCCTTGAAGGCCAAATGATCCTAGAACTCGCGCTCTCACAACTCACGGTTTTCCAAATTCTCATGCTTCAAACTTTTTATTCATGGCATATAAATGATATCTCTGAATATATTTGTGTTTAACATCATGTTTGCAAGGGTTTTGGACTATTGTTATCGAGTTTTAACGTAGGAACAGAAACATTCCATTGCTAGGGCACGAAGGTTCCCTCTCTTCGTATCTGAACTTGCAGGCCATTTCATTCAAAAATAACATCACCATTGTGATCTCAGCCCTCAAAATAGAGGGGTGGGGTACAATTTGTATCTTTATTCGACGTGTTTCACAGGTTTTGAATTTGAAGTCACCAGAGACGATGGTGGTCAACCACCGTGAGGAGTGGTTTGACCCTCCCTGTGATGGCGTGGCTGGATAACGCTTTTTGATTTATCCATTTAAAATTTAGGGACCCCACAATGCGCGTGTGTGTTCTGACTCAGCCATTTAATTGGTGCTAATATTATATTGTTTTTCTTTGTTTATATGCATTAATGAGAAGGATGGCCGGATGGTAAGGGTGCAAGCGTCTGAGGGAAGGGACCTGTGTTCGATCCGAAGTCCAGCAATTTTACATTTTTCTAACGTTTCTTGTAGGTTCCTGTACATGACATCCCAATATGTCAACCCTGCATCCTCACTCTCAACCACTGGATCATCTGTTAATTCAGATCTAGCGCCCAACAAGTAATATCCATGGTAAACCCCCAAGAGCTAGTTGCACTGAATCAAACATGACATTGGGCTTGTTGTATTATGGGCCTAGCAAAATTCAGTGCGCACCCCCCCCCCCTCCCCTCATTGCTCATATCAGGCCCATTTCATTATTTTTTAAATTTCATTTACTTTATTTTATTTTAATTATTTTATGTTGTTAAATTCATTTTTTATTTTAATCAGAAAATCAATAAAAAATCACAAAAAATAGACTTTAGTTTCTTAATCTTTTTTCAAATTAGGTTAAAATTTCAAATCTTTTTCTCAATAAAATACAAAAAATATTTTTTTAAATCAATTAGATTTTTTAGGTTTCTTAACTTGTTCCCGTCTTGATCTTTACGCTTTATCATTTTTCCATTTTAGTTTCTTTTCCCAATTATGTAACTATTTCCCGGTTTGTAATAGCTTTAATTAGGTTTAAATTTCCGCATTTTATTTTCTTGTACTCTTCATGTAATTGCCCCAAGGCCTCGTAATAGCTTAGAAACTTTATTTTTCCGCAATTTATTTTCTGCACAATTAACTGCTAGTAATTAGGTTTGCATGGAAAGACTATAAATGAAAACGATTAGATAACCCTAAAATTGCAAGATAAATGAGCTGAATCAACACACTTGCACATGTTCACCCCTAGGGTATCTCCCACTTCGGTTGCCTTCGAAAATGGTTACAATTTTCGAAACGTGAAAATTTTTAGTGGTTTTCCTTTAGTTCAAGAGATCACAAGTCCCTCGATGACCCTTTCGACGCCGCTTCAGTTAAAAAGTGATCTTAGAAATTTAGGACAATTACTAAAAGTTCTTGCCCAATTGCCTTAGTGACCGTAAACGTCCCTTCGATAGTCCCTCAACATCCAAAGATAGGGCTACCTACTCACTAATAGTAGGATAGAACTATCTAAAGGAAAAGATGAAAAGAACGAACTTTTTTGAGTAGGTAGATAATTGTTAGGTACTTGCTCAAAAATAACCTTTTTCACACTACACTTTCAAAAGCTTTTCAAAAATGCTTTATCAACACTCTTGAGGACTAATACAAGAGCTATCATAAACCAAACAAACTTTTCAAAACACACAAACACGAAAGCAATTTTCAAAAAGGAGAAAGTACCTAAGAGCCCGTGGAAAACCACAGATGGAAAGGGTGCTAGCACCTTCCCTTTCCATAATATACCCCCTTACTCAGAAACTCTCAAAAAAGGTATTTTTTTGTTCTTTTCACCCTTTCCTTTGTTGTATAAAAGAAAAGTCAGTGAAGTCTCTTGCTTATCGCATATTTGCGAATACAAAATGCAAGACCAGTATAACAGTCGGTTCTGCCACCGTATCACAGAACTGGTGACTCTGCTGGGGAGAATATTTAAAAGTGGGGTTTACCTTAGGGCCTAGTTCATTTTAAAATTGCTTTCTTTGTTTTCTTTGATTACTTTACTTTTAATGGTTTGTTGGGGTTATTTATAAGGATCCTACACCCGGATCTGGGGACACTTTTTAGGTAAACATCAATATATCGTGGAGACTGTACGTCATAGACCGATATGGTTTAAGCGATGGCTGTGTTGGTGTGACACTTTGATTGGTACTGGTATACCTTGTGTTGAATCGAGGAGAATACGGGGCCGCCACATGGTGTCGTGAAGCACTAACGAACCTTAGAATCTTAGTTGAACAAACTTGGCCATTAGAAAGTAGTGAGATACCCGGCCTCAGTGTAAAGCTGGAAATCGGTTGATACTCGATACTACACTCATTGAGATCAGAATTTCAGGATGTTTCGGCCACAAGAAAAGATTGCTAAGCTGAAATAATACCGATAAAGAAAGATCAGTGATATTGAGATTCCTTAGAACCCGATTACTATTTCTAAGACAGGTTGAACCAACTGAACATTCATGAGGGTACTTACCTTAAACCTCATGCAAAACTTTGAACCTAAGGTCTGTTGTGTGATTTGCTTGTGTTTATCTGTGATTTAAGCATAATCATGACATCATAAACATCATAACATCCATTTTTCATTTCACTAAGCATTTCAAGGACCAAGGGAAATCATCTTTGTTCTGTTTTGCAGATCATGGCTCTCACTCATAGAAACACTATCTGAATCAGCTTTGTGAGAATACCTCTCCAACTCAAAGAGCAAGTATCAAGGGTTCCGGAAACTTCTTCATTCACAAAATTTTTTGGTCGACTTCTCAACCTTTACCTCAGGATTTGATGAGACGATGATGAGTGTATTCTTTCAGTTCTTTGACCCTAAGAACAATTGCCTTACCTTTCCAGACTATCAGCTGGTACCCACCATGGAAGAATTTTCTCAATTATTAGACATACTTATTCTGGATCAGTTGCCTTTCTACGGTTTGGAAGAAGCTCCAAAGCCGGAGTTCATTGCGGCAACTTTGAATCTGAAACAGTCTGACATCGTATCCAACTGGGAAACAAGAAGCGGAGTTAAGGGTTTTCTATCCAAGTTCCTAATAGAGAAGGCTCAGCTATTTTGGGATGATTTGGACTTCCAGGCTTTCGAGGAGGTCTTGGCCCTTATAATCTATGGGTTATTATTGTTCCCTAATCCAGACTTACTCATAGATGTGAATGCTATCAAGGTCTTCCTCTCTCGCAACCTTGTTCCCACTTTACTCAGAGACATCTTGCATACCCTCTACACTCGTACCACGAAGAAAAGAGGGATTCTTATGTGTTGTGTGTCATTGATGTCAAGGTGGGTTATTTCCCACCTCCCTAAATCAATACTGAAGAATGAAGATGGTTTGGGCTGGTCTCAAAGGATAATGTCACTTTCTCACGGAGATATTATCTTGTATTCCCGATCTATGAGAGATATTTCTGTTATTGACCGTTGCAGGGAATTCCGTAATGTCCCACTACTTGGAATTAGGGGAGGCATAACTTATAATCCTTCTATGGCTTTGTGACAATTTGGTTATGCTCAAAGGGATGGTCCTCACGCGATGCTTATCCAGGGCATTGTGTTTAACTATGAGGATGATGTTCAAGGGTGTCGTCAGAGGTTCATACGAGCTTGGGAAATGGTAAATAGATTTGATACCAAGACTTTGGGGACGAAGACTTCCATCCCTATGGAACCTTATCTCCAATGGGTACGGTCTCACGCTCAGAACCTTGTGATTCCATATATAGCCATCTTACAGTGATTGTGGAGCCCATTACCAAAGGGGATGTTCCTTATACAGTTCTCCATCCTGACATGCCCACTGATCTTGAAGAGCTGCAGAGATCCTGGATTCAGCTGAAGAAAGAGCAGATACATTTAAAGATCATTTCTATACCCATGAGAGGAGATTTTTGGAGCTCACAAAGAAACTTCACAAAAAAAAGGTCTTAATTCCTATCTCGGCACAAAGAGTAAGCGCCCATGGGAAACCTGATTTCTTAGTTTTTAGAATTTTTCAATTGTAAGCCTAAAAGGCAATTGTATTTTAAATTCTACTAATAAAATATTTGTTTCATTTTGGCTCACAAATTTAAATTTCCCAAAGTCATTGAAAACATTGCATACGCATATCATACATGCCATTGCATAAACAGGTTTCAAAGCAGGGTTCTTATCTTCTTTACTGTTTATTTCAGCAAGTAAAGAAATGGCTCTTGAAAAAAATGTGAAGGATCTCCAAGCACAAAACGCTCAGTTCCAACAAATGATCATGGCTCTGACCAAGGGGCAAGAAGAGATGAAAGCGCTGATCGTCAAAGAAAAGACCAAGAAGCCAAGGAAACCATCCGGTGTAGTGAATTTGGGAAGAAGGATACGAGGACCAGTGCAGCGAGCTTCAGAACTATTAACTTCCTAAAAAGAAGGAGACACTAAGGAAAGGAAGACAAGAGATGAAGACCTCAACTCGAAGGGATCTGATAATGAACCTGACTATAATGAGGAGTAGTATCCTCCTACTGATGATAAATACAAGCATCTGGAGGATCGTTTGAACGCAATGGAAACCCAGAGGGTACATGGGCTGGATTTTGAAGAGCTAGGTTTGGTTTTTGGAGTTATTATCCCGCATAAGTTTAAGGTTCTGGTGTTTGCTCAGTACTATGGGGTCTAATGTCCCAAAATGCATCTCCAATTTATGTGAGGAAGATTCAACCTCACACCACTAACAAGGATTTGTGGGTCCACTTCTTCCAAGATAGTCTATCTGGAACACAACTAGAGTGGTTCTATCAGCTGGAGGGAACCAATATTCGTAACTGGGAAGACATGGTTGTTGCTTTCTATAAGCAGTACCAATATAATACAGACCTTGCTCCGACTCGTACATAACTCCAAAGTATGTTTATGGGTTCTAGCGAGGGTTTTAAAGATTATTTCCAGAAGGGGAGAGACCTAGCAGGAAGAGTCCAACCCCCTCTGTCTGATAGGAAGTTGGTGGACATGTTTTTGGGTACTCTATCTGGTCCATTTTTCAACCATCTAATTGGAAGCTCCTCAGCTGGTTTTACTGAGTTGATCTTAACTGGAGAAAGAGTGGAAGCTAGTATTAGAACTGGAAAAATTCAAAAAGATACCTCTTCAAGTGCAGGAAAGAGACCTTTCGTAGGAAAGAAAGAGGTCAGTGCTGCTTATAGTCAAAGAAATCATGGCAGAAGCGGACGCCGTGCACGGTAGGGGATGTAATGATATCCAAGACTGTAGTTACTCAAAATCGAAACAATCAGCCCAGAGCAGAAAGGCCTATGAGACAGTTTACCCAGATCAATATGACCTTGTCTCAAGTTTTACCACACTTACTGAAATCCAATCTGGTAACTTTGAGGGAAGCTCCCAAAAATCGCAACATTGTATCTCCTTACTATAATCCAAAGGCTCGGTGCACCTACCATTCTGAAAGTCCAGGCCATGATACAAACGACTGTTGGGCTTTGAAGAACAAGGTGCAGGATCTGATCGAGGCAAATGAGATTGAATTCGATACGCCAGAGACTCCCAACATTATAACTGCACCCATACCCAAGCATGTCCCGCGAGTCAATGCTATTGATGTTGTCTCTGCCACAAAAGATGTTGACAGTAGCTATGACATGGATAGCTGGATCTTCCTTAATACCAACAGTGGACCCAATAACTGGACAGCTAAAGACATTATGCCGATTACTTCTATTCAAGAGTAATTGCCTTTCTTGTTTTCGGATGTGTAACAAATAAACAATATAAACTATATGGCCTTGTGTCTTACGCGAGGCATACTGGTTTATTCGTGAGGGTTATAATTTTCAATATCATATGTCATTAATAAAGAATTGGACATTTTTGCATACAAACTTTGCGCTCTCTGTCTTTCTTTTCTACTTTTTACTTTGTTAATACAGCTATGCTCTTACACACACCCACGTATCAAACTGCAGATCCATATCCACTATGGATCCCATTGATAATGGTTCTGCTATTGCCAATTATGACTTTGAAAATATGATCAACCAAGCCGAGGAAGAAGGTGAGGAAGATTGTGAGGTACCAGGAGAACTTTCCAGACTGTTACAACAGGAAGAAAGGGCTATACAGCCTCATGAAGAGCCAGTTGAGACAATGAACCTGGGTACAGAAGAGGACAAAAAAGAAGTCAAGATAGCTGAAAATTTGGAGCTTGGTGTTAAACAGCGATTGATTCAAATGTTGCATGATTATGTTGAGATTTTTTCTTGGTCATATGAAGACATGCCAGGACTATACACTGATATTATCGTTCATTGTCTGCCAACTAAAGAAGATATCCCTCCAGTAAAGCAGAAGGTCCTTCGTATGCGTCCTGAAATGTCAGAGAAGGTCAAGGCAGAAGTTATGAAACAGTTCAACATTGGGTTCTTAGCTGTCACCACCTATCCATAATGGGTTGCTAACGTAGTTCCGGTGCCTAAGAAGGATGGCAAGGTACGTATGTGTGTGGATTACAGAGACTTGAACAAGGAAAGCCCCAAGGATGACTTTTCGCTTCCCCACATTGATATTCTGGTTGACAACACCGCACATCATAAGATATTTTCCTTCATGGATAATGTTGTACCCCAAAATTTTCCCTCCCATATTTGGATATACATTTCAAGTGAGGTCCTCAAATTGCTCAAGGAAGTCCAAGGGTTGACCAGACAAACTCTCTCCTAAGGCAGTCTACCTCAAATTAGGGTTTCATTTTGCATCAAGATGCTTGAGTCCAAAGGATCCCAAATGCTCACCATTTCCCTGAAATGTTCTCAATACCATCCATGTCAAGTTTCAAGCCTTGCAGAAAAAATTTGCTCAGTCAACTGCTCAAAGGCCTGAAAATCGACTATGTTAGGGCAAAAGTCAACTGTGGCCTACATACAGTCAAACTTCAAGATTATTGGTCAACATCCTCATTTTGAAGTATTATTCATCATTTTATCAAGGGTTTATCATGATTCCTTAAGGATTGCTCACAATTCATCAAAACCCAAAAGTTGCTAAATTAGGGTTTTGTAGGAAAAGTCAACTCAACTTTGACCAAGCATAACTTTCTCATACTTTATCAAAAATGGCCTATCCAAATCTCATTTTGAAGAGGATGCAATTCCATACAATTCATCTTCAGCTCCCATGTTCAAAATATACACTCACAAGAAGATATGAATTTGGACATTATAGGTCATTTTGGAAAGTCAACAAAAACACCTTTTGGGTCAAAGCTTCATACATGAACATGGAAGACTAAATTGAGATAAGACCAAAAGGGTTTCCTAGAGGACATCTTAAACTTTCTAAAAAGTCAAAGAACACCTATCTAGGGTCAAAATTAAAAGAGTTATGCATTGGTAAAGTTTACCCTTTTTGCAAAATTGCCAAAAGTCAAATGTGTCCAAAATTGCAATTTTTGTCAAATGGGCCCAACTTTTTATGCTTGCACTGAGTTTGTAATGTGCCCCACGACCCATGATCCCTTCCACTTGTCATTCTTTTATTTATTTCATTTATTTTGATTTTATTTCATTTAAATCAAATAAAATCAAAATAAAATAGTAAAAATATCAAAAAATAATCAAATCTTGAGATTTTGTGCATGTTTAGGTCTATTATACAGCTGGAAGTGAGATCAAATCGTGCAAGGTTCATATGGATACAAAAGATTGCATTTTTATTGATTTGGAAAGATTTGCACAAAGGATCAAATCATGAATCAATGATCATAATTGGAGAAGATTTGAAACAAGTTTGCAACCCTAATTCATTCTAGGGTACATAAGGAACATTTGCAGATCAAAAAACAAGAGGTTGGAGGCGTGCAAAACAGAATACAAAGTTGCAAAAATTCAAGAAAAGTTATAAATCAATTTTCATGATTCAGGCTATCTCAAGCCATTCTAAGCATCCCAATCGCTTGCTGGATATCCTTGGATCACATTGCAACCATTAGCAAGCTTCCTCAAGCCTTGAAACACGTTGTAAGTTTCACACGACTTCCATATTTTCTTGAAATCAAATACATTAATTATGGAACATTTAGCGTGTTTGATTGGTACATTCATGATCCTTGAGTTATTTGCAAGCTATTGATTATATCCAATTGCATTTTTACTGACTATACACCAAGATGCCATAGTTAGGGTTCTTGCTTCGTTTTTAGGGTTTTTCTGTACAGGAACAATTGGCCATGGATAATGGTACAATGATGCTCGTGAGGTTGCAATGAGTTGATTGGTACCATTGGTTGGGATTTATCATGCCTGTATGAAATTTTGGAGAAGCACGGGGTTGTACCTACACCCAGGTGACCGTAGGTAAAAGTTAAGAAACTTTTAGCAACGGTGGGAGGAAGAAGAAGGATAACGTGGTGCTCCATGACTCGTCCATTTGAATTTCACGTGTTTCAGAACGTGGCTTTTTGTTTTATCATATAATATTCCTTTGTTATTTTTTATACAACTAATACAACCAGCTCAGCTGGCAAGCGTGCAGTGGATGAATGCTAAAGGACCTGGGTTCGATCCCCAGGTCCCCATATTGCTTCATATATTTTTTCCTTGCATAATCAGGTACACGAGTCTCCCGTGTGACTACCATGCGTCATCATCATTCAACCATCAGATCCCCAGCATGCCAGATCCAAGGCTTCCCACGTGAGGGTCCACCATGCGCTAGAGTCAAGCGTACGCATAGAATCTGGCAAAGTCAATGGGGCCAGGAACTGTTGGGCTCAGATTTGCCATCAACACCCCCTCCTTTTGCTATTTACCTCAAGCTCGTTCCTTTTCTTTTCTAATTTTTCTTTTATTTAATTTAATTTGTTTAAATTATTTCCTAATACAAATAGTTTCTTTTTTCATAAAAAATCATAAAATCAAATTTCACAAATTTAGAATTAGGTTTTATTTTATTTTACCAAATTTAATTTAATGTTAGTTTAATTTAATTTAGGATTAATTCTAACTTTTTCATATATTTAAAATCAATTAGAAGAATTAGGGTTAGCATGTGATTTAATTTTTATTTCTTTCATAAAAAAAAATAGGTTAATTAAATTATTTAATTATTTAAAATTAATTAGTAATTAGGTTTTTTTTATTTATTCAATTAAACCTTATTTTCTCAAAATAATCAAAAACCACAAAAAATGATTTTTCTTTTAATTAGGCTTAGTCGGGGTCAAAACCCTAATTCTCTCGTTTCGATTCATCGCGCGCGCTTATTATTTTTGCAAATATTAATGTAACTGGTCACGGTATGTAATAGCTTAATTAGGATTTTCTTTATTTATCGCTTTTACGGGTTTTTTTGGCTATGTAATTAATCCCTTCCCTGAAGCCTTGTAATAGCATAGTTTTATTTCTCGCATTTTAATTCTCGCAAATATTAATTGTTAGATGTATGTTAATAGGATTGTATGATAAATTTAAAACGGTTAGAAAACCCTAATGTGCAAAGATAATAACTGAAATCAAATCACTCGCACATGCGCACTCTTAGGGTATACTCTCACTTCGGTTGCCTTTGGTAAACGATCATTAAGTATAGGGTGTTTTAGTGGTTTCCCTTCTGTCTAAACAAAGATCAAACGTCCCGTTCAGAAATGTTGCCTCAGAAAGGTTGCCTCGGAAATGTTGCCTCGAATATGATCTTAAGACATTAAGGTTATTACTAAGATGTCCTAACATTGCTTTAGTGACAGTACGTCCCTTTCGAATTGACCCTTACAACTCCAACGACGGTGCTACCTATTTCTCAATAGTAGGATAGCATTGTCCAAAGGAAACAAGAACAGAAATGATCTTTTTTTCGAGTAGGTAGATGCTAGTATGTACTTGCTTAAATCAAAAATTTTACACTTACACTTTTTAAACAAAGTTTTCAAAAGCACTTCGTAACACTCTTGAAGACAGAAGCAAGGGTTAAAACGAAGTAAAACAAAAACTTTTCAAAACAAACACACACAAGCAATTTTTAAAAAATGAGCAAGTACCTAAGAGCCCTTGGAAAACCATGGATAGAAAGGGTGTTAACACCTTCCCTTTCTATAATCTACCCCCCGTACTCAAAATCTCGAAAAAAGGAATTTTTCTGTGCTTTTTTGCTTTCTAGTTGGATAAAATAAAAGTCGGTGGTGACTCTTGCTTACCGCGACATTTTGCAAACACAAACGCAAACACAAACCAGCATTTTCAAAACTGTCGGTTTTGCCACTGTATCACATACAATTTCTCTGGTTACAATCAGATCAAGATGGCACCCGAAGACTTGAAAAATACAACCTTCATCACACAGTGGGGCACTTTCTGTTACAAGGTAATGCCATTTGAGTTGAAGAACGTTGAGGAAACCTATCAGCAAGTTATGGTAGCTTTATTCCATGACATGATTCACCATGAGATAGATGTCTATGTTGACGACATGATTGCTAGGTCTCAAACGGGAGAAGAGCACCTTGATCACTTGCAAAAGTTGTTTGATAGACTGAAGACGTACAAGTTGAGGCTAAATCCGAACAAGTACACCTTTGGGGTAAGGTCTAGTAAACTCATAAGTTTCATTGTCAGGGACAAAGGTATTCAAGTAGACCCTAAAAAGGTAAAACATATACAAGATATGTCGGCTCCTCACACTGAGAAGGAAGTTAGGGGTTTCTTGGAACATTAAAATTAAATTTCCAGGTTCATTTTGCATCTAACTGCTATTGTAAGCCAATCTTCAAACTCCTGAAGAAAGATCAAGTGGTAAAGTGGAATGAAGAATTCCAGACTGCCTTAGACAGAATCAAGGAATGCCTTCAAGAGCCTCCAATTTGGATGTCTCTGATTAAAGAAAGACCTTTAATAATGTACTTAACAGTGTTAGATAAGCCAATGGGGTGTGTGATGGGGCAGCATGACGAGTCTGGTCGAAAAGAGCATGCAATATACTACCTTAGAAAAAAGGTTACCGACTGTGAAACAAGATACTCACTGCTCAAGAAAACTTTATGTGATTTGGCATGGGATTCTTGCCGACTAAGACAGTATATGTTGACTTACACTACCTTGTTGATCTCTAAAATGGATCCTATCAAGTACATCTTCGAGAAACCCGCTCTCTCTGGAAGAATAGCGAGATGGAAAACGATCCTTACCAAATATGACATTAAATACACAACCCAGAAAGAAATCAAGGGAAGTGTACTAGCTGACCATTTAGCTCACCAAGCTGTGGACGATTACCAATACATGAATTTTGAGTTCCCGGATGAAAACATCATGTTAGTAACTGATTATGAAGAACCTGGACCGGAGGTAGGACCTGAGAAAGGATCCCAATAGACTATAGTTTTTGACGGAGCTTCCAACTCACTTAGCAATGGCATTGGTGCTGTAATCATATCTCCCAAGGGCTATTATACTCCTTTCACTGGCAGACTATGTTTCAATTGTACCAACAATATGGCTAAGTATGAAGCATGTATCATGGGTCTCAAAGCTGAAATTTATTTAAGGATCAATTTTTTAAGTGTGTTTGGAGACTCGATTTGGTAATCACCCAGATCAAAGGAGAGTGGGATACGAAGCACCCTAATTTCATCCCGTACAAAGATCATGTGTTGACATTAATCCCATACTTTGAAGAAATGAATTTTGAGCATTTTCCACGAGAGGAAAATCAATTAGCAGACGCGCTAGCCACTATGTCATCCATGTTCAAGGTCATGTGGGATAATGAGGCTCTTTAGATCACTATTGAGAGATTAGATGAACCAACTTACTACTATGAGATCGATATTGAAGGGGTAATAGACAAACCTTGGTTCCATGAAGTGAAAAGGTATCTCGAAGCTCAAGAATACCCTGAGGAGGCATATGTCAATGATAAGAAGTTTTTGAGAAGGTTATCTGCAAAGTTCTTCCTCAGTAATGGAACCCTCTACAAGCGCAACTATGATTCTACTTTCCTTCGGTGTGTAGACAAGAATGAAGCGGAGAAGATTATGGCTGATTTATATGAAGGTACCTTTGGCACCCATTCTAGTGGACACGCCATGGCTAAAAAGATCCTACAGGAAGGATACTATTGGTCCACTATAGAAGCAAACTGTTATCAACATTCGTGGACTTGTCACAAATTCCAGATTTATGCATATAAGGTGCACGTACCTCCAGTTCCTCAGAACGTCTTGAATTCTCGTTGGCCCTTTGCAATGTGGGGCATTAACATGATCGGAGAAATCATACCCATCGCTTCTAATCGGAATTGCTTCATCCTTGTTGTCATTGATTACTTCACGAAGTGGGTTGAGGCTGCCTCTTTTGCTACTGTTACCAACAATGTTGTGGCGCGGTTCATCAAGCATAACCTTATTTGTCAGTATGGTATCCCTGAAATAATCATTATAGATAATGGTACAAATATCAATAACATTATGATTATCAAGCTCTGTAAGAAATTCAAGTTCTAGCATCATCATAACTCTTCTCCTTATTGGCCGAAGATGAATGGCACTATGGAGGCTGCTAATAACAATATTAAGAAGATCATCCAGAAGATAATGGTGACATATAAAGACTGGCATGAGATGTTACCATTTTCTCTTCATGGTTACCGCACCTTAACACGCACATCAATAGGGGCAACTCCTTTCTCTTTGGTATACGAAATGGAAGTTGTCCTACCTATTGAGGTTCAGATCCATTCTTTGAGAATCATGAAGGATGCAAGGCTGAACGAAGATGAAAGGATCCAGACCCGACATGACCAACTGAACCTGATTGATGAAAAAAGGCCAGCGGCTGTTTGTCATGGTTAGATGTACCAAAAGTGTATGATTAAGGCTTTTAACAAGAAGGTCAGACATCAGGTATATCAAGTTGGTGACCTGGTAATCAAACGCATCATACTATCACAAGGTTATCCCAAGGAAAAATGGACTCCCATATACGAAGGGCCATTTGTGATGAAGAACATATTTTCTAGTGGAGCCATGTTCTTAACCACTATGGACGGGGACGACCTTCCTCACCCTGTGAATGCAGACATAGTTAAAAGATACTAAGTATGAATAAAGACCCGCTAGGTTGACTGGAATAGGCAAAAATAAGGGCATTCCGGCAAACCAAAAGGGGTTCAGGCAAAAATTAGGGATAAATACAAAAGAATCTATACACTCGACAAGTCGAAAACCTGAAAAGGCAATTTAGGCAAAAAAGGGTATCCTGGTGGACTGAAAACCCGAAAGGGCGGTCCAGGAAAAAGTTATGGATTTAAAGCGTATAACTATGTCCCGTTGGATCACCTTGCCACCAACCTTCGATATCAATTATCAAGCTCAAATGGTACCAATCAATCCAGTCAACTTCGGACAAGTAGCAAAGTGATTAGACACTCAAAGACATAAGGGCAATAACATAATTGAAACTCAATGGGATTATTACACATAGTTTTTTTCTCTTTGTACACTATTTTGTATAGTTTTCATTTTCACGACGACGCTCTCCTACTAGAATATCAGTCTCTTTGTACAAAAAATGCCTATTATAGGCAAACTTAAAAATCAATACAAATCATTTCTTTGAAAGTACAAAACTTTTCATTTTTATTTTTTCTGTTTTGTTTTGAAAAAAAAAAGTCCAGTGATTATTTTTTACATATACATTTGAATATGATTACTGTTTACAGATACTTGCATAAAAAAAGAGAAATACAGTTGCTAATGACTTTAAGAAACGAGACAAAGTCTAAAAAGCCATTTGTATTCCCTGCATTTATTTTCTCCAGCAAGTACAAAGGCAGAAATGTCCTACTGCAAAGTCACCGCTACAACCTAAGCATACGCCCTAGTGATGTCTATGTCCCTGCAGAGTGAAAACAACCAAAGTTTTGACCTCTTCTTCCCCAAGCAGGAATTACCTCCTCCAGCAAAGTTCCCTCAGAGAGCTGAAATCCATGTTCCCCAGCTAAGTTTTATATTCTCAAACAATTTATAAAGCCTCATCCCCAGTAGAGTTTATTTCTCTAGCTGTGGAAGTTCATCCCCCAACAGAGTTTATTTCTCTACATTGGTAAAATCTTCCAACAGAGCATCTTCTCCCCAGCGGGGCATTCTCAAGCAGAAGTCAAAGATCCCCGACAGAGTATCCTCAAACGGAAAGAGGAAATCCCTGGTAAATCATATCCATTCATCATCCCCAGTGGAAATGAAAGAATCACATTCCTCATCTACCAAACAGTAGTCCGGGATTCAGCTTCCCAGTACTCTCCAGCAAGCAGTCGGGGATTTATTTTCCCAGACTAGGAAATGTCGCAACAGAATTCCATGTTCATACATCATGGCATGCGCATATATATTGCTTATAGCACAATCTCATTTATTTTGAGAACATCATTACACGATGCACTTCATACATCATGACATTGCATGTGACTAACTCTTTATCTTTTCAGGTAAGATCAATCAACAAACACCATTAACTGTTTATATGGCCTGACAGTCTTCTCAAAGGCTACATCTGACGAAGGGCTATTTCAGCATTTTCCTCAAAAAGATCATTCTCAAGACCTCAGTTGGTTCAGTTTAAATCGACCAATGATTTATTCTGATTCTTTTCTGGTAGATACTTTCTCTCGTTCATTCAAATCGACCCTAAGATTTCTCTGATTCTATTCCAGTTAAAGATAACTCAAGACCTCTGCTGGTTCATTTTAAATTGACCAATGATTTATTCTGATTCTTTTTCGGTAGATACTTTCTCTGGTTCAGTCAAATCGACCCTAAGATTTTTTCTGATTCTATTCTAGTTAAAGATAACTCAAGACCTTTGATGGTTCAGTTTAAATCGACCAATGATTTATTCTGATTCTTTTTCCGGTAGATACTTTCTCTGGTTCAGTCAAATCGACCCTAAGATTTCTCTGATTCTATTCCAGTTAAAGATAACTCAAGACCTCTGCTGGTTCAATTTAAGTCGACCAATGATTTATTCTGATTCTTTTCCGGTAGATACTTTCTCTGGTTCAGTCAAATCGACCCTAACATTTTTCTGATTCTTATTCAGTTAAGATAACTCAAGGCCTCTACTGGTTTAGTTTAAATTGACCAATGATTTATTCTTATTCATTTCCAGTGGATACTTTCTCTGGTTCAGTCAAATCGACCCTAAGATTTCTCTGATTCTAATCCAGTTAAAGATAACTCAAGACCTCTGCTGGTTCAGTTTAAATCGACCAATGATTTATTCTGATTCTTTTCTGGTAGATACTTTCTCTGGTTCAGTCAAATTGACTCTAAGATTTTTATGATTCTTATCCAGTTAAAGATAACTCAAGGCCTCTACTGGTTCAGTTTAAATCTACCAATGATTTATTCTGATTCATTTCCAGTGGATACTTTCTCTGGTTCAGTTAAATGGACCCTAAAATTTTTTCTGATTCTTTATCCAGTTAAAGATGATTCAAGACCTTTCTCTGGTTCAGTTAAATCGACACTAAGATTTTCTTATTCTTATCCAGTTAAAGATACTATAAAGCCTAGAGTCCAACCAAATAGCAGTTTATTAATTACTATGAAGCCTGAACCCAAACACATGATAGTGAAACCTATGAAACCGAAGCCTGGATCTGACCAGATAATGGTATACCTCAGATTCAAGTTAAAGCCTGGACTTGAATAGATAACAGCCTAATTTCTTCAAATCATTGAAGCCTAGATACGACCAGATAATAGTTTAATGTCTACAATTACTGCGAATCCTGGAACCGACCAGGTAGCAGTTAATTTCATATTCCCAAATAGGTCGCTGTGAAGCCTGGAATACGACCAGATAGCAGTCAGCCTTATTATCCTCAGCAAGTCGCTGTGAAGCCTAGATCCCGACCAGATAATAGTTTGCTCTTGTCTCTCAAGTAAAGAGATAACTTCCCAGTAGAGTAATGGATGCTTGAAGCTCCCAGACTCTACTTCCGGAAACAAAGACCACCATTCCTCAGCGGAGTCCTTCTCAAACGATATGAACAGGAATCCCCACAAAGGAATCTCTCATGAAATCAACATGTTCTCTAGATGGCATCTTTAAGCCCATCTCCGACGACTCTTCATCATTTTCTCTGGATGGCATCTTTAAGCCCATCTCCGACAGTATTTTGTCATCTTTTCCAAATGGAATCTATAAGCCCATACCCGATGTTATCCACCAACAGTATCACTTCAGACGAGTGCAAATTTATGGGCACTCTAGTGTTCAATCATCTTCCACCTTCAGATCACGAAAGGCAGACAAGCCAATCTACATCCTCAGGTCTAATAAGATTGAACAGGGGAAGTTGTTGTACCCTAAAATTTTCCCTCTCATTTTACACAAGGCATGCCCATTGAGGTCCTCAAATTGCTCAAGGATGATTAAGAATTGACAAGCCAAATTCTCCTCCTAAGGCAATAAACCTCTAACTAGGTTTTCAATTTTCATCAAGATGTGTGAGCTCCAACGGTCTCAAATTTTTCCATGGTCCTAATATTTCCACAAGATTATCCTTGCCAAATTTCATGCCCTGCACAACAAGTTTGCTCAGTCAACTGCTCAAATGCTTGAAAATCAATTGTATTAGGTCAAAAGTCAATTGTGGCCTATATACAGTCAAACTTCAAGATTTTTGGTCGATATCAACATTTTGAAGATATATCCATCATTTGATCAAGGGTTGATCATGATTCCTCAAGAAATGCTCCTAATTCATCAAAAGTCAAGAATTATTAATTAGGGTTTCTATAGGAAAAGTCAACCAAACTTTGACTAGGCATAACTTTCTCATACTTTATCAGAAAGTTTTCCACCAAAGCTCATTTTGAAGAGAATAAAATTCCCTACAACTTCTCTTCATCCCTAAAATTCAAGAAATGCACCAATTGAAAGATACAAGCTCAGACATTATGGGTCCTTTTAAAAAGTCAACAAAAATACATTTTGGGTCAAAGCTTGGTACATGAACATGGAAGATTCAATTGAGATGAAACCGAAAGGGTTGTTTATAAGACATCCTAGTCTCTTTAAAAAGTTAAAGAACACCCACATAAGGTTAAAATTGAGAGAGATATACATTTCTAAAGTTGACCATGTTTTTGAAAAGTGCATGAAGCAAATAATGACCAAACTTGGATTTTTCCAAATGGGCCTATGTTTTTATGTTTGAAACTTGTTTCTAGCTTTGCCCACGACCTCTAAACCCATCCATGCCCTATTTGGTCATTTATTTTATTTATTTTGATTTTTAGTCATTAAAACTTAAAAATAAATTAAATAAATTGTCAAAATACTTGGTCTAGCACATGGATCAGTTTGTATGAAGCTAAATACAACTGTTAACAGCCATCCACTTCCCATTTTCGTGCAAGAACCAAATGGGCATAAAATCTTCACTTATGGCAATGTTTCAAAAATAATATTTTTTTCTTTAAACCATGGCTTTATGCATGAGATTCTCTCCATTTTTGTTTCACTAATTTGGTCTCACATATAATCACAAACATCCCAACAAAAGGATAGACGCGCATCTACCTCAAACAAGCCCTAGCAATGTTTCAAAAATTGTTCAAAGTTGTGTAACTCGAGATCTCTCTCTCCGGCCAATTTCAATCACTTTCAGCCATCCATTCACATTCCTGAGACTCTCAGCAAGCCAACCCATCCATCCTTGAAGGCCAAACGATCCCAGGACTCACTTTCCAACAACTCACAGTTTACCAAATTCTCATGCTTCAAACTTTTTATTCATGGCATATAAATGATATCTCTGCATATATTTGTGTTTAACATCATGATTGCAAGGTTTTTGGACCATCGTTATCGAGTTTTGACGTAGGAACAGAAACATGCCATTACTGGGGCACAAAGGTTCCCTCTCTTTGTATCTCAACTTGCAGGCCGTTTCAGTCAAAAAGAACATCACCATTATGATTACAACCCTCGAAATAGGGGAGTAGGGTACCATTTGCATCTTTATTCGACGTGTTTTGTAGGTTTGGAATTGGAAGTCGCCGGAGACGATGGTGGTCAACCACCGTGAGGGGTGGTTTGACCCTCCCTGTGCTGGTGTGGCTGGATAACACTTTCTAATTTGTCCATTTAAAATTTAGGGACCCCACAGGGTGCGCGTGTGCACTGACTCAGCCGTTAGATTGGTGCTTTTATTATATTGTTTTTATTTGTTTATATGCATGAATGAGCAGGATGGTCGGATGGTAAGGGTGCAAGCGTGTGAGGGAAGGGACCTGGGTTTGATCCCAGGTCCAGCAATTTTAAATTTTTCTAATGTTTCTTGTAGGTTCTAGTTAATGGCATCCCAATATGTCCACCCTGCGTCCTCACTCTCAACCACTAGATCATCCGTTGATTCAGATCTAGCGCCCAACAAGCAATCTCCATGGTAGACCCCCAAGAGCTAGTTGCACTTAATCAAACAGGACATTTGACTTGTTATATTATGGGCCTAGCAAAATTCAGCGCGCACCCCCTCCCCTTTCATTGCTCACATCAGGCCCATTTCATTCTTTTTTTTAATTTCATTTACTTTATTTTATTTTAATTATTTTATGTTGTTAAATTCATTTTTTATTTTAATCATAAAATCAATAAAAAATCACAAAAAATAGACTTAAGGTTTTTCATAATTAAAATTAATTTTTGTAAATTAATTTGATTTAATTACTTTAACTTGTTTTCTTTAAATTAAAATTAATTAGAAATTAGGTTAAAATTTCAAATCTTTTTTATCAATAAAATACAAAAAATATTTTTTTTAAATCAATTTGATTTTTTAGGTTTCTTAAGTTGTTCCCGTCTTGATCTTCGCGCTTTAACATTTTTCCATTTTAGTTTCTTTTCCCAATTGTGTAACTATTTCCCGGTTTGTAATAGCTTTAATTAGGTTTAAAATTCCGCATTTTATTTTCTTGTACTCTTCATGTAATTTCCCCAAGGCCTTGTAATAGCTTAGGAATTTTATTTTCCGCAATTTATTTTCTGCACTATTAACTGCTAGTAATTAGGTTTGTGTGGAAAGACTATAAATGAAAACGATTAGATAACCCTAAAATTGCAAGATAAATGAACTTAATCAACACACTTGCACATGCTCACGCCTAGGGTATCTCCCACTCCGGTTGCCTTTGAAAACGGTCATAATTCTCGAAACGTGATATTTTTTAGTGGCTGTCCTTTAGTTTAAAAGATCACAATCCCCTCGATGACCCTTTCAATGCCACTTTGGTTAAAAAGTGATATTAGAACTTTAGGATAATTATTAAAAGTTCTTTCCCAGTTGCCTTAGTGACCGTAAACGTCCCTTCGATAGTCCCTCAACATCCAACGATAGGGCTACCTACTCACTAATAGTAGGATAGCACTATCTAAAGGAAAAGGGGAAAATAATGAACTTTTTCGAGTAGGTAGATAATTGTTAGGTACTTGCTCAAAAATAACCTTTTTCACAATACACTTTCAAAACATTTTTCAAAAACGATTTATCAACACTCTTGAGGACTGATACAAGAGTTATCATAAAGCAAACAAACATTTCAAAACACACTAACACGAAAGCAATTTTAAAAAATGAGCATGTACCTAAGAGCCCGTGGAAAACCACGGATGGAAAGGGTGCTATCACCTTCCCTTTCCATAATCTATCCCCCTTACTCAGAAACTCTCGAAACAGGTATTTTTCTGTTCTTTTTACCCTTTCCTTTGTTGGATAAAAGAAAAGTTGGTGTCGACTCTTGCTTACCGCACATTTGTGAATACAAAACGCAAAACCAGTATAACAGTCGGTTTTGCCACCGTATCACACGTGCCATTTGTTTTTTTTAAAATCAGATTTAAATAATTGATTCAATGCTTTATTCATTAAAGACCATGATATGAATAACGCGTTTGATCCATTGGATTAGCTTACTAACGTGTTTTGACTTTCATCCATTGGTCCATATATTTTTTACTTTTTTATTTTTATTTCTGATTTTTATATTTTAATTGTTTTAAACTCTAAAAAATCATAGAAAATTCATTTCAGAATAAATTATGAAAGAATTCACAAAATTATTTTCAAATATTCTCATTTTGATTTTGATTTTTTCATAATTTTATTTTCATATTTGATATTTTTTATGATTTTTTATTTGTATTGACTTGTTTTTAATTTCTTTAAAATACTATTTGGCATTTTTAAATTCTGAAAAAATTCTTCAATATCATTTTCATTGTTTCTGATTTTCTGAATTTTTTTTAGAATTTTATTATGAATTCTACTATTTTTGATATTTTTTCTACTTATTTGAATAGTTTTAATTAGTTTAAAAATAACTTTTGTCTTTAAAAAGTTACCAAAAATTTTATAAAAATATTTGAGCTTATTTCTGATATTTCTATGGTCTCATTGAATTTTTCTTGAATGTTTTTAATATAGTTGTTATTTCCCCCTTTTATTTTCATTTAAAACCATTTTTAAAAAAATATTTTTCTTTATTTTTAAATACAATTTTATTTTGAATATCTTTTGGCTGATCTTGAACTATGAGATTTTGATCATGAGATTTGTGATACGGTGGGAGAGAACTGACTGTTTTTGGAAATGCTGGTTCGCGTTTTGCGTTTTGTTTTCGCAAAATGTCGCGGTAAGCAAGAGTCGCCACCGTCTTTTATTTTATCCAACAAGGAAAGGAAAAAAGCACAGAAAAATTCCTTTTTCGAGATGTTTCTCGGGTCCGGGGGGTAGATTATAGAAAGGAAAGGTGTTAGCACCCTTTCTATCTGTGGTTATCCGCGGACTCTTAGGTACTTGCTCAAAGTGTTTTCAAAATTTCTTTTCTTTGTGTTTGTGGGTTGGAAGAAGTCTTTTTGTTTGAAAGGTGTAAGTGTGAAAAGTTTTTGTTTTTGTTTTGAAAAGAACAAGTACTTAAGAACCATCTATCTACTCGAAAAAGGAATCAATTTGTGCTAATGTCCTTTAGACAATACTATCCCACTATTGATGAGTAGGTAGCATCGTCGTTGGAGTTTAAGGGTCAATTCGATTAAGGGACGTGCGGTCACTAAAGCAATGTTAGGACGCCTTAGTGGTAACCCTAATGTCTTAGATCATTTTTCCGAGGCAACCGTTTCGAGGCAACTATGATCTTTAGACAAGAGGGCGACCTCTAAAACTTCCTATACTAAATGACCACGTTCGAAGGCAACCAAGTGAGGTGTACCCTAAGAGTGCGCATGTGCGAGTGTGTTGTTTACAGTTAATTTTGTCTTTGTACATGTCAATGATTATCTATGTTGATTTTAGGTTAAACATTCAATCTTGTCATGCATTCCCTATTATTAAACATCTAACAGTTTATAAGTTGCGGAAATTAAATTGCAGAAATTAAACTAACTATTACAAGGCGTCGGGTATTTACATCGCCAAAAGCAACCCTTGAAATTAAAATGCGGAAAATAAATAAAGCGATAAAAATATTTAAAGTCCTATTTAGCTATTACATTCCGGAAACAGATACAATATTGAATAAATATGGATCGTGTGCGGGAAAATTAAATCGGGCGCATTCTAGGGTTTTGACCCTTTAATTATTAAAGAAAAGATTTTTTGGTTACTTTTTGAATTAAGAAAGAAATTAAACTAAATTAAGCATTAAATTAATAAATAAATAAATTAATTAATAAAAATGATATTTTTGGATTTTTGATATTTAAAGAAATAAAAATAATTTGATCAATGTTAATAAAAACCTAATTGTCTAAGTTAATTTTAATTATTGCAAAATATATTAAAAGTTATACCTAATTAAAACTAAATTAATTAAATTAATATTTATTAACAAAATAAAATACTGAAATTTAATTTAATAAACAAAATATATTTTTTGGTTTTTTAATTTTATGAGGAAAAAATTTAATTGGTTAGTTAGTAACAATAAATAAATAAAAGAAATAAATAATAGAAAAGAGAAAGAATTAGGGTTTGGGCCTGATTTTGGAGGTTTACTCAGCAATTTTAGTGGCCCAATTTCGTTGGCCTGGCTTGACCTTCCTGATTCCATGTGTGCACTTTGACCAGGTAGTACGGTGGACATCACATCTGGACCACCAGATCTGGCCTGGGGCCATCTGGCGCTTTGAGATTTGAGGATACATGATAGGTTTCCAGCATTTGGTTTGTACCTGATGGCATGATAAAATAAGGGAAAATGTAAAGCGCTGGAGCCAGGGATCGAACCCCTGACCTCCAGCCAACAACGCCTTGAGAGCACTCCCACTGACCACTGGATCACTTTGCTTCAATTGTTAATAAAACATAAGCGAAATATAATATATAAAACGCGTTAAAATTCCAGAAAATAAAAAAAACAAAGCGCGCGAATTATGAATCATCCACTGGGGAAGGGCCACGTCTTCACCCCTAACCTCCAGCCCTGTACATTTTTCCTGCGGATTCATATCCGCAGCTGAATTCGTAGGTTTATCCTAAAATCCACTCTAGGCCATGAAAATGACCCTCAAGACCATGGTTGTGTTCGTCTGGGCATCCTGAGCAAACCTATACCATTCTTGGACCTTGATTTACCCTGAAAAAGAAAGCCCTAAAATCTAATGCAAAACCCTAGCCATACGATTATGGGGTTAGAGTCCATATTAATGCAATCAAATAATGCCAAAAGTCCAGAAATCTCATAAGCATCATGAATATGTCAACGATTTGCCAAAAAAATGCAAGAATATGGGGTTACGATTTTGAATACAGGGAGGTATTTTGAGATGCTTACAGAGCTTCTGAGCATGTGTGGAGGCTTGTTAGGGGGTGGTTCAGACTCAATGAACCTCCAGCAATTGATTGGCGTTGAGTTTCGCTTCTGAAAATGCCTCCAAGGGTGATTTCAATTTCACACTTTTTCCACCTTTTTTCAAGCTTTGTTCTTGGGGTTCTTGCAGTCTCTAGCCCTTGATCTCGTGTGCTTTGGCTTGTATAAGTAATGTGCAATGCATTAGGTCAACAAATATGGGATGAATCCTTCCAAATCAATGCCTTGAGATTGGATTTGATCCTCCATTGAAAACTTGCTTAATTTGCCAAAAATCATATCTTTTTGCACATGGAATGATTGATACGAATTTGATCATGACATTGATGATGATTAGGTCCTGAAAATAGAAAAAGATCTCATGTAATCAAGTTTTGGGATTTTATTTGATTTAAATTGATTTAAATTGATTTAAAATGAAATAATTCAATAAAAAATACAATAAAATAGAAAAATTGATAAATGGACACAAGGCTGAAGCTAGGACACGTGTGGAATGTGGCAAGCCAAAATCAAGTGGAAAAGAATGGGCCCATTTGACAAAATTTGAAGTTTTGGGGATAGTTGACTTTTGGCATTTTGCAAAATGCCCAACTTCAACAATGCATATCTTCTTAAATTTTGAACTTTTGGAAGTGTTCTTGGACTTTTTATAAATCTTGATATGTCCTATAACCAACCCTTTTGGTCTCAATTTTGATATTCCATGCTAAAGTTATAAGCTTTGGAAAAAAAGGTGTTTTTGTTGACTTTCAAAAATAACCTATAACGTCCAAATTTGTAACTTCTTATGAGTGCATTTCTTGATCTTGGGGTGTGAAGATGTATTGTAGGAAATTGCATCCTATTCAAAATGAGCTTTGGATGGGTCATTTCTCATAAAGTATGAGAGAGTTATGCTTGGTCAAAGTTGAGTTGACTTTTCCTACAAAACCCTAATTTAGCAACCTTTGAGTCTTGATGAATTTTGAGCAATCCTTGATGAATCATGATCAACCCTTTGATCAAATGATTAAATATCCTTCAACATGAGAATGTTGACAAAAATCTTGAAGTTTGACTGTATTTGGGTCATAGTTGACTTTTGCCCTAGCACAGTCGATTTTTGGACCCTTTGAGCAATTGACTGAGCAAACTTCCTCTGCAAGGCTTGAAATTTGACATGGATGAACTTGAGAACAAATTAGGACATTGGGGAGAAATTGAGGTCATTTTGATGCAAGGACATTGATGCAACACAAAACCCTAATTTGGGATTGACTGCCTTAGGAGATGACTTGATTGTCCAACTCTTGAGCAATCTTGAGCAACTTGGAGATTTTTCTTGCAATGTCTTGGGAAATATGAGAGGGAAAATTTTGGGGTACAACAAGCTTCATTAACATAATTGTATCTTGGGTGTTTAGTTTAAATCCATCAAAATGGATGGATGATTTTAATGATGGCTTGATAAAACTTTTGGTCCAAATGTGGTTTAATTCTTATCCCATCCCTCCTCATCTTATCCTATTCTTATTGTGTCACATGTTGTTAGAGAATGATATACATATCATCTCTCCAAACATATGACACATAAATTTCTATTGACTGGCCTCAAAATAGGTGCGACTTCTATATAAGTCCACTTACTATTGCTTAACATAGTGCTAAATTTTGTCCTGATTCGAGAAATGATCATTCGTGGACCAAACCCATGTTTGTAAGCCTAAGTATGTTAATTTGAATCCTTTGATCCAATAACCTTGAGATTAAATATTATGAGGCTTTGGTCTTATCAATCCTCTAATGAATCTTCATAAGCTTTGGTCAAAGTGAATCACTTAAACATCATTGATCATTTATGGTTGCCTTGAGAATTTTAAATGAATGGTATACTTGACAAAAAGCAAATGAAACTTTTTGTTGAGAGGCTTTGGTTTTATCAATCCTCTAATGAGTTTCAAATGAAAGTTTCATGATGTTCATTCAATTAACCTCTAATTTCTAACAATTCACTTTATTTTGTGCTTTTACTTTATGCTTTTACTTTAAGCATATTTATTTGAGCATTTACATTTCAAGCTATTTTCATCTTTGCTCATCTGAGCATTTACTTTTATTTCGTCTTTTTTTATTTTTTTTATCTCACTTGAGATTTTCATTTCTTTTTGAAGATACTTAATAATCAACTTGAACCATAAAAAACTTTAATGTTACTTGGACTATTTGGTGACTATCCTTGGCACTATAGAGTGATTGACTCATTATGTCAAGTGTTGGATTCTTGTTGGTTAGATGGTTCTTTTACCTAGCTTTTACTTTATGCTTTAGGATAGTCCCTTCATCTCCTTCCATCTTCTTTAATTTCAAAAATATTCTCCCTCCTTTTGAAAACTCTTCTTGTTTCTAAACTAGAACCACTTTCGTAATAAACTTGGACTTAGGTCTATGCATTTTCAAAATATTTTCTTAATCAAACTTTAAACAATTTAACAATACTTTGACATTTTCTGAGAAGACTAAATGTCAATCAACCTCATTCAAACCATTTTGCCACTTTGGCTTTTTACCTTAAATTTTTTTCAAAAGACTAGACTCTTGTCAATCCTTGTATTAATGCGAACTACTATACTTCTATGATATGTAGTGAAGTGAGATATTTTCCACATGGGTGTTCAGCTAGGCTTTGTTGATTTTAAAAATCCAAGTCATATCCTCCACTTTGAGATGATTTAAATTCTCCTTTCTCATAATCGTGGGTAGTAAATATGTTTTCCACTCGGACAAGACGATGATGTCTCGTCTCTTAAAATTGACCAACACACTTGTGTTTTTTTTAAAGTCTGGAGGAGGATGTGATATTCTCTGGTGTAGCCTGGAGGAGGATGTTATATCCCTGTATTTGTACTGATTTTTTGTTATGATTTGATTGTTTTCGGATAATGTTTCTTCACAGTGGAGTTAAGCGATGAAATAGGAACTTATTTCCTCAGTTGGTGCTTACTATATTATGAAATTTTCATTATGGGTGTGATATAACTGAGTGTTGACTTTACCCATGCTGGTTTTGTCTAAGTTATTCCCAGTGTTGTATGTTTGTTTTTTCAGCATATACATGATAACATTCATACATTCATACATACATCATGCATAGCTGAATTAAAATTCATTGCTCATTTGTATTAATTAATATTTTTGTTGACATATTACCTTATTTTGTAGAGTTATGTTACTATCTCTCCAATAGAGTGTCAACCTTAAGCCGAAAGTGTATACTCTTTCAATCTTCCCGCTGAGTTATCCCCGATGGAAGAGTTACGCTTTAGCCTTCTTATTCAGCTCATTATCTGGATGGAATGTAATCCCCTTTTGAGTTTATTTCTCATTAGGTGCTGTCTTGGTTGACTGATTCACTCCGGTTTATTTCTCGTTTGAATTTGTGGTCCCCGACAACGTTATTATTATGATTTCTACAAGCTTTAAGCCCAAGTTTGAGAATGTGAATTTATTTTGGCACAATAAGATTTTATCTCCTCAGCAGGACTTATTGGCATTTCCCTAGAGAAGCCAAGATTCCATTCCCAACAGAATTATTGCATTTTCTTATCATAACAGCAAGTGGCGGTCTCTTTATTTAAGAAAACTATTTTTCCCCAGTAAGTATTTAATGCTAGAGAAGATTTGTTTACTCCGATGAATGCTAGTCTCGTCATTATGGGAGAGACTTTGTTTTTAAGATTTTGTTACTTCGATGAATGGTAGTCTCATCATTATGGGAGATAGTTCGTTGTTGAGATTTTGGTACTCTGATGAATGGTAGTCTCGTCATTATGGGAGATAGTTTGTTCTTGAGATTTGTTACTCTGATGAATGGTAGTCTCGTCATTATGGGAGATAGTTTATTGTTTATATTTGTTACTCCAATGGATGTTAGTCTCATCGTTATGGGAGATAGTTCATTGTTGAGATTTGTTACTCCGATGAATGGTAGTCTCTTCATTATGGGAGATAGTTCGTTGTTAATATTTTGTTACTTCTATGAAAGGTAGTTTCGTCATTATGGGAGATAGTTCGTTGTTGATATTTGTACTCCGATTAATGGTAGTCTCGTCATTATGGGAGATAGTTCGTTATTGAGATTTGTTACTCCGATGGATGGTAGTCTCGTCATTATGGGAGATAGTTTGTTGTTGAGATTTATTACTCTGATGGATGGTAGTCTCTTCGTTATGGGAGATAGTTCGTTTTTGAGATTTTATACTCCGATGAATGGTAGTCTCGTCATTATGGGAGATAGTTTGTTGTTAATATTTGTACTCCGGTGAATGGTAGTCTCGTCATTATGGGAGATAGTTCATTGTTGAGATTTTGTACTCCGATGAGTGGTAGTCTCGTCATTATGGGAGATAGTTCGTTGTTGATATTTGTACTTCGATGAATGGTAGGCTCGTCATTATGGGAGATATTTTGTTGTTGAGATTTGTTACTCCAATGGATGGTAGTTCAAGATCAAACACCACAACTCGTCTCTGTATCGATCGAAGATGAATGGCATAGTGGAAGCCTCCAACAAGAACATTAAGAAGACTATACAGAACATGACAGCGATGTATAAAGATTTGCATGAGATGTTACCATTTTCTCTTCATGGTTAGCAATTTTCCATAGGAACATCAACTGGGGCAACCCCGTTTTCTCTAGTCTACAGTATGGAAGTTTTCCTATGTATCGAGGTCCAGATTCCTTCTTTAAGGATTATGAAAGATGCAGATCTAGACGAAGGCGAGTGGATTCATACTAGGCTGGACCAGTTGAATTTGATCGACGAGAAAAGGCTTGCGGCTTTCTACCATGGTCAGATGTACCAAAAGTGCATGATAAAAGCCTTCAACAAAAAGATCAAGCATCGAGTATATTAGACTGGTGACTTGGTAATAAAGCATATTATCCTATCACAAGGTGACCCCAGGGGTAAATGGACTCCCACCTACGAAGGGCCATTTGTAGTCAAGAAGTTATTTTCTGGAAGTGATGTGATACTTACCACCATGGACGGTGAAGACTTTCTGCACCCTGTGAACGCGTACATAGTTAAAATATACTACGCATGAAAGAGACCCGCTAGGTTAACTGGCCTAGGAAAAAATAAGGGCATCCTGGCGGACCAAAAGGGTTTTGTAAAAATTAGGGATATAGATATATAAAGATTGTACACCCGACAAGTCAAAAACCTGAAAAGGCGGCTTGGGAAAAGGGTATCCTGTTGGGATGAAAACTCGAAAGGGAGGTCCAGGCAAAAGTTATGGATTAAAGCGTACGACTATGTCCCGTTGGATCACTTACAATTAGCGTTATCACCAACTTCAAGTTCGAATGGTGCAGATCAATTCAGTTAACTTCTTTCAACAACAAAGGATGAGATGCTCGAAGACATAGGGGAAATAGCAGAGTTGAAACTCCACGAGATTATTTCCACATAGCTGTTTTTCTTTGTTTTGCTTTATACTATTTTTATTTCACGACGACTTCCTCTTACTAGGATTTCTATCTCTTTGTACAAAAATCGCATGTTTATAGGCAAACCATCAATGCAAATACCATTCCAAAATTCAAATTCATGTTTTAATTTTTCTGTTTTGTTTGCAAAAACGTCGATTAACTAAATTGAATGAACATATGTATATGAATATGATTATTGTTAACAAATATATGCATAAAAATAGGAATCAACATTTACTAAAGACTCTAGGAGTTGGGATAATGTTCAATTCATCCACAAATACCCACAGAGCAACCTCCATGGGATTATCCCTATAGAGTTACCTTCGCAAGCTCATCCCAGACGGAGATACATTCCCCCCACAAGCCTAATATGCCTCCATGTAGGAATTGGGGCATCTTCCAGCTATTAATATAACCATACTCACCAGCAAATCCCCCTAGCAAATAAGGAAGTTTGATCATTTCTCCAGCATACAATGGAGAGTTCCTCAGTGCAGCCTAAAATTCCAAACCCCATCAAAGTTTGCTTCTTCAACACAGTTCAAAAGAAGTTAATTCTCCAAATGAGTTTATTCCTCTAATACTGTAAAATCCCCTGCAAAGTTCTCTCCTCTAGCAGGGCTCATTTCCTCAGCAAAATATATTCCTCCAGCAGAGTTTGTTTTTCCAGCAGGGTTTATTTCCCCAACAGAATTTAATTTCCCAAACAGACTTCATTTCTCCAATTATGGCAAAACACCATCAAAATTCCCATCTCCAGAAAAGGGTATTCTAGGCTGTTATCCCCAGAGAGTTGTAACGAAATATAAAATCGGGCCAGATATTTTTTAACTTTGTCTTCCCCTAGAAGAGTTGGCATCCATATCGAAAATTCGGTCATCAAGCACCTTGAATGATTATCCATCTCTTTTATACCCAATCAGGGTATATAAGAACTAAATTCCCCAGTAGAGCGATGAACGACCAATTTTCCTGGAATTTCTCTATCCCTAAGCAGAAGTCAAACATCCCCAGCGGAGTATCCTCAAAACAGAAAGCAGGAATCCCCAGTGGAGACAGTATAAACAAGATTGAAGATTCATATTATTCACCCCTAATAATAGTCTATACAAATATGTTATACAAAGCAGCCGCTTCAACGACATCTCACATCCATACATCATTTACAAGTATCATAACATATGCATACTAAACGCATATAGCACATTCTTATTTACTTTGAGAACATCAGTACGCAATGCATTACATACATCATGACATTGGATAAAGACTAATTTTATCTTTTCAAGTAAAGTCTAAAAAGAGACTAATATCATCAGCAATTTTCAAACAGGTCAAAGATTAATTCCCGAAACAAGACCGGGCAGCAATCTTTATGACCAGGTCGAGGATTAATTCTCGAAAGAGGACGAGGAAACTATCTGTAAGACCATGTGGTATGAATTCCCAAAATAAGACGGGTTCGCCAACAGAAATAAGGTCAAAAATTAACTCCCGAAATAGGACGGAGAAACTATCTTTATAACCAGGCAAAGATTAACTCCCGAAACAAGACAGGGAAACTATCAATACAACCAGGTGGTATGAACTCCTGAAACAGGACGAATTTACCAACAAAAAAGGAGATTGTAGATTGATTCCCGAAACAAGACGGTGCAACTATCTACATGACGAACACTTCCCTTAGAGACTGAATTCTGATAAGAATCTCCCCCAGAGACAATCTGACAAGCAACTACTTAAGCACCTTCCCCAGAGGGTCATTCTGGAAAACATTCTTTAGATACGGTCAAGCATATGCTTATTCTGATACTTCTATCAACACTTACCTTGGATGGCATCTATAAGCCCATATCCAACGAAATTTTGTCACCTCTTCGAATGGCATCTTTAAACCCATTCAAAAAATATTATCAACCAACAGTGTTACCTCTTGCACATGCCGGTGTAAATTTTTGGGCACTTAGTTGTTCAATCCTCTTCTACCTTCATATCACAAATGGGAGACATGTCAATATAACTCTTCAGGTTTAAGAAGCTTCAACAGGGGAAGCTGTTGTGCCCCAAAATTTTCCCTCTCATTTTCTTCAAGACATTCTCCTAAGGGTTCTAAAATGCTCAAGGTTGCCCAAGAATTGATCAGACAAATTCTCCTCCTAAGCAAAGGATCCAAAATTAGGGTTTCATCTTTCACAAGGAAATTTGGGTCTCTAAAGTATAAAATATGATTCATGGTCTCATATAGGTCTCCAAGAATGCTCATACCAAGTTTCATGCCTTGCATTACAAGTTTGCTCAGTCAATTGCTCATATGACTGAAAATAATTGTATTGGGTAAAAAGTCAAATGTGGTCAACATACAGTTAAACTTCAAGATTCTTCATAAACATTAACATTTTGAACTCACATTCATCATTTGATCACAATTTGATCATTATTCTTCAAGGAAAACACTCAAATCATCAAAAGTCAAAAGTTTCTAAATTAGGGTTTCCCTTAGGAGAAGTCAACTGAACTTTGACCAAACATAACTTTCACATGCTTCATCAGTTTTCCCCAACCAAAGTTCATTTTAAAGAAAATTAAATTCTCTATAACTTTTTATCACTAAGCTCAAGTCCAAAAAATGCTTCATTTGAGAGATATGAGCCAATACATTACAGGTCATTTCAAAAGTCAACAAAAGACACTTTTTGTCAAGGCAATTTACATTTAGATAAAATCTTCAAATGAAAAATGTATCAACATAGTGATTGTAGAGGACATATTGGGCTTTAAAAAAAGTCTAATATCACTTTTAAAGGATGAAAATTGAGAGAGTTATTACCAGTGCAAGTTGGGAAATTTTGAGCAAATGCATGAAGTTTAAATTGAGCAAACATGATATTTTGGGCTATTGGGCCATTGTTTAAGAATCCAAGCGTGTATTACACTCCTTATACACCTCATATCTTATTCATGTACCCCTTTTTCTATTTTATTATTATTATTTTTTATTTATTCATTATTAATTCAAAAATTAAGATAAAATACAAGGCTTCTTACACAAAGTCCAAGCTCATATCTTTGACCTAATTCCATTCTATTTAACCACACTCATTCAGACACAAAAGGGACAAAACCTTAATCTCAAGAATCACCTCCAAAAACTCAAAATTGTCCAAGCTTAGGACAACCTTCAAATCCTTATCACAGACGTTACCAAGGAAAATAAACCATCTAATTCACTTCCAGCAATCCTACAGAGTAATAATGGATCAAATCTAATGATCCAAAATGCATGAAACATCATCACATACATCTCTGATCTCATACTTTTGCAAAATTGTATTTTTGAGTTTTTTCGTTTGCTTTAAGACATACTAATGATATCATTGTGTTTTTGAGGTTTGATAGTGCAGGAAAGAACCATCATGGAGATCCCATGCTGGCCAAATTGTAAAACACCATAACTGCACTGATCCACGCAGTTTTCCCTATAACTCAAAATCTCTTGCGATTCAGGCCAAAATAATTATCTCATTAAAATCGCAGACCCTTATTTAGGGGGGGGGGGGGGTAAGGTCCCCTTTGGATTACTGATTTTGGTTGTTTTGTAGGTTTGATAAAAGGAGTTTACCAGAGAAGACGGCCAAAGCTAGGGCTCTGGCGCCTCTCCGGTTCATGAACGGTTTCTATATTATATATGTAGTGTTTCATTATAATAAACAGATGTATTACCGCTCCAACGGTTGAAGCGCATATGTTGTACCCCAAAATTTGCCCTCCCATATTCTTCAAGAATTGCAAAGAGCATGCTTCAAAATCCCTCAAGGGTTGCATAGTTCAAGGGCCTCCTAACAGTCAAAAATTAGGGTTTTGGTTCTGGCAAAGAAATTGAAGTTTTCAAGGGTCCAATCAAGTCCCACATGCCTACAAACAAGGTCAAGCATCCTCATACCAAGTTTCAAGACTTACAGCACAAAATTGCACAGTCAAAAACCCTAATTGCTCAACAGTCAACTGCAGGGGCAAAATGGTCATTTGACAGTCAAAAGTTCAAATTTTTGGTCAACATATCATTTTGAAGCCACAAACATCATTTGGTCAATTCTTGATCATGATTTTCAAGGTATGGCTCAAAAAGTCTCAAGATGCAAAAGTTTCCATATTTGGACAGTTGAAAAAGTCAACTGTAGCTTGACCAAGGCATAACTTCCACATGGATTATCAGAAAAATCCCATCCAAAGCTAATTTTGAAGATAAAGACATTCCCTACAACTCCTCTTCACACTTCAAGTCCAAGAAATGCTCTCACAAAAAGTTATCAATTTCAACATTATAGGTCATTTTCAAAAGTCAACAAAAAGGGACTTTAAGTCAAAGGCCATAACTTATGATTGGTAAATTAAACTGACATGGGACCAAAGGCATTGGTTAGAGGACTTCAAGACCTTTCCAAAATGTCCAAGAACATGATCAAAGCTTAAAAATTGAGCAAGATATGCCTTGTGGAAGTTGGGAAATTTTTGGGAATTTTGAAAAGTCAACTTTACTTCAAATGCCTCAAATTTGCTAATGGGCCACATTTTCTTCCAAGATTCATCATCCAAAGACTATGCACGACCATTTGGCCCAAAGGGGATTTATTTCATCATTTTTATTTATTTATTTGAATTTTTAATTACTACTAATTCATTTAATAAAATAAAATATGGGAAAAATACTCATCCATGCTTTTCAAATCTTTTTATGCATAGAATACCTTCAAGATTTCGTGCATTATCTGATATGGAAAGAATCAAGGTGATTTGGACATGATTGGTATCAAAACACATGGAAAAAGATTGAAAAAAATATGCCATTAAATCCAATATTTGATTCATGATTGCATTGATCTTTTGACTCAAGATTCAACCCTAATCCATCCCATACTTATATTGATCAAAACCTAATGCACAAAGACCTCTAAGCTGCGCCCAAGACCATAAACAACTTTGCACTTTTTGTGAAATCTTAAAAAACTGAAACCACGATTCTAAGGCGTTTCAAGGCCAAATAGCTATCCCATTGCATTCCTGAGGCTTCAAGGAACGTGTCTGGATCAAAACCATTGTCCCTAACGCAGGAAATTGGTAGAACGACCTTGTCTTGTTCATGATTTTTTTCATATTAATGTATCATGATTCATGCATTATTTTCAAATTTTAATGTTTGGTTTGTATTCAGTTAATCATTCTAAAGCTAATCGTGCCCTTTAATTGGATTTTCGTGCCTTATATGCAAAATCACCATTGAAGCTCTCTAGGTTTTCAGAGGTCACGAATTGGGGCTTCCTTGTTCTGGAAAAATTGGGATACGGGACCTACACCATTGAACTCAGCACGCTTAGACGAATCCAGTACACTAGTCGCGCTCAATTTATGAGCGACAGATTTCTAATCGTTATTTTCATGTTCATCGTTTTGTGGGGGTTTAAAACCCCCGCTATTTAAATGTTTTTTTTCCAGAACAATGAAGAAGATGATGCGTGGAAGATAGTGGTTGGTTGGTTCAAAGCTTGGCGCGCGTTTCTTTACTTCAGACCACTTGCACTTACTTTTCATTATAATATGTGTGTTGCGTTATAATAACAAAGAAGAACAACAACACAATTGGCAGGGCATCAGTGTGGTAAACGTTAGGACCTGGGTTCGAACCCCAGGTCCCCCTTCTTTATTCCATATTTTTCTGCCTAACGCGTTTCTATGTAGCTTACTTCCTTTCGCCTACCATACAACTTCATGTATTGGCTGGCCACGCGTCCTCTAATGTCAATCAAAGGGCTATAATCTGAAGAACACCATGGACATCAGTCAATGCAGACACACGTGACCAGAAAAGTCAAAAGAGGCCTTCCACAAATGGGCCTGATTGCTACCAGCATACCTCCAAATGGGCCTACAAACCCCCCATTGTTTGCTTTCTTTCACCCTTTTTATTTTTCTATTTTACTTGTTTAATTTAGTTTTAATTTAATTCCTTAATCTAATATATTTCCATAAAACATAAAAATGCCAAAAAATCAGAAAAGACAAAAACAAAAATATATTTTATTTTAATATCTTTGTAAATAAATTGTATCAATTAATTTAGTTTTTAAATTCTAGGATTAATTTTAACATTTTCTTAATAAACTTAAAAAATTGTAGAATTAGGGTTTTGATTATTTTTATCCTTTTGCCTTTTTCACCATATTAATTATTAATTATTATTTTTGTAAATAAAATTGTATTAAATAATTAGGTTAATTCTAGGTTTAACTTTAACATGTTTTTTTAATAAATTAAAAATAGCTAGAATTAGGTTTTAAATTCCATTAATTCTTATTAAAAATCCATAAATACGAAAAACTCCAAAAAAATTCTTTTCTTTTTTATTTTAATTTAATTAATTTGTTAATCGTAATTTAATTTCATTAAAAAGGGTCCAACGCCCTCGCTTTCGATTATTAGTTCGTTTCGCGCATTTATTTCCTTTCTTATAATATTCATGTAATTCTCCCAAAGCCATGTAAATCAGACATTTATCTTTTCCGCATTCTTTATTTTATTTCAAATCGGGTCTTGGATTAAATTTGGCGATGTGGACCCGCGCCTTTGTAATAGCGTAGGGCCTTTATATTTCTCGCAACTTTTAAACTGTTAATTAAATTGCATGAAAGAATGAATGTCAAAAATAAAAGCAACGCGTAGATCACCAATACATGACAAGACAAAAATAAACGAACATGACACACAAATCACACACCACCCCTAGGGTACGCCTCACTGTTGCCTTGCCCCTCGAAAGGTGACCCTCGAAAGCAATTTTTCAAACACTTTTGAGGACCGATACAAGAGTCGAACTGAAATTTTCAAAGAAACATTTTTAAACCCACTCTGAAAAGCAAACAAACAATTTGAAAACACAAATGAGCAAGTATCTAAGAGCCCATGGATAACCATGGATAGAAAGGGTGCTAACACCTTCCCTTTCTATAAATCTACCTCCCGAACCGAGAGCAATCTCTATAAGGAATTTTTCTGTGCTTTTGTCCTTTCCATTTGGAGAAAATAAAAGACGGTGGCGACTCTTGCTTCCGCGACATTTCATGAACCAGCGTTAAACAGCCAGTTCCAGATCCACCGATCACAGCGTGCATTACACACCTTACTATGCCAAGGCGTGGGTTCGATTCCATCCTTTTGGCATTTTGATATTTTTTGTGATTTATTTATTTTACATATTACAAAAGGTGATCATTTCCCTTCTTTGTCACCAAGACACGCCTGGCCCGGTGGTGAATATGCTGTTTAAGTTGGTTGAGGGTGTGGGTTCAACACCCACCCCTATCATTTTGACTTATTTACCTCAATTCTCTTTTCTTCTTACTCTTTCTCTTATTTTCCTATTTTTACAAAACCTTTTTCAAAACATTTTTTTAATATAAACCCTAATTAGTTTTAGGTTTTGATTTAATCAACCCTAATTAACTCTTAGATTTTTATTTAATTAATTCATTTAGTTTTTTAGGTTTTTTCATTAAACCTTCTTTTTAATTAAAATTAATTTAGGGTTTATTTAACTTAATTAATCAATTTCTTTTGTAAGTAAAATTAATTATATTATTAGGTTAATCATCAAATCTTTTCTATCAAAAATCACCAAAGAAATTTCCTTTCCCTTTTCCTTTTTTTACCGCTTCGCGTATTTTATTAATTTTACATTTTTCCGATTATGTAATTGCATACGGTTTGTAATAGATAATTAGGGTTTTTTATTTTCCCCGTATTTTTTATCATTTGTACCCCATTCCCGGAGCCATGTAATATCATAGACTTTTATTTTTCTGCACTTTTATTTTTATGCTTTGTATATATTACTGTTAGCTAACAGGATTGTATGGCAAGAATAAAAGCGAACAATAGTTAACCTAATACAAGATAAGATAACTGAATAATGAATCACTTTGCACACATACACCTCTAAGGTAACCTCCCTTGTTGTCTTTGATAAACACAGTCTTGTCCCTCGAACATGGGGACACTTTAGCACTGTCCCTCGAATCAAAGATCGTAGTCCCTCGATGACCCTTTTGAATGTTGCCTTCAGTAAATGATCTAGTCCCTTATGAAATTGCTAAAATGCCCCTACGAGTTTCCTTCAATGATTGTATGATGACCCGCGGATGTCCCTTCACGTCCAACGATAGGGCTTCCTACTAACTAATGGTAGGATAGTACTATTTAAAGGAGGGGGAAAAGTAAAATAAAGACCTTGAGTATGTACATAGTTCTAAATCGCTTGCTCACAAACAAAACAAAAAACATCTTTTTCACAAACACTTTCAAAAAAAACTTTGTACGCATTCTCGAGGACTAATACGAGAATCATTACAAAGTTCAACTTTTCAAAAATATTTTTCAAACATACAACAAAAAACATTTTCAAACAAAGTAAGCTAGCGATTAAGAGCCCGTAGATAACTACGAATGAATAGGAT
Source organism: Vicia faba (assembly GCA_948472305.1). Classification (NCBI taxonomy): domain Eukaryota; kingdom Viridiplantae; phylum Streptophyta; class Magnoliopsida; order Fabales; family Fabaceae; genus Vicia; species Vicia faba. Next base: position 1,094,849,980 of record OX451739.1, read on the forward strand.
TCTAACACCTTCCCTTTTCATAACCTACCCCCCGAACTCAATAAATCTCAAAGGTCTTTCCTTTTCTTTTCACCCTTTCCTACTGGGTAAAAGAAAAGTCAGTGACGACTCTAGATTTTCCCAACATCAGTGATAAAATACGAAACAAGGTAGTTCCCCCACTGTATTAAAATGCCGTGTAGCTCCTCGACCCATCTTTTCTTGGTTTTGTCTAACCTTCATTTGAGACCTCTGAGTATCACCTTGTTCACGGGCTCGGCCTGGCCGTTCGTCTGGGAATGTTCGACGGAGGAGAAGCATTGGGTGGTGCCCAACGTGACCATGAATTCCTGAAAGGTATGATCTGTGAACTAGGTCTTGTTGTCGGTGACTATTACTTGTGGGATGCCGAACCGAGCAAGATTTTTTTTTGTAGAAGCGAAGGATGTTTTGGACGATAATTTTGGCCAATACTTATGCCTCTATCCATTTGGTGAAGTAGTCAACAACTACTATCAAGTATTTGTTTTGATTTGTACCTACCACAAATGGATCGAGGAGGTCTAACCCCCACCAGCGAAGGGCCAGGGAGAAGAGAGGGACTTGAGCTCATTTGGGGGAGCCAGGTGCATGTCCCGATGCCGCTAGCATTTATCGAATTTCTTTACGTGCTCTTTTGCAACGTGTTGTATGGTGGGCCAGTAATACCCCGCTCGCAAAGCTTTTCTGGCGAGGGATCTTTCGCCCAAATACTGGCCATTTATCCCTTCATGGATCTCGAGCAAGATGTGATCCACTTCGCTTTGGTCGACGCATTTGAGGAGGGGGGTGGAAAACCATCTCTTGTAAAGCTTGCCTTCAACTAAGACATAGGAACACACTTTTAGCTTGACCACCTCGGCTCCTAGGTCTTCAGCTAGGCGTAAACCTGCTAGGAATGCCTCGTATTCAGCCTGATTGTTTAAGGTCGGGAAGGATAACGCAAGGGAGACCTAGATTAGGGTGCCTTTATCATTTTCCAATATAATGCATGCACCTCTTCCTGTCGAACTAGAGGCGTTATCAATAAAAATTGTCCACCGGCGTGCCCCGTCCTGGGGTGCGGGTAAGGTCATTCCGGCCCCAAAGTTGGTCAGTGCTTGACCTTTGAGAGCTTTCCTACCTTCGTACTGGATGTCAAACTTTGAGAGTTATAACGACCATTTCAACATTCTGCCCGTCATGTCAGGCCTACCGAGCAGCTGCTTTATTGGTTGATCTGTTCGGACGACTATGGTATGCGATAAGAAATAGTGCACGAGTCTCCTCTCTGCATTGGTGAGGGCTAGGGCCACCTTTTCAATTTTCTAATATCTTACTTTGGGGCTTTGTAGAGCCTTACTTGTAAAGTAGATAGGCCTCTGCCCTTATGGGGTTTCTTACGCTTATTGCCTCGGGGGTGATGGCCAGATAGAGATAGAGGATTTCATCCTTCTCTGGTCGAGAAAGGATGCACGGTTATGATAGTGCTTGCTTCAAGTGGGTGAGAGTTTGCTCCCATTTGGCCGTCCATTCGAAGGCAGCTTCCCTGCGAAGGTGTTTAAAGAGGGGGAGCGTATGCTGAGCGGATTTTTCCATGAATCGAGAGAGAGAAGTGAGCATGTCGTTCAGGATTTGAATGTACTTTTTCGAAGTGGGCATTGGAAAATCAGAAAATGCTCGGCATTTGTCAGGTTTTGCCTCAATCCATCATTTTGTAAGGTAGAATCCGAGGAATTTGCTTGTCGTACGCTAAAGGTGCATTTTTCTGGGTTAAATCACATCCGACACTTTTTGGACTACTCGAAAACTTTCTTCAAGTGGAGGGCATGGTCGATTTCTTCCATCGATTCGATAATCATGCCGTCCATGTAGACTTTGAGCATGTCTCCTATTTCATTGCGGAAGACTTTGTTCATCATACGCTGATATGTAGCACTCACATTTTTCAGGCCGAAAGGCATTACGTTATAGTAATAGTTTCCCGACTCAGTCATGAAAGTGGTATATTTTTTGTCCTCTTTCGTCGTTTGAATCTGGTTGTATCCATAATATGCATCCATAAAAGATAACAATTTGAAACTGGCCGAGTTATCGACCAAGTTGTCAATATTGGGGAGGGGGTAAGCATCTTTTAGGCAAGCCTGATTGAGGTCGGTATAATCAATACACATGCTCCATTTTTCATTAGATTTCTTTATAAGAACTACATTTGAGAGCTAGGTTGTGTATTGCGCTTTAGAAATAAAGTGTGCCTCTAGGAGGTCTTTTACAGCTAGTTCAGAAGCCACCGTTTTTTTGGGGGACTGATTTCTTCTATGTTTGGCGACCACCTTGAGGGCGGGTCTATGGTCAGGTGATGGCATGCAATCTCTGGTCCAATTCGATATTCTCAGATGCGCTCCATGCAAACAGATCAACATTCTCCCTCAAATAAGCTTTAAGTTACCTCTTTTTCAAGTCGGGGAGGTCAGCTTCCATCTTTACTCCTCTAGCAGGATCGTTCTCGATGGGGTGATCTCAAAGTCTTTGTCTGGAATGGGTAATATGGGATTTGAGAGTTCCTTACTACTTGCAGTTAGGGATGAATCTTCTCATTCGACCATGGGCTCTTTCCTTTTCTTCCTCTACTCTGCACGATCCTCCTTGGAGAAGCGGTTGTCGAGGTCGATGGCGTCGACCCTTGAAAGTGGCTTGGCCTCCTCGGAGGCTGAGGGTAGGGCGGCCCCAGTGGTTGTCCCGGGTTGAGCGTTGATGGAACTCAGGCCCCTGGTCGAGGCTTCAAAACATCTTCTTACCGCTTGGACATCCCCATGGAGGTTGGAGACCAAACCCTCTGTAGTGTAGTATTTCATTTTGAGGTGTATGATGGAGGAAACCGCAATCATCTCGGCCAGAGTGGGCCTCCTGAAGATACATTGATAGAGAGATGAGTAATCCACTACCAGAAACTAAGTCTTGATAGCTCTGGCGGACACCTATCTTCCGAAGGTGACGATCATCTCGACATACCCCCAGGGTTTGGTACTGACCCTGTTAAAGCCCTGGAGGTAAGAGCCCACATATGGCGTTAGGTGGATTTCGTTCAGCTGTAGGGTAGAAAACAGCTGGGTGTACATGATGTACACCATGCTCCCTTGATCGACCACTATGCACCCAACATCAAAGTTTTCCATGCGATCCCGCATGAACAGTGGGATAGTCGAGTTGGGGGCTCCGTCTAGCAGTTCCTACCTATCGAAAGCGAGGGGATGAAATCCTCCTCGGAACTTATCAAGTGTTGCATCCATGTCAGAGTTGGCTTTGATAAATTTCTTGAACCTTATTTTTACGGATCCCATTATATGCTTATTGAATCCCTCGTCAGAGATGACCATCGCAGCAGGGAATGACTCCCAGGGACTATAAGAGGCGAAGTACAACAGGACGTTCTCCATGTCTGGGAAGTAGAAATATTCTGATTGTGAGATACTCATGGTGACCGGTATTATGCTGATGTTGGAGGACTCCTTCCCCTCTTCGATGCTCTTGGTTTTTGGAGCCTCCTCGCGGGCACCCTTTTTCTTCTTGTACTGCTTGAGGTGCCCGTCTCGGATTAGTATCTCGGTTGATGGTATCCTTGAGATGGATGCAATCGTCAGTGTTGTGACCATGTCTTTTGTGGAACCTATGGTAATTTCTCTTGTCGGTTCCAGGCTTGGAGGGTGTCTTGAGAGGAAAGCGTACCCCAGCCTGTTTAAATTTAGAGTTGGTGCATTCGGACATTATACGTTCTCTTAAAGTGGTCAGAAGGGTGTAGTCGTGGAACCAACAAGAAGGCCCCTTGTAATCTTTGGAGTCTCATGATCTGTCTTACCGCTTTCTCTTTCCCCCTCGACGGGATATCGTGGGCTCATCGCCTCTCGAGGGTTTGACACTTTCTCAGTGCCTTGAATCTCTAGCATTTTTGGCTTCTTCTTTCACCTCTTACTGAATGTATGTTTGAGCTTTGAGGATGAGGGATTCGAGCATGGTTGGAGTTTCGATGCCCATAGCCTTGGCGAAGTCACTGCAAGGAGAGAGCACTTGTTCAAGAAGGTACTTCTTCATTGCATCAGTCATCGAGACCTATACGACTTATTTGTTGAAGTGTTCGATATATGCACATTGAGATTCATCTTTGCCCTAGATAATCGCTTTGAGTGAATCTTCTGATTTTGGATGCCGATGGGAGGCAGTGAAGTTCCTCGAAAATATATTTCTCTGTTGTTTCCAAGAAGTGATAGATTCAGGGGGCAGGATCTTGTACCAAGCCATGGCACCATTTCTCAGAGTGGTTGGGAATAACCTGTATTTGATTGCGCCCTTCTCGCGTCTATAATTAAGTACGGCATAGATGTCTTCTATATGGTTATCCGGGTCGGTCGTACCGTCGTAGGATCCCAATGGGGGCGGCTTCTCGAGCCCGACTAGGAGTCATGCCTCCATAATTTCTCTCAATAATGGGTCGTGGGTCTTATCATCCTCGGTCTTTTCTGGCGATGATGACGGGGAGTGATGGTTTCTTCCTGGTCGGGCATGGTCATCTCGTCGATGGAAGTGGCTCTGCCCTTGTTGCCTCGGTCTGGGTGATAGTGACCTGATGCGGTCGTCTTTGCCGGTGCTCTTCATCTTCTTGGAAAGTAGAGAGTATTTGTCCTTCTTGGGAGATGCTTGATCACGCTTCTTGCAGAAAGAAATGTTGAGCCTTTTCTTTCTTGGAGGACGCCCCTCTCGGGGAGGTCATGTGCTGAAGGAGTTATGTTGTCAGTGTCTCCGAGGGGGAGACCTTGATTGTTTCTGCTCCAGAGCCCCTACTCTTTTGCTCTGCTGGAGGATAATGGAGTTAGTTCGGTTAAGGGCAGCGTTTAGTGCTGCTACGGCTTGGTCGACTTTCTGCAAAATAGGTACCAATTGCAGAATCTCTGGCTGGTCTTCGACAGGGTTCTTAGGAAACTGTTTGCCTAAGAATATATTATCGTTGCAATCAGCATCGATGGAATCCGAGGATGCATTATGTCTGTCACGAGCGCCAAAGTTATCCTCGAGGTGAGGATGTTCTTGGCTTCTGTCGGTCTTGTGTACTGGGGAGAGCACAGGCTTTCCAGATAGGTGGTGATCACTTTGATCGGCCATGATTGATGAAGGGAGAGGATCTTTCGTCTTCAAATTCTGGGAATAGAAAATGGGGAAGATAGTTCCACACAGTCGGTGCCACTGATCTTACTGGTTAATCATAACCTGCAAGTTGGCCGGATGATAATCTTCAGACGGGCTGGAAAGTCGAGGAGGAAAAAGTAGTTTATACCTTCGAGACACTCCAACGATCAAGTAAGTGTGGGAGCAAAAAGAGATACAAGCAAAGTATTAGGGTTTTAGTGATGATTAATCAATATTTGATACCTGGCCCTCACATGAGTGAGGGTTTATATAGTTCCCCTGGCGCTTGGCCATTGGTCCCTATTTTTGGGCCTAGATATACGGATCCACAAAAATAGGTAACTGTAAGGCCTTGGTCAAACCGGGAAGGTGTGATTGTAACTAGCCGTTAGTTCCGAGGAGGAGGTAGGTTACAGGCAGCGGTCTTGTCGATTCCTGGTTGTCTGGCCGAATTGAGGTCGGGAAGACTGAGAGGCGCTTGTCGATTGTCGTTGGTCAGTGCTGGTCTAGGAGGGAAAACGATCGATGGTGCCTGATGGAGGACGGGGGAGCCCGAGCCCTGGTCGCACGGGCCACTCTAGCCATTGGGCCAGTCCATAACACTAATCAACAAAGCAATTTAAACTTTAACAATCAAAGAAAAATTATATATGAATCGATCAATCAAACAACACATTCAACAAAGTTCACATAGAGAGTAAATAAGAGTAAGTGATATGACATTGCAATTTTCCTTTGAGTTGAACAAGCTAAAAAATTTGTCATAGACTTCGTGTGCAATTGAAGTTTTAGAATTTTCCTTTGTGTTGTGTTTGTATGAAAAAACACTTATAATCAAAAGAGATCATAAGCAACTTAACACACAATTAAAAACAAAAATTGTCTTGGAAGATTCCTACGCGTCGATAGATTACTCAATTTTATTTGACAAATTGATGTATGAAAATTAAAGCAAGTAAATCAACTTGTCAAACCCAATGGAAATATTCAAAATCACAAACAAAATCAATTTGTCAAACACTTGGTGTGTAAGTGAGTTTTCAAAATTTTCCTTTAAGTTGTGTTGATACACAAAAGAACTTATAATCAAGAGTGATTATAAACAATATCAACACTTGATGTAAATCAAAAAACACTTCAGAAAATTACTTACAATTCAATTGATAACGTAATGCCATTTGAAAAATTTATTGAAGAATATTAAAGCAAGTAAAAGCGATAAAGGAAAAGAGACACGAGAAATTTGTCAACACAATTTCCCTCTTTCGTCCTTGCATATGAGTACGTTTGCGTCCAATTCCAATGTGGAATTAGGATACTCTCTTACTTTGAAAAAGTATAAATACAAGAGAAGTGTTCAAGAGCAACCCTATAAACCATAATCGTTTGTTTTTTATTCAACCCCTTCTCTTCCTTTAATTTTCAACAAGACCAAGACACAATAAATGCAAATTGACAATCTCGAACTCGCTACTTCTTTGCATTCTTTATCTTTAAAGCTTTCACGCACTGTCAATTTCAAACTATTGCAACACAAGACTTCAATTGTAATCCACCGTTCTCTCGCTACTTCATTTGTGTTCTTTATCTCCAAAAGATCCCTTGCATTCTTTATCTCCAAAGGAATTCACTTGGCCGCAATTACCTCTTGAACGTCTTGCACGAAAACCCCCAAATCAACCAATGATCTTGGAGGAAAAATCTGTGGTTTTTCTTCGATGAAGACCCCTACAAAGCTCAACCTAATACCTAATTGGACACTATCAAACCTCATCTAGATGGCACCCCCAACAAAACATCATCACAATATAATGTCAGTGTGTATGCATAGGTTGGAGGTTGAAGATGAAGAGAAATGTAGACTAGTTTTATGGTATTACCAAGTTATAAATGATGCATGAATGATATATTTATAGTTGGACTCTTTTTAGGTAAAATAGGGTAGTTTCGGAATGAAAAAATGACCCACAAAACAATATGTGTTGACCTGAAAAAGTTATGTATCGACACATACAAAATAGTAGCTACATACTTTTAAAATGTTGTACATGTGTCGACCTAAAAATCGTATGTGTCAACACATATTGAAGCTTTTAAGAAAATGCATAAATGTTGAATTTATGTATCGACGCATACAAATTTCAGGTCAAGACATAAATGTTAATTTTATGCAAAAATTAATTTTTCATTATTGTGAGCAATTTTAAAGTTTTTTTAAATGATTCCTAAGACCTAAAATGCAAGGGAGTTCCATAATACATAAGGATATCGTCCACCATATTGAAATGCTAGCTTTCCGAGTATGGACATCATGCAAAAATCTAATAGTGTAGTTGCACTCACAAACTACCCCTTTTTAATGATGGCAAAACTTGCGACGATGCATTTCATGTAGTTATCGAAGGCTTCCCCTTACTTTGTGATTCTCAACTTCATCTCGCATATGCTTCTCCCCCTTTAACAACATCAAAAAGAAATAAGGCAAATCATGAGAAGTATCATATTTCAATATGTAATAACTGATTTTAGAATGAGAGTCGCCATGCTTAGTATTTATCTTTAGGAAGGGGATCTAAAGGATAACCCTAATTTGGCTAGAGATTCTAAGTTGTTTGACTCGTTATTAGACGAAGGGAAAGTGTTAGGCACCCCTCATTTACCTTGTTCACAAGGATACTAGGGTTTGGAATGGAAATTTCTTAGGAAATAGGGTTTTAATTTTTATTAAGGGAACCCGCCACGATTTTAGTTGCATGCCTACGTATCCTCTTATGAGGAATCAGATTCTCAATTCGTAGTTCGCAGTTCGTAGGTGTTTTTTATGGATTATGAAGATATTTCGAATTAATCCTTGAACCAAGTCTGGGTTTGAAAATTGCAGAGTGTTTAGACGAAGTTCACAGTTAATGAGAAATATCTCCATAATCCTTTTTGAAAATAATATCTTGGATTTTAAATTATGTCAGTGGAAAATTATTAGTAATTTGATTGGATAGATATTATTTTAAATATACCATGTAATATCAGAAAAATATTTTTAATGCATGATAAAAAGAAATTTAATGTAATTTATAGATGAGTTAGTATTTTAAAAGAATTTTGAATTAAAAATAAAAAATGAACAATTTAGAATTTATATAAAAAAATATTAATTATTAAAAATATTAATTTATGCCACAATAATAAATAAATAAACAAATGAAATATAAAATAGAATAAAAATATAATTTTAATAAAAAAATGTGGGGGTGTATTTTATTTGGGCTAAGTAATTCATGGAGGGTGTAAATAACAGGGCCATAAATCCATATATTACATTTAGACCCAAATCACAAAGGGGCGTAGATTTGTACTACGCAGCAAAATCAGGGGGTTGGTTAAGCAAGGGCTGAAGTCCAGATATTAGACTTGGCCCAATAGCGCAGGGGGTAAGGTTTTTTGTTAGAGAATTAATTAAGGGTGCGCTTAGTAATGGGCTGGACCCAAAACAAATATCAGGTCTGTTAGACAGAATGTGGGAGAACGCATAGAGTTATGGTGAGCGCACATTTGAAAGACGTTTGATGATGATCAAAGGGCCGGGAACGAGGGCGCATGCTATGAGCGTCACACTGGAATAGAGGGTGTTATATAAATGAAACCCTGGGCTGAAAGCCCATTTTTTTCTTTTCTCTCCCTCTCTTTATAACAAACAAAACTTTCATGTTATTTTCTAGAGAGAGGCTCTTCCTTCTCTCTAAAAATACAGTGACCAGAAATCACCTCATCCTGGGACGCCACTCACCGGAAATCGCTTCCTCCACCGGATGCTCTAAGGCGCCACCGCCTTGGGTTCATACAAACCCTAAGAACCCTAAGGGTTCATGATGAACCCTAACCCCAAAACTTAGAAACCTTCACCAATGATGAACCCTAACCTTAAACCAAATGAACCCTAACCCTAAACTTAAGAACTATAACCCTAGTTTGATGAACCCTAACCCCTTTGAAATCCATAAATCACAAAACCAAATACAAGATCGCAGATTCAAACAAAAAATCTTAAGCTAAGTAGATCGGCTTACCTCCCCTGCAGTGATTCTTCTTGTAAATCTCCTTCTGGCTCTTTCTCCCTCTGTATAATCCTCTTCTTCTTCTTCTCTAATTGCAAGTATTAAGGATGATGGTGGTAGTTAAGATGATAGATACGCGATGATGGATTTGAAGCACGGATATAGTGTTTCATAAATTGAAACCCAGATCTCAAGGACGAAGGCTAGCTCACAGATTTTGTTTCTTTCTTACGATTCTTTCTCCGATTTCCTTTTTTCCGATCTCCCCTCCTTCAAGTAGTTTTAGGTTTTATTTATAGGTTATAATTTTAGATGAATTAGGAACTTTTCTGATTGTCGTTACTATTTGATTTACTTTAGAAGTTAGTGATTAGATTAGAGGAAATTTGGGATTGCAATTGATTTGTTGTAAGTTAGACTTTAGATTAGTTATAAATCAGAGATTTGATTGAGATAGAAATTGATTATGTATTTGATCTGAATTGTTTGTTGGACGATCTTGTATAGAGTTCGTTTTCTTTTGTAAATATTTTATTCATAAAGCCTGATTTGGTACGAATTTGATTTGCACAGTATCTGTTTCATGGGTTTTTGTTTTTTGGGCTGGATCAAAAATAGGGTTTCTTGCCCTAAGTTGACTTGTTCAAACTCCAACAAAAGTAATAATAAAATAGTAAATAACAGAAATAATAATATTATTAATATTAATAATGTTTTGAATAATAGTAATAAAAAATAAATACAACAAAAACGCAGATGGACCTCTGCTAAAAAGAAAATGGGCCTTTCAAAAATGACGACCCGATCTGGGCCTCTAATCTTAACAAAGTCTCTAATCCAACTAAGAAATACCACCCCTCTTGTTCATTCTAAACGGGCTTTAGAAAATTACTTAATGGGCCAAATGAACTAAGATTTCATTTTCAAGCAAGCAAACCCTCTTTCTACTTAATAATGTACCTCCTTTCTAATTGTGAGGAAAGCTTAATGGGCCATCAGATTTTAATGGTCCATCTTTGGAAACGATACACCCCCTCTATAAACGTAAACCCCATATCATATATATTAATTTTAAAACAATATATTATAAATAAAATGAAAATATTGGAAATTAATAACAATAAGGAATAAATTATTCTGAAATACGTAGGGCAAATTTGTGGTATGACACAATATCAATACTAATATATCACACAGAGACACTTTTGCAAAGAAGAGCATACAATTACATGTCCCCATATATATGTAATGATGCAAAAAAAATAGATAACGAGTATAAAATATTACCAAACATGTAATACAATTGCATGAATAATAATGAATGCGATGTAAGAGAAAGCTAGTCAAGTTGCTTCTATATCGTCACAGTTACATAACACATCATAATGGAACTCCCGATGTTATACACGCATGTGCCTAGAATAGCAACAAGAACATGTCACTACTCAATCCAAAATGAAAATATTTCCATAAAATGTGACTCAACTACAACAAAAATTGTACATGCAATTAACATGCTTACATTCAACTCATGCACAAATGCAAGAAATGATAATAGAAACACATACTTGTACATACAAGAACAAATTTATACAAATGTGAAAAAAATTAATACATGAAGTCATTATAAGCATATAGATTGAGAACGAGCAATAGTTATCAATCAAAAATTTTGGAAATGAACATTCATGGTTTTCATCAAATGAGAACATATCAAGAATTTTTCATCAACTAAACACGTACTAATAAAAATTTTACTTTCAAGGAGAAATTTGGAACAATATTACCTCACTCTTGATGGAATGGAAGTTGCAATCACATGATGTAAATACTCAAACAAAGTGTTAGAGAAAAGTATAAAAGTGCAAGCATCATAATAAAGAAAGAAATATTAGAGACATTAATACCCCTGAAATCCTCATGTTTGTTGAAAAACGGTTTGGTTGCAAACGTTTTTGTGAAAACATTGTCAAGTTGATTTTTTTACTATCAAAATGCTCGAACACAAGATCCCCTTTTTCAACATGATTGTGAAGGTAGTTTCCTAAACATGTGTTCCTTCTTTGAGTTACTTTATTTTGAGTATATGAAAGTAATTCAACTCACCATAAAACTCATTTTAAACACTCTCTATATAAGCTTAGAGAACTCTTTGACAAGTTACATGTTAGTAGAATTAAATATGATATAGTGTCAAATGTGTTATATGTTTGATGTTTTAATGAAGCTAAACATGCTTGTGTACACATAAGTGTTTATAAGATAAAATACATGAAAATATAGTATGATGAGATCATTACAAGTATATAAATTAAAAGCATACCATGATTATCAATTAATAATTATTTTGCAAATAAATACTCATTATATATATATATATATATATATATATATATATATATATATATATATATATATATATATATATATATATATATATATATATATATATATATATATATATATATATATATATATATATATATATATATATATATATATATATATATATATATATATATATATATATATATATATATATATATATCATACACCATGTATGACATGCAATTAGAAAAATAAACAAGTAAAAGAGATAATTTACTAATAAAGCAAAAGTTAAATTCGAACCAAATGCAACTTATGCCACACAGATTTTCGTAAAACACGATCTTACCACTTTTCAATTTGACAAAGTACCCAAAAATATAACTTGTGATGAGTCTAAGAAGGTAATTAATTTGATAATCATTCATTTTTATTGAACTCTCATATTTATCCTTTTCATGTTACTTATCTTTCTCCTCCTCATATTTCACTGATGCGGGTTGGTCAATTCCTTCTTCGGGATCATGGAGTATGTCTCTTGAAAATAAACCTATATCATGAAATGAAATAACTTTTTCGAGTATTTTCGGATATAACATCCAAATTAACTTACGCATCTTTTACCAATAAAATAAAACTTGTTGTTTCTTTCTAGATCACATAATCAATCATCTTTCCCCATATACAATAGAATTAGAAGATGTTCATATGCTTTGAGCCACCATAAATGAGAATCATATTCTCTTCATATAGTTAAGACAAACGTACCTTTAAAAACAAAAAGACAAGCTAGGTACCCAGTCTTCATTAGGTCCTTGGGGGTTAGTGAAACAATTGGTTTCATTTGGGCAAGTCTTTCATTTAACCAAAGTGACAATTTAAATCTTCACCATCACTAAAATCACTATCGTATACGTGCTCACACTTAGAGGACCTTGAACTTAATTCCCTAAGAGATTTAGACTTTTTTCTTTCCTCCTTATTTATGTCTTTCTTATTTTTCTTCTTTTTCCCAAGCTTTTTCTTATGTTTGTCTAAGAAAGTAAGTTTTTTCTCATGTTCTTCAAACTTACTAAACAATACAATGAGATCAAGTGTTGTAATATCATTAGCTTCCTTGATTGGGGTGACCTTCGGTTGCCAATTCTTAGTAAGACATCTCACAAATTTGTTAGTAGCAATGTCATTGGAAATAAGATTACCAAGTGTGTTCAAACGATTAATGAGATTTAATGTATTTTTCTTATCATCATTATTCCATAGTGCTTTCGGCTTAGATGTGACAACTCCATTACCATTTTTTGAGTAATAGCGTCACACATATCCTTGTCATATTAATTAACATGAATGTGTATACAAGCTTTCCAATAACTATAGTTTTCTTCTGGAAAAAAATTTGGGGCATTTTTGTAATCCTCTTAGGTTCATACGCCATTTTCTAATAAGAGTTTCAAAGCACGGAATAAACTCGAGCTCTAATACCACTTGTTAGACTATGACAACATATTTGGAGGAGGGTGAATAGATACCCAACTAAAAAATAACCTTTCAAACATAGGTATTAAAACTTATTTGTAAAAAATTATTGAGCGAAAGGTTTTTGGCCTAGATTAAAATAGTAGTAAAAAAAGAACCTTGTTATTGGAAACTCGGATATGCACAAGCCATGTAGAATTAAGATAATGGTAAAAATAAATCAACATAATAATATCTCAATTAATAGTTGAAAATCAAACACAACGGTTTCCTATTTCCAATGAAATCATATTAAAAAAATAACTCGACACTTCATCGAACATGTTGCGCACAATCAATATTTCATGATTTTATTTGAGCTTAGTAGATATATAAAAGAACTTACAGTCAAAGTGATTATAAGCTAAACAACAAAGTAATTTAAACTTTAACAATCAAAGTAAAATTCTATACAAATTGATCAATCAAACAACACATTTAACAAATTGTACATAGAGAGTAAATGAGAGTAAGTGATTGATCATTGCAATTTTCTGTTGATTTGAACAAGCTAAACAATTTGTCAAAGACTTGGTGTATGTTGTACCCCAACTTTTGACCCTAAGATCCCTTCATCATACCATATTGATTCAATCACAACAAGGCCGCATTAGGGCTTTTGGTTCTCCTCCCTATCTTTAGATTTGCTCTTTGAGGAATCACCAAGCACCTTAACTTGTTTTTCTTTTGTGATCATGCATATTTTGTTTTTACTTTCCTTTTAATTAATAAAATTCAATGTTGTTTTGTCTTACTTATTAATAATGTATGTGAAGGCAATGTGGCTTAGTAAGTTGATCCATGGGTTCATGAGTTTATTTCCACACCCTAGTCAATAAAGCTTGAGAAGTTCAAACCTCACCATTGAAGTTACTTTGGAAGAAATTTAATTGTAAGGTTTATCTTGGTTCACCACATTTCAAAGTTATCAAGATTGATTCAAAGGTACAAGGGGGTTGATTGAAGAAGTTGTCATGTTTGGACAAGGCTTTGTTCCTATTGGTCACAAGTACATATTTCTCTCAATTCTCAAGATATGGAAGTGCTTTTAGTGGCTATGAGTACTCATTATTATCCTCAACAAATTCTATTTACAAAGAAAGAGTGGTGGTACAAGAAGGTTATTCAAAATTGTCAAAGTTCCTCAAAGCATTTTCTTAATCTAGGAGCTAGGATTTTGAACTTCAAAGAAGTATATCTTGCTCATATTTTGCTACTTTTGAGTGATTCCAAAGACAATCCTTATCTTTAAAGGTTTATTAACAAATCACTTAAAAAGTTTCAAGGAGTTTTCATGTGGAATAAACTTGATGATGAAGAAAGATTACAAGTCCTCCAGATGAATCCCAAATTTCACATGCGTGAATTCAAATGATCATAACTTGGTCAATTTTTATCACCTAGAGCCCACTCTTTTTCCAAAATTATCTTAAGGATGTGAAATTTATTCCTTCTTTTATGTGCAAAGTGAGAAAATGGATGGAAGATGCCCTAAGAATACAAAGGATTATAGGTCATTTCATAATTTTTTGCCAACTTCAACAATTCATAACTCTCTCAATTTTTGGAGATTTTGAATGGTTCAAGTTTCAAAATGTCATTCAAGAGGTCTATTTCATGCCATCTTTTTTTGTCAAGAGCAAATTCCAATATTAAGGCCATGTTTGGATGCAAAACATTATAGGTAATTTTTGAAGAAAAACTTGAAATATTTCTAAGTATGGAAAGTCAACTTCTTTTTCCCAACTTTTACTCATTGCAACTTTCAGCTCAAACATACATTTGATTCCATTCTTTTCCCATTGAAAATATTGTAATCTCACCTTTCTAAAGCTTCAAGAATCATACCCTAAGACCCCTTGAGCTGAGAATGCCATTGGTTTGAACTTGGTAACTTGAAACTGAAGTTTCTTCAAAAGTCAGAATTTGAAATCATTGATTTAGCTTCTAAACACTTTTTTCTCATCGTTTTTTCTTCTAAACATGTTTAGTGAACTTCCATAAGTGATTAGCATAGAAAAACACTCATTTTGGATGAGTTTTGATCAATATAGAAGTCACACTTTTCTTGTTTGCAACTTCACACGATTTCCCTTCAAACTTCATCATTACACACGCTTGAACATTCCATTTGATTCCATATAAATAGAGGGTCATCCCTCATTCATTTCCTCAAGCTTGAACAACCAGAATCACCCTGCCAAACTTTCTCCATAACTCATTTTTCTGCAACTTCGAAATCAGTGTTCAAGCCTTTTTCAATCCAATTTTTCTATCAATTCACCTTCCTTGATCTTCCCTGAAGCTAACCATACAATTACCTTTAAGAACCGTGACCTATATTATTCCATAATAGTCGAGTTTCAGTGCTCTGCAACTTAACTTCAATAGGTATATTTCTCCATCAACTCTTCAAAACTTTGACATCATTGTGAAGCTCTCATTGCCCTAGTTCTAGTTGCAACACTTGCTTTTATCTGGAAACACATTTTCACCATGAAAATTAAAATCTCTTTTCAAAACTTCTCTTCCAAATTGCTTGAGCTACATATTATATAAATTTGTCGCGAAGGTGTGGTTGTTTTCGTCTTGAAGAGATGAAGCGAATGGCATAAGTCTCGTGCTATAATTTTACAGATTGAGCAACCTGATTTTGGGACTGGCTGGAGGTTGAAGATGACAAACGTGTCATCTTCCAACCAATGATGGCGTGCCTTTTGTATTTTTTTTAATTTATGATTTATACTTGATCCTATGTTTATTCAATAATGACCATGATAAGCACAGCGCGCCAGATCCCTTGGATTTGATTACTAACGCGTTTTGACTCTCATCCAATGGTCCACATATTTTTTACTTTATTTTTTATTTCTGATTTTTATATTTAATTGCTTTAAACTTCAAAAAATCATAAAAAATTCATTTTTAGTCCAAAAAATTTGAAACAATTATGAAAAATATTTTTGATTTTTCTCTTTCTAATTTTTATTTTTTCACAACTTTATTCTGTGTTTTGATATTTTTTATAAATTTTCACTTTATTTGAATTGTTTTAAATGTTTAAAAATACTTTTATGCATTTTTAAATTCTGAAAAAATATAGAATGATCCAATGATATTGTAACAAATATTGGTGACCTCATTACTTTTTATTTCTGACATTGTTATTTTTTTATCATTTTTGGGTTATTTTATTCATTTCTTTTAATTTTAAAAAATATTTTCTGACTTTAAAAATTACCAAAAATTTTATAAAAATATTTGAGTTCATTTCTGATTTTTCTATGCTCTTACTTAATATTTCTTGATTAGTTTGAACATAGTGATTATTTTTCTCTCTTTTTTCTATTTTAAAACATTTTTAAAACCTTTTTAATGTATATATTAAATGCAATATTGTTTTTTGATTATTTTCTGGCTGATATTGGTTTGAATTTATGATCATGAACTTTATTAACATTTGGATCCATGGTGTTGAGCCTAACTCCATAAAAATGGATGAATGATTTTAATAATAGTTTGATTAAATTTTAATTCAAATATGGTTTGTATATTCTTTCCCACCCTTCTTCATCTTGTCCCTTTCTTATTGCACTAAGTGTTATTGGAGCATAATATCTATATCATGTCTCAAAATAAATGATGCATAGATTTCTATTTACCGGCCTCAAATAGGTGTGACTTCTATATAAGTCCACTTACGATTGCTTAACATAGCGCTAAATTTTGTCCCGATTTGAATAAATGATCATTCGTGGCCCAAACTTATGTTTGCAAGCCCAAGTATGTTAATTTGATCTCTTTGATCCAATAACCTTGAGATTCATTGTGTGGAGGCTTTGGTTCTACCAATTCTCTAATGGATCTATAACACTTTTGGTCAACGCGGATCACTTAAACATCGTTGATCATTAAATGGTACTTTTGAGGATTCCAAATGGATGATATACTTGACAAAAAGCAAATGCAACTTGTTGTGTGGAGGCTTTGGTTCTACCAATCCTCTAATGAGTTCCAAATGCAAATTTCAAGATGGTCATCCAACTAACCACTAATTATTAAATTGTTTTTTTACTTTATGCTTTTATTTTTATGCTTTATGTACCATTTACCTTAAGCATTACATTTCATGCCATTTTTATTTTCCTCAATAGAGCATTTATATTCTTGTCATTTTTATTTTGCTCACTTGAGCTTTTCTTTTCTCTTTCAAGACACCTAATAATCAACATGAACCATAAAATGCTTTAATGATACTTGGACTATTTGGTTACTATCCTTGACATTGTGGAGTATTGGACTTCTTGGACTTAGGATTAGAAACCTTGGCCTATGTTAGAGACCTTGTGACTGTAATTGATAGCTTGTCTCAGTTCTTGAGGTTTACCTCAAGACATTGGTTTGTTTGTTTGTTTTGTGTGCAGGTTATTGTGATTATATACTTTGTTTGTAATCTTGAATTCACCCGTATACAGCCGTTACTCTGTCCAATTTTTATGAAGACTTAATACACTTGAAGTTTGGTTATCAAGAGGTCTAGTATCTTTGCTTGTTTGGTTTCATTCCAAAGAATGGGAATTCTATCTTGACACATAATGTCAAGTATTGGCTTCTTGTTGGTTAGATGGTTCTTATCCCTAGCTTTTACCTTATGCTTTAGGATTGTCCCTTCTTCTCCTCCCATCTTCTTTAATTTCAAAAATCTCCCCCCTCCTTTTGAAAACCCTTCTTGTTTCTAAACTTGAACCACTTTCATAATAAACTTGGACTTAGGTCCATGCATTTTTCAAAACATTTTCATAAATAAAATTCAATCAACTTAATAATACCTTGACATTTTTTTGAGAAGACTAAAAGTCAATCAATCTCATTTAAAACCATTTATGCCACTTTGGATTTCTATTTTAAAACCTTTTTCAAAAGATTAGACTCTTGTCAATCCAGGTAGTGATGCAAATAACTATACTTCTACAATATATAATGAATTAAGATATTTTCCACTTGGATGTTGAGTGAGGTGATGTTAATTTTAAAATCCAAGCCATATCCTCCACTTTGAGATGATGCAAATTCTCCTTTCTCATGATCGTGGGTAGTAAGTATGTTTTCCACACGGATATTGACGATGATGTCTTATCTCATAAAATTAACCAACACACTTGTGTTTTAATTTTTTTTTAAAAAGAGGAACTACGTGTACCCTGATCCCCTATTGCACGAAAGGTGGTACGTAGGCACTAAAGGTTCACAACCGCGGCGGGTTCAAAAATCATAAAAAATATATTTCTTTTCTCACCTCCACCATCTATTTTACATGCAATATTTTATAGCCAAAATATACAGATTTTTTCAAAGAGGTTCCTGCGGAGTACCGTAGATGTTTATGATGCTAATACCTTCCCTTTGCATAACCAACCCCCTTACTTAAAATATTTCCCACTCTTTTGGGTTACTCGATCTTTTCCCATTTCTTTGGAAATAATAAAGCGCGATGGCGATTTTTATTTTGATTTGTATAAGTCTAGTCAATCCAATGGCTTGGTCTTAAACATTTCTACCACTACAAAAAAATGGCGACTTCACTGGGAAAAGATTGACCTCTTGTTGGTCCATCCCTAAGTGGGTTGAGCCTATCTTTGTTTTTATCTATATATGTGTTATTGTTGTTTATGTGTTATATGTTGTATATATGTTTGTCTGGATTTTCTTGGCTTTCAGGGGCTTGGTGATTACTTATAAGTCCTATACCCGGACTTGGGAAAACTTTAAGGTGGGACGGACGGTATAGTCATGTTAACTTTGAGGGAGTAATCTCAAAAAAGGAGGCATGAGATCCCCCACCTTGTGGAGGCCCCATTTAATTGTAGTGTAGTTTACCGAGTAATCGAGAAGATGTGCTGCTTTCGACCTGGGAGCCTGCTGAAGCCGAGGACCGTAGAATACCTAACCCATCTTGGCCTTTTAGGTGTAGTGCGGAAGCTATGACAGAGTAATCCGGAAATATTTGTCACTGATACTACACTCGGACGAGTTTTTCTTGAGAACATTACTAATTACTGAGTTAATCAGGAAGTCGGTAATATCCGAAGGAAGGAGGTAGACTCTGGGAACCTCTAGAACCTTATTCGGAAGGTGATAACTCTTAGACCATACCTTATGGGTAGTACATTCGACCTCATGCTCGTAATGTTGAACCTATGAACCCTATGTTTGTGATCTTGTGTGTGACTATTGCATCATGCATCCATGCACTCATAAGCATCTTTTGAAGAAATTTTATTTCAAGGGACTTGAAGGTTGACCATTTATGAATATCTCAGGTACCTTTTGACCATGGATTATGGAAAAAGAAAGAACGAAAAATATAGTTTCAGAGATCCCAAGATAGACGAGTTGATCAGTCTAATTCTTGAGATTGAGTGTTTTGCATATTTTTGGAAGAAGTATGGATCCATCATTCCTCTCAGGAAGCTTAGGATGAAGGAGGGTATTCTCTCGACCTTGGTCAAGTTCTATGATTCGATGTATCATTGTTTTACTTTCCCCGACTATCAGTTGATGCCTACACTAAAGGAGTATTCTTATTTGTTGGATTTACCTATTATCGATCATGTTCCTTTTACTGGTTTGGAGGGTGGGCCAAAACCACATGAGATTGTTACTTTGATCCATCTGGGGAAGTCTGAGGTTGAATCCCATATGACTACTAAAGGAGGGATTAGAGGATTACCAGCTCAGTTCTTATTGGAGAAAGCTCTTTACTTTGCCAGGATGAAGAGTACAGTCGCTTTTGAGGCCATCTTTTCTCTACTTGCTTACGGATTGTTTTTATTTCCTAATGTGGATACGTTTGTTGACGTTAATGCTATTAGGATCTTCATGATTGGAAACCTAGTTCCTACATTTTTGGGTGATGCTTATTACTCTATTCATCTTCAGAGTTCTTATCATGGGGGGATGATTATCTGTTGCACGGCTCTGTTGTACTGTTGGTTTATTTCTCATATGCCTCAGTATGATGCCTTCTGGGATATCGGGAAGGAACCCTGTTGGGCTCCTAAGATCATGGCGCTTACTCACTCAGATATTGATTGGTATCATCGAGATTACCATGATGTAGAGATTGTCGACAGTTGTGGTAGTTTCCCCAATGTACCTCTTCTTGGCACAAAGGGAGGAATTAACTACAACCCTGTTCTTACACGATGACAGCTTGGTTATCCGATGAGGGATAAACCAAATAATATTCATTTGAGTAGTTTCTTGTTGAAGGAGGGAGAAGACCATAAGTAATTTAGGGAGAAGATTACAAAGGCCCGGGGTCACATTCATAGGAATAGTAGGAAAGACTTGGGACCTAGGGGGTTGTTTCTTTGGAGCCTTATCTCTAGTGGGTCAAAACGAGAGTTATTCAGTTGAAGATGATGTATTCTCGGGAAACGCCTATGCCTGACTTATTTGTGAAGACCACTCCTCCCTTATTTCATGATGTGGAAGAGCTATAGCTTGCTTTGATCAGGATGCAGCAGGAAAAGGATGCTTGGAAGAACAAGTTCCAAACATTGGAGATTTCCTATAGAGCAGACTTGAAGGAGAAAGACGACTTGATTGAGATTCTTGAGAGTCGGGCTGTAGAGGCCATGGAGAGGCAAGGGGATTTATTTTCTCCTAAGCCTCAGTCAGATGCTAGTTGCTCACTTCAGGATTCAGATGATTGGAAGGAGCTTGCCACCAAATATGCGGAAGAAAATCAGAGGTTGAAGGTTCAGATTTCCAGGTTTACAGGGAAGCGCCAGCCTATAGAGTAATCTCCATCAGTTTTACTTCTTAGGGTTTCATACTTTATTTTCATCTTGTACTTGGGATTATTGAAACTTGTACTCCATTTTGAAGTTATTATAATAAAAGTTTTCAGTATTTCGAATGTGTTATTACTTTGATATTTGCAATGTGTCTATAAGTCCCTTGAAATATTAATAATAAAATAAATCATGTGCATTGCATGTCATGCATCATATTGCACATATTTCTTGAATTTTTTATGCATATCCAGGTGTCTTACCAAGCTTCTTTACTTCGTTCAACAAGCTGTCTCACCACTACAACACTCGAGCTAATTTCAGAAGGAAGATGGACAACTTAGAACAAGAGAATTGCGAGCTGCGCGAGGAAGTTTCTGCTCTGGAGGCCAGCATGGCCACTGCTCTGATGGAATCTCTGGTGGCTGCTCAGAATCAGCCACCGAGTGTTCAACCTCAACCAACAAGGGTTACTACTGAAGCTATGACTATTCTTATGTCTGCTACTCCAGCTGTTGTTCAGAATCGCATGCCTCAAGGTTGTCCATGGGGAATGCCAGAGAACTTTGCGCCTGAAGGTTTCAATCTTGGTCGTCAAGATATTCCAGTTGTTCAAACTACTGTTACTCCTGCACATCATGTGGTGCATGTTGCTCCTGTTGCGCCTCATTTGGTAAATGTGGTCCTGTTTGCTAATTATGATATGTTTCGTCCTTTTCCTCCACCAAGTGAAGACTTGGGTCTTTATGATAGAATGGATGATTTTCAAGAACATTTTGATAAGATGCAGAGGGAGATGAAGGCCCTCAGGGGAAAGGAATTGTTCGAGAAGAATGTGAATGATTTATGCTTGGTCTCAAATGTCAAGATACCTGCGAAGTTTAAAGTCCCAGAATTCGAGAAATACAAGGGCAACACTTGTCCTCGTGTTCATCTTGTGATGTATGTAAGAAGAATGTCTACCCATATTGATGATCAGCGTCTGCTGATTCACTTTTTTCAGGATAGTTTGACTTGTGCTGCGTTGAAGTGGTATATGAGTTTGGACAATATCAATATCCATACTTTCAATGACTTGGGAGAAGCCTTTATCAGACAATACAAATACAATATGGACATGGCGCCTGACCGTGAACAACTCGGGGCCATGGTCCAGAAGGACAAGGAATCATTCAAAGAATATGCATAGAGATGGCGTGAGGTATCCTCCCAAGTGATTCCTCCCATGGAAAAGAAGGATATGACTAAGATTTTCTTGAAGACCCTGGGTACTTTCTACTACGAGAGGATGGTAGCGAGTGCGCCAAGTGACTTTACTAAAATGGTAGGCATGGGTATTCGATTAGAAGAGGCTGTAAGAGAGGGTCGTCTAACAAAAAGTGAAAGTTACGGAAGTGAGAAGAAGTCATCCTATGGGTTTGCCAAAAATAAGGAAGGATATACAAATGCTATCATGCAAGAAAGGAGGGTTAATCCTCCTAGAAGAAATTATCAACGTCATCAACAGGTTTCCTCAGTGGCTATAGTTGTTGGTGTAGCTCCAACTAGTGTTGCTTATCAGAGACCATCCCATCAGAGGAATCAAGGGTATAATCAGAGAAGGGAGAGTTATGACCTTATTCCTATGAGCTATACAGAATTACTCTCGGCATTAATTCAGAAGAAGTTGGTTCAGACCAGACCACCTCCCATTGTACCATCACCATTGCCTTGGTATTACAAGGCAGACCAAACATGTGCTTTTCATCAGGGAGCACCAGGGCACAATGTTGAGAACTGCTATCCTTTGAAGACTGAAGTAAAAAAATTGGTGAAGTCTGGTATCTTATCTTTCAAGGATGTGGGCCCTAATGCGAAAGATAATCCTCTACCCAAGCATGGAGGAGCAAATGCTGTGAACATGGTGGCCGGCTTTCCAGGCGACTTTCGGATTTTTGATGTTAATTTAGTTAGAGGAGATTTGGTGAAAATGCATGCATACCTTTGTGAATTTAGCTGATATACACATGACCATGTTGTTTGTGCTATTTGCAGTACGGATATACGGGGTTGTGACAAGATAAAGGCTGATTTGCAGGAGATGATGGATGATGGCCTCGTCCGCATAATTAAGCATAGGGAGGAGTATGAAGAGGAAGTAAACATGGTTTATGGATGTCCTGGAGAGTTCAGAATCTTTGAGGTGGAATATATGAATGAGGATCTTGTACAATTGCATGCTACTTTCTGCCACATGGCTGGTCAGGTAGAACATCAGTATGGATCTTGCCGAATTTGCTGTCGGAACTCCCGAGGATATTTAATTGTAAGGAAAGGTGTTCAGTTATTGTTGGATAATGGAACTATCAAGTTTACAGGCCAAAGGGGTGATTACCATGAAGTTGATGTCATTGAGGTTTGTTTGGCTGAAGAAGAGTTGGATGATGATTATGCCTCTGCAGATGAGTTCTTCTCCTCGGATGAAGATTTTTTTCCAATGATGACTCTGTAATGACTGAATGTGTTGAAGAGGGAGTAAATGTTATTGTGCCTTGTTTCGGTGCACCTACCCATTTTGAAGTTGAATATCATAGCAAGCCAGCTATTACTCCATTGGTGATTAGTTTGTCGGGTCCCGTCCCCTACAAGTCAGATAAGGTTGTACCCTACAAATATAATGCTACAATTTTAGAGGATGGTGTGGAAGTTACCATCCAGCCAATGCCTAATGTTCGAAATATTGATAAGACTAGCAGGGTGACCCGCAGTGGTCGTGTATTTGCACCAGTTGTTCGTGGAGATGTTAGTACTGGAAAGAAAGTTGTGGAAATTGTCGAGGAAAAGAAGGTTACGGGTGAATCTAGTGGAGCTACGCTAGAAAAAGAGGTGGACAATATTTTGAAGATAATAAAGATGAGCGACTACAAAATTGTAGATCAACTACTGCAGACTCCTTCAAAAATATCTATCTTGGCTTTATTGATGAACTCCTCTGCTCACAAAGAATCTTTGATGAGGGTATTGGACCAAGCTTTCATGGAAAGTGACATGCCTGTAGACCAATTCAGAAGTGTAGTATGGAACATTTCCTCA
Organism: Vicia faba; assembly: GCA_948472305.1. Taxonomy (NCBI): domain Eukaryota; kingdom Viridiplantae; phylum Streptophyta; class Magnoliopsida; order Fabales; family Fabaceae; genus Vicia; species Vicia faba. The sequence goes on from OX451739.1 coordinate 1,094,873,921, forward strand.
TGTAATAACCTGAGTTTCTGCGACAATGAACTGCCCGATGAAGGAAGGAATCTCAATCTGGCCCTCCACATCTCTATGAACTGCAAGAATGATTCATTATCCAATGTGATGATTGATGACGGATCTGTATTGAACGTTATACCAAGGAGCACGCTTATGAAGTTGAAATATCAAGGAACACCCATGTGCCCAAGTGGCATTTTTTTGAAAGCATTTGATGGATCAAAGAAATCTGTTATTGGTGAAGTGGACTTGCCTATTCATATTAGCCCACATTTGTTTCAAATTACTTTCCAGATCATGGATATTGTACCCGCTTATAGATGCTTGTTAGGACGGCCCTGGATACATGAGGTAAGGGCTGTCACTTCGACTTTACATCAGAAGTTGAAGTTTATGCATGAAGGAAAATTGGTAATTATAAACGGAGAACAAACATTATTGATATCTCATTTGTCCTCTTTCAGTATTGTGAAGGTGGATGAAGCTGCTGTTGGAACCCAGTTCCAAGCTTTATCCATTGATAATATAAGAGGAAATGAGAATTTTATGGCTTCGTTCAAGGATGCTCAGCAGGTTTTGCGTAATGGCCATAGTGAAGTATGGGGACAGATTATTGATCCACCTGTAAACAAGAATAGAGTTGGCTTGGGGTTCTCTATCAAAAATGATAAAGGTAAGAGCATGAAGCTGAAGTCTGCTGCAGGAAAGTATCAAGATATCTTTCGTAATGGGGGTTATCTTCATCCAATTGTTTCTGGGATTAATGCCATTTTGGAAGATGAAGGAGATCCAGAAATGCCAAATTATGTGATGCACGGAGTTAGGGTTCATAACTGGATCACCATTGATGTTCCTACTTGCATACATGTTTCGAAGTATTTGTTTTTTGTTAATCTTTTTGAAACGATTTCACTCTACCCAAGGTTAAAGTAATAATATTGTATGGGCTTATCTGTTTGCTGTGATTTTTAAAATCAATAATAAAAGTTGTCTTTGTCTCCCAAATTATGTTTTTATTTTTTTATTTTTTCTTGGAAAATGGTAATCAGAAAGAACCTTTCAAAATAAATAATAACTGAAATTCAATTTGCATGATCACTTGTTATATGTGTCAGTTTCTAAAAGCAATCATAAATCATATGTGCAGATTAATTAAAAAACTCGTTGAATACAATGACCCTGAACCCTCTCCCAACTTTGAATGTCCTGTGTACGGGGCTGAAGAAGAAGACTATGATGAGATTCCGGAAGAGGTCTCACGGTTGCTTGAGCCCGAGGAGAAGGCCATTCATCCATATAAAGAGCCTTGGGAAGTAATCAATTTGGGTTCAGAAGAAGATCCAAAAGAAGTCAAGATTAGAGCATTGTCGCATCCTGGTGTGAAGAGCAAGTTGATCGACATGTTGAAAGAGTATGTGGATATTTTTGCTTGGTCTTACCAAGATATGCCTGGTCTAGATACATATATTGTAGAGCATCGTTTGCCGTTGAAGCCAGAGTGCCCGCCAATCAAGCAGAAGTTGCAAAGAACTCACCCAGATATGGCAGTAAAGATCAAAGAGGAAGTTAAAAAGCATATTAATGCCGTTTTTCTTGTGACATCAGTGTACCCTCAATGGATTGCCAATATTGTCCTAGTACTGAAGAAAGACAGAAAAGTTCGCATGTGCGTATATTACAGAGATCTAAATAAAGCTAGTCCAAAATATGATTTTCCATTGCCACACATTGATATGTTAGTGGATAGCACAGAAAAATTCAAAGTTTTCTCGTTCATGGATGGATTTTCTGGATATAATCAAATAAGGATGGCTCCTGAGGACATGGAAAAAATAACGTTTATCACACCCTGGGAAACATTTTATTACAGAGTGATTCCCTTCAGGTTGAAGAACACTGGTGCGACGTACCAGAGGGCTATGAAAATCCTATTCCATGATCTGATGCACAAGGAAATTGAGGTATATGTTGATGATATGATTGCTAAATCCCATACTGAAGAAGGGCATGTAGAAGATTTGTTGAAGTTATTTCAGCGTTTGAGGAAGTATCATTTCTGCTTGAATCCAAATAAATGTACCTTCGGTGTTCGGTCAGGGAAATTATTGGGTTTCATTGTTAGCCAGAGAGGGATTGAAGTTGACCCTGATAAAGTCAAAGCAATTCAAGAAATTCCAGCGCCGAGAACTGAAAAGCAAGTCAGAGGTTTCCTCGGACGTTTGAATTACACCTCCAGATTCATTTCCCATGTGACTTTAACGTGTGAACCGATATTTAAGTTGTTAAAGAAAGATAAAGTTTGTGTGTGGAAAGATGACTGCCAAAGGGCATTTGAAAGTATTAAATATATCTGCTTGAACCTCCTATCTTACTCCCTCCCGTTGAAGGAAGGCCATTGATTATGTATCTGACATTGTTAGATAATTCCATGGGTTGTATTCTGGGACAACAAGATGAAGCAGGGAAGAAAGAGTGTGCCATTTATTATCTTAGTAAAATGATTATTGATTGTGAGTCGTGGTATTCCATGCTGGAAAAGACATGTTGAGTTATGGCCTAGGCGGAAAAAAGTTTGCGGCAGTATATGTTGAATTACACCACTTGGTTGATCTCCAAAATGGATCCAATCAAGTACATTTTTGAAAAGCTTGCTCTTATTGGGAGAATTTCCCGCTGGCAGATGCTATTATCTGAATATGATATTGAATACCGCACTTAAAAAGTTATTGAAAGTAGCGTGTTGACAGATTATCTTGCTCACCAACCAGTTGATGATTATCATTCTGTGAAGTATGATTTCCCCGATGAGGATGTGATGTTCCTGAAAGTGAAGGATTGTGATGAACCATTGCCTGAGGAAGGTCCTGATCCTGAATATCGCTGGACTATGATATTTGATGGAGTTGTGAATGCTTATGGTAAAGGAATTGGTGATGTGATTGTCACTCCACATGGATCACACATTCCTTTTACTGCAAGGTTGACATTTGATTGTACTAATAATATGGCAGAATATGAGGCTTGCATCATGGGTCTCGAGGAAGCTATTGATCTCAGAATTAAAATTCTAGATGTGTATGGCGATTCATCTTTGGTAATAAATAAGATTAAAGGAGAGTGGGATACTCATCACCCCGGCTTGATCTCTTACAAAGATTATGCTAGAATATTGTTACCCTTCTTTAATAAAGTTGAATTCCATCACATCCCTAGAGATGAAAATCAAATGGCGGATGCTCTGGAAACTCTAGCTTCTATGTATCAAGTGAATACTTGGAATGATACACCTCGAGTTATAGTTTGGAGAATGGATAGGCCTGCTCATGTGTTTACAACAGAAGAGGTAGCAGATGAGAAACCTTGGTATTATGATATCAAGCATTTTCTCCAGACTCAGGAATACCCGATTGGTGCTTCAAATAAAGATAGAAATACATTGAGAAGATTGGTTGGCAGTTTCTTCCTCAGTGAAAATGTGTTGTACAAGAGAAATTATGACATGGTCTTGCTCAGATGCGTGGATAGACACGAAGCATACATGTTGATGCATGAAATTCATGAAGGTTCATTTGGCACTCATACCAATGGACATTCGATGGCTAAAAGATGCTAAGGGCAGGTTCTATTGGCTGACAATGGAATCTGACTGTTACAAACTTGCAAAGAAGTGCCATAAATGCCAAATTTATGCGGACAAGATTCATGTGCCTCCGACACTTATAAATGTTATTTCTTCCTTGTGGCCTTTCTCTATGTTGGGTATCGACATGATTGGAACGATAGAACCCAAAGCTTATAATGGACACCGTTTAATATTGGTAGCAATTGATTACTTCACCAAATGGGTGGAAGCTGCTTCATATGCTAATATTACTAAACAAGTGGCAGTGCGCTTCATTAAGCATTATCTCATATGTAGGTATGGTGTACCGAGCAGAATTATCACTGACAATGGCTCAAATCTGAATAACAAGATGATGACAGAACTTTGTGAAGAATTCAAGATTGTCCATCATAATTCATCTTCGTACAAGCCGAAGATGAATGGGGTTGTTGAAGCTGCTAATAAGAATATCAAGAAGATCATCCAGAAGATGGTTGTTACTTATAAAGATTGGCATGAAATGCTCCCTTTTTCTTTACATGGATATCAGACATTTGTCCGCACTTCAACCGGAGAAACCCTGTTCTCCCTTGTGTATGGAATGGGAGTTATGCTCCCGATCGAGGTTGAGATTCCCTCCTTGCATGTGATAATGGAAACCAAGTTGTCAGAGGCTGAATGGGTCCAGGACAGATTTGACCAATTGAATTTGATCAAAGAGAAGAGAATGACAGCTTTGTGTCATGGGTTGTTATATTAGAAGAGAATGAAGAAAGCTTTTGATAAGAAGGTCAAGCCTCGTGAATTCAGAGAAGGTGACCTCGTACTCAAGAAGATCATGTCTTTTAATGCTGATTCTAGGGGCAAGTAGAGTCTCAATTTTGAAGGCTCATATGTTGTCAAGAAAGCCTTCTCTAGCAGTGCATTAATTCTTGAAACTATGGATGGCGAGGAGTTCCCACGTCCCATGAATTCTGATGCAGTAAAGAACTACTTCGCCTAAAGAAATAAAAGAGCATCTCGCTAAGTTGAAAACCCAAAAGGGAGGCTTAGGCAAAAAGGAGCGTCTCGGTAGTCCAAAAACCCGAAAGGGCGGTCTAGGCAAAAATTAGAGACATAAATAGAATAAAATTTCCCGCTAAGTTGAAAACACGCAAGGGTAGCTTAGGGAAAAGTTAGGGACTTTCTTGGCAAGTAACTGCATCAGACAAGACTTCATCATTGAAGCAATAATCTTCTTGATTCTCACCATACTTCAGCAGAAGCTACTACTCAGGATTTCAAAGTTGTTAGAGGGAATAGTGGTAATTGTATCTCAATGTATCTTTTCCATTATATATTACCATTTTCTAAACTTTGTAATTATCCATGGAGTCTCTCCATTCCCAGACTAACATTCTATCAATAAAATTTGAGCTTTTACCCAATTCTTTGTAGTTCTTATTTTTATTCAGCTTACAAAAACTCCATTTATTATTGATAATAATTTTCAAAGCAAAAAGGATTAAATAACAAAATTGTTTTTCAAAAAGAATTTACAACTTACTTTTACTTTAAGATTTTGTGATTCAAGAGGAAAATAAAAGTGGTGATCCCAGGTATGGACGAACTCCAGTAATTTTGGGAAGTTTTGTTTCCCCCCGGGAAGGTTTTCTCAGGTTGTTTTTGCTGGTATGCGTGTGATTCTTGTATATTGAAGACAATACCAATTGGCGTAAGATGCACTATTGGGTTTGTAATCCCAGTGTCCCCAGTCAAGTGTTGGTTATTTTCTAATTTTTGAATTTGCATGATATGAAGACTCAATCCAAGATTCCCCAGTGAAGGCTTCATTATTTGATAGAAGTTTTTCTCCCTGCGCATGCTGAGATTTGACTCATTTACGAAGCATCTCCCTCTTGGCAGTACTTGCATTTCCTTTGATTTCCCTATAATCAGGCAAGGGCAATGTTTTACTTAAGAAGTGTTGAGATGGTTATCAAATTTTTGGGTTTTCATTCGCCAAGTGTTGGGTTTGATTTAAAATCCCCATAAGATTGATTTCTTTCTATAATGTTTGACTTCTTAACTCCCCAAGCCGTTATCCCTGTGAGGTTTCATACTTTTTCCCCAGAGAAGTTAGTGCAATACTCACTCTCAATATTGAAGAACGTTTCTTTGGTTTCCCTAGTGGAGATCATATCTTGGTTTCCTCTCTTTGATGTGGTGTTGACCTCCTCAATAGAGTCAGCATGAGGTCCCCCGATGATATCTCGATGATGAGGCACTATCTTCCCTAGTGAAGTTTGTATGATGTTTCCTCAATGAAGTCATCTCGAAATCCTCAGTCGATGTTTTGCCGATATGGTTTCCATCTGCCTTGTTTGAAATCAGTATTGCAATCCCCAGTAGAAGTGTGGACCGTGAAGGAATTTGTTTCCCCATTGAAGTCTGAGTATTATTCCCCGGTGAAGCCTGGAGAAGGATGTTATATCCCTGTATCAGTACTGTTTTGTCGTTTGATTTGTTTATTTCCAGATTGTGTTCTTCCCCGGTGAAGTTAAGCCATGCAATAGGATTCTGTTTCCTCAGTGGGTGCTTATTTTCTTATGGAATGTTTATCTTGGATGTGATTTAGCCGAGTGTTGATTGTGCCAGAGTGGGTTTTGCCTGGTTATTCCCAGTGTTATATGTCTGTTTTGTTAGCATATACATGATAACACTCATACATTAATACACACATCATGCATAGTTAAATTTAGTAAATCATCATTCATTTGCATTCATTAATATTTTGTTGACATATTACCCTGTTTTGTAGATTTATGTTATCCTCTCTCTAATAGAGTGTCGGCCTTAAGTAGAAAGTGTATATTCTTTCAATTTCCCCACTGAGTTATCCCTCGTGGAAGATTTTTGCTTTAGCCTTCCTGTACAGCTCTTTGTTTAGATGGTTTGGGTTTCCCTCTTGAGTTTATTTCTCAAAGGATGTATTTTGGTTGACTGTTTCACTCCAGTTTATTTCTAGTTTGAATCTTTGTTTCCCAGCGATATTATTACTTTGGATTTCTATAAGCTTCGAACGTTGGTTTGAAAATGTGCATTTATTTTGCACGAGAAGGCTTTATCTCCTCAGTAGGGATATATTGGCATCTCCCTAGGAAGTCGTATTTATTTCCCCAGGAAGCCATATTGCTTTCCCCATAAAGTCATTCTTACAATCCTTCCTATAACAACAAGTAGCAGGTCTCTTTAATTGAGCAACTTATACTTCCCCATAAAAGTCGACGTTACCTTTTTGCTATCTTCTCTATGAGTGGATAGTTTGCAGTATGTTGTCAAAATTAATCCAGTGGATGGCAAGTATTTCGATATGGCAGAGACAATTCATTGTGAAATCCTTACAAGTGATAGTCTCTTTATTTGAGACAGCTTATATATTACCCTTTCCAGGCGGAGTGCCTTGGTTAAATAAGAAGTTGAGACCCATGCTAGGTGAAACATCGTAATTTTGGGAAAAACTTGTTATCTTTTTACTACCCTCATTGAACATTGGTAGTTCATCGTCAGCGAACGGTGATGTTATGATATATTTTCTCTCTACCTTCAGTGAAAGTTGGTAGATCACCATCAGTGAAAGTTGGTGATTATCATCTTTTGCTACCCTCACTGAACGTTGGTAGTTCACTGTCAGTGAACGGCAGTGTTGTGATATTCTTTTATCTTTACCTTCAGTGAAAGTTGGTAGATCACCATCAATGAAAGTTGGGGATTATTATCTTTTTTCTACCTTCAGTGAAAGTTCGTAGTTCATCGTCAGTGAACGGCGATACTATGATATTATTTTCTCTCTATCTTCAGTGAAAGTTGGTAGATCACCATCAGTGTAAGTTGGTGATTGTTATCTTTTTGCTACCCTCGGTGAATGTTGGTAGTTCACTGTCAGTGAACGGCAGTGCTATGATATTCTTTTCTCTCTACCTTCAGTGAAAGTTGGTAGATCACCATCATTGAAAGTTAGTGATTATTATCTTTTTGCTACCCTCAGTGAACATTGGTAGTTCATTGTCAGTGAACAGCGATGTTATGATATATTTTCTCTCTACCTTCAGTGAAAGTTAGTAGATCACCATCAGTGAAAGTTGGTGATTATTATCTTTTTGCTACCTTCAGTGAACGCTGGTAGTTCACTGTTAGTGAACGGTAGTGCTATGATATTCTTTTCTCTCTACCTTCAGTGAAAGTTGGTAGATCACCATCAGTGAAAGTTGGTGATTATTATCTTTTTTCTAACCTCAGTGAATGTTGGTAGTTCATCGTCAGTGAGTGGCAATGTTATGATATTCTTTTCTCTCTACCTTCAGTGAAAGTTGGTGATTGTTATCTTTTTGCTACCCTTAGTAAACGTTGGTAGTTCACTGTTAGTGAAAGGCAGTGCTATGATATTATTTTCTCTCTACCTTCAGTGAAAGGTAGTAGATCATCATCAGTGAAAGTTGGTGATTGTTATCTTTTTGCTACCCTCAGTGAACGTTAGTAGTTCACTGTCAGTGAACGGAATTGCTATGATATTCTTTTCTCTCTACCTTCAGTGAAATTTGGTAGATCATCATCAGTGAAAGTTGGTGATTATCATTTTTTGCTACCTTCAGTGAACGTTGGTAGTTCATCGTCAGTGAACGGTGATACTATGATATTCTTTTCTCTCTACCTTCAGTGAAAGTTGGTAGATCACCATCAGTGAAAGTTGGTGATTATTATCTTTTTTCTACCTTCATTGAGTTTTGGTAGTTCATTGTCAGTGAATGGCGATGCTATGATATTCTTTTCTCTCTACCTTCAGTGAAATTTGGTGGATCACAATCAATGAAAGTTGGTGATTGTTATATTTTTGCTACCCTCAGTGAATGTTGGTAGTTCATCGTTAGTGAACGACGATGTTATGATATATTTTCTCTCTACCTTCAGTGAAAGTTGGTAGTTCATCGTCAGTGAACGTCAATGAATTTTTCTCTCTACCTTTTGTAAATGTTGGTAGCCCACCGTTAGTGAATGTCGGTGTTATTATTATTTTCTCTTTCTACCTTCAGTGAATGTTGGTAGTTTTTCCTTCGACAAAACTTGGTTTATCCTCTGACCTTTTTACCATCCTCCATGGGTCATTATCTTTTTGATTTTTTATCTCCTATTTAGCCAGGATTGCTACTACCTTATATCCTCTTTGGGTGTTATACCAATAGAGTCGGGTATTTTGATCCACCAGTGATTTATTTTCCTGGTTGGGTTTATTTTTTTATCTTTATTTCCTTTGCTACATCCCCAGTGGTGATTTGTGTCCCTTTGAATTTGTTCATATACATTCATACTCATAAGAATTTCAAGTCATCTTAGGGCCAAAATAGGGTTTGTTTTATATTTAAGTATCTTCGATCACATCGACACGAAGATTTTTAACCTTCGTATCTCCAGATAGAAGAAACTTAAATAAGGGCAGCTGTTGTACCCCAATTTTTGCCCCTAATATCCCTTCATCATGCCATATTGATTCAATCACAACAAGGTCACATTATGGCTTTTGGTTCTCCTCCCTATCTTTAGCTTTGCTCTTTGAGGAATCACCAAGCACCTTGACTTGTTTTTCTTTTGTGATCATGCATGTTTTGTTTTGACTTTCCTTTTAATTAATAAAATGTAATGTTGGTTTTTCTTACTTGTTAATAATGTAGGTGAAGGAAATGTGGCTTAGCAAGTTGATCCAAGGGTTCATGAGTTTATTTCCATACCCTAGTCAATAAATCTTGAGAAGTTCAAACCTCACCATTGAAGTTAAATTGGAAGAAATGGCATGGCAAGGTTTATCTTGGTTCACCGTATTTCAAAGTTATCAAGATTGATTCAAAGGTACAAGGGGGTTGATTGAAGAAGTTGTCATGTTTGGATAAGGCTTTGTTACCATTGGTCACAAGTGCACATTTCTCTCAATTCTCAAGATATGGAAGTGGTTTTTGTGGCTATGAGTTCTCATTATCATCCTCAACAACTTCTATTTACAAAGCAAGAGTGATGGTACAAGAAGGTTGTTCAAAATTGTCAAAGTTCCTCAAAGCATTTTCTTGATCTAGGAGCTAGGGTTTTGAACTTCAAAGACGTATATCTTTCTCATCTTTTGGTATTTTTGAGTGATTCCAAAGACATCCTTCTTATCAAAGGGTAATTAACAAATTTATTCAAAAGTTTCAAGGAGTTTTCATGTGGAAGAAACTTGATGATAAAGAAAGATTACAAGTCCTCCAGATGAATCCCTAATTTCCCATATGTGACTTCAAATGATCATAACTTGGTCAATTTTTATCACCTTGAGCCTAATATTTTTCCATAATGATCTTGAGGATGTTAACTTTATTACTTCTTTCATGTGCAAAGTGAGAAAATGGATGGAAGATGCCCTAAGGATACAAAAGATTATAGGTCATTTCATGATTTTTTGCCAACTTCAACAATTCATAACTCTCTCAATTTTTGGATATTTTGAATGGTTCAAGTTTCAAAATGTCATTCAAGAGGTCTATTTCATGCCATCTTTTTTTGTTAAGATCAAATTCCAAGATGAAGGCCATGTTTGGATGCAAAACATTATAAGTCATTTTTGAAGAAAAAGTTGAAATATTTCTAAGTATGGAAAGTCAACTTCTTTTTCCCAACTTTGACTCATTGCAACTTTCAGCTCAAACATCCATTTAATTCCATTCTTTTCCCATTGCAAAGCTTGTAATCTCATCTTTCTAAAGCTTCAAGAATCATGCACTAAGACCCTTTGAGCTGAGAATTCCATTGGTTTGAACTTGGTAACTTGAAACTGAAGTTTCTTCAAAAGTCTGAATTTGATCTCCTTGATTTAGCTTCTAAACACATTTTTTTTCTGCGCGTTTTTGCTTCTAAACATGTTTAGTGAACTTCCAGAAGTGATTAGCATAGCAAAACGCGCATTTTGGATGTGTTTTGATCAATATAGAAGTCACACTTTTCTTGTTTGCAACTTCACATGATTTCCCTCCAAACTTCATCATTTCACACGCTTGAACATTCCATTTGATTCCCTATAAATAGAGGGTCATCCCTCATTCATTTCCTCAATCTTGAACAGCCAGAATCACCCTGTCAAACTTGCTCCATAACTCATTTTTCTGTAACTTCGAAATCAGTGTTCAAGCCTTTTTCAATCCAATTTTTCTATCAATTCACCTTCCTTGATCTTCCCTGAAGCTAACCATATAGTTGCCTTCAAGAATTGTGACCTATATTGATCCATAGAAGTCCAGTTTCATAGCTCTGCAACTCAACTTCAATAGGTAGATTTCTCCATCAATTCTTCAAAACTTTAATATCATTGTGAAGCTCTCATTGCCTTGGTTCTAGTTGCAACACTTGCTTTTACCTGGAAACACGTTTTGACCATGAAATTTCAAATCCCTTTTCAAAACTTATCTTCCAAATTGCTTGAGCTACAGTTTATATAAATTTGTCGCGAAGGTGTGGTTGCCTTCATCTTGAAGAGACGAAGCGAGTGGCATAGGTCTCATGCTCTAATTTTACAGATTGAGCAACCTGGTTTTGGGACTGGATGGAGGTTGAAAATGACCAACATGTCATCTTACAACCAATGATGGCGTGCCATTTGTATTTTTTTGAATTTCTGATTTATATTTGATCCTATGCTTTATTCAGTAATGACCATGATATGCACAATGCGTAAGATCCCTTGGATTTGATTTCTAACGCGTTCTGACTCTCATCCAATGGTCCACATATTTTTTACTTTATTTTTTATTTTTGATTTTTATATTTAATTTCTTTAAACTTCAAAAAATTATAGAAAATTCATTTTTAGTCCAAAAAATCTGAAAAAATTATGAAAAATATTTTTGATTTTTCTCTTTTTGATTTTTATTTTTTCACAACTTTATTTTGTGTTTTGATATTTTTTTATAAATTTTCAGTTTATTTGAATTGTTTTAAATGTTTAAAAATACTTTTATGCATTTTTAAATTCTGGAAAAAAATATGGAATGATCCAATGATATTGTGAAGACTTAATACACTTGAAGATTGGTTCTCAAGAGGTCTAGTATCTTTGCTTGTTTGGTTTCAATCCAATGAATGAGAATTCTATCTTGACACATAATGTCAAGTATTGGATTCTTGTTAGTTAGATGATTTTTATCCCTAGATTTTACCTTATGCTTTAGGATAGTCCCTTATTCTCCTCCCTTCTTCTTTAATTTCAAAAATATCCTCCTTCCTTTTGAAAACCCTTCTTGTTTCTAAACTTGAACCACTTTCATAATAAACTTGGACTTAGGTCCATGCATTTTTCAAAACATTTTCTTAAATAAAATTTAATCAATTTTTTGTGAGAAGACTAAAAGTCAATCAATCTAATTTCAAACTATTTTTTCCACTTTGGCTTTCTATTTTAAAACATTTCTCAAAAGATTAGACTCTTGTCAATTCTTGTAGTGATGCAAACAATTATACTTCTACAATATGTAGTGAAGTCAGATATTTTCCACTTGGGTGTTGAGTGAGGCGTTGTTGATTTTAAAATCTAAGCCATATCCTCCACTTTGAGATGATGCAAATTCTCCTTTCTCATGATCGTGGGTAGTAAGTATGTTTTCCACACGGACAATGACGGTGATGTCTTATCTCATAAAATCAATCAACACACTTGTGTTTTAAAATTTTTTTTAAAAGAGGAACTACGTGTACCCTGATCCCCTATTGTACGAAAGGTGGTACATAGGCACTAAAGATTCACAACCGCGGCGGGTTCAATAATCATAAAAAATATATTTACTTTCTCACCTCCACCATCTATTTTACATACAACATTTTATAGCTAAAATATACAGATTTTTTCAAAGAGGTTCTTGCGGAGTACCTTAGATGTTTAGGGTGCTAATACTTTCCCTTTTCATAACCAACCCCCTTACTTAGAATTTGTCCTCCTCTTTTGGGTTACTCTCTATTTTCCCATTCCTTTGGAAACAATAAAGCACGGTGGCGATTTTTATTTTGATCTGTATAAGTCTAGTCAATCCAATGGCTTAGTCTTAAACATTTCTACAGCTATAGTATGCAATTAAAGTTTCACAATTTTCCTTTGTGTTGTGTTTGTATGAAAAAGAACTTATAATCAAAAGTGATCATAAGCAACTCAACACACAATTCAAAATAAAAATTGTCTCAGAAAATTCCTAGGCATCAATACATTACTCATTGTTATTTGACAAATTGATGTATGCAAAATAAAGCAAGTAAGTCAACTTGTCAAACTTAATGGTAATATTTAAAATCACAAACAAAATTAATTTGTCAAACACTTGGTGTGCAAGTGAATTTTCAGAATATTCCTTTAAGTTGTGTTGATACACAAAGGCCCTTGTAATCATGATTGATTATAAGCAATATCAACACTTGATATAAATCAAAAAATAGTTTGGAAAATTACTTACAATTGAATTGATAACGTAATTCTATTTGACAAGTTTATTGAAGAATATTAAAGCAAGTAAAAGCGATAAAGTGAAAGAGCACAAGGAATTTGTCTGCACAATTCCCCACTTTCATCCTCGCATGTGGGTACATCTGCACCAAATACCATTATGGAATTATGATACTTTCTTACTTTGTAAAAGTATGAATACAAGAGAGGTGTTCAAGAACAACCCTACAAACCATAACCGTTTGATATTGATTCAACCCATTATCTTCCTTTGATCTTCAAATAGACCAAGACACAATAGATGCAAATTGACTATCTGGATCTTGCTACTCCTTTGTGTTCTTTATCTCTAAAGCTTTCGCGCACCGTCAATTTCAAACTATTGCAACACAATACTTCAATTGTAATCCCTTGTTCTCTCTCTACTTCTTTTGCATTCTTTATCTCCATAGGATCCCTTGCATTCTTTATCTCCAAAGGACTTTACTTGGCCACAATTACTTGGCCATAATTACCAATGATCTTAGAGGAAAAAACTGCGGTTTTTCTCGGATGAAGAGCCCAACAAAGCTCAACACAATACCTAATTGGACACTATCAAACCTCGTCTAGATGACACCCCAACAGAACATCATCAAAATATAATGTCAGTGTGTATGCATAGGTTGGAGTTTGAAGATGAAGAGAAATGTAGGATAATTTTATGGTATCACCAAGTTATGAATGATATATTTATAGTTGGACTCTTTTTAGGTAAAAGAGGGTAGTTTCTTAATAAAAAAATTATTAAAAAAATTACCCATAAAACAATATGTGTAGGCCTGAAAAAGTTATGAAAAAATGATCCATAAAACAATATGTGTCGACCTGAAAAATTTATGTGTCGACACATACAAAACAGTAGCTATATACTTTTAAAATGCAAAACATCTATCGACCTGAAAATCATATGTGTCAAAACATACTGAAGCTTTTAAGAAAATGCATAAATAATGAATTTATGTGTCGACACATACAAATTTCAGGTCGACACATAAATGTTGATTTTATGCAAAAAATGATTTTTCATGAGTGTGACCAATTTTAAAGTTATTTTAAATGATTCCTAAGACCTCTAATGCAAGGGAGTTCCAAAAGACATAAGGATATTGTCCACCATACTGAAATGCTATCTTTTCGAGTTTTGGCATTATGCTGAACATCTAATAGTATAGTTGCACTCAAAAACTCCGCCTTTTTAATGATGGAAAAACTTACGACGATGCATTTCATGTAGTTATCGAAGGCTCCCCCTGACTTTGTTCTCCCCAACTTCATCTCGCATATGCTTATCACATTTTAACAACATCAAAAAGAAAGAAGGACAATCGTGAGAAGTATCCTATTTCAATACCAATACTAATATATCACACATAGACGTTTTTGCAAAGAAGAGCATACAATTAAATATCTCCATATATATGTAATGATGCAAAAAAATAATAGATAACAACCATAAAATATTACCAAACATTTAATGCAATTGCATGAATAATAATGAACGCAATGCAAGAGCAAGCTAGTCAAGTTGCTTCTATAGCGTCACAATTACGTAACACAACATAATGGAACTCCCGATGCCGCACACACATGTGCCCAGCATAGCGACAAGAACATGTCACTACTCAATCCAAAATGAAAATATTGCCATAAAATGTGACTCAACTACAACAAAAACCTTACATGCAATTAACATGCTTACATTCAACTCATGCACAAATGGAAGAAATGATAATAGAAACACATACTTGTACATACAAGAATAAACTTATAAAAATGTGAAACAAATTAATACATGAAGTCATAATAAGCATATACATTGAGAACACGCAATGGTTATCAATCAAATGAGAACAAAGTAAGCATTTTTCATCAACTAAACACGTACTAAGAAAAATCTTACTTTCAAGGAGAAATTTGAAAAAATATTACCTCACTTTTGATGGAATGGAAGTTGCAATCACATGATGTAAATACACAAACAAAGTGTTAGAGAAAAAGTATAAAAGTGAAAGCATCATAATAAAGAAAGAAATATTGGAGACATTAATACCCCCTAATTCCTCATGTTTGTTGAAAAACGGTTTGGTTGCAAATGTTTTTATGAAAACATTGTCAAGTTGATTTTTTTTACTTTCAAAATGCTAGAACACAACATCCCCTTTTTCAACATGATCGCGAAGGTAATTCCCCATGCATGTGTTCCTTCCTTGAGATACTTAATTTGGAGTCCATGAATGTAATTCAACTCCCTATAAGACTCATTTTAATCACTCTCTACATAAGCTTAGAGAACTCTTTGACAAGTTACATGTTAGTAGAATCAAATCTGATATAGTGTCAAATGTGTTATGCTTGATGTTTTAATGAAGCTAAACATGCTTGTGTATACATAAGTGTTTATAAAATAAACTACATGAAAATATAGTATGATAGAACATTACAAGCATACAAATTTGTAGCACGCCATGATTATCAATTAAGAATTATTTTGAAAATGAATACTCATTATATATATATATATATATATATATATATATATATATATATATATATATATATATATATATATATATATATATATATATATATATATATATATATATATATATATATATATATATATATATATATATATATATATATATATATATATATATATATATATATATATATATATATATATATATATATATATATATATATATATATATATATATATATATATATATATATATATATATATATATATATATATATATATATATATATATATATATATATATATATATATATATATATATATATATACGCACACACACCAAGTATGTCATGTAATTAGAAAAATAAACAAGTAAAAGAGAGAACTTACTAACGAAGAAAAAGTTAAATCGATACTACCTCACCGTACAATATGACGGAGGATGCACTTGCATTTCACAAGGAACTCTCGAAAGAAATTCGAACCAAATGCAAAGTATGAAACAAAGATTTTAGAACAACACGATCTTACGAATTTTCACTTTGACAAAGTACCCAAAAGTATAACTTATGATGAGTAGGTTTTCTAGTTTTGACATCATACAAAACATATAATTGTGTAGTTGCAGTCATAAGATGTATGTAGGTTACTTGGGGTTTTATGATGAATTTGATAACGTGATGGTTGTGATGGAATAAATGATGAATTTGGTGATAGATTGCTGTTGTAATGCTATAAAATGAAGTATATGATACCCATTATGACGTGTTGTTGTTGTCTCTATGAAAACAAGTGAATTATGGGAATTATGGGTCTGTTATGTGGTGAAACCGTAAGGATTTTGGGACTGGTGTAGTGTAGAAATCGCACCAGGAAGTTTCTAGTCGCACTGCATCGTCGGGTGAAGTAACTTCACCCTTGATGCGCAGTGTGAGTGTGAGGCGAGAAGACTTGTGATTTTGGGTGCTCCTGGAAAATGTATGGAGGGTGACACTCTCTCCTGCTTTGTCAGGCGAGCGAGATGGAAAATGCGAGCTTCGTCTGGCGAATAAGAGGCGAGGGAAATGGGAGAAAACCAAAGCTTTTGGAAATCGTGTGAGGGAAGGGTTGTCGCCCCAGCCTCGTCGGGCGAGCCTCAGGCGAGCAAGCTGCTTCGTCGGGCGGGCCTTAGGTTAGGGGTGGAAAACAATTTTTTTAAAGTGTCATAACTTGAGTTTCAGGACTCCGTTTAACACATTCGAAGCGTTAGAAAGCTAATGCGATGGAATATAAATGTGTAGGATTAAATGAATCATATGATGTATTTTCCAGTACCTATGTTTTTATGAATAGGATTATTCTGTGATTGGCTTATTATGATGTGTGTGTAAATGATGAATTGATGATGCAATGATGATGTTACATTGTACTATAAAGTAATTGATGCTTTTATGATGAATGAAGTTGATGATTTCATGTTTTATGTGTATACATGTCGTGTGAAAGTAATTATATGATGATTACATGAATGATGATACGTTTTGACTAGCAGTGGTCATGTTTTATTATGTTGTTGCACATCATGCATTCATGGCATATATTAGTGCATTAGCCCAGTGATGTCAGGACGTTGGTCCATTGATGATTGTCAGGATGTTAGTCCAGTGATGGCCTTAATCCCATGGTGTGGATTGAGTGAATTTTTGTGAAGTGCTCCGGTTCCAAGCGGGAATCGATCTTGTGGTGGGGATCTTTTCAGAAAGATGACTTTGTCATCAGTGAAGTTTTGGTATCACATACATGAGTCAATGATGTTGCATTTCATTATATGTGACATTGCATAATTATTGTTTAAGTGGTGTTGATTATGTTGTGATATTATGTTTGAATATAGATGTTGATGTGATGATATAATGATATAATTGATGTGTATTGATGATGTGAAAGTGTGAGTATAATATATGAAGTATGATGATATGTAGAATTCCTGGTGATCTTTTTGTTGTACTATTATATCCATTCCACATATATTTTATAATAATTTGTGATTACTCTTCCTTTCTGCTTGGAAATGTTGCCTCTATACGTGGGTAACTTACAAGTGATTAAGAATAGTTAGTTGAAACTTAGAGGATAGCTTCAGAGTGCATTATTTATTTACTATTGAATAAAGTGGGTCTTGCTCTGATATGTAATATCAGGGTTGGGATCGTTTGATTGGATTAATTATGTTCTTTTAGTTATCTTGAGATTTGAACTACCTTTCATGGTATTTGTGTTATTTGAATTATGAATCATGAATGAGGAAGTGTGATAAAGCTTCTATAAAGTATTTTAATAAAAGTGTTTTGAAACTATGAATTCCGCTGCGAGTAGTTGAAATGTCATTGTTGTTATTCATGAAGTATTTGTTATAATTGAATTTGAAAACCCATGTTACGGATCCGAATGTTTTATATGATGTTTATATGAAGATGTGACACTTGTTGGTGGTTTTATTTGAATTACTTTTGTAAAATATATGTGAATTATATGTGGGTTTAGAAGGGTGTTACAATATACAAGCTGACGTCTTTCTAGGGTCGAGTTGTAGTTGATTCCCCCCTGTGTACCAAGAAGAGGCACATTAGAGAACTCTCCACAACTTTCAATGATCTTCACATCATCATATACCAGAGAATACCAAGTAATATCTTCACTAGTGAGAGACAGGATCTTCTAAGACCACCTTGGCCAACTATTGAAAGAACTGGATTATGGTAAGTTCGGAAAAAACCACTTGTAAAATAGAGGTACACAATAGATGATGGTTCCACCACTCTTCAAGGTCCTATGATGAATAAAGTGGTTGGTATCTCCAATCAAGGTAGGAACTGGATTTCCAATTAAGAAGATATGGATGGCATTAACATCAACAAAATTATTAATGTTGGGGAACAAGACAAGATCATAGATGAGCACATCAAGAATAACCTCAAACGCAACCATAATTCCAATACTAGCTAGAGTAAAAGCTTTCCCCATCAATAACTGAGAAGGAAACCCAAGAATACCACCTTTAGAAACAATATTAGCTTCTATATATTCTTTCCTCAAATGAATAACTCCTGCAATCACTTGAGGCTTAGGAATCTCCTCTAAAGCAGTGAAAGGAATCTGATTAGAAACAGGTAACCTTACAAGATAAGCATACTCCTCCAGGGTAGGTGCAAGCTGATAATCCAGAAAAGTGAAACACTGATACAAGGGATCATACAACTAGACCAAAGTATTCATAATTCCATCCTCAACATCAATATACAATATATACAAAAGCCTCCCATAATAGTCTTTGAAACCCACAGGACTAGATACCTAGGATCCAAGGTCTCTCAACTCTTTCAATCTAGGATCTTTAAAACCAAACTTTTGAGTCTTTCTCCTTCCAATATCCATAATCACAATAATTGTGATGTTTGCAATGAAAACTCTTATGTTCCTTGAAAATCAGGTGAAAAAGATGTTTATGAATGCATGAGTGCATGATTATGCCACAATCGTAAACAAGATCACAAACAAGGTAAGTTAAAAGGTTTGACGTCACAAGCATGGAGCCAAATGTACTACCCACCCACAAGCATATGTTATATGGTTTCATCATCTGATCCAGTAATTGGGTTCTAACAAGGTTCCCAGAGTCTTAGCTCCATCTTTCAGATATTATTGATGTAAGCGACTTACTCGTAAACCAATAATATTCTTAAGAGAAACTCGTTTGAATGTAGTATCGTGTATCAACTAAATGAGGTCTACACCTGGATAGTCACCACACTACATACTAAAAAGGCCAAGAGGGGTAAAATGGGTTCTAAGGTCCTCAGCTTTGCAGACTCCCAGGTCGAAAGCAATATCGTCGTTACAATTTTACTCGTGGGGAACTATTACAGTCAAAGGGGCCTCCACTAAGCAGAGGATCTCAAGTCAACATACTGAGGACTAGCTCCAATTATATCAAGCATGAATATACCACCATCCTAAACATAAGTGTACTTAAGTCCGGGTATAGGACTTCTAACCACAGAGAGAGATCACCTAGAACCCAAAAAAATAAATAGCAAACAACAAGCAATAATATAACACAAAATAAATAAAGATAGACTTAATCCACATGAGGACTAACTCCCCAACAGAGTCGCCAAACTGTTGTTGTGGTAAAATTCTAGATTAAACCAATGATTAACTTAACTTAGATAAAAGCAAGAGTAACCATCAAACTTCATTGTTTCCAAAGGAAAAGGGAAAAGATCGAATAAGACCCATAAGAAGTTTTAAAACAAAACTAATAAAAAGAGAGATTTGAATATGGGGGTTGGTTATGCAAAGAGAATGTATTAACACCCTTCACATCTATGGTACTCCATAGGGACCTCTTTGAAAATTTGTGTTATAAAAAGGTGTTGTTTGCAAAATGATTGATGGGATGGGAAATTAAATTGTTTTTATGATTTTTGTTTGGCAAGACTTTTAGATCCATGTGCCTATGTATCCTCCAAGTGCAATGAAGAATCAAAACCTTGAAGTTTATGGTAAAAATAACAAAATTTTGTTTGTTTTGGTTGATTTTAATGAAAAGACATGTTGTTGTATTCGAGTAGAAAACTTACTTACTATCCACAATTATGAGGAAAGAGCATTTACATCATCTTGATATGGAGAATTTTGCTTGGATTTAATCAACAAGGAAATTCTCAACATTCAAGTGGAAAATGTCAATCTCTCCACAACATATTGTAGAAGTATAGTAGCTTGCATAACTACAAGAATCAACTAATGTCCAATCTTTGAGAAAAAATGCACAAAAGACACAAGTTTTGAATGAGTTTTGTATCTTTTATTCTTTTCAAAAGTATTTTGATATACTTAAGATTTAATAGCATTTATTAAGAAAATTGTTTGAAAATCACTTGACAAAGTCAAGGTTTATTGAGAAAGATGTTTCAAGTTTGAAAGCAAGAAGTTTTTTTGAAATAGGGAGAAGATTTTGAAAATTAAAGAAGGGTAGAAGGTGAAGAGACTATCCTAAAGCATGAAAATGAAATGTAAGAAATAAATGGCCTCATTGTAAGGTAGCCCAAGAGAAAGCCTTTGTGTGTGCGTGTGAACTAACCAAAATGAAGCAAGCATTTGAAATAAGTCAAGAAAAGCATTCCCTTACTTTGGAATAAGTCACATGATAAGAAAGCAAGATGAAAATTCACATAAGCAGGTGAATTGTAAAACAAAATCAGATGAAAAACCAAGGCATCAGATAAAACTCAAAGCATCATATAAACTTCAATCCATGCATCAGATGAAAAGTAAAACAAACAGACAAACCCAAATGTCCTAGATAAACATCCCAGGGTCTCAGATATATGGTCTAAATGAATCTTAATGTATCAAATGAAAGTCCAACCCAATGATCTATCCTAAGTCCAAAAGTCCAATTCCTCAAGCTAGGGATAATAACCAAGAGTCCAAATGATCAGAGCCAATTTTTTATGGTTTAGCATTTATTAATTGTTAGAACATAATTTGGTTCTACATCCCAGTAAGAGTTTTGATGATAACAAACACATGATATAAATAACAAATATGCTCGCTAATAAAAGTATCTTTACATGCAGGAAGTTTTGATGTGAAAAAGATGTTCTGATGCAACTGGAAGTTCTTCCGAAACATCACCAGAAGTTCTGATTATGCGAGCACAGAAGTTGAGAGAACAATGAAAGATTCAGACGCATCAAATATGTTGACAAGCTTATATGAAGAAGTTCTGTTTGAACTTCTGAATGCACCAGCGCTGCAAAACAGAATATCTGATACTCTTATGCGCAAAGCTCTGATCAAGCTGTAAAGGACTCTCAACGGTAACATTCAACCTCTGATGTAAGAAGCTCTGAATCGTTACAATTCTATCACTGCAAGATCATAAGTAATGGCTACAAACAGACAAGGATCTACTGATTTGGAAAGCTCATTAACTCGTGTTATGGACTTACCAAAAGTATATTCTTATGTCTTTATTACAAGGCCTATATAAATCAGACTAGAAGAAGATTTCAAGATGATGAACAACTACGCTCAAAAAGAAAAACTCACGTGAAAAGTCAGCAACGCAACTATCATTCTTCATCTTTAACGATTCAATATTAAACTGTGTAATACATCACAAGTTTGTGATACTGTTTATTAGAAACATCATTGTACACTTTTATTCAATTAACTGTTTAGTGAATTTCCTTGAGAAAACCATGTTGTGGTTTTGGACTCAAGAAAACTTTAACAGTTGTTAAAGTAGAATTGTAACCAGGTTGATTAGTGAATTAAGTCCTCGTTGGAGAGAGGTGAAATCACCTTGGTGGGTGGACTTGAGTAGTTTGAGATCAAGCGAACCAAGATAAAAATCTTGAGTCTATTGCATTTTATTTTTAAGTTTCAATTCAACCTCCCCTTTCTTGTGTTTTTCACTTCTTCAATTGGTATCAGAGCACCTAGATCTGGGTGCAAACACTTAACCGTGTCAGATAAAGATCCAAGGGGGAAAACACTATGATGGGAACAAGTCAGAACATTAGCATCAGCCCTCCAATATTTGACGGTGAAAATTTTAACTACTGGAAGGATATGATCAGAAGTTTCTTCCTAGCCTATGACACTGACCTCTGGGATGTGGTAACTGATGGTTACATATATCCTGTTGATGAAAGCAGTCAGAAGATTGACAAAAAAAAATAACAAATCATCAAAATAAAGACTTCAGAAATCATCACAAGGCTAGAACGATTCTCTTGAGTGCCATCTCATATTCAGAGTATGAGAAGATAACAAACAAAGAAACAACTAAGAACATGTTTGATTCTCTGAGAATGACGCATGGAGGCAACATGCAAGTAAAAGAAACCAAATCCCTTGCGCTCATTCAGAAGTATGAAGCCTTTAGAATGGAAGAAGACGAAACCATTGAAATAATGTTCTCTAGATTCCAAACTCTGGTGGTAGGGCTAAAGGTGCTGGACAAAGGGTACTTAACTGCTGATCATGTAAAGAAGATCATCAGAAGTTTACCAAAACAAGGGAGACCAATGGTCACGACTCTCAAACTGGCAAATGATTTGAACATAATATCTCTAGAAGAACTTGTCAGCTCCCTCAGAAGCCATGAGATAGAGTTAGAAGATGATGAGCCTCAGAAGCAATGTAAGTCTATCACTCTGAAATCTAACAAATATGAAACCAAAATTTTGCAGGCAGAAGCACAAGCAGAAAACTCTAGAGAATCCTCGTCAGAAGAAGACGAACTATTTTTTCTATCCAGAAGAATCAATCAGATGTGGAAGCACAGGCAGAAGAATTTCAGAAACTCCAGAAGAACAGGAAATGACTCTGAACAATCTTCTGGACACATAAAATCAAGTACAGAATCATTACCTACTATGAATGCAAAGGTCACTACAAAAGTGATTGTCCAAGGCTTTAGAAGGAGAAACATAAAAGGAAGTTCGTTAAGGAGAAGAAGAAAAGTCTTATGGCAACATGGGATAACTTTGAATCTTCTGAAGACGGAATAGAATCAGAATATGAACAAGCCAATATAGCTCAAATGGATAACTTATTAGATGTCTCTGAATCTTTTGAATCAGAATCAGGGTCAGAATCAGAATCAGACGCTAAAGAAGTATTTTCTTACTTTACTATTAATTTTTCTAAAGTTGAACTAGCAGAAAGTCTGAGTGAGATTCTGGAAAGGTATCAGCAGCTCAGAGTCAAATTCAAGAACCTGAAAAAGGATCTTGTCTCTGACTCTGAAGAAACTGAGAGTCTTAGATTAAAAAATTCTGAGTTAAAAGAAAAGATTTCAAAACTAGAAAATGATTTACAAAACTCGCAGAAGGAAATAATCTCAGAGGCTCCCAGTAATGCTGATAAGATCATAAAGGAATATGATCTTAGCTTTCAGAAGTTCCTTGCTAAAAACATAGATAGAAGCAAGATGGCTTTAATGATCTATGGAGTTAGCAGAAATAGAAGAATAGGTATAGGATACAAAGGCAAAGTATCCCAACCTAAGAAAGTTAAGGATCTAGTTATTAAATGCACTCCTCTTAATTCTCACTTCACTACTGGGCAAACACATGATATAAAACATGTTGGTAAGGCATTTTATACTAAACCAAAATTCAAATAGAATTTTGGAAACTCTAACAGTCATGGACCCAGAAAGATATGGGTACTAAAAGACAAAATCATCTATGTTGCAGATATTTTTAACAGCATGGTTGGAACACCAGTATTAACACCTGGACTCTGGATGCTCTCTACTAATTGAGGAAAGAAAGCATATGTTCCAAAACCTGGAATTTAAAAGATTTTCAAACTTCAGAGGCAATCAAAAACAAAAGGTTACTGGCTCTGAATCTATTGGAAACTGGAATGGAAATACAGTATCAGAAGCTCTCTATAGAATCTCAGATGTATCGAGAAAAGGGTGTCACAACTTTTTAAGCAACTTCTGCCAGAGCAAGCCAAACAGAGTCTTTACCACTTTTTGATTCTTGAGAAAAAGGGGGAGAATGAAGAATATTTTGACTCATACTCAGAAAATCCTCATGGAAGTATTTTATTTTCTCTTTAGCCGAGTATTCTACTCAGGGGGAGCCTTTTAATTTTTGTTCCTTATATTCCATCAAAATATACTAGTTTTTGTCATCATAAAAAAGGGGGAGATTTTTGGAACATAATTTGGTTCTACATACCAGTAAGAGTTTTGATGATAACAAACACATGATATAAAGAACAAATATGCTCGCTAATAAAAGTATCTTTACATACAGGAAGTTCTGATGTGAAAAAGATGTTCTGATGCAACTGGAAGTTCTTCCAGAACATCACCAGAAGTTCTGATTATGCGAGCACAGAAGTTGAGAGAACAATGAAAGATTCAGACGCATCAAATATACTGACAAGCTTATATGAAGAAGTTTTGTTTGAACTTCTGAATGCACCAGCGCTGCGAAACAGAATATCTGACACTCTGATGTACAAATTTTTGATCAAGCTGTAAAAGACTCTCAATGGTAACATTCAACCTCTGATGTAAGAAGCTCTAAAGCGTCACAATTCTATCACTACAAGATCATAAGTAACGGCTACAAACAGACAAGGATCTACTGATTTGGAAAGCTCATTAACTCGTGTTATGGACTTACCAAAAGTATCTTCTTATGTCTCTATTGCAAGGCCTATATAAAGCAGACTAGAAGAAGATTTCAAGATGATGAACAACTACGCTCAAAAAGAAAAACTCACGTGAAAATTCAGTAACGCAACTATCATTCTTCATCTTCAACGATTCAATATTAAACTGTGTAATACATCACAAGTTTGTGATACTATTTATTAGAAACATCATTGTACACTTTTATTCAATTAACTGTTTAATGAATTTCCTTGAGAAAACCGGGTTGTGATTTTGGACTCAAGAAGACTTTAACAGTTGTTAAAGTAGAATTGTAATCAGGTTGATTAGTGAATTAAGTCCTCGTTGGAGAGAGGTGAAATCACCTTGGCGGGTGGACTGGAGTAGTTTGAGATCAAGCAAACCAGGATAAAAATCTTGAGTCTATTGCATTTTATTTTTAAGTTTCAATTCAACCCCCCCCCCCCCCCCACCCCCTTTCTTATGTTTTTCACTTCTTCATTAATGTCTTTTAATGAAAAGGAAAATAAAATGCCCAAGGGGCAAAAGGAAAAAGGCATGAAATAAATGACATAAAGTAAAATGATATGAATGCAAATGCTTGAAATATAAATGGTTGAAACTAAAGTGAATTAATGTAAAAGGGAGAATTTAAATGACATTAATATAAAAGTACGGAAACATAAAGTTAGCATTATTAACAATATTAATGTCGATAATTAATATTCTGATTCGGGTCAATTTAGCACTATGTTAAGAAATCTTAAGTGAACTTATGTAGAAGTTTCACCTATCTGAGGTCGGGCCAAAATAATCTATGTGTATTGCATAGATGCACACCATGGTTTAAAACCAACAAAGTGATCAAGCACAAAGTCTAGGAGATGAGATCATTACATCCATCAAATCCTTCATGATACCTTGAGACAAAAATATCATCAATCCAAAGTACCTAAAGTGATCAAATAATTATTTAGAGGTAGATTTGAAATGATGAAAGTTCATCAAGCACCAATCTAAACCTAATTGAAAAAGATGAATCCATCGTCATCCAATTGATCAAAAAGAAAAAAGAAGAAAGATATGAAGAGTGAGAATAACCTAAATTGAATTACAACTTTTAGATCATGTTATCATCAATATCAATCACCTCCCTTGGTGCATCAATGTGATAAACCTATCATAAACCCAAAGTACCAAAAATGATCAAAATGATCATTTAATGATATGTTTGAATTGATGAAGATTCATGTAAATAAAGTATCACCCAAAGTCTATTGATGAAACTAGTGATCATACAAGTCATAATTTAAGTCAATAGAAGTCAAAAAAATATTTAAATTGCAAAAAGAAATAAAATAAATGCATTAAATGATTTTTTAAATGTTTTTTAATGGAAAACAAAAGTGAAAATTAAATGGAGTATCAAAACACCAAATAAATGGCAATAAAAATAGTAGAAAAATCAGAAATGACTCAAAGCACATATAATAATTTTTGGATATTTTTTAAGGCATAAAAAGTGTTTTTAAACCAATTAAAATGTATGCAAAAATAGTAAATTAAAGAAAAATAGAAAACATAAAATAAAATTGTGAAAAATTAACATAAGGTGTAAAATAATAAACGATAATTTTCTGATTTTTTTTGGTATTTTTTGAAGTAAACTCCAATTTAAAATCAATTTATAAAAAATCAAATTAAATAAAACCAAAAGTAAAATAAAGAAAATAAAGAGAAAATTGCCACATCCATTAGATCAGATTCAACATAGAAAAGTAAGCACATCCAAAGGATCGGATCAAAGGAGCATGGTGAACTTTAAGTAAAAACATGCATCAGATCCAATTCAAATCAAACCAATAAAATTAAAATAATTGGCATGTTGTGATTGGCTGAGGCACAAAACGCCCCCAAAATCCATTCTGGTCATCTTCTTCGACGAACCAGTCACCAGAGTTTGGCATTTAGAAATCTTGATGCTCGAAACCACCAACATTTGGACCGTCTCATCAAAGCGATCTCAGCCATATGCTTCACTTTCATTTATTGAAAGTGAGCATGGCAAATTTTGCAGAAAAATCGGTGAAAAATGAAATATGAAAAGTTAAATTAAATGCTTAAAACTAACAACCAAAGCAAGGTAAGTTAGGGGAAATATTCAGTAGGAAAAGGGCTACATTATGGTAACTTCTTTAAGTCCAAAAGAAGCTCAAAAGTACCTTGTCAATGTGATGATCGGAGATGGTGAACTGAGGACTTGGTTAGCATGTTTTAGAAGATATTATAGCTTGATTTTTGTTGTTTGGCTTCAGAGGAGGCCGAAGGTGCTTATGGAATCAAGTAACAAGCTTGAAAGAGCTTGGAAATAGGAAATGAACTCTGAAAATTTCTGTGAAAAGTGTGTGTTCGAGCAGGGGTTCTGGAGGTTTTCAAAGCATGAAATTGAGTGCAAATGATGCCTCTAATTATAGCTGAGATGAATGAATCTCATATATGTGAAAGTTTGTTGCAATTCGTGTGAATCAAGTGTGAGAAAAGCATGACAATTCTTGAGTGAAAAGGCATCAAAAGGCATGACATTCCTTCTAATTTGGGTCGTTTTTTTCCACCACACATCACTTAACATCATCATGTACATTTCACATGCACATTTGGGCTTGAATTGGATAAATGAGTTACTTTTATTTTCGGTCTCAAGACCATTTTGTAATTTTAGGTGGCCATCTTCAAACCATTGTGAAATTGTGGACACTTGACCATTACCTTTCATTATTTTTGCTAAATGATCACATCATAACATAAAGTACAATGAAAAAATAAAGGTTTCATTTGGACACTTGATCAAAAACTTGTGAGCTGGTAAAGTTGGCACCATGACCTATAATCAGATGTCAAAAATATTCTAAGTCTAAAATGACCTATAATGTCTCCATTATTTTCATGATCTTCCAAAAATAATTTGCTCTTAACTTGTAAATAGAAATTGTAGGGAATGTCAAGAAGAGTCATTTTCCCAAAGAACCACTAAAAAATGTTGAAAAATGAGTGAGTTATGGTATTTTGGAGTTGGACTTGAAAAGTTTCCTTTTTAGGTCAAACCACTTTGAATAAACTTGCAACCTTGACCTTTTTCTTGCATTTCAATCCATATTTATGATCATATGAACTCGGCATGATGGATTCTTTATTGAACTTTAATTAAACTTGCAAAAAAACTTGAGGAAACTTGATGAACAAGACATAGAAATAAACACACGAACCTTTGAAGTTCCTTGAGAAATAAGAAACCAATCCTTGAACTATTTTGATAAAATCATGTTTAATGGTGCTTGAGGGGAATTATATTTTATTATGAGTCAAAACCTTGATGAAATAGCCTTTGAGGATCCATGGTTGACCATACTTTGAATTGAGGAACTCAAAACCTTAGCTGAGAAAACATCACTTGATGCTCTTGATTCAAAACCCTACCTTGCAAAAGAAACAAAAGCAACAAGGCATTTTTTTGTATTTTCATTATGGTTAGTAAAGCATAAAACATATAAACACAAAAGTAACGAATACACAAATGGGTGTTTGATGATATCTACAAAAGCAAACCTAATGATGAGAGGGTTGATGAGACAACCAAGTTTGTGATCTTGATGCAATGCAACTGATTCAAATGATATGGAATCTTATGGCTAAAAATTAGGGTATGACAACAGGGACTATTTGTTGATCACGGGCAGCAATGAGAAGAGTATTTCTAAGTTCAAGAGGGGGCTTATGAAAGAATTCGAGATGAGTGGCCTTGGTATAATGACATACTTCTTTGGCATAGAGTTCCACAAGTCCAAAAGGGAAATGCTTATGCACCAAATGAGATATGCTCTTGAGATATTGAAGAGGTGTGAGATGGAGCATTGTAATGCAGTCATTACACCAACAGAAGCAAGGTTGCAGTTATCCAAGAATGAAGAGGAGCACAAGGTAGATCTTACTCAATATAGAAGATTGATTAGATCATTACGTACCTTTTAAAATACGCGTCCAAATGTGTCATTAAGTGTCGGTATTGCGAGTAGATTACTGGATAAACCGAAGATATCTCACTTGGAAGCAGTCAAGAGAATCCTGAGATACGTCAAAGGATCTATTGGCTGCAAAATTCTCTTTTCCGCAGCGGATACATGTAGAAAATGCAATTTCCTCAGTTTTACCAATTCCAATTGGTGTGGAGATAAAGATGATTGAAAGTCTATAACTTGATACATTTTTATGTTTGGTAGAGCAACAATCTCGTGATGCTTGAAGAATGAACTTGTAGTTATACTCTCGTCTTGTGAGATCGAGTATATTGTCGTTGTGTTATGTGTGTGCCAAGCCGTGTGCCTAATGAATCTATTGAAAGAGCTAGGCAACAATGACGATGAGGTTGTCACACTCTTGGTTGATAATATTTCAGCCATTAATCTTGCTAAGAACCCAATTGTACATGGCAGGAGAAAGCACATTAAGATGAGGTTTCACTACTTGAGGAAGCTTGTTAGTGAAGGGAAGTTAAGATTGGGATATTGTAGAAGTGAAGACTAAGTTGCTGATTTATTGACTAAAGGAGTCACAAATGATGTGTTCAAAAGGATGAAGATGAGAATGGACATGAAAGACTTGGAACATTTGAATTAAGGTGGTGTGTTGGATGAAATCCCAATAATTCAAGTGTTGTAACCGGTTAACACGAGGTGTAACCGGTTACAGATAAAAGAAAAATACTTATGGAAACAAGAAAAATTGTTTTTAAGCTGCGTTAACAGATTAACCAAATGCGTTAACCGGTTACACCTGACATGCTGTTTTATTGTTTGTGTCTGTGTAACTGGTTAACCAGTTGTGTTGACCGGTTACAAGCCCGTGTTTTAGTTTTTTCTTGTTGTTTAATGAGTTGTCTTAGATCTCAATTGTTGTGCAACACTTGTATAAATACCTTGAATTACTATAACGCGTGTTAATTTTATAGGTCTCAATTTTATCCATGTGTTGCACAACAATTGAAACCTAAAATTAACACATGTTTGATATTATATTTAATTTTTTTTAATTAAAATAACAAAAAAAATATAATATACTAAAATAAACTATAAATTCATGGAAAAAATAACTTTACAAACTCTATTGTAAACATATGAATTTATAAACTAGTATTAGACAAACTATAAATTCAAAATATAACGTGGTCAAAGAGAGCCCTAATCAATACTACTTCAAACATGGTGAACCACATTTTGGTGATTGGGGTCAATGGAATAATTATGAGATTCAAATAAATTTCAGTACCAGTAGCAAAATTTAAAACATGCAATAAAAGAGTTTTCAAATTCTCAATCAAAAAGGTTTGAAATCTTCCTTGTTTGCACAAAAGTGAAAGAAATAATAATAAGAAATGGACAAGAATGAGAACAACGAGGCATGATGGCCCCTCATGCTTAAATGAGTTTGAAAATCGAATGATTTGATTTATAAGTAATAAGAAAAACAAATTTCACATTTATTAAAAAAGATAATTAAGTATATTTTTTTTTTTTTTACTTTATATTAAAGAGATAATATAATTATCCTTTCATCACTGCCAATTATCTGATCAGATATTCCAATTTCCAACTATTTTTCTCTTCCTCTTTACCCCATTAACATGCCCCAATGCAATAATTGATCTACACTTTTTTACAAGTTACAAATATTAAGACAAGAAATAAAAGGAAACATGGACAGAATACTCTCTTCAAAACACGCAACATTGCATCGGGTTACTATCCTCTGTCTAATCCCAGACAATATTTTAATTAATTGAATTCTTTATTATTTTCTTAAAATAATATATAATATAAGACGAGTGTAAAAATGAGAATTTTTTACTTCAATAACCAACTTTTCTAATCTATAATATAAGAACACAATAATTTCTAGTTAATCTAGTTTTGCCCCTTTCTTAAACGCTAATATTTCATGATTTAAGATATAAATATTGAGTAAAAAATATATTTGCTAATTAATTGTCTATTTGATCCAATTGTTATGAATTTTAGAACGATTTGTTTTGCTTTGGAGTCCAAATAGGCTGGCTAACATGGCATATAATTTAAATGCAATCAAAATATTATTTTTTCTATAAGAACAAGATTTGGTTATGCAATATTAAGTCCTTGAGTTCAAGGCGAAATCCCTTTGGTAGGGTGGACTGGACTAGCTTAGGAGTTTCTCAAGTGAATCAGGATATATCACGTGTTCTTTACTTTTGCTTATATTTTAGAATTTATGTTTTCTTAACTTAATTAGAATCATTACTTAGAAGTAACACTCAGAAGCATTGTTCAATGAATAATGCTTAGAAGCAAAAGTTTGTCAAGAAAGGAAAACCCAATTCAAACCCCCCTTTCTTGCGTTTTCTTCACACCTTCAATTGGTATCAGATTCTGGTTCTATTATTGATGGATATCAAACATCTAACAATGTCATATAAAGATCCAGATAATGTGTGAAGAAATACTCTAAGGTGATAGTTATTCAATTTTCAACTACTACCTAAAATCAGAAAATTGAAGAACAGGCTAACAAGAAAAGATTTATCAGATAAGAAGTTATATCTGTTGAATGCTTTTGATTAAGTTCCTTGAGAGTATGAGATGTTTTCGAGAAACGAAATAGTCCACCCTTGACTTTATCATAATATCTCATTAGGAATCTTTTCAAAAGAAGAAAAAATATTGTCTTATGATACATAAGAACCTCGTGATAAAGTTGTCTATTCAAGCAGAAAGAAGATCTTATGCAAAAGATCTAAACGTTGGCTTTATCGAAGGAGGATTTGTAGAAGACTGAACATTGTTGAGGAAAGAATTCTCATTGAATCATCAGAAGTAGGATCAAAGACTAACTCTAAATAAGTTACTTCAACAGTGCAAGAATTAGATTGTCAGTCAAAATCGTCAAAGTTTGATGATATTTGTATTATATCATATTTTGCAATTTGTTCAAGGAATCAAAAAAATTCCGAAGACGTTAGGACATGATAGTTAATTATCTATAGTGTAACGCGGTGGGAGAACCGACTTGGTTGTTTTGTGTTTTATCACAATTGTGTGGTTAGCAAGAGTCACCATCGACTTTTCTTTTATCCAAAAGGAAAGGCTGAAAAGAACAGGAAAGACCTTTAGAGATGTTTTCTTGAGTTCGGGGGGTAGGTTATGAAAAGTGAAGGTATTAACACCCTTTTCATCCGTAGTTATCTACGGGCTCTTAGTTGATTGCTAGATCACTTTCTTTTATTTTAAAATGTGCTTTGTGTGGTTTTTGGAAGTATTTTGAAAAGGGCGCCATCGTTTAGGCAAACTTTGTAATGATTCTCGTTCGTAAGAATGTATAAAAAAGTGTTGATCCTTTGAAAATGTTTTCAAGTTTGAAAGGTGTTTTGAAAGTGTTGGTGTTTGTTTTGAAAATAGAAAGGATGTTTTGGTTTTGAAATTGAGCAAGCAACTAGGAACAATCTACCTACTCAAAAGTATTTCATGTTTATTTCCTCTTTCCTTTGACATTGTTATCTTACCATTGATTTGGTAAGTAACTCTATCTTTGAATGTAAAAGGGACGAGCAAGGGTCATCGTTGTTGGCTCCTGACTTTGACACCTACTATATATTGGTATTTTAGACCAAAAATGAAATAAATAAAATTTAGTTGGAGAATGTTTCGACGTGTGAAATAACTTAGAGAAAATATATAAGTTACATATTAGTCTTAGATCAGGACTCACTATCAAGATTTCGACTGAGAAGGTCTTATGACCTTCGACTAGAAGAAAATATCTTCGCATCGACACCAAAGGCGAGGGACATTTGAATTTGAATTATTGGAGGGAAAGACGGTTTCTCCAGCATCCAAAGGAAAGCAACGTGGCTGGAAGCTAAAGGTCGAGGGACATGCAGAGGACACTTGTCCTCATCTTAGAGCAGAACCACCCCTCGACGGTTACATAGTTTTTAGTATAAAATAGGAAATCTGTGTAGTTTTTCGGTGTGTTCAACCTATTGTGCTAGTTACTCAAATATTGTCCAAGTACCCGCTGTGTGAGAAAGGATAAACTGAGAAATGTACGTTGGAAACACCACTTTTCATTAATAAAGTCTTTTTACATTGCTTTGATCTTATTTTGCAAAGTTACTTTTCCTGCATCTTTACCTGCATTTCTATTAACTTTCTTACTTTCCAAAACCACAAGTATCTTGTCTTTGGTTGAACGTGCGCTCTTCCTGGATTTCTTTTCTTATTTTACATCAACTCAGTATAAAAGTTAGCATATGTTCTGGGATCAATCTGATCGATCCCGCGAGTAACCAAAAGGACTTTCCTTTTTGGAGGATCAACGATTGTTTACCAAAAACCACGGTAAATAAATTGGCACACCCGGTGGGACGTTGCTATTTTTTATTAAATATCTTGTTCATGTTATTGTGTTTCTTTTTGTACATTTATAACGTTGCATGTTATTAAGAAGTGGTAGAATAACCAACGAGTGTACTGTTAGGAAGAAAAATAGCGAGAGTAGCATGGCTAACGAGCCAAATCATGGAGAAATACCTCCACCAACTACTGGAACAACGGTTATTACCACCGTTGGAGAAAATATCTCAACTTTCATTGGCTCAATAGCAACGCTAACCACAAATCAAACAGGACCCTTACTTTCGTATGTGGGTCCAAGAGGTCCATTAGGACCGCCCCCATCAAGGGAAAATCCAGGATCTCGACCATTCGTGCCCCCAGGATTTTCGACAGCCTGGATGGGTCGAGGACATCCATATGGCATGTCAACCACTGAAATGGATAACCTTATGAATGTTGCTTCTACTTTTTCAGAACCTTTGGTGAGTGCATCATCGCCATTACAGGGATCTGGAGCCAGTATGGCAAATTTGGGTAGAAACCAATTGTTGGGAGGGCCATCTCATACAATACCAAGCCTCACAAATGCTTCAACAACAATTTTGAGGCAATAGATGGACGAAATTAATCATGATATGGTGCAAATGTTGGCACAAACTCTAAGTACAGTGCTAAACCCCCTCATTCTAAATACTACCCAGTCGAACCAACAAATAACTGTGAAAATGATGCGCATGGCTGAATTCTTTGGGGTGCCCCAAACTATTCGACAACCCCAAAGGATACCAATAAGAGTAAACCAAGGGGTAATCATGGAAGAGGATTTGACTGTTAATCAAAATCCTCAGATCCCTAGAGTAGAAATGGAACAACCTAGGGTCTAAATACCTCTAAATCCCCCACCAATCCCTAGATAAATCGATAAAGGAGTGATTATGGTGAATAGAAACCAAAATGCTGATGAATTGATACAGCAAGTTCGACACCAAAATTATGGAACAAACAATAATTTGACTGCCATGATCGAAAGGGTTATGATTCAGAACGGGATGAATGTTGGTTTTCACAGACCAAACTTCACATCCCCATTTTTAGAATATATTCTACAAACAGACTTACCTCATAGGGGAAAGGTTCCCAAGTTTACCAAATTTTTAGGGGATACAATAGAATCTACTGTCGAACATGTGGCTAGATATTTGATAGAGGCTGGGGCTATAGCGAACAACGAAAACCTTAGGATCAAATATTTCCAAAGTTCTCTAACGAAGAATGCTTTCACTTGGTTCACTACCCTCCCAGCCAATTCGATCCACAATTGGAATCAATTGGAAAGATTGTTCCATGAACAATTTTACATGGGATAGACCAAAATAAGTCTAAAA
This sequence comes from Vicia faba, assembly GCA_948472305.1. Classification (NCBI taxonomy): domain Eukaryota; kingdom Viridiplantae; phylum Streptophyta; class Magnoliopsida; order Fabales; family Fabaceae; genus Vicia; species Vicia faba. Next base: position 1,094,908,534 of record OX451739.1, read on the forward strand.
GAATTGGCTAGTGTGAAGAGAAGATTCACTGAGCCAATCAATGAGTATCCAAATAGGTTTCGATTACTTAAAGCCAGATGCTTTACCCAAGTGCCTGAGCATGAATTGGTCGAAATGGAAGCATGGGGCCTGGATTATTCAATTAGGAAAAAGTTAGATACCCAATACCTGAGAGACATGGCCCAACTGGCCGATCGAGTTCGACAGGTAGAACGCCTTAAAGCTGAGAAGGCTAAAGCTACCAAAACTCATCGAAGAGAAAGGGTAGCCTATGTAGAAATGGATGATGATGATCCAGAGACATCTAGTGATCCTATAGATGTCGAAGAAGGCGAAATAGATTTAGCAGAATTAAAACAAGGACCACCATATTCTTGTAAATTGCTAGTACCATCGAATGGGAAAAAATCCTGTAGAGTCTGAGAAAAACAGCGAAAAATTCCCTAAGAAAACTTATAGTTTCGACATATCCAAATGTGATGAAAATATTCGATTTATTAGTTAAAGATGGCCAGATGATAGTGCCCCTAGGGGCAAAGTTGCCTCCTTTAGAACAAAGAAAGAAAAGAGGTTTTTGTAAATACCATAATTTTTTGGGCCATAAAACCTCACAATGTTTCCTTTTTAGGGATCTTGTTCAACAAGCGCTTAAAGAAGGAAGGCTAAAATTCGCTGATAAGCCAGCGATGAAAATTGATGCAAACCCATTGCAGATGGAGGCGCATTATGCCGAGCCAGTCGGTATTCACATGGTGGAAGTTTCCGAAGATTTCATTGCTAAACCCATCTTTGGATGTTTTACTGGAAACATATCCAGGAAAACTATCGAAGGAGTGAGAAAGGCCAGTAAAGGCCTAGATCTGAACAAAGGAGTTACCCAAGGCTCAAACAAAGAGGCCACTGAAGGCCTGAAACTGAATAAAGGGGTTGTGGAAGGCTCGAGTAAAAGGGTTACTGAAGACCCACACAAAAACAAAGGAGTTGCTGAGAGCTCCAACAAAAGAACCACCACAGGTTCTTACTTGGCTGCTGTGAAAGGTTCGACAGAGAACTTAGAGGATAAAATGCAGAAAATAGATCTCGTTTCCAAGAGCAACATGGAGGTCAACATGGTTGAAGTCTCTGACGCTAAGGCTTCAGAAGAAGCTATTCGATAGGAGGAAGTGAATAAAACGGCATTTCCAAAGGAGAACGAAGATCTGGAAGACTTTCTACACAGATGCCAGAAGAAAAAATCGGAAGTGATGTTGTGCCCTAGATGCAGCTCTATTTTCGACAAGAAAGCCGCAGAACACATACAAGGTATGAGAATTGTGAAAGCGAAACAGGGCACCAATGCCCAACCAAAAGTAGGTCCAGAAATCAGATTCGATCCTAGAAGGGGACATCAAAAAGGATCCGTGAGTCAAGTAAAGAGGCCACCAACTTTTTGGCATCCAACTAATGTACCTAGAGATACTTGGCTTAACACCATGGGCAGAAAGAGACCCAATGAAGAGAGATGGCAGGCGTTCGACGTGCCAAGAGGTTCCTCTTTGGACTACAGAAAAGAGTACCATGCCTCTACATCAAATAAAATGGCTCATATATCGAGCAATTACAAAGGGAAAAACCCTATGTCCCGTTTGCAATGGAGAAGATTCTAAAGGCGGCGAAGAGCCAAAAAAGAGGCAACAGAGCCTCACCCATAGGTTAGCACCAATGTCCGAAGAAAACAAAGGAAACCTCTAGAGAGGAACCCTCTGATGTGGCCGGAAGAATGTGGGTCGAATGATGAGGGTGACTCCGACTCTGACGACACTTTAGACATCATGGTGAATGTCATACCAGTGCTACCTAGAGAATACAACCGTCAGGTAGAAGTTGAGGAAACTGACTTGATGGTCGAGCAAGAGATGGCCAGACACAAGCCAATGTGTTACTATGTAATGAATAATGGCTACGTGGAAGAACATAACGCTTTCTTCGAGCCACCAACAGAGGTGATGAAAAATCACCTCAAGCCCCTGTTCATTAGAGCGAAGATAGGGGAAGTGACTATAAACAAAATCCTGGTCGATTATGGGGCAACCATAAACATAATTCCATAATTCAAGCTGGGAAAACTAGGTAAGGGAGATGCTGACATCAATTCCCATAACATGGTCCTGTCCAATTATGAAGGAGGCATTGGAACCACAATGGGCATCATACAACTAGATCTCAAAGTGGGATCAATCCTTCGACCCACCATGTTCATGGTGATCTTAGCAAAACCAAACTATAATCTGCTCTTGGGTCGAGAGTGGATACATGGCATCGGTGCAGTGCCATCATCGATGCATCAGAGGGTCACAATATGGCGTCCCAATGGTATCGTGGAAAACATTGAGGCAAATCAAAGCTATTACTTAGGAGAAATCAACATCGTCGGAAAGAATAGTTTTGACAGAAATTTGGCTCATATAGGGCCATGTAACCCCCCTGAGTTCGATCTGACTCCAGCACCTAACGCCTTCTGCTCTCTGTATCTACACTCTGACTACGGTTTTCAGTGGGATAGAGAGGACTTGTCAAACATCGACTATGGAGGAGTTGATGATATACGACCAACTGGTTGGGGAAGTGAGTTTGGTGATGATGACTGAGTCACAAACTTTGCAAAAGATTTCGGCATATGTAGCCGAAAATAGAATGATAGCGGCCTTGGAGGCTGAGGTTAAGTATATGGCTCTTGAAGCCAATGAGCAGGTCTCTTCTCAAAAAGGCCCTGGGAAAGATTTCGACCCAGAACCTCCCGACTTGGAAGTAAAAGACCTTCGAGATCAGAGGTTAGACGCCATCTATGGTGATGAACCTCTAGGTTTCGAAAAGGACCCGTTGGCGAAAAATGTTAAAATGTTAGCACAAGACCCTTTGGAGGAAGTAAACCTATGTGAAAGTCCTGTAAAAAAGCCAACGTACATCAGCGCAAAGATAGATCCAAGACTCAGGGTCGAAATGATCCAATTGCTAAAAGAGTTCAAGGATTGCTTTGCATGGGATTATGATGAAATTCCTGGTCTTGACAGAAGTTTGGTGGAACTGCAATTGCCAATAAAGCCTGGAAAGAAGCCCGTCAAGCAAACTCCAAGGCGCTTTGCACCGGAGATTCTGTCGAAAATCAAAACGGAAGTCGAAAGACTGCTGAGATGCAAGTTCATCCGAACGACCAGGTATGTCGAATGGATTACAAATATAGTGCTTGTTATAAAGAAAAATGGTACCTTAAGGGTGTGCATTGATTTCAGAGATCTGAATGTTGCAACACCCAAAGATGAATATCCAATACCGGTGGCGGAAATGCTTGTCAATTTTGCCGCTGGTTTCGAGTACATGAGTATGCTTGACGGGTACTCTGGATATAATCAAATTTTTATTGCTGAAGAGGATGTGTCGAAAACAACATCCCGCTTCCCTGGGGCCTTAGGAACTTACGAATGGGTAGTGATGCTCTTCGGCCTAAAAAATGCAGGGGCAACATATCAAAGAGCCATGAATTCGATCTTCCATGATTTTATTGAAACTTTTATGCTGATTTATATTGATGATATTGTTGTCAAATCTGTTTCAGGGAAGACTCACATGGACCATCTTCGACAATCCTTCGAGAGGATGAGACGCTATGGTCTGAAGATGAATCCTCTAAAGTGCGCTTTTGGGGTCAAAGCAGGAGACTTCTTAGGCTTTGTGGTCCATAAAAAGGGAATCCAGATAAACTAGAACAAGACCAAAGCTATTTTGGAAGCCAAAGCGCCAACCAACAAGAAGGAATTGCAGTCTCTACTTGGGAAGATAAATTTCTTAAGGAGATTTATATCCAACCTCAGTGGGAAAATGCAAGCCTCCTCACCACTACTTCGACTCAGTAAAGGAGGATTTGAATGGGGGCAAGAACAACAAGAGGCCTTCGACAAAATCAAAGAGTACCTCACCAAGCCACCTATTCTGGTACCTCCTTGTAGAAGTAGAAGTATGAGATTGTACATAGCTGCATCTGATAAAACTTTAGGGAGCATGTTGGCTCAAGAGGATGAGAATGGTGTCGAAAGGCCCATCTATTACCTCAGTAGAGTTTTAAATGATGCAGAAACTAGATATAACGAGGTTGAGAAACTATGCTTATGTCTTTATTTCTCATGTACAAAACTCAAGCAATATATAAAACCAATTGATGTGTATGTTTCGTCTCATTTTGATGTTTTCAAATATATGTTGTCGAAACCTATTTTGCATAGCAGAATTGGCAAATGAGCACTTGCATTAACTGAGTATTCATTAACCTTTATGCCTCTCAAGGCCGTGAAAGGTCAAGTGGTAGCAGACTTTATAGTCGACCACTCTATAAAAGAGGAATCACTGAATTATTTGGAGATTAAACCTTGGAAGTTATACTTTGATGGTTCTAGTTATAAAGATGGAACTGGAGTCGGGGTTCTCATTATTTCTCCAAACAAAATTCCAACAACATTTAAGTACAAGATATAAGGGGATTGTTCAAATAATGAGGCTGAATATGAAGCTTTAATCGTAGGCCTTGAAATCTTGTTGGAATTGGGGGAAATCAAGTCAAAATAATGGGAGACTCAGAGTTAGTCCTAAACCAAGTTACGAAAGAATACAAATGCATAAAGGAAAATCTTATCATGTATTTCGTAATAGCCAGGAGATTGTTGAAGAACTTCAAAGTAGTTAACATTCGACATATACCCAGATTGGAAAATCAAGTGGCTAATGATTTAGCACAGATCGCTTCAGGGTATAAAGTTTCGAAAGACAAACTACAACAAGCGATCAAAGTTAGAGGAAGAGTGGCATCCACTAAGTTGTCTCCAATGGATTTGAAGACCACAATGTTGGGGTGCACTGATCACGAAAATTTTGAAATTTCGTTCATAGATAATCTAACAGAACAAGATTGGAGAAAGCCTATAGTAGATTATTTACAGAATCCAATGGCTTCGACAGAACGAAAAGTAAAATATAGGGCACTGAGCTATATATTAATGGGAAATGAATTATTCAAGAAAACACCTGAATGCGTGCTATTGAAATTCCTAAGTGAAATAGAAGCGTATATAGCTCTTTCCGCCATACACGCTGGGGCGTGTGGAGCACACCAAGTAGGCCATAAGATGAAATGGATGTTTTTTCGACAAGGACTATATTGGCCCACTATGTTAAAAGATTGTGTTGAGTTTACAAAAGGATGCCAAGAATGTCAAGCACATACGGGTATTCAGCATGTGCCGACAAGCGAACTTCACTCGATCGTGAAACCTTGGCCTTTTAGAGGATGGGCTTTAGATCTTATTGGAGAGATTCAACCAGCGTCTTCTAAAAGCCAGAAATACATATTGGTGGGTATTGATTATTTTACTAAGTGGATTGAAGCAATCCCTTTAGTCAATATGGACCAAGAGAGTGTCATTGAATTTATTCAAAAGTACATTATATATAGATTTGGAATCCTTGAAACAATAACAACAAATCAAGGACCAGTCTTTACTGGTCGAAAGATGCAAGACTTTTTTACAGAAATGGGGTTCAAATTGTTAACATCTACACCTTACTATGCGCAAGCTAATGGCCAAGTCGAAGCAGCAAACAAAGTAGTAATCAGTTTAATAAAGAAACACGTGGGAAAGAAACCTAGAAACTGGCACAAGACGCTAGATCAAGTTTTATGGGCTTGTCAAACCTGTCCTAAATAGGCTACGCGAACAACACCATTTCGCCTAAATTATGGTGATGATGCAGTGTTGCCAGTGGAAATCTGCCTACAGTCAACGAGGATTCAGAAACATCAGGATATCCCTTCTGAAGTCTATTGGAATATGATGTTAGACGAACTAGTTGACCTGGACGAAGAAAGGTTGAAAGCTTTGGATCTTTTGAGACTACAGAAGAAACAGGTTGAGAAATCCTATAATCGAAGGGTAAAACCTAAGACATTTCTTCCTGAGGATCTAGTATGGAAGGTAATTCTTCCAATGGACCGAAAAGATAGAAATTTGGGAAAATGGTCCCCTAAGTGGGAAGGACCTTTCAGGATTATCCGAACTTTCTCTGGCGGAGCCTATGAGATTGAAGAGTTAAGTGAAGATCAAAGACTTCTGAGAGTGAATCGTAAATACTTGAAAAAATGTAGACCTATGCTTCAAGAGGTTAAAATAACTAATGTATAGTCATAGTCGAATAAAGGAAATTCCAAAATGGAAATTTAAATTTCATTAAAAAACAGCCAAAATGGCTTTGAAGTCATTACAATGGGTGATTATATAGATAAAAGAAACAGGATTCAAAAAGGGAGATTAGCCTTGATCTGAAGGTATTTAATTCTTTGTAGTTCCAAGCGCCGATCACATAAAGCCTTCAACTGATGGAGGGTTTCAGGCTTAGCATCGAGTGATTGGGCCGGATCAGCATGTCCTAACCCTTCAGCCAGTTCCTCTTGGCTTTCCGACTCAGTGTTAACGGCGAGGAGCTCTTCTTTCTTTTTATCATTGGCATCAATTTTAGCCTCCAACTCTTTGATCTGCGCCCTCATTTTAGCAGTGTCTTGATGTATCTCCTCAACCTCTTTCCTCCTAGCCTCTTGGGCCTTCGACAACTCTTTTACTTTAAAGGCTGATTCCGTAGCAGCGTGCCAGGAAGCAACTACATGACCGTTGGTCTCTTTAATTTCACGATTAAGAGTCTTTCGACGATTATAATCCGGAGATTAAATCCAAGATAAGGCTGGCCACATCTGGAGAAGCAATAAGGAGATCGACATCCCTCAGAGTAGTCTTCAGAAAAGAATGAGCAGTGGGTTCTCCCTCCAGGGTTAGCATTAAATCTCTTTCGAAGATTTGTGCCTTGACCTTCTGAAGTGCCTCATCAAGAGGAGAGGCCGAAGTAGACTTTCCGGATGCAGTCGAGACACTATGGTCAGAAGAACTCTCTCGCCCTTCTAGAATGGCAGTCAAATAGCCTAAAGGATTTTTCTGTTTCAGCAAGGCCAAGTCCTCTTTGGTTCGAGACCCTGTCGAAGGGACACCTTCATTGACAGTAGCAACCACGTTGGCTACCTGTGCTGGAATATGAGCAGCTTCAGTGTTTGAAGGATTTTGGGTCCCTTCAGTAAAGCCTTCCCCACCATCAGCTTCTGGAATCCTTTCATCTTGATTCTCCACTTCCAGTACACTTTCCCTCTCTATCACAGCTTCAGCATTGATGGCCTCCTCCTCTTCAGCTTCCTGTACGTCAACCAACGGAGCCCTAATTTCTTCATGATCTCCTATAGGGCCTTCTTCATTGACTTCCTCTATGGTCTCATACCGAGGTTCAGAAGTTTGATTCAATTCATCAGCTGAAATCACAAAGGAGCCTTTTGCTGAAGAAGGCCTCTAAGTAGGCTCTCCCTCACTATTTAATAGAGTGGCAGATCCTTCGACAGGAGTAGGGACTTGGTTGGAGGTGCCAGTAGTATCCCGAAGATTAAAATAAGTGTTTTTTTCATAATTCTCGCAGAGAAAAGGATTAGTTCAAGAAGTAAGTGATGGTCTGTCGAAGCAAATACCTGAATTGGAACTTCAACACTGGGGATGGAATTGTTGCTATCACTGGGATTGTTTAGCCTGGCAGCTACTTCTTGCTCAGTAGGCTCTCTGATAACTACATGAGAAGGCCTTGTAGGTGTGATCTTAATTCTTCTTTTGGGGCGAGGCTCAGGCGCAGGGGCTGGTTTCTTTAACCTTTTTCTCTTTAGAGGAACAAGAGGAGACTCCTCTTCTTCGTCACTAGAGATCTCGATCTCCTGGACCTTCCGTTTCTTGGGGGTACTTTTCTGAATACCTAGAAAGATAAGTCGAAGAAATCAGTACCTATATCAAATGATCGTAAAGAATAAAGGTATAGAAGAAAGTAAATACCTTGGGAGAAGGGTTAACAGAAGGGTCTCCCCCTTTAGTGCTTTCAGCAGCCTTCTTTGTAGTGGTCCTCTTGACAACTATACAAAAAAAAACAAAGATAAGTCGACCGTCGAATGACTAAATCTGAGACAAAGAGAAAAAGAAAAGAAGTAATACCTTTATTGGTCCCGTCAAGGACCAGTTTAAACGCCTCACGAAGGTGGTGGGCGAAGTCCTTCTCATCGAAGAACTCCTCATTATAATACTGCCTCCACCACCCTTCAAAATTTCTAGAACACAAAAAATTGAGATTGAAGTCAAACATGGTTAGTACGGTTCGACCAACGTACCTACCAATATGCTTGGTGGCAGCATCCTATGAGTAGTTTGCGTTGTAAAATAATAGCAGTTTCTCTCGAGGATAAATGGGTGATGGGAGTGACTAGACAATGCCGAATTGTCAACAGACAAGATTTGGTTGGTAAGCAATCAAACTTAATTGATTCTTTGAGCTCTTGAATCTCAGTGGCATGATTTTGGGTCGAAGAAACAACTCCCACATGCCCACATATTCATCTTCCAAGTCTTCCTCCTCAGTCGAAGGAAATGGTCTAGTAAACCATTCTAGGCCGACTTTTCGACTGACAAAAGGAGCCATAGTCAAAACAAAACATTTGCGCTCCGCAAACATCATCACGAAGCTTGTGAAGGCCTTTTGAAACTGTTGACCCTCGTCAGTGGGAGTCAGCAAAGCAAGTCTGGTACCTTCGACCCTCCTGGTCAGGATTTTTGGGGCCACTTCATTGATCTTATTCTTCTGGGGAAGAAAAGATTCGAAGGTGGCATTGAGCCAAAGTTGAAGAAGCCAGAAAGGGCCAGAAAGAAGAAAGCTTTCCCTATCTCCTATGACCTTGAGTTGAGTCACACCGCTGCTGATGGACTCATATAGATTGGCCAAAATCAATTCGGCCTGACAGAGGGGGTAGCCATGATGAAGCTGCGTCGCGAGCGTGAGCATTTTCTTAGTCACCTGAAGCGACTTGGTGCAGAAGACAAAACGGGATAACCACATAGCCAGAAAATCTATATGTTCCACCTCTGACACATCACTGGAGGATTTATCATGGAAGTGGTTGATGAAGGTGGTGTAGGTAGGTTTTGTAGCTGAAAACCCAATAACATCTTCAGATAGGTCCTCTAGGTCGAAATAATCGCCAGTCGGTCGAAGATCGGTGATCACTGCTATGTCGAAGAGGGTTGGGGTCACCATCCCACAAGGAAGATGAAATGTGAAGTGGGCGCTATCCTAGAAATATAGCGAAGACACCAACATGAGAGGATAATAAGACAATCCTGTCTTTGACAACATCACCAAATCATAAATCCCCATTTCTTTCCAGACAGAGGTTTGTGCCTTCTCCACCTTATTTAACCAATCTGAATACTATGAAGAGAGATTAGGGCACGATCCAAAGATCCTGGTCCCTTTGTTCATAAATTGAAGGTTAATGTCCTCCGTGGTCTGAGTGTGTTGCTGGTTGGATGGAGTCGCATCCTCAAGATCGTCCTTGGGCTTCTTCGTGCAGCCTATAGGTCTGAGTCTGGGGTGAGTGAGGAAGAAGGCGCGGTTCTTCATAGGATTCTCGATGCATGTGGACAGAGGACCAGACATAGCGTATATGTCTTCAGAGTACCTAATAGGAATGAGAAGATGGGAATCATACACCTCTCGCCTTTCACTAGTCGTGGGTTCAGAAACGAACTGTGGCCCATCAGTCGAAGCAGGAGAAGGGCTGGTAGGAAAGATCTCTGGTTGGCGTTGGATATCAGTAGCATTCTTAGGTTTGGGGTTGTTTGGTGCATTGCCATTTTTGCAGATTAGAAAGAAGCGAAGATGACAAATGCAAGGTGTTTTATGTGGAAGACTTGGAAATACTTAGTGTTGTGAAAGTTCCAAATGAAGAGGCTTAAGAGTATTTATAGTCTTCAGATAGGAATGTGTCTCGTCAAAGCCATTTAATGCTATGAATATAGTGGGGCACGTGGCATACCATGAAGCGGTTACCGTGCAGATGATGGGAAACGTTTTGACATGCCTGCCTAGGTTCTAGGAATAAGGGTCATCATGGCAGCGTGGTAACGACAGTTGGAAAAGACATCTTGGAAAAAAGAGTAATGATGGGTTTCGAAAGCGGCAGCTGTTGGAAGACGAAAAGCGCACGTCAGGCCTTTGTGGACAGCAAGAGAGACAGGTGTCAAACAAAAAGATCAAAGAATGGCTATTTCTTTTGGCGTCGAAATAGACATTCTTGGGGGGCAATTTGTTGGCTCCTGACTTCGACACCTACTATATATTGGTCTTTTAGACCAAAAATGGAATAAATAAAAGTTAGATGGAGAATGTTTCGACGTGTGAAATAACTTAGAGAAAATATCTAAGTTACATATTAGTCTTCGACCAGGACTCACTATCAAGATTTCGACTGAGAAGGTCATATGACCTTCGACTAGAAGAAAATATCTTCTCATCAACACCAAAGGCGAGGGACATTTGAATTTGAATTATTGGAGGGAAAGACGGTTTCGCCAGCAGCCAAAGGAAAGCAACGTGGCTGGAAGCTAGAGGTCGAGGGACATGCAAAGGACACTTGTCCTCATCTTAGAGCAGAACCACCCCTCGACGGTTACATAGTTTTTAGTATAAAATAGGAAACCTGTGTAGTTTTTCGGTATGTTCAACCTATTGTGCTAGTTACTCAAATATTGTCCAAGTACCCGCTGTGTGAGAAAGGATAAACTGAGAAATGTACGTTGGAAACACCACTTTTCATTAATAAAGTCTTTTTACATTGCTTTGATCTTATTTTGAAAAGTTACTTTTCCTATATCTTTACCTGCATTTCTATTAACTTTCTTACTTTCCAAAACCACAAGTATCTTGTCTTTGGCCGAACGTGCGTTCTTCCTAGATTTCTTTTATTATTTTACATCAACTCAGTATAAAAGTTAGCATATGTTCTGGGATCAATCTGATCGATCCCGCGAGTAACCAAAAGGACTTTCCTTTTTGGAGGATCATCGGTTGTTTACCAAAAACCACGGTAAACAATCGTATAGCCATGATTAGCAATGTTGTAAGATATCTTAGCATTTTCTTTAAGGTACTAAGATCATTTTTGAAAGGAAACTTTGATAGCGTCATCGAGGGACTATGATCTTGTATTTTATTTGTTTTTGCTAAGATACCCCACATGCATAATATGGCCATTTTATAAGGCAGCAAAGCGGATTTACCCTAAGGGTGTATGTGTGCAAGTGTATTGGTTTACATGCTTGATTTGTCTTGATTAGGGTTTGCTATTTGTTGGTTTTAATCTTTCCATACAAACCCTAATTACTAGCATTTGTATATAAAGCATTAAATTGCAGAAAATAAAAATACTAAGCTATTACATCATTAGGGGAAGGGATACACAAATTACAAATAGGGAATTGCAAGAAATTAAAATCCTAATTATCTATTACAACCATATTGAATTTGAATAAAAGTACAAGAAATGAAATGAATATAATGTACAAGTATAAATAGATAAGGAATGGATTTTTTTTGTATGAAAAGTTTTGACCTAATTAAATTAAAATAAGATAATTGACTAGAATAAGAAAATTAAAATTAAGTTAATAAAAGAAATTAATTTATTAAAGAAAACACGTTTTTTTAGGGTTTTTGTGAATTTAATTAAACTAGTAAATAAAATTAATCAAATAAAAGTCCTAAGTTCTAAATTGATTTTAATTTACAAGAAAAATAATATAATATAATAATTAAACCTAAATATTAATTATTAAGAAAGAAATTAATTTATTTAAGAAATGTTTTTGTTCTTTTGATTTTATAAAACAAAATAAATTAAATAAGTGTAAAAATAATAAATAAAATATTATTTTGGGTTTTTATTCATAACAATAAAAAATAATATTAATAATAATACTAATAATAATAATAATAATAAAGGAAAAGAAATAAAATATAATAAGAAAAGGAAACTAAAAATGAATTTGGGCCAGGGGGTGCTGAAATGAGACAGGGGTCAGCAAGAGAAAAAGAAAAGTAACCAGGCCCATGTTGGAGGCCCCAAACCTGTTCAAACAAAAAAAGAAACAGAAAAAATATGAAAAAAAGGAGCAAAACGGACGTTGGGGCTCAAACCCAGGTCTGTTAGGTGAAAGGCGCGCGCTTTAACCACTGGGGTGGTGATACATCTGTTAGCATTGGCACAACAATAAATACATAACACCTAACTTGCCCTGACTGTACTTCATCTTCGACCTCTAGCCAAAGGATCTGTAACTTGCTCATTCTTCAACCATTTTCAAAAATGTAAACATGAAACTTATGTATTTTTTCATCACGAATCCAACCATGTAATTAATTTAAGCTAACATTCAAAGATAAAGATGAATTTATGAAAGTACCAAATTCTGACCTAAATGTTTCAGTAAGTTTAAACTCAAAATTCTTCATGCTCAAGCAACATAAATTAAATCTATAAACTTGTATAGTTTCAGAGTAATGATATCTACGTTCTATCTTCACAAATACAAGCCTAACAATGCATATATGAATAAATCAAAAGTCAGAAAACTCACCTTATAAGAGGGTATCGTGTTTTGAGTTTGAGCAGCTTTTGATGAGTTCCAATGATTGGGTTAGCTTTCTCAAGTTCCCAGGAAGCTAATGTGATGCTTGGCTTGAGCTGAAAGTGGCTGAGGAGTTCTGGAGAAGTCAACTTACAGAGCTCTGTTTTTGGTTATGGAGGTTGATGAAAATGGAGTTACAGTTATGAAACAGGGTCAGGGATGAGTTGTATTTGATGTTTAGAAGCTTTAGGAACCAAAAGGCTTGGAAACGCACGAGGGAGATGTGAGTTTCAAGTTTTTGGTCAGATTATGCAAGAATAAAGTTTTGTGATACAGTCCCGAGTTTTTGTGTGTTTTGGAGCTTAAGCCTTCCTGTGTTTTGATGCAAATAACTTGTGCATAAGTAAGGAAAAGGTTGTGAGGCTTGAGAGGGTCAGAATCACACAAGTACAAGATATGGCTATGTTACTTGATTTTGAAGAAAAGTGAAAACATGGTTTCAAGGTAAAGTACAAGCATGGGCTGACTTGTTAGAGGCTTGAGACAAATTTCTTTTGGGTTATAGGTCGTGTATGATCAGAAGAGAACAAGTGCAAAGCTCAAGAACATATTTTGTGCATAAAGCTACTTTTCCAAAATGGCAATGTGCACTTTCTTCCTAAAATGGAAATAAGCATGGGCAATGTATTGAATGCTTGAGTTGAAGCCTCTAACAGTCGTGCCAAACATTAATTATGGAGTGCCAAGAAAGTTTGGGGTCTGCAAAGCAAATATTGTGCTACCTAGCATGGATTTGAATTTTTGTTCTTCATGAAAATGACCTATAATTCAAGAATGAAATGCCAACTTCATGCTTTCGATTCTCCTTGCTCAAACATGATCTCAAGGAGTTATTTGACATTTTAGAAAGCTTGTAATGTGCTCTACAACCCCTTTTTTGAATCACTTTTGAAAATTCCCCTTGGAACTATGTGAAAAATTTCCATGAAGTTAGGTCAAAATCTTGCCTAAACTAGGGCAAAATTTTCACTAAGTGTTTAGTTTCATGAACATGTATTCACAAAATCATAACTTGAAATCCATGAATTTCTAGGAGAAGTTGTGTAAATAAATGTTTTAGATCTCATTAATATCTAAAACTATCATGTTGAAAGTTTCCTTTGAATCATCTTGCATCATGGTGAAAAAATCACTCAAAGTTGTGAAAAAACATGAAGTTTTCAACACTTAGAAAAATTTCTATGTTTGGAAACTTTGACTTTTCAAAATGAAATCTTGACTGTTTGATTTCTTGATGAACAAGTTTCATATTTTGACATGTTTTGATAAATTGTGATTTTTGACACTTGATTTTGACCAAAAAGTCAAAGTTTGAATTTTCAGTGTATAATTGACTTTTGATCAGTTGACTGAAAGTCAACTATCAATCAATTGATCTTGAGGGATGTTTTGAGTCATGCCATTAGGTAAACATGATGCAATTGAAATCTTGAACTCATGTCTCAAACCAATTAACCATTTTCTAGGTCAAAAAATCAGAAATTGCTTTTTCTCAGTCAAAACCCTAATTTTGACCATTTTGCCCTTTTGATGATCTGATCAAATTTATTAAGGAATTGTGGTCCAAACTTGATAAAATGACATACAAGAGTTCACAATATTGATATGGATAAAAATTATGAAGTTTGACTGTAAATTGACCACATTTGACTTTTTCCCTAATACAGTTGATTTTTAGGTCAACTGCTCAATTGACAGAGCAAAAATGTGATCCAAGACTTGAAACCTGACATGAAAAATGTTGGGGGTCAATAATGATCCATGAAAGTAATATGAGGCATTAAAAGTTCAATTATCCTTGTGCAATCTCAAACCCTAATTTCAGTCATCAGTGCTTAGGGAGGTGTCTTGAGCTGATCAACCCTTGTGCAGTCTTGAACCAAAGGAGATCTTGTGAGATAATACTTGATAAATGAGAGGGAAAATTTTGGGGTACAACATATAGAACATAGTTTCTCATAAATTAATGAAATGTTAACCTTCTGGAAAAAAAAGCTTTTGTTCAAAGGAAGTTTGACAAACAAATGGATGTTCTGATAATAAAGGATCAGAATATCTGGAATCTGAGAATTATTCTTAAGAAGTCAGACGGGTGATTATAGCCAGAAGAATGAAGAGATCATCTAAAGAGAAGACTGATCCTAGCTCTCAGATTATAGATTAGAGTTTAGAAGAAGGTTATTCTTCTCAAATCAGAAAATAGAGAATACTCAAAGAAATAAGAGGAATTAATATGAAGATAATTCAGAGTCTCTTAAAGACCACTCTGAAGAAAGCACAAGAAGAAATAAGTTTATCATAAGTTGTATCTAAGAGAAAGCTAAAGTTAAAGACAAATGAAAAATCTTCAAGGACATGACAAGCCTGATCAAAAGATCTATTTGGGACAAGCTAAAGTCAAAATCAAAATGTAGAAGCACTCAGATAAAAGGATCAAGGTAAAGATGTCAGAATCTCAAAGGTGTGTTTTACTTTTATCTATCATTTATTAGAACTTCTGATAAAAATACTTCTACAAGTTTAGAAATTTATTGTGCAAAGTGAAACTCCGAGTTGTGAACTCTATAGTTAGTAAAACAAATTTACGCATAATGTGTGTGATGATAATTTCTCATTTAAGTAATCATATTCAATATTTTTATGTATGCCGGTTCCCGGTCTGACTTTTCTAAATGCTTATTCACTCAAAGTCTTATTTGGGACATATATGGTACTCTGTTCTTTATGAAGTCTGATTCACTCCATTCCCCTTCTTTGAAAATATTGTCATGTGTCTGTGATCTATGTCATTCTTACAGATTAGTACAACCTCTTTAACCCAATCTCAATAATGATTTATCACATTTATCTTTTCCTCTCATAAACTAATTCCTATCAAGATCTTTCCTCTCATCTGTCCATCATGCCTCAACCAAACTTTCTTGGAAATTAAGATCTTATTGAGATCATCATTGAAAAACAATTTGAACTTTCTTCTCTTGAAAGTAACATTGCCCCCAACATCTCAAATGCGTTCTACTCTTAATAATGAATAAGATACTTCACTATGCTGAAGAAACCTGTCTATGTGAATCTTGTTAAAGAATTTCGGAAGCATGCTTATCTTGATTATGAGAATGGTTCTATCCTTTCCTATATCTTTTAAATTCCCATCACCATTACTCCCTTCTTAGTCACTCTCGCCACTGGATGTGAAAATGTAGGTTTCACAGTTGACTATGTCAAGTCTATGTTTCTGATGTCTGATAAATTTGATTCTCTTCATGACACATCATCAGGATATGAACCTATCAACTATGAAAATCTCCTACCTATTCCCAAAGCCTGCTTCAACCTTGTGTTGTCCAACTTTCTTCCCAGAGGGTATAATCAAGACCTTCTTAGGTATGATGACCAAGAATTCATCTATCTTCTGATGAATGATACTCGAGTAAGCCTGCCACAGTCTATCTTCATCTGTCTTTAGAAATCTATCTCTGAGTCTAGGAATCGCATTAAGTCATACATTCCTTATCGAAGAGTTTTGTCTGAGATATTCTTTCGAGAAGAAATAGTGAATACTATAAAAGAAATGATAGCAGAAGATGGCCCAAAGAGATGTCTTGAAAACTACTTGTTGAAAATTGAGTGTGATAATTTTAGTGGATAGGAGAATATAGTTTATCTTATCATAGTTGTCCTTGTTGCTTGTTATCTTGTCTGACTATTTTTAGTTTGTGTCTGTTGTATTTCCTTAATTAATGAAGACCTTTATTTTAATGGACTATTTTGTATGCTTAATTGGATATAAATATCTCAAGACTCTGATATAATCATAATCATGCATTACCATAAAATGGCAAGTATTTAGGCATTATAAATTCATTAAAGTCTGAAATAAAACAGTCATGCATGTGTCTCAAGAGCAAAGGTTAAGTTTTAGACCTTTGATGTTTGTCAGTTACTTTATCCTCGTGTTAGAAGATAGTTGTTTAAAGTTATGAACAATTTGATATGCCCTCATAAATGAGATCAACTGTTTTTTCTATTTCACATACATCTATGTGTCCTAGTCTACTATAGATAATCACAACCTAATTCAAATATATCAAATGTCACTCATTTCTCTCTCTTATCGAATCTTAGGAGTTATAGTTTCTCTTCTGACCTTCCTCAGTCATTTATTATTGAGTCTCCCAAGATTGATTACCTTACATAAGGAAAATCATTTCTCTTATCAAGTCACATCTTCTCGCTTATTTTTATACATCATGTCTTCCCTCTACCTCTCCTAACAAGTAATTCTAACAATTGGAAAAATTGCCTTCTACTTCATTCTCTCTCTTTTTCATCATGACTTCAACAAGTTCTCATGAAAATTATGGTTTCTTGGAAGGCATCATTGAAAGACATCCCAGAATCTTCAGCGCTAGTCCAGAATTCCATATCAGAATTCATGCTCAAAACTAGAATCATTATCTCTCTTTAATCAAAGAACCCATTTATCCAAATCTTGTAAAGATTTTATGGAAAAATGCTTCCTTCAATCGTAGTGGTACTGCAATCTCTTCAAACATCTATGGCGAGGATGTTTTCTTCACTACTGAATGCATTGCTGAAATATTTGTCTGTCCTCAAGTGGGTATCGCGACTGATCGTGTCTCTATTGATACCATCCCTAATGGTCAAATTAATTCTGTCTTAAATGCATCTTCTGAGTTTGACTCTACTAACCCTGAGAGTCTTAAGCCTTTTGCCAAAGACTGGTTTCGCTTTATCCTGAAAAATCTTTATCCTCGCGAAACTAAAAAAAACGTCCTAAACAAGGAGGATAAGACTCTAATTTTCTGTCTGATCAACAGTATTCCGATCAACCTTCCTCAAGTGATCCTCAATCATCTTAAAAGGTCTATCACTTCTTCGGAAAATTTGAACATAATCTTTATTGCTTATGGAAGACTCCTGTTAGAAGTTTTTGTTCAAAATGACATTGTGAGAATCCTTCGAAGGATTCCTAATGGTCCTAGTGATGCTCTGCATCAAGAGGAGTGTGAGAAGTTTGATGATCAGTGGTTTCCATAGGTTTTTTTTTTGTAATTTGTTTAATTCTATCATCAATGCAACTCTTTCTGATTAGCACTTATTGTTACTTCTGTTAACTTTTAATGTTTTTCATGAATAATTATCTTTTTGATGATGTCAAAAAGGGGGAGAAGTATAATAATTTTGATGAACCTGATGAATCATAAAATAAATTATATAAAATGTGCATTTATCGATAATTCTTATTTGATTGGTTGATGATTAATTGAGGAACTCTGAACAATTTCACTAGGCATTCTAAGACAGGTCTAAATGAAAGAAATATGTTAAATCTCTTAAATACTGATTGTTTATATAATAAAACATGTATACTCTGTGAACATATATTCAAATATCATATAGACCCAATATTGTTCAGAAGTTGAGAACTTGCTGAAGGTTAAAGTCATCTTGATCTTGGTATCATAATGTTCAGAAGATGTAAACTATCTAAGAAAATAAAATTCAGAACATAAGAATCAAAAACAGAAGCAGATGCCTCCCAGAAGAACTAAGCAAATCAGAAGTTGAAGACTATCTGAAATATCATGATCTCAATTATTGGAATCCAGAGCCAAAACTATAAAGATCTCAATATCTGATCTATGGGAACCAGGGGGAGCTTTACTCAAATTTTCCAGAGTCAAGATATTCGATCTTCATCAAGTCATTAACTCAAGGGGGGTATCATAAAAAGGATAAGTATTCATTACCTTTATATTTTCACTTTTTCTGAATAATTTTGATAATCTAATGTTTGTTATTGTTGAGTAATTAACAAATAGGTGCTGCTTCTGATGGATGGCGTGGCCAAGACATTAGAAGAGAATTAGTTCCGCTTATGCACTACACAAGTTCATTATCAAGCCTGTAAGAACATGGAACAGACAAACCTCGGTTCCATGAAGTGAAAAGGTATCTCAAGGCTCAAGAATATCCTGAGGGGGCGTCTGTCAATGATAAGAAGTTTATGAGAAGGTTCTCCGTAAAGTTCTTCCTTAGTAATGGAATCCTCTACAAGTGCAACCATGACTCTACTTTACTTCAGTGCGTAGACAAGAGCAAAGCATAGAGGATTATGGAATATTTACACGAAGGTACCTTTGGCACCCACTCTAGTTGACACACCATGGCAAAAAAGATCCTACGGGCAGGATACTATTGGTCCACTATGGAAGTAGACTATTATCAGCATTCCCGAACTTGTCACAAATGCCAGATCTATGCTGATAAAGTACATGTACCTCCGGTTCCCTTGAATCTCTTGACGGCTCCCCGGCCCTTTGCAATGTGGTGCATTGACATGATCAGAGAGATTAAACCTACCGCTTCCAATGGGCATCGCTTCATCCTAGTGGCCTTTGATTACTTCACAAAGTGGGTTGAGGCTGCCTCTTTTGCTACTGTTACCAAGAATGTTATGGCATGGTTTATCAAGCATAACCTGATTTGTCGGCATGTTGTGCCAGAGAGAATCGTCACAGAAAATGGTACAAATCTCAACAATACAATGATCACTGAACTCTATGAACAATTCAAGATCCATCATCATAATTCTTCCCCTTACCGGCCAAAGATGAATGGCACTGTGGAGGCTGCTAACAAGAATATTAAGAAAATCATACAAAAGATGACGGTGACATACAAAGACTGGCATCAGATGTTACCATTTGCTCTTCATGGTTATCGCACCTCAACACGTATGTCAACAGGGGCAACACCTTATTCTCTGGTATATGGTATGGAGGTTGTCCTACCTATTGAGGTCTAGATCCCTTATTTGAGGATCATGAAGGATGCAGGTTTGAACGAATATGATTGGATCCAGACTCGACTTGATCAACTGAATCTGATTGATGAGAAAAGGCTTGATGCTGTCTATCATGGTCAGATATACCAAAAGCGAATGATTAAGGCTTTCAACAAAAAGGTAAGACGTCAAGTATATCAAGTGGGTGATCTAGTAATCAAGCGCATCATACTGCCACAAGGTGATCCCAGGGGAAAATGTACTCCCACATACGAAGGGCCATTTGTAATCAAGAGCATGTTTTCTGGTGGAGCCATGATTCTAACAACCATGGATGGTGACGACCTTCCTCACCCTATTAATGTGGGCATAGTGCAAAGATACTACGTATAAATAAAGACCCGTTAGGTTGACTGGACTAAGCAAAAATAATGGCATCTCGACAAACCAAAAGGGTTCGGGCAAAAATTAGGGATAAACACAAAAAAAATCTGTACAGCCGGTAAGTCGAAAACCTGAGAGGGCGGCTTGGACAAAAAAGGGTATCCCGGTGGACTGAAAACCCGAAAGGGCGGTCCAGGAAAAAGTTAGGGATTTAAAGTGCATAACTATGTCTCATTGGATCACCTTGCAATCAGACTTCAGTATCAACTATCAAGCTCAAACGACACCGATCAATCCAGTCAGCTTCAAACAAGTAGTAAAGTGATGAGACGCTCAAGGACATAGGGGCAATAGCAGAATTGAAACTCAATGGGATTATTACACATAGCTGTTTTCTCTTTATACCCTATTTTGTGTAGTTTTCATTTTTTACGACAGTGTTCTCCTACTAGAACGTCAGTCTCTTTGTACAAAATTCCTATTATAGGCGAACTTCAGAAATCAATACAAATCATTTCTTTGAAAATACAAAACTATTTGTTTTTATTTTTCTGTTTTATTTTGCAAAAAAGTCCAATGATTATCTTTGACATATGCATTTGAATATGATTACTATTTACAAATACTTGCATAAGAAACAGAAAGACGGTTACTAATGACTTGGGGAAACAGGGCAAAGTCTAAAAAAGAAATTTGTAGTCTCGACAGCTACTCTTTCCAGCATGGTACAGGGGCAGAGACATTTTGAGACGAAGTCACCACTACATATGACCATGTGTTATCTATGTTCCCCACAGAGTAGAAACAACCAAAGTTTTGATCTCTTCTTCCCCAAGCAGGAATTACCTCCTCCAGCAAAGTTCCTTCAGAGAGATGATATTTGTTTTCCCTAGCCGAGTTTTACAATTTCAAATAGTTTATAAAACCTCCTCCCAGGTAGAGTTTATTTCTCAAACTGCAGATGTTTATTCCCCAATAGATTTTATTTCTCCACATCAGTAAAATCTTCTAACAGGGCATCCTCCCCCCACAGAGTTATTCTCAAGAAGGAGTTAAGAATCCCCTACAGAATATCCTCAAACGGAAAGAGGAAATCCCCAGCAAATCATCTCCATTCATCATCCCCAGCAGAAATGAAGGATTCAACTTCCCAATACTCTTCAGCAGCAGTCAGGGATTCACTTACCTAGACTAAGAAATATCGCAACAACATCCCATATTCATACATCATGGCATGGGCATACACATCGCATACATCACAATCTCATTTATTTTGAGACCATCATCATAATGCATTTCATACATCATGACATTGCATACGACTAACTCTTTACCATTTTTAGGAAATATTAAATCAATAAACACCGTTGACTACTTACGTGACCTGGTAGTCTTCTCAAAAGCTATGTCTGATGAAGGGGCTATTTCAGCATTTTCCTCAGAAAGATGTTCTCAAAAGGCCTTCTCTGGTTCAGTTAGATAGATACTAAGATCTCTCTGATTTCTATTCCATTTGAAGATATTCCAAGACTTTTGTCTGGTTCAGTTAAATCGATACTAAGATTTTTCTGATTTCCATTCCAATCAAAGTTAATCCAAGACTTTTGTCTGGTTCAGTTAAATTGATACTAAGATTTTTCTGATTTCCATTCCATTTAAAGTTAATCCAAGACTTTTGTCTGGTTCAGTTAAATCAATACTAAGATTTTTCTGATTTCTATTCCAGTCAAAGTTAATCCAAGACTTTTGTCTGGTTTAGTTAAATCGATACTAAGATTTTTCTGATTTCCATTCCAGTCAAAGTTAATTTAAGACCTTCTCTAGTTCAGTTAGATTGATACTAAGATCTCTCTGATTTCTATTCCAGTTGAAGATAATCCAAGACTTTTGTCTGGTTCAGTTAAATCGATACTAAGAATTTTCTGACTTCATTTCCAGTCAAAGTTAATCCAAGACTTTTGTCTGGTTCAATTAAATCGATACTAAGATTTTTCTGATTTCCATTCCAGTCAAAGTTAATTCAAGACCTTTTTCTGGTTTAGTCAAATCGATACTAAGATTTTTCTGATTTCTATTCCAGTTAAAGTTAATTCAGGACATTCCTCTGGTTCAGTTAAATCGACACTAAGATTTTTCTGATTTCTATTCCAGTTGAAGATACTGCAAATCCTGGAGTCCAACCAGATAGCAGTTAATTTCATGTTCCCCCATTAAGTCGCTGTGAAGCCTGGAATACGACCAGATAGCAAGCAACCTTATTATCCTCAGCAAGTCACTGTGAAGCCTGGATCCTGACCAGATAGTAGTTCACTTTCGTCTCTTTAATCAAGAGATACTCCCCAGTAGAGTAATTGACAACTAAAGCTCCCAAACTCTATTTCCCAAAAGAGAGACCAACATTCCTTAGCGTAGTCCTCCCCCAACGACAGGAACTTGAGTCCCCAAGGAATATCTCATGAAATCAACATTGTTCTCTAGATGGCATCTTTAAGCCCATCTCCGACGATCTTCTGTCATCTTTTCCAAATGGCATCTGTAATCCCATTCCTGACATCATCAACTATCAGCATTACTTCAGACGAGTGCAAATTTCTGGGCAATCTAGTGTTCAATCATCTTCCACCTTCAGATCATAAAAGGCAGACAAGCCAATCTACATCCTCAGGCCTAAGAAGATTGAACAAAGGCAGCTATTTTACCCAAAATTTTCCCTCTCATTTTACTTCACACATGCCCATTGAGGTCCCTAACTTGCCCTAGGATGACTAAGAATTGACTAGACAAATTCTCCTCCTAAGGCAATGAAGCTCTAACTAGGGTTTTCAGTTTTCACCAGAATGCGTGAACTTCAATGGTCTCAAATTCTGCATATAGTCCTAATATGTCCATAATATCACCCATGACGAATTTCATGCCTTGCACAACAAGTTTGCTCAGTCAACTGCTCAAATGCCTGAAAATCAACTATATTAGGTCAAAACTCAATTGTGGCTTATATACAGTCAAACTTAAATATTTTTGGTCAACATCAACATTTTGAGGTGATATCCATCATTTGATCAAGGGTTGATCATGATTCGTCAAGAAATGCTTCTAATTCATCAAAAGTCAAAAATTGCTAATTAGGGTTTCTATAAGAAAAGTCAACCAAACTTTGACCAGGCATAACATTCTCATACATTATCAGAAATTTTCCCACCAAGGCTAATTTTGAAGAGAATCCATTTCCCCACAACTTCTCTTCAACCCTCAAGATCAAGAAATGCCCCAGTCAAAAGATACAAGCTCAAACATTATAGGTCCTTTCAAAAAGTCAAAAAAAACACCTTTGGGTCAAATCTTCTTACATGAACATGGAATATACCATTGAGATTAAAACAAAAGGATTGTTTAGAGGACATCCTAAGCTCTCTAAAAAGTCCAAGAACACCCTCTTAGGGTTAAAATTGAGAGAGATAAGGATTGCACAAGTTGGGAAATTTTCAAGGAATGCATGAAATCTCAATTGGACAAATTTGTATTTTTGAGCTATTGGGCCCAATTTTTAGAGTCCAAACGTGTTCATGATGTATCTAAGGATCTCTAAACTTGTCCATGCACTATTTTCTTTTTTATTTTATTTATTTTGATTTTATTCAAATGAATTCAAAATAAATTAAATAAATACTAAATAAATGCAAGAATATGTAAGATATAGAATATACAAATCTTTTTTTAAACCAAAAAGATCATAGCCAGCTATCAAAATCGTGTGGAGTGAAAAGGGAAGTGGATATTTTCTTTTGGAAGGATTTGAATCAAAATCTTCACACTTTAAAAGAGCATTGATCATATGGATTTCCTTCACATTTGTTGACCTAAAGTGATTTACTACATAAGCACATCAACCCTAGACCAAAGAGAGACGTGAAGGCTGCCTCCAAACCAAGAGAAAAAGTTCAAAAATTTCCACAAAAGGTGCGAAATTGTTCTTCCATATTCTGCCTCTTTCCAAGCAAACAATCGCCACAAATCATCTCCAGGACATCTTTAAGGTAAGGTAGGTTGAATTCCCATGCCTGTTTGTACTTGAAATCATCGCATGCATCATGGCCGATTTGCTTTCTTTTTGATTAATCGTATTTTGAATTGCACTCATTGTTGAGGAATTATAATGACTTGAATTTTCCAGTGTGATCATTTAGAACAGGTTGATACCCTTACATGTGAACTGGGACGTGCGGATCACCATTTTCCATTATTGACCGTAACTGTGCGTTTTTTCTCATAGCACCATTTACAGGATGTTTCAGGCCAAGAGGACCCTACCACTGGATCCATAACCCTTGAATTAGGGGGGCAGGGTCCAGCTAAGTCTGCATCTTTCATAATCCTCAGAGAAGGAATCTGAACTTCGACAGGTAGGACAACTTCCATGCCATAGACTAGAGAGAATGGGGTTGCCCCAATTGATGTTCAGGCTGAAGTGCGATAGCCATGAAGAGCAAATGGTAACATCTCGTGCTAGTCTTTGTAAGTCACTACCATTTTCTGTATGCTTTTCTTAATATTTTTTTTGGAAGCTTCCACTGCTCCATTCATCTTTGGTCGATACAGAGAAGAGTTGTGGTTCTTGATCTTGAACTGCGTGCAGAGTTCAGTGATCAAAGTGTTGTTGAGGTTGGTACAATTGTTTGTGATGATTCTCTCAGGGATGCCATACCGATAGATAAGATTATGTTTTATGAACCGGGCGACCATATTCTTGGTAATGGAGGCGAAAGAGGCCGCTTCAACCCATTTTGTGAAGTAGTCAATAGTGACGAGAATGAAGCGATGTTCGTTAGAAGTAGTAGGCTTGATTTCTTCGATCATATCAATGCCCCACATTGTGAATAGCCAAGGAGCAGTCATAACATTTAGAGGAATTGGAGGCACATGAACTTTATCAGCATAAATCTGGCACTTATGACAAGTTCTTGAGTGATGGTGACAGTCGGTTTCCATAGTCGACCAATAGTATCCTGCTCTCAAAATCTTCTTGGCCATAGTATGCCCACTGGAGTGAGTACCAAAGATGCCTTTCTGCATATCCTTCATTGCTCAAGAAGAACTTAGTCGAGAACCTCCGTAGGAATTTCTTGTTATTGATTGATGCCCCTTCAGGGTATTCTTGAGCTTCAAGGTGCCTTTTCACTTCATGAAACCAAGGTTTTCCTTTTACTCCATCAGTGTCAATTTCATAGCAGTGTGACGGTTCATCGAACCTTTAAATGGTAATTCTGGGAGCCTCGTTGTCCCATATGAGCTTGAACATGGATGACAGGTAGCTAATGCGTCTGACAACTGATTCCATTCTCTTGGGATATGCTCAAAAGTAATCTCTTCGAAGTACGAAATCAAGGTCATCACATCTTCTCGGTAAGGGATAACATTTGGACACTTCATGTCCCATTCTCCCTGGACTTGACTGATCTCCAAGGCTGAATCCCCATATATGCTCAGGAATTTGATTCTCAGGTCAATAGCAACTTTAATTCCCAGAATGCATGCTTCATATTTAGACATATTATTGGCGCAGTCAAAGCAAAGTCTGGCAGTGAAGGGTGTATGGCAACCTTGAGGAGAGATGGTTACAACACCAATTTCATTGCCAAGTGCGTTAGAAGCTCCATCGAAAATCATAGTCCATCGAGATCCTAGCTCAGGTCCTTCATACAGTCCAGGTTCCCCGCAATCTGTAATTAACATGATGTTCTCATCCGGGAGTTTGAAGTTCATAGGTTGGTAGTCGTCTATAGATTTATGCACCATATGATCTGCTAGTACACTTCCTTTGATTGCTTTTTGAGTGGTGTACTGAATGTCGTGTTTTATCAAGACCATTTACCATCGAGCTATTCTTCCGTAGAGAGCTGGCTTCTCAAATATGTACTTGATGGGATCCATTTTAGAGATCAATAAAGTAGTATGGGTCAACATATATTGTCTTAGTCGGCGAGCAGCCCATGCCAAAGTGCAGAAAGTTTTCTCGAGTAGTGAATATCTTGTTTCACACTCGGTAAACTTTTTGCTAAGGTAGTATATTGCATGTTCTTTTCAACCAGACTCGTCATGTTTCCCTAGCACACACCCAATTGAATTCTCTAACATAGTTAGATACATGATTAAAGGTCTTCCTTCAATTGGTGGCATCAGAATTGGAGGTTCTTATAGGTACTCCCTGATTTTATCAAAGGCTATTTGACAGTCGTCATTCCACTTTACTACTTGATCTTTCTTCAATAGCTTGAAGATTGGTTCACAGGTAGCAGTCAAATGATAAATGAATCGAGCAATGTAGTTTAGTCGTCCTAAGAAACCTCTGACCTCCTTCTCAGCATGGGGATCCAACATTTATTGAATAGATTTAACTTTTGTGGGATTAACTTCAATACCTTTACCGCTGATGACAAAACCTAGGAGTTTTCTAGACCTCACCCCAAAAGTACATTTGTTCGGATTTAGCCTCAGTTTGTACTTCTTTGTCCTTTCAAAATACTTATGCAGATGATCAAGATGTTCTTCTTCAGTCTGTGACCTTGCTATCATGTTGTCGATGTAGACCTCTATTTCTTGATGAATCATGTCATGAATCAAAGATACCATGGCATGTTGATAAGTTTCCCCGACGTTTTTCAACCTACAAGGCATGACCTTGTAACAGAAAGTGCCCCACTATGTGACGAAGGTAGTTTTCTCCATGTCTTCAAGCGCCATCTTGATCTGTTTATAACCCGGGAAACCATCCATGGAGGAGAATACCTTATGCTGAGCAGTGTTGATGACCATAACATCAATATGTGGGAGTGGGAAGTCATCTTTGGGGCTCGCGCTGTTTAGATCCCTGTAATCTACACACATACGTACCTTTCCATCTTTCTTTGGTACCGTAACCACATTAGCAACCCATTGAGGATATGACGTCACTACTAAGAACCCTGCATTAAATTATTTCATAACCTCGACCTTGATTTTCTATGACATCTCAGGATGCATGTGATGAAACTTCTGCTTAATTAGAGAATAACCCTCTTTCATTGGTAGACGGTGAACCACAATATCAATATTGAGACCTGGCATATCTTCGTATGACCAAGAAAATACCTCAACATAGTCATGCAACATCTGAATCAACCTGTTCTTGAAACTATCCTCTAAGTTGGCACCAATCTTGACTTATTTCTTATCTGTCTCATAATCCAAGTTTACCACTTTGACCGGCTCTTCATGTGGTTGGATAGCCTTTTATTCTTGTATTAAGAGTCTGGCA
The DNA here is from genome assembly GCA_948472305.1 of Vicia faba. NCBI lineage: Eukaryota > Viridiplantae > Streptophyta > Magnoliopsida > Fabales > Fabaceae > Vicia > Vicia faba. The sequence goes on from OX451739.1 coordinate 1,094,935,634, forward strand.
AGTTCTCCAGGTATATCACAATCTTTCTCACCTTCGTCTTCGGCTTGGTAGATTGGATTTTCAAAGTCATAAGCGGCAATAGCAGAATCATTATCAAAGAGATCTAGAGTGGATGGGGATATGCAATGTAGTGTGTAGGTGTGTGTAAGAACACATAGCTATTTGAAAGTGCAATAAAGTAAAAGAAAGACATAGAGCATAAAATTTTAATGCAAAACGTCCAATGTTTTCACTAAATGAAAGTATGACATATGAAATGACAACCCTTAACAAATGAATCGTTGTGCCCCGGGCAAGACACAAGGTTTAAAGTCATTGTTTTAAAAGAAATTATATAAAAAAACTTCTTAAAGAAATAAAAACATAAATAGCTATTACTCCTGGCTGAAGGAGAGATTGAGATAATGTCTTCTGCTTTCCAATTGTTGAGTCTATTGTCAATGGTAGGAAAAATCAAGTTGTCGAAATCATAATCACTGTCAGCATCTTCTATAGCATTGACTCAATTGTTGCCGATACAGAACAAAGTTCTTCCAGCTCGAGCGTGACAAACAACCTTTTGACCCCCTGACACTTCTATCATCCTCCTTTTGGTTGTCATCTTCCTCAGAGGAAGCATCATTCGCTCGAACTGGTTGAGCAAGACCTTTGAATCTTCTCCCCATGTTAAGGATAACAACCCGCTTCTTAGTCTTCTTTTTTATGGTGAGGAGCGTCATCATCTCTTGTTCCCTTTGGCCAGATTCAGGAAAGTCTCTTGAAATTGTGCATGCTGAGTTTGGAGATCCTTGACAGTTTGTTCGAGGGCCATCTTATACTGAATTAAACAGTAAATAGATGAGGAAACTTGTATCGAAAAACATGCTTATGAAATGATGCATGATATATGAATGCAATGTTTTCAAGGACTTTAAGAGATTTAAATTTTCTAGTCAAAGGGAAACAGAAACAAAGGTTTCATAAATAAGTTCCAAATTACAACAGCCTTCTAGGCTTAGAATGAAAAGTAAAAGGGTCTCAAAGAGACAACAAAATGAACTTATAAAAAAAATCAAGTCTCCCACAGATGCTTCCTCTTCGTGTTGATGTATGCATTAAGGATTTGATCCTCGTGAAGTTGCTTTGTGAGATACAACACTTTCTTTTCACTTGCATATAATTGAGCTTCAAAGGTGTCCCACTCTTCCTTGAGTTAAATCGAAGACTTCTGCAATTCTTCGAGGTCAGTGGGCATGTCTGGATGGAGAATGATGTAAGGAATATCATCCTCAGTAACATGCTCCATAACTACTGGTAAGATAGCGGGATATGGCATCATAAGGTTTTGAGCACGAGATCGTATCCACTTGAGATAGGGCTCCAAAGGGATAGAATTATTTTGTCCTAAAGTATTTCTATCAACCTTGTTCACCATGCTCTAAGCACGTATAAACCTTTGACGATAACCTTGAAAATTGTTCTTTAAGTCGAACATAATACCCTGGATAAGTGCGTCATGAGGACCATCTCTTCGAGCATAACCAAACTGTCATAGATCCAGAGAAGGGTTATAAGTAATGCCTCCCCTAATTCCAAGGAGTGGAACATTAGGGAATTTCTCGTAGCGGTCAATGATAGTAACATCTTCCAGAGATCGGGAACACCAATAAATATTTAAATGGGAGAGAGACATCATCCTTTGAGACCACCTCAAACCTTGTTCATTCTTCATTACCGATCGGGGAAGGTGTGAAATAAACCACCTAGATAGTAGAGGTATGCAACACATAAGAGTCCCTCGCTTCCTCATAGTACGAGTGTGAAGAGAATGCAAAATGTCTCAGAGCAAGGTAGGCACAAGGTTACGAGAAAGAAATATTTTGATGGTGCTCACATATATGAGTTGGTCTGGGTTAGGGAAAAGCACCAAACCATAGATCAACAAAGCCAAGATTTCCTCGAAAGCTTGAAAACTCATAGCATCCAAAAATAGTCGAGCCTTTTCTAACAAAAGTTTAGCTAAAAACCCTTGACTCCACTCCTAGTTTCCCAATTTGATATAATGTCGGACCACTTTAAATGTAAGGCTGCTGCAATTTCTTCAAGTTTTAGATCTTTCTCTAAACCGGTGAAAGGTATTTGATTGAGAACAGGCACTCCCAGTAATTGAGAAAACTCCTCCATTGTGAGGGGTCAAAGAACTGGAATAGAACACTCATCATGTCTTCTTCAAAACCTGGGGTAACCAAACTGAGTAGTCGGCCATGCATTTTGATGAATGGAGAACTTTCGGGAACACTTGAGACAAATTCTTTATGTTGAGAAGGTATCCTTACAAAACCGATCTGGATAGTGTTTTTGCGAGCGGAAGCCATAACCTACAAAACAGAACAAAGATAAATCCCTAAGTCCTTGAAATGGTTTGTGAAAATGATATGGCATGATGTCATGATGTTATGATGTCATGAACAATTTAAACATACACAAATAAAACACACAAGGCCTTATGTTTAAGATTGCATGGAGTTTATAGGTAAGTACCCTCTTGAAGTTTTAGTTGGCTCAACCTGTCCTAAAATATGTAATCGGGTTCTAGGAGCCTCAATATCACTGATCTTTCTCTCATGCATTGTTTTAGCACAAGCATCTAAATTGCGAATGAAATATCCTGAAAGTCCAATCTCAATGAGTGTAGAATCGAGTATCAACCAACTTCAGTCTGCACCAAAGCCAGCTATCTCACTACTTTCTAATGGCTAAGTTGTGTCAACTAAGGTTCTAAAGTCAGTTAGTGCTTATGACACCACGCGATAGCCCAATATTCTCCTTGACTTAATCAAGGGACACCAACACTAACCAATGTGTCGAACTAACGTAGCCATCGCTTAAACCATATTGGTTTATGCTGTTCAGTTTCCACAATCTATTGCTACTTACCTAAAATGCCCCCAGATCCTGGTATAGGATCTATACAAGAAATAAACCCAAACATATCCTGAAACATAAAGCAAACAAGGCAAACAAGTAAATTAATAAAGGTGATCTAGCTCTTAAGGTGTAATACGGTGGGAGAACTGATTTGGTGTTTTACGTTTGATCGCAATTATTGCAGATAAAAAGAGTCGCCACTGACTTTTCTTTTATCCAATGAAGGAAAGGGTGAAAATAACAGGAAAGACCTTTGAGATATTTTCTTGAGTTCAAGGGGTAGGTTATGAAAAGGGAAGGTATTAGCACCCTTTTCATCCGTAGTTATCTACGGGCTCTTAGTTTCTTGCTAGATCACTTGAAAATACTTTGTTTGAAAAGGTGCTTTATGATGAGTTTTGGAAGTATTTTGCAAAATGCCTTTGTTGCGGATAACTTTGTAATGATTATTGTCTCTATAAGAATGCATACAAAGTGTTGGTTTTGAAAATAGTTCAAAGAGATGTTTGTTTTTGAAGATGTTTTTGAAAGTGTAAGTGTGGAAATGGTTTTTGTTTAGTGAGCAAGCAACTACAAGAGTCCTACCTACTCAAAAGGTATATGTTCTTTTCCTCCTCCTTTAGATGTTGCTATCTTACCATTGATTGGTAAGAAACCGCATCGTTGGATGTGAAGGGACGAGCGTGGGTCAATTGTATAGTTATAGAAGGCAACTTATGAGACGTTTTAGCAATATTTGTAAGGGACTAGATCGTTTACCAAAGGAAACATCGAGGGACATCGAGGGACTACGATCTTTTTATCGAGGGTCTTTGCTAAAACATCCATATTCGAGGGACATGACTATTTTCTGAGGCATAAAGTGAGATTACCCTAGAGGTGTATGTGTGTGAATAGTGTGTTTGATTGCATGCATTTTTGTCTTTGATTAGGGTTGTATACTTGTTGATTTTAACTCTTGCCATACACACCCTAATTACTAACATATTATATTAAAGCGGTAAAGTGAAGAAAAATAAATGTCCTACACAATTACATGATCAGGGGATGGGGGATACAAGTGTATAAATGGGGGTGAAAAGCAATAAAAGTCCTAATTATTACAATCATATTGAATAGAAATGAAAGAAAATGTATAAGAAAAATATAAAGACAAAAAATAGCCCAAAAAAGAGAGAAAGAACAAACCTTTTGATTCCTGCAGCAGGGTCGAAGCATGTGTCCTTCGTTTCACACACACCCCTTTTGTTTTTTTCGTTTTGGCCTACAAGTTAGTGTGTTTGAAGTATGCACCCTTCGATTCAAGACATCCCTTTTGCTTTCTTTCGTTTGGGACTATGAAGCAGTGTGTATCGAAGCCTGCATCCTTTGATTTACACAACCTTTTTTCCTGTTTGGGACTGTGAAGCAATATGGCGCGAAGCCTAAGGCTTTGATTCACACAACCTTTTTTCTTTCGTTTGGGACTATGCAGCAGTATGAGGCGAAACCATGCTAATTTTGTTTTTATGGTCTGTACAAGTTAGTTCTTAACATGTATTTGGACAAGAAAAGAAAATAAACGAAAGGGTAGAAACGAGAAGTAAAAAAAAGGTCATTTACATGTTTGAAACGAAAGGGTTAAAGTCAAGAAGACTTACCTTGAATTTGGAGTTGGTGTTTTTGAACTTTGAGTTGCTGCCCTGTATATCCTTGAATTCAAAGGAAGGAAGGAACCCGAGTTCGAAGGATAGGGAAACTCAGATTCGAAAGAGAGAACAAACAAAGGTGTTGTATTTATTTGTTTCTGGATTTGAAAGAAAAAGAAGTGTTGTGTTTCTTTGGTTCTGTGTTCAAGAGTGTGTAAGTGTTCTCTCCTCTCTTTGCCTTGCCAACAAAACTCTCTCAAACTACTAAAAAGCCACCCCTAGATGTGTTGTGAAACATCTTATTTATAGAAGAGTTTGGCTGAGATTTAGAGGGGAAAACAAATGAAATTTGAACAAATTAGGTATGTTGTCTTCATAGCCTTCGAGGTGCAGCTCTTGTATGCCAATTTGGTGCAAATATGGGAACAATATGGAAGGACTACTTTGCAGCAGTTTTGGAGTGATGTGGCAGCTTGGTGCAGGACTGTTTCATAGCAGTGCAGCAAACTTGGACTTGGTAGTATATATGGCTTTGTCCAGCAGCCTTCGACCAGACCCATTAAGAGAAAAACATCAATTGTGTGTTCTTCGAGTGGACCCATTATATATCCTTTGAATGGACCAATTGAATGTTCTTCAAAGGGACCATATTGTATGTCCTTCGAATGAACCATATTGTAGGTTCTTCAAATCCACCAAATTCATGTTCTTCGAATGGTATCAAATATGTGTTCTTCAAATCCACCAAATTCATGCTCTTTGAATGGGCCACCAAATACGTGTTCTTCGAATCTAACTAATTCATGTTCTTCAAAGGGGCCACCAAATATGTGTCTTTCAAATCCACCCATCGTGTGTCATAGTGTAGAAACTATGTGTGTTGAAGGGTTTAAAGGTGTAACCGAAGCAAACATGAGGGGAGTCATTGCCTTGTTCATGCTAGAATGAGGGAAGCCATTTCCATGTGCATGCTAGTATTAGGGATGTCTGTGCCTTATGAATCGAAGCAAACAAGAAAGAAGCCACTACTTTATGGGTTCTAGCATGAAGGAAGCTATTGCCTTGTGCCTGCTAGCATGAGGGAAGTCCTTGCCTTATGAATCGAAGCAAGAAGCAAACAGACCACTACTTTATGGGTGTTGGCATGAAGGAAGTCATTTCCTTGTGCATGCTAGCATGAGGGAAGCCCTTGCCTTGTGAACCGAAGCATGAGGGAAGCCATTGACTTATGGATGCTAGCATGAGGGAAGCCCTTGACTTATGCATGCAAGCATGATGGAAACCCTTGCCTTGTGGATGGTAACAAGCATGAAGAAGCCAATGCTCAGTCGAAGCTTTGTAAAATCGAAGCAAACTTGCAGGAAGCCAAAATCCAGTTGAAGCTTGGGAAATTGAAGCAAGCATGAAGGAGGCTAAAGTCCAGTCGAAGCTTGGGACATCGAAGCTAGCTTGAAGGAAGCCAAAGTCCAGTCGAAGCTTTGTGAATCAAAGTAAGCTTGTTTTTCTCCAATTTTTGATGCTTGAAAGCCTAATGTGATCCATGGAAGCTATATGGGGCATCAAAAATCCAATTGTACTTGTGCAATCTTGAACTTTTGAAAATCCTTGTGAGAAAATGTCATGAGAAAAGAGAGGGAAAATTTTGGGGTACAACAACTGCCCCTATTCAATCTTGTTAAACCTGGAGAGTTAGATTGGCGAGTCTGCCATTCGTGACTTGAAGGTGGAAGATGATTAAACACTAGAGTGCCCAGAAATTTGCACTCGACCCTGTGTTAGTTGATTGTGTAGGGAATGAGCTTAAAGATGCAATTTGGAGAGATGATAGAGAGTTGTCCGAGATGGGCTTATAGATGCCATCCAAAGGTGATTGTTGGAAGAAATTGGAAGAAGTATTAGAATAAATATCTGGTCTATTTATACTGAAACATTAGATGTAGTGGGATGAGTATCAGAATAATATCCATAAAAGGATCGTATCTGACTCGTATCTGAAAGATGTACTGAATAAGTGTCAGAATGACATCCGTATCTGGATCGTATCTGAACCTCTTTTGAAAGATGTATTGAATGAGAGTCAGAATGACATCCGCATCTGGATAGTATCTGAATTGTGTTTGAGAATTATACTTAATGAGTGTCAGAATGACATCCGTATATGGATCATATCTGGACTATATTTGAGAGATATGTTGAATGAGTGTCAGAATGACATCCGTATATGGATCGTATCTGGATTGTATTTGAGAAATATGTTGAATAAGTGTCAGAATGACATCCGTATCTGGATCATATCTGGACTGTATTTGAGAAATATGCTGAATGAGTGTCACAATGACATCCGTATCTGGATCGTATCTGGACTGTATTTGAGAAATGTGTTGAATGAGTGTCAGAATGACATCTGTATTTGGATAGTATCTGGACTGTATTTGAGAAATGCGCTAAATCAGTGTCAGAGTGACATCTGTATCTGGATCATATCTGAACCGTTTTTGAGAAATACGCTGAATGAGTGTCATAATGGCATCCGTATCTGGATCATATCTGAACTGTTGCTAGATAAAGTCTGGAATAAGTATCAGAATGACATCCGTCTCTGGATCGTATCTGAACCGTTTTTGAGAAATATGCTGAATGAGTGTCAGAATGACATCCATATCTGGATCGTATCTAAACCGTTTCTAGAGAAAGTATGGAATAAGTATCAGAATGACAGCCGTCTCTGGATCATATCTGAACCTTTTCTAGAGGGAATCTGGAATAAGTATCAAAATGACATCCGTATCTGGATCTTATCTGAACTGTTTCTAGGAGAAAAATATGGAGTAAGTATCAGAATAACATCTGTATCTGGATCATATCTGAACCATTTCCAGGAGAAAAATCTGGAGTAAGTATCAGCATAACATCCGTATCAGGATCGTATCTGAACCGCTTTTTAAAGGTGTATTGAATGAGAGTCAGAATGGCATCAGCATCTGGATCGTATATGAACTGTATTTGAGAATTATACTGAATGAGTGTCAGAATGACATTGGTATCTGGACTGTATTTGAGAGATATGTTGAATGAGTGTAAGAATGACATCCGTATCTGGATAGTATCTAGGTTGTATTTGAGAAATGTGCTAAATGAGTGTCAGAATGACATCCGTATCTGGATTGTATCTGGACTGTATTTGAGAAATATGTTGAATGAGTGTCATAATTACATACGTATTTGGATCGTATCTGGACTGTATTTGAGAAATTGTTGAATAAGTGTCAAAATGACATCCGTATATGGATTGTATCTGAACCGTTTCTAGAGAAAGTCTGGAATAAGTATCAGAACGACACCCGTCTCTGGATCATATCTGAACTGTTTTTGAGAAATGCACTGAATGAGTGTCAGAATGATATCTGTATCTGGATTGTATCTGAACCGTTTCTAGAGAAAGTATGGAATAAGTATCAGAATGACATATGTCTTTGGATCGTATCTAAACCGTGTCTAGAGGGAATCTTGAATAAGTATCAGAATGACACCCATATCTGGATCATAGCTGAAGCGTTTCTAGGAGAAAAATCTGGAGTAAGTATCAGAATGACATCTGTATCTGGATCGTATCTGAACCATTTCTAGGAGAAAAATATGGAGTAAGTATCAGAATGACATACGCATTTAGATCGTATCTGAACCATTTCTAGGAGAAAAAATCTGGAATAAGTATCAAAACGATATCCGTCTCTGGATCGTATCTGAACCGTTTCTAGAGGAAGTCTGGAATAAGTATCAAAATGACATCCGTCTCTGGATCGTATCTGAACAGTTTCTAGGAGAAAAATCTGGAATAAGTATCAGAATAATACCTGTCTCTAGATTGTATCTGAACCGTTTCTAGAGGAAGTCTATAGTAAGTATCAGAATGACATCTATATCTGGATCGTATCTGAACTGTTTCTAGGAGAAATATCTGGAATGAGTATTAGAATAATATCCGTCTCTAGATCGTATCTGAACCTTTTCTAGAGGAAGCCTGGAGTAAGTATCAGAATGACATCCGTCTCTGGATCATATCTGAACCATTTCTAGAGTGAATCTGGAATAAGTGTTAGAATGACATCCGTATCTGGAACGTATCTGGACTGTATTTAGAAGAGTGTATGAGAAGGAACCCATGTAGGATTTCTTCAAGATGATCGTATAGATATTTTCCCTGGCTTGTTTCAGGAATTAATCTATAATCAGTTGTTCACAGATAGTTGTCCTGTCTTGTTTTAAGTATTAATCTGAAACTTGCTTTTTGTTGGTCATAGAGATAATTTCCCTGGCTTGTTTCAAGAATTAATCTCTGACCTATTGAGAAATGGTTGTGGTATTTTCCAAAGAGGAATTTTGTTGATTGACTTTTTCCTGCAAGGAAGAGGGTTAGTTGTATGAAGATGTATGCATGGCTTGATGATGTTCTCAAAATAAATGAGATTATGCTGTATTCATTTATCATGTATGTAATATGATGTATGAATGTGAAATACTTGTTGAAATGTATCTTTGCTTCTTGACAAGTGCTGGGGAGCTTTGGGAAGTTAAATCCCAGAATGCTGTTGGGGATGAAGAGTATGAACATCTTTAAACCTTGTTTAGAATGTTTCCACTGGGGATTCCTATTTTGTTGTTTGAGGAAAAATCCGCTGGGGAAGAGTGACTTTGGCTTGAGAAATCTTTGTGAAGAATGTTGATTTCTGCTTGGGGAAGGAGTTCAGGAGTTTTAGTTGTTTGTTGCTCTACTGGGGAGGTATCTCTTGATTGGAGAGAATGAAAGCTAACAACTTGTTGGGGATAAAGAAGTTAATTATTATTTGGTCAGCTTCCAGGCTTTGCAGTAACTCACCGGGGATAGTTGCACACTTTGCTGGGAAAGAGGAGTTTTGTTAGTGTTAAACTATTATCTGGTCAGGTCCAGGTTTTAGTAACTTTTGGGGATATCAATGAATCTACCGGGATTAAAGGGTTTTGTCTGTTGATTTGCATTGGTCTGGAAGATTCGTAATTTGTTGGGGAAGTGTTTTCTTCTGGCATAAATCCTCAAGGCTTCCTCTTAAGACCAATTCAGCTAGGGAGAAGTTTTCCAAAGGTTGAAATTTGACTGGTGATTGCATGAAGATTATTTTGTGAGGATAACCTTATAGAGGTGGCTTTGGTGACTCCACTGGAGATCACCTTATGAAGGGGAATTTGTGGGGATTTTTCGTTTTCCATAGCATTAAGTGTTGTAGTGCTTCCAGAAAATGTATTCTTGGCCGTACGTGACCCTTTGCTGGAATTCATGTTCAATGTCCCAGTAATTCAAAGAGAGACCTGCCCCCAGCTGTTGTACCCCAAATTTTGACCTAAAATACCATCTCCCATCTGCATCATTACATTGCAAGTGTTTTGACCTATCTTTATCAATTTTCAAAGCAGTTTTTTTAAATTCATAACTTTTTCAAGTCAAGAGCTGGTTATTTTTGAAACGCTAAATTTATTAATTGATCAATGCTAAAACAATGTTTATTTAATTATTTATTATTCTGAGTTTAAATAATTGGAATTTATTTTCAGTTATTATATAATTTAAAGAATTATAAATAATAAAGTAAATATTTGAAAAGAAGTTTATTAATTGATCAATGATGTTTATTTAATTATTTATTATTCTGAGTTTAAATAATTGGAATTTATTTTCAGTTATTATATAATTTAAAGAATTATAAATAATAAAGTAAATATTTTAAAAGAAGTTTGTTAATTGATCAATGATGTTTATTTAATTATTTATTATTCTGAATTTAAATAGTTGGAATTCATTTTCAGTTGTTATAATTTAAAGAATTATAAATGATAAAGTAAATAATTGGAAAGAAGAAAAGAATTAATTGGTAAAATAATAGAGTTTTATTCATCTTTATTCTAATTGTTACAATTGTTGTTTAAATACTGTATTTATTTACAAAGTATTTACAATGATAATTTTTACAAATGTTTAAAGTGAAATAAAAACTATCCTAATTTTTCTAAGTTCTATATCTTCATCTTCTATCCAATACTTCTTTGATGCTCATTTGATTTTACCTGCAAAGAATTAAAAGAAAAGTCAGAAATAGATATGTAATTAAAAGCAGACGATTAATTTAGAGTTCATCATTAAAAGCAAACGGCTGGAATCAGTTTTTACCCTCTTTGCAAATCACGGGATTTCTCCCGGTTCACAAAAAGGGATGAATGTTTATTGATAAATATGAATGCACAAGTTAAAAATATGCACAAATTCAATTTTGCCAAAACCAACTGCATATCTCAAAACCAATTGCACAAATTCAATTTTGCCAAAACCAACTGCATATTTCAAAACCAATTGCACATTTCAATTGTCAAAACTGCATATTTCAAAACCAACAGTATATGCAAGTCAAAGTCACTTTTTTAAAAACAAAGTCCAACGTAAACTGTCCAAAAATATGGGAGGAGGTCAAAATACAAGGCTCCTCCATACTGTAACAATGCAGTTAGCTAAAGAAGGAAATGTGCATATCAAAACCACATATGCAAGCAAATATTTCTAATTTCATCATTTTCCAGCTTTGCTTTTTCAGAACACAAGTACATAACATCATTTTTAATGTTTCAAACTGTACTAAGGAGAGAGAAGAGAGAAAAGAGTTTGGGTTTACAGGTTTTGGCCTTAGGCAGAAAAGAGATAGAAAACAAACTGCAGTAACACAGTAAAAAGGGGAAGCATAGAAAAAGGATACAAAACAAACTGAATGGAACAGTAGATGTGCAGAGGTATCAAAAGAAAATAGTTAAAATATACAAAACCTGAACTATCAAAAGGGAGGCCAGCAACGGATATTATAACGACACAAACTTCTCAAGAAAAAGTTCAGAGTTCAAAACCTGTTGGAAGCCTTAAACAAAAACTGAGTTCAAATACCACAAGCCTATTCTCAAAGTAAAAGAAAAAAAGCTTGAAGAACCTGCATTCAAAAACCAGTACAACCTGCTGTCTCAAGCCAAAAACCAGAACCTATAACACAAAAGCCCAAAACCATGTCAAGCCTTCCACCTGCCTGAAGCCTAAACAAAAACTTGTCAAGCAAAAGCCCAGGCCATAACCTGCACAAACCTGTTGCCTATCCAAAGCCTAAACCACAAAAAGCCATAGCCATGAACCAGAACATCATAAGCCTAAAAATTGATTCAAACCTTCCAATCTTAACCTGACCAAAGGCCAAGCTTAGCCTGAAGCAAGCTTTACCAGTTTCCAAACCCACTTAAGCCCTCAGAACTGTAAGTTCATCATGGGGCTATCATTATCACATCCAAGCATCTAGACAACCAAACAAAAAAGGAAACGTTCAAGGCAACACAAAGGCCTCAGAAAAGTTTTCTTCATATGCAAATCAAATAGGCAACAGAAGCAAAGCAAAGAAAGAAGAGGAAAGCTAGTCAAAACAAAATGTTTCAACAATAGCACATTCAGAAGCATACAGGGGCAAGCATCAACAAATATCTCAAGGCAACTCAGAAGCATACTCAGCAAGCCAAAGAGGAAGAAGGGACAAAGAAGCGTGCATAAGCAAAGCAAGGCAAAGGCAGTAAGAAGAAAGAAGATAAAGTGGTTCAGTTTCATCATTATCAAGGCAACGAAAAAACAAAGAAACACAAACCAAGAATCCAAGCAAGCCCAGCATCACGCGCTTCACTCATCCGCCGGCAAGCCTCCAGAACGCCTCCTCCCTCCTCCTTCGTAAAGGTAGCTATTCCTTTTCTCTTTCCTTTCCACCATCTCAACAGAAACCACATGTAAAACTAGAGTCAGAATCAAAATGGATGTAAAGTCATAAACATGCAAAATCATAAAAAACCCAAGAGATAAAAACGAAAGTTAACCTTTGAACTATCGCGTGCTTAATTGTGGGAAGGAGAACACAGAAGTGGCGTTGGTGGCTCGGGCAAGGGAAGTTCAGAAGCGGGCTTTGAGGAGGACGAAGAAGAACGCGTGAAATGAAGAGAACGACGCTGCATCTCAAACCCTAAGTTGATCCCAAATGTTACAAACTAAGAGAACCCTAAGAGAATGATTTGTCTCAAATTAGTGGGCCTTGCCCGTTTAGCATAAGCCCATTAAGCGCGCCTCACCCCCATTGTTCTGTTTTCTACTTGTTTTCTTTTACTTGGGTCCAAAACCCCCTTAGCCCATTTCTTTCTATGCATAACTTAACTTTTTTCTAAAAAATATATACTAACCTTTTTTGTTAAAAAACATTGAGTTATGTTAATAATTAAAAAACTTAATTTTTTTTATTTCTTTATTAAAACTCTTTTTATTTAACTTAAAACATTTATACAAGATACATAAAAATTAGGTTTTAGTTCGAGTTTTTCATAAAAACAATTTATTTTTTTAAGATAAACACCTCTCTTTTCTTAAAAATATCTTATTTGTACAATAATACAAAAATACATAATATAGTTAAAGGCTTAAAACTATCTTTAATTTAATTTTGTTTATACACAGAATTTAATTTTACATATTAATTAAGACTTTATGTATAAAAAGATTAGTAAAAATAACTTGAGTTAGTATAAGACATTAGTATATTTTATTATTTGCGTATTAATACTAAAAAAATATACATAAAAAATAGAAAAATTAAAACATTTTCTTTTCTTTAATTAATATTAGATAAAAATATAAAAAATGCATGTTCACACCATTTAGTCTGTTATTTAATCATTGTTGTGGTTATATATCACTTAGCTACTTAATCTTTATCTCTCTAATTTTCTGTTTGATTATTTCATCTTTATTTGGTTATTCTGTTTACGTCTTAATCCAAGAGAAAAATGATTAATTTGTTGACTACATGTCCTCAAATCCAATCACGCGAATACCTTCATTTCATTAAAAACTTAAGATAATTTTCCCAAATATTCGATTTTTCAAAACATATACCTTTTAAGTCAAAACTTTGACATTAGGTCGTCGTACCTTCAAAAACCCGTCCGTAACCCTTTTCGGCCAAAAACAATTTATTTTTAATCAAACGGACATTTTAATAAACAGATATTTCAAAAGGTTCCTATAGAATACTATAGATACATTGGGTACTAATACCTTCCCATTGTATAACCAACCCCCGAACTCTAGACCTCTTTTCAAAAACGCCTTGTATTTTCATTACTTTTAAAAGTATTATTTTACATTGCATACTTTAGGGTTTTATTTCTCTCTTTCCCCTTTTCCCTTGGAAATAATAAAGCGCGGTGGCGACTCTTGCTTTTGCGAGACGAATTAATTAATAGTTTGATCTCCGATTTACCCCGCTACATTTTTTATCGCTACACCAGCTATGAGAGATTTCTTGGAATCTTAACTTGACTGTCCCGGATGGGTTGGACAATAATCATGTTATACCCCTTGATTATGGATGATTTGTCAATGGAAGTGGTTCTGTTCATTGAAGTGATTCTGCTTCTTGAAAGAATTTCCGTTCATCGGATATTCGTCATGTGAATTTCTCTATTTTCAAACAATTAGCTATATGCAAACATAAATATTCAAAATGATGCAAAGTTTATGTTTGTCTTGAAGTTTTGAAAATGCATCTTTAGCAGATAAAATAATTTTGTAAGAATATGAGTTCAACTCGAGATTTACACTAAGCCTTGCAGGAGTCAGGATACCTTTTGTAACATTATGCTTTCGAACTAACCCATGCTTCAATTAGGAATTTTAAGGGGTTCTAACATGGACTGGTTCACGGTTTTAAGAAACAAAGGATAAGGCTCAAAGTATATTTGTACCCGCCCGTTCTTCATGATGTTCTTCAGCCTTATACTCAGCTAATTGCGTGCTTTGAATTCCAATTGAGTCTGGAAAGATGTTTTGGTGATGGTTCGAACTTGAAAGTTTATTTGCGAAGGCTTTTATTTTTGCAACCTTTTTCATGTTTTCGAGGATTTGTGACGACCTCTTTTGATTTATTATCCCTGATTTTTGCATGACTGTTCTTGTTTTGAGATTACAGCAAGCGTGATGCCCCAGTTTTTCTTAAGTCTCCTTCATAGGTTTTGACCTAGTACGCTTTTCTTTTGAGACACAATGACTGCCTATATATTTTTGGAAACATCGCCGTCTTTTGATTCAGAAGAAGGTTTTTGATGTCATTCATTGTGTACGAAGGTAAAGTTTGCGATTGAACGCACATTTGAATTAACTAAGAAACTAACCCTGCCCCAGGTTTTGATTAAAGGTTTCAATTTGTGTTAAAATGAAAACTCCTACTTCTTAGGCTCAAAAGGGGTTTACTGAGGATTATCTTCCTTATAACTCCAGTGTTTAGGAATTTGAAACAACGCATGTACATCGTCAGCAAGGTTTATCCAAAAGCATACTGTATGAGATTATGGTATTGTTTTCATTATCCTCCCTCTAAAGGCTTACAACTTTTTACACAAGAGTTGAATATCATAAAGGGAGTAAAAGAATAGTTTAAATAGAGTGAAAATGAATGGCTTAATTCAAGAAAAACATATGCAAGAAACAAAGTTTGACATAATAGATAAGTGTTCGAACAAACAAAAGAAATTACAATTGAAAATTCAAAATGAACTGGACGCTCTTAATGGTTTGGCATGGGAGTAGTGATCACGTTGGGAGTCTCAGGAGGGCCGAATTCAATCTCCTTAGTGTCAATCATGTTTTGAATCTTGTATTTCAGCTCCCAACAATCGTTAGTATCATGCTCAGGACTGTCAGAATGATAGGCGCATATTGCATCAGGATTGTAGTTATGAGAAGAAGTTTTGGGTTTTGGATGAGGTCCTATCAATGTAATCAGATTCATCCTCAACATGTGTTGCAATGCTTGTGACAGTGGCATGTTAATTTTGGTAAACTGTCTTTTGGGTTCGTCTTGCCTTCGCTGATTTCCCCATTGTTGTCGCACTGATGTAGGACTAGAGATCAGGACTGCCCCCACATGTTGGTCGTGGTTACTCTGGTTACGACCCTTTTGGTCGTACACAACATTGGACTCTTTCTTACCATTGTACGACTTCTTCTGAGTATCGGAGGATGTAGCCCCTTGGATCTTTCTTCTTTTAATTCCATTTTCAACTTGTTCCCCAGTTAAAATCAGCTCGGTGAACCCGGTCAAGGAGCTTCCAATTAGGTGATTGATAAAAGGTCATGTCAAAGTTCCCATGAAGATATTAATTAGCTCCCTGTCAGTTAAGGGTGGATGCACCCTGCCATCCCGGTCTCTCCACTTTTGGGCGTATTCTTTGAAGCCCTCGTTGGAACCCATGGTCATAGTCTACAACTGCACACGAGTTGGTGCAAGATCAATATTGTATTGGTACTACTTGTAGAAAGCAACATCTAGATCCTCCCAGGTGTGAATGCAAGAACCTACCAATTGATAGAGCCATTCAAGTTGAGTCACAACTAGACTCTCTTGGAAGAAATGGACCCAGAGCTTTTGGTCAGTGGTGTGTGGCTGAATCTTGTGGACATAAGATCTCAGATGCATCTTAGGACAAGAGACCCCATCATACTTGGAAAAAGCAGGGATCTTGAATTTCGGTGGGGTGACAATTCCAGAAACCAAACCCAATTCTTCAAAATCCAGACTAGGTACCTTATGAATTTCCATGGCATTGAGACGATCCTCCAGCTGTTTGTATTTGTCGTCCGTAAGAGGATACTATTCTTCAATGTAATCAGCCTCTTCTTCATCAGATCTCAAACTGTGGTCCCCTTCTTTTGTCTTCTCCTCTTGATTTTCCCCTCAGTTGACGAAGTTGTGAATTCTAGAGCTTGCTTTGCTGGTCCTCTGAGTCTCCTTCCCATGTTCAGAACACCCACTAGTTTCTTTATCTTTTTCTTCCTGTCTTTGAGGATGAGAGTCTTCAGATCCTCTTGTCCCTTAGCCAGAGCCAGGAACATCTGTTGGAATTGAGCGTTTTGTGCTTGAAAATGTTTTCTCTAGAGCCATCTCTACTGAAATAAACAGTAAGTAGATGAGAAACCTGTGTGGGGAAAACCTGTCATGATATGATGCATGGTATATGGATGCAATGTTTTCAAGGATCTCGCGGGGTAAACACAAGAAGTTGTTAGAAGTTAAACTTTGGTCATAGCTTTGATTGAAGAACTTCGTATCGTTGAATGTCCTTCCACGAGAATCAAGCTCACCATGTCAAGTGGGTCATAGTCCTTAACTCAAGCTATCGTGCTTTGGTCTTTGACAACGTTTGGTTAGAGGAAAATAAATCCTCTTGCCCCTTGATGGACGTCTGGTTCAACATGACCTTGCATCATAGGCCCTTGAGATCCTTGAAATGGTTATTGGAAATGCTATGGTATGGTATGATGTCTTGATGTTAATGATGTTATGTACAGGTGAAAAAAGTAAACAAGTTTTTATGTAAAAATAATCATATGCACACAAAGTAGATAAGTCCTTAGGTTTAGGCTCGCATGGAGTCATAGGTAAGTACCCTCTTGATGTTTAGTTGGTTCAACCTATCCTCGAAAGTAACCAGGTTCTAGGGGATCTCAATATCTCTGATCTTTCTTCATCGGGCATTGTTTTAGCGCAAGCCTCTTTATTGGAGACTGAAATATCCCGAAAGTATGATCTCAATGAATGTAGCATCGAGTATCAACCAACTTCGGACTACACCAGAGTAGGCTATCTCACTACTTCCTAATGGCCAAATAGTTCAATTAAACGTTATAAGGTAAGTTAATACTTCATGACACCACACAGCGGCCCCGTATTCTCCTTGACTACTCAAGGGCTACCGGTACCAACAAATGTGTCACACTAACATAGCCATCGCTTCAACCATGTCAGTATACCCTGCATAGTTTCCACAATCTATTGCTACTTACCTAAAAGGTGCCCCAGATCCGGGTGTAGGATCAAAACAAAACCCAAACAAGGACCCAAAGATGTAAAGCAAGCAAGTTAAACAAATAAAGCATTTTAAATGTGATCTAGCCCTAAGGTAACCCCACTTTTAAGAGATCCCCAGCAGAGTCTCCAGTTCCATAATATGGTGAGAGAACTGACTTGGTGTTTTGCGTTTGATCGCAATTGTTCTGGATAGCAAGAGTTGCCATCAACTTTTCTTTTATCCAATAAAGGAAAGGGTGAAAAGAATAGGAAAGACCTTTGAGATATTTTCTTGAGTTCGGGGGGTAGTTTATGAAAACAGAAGGTATTAGCACACTTTCCATCCG
This sequence comes from Vicia faba, assembly GCA_948472305.1. NCBI lineage: Eukaryota > Viridiplantae > Streptophyta > Magnoliopsida > Fabales > Fabaceae > Vicia > Vicia faba. The sequence goes on from OX451739.1 coordinate 1,094,953,451, forward strand.
TAGTTATCTAGGGGCCCTTAGTTGCTTTCTAGATCACTTGAAAATGCTTTGTTTGAAAAGATGCGTTGTGATGGGTTTCGAAAGTATTTTGCAAAATGCCTTTGTTGCGGCTAACTTTGTAATGATTCTCGTCTCTATACGAATGCATACAAAGTGTTGGATTTGAAAATACCAAAGATATGTTTGTTTTTTAAGATGTTTTTGAAAGTGTAAGTGTGGAAATGGTTTTTGTTTAGTGAGCATGCAACTACGAGCATCCTACCTACTCAAAAGGTCTATGTTATTTTCCTCCTCCTTTAGATGTTGCTATCTTACCATTGATTGGTAAGAAATCCCATCGTTGGATGTGATGGGACAGGCGTGGGTCAATTGTATAGTCATAGAAGGCAACTTATGAGACGTTTTAGCAATCTTTGTAAGGGACTAGATTGTTTACCGAAGACAACATCGAGGAAAATCGAGGGACTACGATCTTTTTATCGAGGGTCTTTGCTAAAATGCCCATATTCGAGGGACATGAATATTTTCTGAGTCAACAAGTGAGATTACCCTAGAGGTGCATGTGTGTGAATAGTGTGTTTGATTTCATGCATTTTTGTCTTTGATTAGGGTTGTGTACTTGTTTATTTTAACTCTTGCCATACACACCCTAATTACTAACATATTATATTAAAGCAGTAAAGTGCGGAAAATAAATGTCCTACGCTATTACATGATTAGGGGATGGGGGATACAAGTGTATACATGGGGGTGAAATCAATAAAGGTCCTAATTATTATAACCATATTGAATAACAATGAAAGAAAATGTGTAAAAAAAATATAAAGATAAAAAGTAGCGCAACAAAGAGAGAAAGAACAAGTCTTTTGATTCCTGCAGCAAGGTCAAAGCATTTGTCCTTTGATTCACACACAACCCTTTTTTCTCTCTCGTTTGGGCCTGCAAGTCAGTGTGTTTGAAGTATGCACCCTTCGATTCAACACATCCCTTTTGCTTTCTTTCGTTTGGGACTGTGAAGCAGTGCGTATCGAAGTCTGCATCCTTCGATTCACACAACCTTTTTTTCTTTTGTTTGGGGCTGTGAAGCAATATGGGGTGAAGCCTAAGGCTTCGATTCACACAACCTTTTTTCTTTCGTTTGGGACTATGAAGTAGTATGAGGAGAAACCATGCTAATTCTGTACAAGTTAGTTCTTAACATGTATTTGGACAAGAAAAGAAAATAAACAAAATGGTAGAAACAAGAAGTAAACAAAAGGTTATTTACATGCTTGAAGTGAAAGGTTTAAAGTCAGGAAGACTTAACTTGAATCTGGAGTTGGTGTTTTTGGACTTTGAGTTGCTGCCCTGTATATCCTTGCATTCGAAGGAAGGAAGGGACCTGAGTTCGAAGGAAAGGGAAACTAGAATTCAAAAGAGAGAACAAACAAAGGTGTTGTATTTCTTTGTTTATGGATTCAAAAGAAAAATAAGTGTTATGTTTATTTGGTTCTGGGTTCAAGAGTGTTTAAGTGTTCTCTTCTCTCTTTTCCTTGCCAACAAAACTCTCTCCAGCTACTAAAAAGCCACCCCTAGATGTATTATGAAACATCTTATTTATAGAAGAGTTTGGCTAAGATTTGGGGGGGAAAACAAATGAAATTTGAACAAATTGGTTATGGGATTAACATGGCAGGACTGCTTTGCAGCAGTTTTGGAGTGTTGTGGCAGCTTGGTGCAGGACTGTTTCATAGCAGTGCAACCGACTTAGACTTGGAAGCACATAGGACTTTATCCAGCAGCCTTCAAACAAACTCATCAAGAGACAAAAAATCAATTGTCTGTTATTCAAATGGACCCATTGTATATCCTTCAAATGAACCATATTGTAGGTTCTTCGAATCCACCAAATTAATGTTCTTCGAATGGTATGAAATATGTGTTCTTTCAATCCACCAAATTCATGCTGTTTGAATGGGCCACCAAATACGTGTTCTTTGAATCCAACAAATTCATGTTCTTCGAAGGGGCCACCAAATATGTGTCTTTCGAATCCACCCATTGTGTGTCATAGTGTAGAAACTATGTGTGTTGAAGGGTTTAAAGGTGGAATCAAAGCAAGCATGAGGGGAGTCATTTCCTTGTGCATGCTAGCATGAGGGAAGCCATTGCCTTGTGCATGCTAGTATGAGGTAAGTCTTTGCCTTGTGAATCGAAGCAAACAGGAAAGAGGCCACTGTTTTGTAGGTGCTAAAATGAAAGAAGTCATTGCCTTGTGCCTGCTTGTATGAGGGAAGTTCTTGCCTTGTGAATCAAAGTAAGCAGGAAAGAGGCCACTACTTTGTGGGTGTTGGCATGAAGGAAGTCATTGCCTTGTACCTGCTAGCATGAGGGAAGCCATTGCCTTATGCATGCTAGCATGAGGGAATCCCTTGCCTTATGAATCGAAGCATGAGGGAAGCCATTGCCTTGTGCATGCTAGCATGAGGGAAGCCCTTTCCTTATGCATGCTAGCATGATGGAAACCCTTGTCTTATGGATCAAAGTAAGGATGAAGTAGCCAATGCTTAGTCGAAGCTTTGTGAAATCTGAGCAAACTTGCAGGAAGCCAAAATCCAGTCGAAGCTTGGGAAATCGAAGCAAGCTTGAAGGAGGCCAAATTCCAATCGAAGCTTGGGAAATCGAAGCAAGCTTGAAGAAGCCAAAGTCCAATCGAAGCTTTGTGAATCGAGGTAAGCTTGTTTCTCCAATTTTTTATGCTTGAAAGCGCAATGTGATCCATGGAAGCTATATGGGGCATAAAAAATCCAATTGTACTTGTGCAATCTTGAACTTTGAAAATCCTTGTGAGAAAATGTCATGAGAAAAGAGAGAGAAAATTTTGGGGTACAACATAAGGTAACCCCACTTTTAGTTTAAATATCCCAAGCAAAGTCGCCTAATCTATAACACGGTGGGAGAACTGACTTGGGTTTTGTGTTTTATCGCAAATGTTACAGATAGCAAGATTCGCCATCGATTTTTCTTTGATCCAATAAAGGTAAGGGTGAAAAGAACCGGAAAGACCTTTGATAATTTTTCTTGAGTTTGGGGGGTAGGTTATGAAAAGGGAAGGTGTTAGCACCCTTTTCATCCGTAGTTATCTACAGGCTCTTAATTTCTAGCTCACTTTGAAAATGCTTCGTGTTTGTGTATGTTTGCAAATATTTTGAAAATGCCTAAGTGCGATAATTTTGTAATGATTCTCGTATCATTGAGAATGTATACAAAATGTTTGTTTTAAAAATATTTGTTTAAAAGGAAGTGTTGTTTTTTGAAAGTGTTTTTAAAAAATGCCAATGTAAGGCCGTTTAGTTTATAATAACCCTTGTATCAGTCCTCAATGGTGTTTATAAAGTGTTTTTAAAAGTAGTTATTTTAAAAGTGTGAAGTGTAACGATTGTTTTAATTTGTGAGCAAGCGATTACGAGCGATCTACCTACTCAAAGAAGTCTTTGTTCTTTTCCTCCTCCTTTAGATAGTGCTACTCTACTATTAGTTAGTAGGAAGTCCAATCATTAGATGTGAGGGACATGCGTGGGTTATCGTACAGTCATAAAAGGCAACTTGTAGAATGCTTTAGCAATTCTCGTAAGGGACTAAGATCTTTACTGAAGGAAACATCGAAGGGTCTATGATCTTTTAACCGAGGGTCTTTGCTAAAACATTCCACATTCGTGGGACATGACTATTTTTTATCCAAGGTAACAAGTGAGGTTACCCTAGAGGTGCATGTGTGCGAAGTGTTTTGACTTCAGTTATTTTGTCTTCAGATTAGGTTTTCTAATGTTTGCTTTTAGTCTTGCCATACAAACCCTAATTACTAATAGTAATAAGGAAAGCAGTAAATTGCAGAAATTAAATGTCCTGCACTATTGCAATGCTTCGGGGATAGGGGTACAAGTTTATGAATGGGGGAGGGAAATAATAAACCCTAATCATCTATTACAAACTTTTGACAGTTACATAATGGTATTAATGCAAAAAAATAAAATAAATGCACGAATATAGATAGGGGAAAGATGTAAAAACCCTAAAAATTTTATGTATTTAAGAATATATTTATTTGTTTCTTTGTTTAGAAAATATTTAAAATGATGAAGTAAAAATTAGACCTAATTCTAGTTTAATTTGAAATTTAATCATTAAAAATAAAACAAAGTGTAATTAATTTTATTTATGAAAGTTAAATTAATTAATCAAAACCTAAAGAATTCTAAGTATTTAGAAAATATTTTTGGTGTTTTATTTCGAAAAGATATTTGAAGTATAAAACCTAAATCTAATTAAATAAAATCAAGGTGATTAAATAAATTAATTTTTATTTGTCAAAAATTAAATTAATTAATTAAAAACCTAAATCTAATTTTTTATCATTTTTATGATTTTTTGTGATTAAATAAAAAATATTAAGAGAAATAATTAATTAAAACAAAATAAAGAAAATAAAATGGCCCTGAGTGAAACAAGTAATAAAGGGTGTGAGAAGTAGCAAAAATAAAAAGGCCCAAACAGGGAGGCCCATGAGCTGTATTGAGATCCAATGGTGATGCTTTTATGAAGGTATACCATGGGCATGGTGATTGGCGCGTTAGATTTGATTGCATGATGATCTGATGGTCCAAATATGAAGTTGCTTAATGTGCGCTTTGGACTTATTTGCACTGGATCTATGAGAAAATGTTAGAAAAATAAAATTCCAGAGGCAGGGATCGAACCCCTGTCCTGGCACACTAAAGCCCTACACACACACACACGCTTGCCACTAGGGTGGCTGTTTCATCCGATTATGAAACAACCACCAATAAATATATTATAAACTCAACTTTTAAATTCTCATTTCACGCCATCCTTCTTCTTCTTCCCTGTAACGACAACATCAAACTTCCATTCTTTGATTTTGTAAAACTCTCGTTTCTCAACAATTTTGAAAACTTCCAAAACCAAACTTGATTGAAATTTAAACAAGAATTCAACCATATAAATTTCAAAAGCTATAGATCAATGGTTAAGATGAATTTTGTTTGGTACCAAACTGAACCCTAAAACTTCAGAAAACTCAGTTCCAAAATTCTCATCACATATTCCACTAAAACGAAAACTAAAGATATGGTTAACTTCATAGACATGATATCTACATTTTATCTTTAGAATGTATGCATAAAGCATGGCTAAATAAAGAGTTCAAAGTTTGAGAAATGTACCAAGTTGGAGAAAGTACAACGCTTCTTCAAGCACTTCCAGAAGCAAGATGATGTTTGTTTTAGCTTACTGGGACCTTGAGGAGTGTATTGCAATCCTTACTTTACTTTGAGAGTGGCTAGAACGATCTACTCAAGTCAAGTTGCAAGGTTAGAATTTGAAAACAGTGGATGATGAAGATGATGTTACAGTGAGGAAACAAGGGTATGGATGAGTTATATATGATGTATATGAAGTGTTTGGATGATTGGTTTGGACAAAAGTTGTAAGGTTTGAGAGATTCGAAGATAAGGTTTCAAAAAGCTCAAAAATGGAGGTTTTAGCCAAATCTGACTTGGGATAATTTGAGAGGGTTAGAGGGCTTGTGAACTCGTGTGTTAGCTTGAAAATAACCTCTCTATTTATAGAGAAAAGATTTGAGGGCTTGAAGTAACCAGAATTTCAAGATAGCATGTTATGGTTTTGGAGCTTGGTTTTGAAGTAACTTGTAAAGTCATGGTTCCAAGGCAATGTAGGGTGGTTGATAGGATGTAAATGGTTGCTTCTTGGTGCTGATATGTTTTGAAGTCAGAAGCAACAATGTATGGGCTCAAGGAGAGTTGACATTATGTATAAAGTCACTTTACAAGAATGGAAGTGTGAACTTTCTTCCCTTAATGGCAAAATAGATTGGAAAAAGCTTTAATCACTTGGATCATAGCTCAAAAGCTTTTGCAATCTTCTGATTATAGCAAGATTTGGAGGTTAGAGGCCTGTAAAGTGAGATTATGCAGCATGACTTGAAGATTTGGTTATGAACTTGTCACAAAAATGACTGTGATACGGTGGCAGAACCGACTGTTAATACTGGTTTGTGTTTTTTGTTCGCAAATGTTGCGGTAAGCAAGAGTCTCCACCGACTTTTCTTTTATACAACAAAGGAAATGGTGAAAAGAACAGAAAAAGACCTTTTTTCGAGATTTTCTGAGTAGTAGATTATGGAAAGGGAAGGTGTTAGCACCCTTTCCATCCGTGGTTTTCCACGGGCTCTTAGGTACTTGCTCATTTTTGAAATTGCTTGTGTTTGTGTGTTTGAAAAGCCTTGAAAAATGCCTTAGTGCGGCAATTTACTTTATTGTAACTCTTGTATCAGTCCTCAAGAGTGTGATAAAGTGTTTTTTTTGAAAACTTTGTTTGAGAAGTATGTTTGAAAGTGTGGTGTAAAAATTTATTTGAGCAAGTACCTAACCGTTATCTACCTACTCGAAAAAAGTTTGTTCTTTTCCTCCTATCCTTTAGACCGTGTTACCCTACTGTTACTGAGTAGGTAACCCTAGTAGTTGGATGTTGAGGGACTATCGAAAGGGACACTTATGGTCATTGAAGATAACATGTAAGGATACCTTAGCATTTCGAAGGGACTTTCATCATAAGATCATTTCTCGTAGGAAACTCGAGGGACATTTAGGGACTATGATCTTTATGATGATTTTTAACCGAGGGTCTTTTCTAAGAGTATCCCTACATTCGAGGGACATGACCATTGTTTTTCCGAAGGCAACCAAGTGAGGTAATACCCTAGGGGTGCAAGTGTGCAAAAGTGTGCTTTTTCAGATATATTTATCTTTGATATTAGTGATATATTGATTGATTGATTAATCATACATGCCTAGGTTGCTAGCAATTATATATAAATATATACAGAATATAAAAGCGAGAAAATAGAGGCCCTAAGCTATAACAAGGCTTTGGTGTAGATACATAAGAAATTTGACTGAAAAAATAAAGTGCGGAAATAAAAGCCTAATTAAGCTATTACAAACTGTGCACAGTTACATCAATAATAAAAATTAATCGTACGGAAAAAATAATTACGCGTGCGAATAAAAGATTGAAATAGGTTGGACACCCTAAAATAAACTTAATTTGATCATGGAAAATATATTTAGGATTTTTTTGTGAAAAAGATTTGAAGTTTTGACCTAGTTTTTCTAATTAATTTTAATTAATGAAATAAATTAAAATTGATGAAATTAATTGATTTACAAAAATTAATTTATTGAGAGAAAGCTAAATCCTATTTTTTATGATGTTGATTTTATGGTTTTATGGAAAAAATTAATTTAAACAAAAATAAAACTAATTTAAATAAAACAAAATTAAAAGGGAAAAAGAGTGAGCCTGAGGGGTGTAAACACAAATTGGAGGATGCATGCTGAATTTCTGGTCAAAGCCCAATCCAGTTGGCCCATAGCTGCATGTGATTCAGTGTAGTTATCTCAGGAGTGTCAACCATGGGGAACTTCATTGGATCATTGGATCCATGCAATTATTGGTCCAAGGATGAGGATCCGGGGCCTATGGCGTGAGCGCTTGGAAAAGAGGCATTGAATCTGCATAAAAATATTAAGAAAAATAATATGTAGGAGGCAGGGATAGAACCCCTGACCTCCTACACACGCGCATAGAAAAGCCTTCCCCTTCGCCACTGAGCCAATTATTCAATCATTAATATAAACGAAAAACATGTATTAAATGTGATAATGGGTAGTGGCTATGAAAAACGAGCAAGAATTCAAACGGGCCACTCAGGTTTGGACACACAGTCGTCTTCTTCGTTGAGACTATTGTTTTAGCCTAAAGGTTTTACCTACAGACAACGCTGTAGCTACAAACCTGCACATCTCAAAAATCATAGTTATGCAAAATAAATTCAAACCAAATATGCAGATCAATTGCATTTGGTCTCGTGAGTACAATGGTACTCATCGTTTGTCCTGATTTTGCCTAAAAAAATAGCCCTAAAATGAAGCTTCAAACCCTAGCAATGGAATTTAATTCAATATGCATCAAAACCTATAATTAATCATGCAGATATGTTCTAAATAATCATATAAACATGACTACGTATTTAAAATTCATTAATCATGCATATATTTCAAAGACCAGTTTCAAGAAAAAGTGAGAACCGTGATACCTGTGCTGATCGTTCCTAGAGGTATTGATGCGCGAGAGTAGTCCATAAAGCTTCCAAATAAACTTGGGAAGGGATTGCAGTCCTTGTAACGCCTTGAATCTCCCTCTAGAGCAAAACTCGTTCCACACTTTTTGTCAAAGATTCTGAATAGTCTTGGTGTTCTACATGGCCAAAATCCTCTCTTTCCTGATCAGGGTTCATTATGTATATATAGTGGGATGAAATAGGTTAACAAAATTGAACTGAATCTTGAAGATTTAGTGAAAAAGATTTGATTTATCTTGCATCTTTTGTTTCTAAAATGGCCATGTCTTTGTGTTCTTTCCCACGTGTTTCCTTGATTTTCCAGCCTACTTCAATCTTCTTTCAATTATGGGATTTCTGGTTTGGTTTGGACCAAGTCCCATCTTCATTCCTTCGAATGCCTTCCTTGTCAGCTTTACTTCATTCGAACTAATCATGCCTTTCCTCATTAGAACCTTGCTCTCCTTGATAGCTCTGAGTAGAACTGTGTCAGCTTCAGCATAAAGACTTCTTCGATTGGACCCCCCTTTGCTTCGATTTCTTGTCCATTTGAAGAGAAGTATCTGGTTGAAACAGCTCTTATGAGATTGTTACCTAACAAGGAAAGACTCTGGCCCGGACATGTTTTCAGAGTGCCCTCTTGATGGCCTCTTTCGAATGGCCTGGAGGGAGTCTTTCAAAGGGCCCTTGTCCAAGTACCAATTGAAGGGTATTTTTTGGGATATCAAACAAAGAGTCCTTTGCTACGCCAATAAAAAAGCCTTGACACAATGCCCATCAAAAGGCTTGTCATGAGGCCAATCGAAAGGCCTTTTGCAGCTGTCAGTCGAAGGACGCTATGTATATGGTAATCGAAGAGTGCTATATAGATGGCAATTGAAGGACACTATATAGATGGTAATCGAAGAGGGCTATATAGATGGCAATCGAAGAGCGCTATATAGATGGTAATCGAAGAGCGCTATATATATGGCAATCAAAGGACACCTAGAAACATCATTTGAAAAAAAGTTCATTGTCTTCAGGCCAAGGTTTCATACCACCTATGCAAGAGGAAAATCTTGGAAAAATGTGAGAGGGCAAATTTTGGGGTACAACAACTGCCCCTGTTCAATCTTCTTAAACCTGAGGATGTAGATTGACTGGTTTGCCTTTAGTGATTTGAATGTAGAAGATGATTGAACTAAAGTGCCCATAAATTTGCACTTGTATGAGATAATACTTGACTGTGTAGATAGTATTGGGAATGGGCTTATAGATGCCATTTGGAAAAGATGCCGGCAGATCGTTGGAGATGGGCTTAAAGATGCCATCCAGGGGATATGACAGAGAGTCAATGGAGATGGGCTTAAAGATGCCATCTAGAATGTGATGATTTCATGAGATATCCCTTTGTGGGAATTCCTGCACTTACTGTTAGAGAGGACTCCGCTGAGGAATGTTGGTCTCTATCTTGGAACATAGAGTTTTAGTAGCTTCAATTGTCCGTTACTCTATTGGGGAGTCATCACTTGATAGAAGTGAACTGATATCTGGTCAGGATCCAGGCTTTACAGCGACTTGCTAAAGATAATAAGGCTGACTGTTATTTGGTCGTGCTCCAGGCTTCATAGCGACTTACTGGGGGATGAGATTAAACTTCTATCTGGTCAGGATCCCGACTTCACAGTGTCTTGATTTGTTGATTGACTAGTATTCAGTCAGTTTCCGGGCTTCATAGCTTCTTTAACTGGATTAGAAATCTTAGTATCGATTTGACTGGACTAGAGAAAGGTCTAAATTTGTCTTCAACTGGGTTAGAAATCTTAGTATTGATTTGACTAAATTAGGGGAAGGCCTTGAATTAACTTTGATTGGCATAGTAATCAGGAGAATCTTAGTATCGATTCAACTGACCCAGACAAAAGTCTTGGAGTATTTTCAACTGGAATAGTAATCAGGGAGATCTTAGTGTCGATTTGGCTGATCCAGAGAAAATATTAGGTTAACGTTGACTGGCATAGTAATTAGGAGAGTCTTAGTAGCGATTCAACTGACCCAGATGAAAGTCTTGGTACATATTCCACCGGAATGATAATCTGAGAGATCTTAGTGTCGACCTGTCTGACCCATGGAAAATATTTGGTTAACTTTGACTGGCATAGTAATAAAGAGAATCTTAGTAGCGATTCAACTAAACTAGACAAAAGTCTTGGTACATCTTCCACTGGAATGGTAATAATATAGATCTTAGTGTCGACCTGTCTGACCCAGGGAAAATATTTGGTTAACTTTGACTGGTATAGTAATCAAGAGAATCTTAGTAGAGATTCAACTGACCCAGACGAAAGTCTTGGTACATCTTCCACTGGCATAGAAATCAGACAGATCTTAGTGTCGACCTGTCTGACCCAGTGAAAATCTTGGGTTAACTTTGACTGGCATAGTAATCAAGAGAATCTTAGTAGCGATTCAACTGAACCAAACGAAAGTCTTAGTACATCTTCCACTGGTATGGTAATTAGAGAGATCTTAGTGTCGACCTGTCTGACCAAGGGAAAATCTTGTGAGGACATCCTTCTGAGGAAAATCCTAGAATAGTCCTTTGTTAGACGTAGCTTGTTGATTTGATCTTTTCCATGAAAGGTAAAGAGTTAGTCATATGAAATGCACTGTGATGATGTTCTCAAAATAAATGAGATTGTGCTATATGGAATATGTATGCGCACGCCATGATGTATGAATATGGGATGCTATTAAGGTATTTTTTAGTTGGGGAAATAAATCTCGAACTGCTGCTGAAGAGCATTATGAAGCTGAATTCTTCATTTCCGTTGGGGATGGTGAGTGGAGATAACTATGCTGGGGATTTACTCCTTTCTGTTTGCGAATATTCCGCAAGGGAGAGACTCTTCCTGAGAATAGCTCTGCGGGGGAATAACTCTATTTGCGAGAGGGGATGCTTTGCTAGAATATTCTGCTGATTAATGATATTCTGTCCATTGATGATATTTTGATTTACTCTAAGTCAGAAGAAGAGCATGCTGAACACTTAAGAGTAGTATTGCAAGTTTTGAAAGAGAAGAAGTTGTATGCAAAGCTGTCCAAGTGCGAGTTTTGGTTAAAAGAGGTTAGTTTTCTTGGTCATGTGATTTCAGGTAGTGGCATCGCTGTAGATCCATCAAAGGTTGATGTTGTGTTGCAATGGGAGACTCCGAGGTCAGCTACTGAGATTAGAAGCTTTTTGGGATTAGCTAGTTATTATAGAAGGTTTATCAAAGGTTTTTCTAAGTTGGCACTTCCGTTGACTAAGTTGACTTGCAAGGGTAAAGTTTTTGTATGGGATGTTCAGTGCGAAGAAAGTTTTACAGAATTGAAGAAGAGGTTGACGTCGGCTCCGATTTTGACGTTGCCTAATCCAGGAGAGCCTTTTGTGGTGTATTGTGATGCTTCTAAGATGGGTTTAGGAGGTGTGCTTATGCATAATGGTAAGGTAGTTGCTTATGCGCCAAGACAGTTAAGGACTCATGAGAAGAACTATCCTACGCATGATTTAGAGCTTGCTGCAGTTGTTTTTGTGTTGAAGATTTGGAGGCATTATCTTTATGGTTCTAGATTTGAAGTGTTTAGTGACCATAAGAGTTTGAAGTATCTTTTCGATCAGAAGGAGTTGAATATGAGGCAGCGAAGATGGTTGGAATTGTTAAAGGATTATGATTTCGGTTTGAATTATCATCCAAGAAAAGCGAACGTGGTAGCTGATGCGTTAAGTCGAAAGACTTTACATATGTCAGCAATGATGGTTAAAGAGTTGGAATTAATTGAGCAATTCAAATATATGAGCTTAGTTTGCGAGGTTACTCCGTGAACTATTATGTTGGGTATGTTGAAGATTAATAATGAATTTCTAGACAGTATCAGAGAAGCTCAGAAGTTGGATGTTAAACTGGTAGATTCGATGGTTAGAATCAATCAGTCTGAGAATAATAATTTTAAGCTAGATGCGCAAGGTGTGTTGAGATTTCATAACCGGATTTGTATTCCTGAGAATGATGAGATGAAGAAGGTGATACTTGAAGAGAGCCATATAAGTAAGTTAAGTATTCATCCAAGAGCTACAAAGATGTATCAAGATTTTAAAGGTTTGTTTTGGTGGCCTAGAATCAAGAGTGATGGGGCCTGATTTGTGTATGCATGTTTGACTTGTCAGAAGTCGAAAGTTGAACATCAGAAGCCTGTAGGGTTGATGCAACCGTTAGAAGTTCCAGAATGGAAATGGGATAGCATTTCAATGGACTTTGTGACAAGGTTTCCTAATACTATAAGGGGACATGATTCAATTTGGGTCATTGTTGATAGGCTTACGAAGTAGGCTCATTTTATTCCTATTAACATCAGTTTTCCAGTGTTGAAGTTGGCTGAGATTTACACTAGTGTAATTGTGAGGCTGCATGGTGTTCCTTTGTGCATTGTGTCAGATAGAGATCCAAGATTTACTTCTGATTTTTGGAAGAGTTTTCAAGAAGCGTTGGGTTCTAAGTTGAGATTGAGGTCAGCGTATCATCCTCAGACAGATGGTCAGACTGAACGGATGATTCAATCATTGGAAGATTTTCTAAGGGCACGTGTTCTTGAGCAGGGAGGTACGTGGGATACTTATCTTTCATTGATAGAGTTCACTTATAATAACAATTTCCATTCCAGTATTGGGATGGCACCTTTTGAAGCGTTGTATGGTCGGAGATGTAGAACTCCTTTATGTTGGCATGAATCTGGTGAAAGTGTAGTACTTGGACCTGAACTTATTCTTGAAACTACTGAGAAGGTGAAGTTGATTCGAGAAAAGATGAAAGCTTCCAAAAGTAGACAGAAGAGTTATCATGAGAATCGAAGGAATGATTTAGAATTTCAAGCTGGTGAACATGTGTTTTTAAGAGTTACACCTGTGACTAGTGTTGGGAGAGCATTGAAGTCTAAGAAGCTCACTTCTCGTTTTATTGGACCATATCAGATCTCGGAGAGAGTGGGGAATGTTGCTTATAGAGTGGCTTTACCGCCTAATTATTCGAATTTGCATGATGTGTTTCATGTGTCGCAACTCCAGAAGTATATTTCAGACCCATCTCTTGTGATTCATATGGACGATGTGCAAGTAAGGGATAATCTTACGGTGGAGACGATGCCTATACGGATCGCGGATCATGAAACTAAGACTCTGAGGGGCAAAAAGATTGTTTTGGTTAAGGTGGTATGGCTAGTAGCTGCCGGAGAAAGCTTGACTTGGGAGTTGGAGAGCAAGATGAGAGAATCCTATCCTGAGTTGTTTGATTGAGGTAGATTTTCGAGGACGAAAATATTCTAAGTGGGGGAGAGTTGTAATGCCCGTAATTTAATTAATTATTTAATTAAATTATTTTTGGAATATTTGAGAAGATGTGTTGTGATTAATTGGATTTAAATATTTTATTAAGTGGTGAAATAATATTAGAAGTATAATATTATTTTGATGTGGGCTTGTTTTAAGGAATGGAAGTAGTAATAAGGGGGTGTATTAGTTTTAAGCCTAATAAGGAATAAAGAATAACAGGTTATTTTATTGTTGCTAGAAATAATAGAAAGAAGAGGCAGTAGAAGAATAAGGATTGAGAAGAAGAACGTGAAGCTGCTGGAAAAAGAGGAAAACGGCAGAACGAGGATTCAACAGAAGATTATAGAGCGACCTTCAATCCAAGGTAAGGGTGGGGTTCTGACTCTATAATTGGGTTCATGATAATTGGTATGTGGGGTTAGAGGTGATTTCTGTCTTGTTCATGAATTGAATATATGTGATGTTGTATGATGAAAAATTGATGAATTTTGGATGAATAATGATGTCCTGATGTTGTTTAATTGATGTAGAATTATAGGATAATTGTAAGTGATGATTATCCATGATAAGATTAAGTCTTTAGGGCTTAAAGTATGAATCCCGTAGTGAAAATGCAGAGAAATCACATAAATTATGTAGGATGTAACAGGATGTGTCGATCTCAAATGCTATGTGTCGATACAAGAGGTGTAGAGACTCAGGATGAGTCGACACGAAGAGGTTTTGCATCAATACATGAGGACTTTTAGACTCAGGATGAGTCGATCCATAGGAGCATGTGTTGAAAAATGCTGTGTGTTTGACTCAGGATGAGTCGATACATGAGGGAATGCGTCGACTCATGTTGCAAATTCAGTGCAGTACGCGTCGATCCAAGAGGTTTTGCGTCGATCCATGTTGTCTGGTTTTTGGCAGAATCAATTTGAGAATGCTGTAACTTGAGTTTTAGGATGCCGTTTGAGACGCCGTTCGAAGCATTGAATAGCTAACTCGATGAACTTTATTCTAGAGGATTAAAATTAAGAATATGAAGTGTAATACTAGTATCCAATTTAGGATTTAGAGTTAGTTCCCGTGTTGATCGTTATGTTCTTTTTTATGCAGAATGATGAGGATGAAATGTTTATAGGCTGCTGTTTGATCTGTAACAGTAGGAGTAATGATAGTATTGATGTAAGATTATAGAATAGCGGTGTGAATTAATGTCGTATTAACGTACGGCTGAGTTGTTGATGAGATGTTATTAATAATGCTGTGTTGATAATTTATGATGAATACATGATTTTTGATGAATTATTATGATGATATGAGATGTTTGATGAAGAGATGTTGAGATGCTTTTGAGATGTAGGCCTTTGGCCAACGATGATTTTGTATTGAGATGTTGTTAATTGTGACATTGTTATTACATTCATGATTGTGTCACATACATTGCATTTTGAGATGGAGCTTATGCTTGTTGAGATGGCCTTTATTGGCGAATATTGAGATGAAGGCTTATGCCTTGTTGATGCCTTTATTAATTGGCAAATTTTTGAGATGGGAGTTCTACTCCAAATGGTACCACATGCATTTGCATA
Organism: Vicia faba; assembly: GCA_948472305.1. Lineage (NCBI taxonomy): Eukaryota > Viridiplantae > Streptophyta > Magnoliopsida > Fabales > Fabaceae > Vicia > Vicia faba. The sequence goes on from OX451739.1 coordinate 1,094,968,578, forward strand.
GTATTGAGTCGCATTATATGACTGCATAAAGAAGTGTGTATTAATGTGGTGAATGTGTATTATTATTGTTGATTATGAGATGAGAAGTGGTGATGTTATGTGATCTAATTTAATATATTAATTATCATGCGCTTTATTATATTGTTAGATATCTCACCTCTTCTGTTTGAATGTTGCCCTTATGTTGGTAACGTGAAGGTAATCGAGAGTGAAGGTTGTATACCTTCAGTAGTTCGAGTCGGTGTCATTGCTCTGATATTTAACACATGGGGGGATGAACGCTTGTTGCTTTTGATTGTTGATCATTCAGTTGTTAAACTTTAAGTTAATTATTATTAAGTATTTGTTGTTTGGAAGTTGATGTAATGATGATAGAGATGTTATTAAGAAGTTCCGCTGCTTAGATGTTGAATTATTTAATCAAAGATGTTATGATGATGGTTCATCCGATGTTTTAAAGGTGTTATATATCCACGATGAATTCAATGAATTTTGATAGAAGAATTTGTGGCATCCCGATTCGTTTGCATGAATGATTTTTATAACTCTGATTTATTTATATAATTTGTCGGGGTAGAATTGGGGTGTTACAATGTTGGTATCAGAGCAAAAGGTTGGTCCGACCTTGTCGTCGATTCGTAGTTGTCTAACAATTGAGTATTGTTAATTTGAGTTCTAACCGTTGTTTATGTTGTAGTGAGAAGTTGAGATGGCTGGAAGGAATGATGCTGCACTTGCTGCTGCTTTAGAAGCAATGGCTCATGCAATGGAAAATCAGCCGAATGATGATGGGAATGCTGGATCTCGTAGCTTGGCGAATTTCCAAAGAGAGAATCCACCTACGTTCAAGGGAAAGTATGATCCTGACGAAGCATTGAAGTGGTTGAAAGAGATTGAGAGAATATTACGTGTGATGGATTGCACTCCAGTGCAAAAGGTCCGATATGGTACTCATATGCTAGCAGTCGAGGCTGATGACTGGTGGCTAGAGACTTGTCAGAAGTTGGAAGTTGCAGGTGAGAATGTCACTTGGGCTGTGTTCCGAAGGGAGTTTCTGAGGAAGCACTTTCCTGAAGATGTTTGTGGTAAGAAGGAAATTGAGTTCCTTGAGCTGAAGCAAGGAAATATGTCATTTGTTGAGTATACTGCTAAGTTTTCTGAGTTGGCTAAGTTTTATCCACATTACACTGAGGCATATGCTGAGTTTTCAAAGTGTATCAAGTTTGAGAATAGCTTGTGTCCGGAGATCAAGAAGGCAGTTGGATACCAGAAGATCCGTGTCTTTGTTGATTTGATTGATAGTTGCAGGATTTATGAGGAGGATAATAATGCTCATTACAATATTATCAGTGAGAAGAGGGGTAAGCACCAACAAAATCGTGGTAAGCCTTATGATGCCCTAGCTGGTAAAGGTAAACATAAAGTTGCTTAAAGTCATAGGACTAGTGGGGGATATGGTCCTACTAGTGTAGTTTGCTTTAAGTTTGGAAAATCTGGGCACAAGAGTAATGTGTGCACTACTGAAGTGAAGAGGTGTTTCCATTGTGGCAAGAACGAACATATTGTATATGAGTGTGAACATAAGGATGTGATTTGTTTCAATTGTAGAGAAGAAGGGCACATTGGTAGTCAGTGTCCGAAACCGAAGAGGGCTCAGACAAGTGGTAAAGTGTTTGCTTTGGTGGAGGATCAGACAGTTGTTGAGGACAAACTTATCAGAGGTACATGTTTAATTAATAGTACTCCTTTAATTACTATTATTGATACCGGTGCTACGCATTGTTTTATTGCTGCTGATTGTGTTGAAAGATTGGGTCTTGTGTTGTCTTCTTTGAATGGGGAAATGGTCATCGATACTCCAGCCAAGGGGTCGGTGACTACTTCTTTTGTGTGTTTGAAGTGTCCATTGTCGATCTTCGACAGAGACTTTGATGTTGATTTGGTTTGTTTACCGTTAATAGGTTTAGATGTGATTTTGGGTATGAACTGGTTAGAGCATAATTGTGTTCATATTAACTGTTATGACAAGTCTGTGAGGTTTTCTAGTCCTGAAGCAGAAGAAGATGGTTTGTTGTCTACTAGACAGTTGAGGAAGTTGATGCAAGAGGAAGCACAGATGTTCTCGTTGATTGCGTCGCTATCTGTAGAGACTCAAGCTATAATTGAGGAGTTGCAGGTGGTGTGTGAATTTCCTGAAGTTTTCCCTGATGAGATTCCTGATGTACCGTCGGAGAGGAAAGTTGAATTTGCTATTGATCTTGTACCTAGTACCAGACCTGTGTCTATGGCACCATACAGGATGTCTGCATCTGAATTGTCAGAGTTAAAGAAGAAATTGGAGGAGTTACTTGAAAAGAAGTTTGTAAGACCAAGTGTATCACCGGGGGGAGCTCCAGTGTTGTTAGTAAAGAAGAAAGATGGAAGTATGAGGCTTTGTGTTGATTATAGATAGTTGAATAAAGTGACGATTAAGAACAAGTATCCGCTTCAAAGAATAGATGACTTAATGGATCAATTGGTGGATTCTCATGTGTTTAGTAAGATTGATTTGGGGTCGGGTTACCATCAGATTAAAGTGAAGGATGAAGATATCCAGAAGACGGCTTTCAGAACATGTTATGGACATTATGAGTATTCGGTGATGCCTTTAGGTGTTACTAATGCGCCGGGATTATTCATGGAATATATGAATCTTATCTTTCATACTTATTTGGATCGGTTCGTAGTGGTGTTCATTGATGATATTTTGATTTACTCTAAGTCAGAAGAAGAGCATGCTGAACACTTAAGAGTAGTATTGCAAGTTTTGAAAGAGAAGAAGTTGTATGCAAAGCTGTCCAAGTGTGAGTTTTGGTTAAAAGAGGTTAGTTTTCTTGGTCATGTGATTTCAGGTAGTGGCATCATTGTAGATCCATCAAAGGTTGATGCTGTGTTGCAATGGGAGACTCTGAGGTCAGCTACTGAGATTAGAAGCTTTTTTGGATTAGCTGGTTATTATAGAAGGTTTATCGAAGGTTTTTATAAGTTGGCACTTCCGTTGACTAAGTTGACTTGTAATGGTAAAGTTTTTGTATGGGATGTTCAGTGCGAAGAAAGTTTTACAGAATTGAAGAAGAGGTTGACGTCGGCTCCGATTTTGATGTTGCCTAATCCAGGAGAGCCTTTTGTGGTTTATTGTGATGCTTCTAAGATGGGTTTAGGAGGTGTGCTTATGCAGAATGGTAAGTTAGTTGCTTATGTGTCAAGGCAGTTAAGGACTCGTGAGAAGAACTATCCTACACATGATTTAGAGCTTGGTGCTGTTTTTTTTGTGTTGAAGATTTGGAGGCACTATCTTTATGGTTCTAGATTTGAAGTGTTTAGTGACCATAAGAGTTTGAAGTATCTTTTTGATCATAAGGAGTTGAATATGAGGCAGCGAAGATGGGTGGAATTGTTAAAGGATTATGATTTCGATTTGAATTATCATCCAGGAAAAGAGAACATGGTAGTTGATGCGTTAAGTTGAAAGACTTTACATATGTCAGCAATGATGGTTAAAGAGTTGGAATTAATTGAGCAGTTCAGAGATATGAGCTTAGTTTGCCAGGTTACTCCGCGAAGTATTATATTGGGTATGTTGAAGATTAATAATGAATTTCTAGACAGTATCAGAGAAGCTCAGAAGTTGGATGTTAAACTGGTAGATTCAATGGTTAGAATCGATCAGTCTGAGAATAAGGATTTTAAGCTAGATGCGCAAGGTGTGTTGAGATTTCGTAACCAGATTTGTATTCCTGATGATGCTGAGATGAAGAAGGTGATACTTGAAGAGAGCCATAGAAGTAAGTTAAGTATTCATCCAGGAGCTATAAATATGTATCAAGATTTGAAAGGTTTGTTTTGGTGGCCTGGAATGAACAGTGATGTGCCCGATTTGTGTATGCATGTTTGACTTCTCAGAAGTTGAAAGTTGAACATCAGAAGCCTGCAGGGTTGATGCAACCGTTAGAAGTTACATAATGGAAATGGGATAGCATTTCAATGGACTTTATGACGGGGTTGCCTAATACTTTAAGGGGACATGATTCAATTTGGGTTATTATTGATAGGCTTACGAAGTTGGCTCATTTTATTCCTATTAACATCAGTTTTCAAGTGTCGAAGTTGGCTGAGATTTACACTAGTGTAATTGTGAAGCTGCATGGTGTTCCTTTGTGCATTGTGTCAGATAGAGATCCAAGATTTACTTCTGATTTTTGGAAGAGTTTTCAAGAAGCGTTGGGTTCTAAGTTGAGATTGAGTTCAGCGTATCATCCTCAGATAGATGGTCATACTGAACGGACGATTCAATCGTTGGAAGATTTGCTGAGGGCATGTGTTCTTGAGCAAGGAGGTACGTGGGATACTTATCTTCTGTTGATACAATTCACTTATAATAACAGTTTCCATTCCAGTATTGGGATGGCACCTTTTGAAGCGTTGTATGGTCAGAGATGTAGAACTCCTTTATGTTGGCATGAATCTGGTGAAAGTGTAGTACTTGGACCTGAACTTATTCGTGAAACTACTGAGAAGGTGAAGTTGATTCGAGAAAAGATGAAAGCTTCCCAAAGTAGACAAAAGAGTTATCATGACAAGCGAAGGAAGGATTTATAATTTCAAGCTGGTGAACATGTGTTTTTAAGAGTTACACCTATGAATGGTTTTGGGCGAGCATTGAAGTCTAAGAAACTCACTTCTCGTTTTATTGGACCATATCAGATTTCAGAGAGAGTGGGGAATGTTGCTTATAGAGTGGCTTTACCGCTTAATCTTTCGAATTTTCATGATGTGTTTCATGTGTCGCAACTCCAGAAGTATATTTCAGATCCATCTCATGTGATTCATATGGACGATGTGCAAGTACGGGATAATCTTACGGTGGAGATGATTCTTGTACGGATCACGGATCGTGAAACTAAGACTCTGAAGGGCAAAGAGATTGTTTTAGTTAAGGTGGTTTGGCTAGGAGCTGCCGGAGAAAGCATGACTTGGGAGTTAGAGAGCAAGACGCGAGACTCCTACCATGAGTTGTTTGATTGAGGTAGATTTTCGAGGACAAAAATATTCTAAGTGGGGGAGAGTTGTAATGTCCGTAATTTAATTAATTATTTAATTATATTATTTTTGGAATATTTAAGAAGATGTGTTGTGATTAATTGGATTTAAATATTTTATTAAGTGGTGAAATAATATTAGAAGTATAATATTATTTTGATGTGGGCTTGTTTTAAGGAATGGAAGTAGTAATAAGGGGGTGTATTAGTTTTAAGCCCAATAAAGAATAAAGAATAATAGGTTATTTTATTGTTGCTAGAAAGAATAGAAAGAGGAGGCCGTAGAAGAATAAGGATTAAGAAGAAGAACGTGAAGCTGCTGGAAAAAGAGGAAAATGGCAGAACGAGGATTCAACCGGAGATTATAGAGCGACCTTCAATCCAAGGTAAGGGTGGGGTTATGACTCTATAATTGGGTTCATGATAATTGGTATGTGGGGTTAGAGGTGATTTATGCCTTTTTCATGAATTGAATGTATGTGATGTTGTATGATGAAAAATTGATGAATTTTAGATGAATAATGATGTCCCGGTGTTGTTTAATTGATGTAGAATTATAGGATAATTATAAGTGATGATTATCCATGATTAGATTAAGTTTTTAGGGCTTAAAGTATGAATCCCGTAGTGAAAACACATAGAAATCACAGAAATTGTGCAGGATGTAACACGATGTGTCGACCTCAAATGCTATGTGTCGATACAAGAAGGTGTAGAGACTCAGGATGAGTAGACACGAAGAGGTTTTGCATCGATACATGAGGACTTTTAGACTCAGGATGAGTCGATCCGTAGGAGCATGTGTCGATACATGCTGTGTGTTTGACTCCGGATGAGTCGATACTTGAGGGAATGCATCGACTCATGTTGTGAATTCAGTGCAGTACGCGTCGATCCAAGAGGTTTTTCATCGATCCATGTTGTCTGGTTTTTGGCAGAATCAGTTTGAGAATGCTGTAACTTGAGTTTTAGGATGCCGTTTGAGATGCCGTTCGAAGCGTTGAATAGCTAACGCGATGAACTTTATTCTAGAGGATTAAAATGAAGAATAGGAAGTGTAATCCTAGTATCCAATTTAGGATTTAGAGTTAGTTTCCGTGTTGATTGTTATGTTGGTTTTTATGCAGAATGATGAGGATGAAATGTTTATAGGCTGCTGTTTGATCTATAACAATATGAGTAATGATAGTAATGATGTAAGATTACAGAATGGCACTGTGAATTACTCTCGTATTAACGTACAACTGAGTTGTTGATGAGATCTTATTAATAATGTTGTGTTGATAATTTATGATGAATAAATGATGTTTGATGTATTATTATGATGATATGAGATGTTTGATGAAGAGATGTTGAGATTCTTTTGAGATGTAGGCCTTTGGCCAACAATGATGTTGTATTAGATTTTGTTAATTGTGAGGTTGTTATTACATTCATGATTGTGTCGCATACATTGCATTTTGAGAGGGAGCTTATGCTCGTTGAGATGGCCTTTATTGGCGAATATTGAGATGAAGGCTTATGCCTTGTTGATGCCTCTATTAATCGGCAAATTTTTGAGATGGGAGTTCTGCTCCAAATGGTACCACATCCATTTGCATAGTATTGAGTCACATTATATGACTGCATAAAGAAGTGTGTATTGATGTGGTGAATGTGTATTATTATTGTTGATTATGAGATGAGAAATGGTGATGTTATCTGATCTAATTTAATATATTAATTATCATGCGCTTTATTATATTGTTAGATATCTCACCCCTTATGTTTGAATGTTGCCCTTATGTTGGTAACGCGCAGGTAATCGAGAGTGAAGGCTGTATACCTTCGGTAGTTCGAGTCGGTGTCATTGCTCTGATATGTAACATACGGGGGGATGAATGCTTGTTGCTTTTGATTGTTGATCATTCAGTTGTTGAACTTTAAGTTGATTATTATTAAGTATTTGTTGGTTGGAAGTTGCTGTAATGATGATAGAGATGTTATTAAGAATTTCCGCTGCGTAGATGTTGAATTATTTAATCAAAGATGTTTTGATAAAGGTTCATCCGATGTTTTAAAGGTGTTTAATATCCACGATGAATGCAATGAATTTTGATAGAAGAATTTGTGGCATCCTGATTCGTTTGCATGAATGATTTTTATAACTCTAATTTATTTATATAATTTGCCTGGGTAGAATTGGGGTGTTACAACAGACAGTAGTAAGCCTTTTATCATCAATCAAATTCAGTTGATCAAGTCGAGTCTGTATCCAATCATCTTCGTTCAAACCCGTATCCTTCATGATTCTCAAAGAAGGGATATGGACCTCAATAGGCAGGACAACCTCCATGCCATATATCAGAGAGTAGGGTGTTTCCCCTGTTGACGTTTGTGCGGAGGTGCGGTACCCTTGAAGAGCAAATGGTAACATCTCATGACAGTATTTGTATGTCACTGTCATCTTCTGTATGATTTTCTTAATATTCTTGTTGCCAGCCTCCACAGCGCCATTCATATTTGGCCGGTAATGGGAAGAATTCTGATGCTGTATCTTGAACTATTTATAGAGTTTGGTGATTATCGTGTTGTTGATATTCGTACCATTGTCAGTGATGATTCTCTCTGGAACACCGTACCGACAAATCAGGTTATGTTGATAAATCACACCACAACATTTTTGGTAACAGTAGCAAAAGAGGCAGCTTCAACCCACTTCATGAAATAATCAATGGACACTAGGATGGAACGATGCCTATTAGAAGCGGTAGGTCTAATATCTCCGACCATTTCAATGCCCCACATTGCAAAGGGCCAAGGAGCCGTCAAGACGTTCAAAGGAATCAGAGGTACATGCACCTTATCATCATAGATCTGGCATTTATGACAAGTTTGGGAATGCTGATAGCAGTCTGCTTCCATGGTGGACCAATAGTATCCTGCCCATAGAATCTTTTTAGCCATGGTATGTCCACTCGAATGGGTTCAAAAGGTACCTTCATGTAGATATGTCATAATCCTCTCTGCTTCGCTCTTGTCTATGCATCGAAGTAAAGTAGAGTCATGGTTGCGCTTGTAGAGGATTCCATTGCTGAGCAAGAAATTTGCGGCGAACCTTCTCAGAAACTTCTTATCATTGAAAAATGCCCCCTCGGGATACTCTTGAGTCTCGAGATACCTCTTCACTTCATAGAACCAAGGTTTGTATGCTACTTCTTTAGTGTCAACCTCATAGCAGTATGCTGGTTCATCCAACCTCTCAATAGTGATTTGAGGAGCCTCGTTGTCCCACTTGACCTTGAACAAAGATGACATGGTAGCTAGCGCGTCCGCTAGTTGATTCTCTTCTCGTGGAAAATGTTCAAAGGTGACCTCTTCAAAGTGTGGAAGCAATGACAACACATGTTCTTTGTACGAGATGATATTCGGGTGTTTCGTATCCCATTCTCCTTTGATCTGACTTATTACCAAAGCTAAATCCCCGAAAACGCTCAAGAACTTGATCCTCAGGTCGATAGAAGCTTTGAGACCCATGATGCACGCTTCATACTCCACCATGTTGTTTATACAGTTGAAACATAATCTAGCGGTAAAAGGAGTATGACAACCTTCAGGAGATACAATTACGGCACCAATGCCATTGCCAAGTACATTTGAGGCTCCGTCAAAAACCATAATCCATCGGGATCCTTCTTCAGGTCCTTCATCCGGTCCAGGTTCTTCATAGTTAGCCACTAGCATAATATTCTCGTCCGGAAACTCAAAATTCATGGATTGGTAGTCTTCCACGGCTTGATGAGCCAAATGATTAGCTAATACACTTCCCTTGATTGCTTTCTGGGTCGTGTATTGGATATCGTATTAGGTCAGGATCATTTTCCATCTTGCTATACTTCTGGAGAGGGCGGGCTTCTCGAAGATGTACTTGATCATATCCATCTTAGATATCAACAAAGTAGTGTGGGTCAACATATATTGTCTCAGTCGGCGAGCAGCCCATGCCAAAACACAACAAGTTTTCTCGAGCAGTGAGTATGTTGTTTCACAGTTGGTAAGCTTTTTTATAAGGTAGTATATTGCATGATCTTTTCGACCAGACTCGTCATGCTGCCCCAACACACACCCTATTGAATTATCTAACACTGTTAAGTACATTATCAAAGCTCTTCCTTCAATCGGAGGCATCCGAATTTGTGGTTCTTGAAGGTATTCCTTGATTCTTTCGAAGGCAGTCTGGCATTCGTCATTCCACTTTACCACTTGATCTTTCTTCAAGAGCTTGAAGATTGGCTCACAAGTAGTAGTTAGATGGGAAATGAACCTGGCAATGTAGTTTAGTCGTCCCAAAAATCCTCTGACCTCCTTCTCAGTGCGAGGAGCTGGCATCTCTTGTATGGCCTTCACCTTTGCAGGGTCTACCCGAATGCCCTTGTCACTGACAATAAAACTTAGCAGTTTACTAGACCTTACCCCAAAGGTGCACTTGTTTGGATTCAACCTCAACTTATATGTCTTCTACCTATCAAAAAGCTTTTGTAAATGATCAAGGTGCTCCTCCTCAGTTTGAGACCTGGCTATCATGTCATCCACATATACCTCTATCTCATGGTGAATCATGTCATGAAATAAGGCGACCATGGCCCGCAGATAGGTTGCCCCAGCATTCTTTAATCCAAACAACATCACTTTGTAGCAGAAAGTGCCCCATTGCGTCACGAAGGTTGTCTTCTTGATATCTTCGAGTGCCATCTTGATCTGATTGTAACCAGAGAAAGCATCCATGAAGGAAAAGATCTTGTGATGTGCAGTTTTGTCAACCAGAACGTCGATGTAGGGGAGTGGAAAGTCGTCTTTGGGGCTTTCCCTGTTAAAATATCTGTAGTCCACACACATACGTACCTTGTCGTATTTTTTAGGCACCAGAACTACATTGGACACCCATTGGGGATAAGAGGTGACGACTAAGAACCCAACATTGAACTGCTTCATAACCTCTGCTTTGATCTTCTCTGACATTTCAGGGCGCATGAGACAAACCTTCTGCTATACCAGAGGGAAATCTTCTTTAGTTAGCAGACGATGAACCACAATATCCGTATCCAGTCCTGGCATGTCTTCATATGACCAGGAAAAGATCTCGACATAATCATGCAACATCTGTATCAATCGCAGCTTGACATTAAGCCCCAAATTTGTGCCGATCTTGACTTCTTTTCTATCTACCTCTATGCCCAAGTTTATTGTCTCAACTGGCTCTTCATGAGGCTGTATAGCCCTTTCTTCCTGCTGTAACAGTCTAGCAAGTTCTCCAGGTACCTCACAATCTTCCTCACCTTCGTCCTCGACTTGGTTGATCGGATTTTTGAAGTTATAACTGGCAATAGCAGAACTGTTATCAATGGGATCCAGAGTGGATATGGATCTTCAGTTTGATACATGAGTGTATGTAAGAGCATAGCTATATAGACAAATTAAAAGTAGAAAAGCAAATCAGAGAATGAAAAATTTGTATGCATAAATGTCCAATGCTTTATTGATGCCATATAAAAATGAAACATGATAACCCTCACAAATAAACCGATGTGCCCCGGGTAAGACACATGGCCATAAAGTTATATTGTTTATTACATATCCAAAAAACAAGAAAGACAATTACTTCTGAACAAAAGTAATAGGTACAAAATATTTTTCCGTCTAGTTACTAGGTCCACCATTTGTAATAGGAAAATCCAGTTGTCCACGTCATTGTCACCATCTCCGTCTTCTACAACATTGACCCGATGATTGGTGATGCGTAGAGGAGGTCTTCCATCACGAGCACATCGAATATCCCTTTGAGTCCTTGAAGAGAAACCCAAACCAAATTTATCAGACATGTACGGAATATCAGGGAGCTGTCCCCAGATGGTAGACCCATCTTCTTCGACAACCGCTTTTGCATCCTTGAGAGAAGACATCTTCAAGGGAGGTCTGGTGATCTTCGGTACGTTGGTAACAGTTTCAGTTGCAGCCAGAGTCTGAGGTACCTCTGGGAAATTCGGGCACGGAGTCTCGATGAACTCACCATCCATTTCCACATATCTGAAGGAATTCAGGTGACTGACCATGTATTCTTCTTCGCCGTGTACAATGATAATTCTCCCTTTGATCGGGTATTTCATCATCTGATGTAGAGTAGATGTAACAGCTCCAGCCCCATGTATCCAAGGGCGACCCAACAAACAAGAATAGGATGGCCTGATATCGATCACATAGAAGGTAGAGCCGAAAGTTTGAGAACCAACCTTGATGGGGACGTTTACCTCCCCGTGCACCATTCTCTTTGAACCGTCAAAAGCCCTTACTACAATATTGTTGGGCTTCAAAGTCAAACCTTCATAGTCTAGTCTATCCAGGGCATTCTTAGGCAGCACATTTAACGACGAACCAGTATCTACTAGGACATGGGCCGAAGTAGTGCCCTTGCATTCGAGAAAGACATGTAACACATCACTGTGCTTCCTCCCTCTAGGAGTCAAATTAGCATCAGAAAAGCCCAAACCATTATTAGCCGTCAAACTAGCCACACAATCTTCAAATTGGTCAGCAGAGGTTTCCCGGGGAACATGGGAAGTTTTCAGGAACTTCACCAGAGCCTTCACATGAGCTTCAGAACACAATAACAAGGCTAGCATAGAAATCTTTGAAGGGGTCTACCCCAGCTTTTCGACCATGTTGTAGTCGCTCTTCTTGATAATTTTCAAAATTTCTTCAATTTCTTGCGTAGAAGCCTCTAGGATAGATACCGAATTTGCGTTCGTCTGGACAGGCTCAACTAATATGTCTTTTCCCCGAGTCTCGGTCAACTCGGTGATAGGGGTGTCAGTAGGGGTAATCACAGGGATTGTAGTAGTAGTATCAGCATGAATGAAAGTAGGAATGATCACAGGACTGATAACAACTTTCGGAGGAGAAATCTAAGGGGATAACACTCTTCCACTTCTGGTTATTTTGCTGGTTCCCACAATGTTGACAACGTCGGGATCAACATTCTCAGAAACGTGGTCTTCAGCAGCCAGCCAATCTTGCTTGACACCGTGGTAGTAGATGTCGCCCCCATAGTTCCATGGAACAATTTTATCTGAGGAGTACGGGATTGGCCCTGGCCTAGTAATTATCAGCAGAGTAACCTTCGGAGTAGATGTAATCCTGCCAGGTCTTTTGGTGGAAACCCTGGGAGGATTGGAGGAAATGGTTATTATTGAAACATATCTGCAAGCAATAGTCAGGACGAGATTCTTCTCAATAAAAATATCTCTATCATCCATCAAGCGTTGAACACCTGCCTTCAACAAATGACAACCAGTCGGTAAAGATAAACAGAAGTAGCAACCTTCGCCACAACCCGGAAATAAATCGGCCTTTAATAAGTTCTACTTAACGATCAAGAGAGGAGTAACAAGCTCTTCAACAGTAGTAACAAACATATCATCTTCAATAACGTTAACACCACGGCCGTTCTTGGGAATAGGAGCGGTAATAACATTTGGAATTTAGGGGGCGTCAAACTCAATTTCCTTCGCCTTGATAAGGTCTTTTACCCTGTTTTTCAAAGCCCAGCAGTCGTTTGTATCATGACCTGGACTCTCTGAATGATAAGCATAGCGAGAATTTGGATTGTAGCGGGGAGAGGCAGTGTTGGGATTCTTTGGCGCTTCCCGCAAGGTTACTAGATTAGATTTCAATGAATGAGGCAAAACTTAGGATAAAGTCATATTTATCCGGGTGAATTGTCTTGTCAGCCTTTCTGTTCTCTCCTGATTATTCCTCTGTTGAGTGGCTGCAGGCTTAGGGCTCATGACAGCCCCTATCGTTAGGCAACGTTCAGTTCTGTCTTGATTCTTTTGATTGTAAGCAACATTTACCTTTTTCTTCCCAACAAATGGCTTCCTTACGACACTAGAGGATGCTTCCTTTTGGATCTTACACCTTTTAATCCCAGCTTCCACTCTCTCCCCTGTCAATATTAATTCAGTAAAGCCGGCTGAGGAAGTTCCAATTAGGTGATTAAAGAATGGACCAGACAGAGTTCCCAGAAACATATCACCAACTCCCTATCAGACATGGGAGGTTGGACTCTTCCTACTAAGTCCCTCCATTTCTGAGCGTAGTCTTTGAAGCCCTCGCTCGAACCAATAGCCATACTTTGGAGTTGAGTACGAGTGAGAGCAAGGTCCGCATTGTACTGATACTTCTTATAGAAAACAGCAGCCAGGTCTTCCCAATTATGAATGTTGGCCCTCTCCAGCTGATAGAACCAATCTAGTTGCGTTCCTGATAGACTATCCTAAAATAAGTGGACCCATAAGTCTTTGTCAGTAGTGTGAGGTTGTATCTTTGTCACATAATATCAGAGGTGCATCTTGGGACATGAAAACCCATCATACTTAGCAAACACTAGTGCCTTGAACTTTGGTGGAATAACAATCCCAGACACCAAACCCAGCTCTTCAAAGTCCAACCAAGGTACTTTCTGAATCTTCATTGCACTCAGACGCTCTTGCAACTGCTTGTACTTTTCGCCAACCGGAGGATACTGCTCTTCATTGTAATCAGTATCATTATCAGATTCCCCCAGACTAGGGTCTTCCTCTCTTGTATCACCCTCTTGGTTATCCCCTTCTTTGGATGAAGATGTCAAATCAACCACTTGCTTTAACGGTCCCTTGAATCTTCTTCCCAGATTTACGACACCAACTGTCCTCCTTGGCTTCTTATTCTTGTCTTTAACAATCAGGGCTTTCAGTTCCTCTTGCCCTTTAGCTAGATCCATGATCATCTGTTGTAATTGTGCGTTCTGAGTCTGTAGGTATTTCACAGTTTGTTCGAGAGCCATTTCTTTACGGCTGAAATAAACAACGAAGAAGATGAGAAACCTACTATGAAACCTGTTTATGCAATGATATGTATCAAATGTGTATGCAATGATTTCAAGGACTTTATTGGATTTAACCCCTTTTAAACAAAACAAAAAGCAAAAACTTTTATTAGTAAGTTTTTAAAGCAACAAAAGATTACACAAGGATAAACATTGAAATGAAATTCCTAAGTCTCCCATGGGCACTTCCTCTTGGTGTTGAGGTAGGTGTTAAGGTTCCTCTCTTCATGAAGTTATTTTGTTAATTCCATTACCTTTTTCTCACTTGCATATAATTGAGCCTCAAAAGTTTCCCGCTCTCCCTTGAGCTGGATCCAAGACTTTCGCAACTCTTAGAAGTTCGTTGGCATATCGGGATGGAGAATAATATGGGACTCGCCACCTTGAAAAATAGGTTCCAAGATCACCGGTAAGATGGAATCATATGGTATCAAAATACTTTGGGCTCAATCTCTCACCCATTTGAGGTAAGGTTCCAAAGGGATGGAGTTATTATGCCCCAAAGTCCTACTATCAGTCTTCTTAATAATTCCCCAAGAGCGGATGAACCTCTGATGATAATTATGCACATCATCTGAGTAGTTGAACATAATACCCTAGATGAGCATGTCCGGTGGACCATCTCTCTGTGCATAGCCAAATTGACGTAGTGCTAAAGAAGGATTGTAGGTGATGCCTCCCCTAATGCCCAGGAGTGGCACATTAGGAAATTCTCCGTAATGATCAATAAAAGAAATATCCTCTTGAGAGCGAGGACACCAATGAATGTCGAAGTGAGAGTCTCCACCGATTTTCTTTTATCCAAAAGGAAAGGTAAAAAAGCAGAGGAAAGACCTTTGAGATGTTTTCTTGAGTTCGGGGGGTAGATTATGAAAAGGGAAGGTGCTAGCACCCTTTTCATTCATGGTTTTCCATGGGCTCTTAGTTACTTGTTTAGATCACTTGCTTTGTTTTGTTTGAAATGGTGTTTGGTGTGGTTTTGAAAGTATTTTGTAAAAGAGGCCATTCGTTTAGGCAATCTTTATAATGATTCTCGTTCGTAAGAATGTATACAAAGATATTTGTCTTTTGAAAATGTTTTCAATGTTTTGTAAGATGTTTTGAAATGTATGTGTGTTTGTTTTTGAAAATAGAAAGGATTGTTTTGAAATGGAGCAAGTAACTAGAAGCTATCTACCTACTCAAATGTCTTTCTTGTGCATTTTTATTCCTTTGACATTGTTGACTTACCATTGATTTGGTAAGCAACCCTATCTTTGGATGTAAACGGGACGGGCGTGGGTCATCGTATAGCCATGATAGCAATGTTGCCAAGTATCTTAGCATTTTTGAGGGCCCAAGATCATCTTTGTTTAGGCAACCTTTTGATAGCGTCATCGAGGGACTATGATCTTTTATTTGTTTTGTTTTGCCAAGATACTTCGCGTGCGTAACATGGCCATTTTAATTTAGGCAACCAAGTAGGAGAAACCCTAAGGGTGCTTGCGTGCAAAGTGTATCATTTTCATGCTTTTGTCTTGCATTTAGGGTTTTCTATTTGTTTTGTTTTTGTTCTTGTATGCAAACCCTAATTACTAATCATAGTATATGAAGCGATAAATTGCGTAAAATAAACTAAACTATTACAACAATTATTATGGGAGGGGGGATACAAGTTTTGAATGGGGGATTTTGCACAAATATAAACCTAAATATATTATTACAACCAAATCGAATATTGTGCGAATTAAATAAATAAGGAAAATATTTAAAATGCAATGCAATGTTTATGTTAGAAAAATGTTTTATGTTTTGTTTTTGTATGAGAAAATAATTTAATTTAAACCCTAAAAAAAAGGAAAAAATAATATTATTTTTGGAAGGGATGAAACCCTAATTTTTGTTCAAAGAAAATAATACTCCATATTATTATTTTGTACATTTTTTTAATAAGAAAATAATAAATAATATTATATGTAAATACTAAAAATTAAGTATGTGTAAGAAAATAAATATTTATGAATATAAAAATGTATAATAAAAATATTAAGTATTTTTAATTGCAGTTACAAACTATTTAAGAAAATAAGTTCTATCCTATTCAAATATATTAATTTTTATGTCAAAAAATAATTAAAAAAATAATAAAAAAATAAAAAAATAAAATTGTAAAAATAAAGAAATTATTTTTAGGATTTTTTATTATTCAGAAAAAAATAATCAAAAGCAATAAATAAAGAAGTATGAAAAAATATGAAAAATATAAAAATCAGCCAGGGGGTGCAAATATCAATTCAGAGGGTGCAAATAGTGAAAACAAAAAGGCCCAAAGCGCCAAAAAGCCCAGAACACCATCGTCCCTGTCCTCTGGCCAGCTTCTGTGTGTGCTTCCATGTTCAAACTGTATATCTCTTATGCTTGCACAAAAACAAAAACTCATAACATGAAACATGTGACATTTGAGCTCACGATTCCAACTATATAAATAATGCAACCTAACTCTTAAAGATCAAAGATAATTTTTGAACCCCTAATTCGTGACCTAATTTTTTCAGCATTTTCAATCTTCAAATTCTCTCAGCACAAGTAATATAAATGAAAAGTAATGATATGTACAACTTTATCATGATAAGGACTACATTTTTTCTTTGCAAATCGTGGCTTGAGGTTTCCTATTCAGAGAGATAGAGTTTGAAAAAATACCTCCTTCAGCTGGATTTGAGTAGGGCAATGTAAGGACTTTAATGGAGGCCTGATGATTGTTTGAGCTTCCTTGAACTTCCCTGAAGCTATTCCAATGCTTATCTTGCTTTGAGGATGGCTGGAACTCTTTGGACAAGTCAAGCTGCAAATTTCCAAAGTGAAAATGGTGGATGCTGAAACAGGGGTTACAGAACCAGGATGATGGCTTGGATTGATTAGTTATCAAGTGTATGAGATGTTTGAAGTGATGAAACACAAAACGCACGAGCCAAATGAAGGTTGGCTGTGATTTTGCAGAGGACTGTGTGGTTGGACAGAATTTTGGTGTTTTTGAGTTTCAGAGTGTTTTTGGTTCAAGCAAATCGTGCTTTGCCTTGTAACAAGTTTGTATATTTGTATAGAAATGATACAAAGTCAGCCCTTACAAGCTGTGCAAGCTTTAGACCTTTTTGCAACTTTTCTTGCATTTGAAGTAAAGTGAAGTGAATAATCCCACATGCTTGCACTGGCTAGCTTGAGGGATGATAAGAGTTGATACACATTGCTTGAGACCTGTAGAAATTTCTTGTACTAAAGGAATAGGTTCAATGCTCAAGATTGACAAAGTTGCAAAAGTTGCCCTTTATGAAAATGGCATTGTGAACTTTTTGCCCAAAATGGAAATACATCTTGTGTAAAGGTTCAAAAGCAAATATAAAGGCTTTAGCTTCTGAGTTTGCATTTAATTATGGAGTGTATAGAAAGCTTAGGACCTGTAAATCAAGATACAACCAGTATAGATGTGATTTGCAACTTGATGCTATGTGAAAATGGCTTGAACAAAAGTGAGAAAATGCCAACTTCCCTCCTTCGATTCTCCCTACTCAAAAATGATATTGGAGATTTCTTGGACATTTTGGAAAGCTTGCAGTGTGCTATTTAATCCACCTTTGAAATTAAATTTGTGATACCTCTTGTAACTAGGTGAAAAATGTCCATAAAGTTGGGTCCAAAACCTGCCTAAATTAGGGCAAAATTTCACTAAGTTAAGAAGTTCATGGACCTATATTCACAAATTCATAACTTGAGACCCAAGCATCTTTTCGGAAACTTTTGTGAATCAAAGTTGTATATTTCATGGAGGACTACAACTTTCATGTTGGGAACTTTTCTTGAATCAAAATGCATCATGGTGAAAAAGTGGTGAAAAGTTGGGAAAAAATAAGAAAATTTTTATACTTAGAAAAATTCTAAGTTATGAAAATTTTCAAATTAAAACCCTAATTTGCAAATTGGAGTTTCTTGGTGAACAAGTTTCATATTTGACATATCTTGATGAATTATGACTCTTGGTACTTGATTTTGACCAAAAAGTCAAAGTTTGACTTTTCAGTGCATAGTTGACTTTTGATCAGTTGACTACAAAATTCATCTGTCACTCCAATGAACTTGAGATCTTTTGAACCATGTAATTAGGTAAAAATTATGCCATTGAACCCTTGAAATCATGTTTGAACTCAATTGGTCATTGGCTAGGTTAAAAATCAGAAATTCCCTTTCTTAGTCAAAACCCTAATTTTGACCATTTTGCCCTTTTGATGATTTGATCAAATTTCTTGAGGAGTTGTGATCCAAACTTGATCAAATAGTACATGTGAGTCTAAAATGTTGATGTGGATAAAAAATTATGAAGTTTGACTGTAAATTGGCCATGGTTGACTTTTTCCCCAATATAGTTGATTTTTAGGTCAACTGTCCAATTGACTGATCAAAAATGTGGCTCAAGATTTGAAACTTAACATGAGCAATCTTAGGGGTCCAAGATGATGTATGAAGGTCACATGAAGCATTGGTGGTCCAAAAATCGTTGTGCAAACTCAAACCCTAATTTTGGGTTATTAGTGCAAGATGAGATGTCTTGAGCTGAGCAAACCCTGATCTTATCTTGAGTCAAAGAAGTCTTGTGTGAAAAATCTTGATAAAATGAGAGGGAAAATTTTGGGGTACAACAGCTGCCCCTGTTCAATCTTCTTGAACCTAAAGAGTTAGATTGACGAGCTTTTCCGTTCGTGACTCGAAGGTGAAAGATGATTGGACACTAGAGTGCCCATAAATTTGCACTCGACAAAGTGTAGTTGAGGGAACGGGCTTAAAGGTGACATCCAAGAATGTTTGTTGAATTGTAAGTTGTTAGTCAGAAGAATAAGTGTCAGAATGGCGTCGGGAACGTATCTGAGCTGTATCTGGAGACTTGAAATCTAAATGAGAAACATAATAACATCCGTGTCTGGAGCGTATCTGTACTGTATTGGGAACGTGAAATTTGAATGAGTATAAGAATGGCATCCGTATCTGGAGCATATCTGAACTGTATCTGGGTGCTGAAGTATGAATAAGTAACAGAATGGCATCCGTGTCTGGAGCGTATCTGAACTGTATCTGATAATTGAATCTGAATGAGTGTAGAATAGCTTCCGTGTCTGGAGCGTATCTAAACTGTATCATGAATGCTGAATCTGAATGAGTATCAGGATGGCATCCGTATCTGGAGCGTATCTGAACTGTATCTGAAATCTGAATCTGAATGAGTATCAGGATGGCATCCGTATTTGGAGCGTATTTGAACTGTATCTGAAAGCTAAATCTAAATGAGTAACAGAATGGCATCCGTGCCTGGAGTGTATCTGTATTGTATCATGATTGCGTATTGTTAAACGGTAGCTGTTAATTTTATCCTGAAAAGGGTAAAATGTTAGCTGAAACACAAAGTTATGTTGCATGAAATGTATGATGCAATATATGTGTTTTATCAATGTTTATGATATGTGGATGTAATGTATGCGCATGTAAGCTGATTCGCTGTATTGCTGAGGAAAATAAATCCTTGACTGTTGCTGAGGATATGTTGGTTCTTCATGTCTTGAAGTTGGAGTATTGACAAAAGTTATATTGTGAGCAATGCAATACACTGCTTCAGTAATCGGCTTTGGGAATCCAGAGAATTTTGATGACTTCTACTGGGGATTACACAATGGGAATCCTTGTTCTGCTGGGGAATAAAGAAAACTCTGTGGGGAAGAAAACTTATTCCTGTTTGGAAAAAGTTCAGGAGTTTCGGTCGTCTTCCACTCTACTGGGGAATTATCCTAGGTTGGGGAGAGACAAAAGTTAACTGTTATCCGGTTGATTTTCAGGCTTTAAGATGACCTGCTGGGGAATTTGGAGCAACTAAATGGTTTCCGCTGGGGATTGATAGTTTGAAATTTCAGCTTCACTGGGGATCTTAATGATGTACTGTAGGGATTTCTCATGGAATAGCCTAAGGACTTTTTCCTATTCTTTCAACCTGTCAGTAATTGTTCTTTTCCATTTTGTTTATTTGTAAACAGTAATTATGTTCAAATGCATATGTTCATTAATGAATCATTGGACGTTTTTGCAAATAAAAACACAAGTGTAAAGAAAAAGACAAATAGTTTTCAGTACTTTGAAAGAGATATCTTTGTATTTACTTTGAATAAGTATTTTGTACAAAGGAGACAAATATCCTAGTAAGAGGACGGTGTCATAAAAGTAAGAAAAAATTATGCAAAGAAAGATAGCTATATGTGATAATCCCATGGGGTTCCCATTCTGCTATAGCCTTCGTATCTCCGAATATATTGTCCATTCGTTGCTTCGTCCGAAGATGATTGAATTGATCAGAAGCTCATAGTTTGTCAGTGAAGAGATTGTCCTTAAAGTGATCCGACGATACATAGTCATACGCTTTAATTCCCTAACTTTTGCCTGGACCGCCCTTTCGGGTTTTCAGTCCACCGGGAAACCCTTTATTTCCCAAGTCGCCCTTTCGGGTTTTCAACTTGCGGGGTATATAGATTTTTGTATTTTATCCCTAATTTTTTCCTGAACCTTTTGGTTCGCCGGGATGCCCTTGTTTTGCCTAGGTGTGTCAACCTAGCGGGTCTCTTATGCATAGTATCTTTTGACTATGTCTGCATTCGCAGGGTGTGGAAGGTCGTCGCCGTCCATGGTGGTGAAGATCATTACCCCACCAGAAAAGATGTTCTTGATTACAAATGGTCCTTCATAGGTAGGAGTCCATTTTCCCCTGGGATCACTTTGTGGCAAGATGATGCGCTTGATCACTAGATCTCCAACTTGATATATCTGGCGTCTGATTTTCCTGTTGAAAGCCTTGATCATCCGTTTTTGATACATCTGACCATGGCAAACAGCAGTAAGTCTCTTTTCATCAATTAAGTTCAGTTGATCAAGTCGGGTCTGGATCCAATCGTCCTCACTCAAACCTGCATCTTTCATGATTGTTAAAGAGGGAATCTGAACCTCAATAGGTAAGATAGCCTCCATTCCATAAACAAAAGAATAGGGTGTTGCCCCAGTTGACGTGCGAGCCGTGGTACGGTACCCGTGGAGAGAAAACGGTAGCATCTCATGCCAGTCCTTGTAGGTGACTGTCATCTTCTGTATGATCTTTTTAATGTTTTTATTAGCAGCTTCGACTGCACCATTCATCTTTGGCCGATAGGGGGATGAGTTGTGATGTTGAATCTTGAACTGCTCGTACAAGGCGGTGATCATAGTATTGTTAAGGTCCGTACCGTTATCAGTGATGATCCTTTCTAGGATACCGTACCGGAAAATAAGATTCTGCTTGATGAAGCGGGCAACAACATTCTTAGTAACGGATGCGAAGGAAGCTGCTTCAACCCACTTGGTTAAATATTCAATGGCCACTAGAATGAAGCGGTGTCCATTGGAGGCTGTAGGCTTGATCTCCCCAATCATATCGATTCCCCACATAGTGAAGGGCCAAGGAGCTGTTAAGACATTTAGAGGAACTGGAGGCACGTGCACCTTGTCTGCATAGATTTGACACTTATGACAAGTCCGAGAGTGTTGATAGCAGACTGCTTCCATGGTAGACCAGTAATAGCCTTCCCGTAGGATTTTCTTCGCCATCATATTCCCACTAGAGTGAGTGCCAAAGGTACCTTCATGCAATTCATCCATGATCTTTTCAGCTTCAATCTTGTCCACACAACGGAGCAAAATAGAATCATGATTATGCTTGTATAGGATGCCATTACTTAGGAAAAACTTAGCTGAGAACTCCTTAAGAACTTTTTGTCATTGACTGAAGCTCCTTCTGGATATTCTTGAGCCTCGAGATACCTTTTGACTTCATGAAACCATGGTTGGTCCTCTACTTCTTCAGTATTAATCTCGTGACAGTGTGCTGGTTCGTCCATTCGCTCAATGGTGATCTAGGGAGCTTCGTTATCCCAATTAAGTTTTAACATAGATGACATTGTAGCTAAAGCATCTGCCAGCTGATTTTCTTCTCGCGGGAAGTGCTCGAAGGTAATCTGCTTGAAATGTGGTAACAATGTCAAAACATGTTCTTTGTAAGGGATGAGGTTTGGATGCTTAGTATCCCATTCTCCTTTGATCTGATTGATGACCAAAGCTGAGTCCCCAAACACAACCAAGGATTTGATTCCAAAGTCTATGGCAGCCTTGAGACCAAAGATGCATGCTTCATATTCTGCCATGTTGTTCGTACAGTTGAAGCAAAGTCTGGCAGTGAAAGGAGTATGGCATCCCTCCGGAGATATAAGCACAACACCGATACCGTTACCAAGTGCGTTGGATGCCCCATCAAAGAACAGGGTCCATCAGGATCCTTGTCCAGGTCCGTCATATGGTCTGATCTCGTCACAGTTGTCTATTGTCATGATGTCTTCGTTAGGGAAGTCAAACTTCATGGACTGATAATCTTCTACAGCTTGATGGGCCAGATGATCAGCTAGCACACTGCCCTTTATAGCTTTTTGGGTGGTGTACTGTATGTCGTATTCTGTTAGGATCATCTGCCATCTAGCTATCCTCCCAGACAGAGCAGGCTTCTCAAATATGTACTTTATTGGATCCATCTTAGATATCAGCAAAGTGGTATGAGTCAACATATGTTGTCTTAGCTGGCGAGAAGCCCATACCAAAGTGCAACAAGTTTTCTCGAGCAGTGAATATCTGGTTTCATAGTCGGTAAACTTTTTGATAAGGTAATAAATAGCGTGCTCTTTTCGGCCAGACTCGTCATGCTGCCCCAGTACTCACCCCATTGAATTCTCTAAGACGGTCAGATACATGATTAGTGGTCTTCCCTCGACTGGTGGCATCAGGACAGGAGGTTCTAGTAAATACTCCTTGATTTTATCGAAATGAATCTGACATTCATCATTCCATCTGACTACTTGATCTTTCTTCAACAGTTTGAAGATTGGTTCACAAGTAGAAGTTAGGTGAGAAATGAATCTAGCAATATAGTTTATGCGTCCCAAAAAACCTCTGACTTCCTTCTCAGTGCAAGGAGCAGGCATTTCTCATATCGCTTTAACCTTGGCAGGGTCAACCTCGATGCCTTTGTTGCTGACAATGAACCCTAAGAGTTTACCGGACCGGACTCCGAATGTGCATTTGTTTGGGTTCAATCGTAACTTGTACTCCTTCAATCTGACAAACAGCTTTTGCAAGGGATCAAGGTGTTCTTCTTTAGTTTGTGATCGGGCTATCATGTCATCTACGTAGACCTCTATCTCATGATGTATCATATCATGAAACAAAGCTACCATGGCGCGTTGATAGGTTACCCCGGAATTCTTCAGTCTGAATGGCATCACTTTGTAGCAGAACATACCCCACTGTGTGACAAATGTAGTTTTCTCCATGTCCTCAGGTGCCATTTTGATCTGGTTATAGCCTGAGAATCCGTCCATGAAAGAAAATACTTTGTGCTGGGCTGTATTGTCAACCGGGACGTCAATGTGTGGAAGTGGAAAATCATCTTTACGGCTAGCCCTGTTTAAATCTCTATAATCCACGCACATTCTCACTTTGCCGTACTTTTTAGGTACGAGAACAATGTTGGCCACCCATTGAGGATAAGAAGTAACAGCCAGAAATCCAGCATTGAACTGTTTCATAACCTCCGCTTTGAGAATTTTTTTTATTAATAACCATGTATTAAAATAATATTTCGCAAATAACCGGGTTTCAGAAAAAATTACGCAAATAACCATGTTTCAAATGGCTCCACAAAGGAGGAGCCATCTCACTTGGCACCTCCACCTAGGGTTTTGCCCTAGGCGCCATCTCACTTGGCGCCTCCCTTGGGTTTTAGCCAAGTGAGATGGCGCATGCTCCTTAAAAATGAGACGAGGCGCCATCTCACTTGGCTCCTAGGGCAAAACTAGGGCAAAATGTTGTTTTATAAATAATTCGTCCGTTTCTCCGAAATTTCTCACACTTTCTCGCACTGTATTTTTATTTTGTACTCCGTTATTTGCATAATGACGTCTCCTATGATTTTTAGCAGAGATGGTTACGTTATATTCTCCGCCACGAAACCTACGATGAAAATGAAATTCTGGCACATTCACTCCATGGAGCGTCTGAAGCGGGAGTTGATGCGGTGGCTAGATGGAGACATCGCGGAGGGGGGAAAATTCGAAGGATCCAGCGAAAACGAACAACAACCTCACATGCGACAGGAAGACCTAATGTGTGGTTGGAGGAAGTCAAAACAGACAGTGATGTAATGCTGATGATGCATGGGTCAGATGAAATTGTGTTAACAGTTGTAATTTCCTAGATTGAATTTCGTTAATTATTGTTGTACGCGTTTTATTAACTGTAGAAAAATCTGTTAACGGAAAACCCTAATGTTTACAACAAAAATATTGAAAAGATTTATTGTATTACAATATTTATGTGGTCGAGCCAGACGCCCGATTCGGACAGTTTTTGCGATTGTGTCCGACCTGACGGCATAAACCACACTTTCTTTCCAACCTGTCAAGATCGTCCATTTCTGTTGTGATGCGCCTACTTTTGGGACGACCCTTCTTGTTCCTTCGCATTTGGTCATTGTGCCAAACTATATCGCCGTTGTATTCAGGCCAATAATCCGGTTTTGCCACCAAAGGAAAGTTGTTGTTGTAAACAGTGAGCAACGTTTCAGATTTGTAAACGTTTGACAGCAGTTGAAGCGCGTCTTGATGGGTATGAGCACAAGCGGCAATGACATGAGAGCAAGGCATACGAAATGCTTGAAACCTGCCACAATCGCACCATTGAGAAGGTAAAATGACCCTGTATTCTTGTCTTGGCAGGCCTTCATTGTGGTTGATTGTCTCTTTCACAATGAAGTTGTGGCTGTGTCGGTCAAACCGTATAACCATGTGAGTGTTGGCTTTAGCACTTTCAGCCTTAATGTATTTCATGCATCTTTCACTCTATA
The DNA here is from genome assembly GCA_948472305.1 of Vicia faba. Classification (NCBI taxonomy): domain Eukaryota; kingdom Viridiplantae; phylum Streptophyta; class Magnoliopsida; order Fabales; family Fabaceae; genus Vicia; species Vicia faba. The sequence continues at coordinate 1,094,993,539 of OX451739.1, forward strand.
GTTGTCCAGATTGCAACACCACATTCCACATTTCACCTCTTTTGGCAAATAACGCAGCCATCCTAAAATACGTAGATTTTACCAAGGCAGTGATTGGGAGGTTTCGTATGCCCTTGAATACCCCATTCATTGATTCAATAAGATTCGTTGTCATATGCCCCCATCTTTGGCCATTGTCGTATGACCTAGTCCACTTTTCCACCGGAATATTGTCGATCCACCTACCGGCTTCTAAATTAGACAAACGGATCTCGTTGCGGTAATATTTGAATGTGGGTTGTGTCAATGCATATCCCGCATTCATAACCGCTTTCCTCAATGTTTTGTCCTTGACCTCCCTCGAGAAATTTTGGACGATATGCCTGACGCAATAGACATGCGTAGAAGGAGGGTCATGCCAACCATTTGCTGGATTATTGTAGGCACTTTCAATGGAGGCATGTCTGTCCGAGATCAAACAGAGATCTGGTTGAGGAGCCACGTGTGTCCGAAGATTTTTCAGGAAAAAGCTCCAAGCACCACCGGTCTCCCCCTCGACAAGGGAAAACGCAACGGGGTAAATGTTATTGTTGCCATCTTGTGCAACTTCCATCAATAGCGTGCCTTTGTACTTCCTATACAACCAAGTCCCGTCAATTTGTAGAATTGGTTTGCATGATGCAAACCATGTGATGCATGGTTGAAATGCCCAAAACACGCGACTGAATATTCCGTTGCCATGCAGTAGACTACCATCTTGGGCGTATGCTGGCAATGTTTCCAGAACATAAACACTACCTGGAGAATACGTCTTGAGTGCATTCAGGTAGCGGGGAAGTTCTCGGTATGACTCCTCCCAGTTTCCGTACACCCTTTCAATCGCCTTAGTCTTTTCTAACCACGCCTTACGGTAAGACGGAGTGTAGTTAAAAACCGTGGTGATGTGGGAGATGATTGTTTTCACCTTCAAAGATGGGTCGTTGCTGACCAGGGGTAGGATTTCTTGACAGATTAGATCATAGTTGAGTTTTCGGTGGTCCTGTGATTCAGTGGAACTTACACAAGTGTGGGTAGTCATGGAACCTATGACCCAGCAGTCACCCCTTAATCTGTATGATGCGGTCAGCTTGAACATACAGTCAGGGTGGACACACTTGATCTTGTACCTTTCCGGGTTGACACGATCCACCTTAAAATCAACCGAGTTGAGCATGTGAAATTTTTTAATGGCCCTGATGCATTCCTCTCTGTTACGAAACTTGTCCTTCTCTTTTAAATTTTCATCCGACTGCATATACGGATTTCTAAACAAAAACCCAACTGTGGGACAAATGTATGTCTCACTGTTGAAATGTGCTTTGACGACAAATTGTGGTGAAGAGGCCATTGCATAGAATTGTTTTAAGGTTTGAAGGTTGGAATGTTTGAGTTTTATTGATTGTATGAAGGTATGAATGCTGTAATGTTTGAAGGTTGGAATGTATGAATTTGATGATTGATTCGAAGGTTGGAAGATTTGACAGATTATGTGAATCAATGTTATGTTAAACGTAAGGCTAAAAATTTCAATTAAGTAAGGATGCAACCCCCCAAGGCTGCCAATAATATTACATGCAATAATGAAACCCCATAGGCTGCCACCTATCCTGGCCCTATTCTGCACATATACATGTTTTTTGTAAGACTCCACCCATCAACTCCAATGGACTTGCATGCAATAATGAAAGGAATCCCAAAGGCTGTCACGTAGCCTGAGCCTATGCTGTAACAAATGACACCTCTATTCGCCAATTAGGGTGGCGACACCATTCATTTTTGTACTCTTTCACCAAGTCCAATGGCACCTCCCTTACTGTCCAATCGTGATACATGCATGGGCTGCCACCTAGCCTGCAAGAGTGACACCTTTCGTTTTTTGTACATGCATGCATGCATGTGTGTAACCCCCTAAGCATGCAAATGTTACACTTCGCAGGCATGCAAGCACAAGAAACCACTACACCAAACTTATTTGCCTATAAATACATACCATATGAAACATCTCTCACACCCACACAAGTCTCACTCTCTGCTACGAAATATTTCATAAGTCTATCATACTCTCTATCTCTTCCTAAGTATTTCATACTCTCAAGCATTTTAAACAATGGCTCTTCTAACAATGGGCGATACTCACAGAGGCACAAGGGAAAACATTGCTGCATTTGTAAGTCTCTTCTTTGGTTATACATTTTTCATACTTCAAATAACGCGTTGTTCATCTTAATTAATCTTACACCTGTTAAATTATGATCTCAGGACACAAAAAGATTCAGAATCCGTTCGCACAACTACCTGGCTCCCGACCCATTTATCATCCCTTATCTGGAATACGCAGGTTTTGGACATGTGATAAAGATCTCCAACTGCACCATTGACTCAAAGTTCATTCTTGCAATGTTGGAAAGGTGGAGACCGGAGACCCATACATTTCACCTACCAATAGGTGAATGTACCATCACGCTAGAGGATGTGTACATGCTACTGGGCCTCCCTATCGACGGTAAGGCGGTGAACGGGTCGGTTCAACAACCCAACTCACAGTGTGAAGAACTGTTGGGTAGGGATATGGTAGAAGGTGGTGGAGCAAGAGGGCAGGGAATACTACTCATTGACTTGAAACGTCATTATGCAAGTATGGAATTAAATGAAAATTCCTCAGAGAATGACAGAGTAGTAAAAGCCAGAACTTATCTTATGATACTTTTTAGTACATTTTTATTTCCCGAAAGTACGGGAAATAGTGTAAATTTTATGTACTTACATTTACTAACAAATTTTGAAAAAACTAGAAAATATAGTTGGGGTTCTGCAGTATTAGTCCATCTATACAGTTCCTTGTGCAAAAACGCAGTCAAGGAAAAATGTACATTTTATGGGTGCGCATTTTTACTACAAGCCTGGGGTTGGTGGAGGATGGAGTCCTTAAACCCCGTCAACAACAACACTTTCGGTTTCCCGTACGCAACAAAGTAAGTCATCAAGTTATAGCATTTATAACTATTCTGCTCTTCCCAAAATATATGCTAAGAATAACATGTTTCTCATTTCCTTTAGGTACTGCATGAGGGGTATGGATTACGGCAAAAATCCAAGATTCAATGTCGCACTCTACCACAATCTATTGGATCACTTAGGCCCAGATGACGTACATCGTAGCTTTTAACTTTTGTTCATTTAAATTATTTATAAATTACTTTTGCGCTAACCTGATTTAAATTTTATCGCAGTTCATCTGGTGACCATATTTGGGTTTGGGCCATGATCCAAACCCAGAGGATGCAGCAACTTGGACTGCAAAGACTGCACTCATTCGGTTCAACATTGTGGAGATGCACCACAGCGACCGTGTGAAGATGCAGTTCGGAATGCATCAAGATATACCAAGTGATCCAACAGATTTATCCCCATGGCATCTTAAAAGGGTCGACGCCCAATGGGGTCTTACCAACTGGAATGACTTCGCTCCGGAATGGTGTAAGATGTGGCAGAGGCGTCACCGCTACGTCTTGTAATTCCCGGTTTTCCTTACTCAAGGTAACATGCGACACACGGATCAATATTTGTCGTGGTACAGGTCGGTTAGTAACCCAGAAATGCACGTGTCTCATCCGAGGTACTTGGTTGACCCACGCACACAATGGGCACAACCCTCGATTCCCCATCAACAAACCCAAAACCCATCAACCTCCCACCAACCCCCAAGAAGAAACAGACCCACAAACACCCAACCACATTCCCCACCACAACACAACTACAATCAAATGTCGTACAACCAACCACAATCACCACCAAACTACCAATACCTCGATATTCCTCAAACCCAACCACAATACCAACCCCAATACCAGCACACCCACATACCCCACACACAATTTCAGTCTTCCACATATCCCAATATGGCGCCCTCAACATCCAGCCTTAGCCCTGATATGGGAATGTCGGAAGATTATGACCAAGCCGACCAAACCTACCATAACCCACCATATCACCAAACCACCCAACATCCTCAATACCAAACACCCCAAGATCCATTTCCTTTCTACCCCCCGTACTCAGACGACCAATGCTACAGACCAACCATGGAACCCCACCCACCGCCAACACGACCAAACTTTAAGGGTATGGGTAACCGACTGTACCAGAGTGGATCTTCTAGATATGGAGATCTGACTGATTTTATGGATTCGGACCGTATTGACTTCACTGGGCCATCGACCTTGCCGCAGCAGGAAACGCGACGGCACCCAGCAAGAGAAAGGCGAGGACGGGGATGCGGAACCGGGGGTCATTACCGGGCTCCGGGGGATCACTGATGTATCTTTTTTTTCCCAGTATTTTTGTATCCATTTTTTTTACTGTTATTTTAATGTAATACAGTTGGATGTAATTATTTTTTTTATAATAAAAAGTCCATTTTGTTGATCTCTGTCCAACAGGCAATGCACAGGAAAAAAAATAAAAAAAAATTTTTTTGCCCTAAAATTACACTTAGGCGCCATCTCACTTGGCTTAGGGCATGCCCTAAGCACATAGGCGCCAAGTGAGATGGCGCCTCCCTTAAAAAAGGAGGTGCATGCGCCATTTCAGATGGCTCCTCCTTTGGGGAGTCATCTGAAACATGGTTATTTGCGTATTTTTTCCGAAACCCGGTTATTTGCGAAATATTATTTTAATACTTGGTTATTAATAAAAAAAAATTCCCGCTTTGATCTTCTCTGACATGTCAGGTATCATGCGGCGGACTTTTTGTTTCACTGGTGGACAGTCTTCTCTTGTGGGTAGACGATGTACCACGATGTCTGTATTGAGTCCCAACATGTCTTCGTATGACCAGGCAAAGATCTCAACATAATCACGCAATAGCTGAATTAGGCGCTCCTTGACACTCGGCTCTAGATTGGTACCCACTTTGATTTCCTTTTTATCTTCCTCAGTACCCAAGTTGATTGTATCCAACAACTCCTCATGAGGCTGAATAGCTCTTTCCTCTTGCTATAATAGTCTGGCCAATTCCCTGGCACCTCACAATCTTCCTCACCTTCGTATTCGGCTTGGTAGATCAGATTTTCAGAGTCACGGAAGGCTATAGAAGTATCGTTACCCATGGGATCCAGAATGGAAAGGTACCTGCATTTGTGAGTGTGGGTGTGTGTAAGGGTATAGCCATCTTAAAACAATAAAATGTAAAAGAAAGACAATGAGCACAAAAGGTTTATATGTGAAAAAGCGTCCATGATTCATTGAATGTCATATGAAGATGAAATAAAAACCCTTACAAATGGACCATTGTGCCTCGGGTAAGACACAAGGTTTTTAAAGTGCGAATTGTTTGTGCATTATTACAAGTCCAACAGAAATGTAAAAGATAAATTACTGCGAGATAAAAGTTATTGGGATGAAGTCTTTGGCTTCCCAGTTGCGAAGTCCTCCGCTGACAGTAGGAAATATCCAATCTTCCAGGCTGCCATCCTCTTCATTATCCTCCACTGCATTGACGCCTTGATTGCTAATCTTCACAGGTGGCCCCCTAGCACGGGCACAACGCACAACCTTCTGAGCAGTCGAAGTAAACCCCAAGCCAAACTTGTCTGATTTGTACGGAATGTCCGGAAGCTGCCCCCAGATGGTGCACCCCCTTCTTCCACTACTGCCTTTGCATCCTTTAGAGATGACATCCGAGGTGGAGGTCTTGTGATCTTAGGAATCGAGGATACTGCCTTGGTCGCCGCTACTTCTAGAGAGACTTCTTCAAAATCTTGGAAAGGGGTTTCAATGAATTCGCCATCCAACTCCACATATCGGAAAGAATTCAGATGACTAATCATGTACTCCTCCTCCCCATGGACAGTCGTGATCTTTACTTGGACCGGGTATTTTAGCATCTGATGCAAGGTGGAGGTAACAACACCGGCATTGTGGATCCAGGGGCGTCCTAACAGACAGGAATAAGAAGGACGGATGTCCATCACATAGAAGGTCGAGTTGAAAACCTGGGTTCCCACCTTTATTGGGATGTCCACTTCCCCGTGGACCATCCTCTTCGAACCATCAAAAGCTCTCACCAATATGTTGCTGGGTTTTAAAGTCAGACCCTCGCAATCCAATCTATCAAGGGCTTTCTTTGGCAAGACGTTCAGAGATGATCCAGTATTAACCAAAGCATGGGCTAGGGTTGTTCCTCTACACCACTGAGACATGTAATGCCTCGTTGTGTTTTCTCCCTCTGGGTGTCAAGTCAGCATCATAGAAACCCAGGCCATTATCAGTTGTCAAACTGGCCACACAGTCCTGGAACTGGTCAGTAGACGTCTCTTGCGGCACGTGAGCTGTCTTCAGAAATTTTACCAGAGCTTTGGCGTGTGCTTCAGAGCACAGCAGCAGGGCTAGCATAGAGATCTTGGAAGGGGTTTGCCCCAACTGTTCAACCACATCATAATCACTCTTTTTTATTATCCTCAGGATTTCTTCCATCTCCTTCTTGGATGCTTCAGGAATAGCTAGTGATTAAGCCTTCGTCCGGACAGGCTCCTCTTGAATGTTCTTTCCTTTATTCTCAGTAGTGGAAGTAGGGATAGGAATTGTATTGTCTTTGTCGGTAAGTACACTTGCAGGTATAATCACTGGTGCAGAGGTAATCTTCGGAATGGCCACGGGTCCAAAGACTGCCGTTGGAGGGGCAATCTCTGGAGAGAAGATCCTACCACTACGGGTAATCTTGCTTGTTCCGACAATATTGCTAATGTCGTAATTGTCCTCTTCAGAGCTTTCTTCTTCGGCAATCAGTTCATCCTGTTTAATACCATGGTAGTAGATTTCTCCACCATAATTCCATGGTACTGTTTTATCTGATTTGTAAGGGGCCGGCCCGGGCATTGTAATCTTGAGTGGAGTAGTCTTTTGGAGCAGGTGTAATCCTAATGGGTCTTTTAGGGGTCCTGGAAGGATTGGCGTAGATGGTTATTATTGAAACTTCTTTAACTGGAATGGGTGAAATAGGAGCATTCTCAAACAGAATTTCTTGGTTATCCATCAATTGTTGGATACCTTTTTTCAACAGAGGGCAGTCAATTGATGAGGAAAGGCAAACCTGGCAGTCTTTCTCACAACCTGGGAATATGCCAGATTTCAACAAATTCAACTTAATAATCGGGAGCGGAGTTAATAGTTCATCCACGGTAGCAACAAACAAATCCTCTTCAATAGCGTTGGCATTGTGACCATGCCTAGGCATTGGAGCGGAAATAACATTTGGTTTCTCAGGCGCTTCAAACTCAACTTCCTTTGCATCTATCAGGTCCTGAATTTTGTTCTTCAGAGCCTAACAGTTGTTGGTATCGTGCCCTGGACTTTCAGAATGGTACGCGCATCTGGCATTCCGATGGTAATGTGGAGACGCAATATTGGGATTTTTTGGGGCCTCTTTTAAAGTGGCCAGATTCAACTTCAAGAGATGTGGTAGGACTTGGGCTGGAGTCATGTTAATATTTGTAAATTGCTGAACTGGCCTTTTCTAATCTTTGCTAGTTATTTCTCGGCTGGTCTGATGCAGGCTTCGGAATCATAACGGCCCCAACATTGGTCGGTGCTCAGTTCTTCCCTGATTCCTCTGTGAATAGACAACAGATACTTCCTTTCTTCCTGTGAAGGGTTTTTTTACAGCTGTAGAGGTAGACGCGTCCTTTTGAATCTTCTCACTTCTTATACCAGCCTCCACTCTTTCGCCGGTTAAAACCAATTCAGTAAACCATGCAGAGGAACTCCAAATCAGATGATTGAAGAAAGGGGCTGAAAGAGTTCCCAAGAACATGTCCACTAACTCCCTCTCAGATAGAGGGGGTTGCACCTTTCCGGCTAGGTCTCTCCACTTTTGGGCGTAATCTTTGAAGCCCTCATTGGAAACCATGGCCATACTCTAAAGCTGAGTACGGGTAGGCGCCAAGTCGGTGTTGTACTGATATTGTTTGTAGAAAGCTGCTACCAGGTCTTCCTAATTATGGACATCAACCCTTTCTAATTGGTAGAACCAATCAAGTCGCGTTCCTAATAAACTGTCTTGAAAAAAATGGACCCACAAGTCTTTGTCGGCAGAGTGTGGTTGAATCTTCCTGACATATGATATGAGGTGCATTTTAGGGCAAGACACCCCATCATACTTAGCAAATAGTGGAACTTTAAACTTTGGCGGGATCAAAATTCCTAACACCAGTCCTAAATCCTCAAAATCTATCCCCGATACTCTCTGTATTTCCATAGCGCTTAGTCGCTCTTCAAGTTGTTTGTACTTGTCATCAGCCGGAGGGTATTGTTGTTCAGAGTAGTCCTCTTCTTCCTCTTCTTCTTCTTCAGAATCTGATGGTACTGCCGTTCCTTTTCCTTTTCTTTCCCCTTCATCAGATGTTGTTGGAAAATCTAAAGTCCTTCTGGCTTGTCCCTGAAATCTTCTGTCCATGATTACCACACCAGCTGGCTTCTTCTTCTTCTTCTCTTTTTCTTTCTCTAGTAGAGTCTTCAGCTCCTCTTGCCCCTTAGCTAAGGTCATAAGCAACTATTGAAATTGTGAGTTCTGAGCTTGCAGATCTTTGACCGTTTTTTTCGAGATCCATCGTACTGAAATAAACAATAGAGAGATGAGGAAACTTGTTGCAAAGACCTGTTTATGCTTATGATGAATGATATGGATTCATGCAATGCTTTCAAGGATTTAGAAATTCAAATTTGTTTTAAACAAAAAAGAAAAACACGTTATATTAATAAAAATAGAATTTGAGTACATCAATGCCCCTTGGGCAAAATAATACAACATTTTAAGGTAAAAAGACGTTACGCATCCTCTTTGGTGCAATGTAGGTATTGAGAGTCTGCTCTTCGTGAAGTAGCCGAGTGAGTTCCAAAACCTTCTTCTCGCTTGCGTAGAATTGGGCTTCGAAAGTATCACGCTCTCCCTTGAGCTGCATCCAATATCTTTGTAGGTCTTCGAGTGATGTCGGCATGTCAGGATGTAGGATAGTGTATGGAACTTCTCCTTCCTTATACGACTCTATAATCACTAGGAGAATGGAGGGATAAGGCATCATAAGACTTTGAGCGCGGGTTCGTACCCACTTGAGGTAAGGCTCAAGAGGGATGGAATTCTTGTGTCCCAAAGTCTTTCTATCCACCTTGTTTGGCATCCTCCAAGCTCGGATGAATCTCTGACGAAGTCCTTGGTCATCGTTGTCGTATTCAAAAACCAATCCTTGAATTAGCATATCATGTGGGCCATCCCTTCGGGCATAACCAAACTGTCTTAGAGCTAAGCACGGGTTATAGGTGATGCCTCCCCTAATGCCAAGTAGAGGGACATTAGGGAATTCCCCACAACGGTCAACAATGATAACATTCTCTTTGGATCGAGAACACCAATGAATATCTGAATGTTTAAGTGTCATCAACCGTTGCGACCACCTCAAACCTTGCTCATTCTTCAAGACTGATTGGGGAAGATGAGAAATAAACCATCTTGTCAGGAGAGGAGTGCAACACATAAGAACACATCTTTTCCTCATTGTGCGAGTGTGAAAAGAGTGTAGGATATCCCCAAGCAATGTAGGCACCGGGTTGCGAGACATGAAGATTTTGACAGCGCTTACATCTATGAGTTGGTCAGGATTAGGGAACAAGACCATCCCATAGATGAGAAGAGCTACAATCTCCTCAAAAGCTTTCAAGTCTAGGGAATTCCAACAACTTTGGGCCTTCTCAAACAGAAACTTTGACAAGAAGCCTTTGACACCACTTCTAGTTTCCCAATGAGTTGTGACATCAGATGAGTGCAAGTGCAAGGCTTGAGCAATCTCTTCTGGCTTTGGATATCTTTCTGTACCGTTGAAAGGTAGTTGATTGAGAATATAAATCCTCAAGAGTTGAGAGAATTCTTCCAAAGTGGGCACAAGTTAATAGTCAGGAAATGTGAAGAAATGATGCAAAGGGTCAAAGAACTGGAAGAGAACCTTCATCATATCCTCCTCTGTGTTGGAAGTGACCAAGTTGAGTAGACGACCATGTCTCTCGGTGAATGGAGAATTCTCAGGGATCCTTGAAGCTAGCTCCTTGAGTTGTGGAGGAATTCTTACAAGGTTGATTTGGATAGTTTTCATGCGAAGTGAATCCATAACCTACAAAACAAGAACAAAGATGAATCTCCAAAATCCTTGAAATGGTTAGTGAACGCATATGATTTTCATGATGTCCATGATGTTTATGTACAAGCATGCATATACAAACAAATTAAACAATTTCTTTATTTAGGCTTGCATGGGGTTTATAGGTAAGTACCCTGTTGAAGTTTAGTTGGCTCAACCTATCCTAGTAATAGTAACCGGGTTCTAAGGAGCTCAATATCACTGGATTTTTTCCTTGTTCATTGTTTCAGTTCAAGCCTATTTACTGGCGACTGAAATATCCTAAGAAACCAACCCTCAATGAGTGTAGTATCGATTATCTACCAACTTCGGACTGCATCAAAGCCGGTCATCTCACTACATCCTAAAAGGCCAAGTTGGTCAAGTAAAGGTTCTAGAAGTTCATTAGTGCTTCATGACATCACTCATCGGCCCCTTATTCTCTTTGATTGACTCAAAGGCTACCGGTACCCACAAATATGTCGCACTAATATAGCTATTGCTTAGACCATGTCGGTATACCACGCACAGTTTCCAGAATGTATTGCTATTTACCTATAATGTTTCCCAAATCCGGGTGGAGGATTCGAACCCAAACAAAGAACCATAATTATAAAGCAAACAAGTCAAACAATTTAAGCAAATAAAGGTGATCTAAACCCTAAGGTAACCCCACTTTTAGAATTATCCCCAACAGAGTCGCCAGTTCTGTGATACGGCGGGAGAACTGACTTGAACATTTTCGTTTGTGTTCGTAAATGTTGCGGTTAGCAAGAGTCACCATCGACTTTTCTTTTATCCAAAAGGAAAGGTAAAAAAGCACAGGAAAGACCTTTGAGATGTTTTCTTGAGTTCGGGGGGTAGATTATGAAAAGGGAAGGTGCTAGAACCCTTTTCATCCATGGTTTTCCATGGCCTCTTAGTTACTTGTTTAGATCACTTGCTTTGTTTTGTTTGAAATGGTGTTTGGTGTGGTTTTGAAAGTATTTTGTAAAAGAGGCCATTCGTTTAGGAAATCTTTGTAATGATTATCGTTCGTAAGAATGTATACAAAGATGTTTGTCTTTTGAAAATGTTTTCAATGTTTTGTAAGATGTTTTGAAATGTGTGTGTGTTTGTTTTTGAAAATAGCAAGGATTGTTTTGAAATGGAGCAAGTAACTAGAAGCTATCTACCTACTCAAATGTCTTTCTTGTGCATTTTTATTCCTTTGACATTGTTGACTTACCATTGATTTGGTAAGCAACCCTATCTTTGGATGTAAACGGGACGGGCGTGGGTCATCGTATAGCCATGATAGCAATGTTGCCAAGTATCTTAACATTTTTGAGGGCCCAAGATCATCTTTGTTTAGGCAACCTTTTGATAGCGTCATCGAGGGACTATGATCTTTTATTTGTTTTGTTTTGCCAAGATACTTCGCGTGCATAACATGGCCATTTTAATTTAGGCAACCAAGTAGGAGAAACCATAAGGGTGCTTGCGTGCAAAGTGTATCATTTTCATACTTTTGTCTTGCATTTAGGGTTTTCTATTTGTTTTGTTTTTGTTCTTGTCATACAAACCCTAATTACTAATAATAGTATATGAAGCGATAAATTGCGTAAAATAAACTAAACTATTACAACAATTATTATGGGAGGGGGGGATACAAGTTTTGAATGGGGGATTTTGCACAAATATAAACCTAAATATATTATTACAACCAAATCGAATATTGTGCGAATTAAATAAATAAGGAAAATATTTAAAATGCAATGCAATGTTTATGTTAGAAAAATGTTTTATGTTTTGTTTTTGTATGAGAAAATAATTTAATTTAAACCCTAAAAAAAGGGAAAAAATAATATTATTTTTGGAAAGGATGAAACCCTAATTTTTGTTCAAAGAAAATAATGCTCCATATTATTATTTTGTACATTTTTTGTATAAGAAAATAATAAATCATATTATATGTAAATATTAAAAATTAAGTATGTGTAAGAAAATAAATATTTATGAATATAAAAATTTATAATAAAATTATTAAGTATTTTTAATTGTATTTACAAACTATTTAAGAAAATAAGTTCTATCCTATTCAAATATATTAATTTTTATGTCAAAAAATAATAAAAAAATAATAAAATAAAATTGTAAAAATAAAGAAATTATTTTTAGGATTTTTTATTATTCATAAAAAAATAATCAAAAGCAATAAATAAAGAAGTATGAAAAAATATGAAAAATATAAAAATCAGCCAGAGGGTGAAAATATCAAGTCAGGGGGTGCAAATAGTGAAAACAAAAAGGTCCAAAGCGCCAAAAAGCCCAGAATACCATCGTCCCTGTCCTCTGGCCAGCTTCTGTGTGCGCTTCCATGTTCAAACTGTATCTCTCTTATGCTTGCACAAAAACAAAAACTTATAACATGAATCATGTGGCATTTGAGCTCACGATTCCAACAATATAAATTATGCAACCTAACTCTTAAAGATCAAAGAGAATTTTTGAACCCCTAATTTGTGACCTAATTTTTTCAGCATTTTCAATCTTCAAATTCTCTTAGCACAAGTAATATAAATGAAAAGTAATGATATGTACAACCTTATCATGATAAGGACTACATTTTTTCTTTATAAATCGTGGCTTAAGGTTACCTATTCAGAGAGATAGAGTTTGAAAAAATACCTCCTTCAGCTAGATTTGAGTAGGGCAATGTAAGGACTTTAATGGAGGCCTGGTGATTGTTTGAGCTTCCTTGAACTTCCATAAAGTTATTCCAATGCTTATCTTGCTTTGAGGATGGCTGGAACTTTCTGGACAAGTCAAGCTGCAAGCTTTCAAAGTGAAAATGGTGGATGCTGAAACAGGGGTTACAGAACCAGGATGATGGCTTGGATTGATTCGTTATCAAGTGTATGAGATGTTTGAAGTGATGAAACAAAAAACGCACGAGCCAAATGAAGGTTGGTTGTGATTTTGAAGAGGACTATGTGTTTCGACAGGATTTTGGTGTTTTTGAGTTTCAGAGTGTTTTTGGTTCAAGAAAATCGTATTATGCCTTGTAACAAGTTTGTATATTTGTATAGAAATGATACAAAGTCAACCCTTACTAGCTGTGCAAGCTTTGGACCTTTTTGAAACTTTTCTTGCATTTGAAGTAAAGTGAAGTGACTAATCCCACATGCTTGTACTGGCTAGCTTGAGGGATGATAAGAGTTGGTACACATTGCTTAAGACCTGTAGAAATTGCTTGTACTAAAGGGACATGTTCAATGCTTAAGATTGACAAAGTTGCAAAAGTTGCCCTTTATGAAAATGGCATTGTGAACTTTTTGCCCAAAATGGAAATACATCTTATGTAAAGGTTCAAAAGCAAAGATAAAGGCTTTAGATTCTGAGTTTGCATTTAATTATGGAGTGTATAGCAAGCTTAGGACCTGTAAAGCAAGATACAACCAGTATAGATGTGATTTGCAACTTGATGCTATGTGAAAATGGCTTGAACAAAAGTGAGAAAATGCCAACTTCCCTCCTTCGATTCTCCCTAATAAAAAATGATCTTGGAGAGTTCTTGGACGTTTTTGAAAGTTTGCAATGTTCTCTATAATCCATCTTTGAAATGAAATTTGAGATACCTCTTGGAACTAGGGGAAAAATGTCCATGAAGTTGGGTCCAAAACCTGCCTAAATTAGGGCAAAATTTCACTAAGTTAAGAAGTTCATGGACCTATATTCACAAATTCATAACTTGAGATCCAAGCATCTTTTGGGAAAATTTTGTGAAGAAAAGTTGTAGATTTAGTGTAGGACTACAACTTTCATGTTGGGAACTTTTCTTGAATCAAAATGCATCATGGTGAAAAAGTGGTGAAAAGTTGGGGAAAAATAAGAAAATATTTATACTTAGAAAAATTATAAGTTATGAAAATTTTCAAATTAAAACCCTAATTTGCAAATTTTAGTTTCTTGGTGAGCAAGTTTCATATTTTGACATATCTTGATGAATTATGACTCTTGGCACTTGATTTTGACCAAAAAGTCAAAGTTTGACTTTTCAGTACACAGTTGACTTTTGATCAGTTGACTACAAAATTCATCTGTCACTCCAATGAACTTGAGATATTTTGAACCATGTAACTAGGTCAAGATGATGCCATTGAACCCTTGAAATCATGTTTGAACTCAATTGGTCATTGGCTAGGTTAAAAATCAGAAATTGCCCTTTCTCAATCAAAACCCTAATTTTGACCATTTTGCCCTTTTGATGATTTGATCAAATTTCTTGAGGAGTTGTGATCCAAAATTGATCAAATGGTACATATGAGTCTAAAATGTTGATTTGGATAAAAAATTATGAAGTTTGACTGTAAATTGGCCATGGTTGACTTTTTCCCCAATACAACTGATTTTTAGGTCAACTGTCCAATTGACTGATCAAAAATGTGGTTCAAGGTTTGAAAGTTAACATGAGCAATATTAGGGGTCCAAGATGATGTATGAAGGTCACATGAAGCAATGGTGGTCCAAAAATCCTTGTTCAAACTCAAACCCTAATTTTGGGTTATCAGTGCAAGATGAGATGTCTGAGCTGAGCAAACCCTGATCTTGTCTTGAGTCAAAGAAGTCTTGTGTGAAAAATATTGATAAAATGAGAGAGTAAATTTTAGGGTTCAACATACCACCAAATGTATGTTCTTCGAATCTACCAAATGTATGTTCTTCGAATGGACCACATTCATCTGAATGTACCACTCGAAGTTTGTGGATCGAAGCAAGCTTTCTCTTCTTTGATTTGTCAAAATCTTCCAACCACTCCTTTCGATCAGTGATGTGGTTTGAACAGCCTGAACTAGATTTTGAATTTGACATAGTTATCTGTACACCTTTTTTATCTGCTTTGCCCTTTCGACAGTTTCCTCTTCCTCCTTTCATCGACTTGATGCTTGAGATCCCAATATGAATCATGGAATCTAAATGGGGCATTAAAGGTCTAATTGTACTTGTCCAAACCCAAACCTTAATTTTGAGCCAATGTTGAGGAAGTGTCTTGAGCTGATCAAATTTTATGCAATTTTGAACAATGGAGATTTTTTGTGAGAGAATCTTTGAGAAATTGAGAGGGAAAATTTTGGGGTACAACAACTGCCCCTGTTCAATCTTCTTAAACCTGAAAAGTTAGATTGGCGAGTCGGCCATTCGTGACTTGAAGGTGGAAGATGATTGAACACTAGAGTGCCCAAAAATTTGCACTCGATGATGTGGTGGTTGATTGTGTAGGGAATAGGCTTAAAGATGCAATTTGGAGAGGTGATAAAGAAGTGTTGGAGATGGGCTTATATATGCCATCCAAAGTAACTATTGATAGGGATTGGAAGAAGTATCATAATAGAACTTTGGTCGATTTAATCTGAAGGATATGATGGAATGGACCCGAGTTAGGATGTATCCGAAAATGTATTAGAAAGAATCCATGTAAGACTGCTTCAGGATGAATCCGTGTGGGACTATATCTGGAAATTCATGAGAAGGAACCTGTGTAGGGATGCTTCGGGATGAGTTTGTGTGTAAATTTATCTGGAAATGTATGAGAAGAAATCTGTGTAAGATTGCTTCAGGGTGAGTCCGTGTGAAACTACATCTGGAAATGTATGAGAAGAAATCTGTGTAAGATTGCTTCAGGATGAGTCCGTGTGAAACTGCATCTGGAAATGTATGAGAAGGAGCCTGGGTAGGGCTGCTTCAGGATGAATCCGTGTGAAATTGCATATGGAAATCAGAAGGAACCCGTGTAAGATTGCCTCATGATGAGCCCGTGTGAAGCTGCATCTAGAAATTTTAAGAAGGAATCCGTCTAAGATTGCTTTGTGATGAGCCTGTGTGAAGCTGCATCTGGAAATTAAAAGGAACCCATGTAAGATTGCCTCATGATGATCCCGTGTGGAGCTACATAAGGAGTTTTGAGAAGGAATCTATGTATGATTGCTTTATGATGAATCCGTGTGAAGCTGCATCTGGAATTTTGAGAAGGAATCCGTGTAAGATTGCTTTATGATGAGCCCGTGTAAACCACCATTTGGAAATTTTGAGAAGGAATCCGTGTAAGATTTCTTTATGATGAGCCCATGTAAAGTTGCATCTGGATATTTTGAGAAGGAATCCGTGTAAGATTGCTTCAGGATGAGCCTGTGTAAAGATGTATTTGGAAATTTTGAGAAGGAATTCGTGTAATATTGCTTTAGGACGAGCCTGTGTAAAGTTGCATCTGGAAATTTTGAGAAGGAATCCGTGTAAGATTGTTTTAGCTGGTCGCGTAGATAGTTTCCTTGGCTTGTTTCAGGAATTAATCTCTGACCTCTTTGAGAAAGAAAGATAGTTACCCCCGCTTGTTTTGGGACTTAATCTTCAATCAGCTCATGTAGATAGTTGTCCTATCTTGTTTTATGTATTAATCTACAATAAATTGTTCATAGAGAGTTGTCCTGTCTTATTTCAGGTATTAATCTTGAACTCACTTTTTGTTGGTCGTAAAGATAGTTTCCCTATCTTGTTTCAGGAATTGATCTCTGACCTTATTGAAATAAAGATAGTTTCCCCGACTTTTTTCGGGAGTTAATCTTCAATATGCTCATGTAGATAGTTGTCCTATCTTGTTTCAGGTATTAATCTACAATCAGTTGTTGATAGATATTTCTCCTGTCTTGTTTCAGGTATTAATCTAGAACTCACTTTTTGTTGGTCGTAGAGATGGTTGCCTTGGCTTGTTTCAGGAATTAATCTTTGACCTATTGAGAAATGGTTGTGGTATTTTCCAAAAGAGGATTTTTGTTTATTGACTTTTTCCTGCAAGGAAGAGGGTTAGTTGCATGCACATGTATGCATGTCTTGATGATGTTCTCAAAATAAATGAGATTATGCTGTATGCATTTATCATATATGTAATATGATGTATGAATGTTAAATATTTGTTGAAATGTATCTTTGATTCGGAAAATAAATCCTTGACAAGTGCTGAGGAGCTTTAGGAATTTATATCTCGGAATGCTGTTGGGGATGAAGAGTATGTACATCTTCAAACCTTGTTTAGAATGTTTCCATTAGGGATTCCCTTTTTGTTGTTTGAGGAGAAATCCGTTGGGGGCGTTGATTTTTCTTGAGGGAAACTCTTTGGAGAGTGTTGATTTCTACTTGGGGAAAAGAGTTCATGAGTTTTAGTTGTCTGTTGCTCTACTGGGGAGTTATAATCTTGATTGGAGAGAATGGAAGTTAACAACTTGTTGGGGATAAAGAAGTTAAATGTTATCTGATTGGCTTGCAAGCTTTGCAGAAACTTATTGGGGATAGTGGCAAACTCTACTGGGGACGAGGAGTTTTGTTATTGATTTGAACGGTATCTGGTCAGGTTCAGGTTTCAGCGATTTTGATCTTGAGGTTAACTGGCATCTGGTTGTGTTTCCAAGCTTTGCAGCAACTCGCTGGGGATAGTGGAAATCTTTACTGGGGAAGAGGAGTTTGATTAGTGATTTGTATTGGTCTGAGGATTCGTAGTTTGTTGGGGAAATAAACCCATTTGATAATCTGTCGGGGAGGTGTTTTCTTCTGGCAGAACTCCTCAAGGCTTCCTCTTAAGACCAATTCAGCTGGAGAGATATTTTCCGGAGGTTGAAACTCTGGTTGGCGATTGCACGGACCCAAATTTATGGGGATATCCATGAACTTGGCCTTGTGAGGTTTGTACCCTTATTCGTGACGATTATTCTGTGAGGATAACCTTATAGAGGTGGCTCTGGCGACTTTAATGGGGACCACCTTATGAAAGAGAATTTGTGGGTATTTTTCATTGTCCATTGTAGTAAGTGTTATAGCACTGCCAGACAATGTGTTCTTTGTTGTTGTACATGCCCCTTTTACTGGGATTCATTATCGATGCCCTAAGTGATTCAGATGGAGACCTGCCCCCGGCTATGAGAGATTTCTTGGAATCTTGACTTGACTGCCCCAGATATGCTGGACAACAATCATGTTATGCCCCTTGATTATGGATGGTTGGTCAATGGAAGTGGTTCTGTTCATTGAGAATTTTCGTTCATTGGATATTTGCCGTGCGAATTTCTCTGTTGTCAGGCGGATAACCATATGCAAACAGCGGTATTCAAACAATGAAAAGTTTATGTTTGTCTTGAAGTTTTGAAAATGTAGTTTTAGCAGATAAAAGAATTTTGTAAGAATATGAATTCAACTCGGGATTTACAATAAGCCTTACAGGAGTCAGGATACCTTTTGTAACAATATGCTTTTCGAACCAACCCATGCTTCAGTTAGGACTTTTAAAGGGTTGTAGCATGGCCTAGTTCATGGTTTAAGAAACAAAGGATAAGGCTCAAAATGTGTTTGTACCCAACCCATTCTCTATGATGTTCTCCATTCCTATACTCAGTTAATTGCGCGTTTTGAATTCTAATTGAGTCTGGAATGACGTTTTGGTGATGGTGTGGATACTGAAAGTTTATTCATGAAGCCAGTCGTTTTTGCAACATTTTTCATGTTTGTCGAGGATTTGTAGCGCCCTATTTTTGATTTAGTGTCCCTAATTTTTTCTTGACTATTCTTGTTTTGAGATTACAGCCAGCGGGATGCCCCAGGTTTTCTTAAGTCTCCTTCGTAGGTTTAGACTCAGTGGGCTTTTCTTTTAAGAGATAATGACTACCTATTTAACGGGGATCCATCGTCGGCTTTTGATTCAAAAGGATGTTGTTGATGTCACTCGTTGTGTACGATGTGTAAGCTTGTGACTGAACACGCATTTGAGTTAACTGAGAAACTAACCCTGCCCTAGGTTTTGATTAAAGGTTTCAATTTGTATGGAAAAGAAAACTCCTACTTCTTTGACTCAAAGGGGTTGACTAGGGATTATCTTCCTTATAACTCCAGTGTTTAGGGATTGAAAGAACGCCTGTACATCGTCAACAAGGTTTGTTCAAAAGTATATTGTATGCGATTATGGTATTATTTTCGTCATCCTCCCTCTAAACGATTTAGACTTGTAGTTGAGATTTGAATATCATACAAAAACAAGTAAAAGAATAATTTCAGTATAGTGAAAACAAATGGATTAACTCAAGACAAACATATACAATGCATTAATGAGAATATCCAAAGTCTGACATAAAGATTAGTGTTTAAGCAAACAAAGAAATTACAACTGAAAATTCGAATGAACAAAAACCTCTCTGCCTAAATTTGTCACTTCAGATGGTGTGTCTTTGAGGGGTGAGAGAAGAATTCAAGTTGACCTTCTTGTGTAAACTCTAACACTCCTTCGTCGATCAGGTCTTGAATTTTGTTCTTCAACGCTCAATAGTGGTTAGTGTCGTGTCCCTGACTGTTGGAATGGTATGCAGACCTTTCATTGGGATGGTAACTAGGAGTAGAAGTATTAGGTTTTTGAGGAGGCTCCCTTAATGCTACCAGTTTGGCTTCCAACATGTGATGCAATGCTTGAGCCAAAGACATGTTGATCTTGGTAAATTATCTTTTGGGGGAATCTTGCTTGTGTTGATAACCCTGTCGTTATTGACGAGGTTATTGTTGGGCTCATGAAGTGGGCTCAAGGGGGATAGAATTCTTGTGCCCCAGTGTCTTACTATCCACTCTATTAGGCATTCTCCAAGCTCTGATGAACCTTTGTCGAAGTCTTTGCGCATCGTTGTCAATGTCAAAAACTAGGTCAGGGATCAGCATGTCATGAGGGCCATCCCTCCGAGCATATCCAAATTGTCTCAAAGCTAGACAGGGGTTGTAGGTAATTCCTCCTCTAATTCCAAGTAATGAAACATTAGGAAATTCTCCACAACGATCAATGATAGTGACATTTTCTCTGGACCGAGAACACCAATGTACATCAGAATGTGTGAGGGTCATCAATCGTTGTGACCACCTTAAACCCTGTTCATTCTTCAAAACTGATTGTGGAAGGTGAGAAATAAACCACCTTGCTAAGAGAGGAGTACAACACATGAGAACACCTCTTTTCCTCATTGTTCGTGTGTAAAATGAGTGGAGGATGTCCCCAAGCAATGTAGGTATGGGATTCCTGGATATGAAAATCTTGACAGCATTCACATCTATAAGTTAATCAGGATTTGGGAACAAAACCAAACCATAGATAAGGAGTGCCACAATCTCTTCAAAGGCTTGTAGATCAAGAGAATTCCAGCATTCTCGTGCCTTCTCAAACAGAAACTTTGCCAAGAATCCTTTGATACCACTTTTGGTTTCCCAATGCCCTTTGATGTCGGATGGTTGCAAGCGTAATGCTTGAGCAACATCTTCAAGTTTTGGTTCCTTTTCTGTACTGTTGTAGGTTAGTTGACTAAGAATAGGAATTCTCAGGAGTTGAGAAAATTCCTCCAAAGTAGGCACCAATTGATAATCAGGGAATGTGAAACAGTGGTATAGGGGGTCAAAGAACTGGAAGAGAACTTTCATCATGTCTTCTTTAATGTTGGTGTTGGCCAAGCTGAGGAGTCTACCATGTCTTTCACTGAAGAGAGAATTCTCGGGAATCCTGGATGTAAGCTCTTTGAGTTGCAGAGGGACCCTTACCAGGTTGACTTGATGAAGATCTAAACCCTTGAAATGGTTAGCAGATGCATATGATGCTTTATGATGTATGAAAAAACACATGTACAGGCAAGTCACACAAAAAACCCTAGTTTCAGGCTTGCAGGAGGTTTCATAGGCAAGTACCCTCATGAGTGTAGTTGGCTCAAAAACCTGTCCTATAAATAGTAACCGGGTTCTAAGGAGCTCAATATCATTGGATTGTTTTCCATGTACATTGTTTTGGTTTAGCCACTGAACTAGCGACCAAAATATTCCAAGAAAACAATCCTCAATGAGTGTAGTATCGAGTATCTACCAACTTCGGACTGCACCAAAGTCGGTCATCTCACTACCCCTAAAAAGGCCAAGATGGTCAAGTAAGGTTCTAGGTCATTAGTGCTTAGTGACATCACTCAGCGGCCCCGTATTCTCTTTGATTGACTCAAAGGCTACTGGTACTCACAAATATGTCGCACTAATATAGCTGTTGCTTCAACCGTGTCGGTATACCCCGCACAGTTTCCACAACGTATTGCTATCTATGAATGTTTCCCAAAATCCGGGTGGAGGATTTATAGATCTCTGATACAAGCCCACAAAATTAAAAGCATACAAAGCAATACAAATGAAAACACAAGTGATCTAGTCCTAAGGTACACCTCGCTTATTGTTCCCTAACAGAGTCGCCAGTTCTGTGATCGGTGGGAACGAGAACTGACTGTTTTTTAATATGCTGGTTCGCGTTTGCGTTTGTTTTCGCAAAGTGTCGTGGTAAGCAAGAGTCGCCACCGTCTTTTATTTTATCCAACAAGGGAAAGGACAAAAGCACAGAAAAAATTCCTTTTCGAGAATGTTTCTCGGGTTCGGGAGGTAGATTATAGAAAGGGAAGGTGTTAGCACCCTTTCTATCCGTGGTTATCCACGGGCTCTTAGGTACTTGCTCACTATGTTTTTAAAAGGTTTGCTTTTCTTTGTGATTGTGGGTTTTGAAAAGAGTTTTGTTTTTGAAGAAAGTGTAAGTGTGAAAAGTTTTTATTTGTTTTTAAAAGGAGCAAGTACTTAAGAACTTCTACCTACTCGAAAAGGAATTTAATTGTGCAAATGTCCTTTAGACAGTGATATCCAACTATTGAGAAGTACGTAGCACCGTCATTGGATTTTTCGGGTCAATTCGATTTAAGGGACTTGTGGTCACTAAAGCAACGTTAGGACGCTTTAGTGGTAATCCTAATGTCTTAGATCACTTTTATCGAGGAAACCATTTCGAGGCAACTTATGATCTTGGGACAAAAGGACGACCTCTAAAACATCCTATACTTAATGACCACATTTGAGGCAACCAAATGAGGTGTACCCTAGGAGTGGCATGTGCAAGTGTGTCAATTTTCAATTATATTATCTTTGTTTATTTAGGTGTTCTACCATTTGTTTTTAGATCTTGTCATACAATCCTAGTTAGCATACATCTAAGAAGTTAATATATATACAGGAATTTAAATTGCAGAAACTGTAAATACTACACTATTACAAGGCTTCGGGGAGGGGGATTATTTACATGTCCAAAAATTGGGGGGATAAAAAGTAATAAAGTAAAAGTCTAAGCTAAACTACTACAACAATTAAGCAGTTACAATAAAATAAACGCGCGTGAATCTAAAAAAAATCCTAAGAATAAGAACTCTTTTTTTTGTTGTTTTATTTTATTTCAGGAAAATGCTAAATGTTCAATTAAGTCAAATTTAATTAAAAAATTGATTAAAATTTACTCTAAAACATACTTAATATTTTTTGTATTTTGCATTTTTGTTTATGAAAAGGATTGAATTTAAATAAATCCTAAGTCTACTGATTTTAAAATTGGAGAAAATAAATTAAAATGATTAATTAAATTAAATCCTAATTCTAAGTTGTTTATTTTTTATGATTTTTATGTTAATTAAAACTAAAACTAAAAGGAATAAACAGAAACAAAATAAACAGAGTACAAATGGGCCAGGCAGCAAAATAAGAAAAAAATGTAATTCTGGAGGCCTGGGTCGAAAGAGAGGCAGGCTGTCTTTCGACCCAGTGAAGAGGCTGGATCGAAGGTGCATGAGGGGCTGCACTCTGAGGGGGTTCAATCTGGACATGTCATCCTTCAAACTGAAAGTACTGGGTCAAGTTTGAAGCTAAACTGTTGAGCTTAGAAGCTCTGAACAAGAAGCTGAGCATGTGGTTCCTGCAAAACGAAACACATATTAAAAGTCCAGGGGGGACTTAACCCCCTGGTTCGAATCTCCTCTTATTCGCACCTGCTGAACCTGGGTATGGGTTTTGTTTTATCCTGGGATTCGGAGGATAAACTCAGATTGTGCCTAAGCAATGGCACAATCTCAACTCTGCACTGTAGCTCACATGAAGCACATTAAATCATTCACAAACAGAAATAAAAATATGAATATGCAATCGAAATGAATTTGAGAGTGAGCTTGAGATTAGATTTTTCTTTTACCAAACTGAGGTGCTTCGACCTGTAGTTCTGAGGGGGGAGGTGTTCGCTGGGTGGCAGCTTTGGCTTGGAAAATTCTGGACAACGTCTCTCCAAGTCTCTCTTTTTCTGTATATTTTCCGTGTCTTGTGTTTTGCAACAATTATGATTTCTTTATATAGAGGGGGTGGAGGGGACAGGAAGACAAAGGTTTAAATGACCTTGATTATGTGTTTTGACAGCCATGAAGGAGGATTCGTAACGTTAATCATGTGTTTGAAAGCCTTGAATGAGAGTTTGTAACGTTGGGTAAACACATGGGATCCTGTCCCTTTTTGAATTTTGAATGATAAGCAGCTGGCCTTCGAATGCTCCCTTTCGAATGGGCTGATGGCTTCTTTCGAATGCTCCCTTTTGAATGGGCTGATGACCTCCTTTTAATGCTCCCTTTTGAATGGGTTGATGACCTCCTTCGAATGCTCTTCGAAAGCTTCTTCGAATGGACCCTTTGAATGCTTCTTCGAATGGACCTTTTTGGAATTCCAATCGAAGTACTTGTCCTTAATACCAATCGAAATGCTCCTTCAGAATGCCAATCGAAGGGTCTTTCAGAATGCCAATCGAAGTTCTCCTTCAGAATACCAATCGAAATGATCCTTCAGAATGCCAATCGAAATGCTCCTTCAGAATTCCAATCGAAATGATCCTTCAGAATGCCAATCGAAATGCTCCTTCAGAACTCCAATCGAAATGCTCTTTCAGAATTCCAATCGAAATGTCCTTAAAGCAACACTAAAAAATTTTCCTTTTCCTTAGGCAAGAGTTTGTGATCAACCATGCAAGGGGAAGGCTTTGGGAAACATGAGAGGGCAAATTTTGGGGGGCAACACTTAGGTTTAGGCTTGCATGAGTTTTAATGGTAAGTACCCTCTTGAAGTTTCGGTTTGCTCAACATGTCCTATTAATAATAACTGGGTTCTATGGAGTCTCATATCACTGACTTTTCTTTTAGGCATTGTTTTAGCTCAAGCACCAAAGTATTGCAGCCACAATATCTCAAAAGTCCAATCTTAATGAGTGTAGTATCGAGTATCAACCAATCTTTGGTCGAAACCAAATTCGGCCATCTCTCTACTTTCTAATGGCTTACGATGAGTCAATTAAAAGTTTTAAAGGCCAGTTAGCGCTTAATGATACTATAAGGAAGCCTAATGTTATGCTTGACTGACCCAATGAACATTAGTACAAGCCAGAGTATCACGCTAACGTAGCTATCACTCCGTCCATATCGGTCTACACCATACAACTTCCATGATTTATTGCTACTTACCTAAAAAGGAGCCCCAGATCCGGGTGTAGGATCAAAACCTAAACAAGGACCCAAAATGTAAAGAAAGCAAGTCAAATAATGAAACCTTTTTAAAGGTGATCTAGCTCTAAGGTAACCCCACTTTTAAGTATGTCCCGAGCAGAGTCACCAGTTCTGTAATACGGTGGGAGAACTGACTTGTGTGTTTTGCGTTTTATTGCAATTGTTGTAGATAGCAAGAGTCGCAACCGACTTTTCTTTTATCTAATAAAGGAAAGGGTGAAAAGAACAGGAAAGACCTTTGAGATATTTTCTTGAGTTCGGGGGGTAGGTTATGAAAAGGGAAGGTGTTAGCACCCTTTTCATCCATAGTCATCTACGGGCTCTTAGTTGCTTGCTAGATCACTTGAAAATGTTTTGTTTGAAAATGTGTTTTGTGGTGTAAGTTTGAAAATATTTTGAAAACTCCTTTATTACGGCAAACTTTGTAATGATTCTCGTCTCTATAAGAATTTATACAAAGTGTTGGTTTTGAAAATAGTTCAAAGAGATGTTTGTTTTTGAAAGATGTTTTGAAAGTGTAAGTGTGGAAATAGTTTTAGTTTGTGAGCAAGCAACTACGAGCGTCCTACCTACTCAAAAGGTCTTTATTCTTTTCCTCCTCCTTTAGATGTTTCTATCTTACCATTGATTTGGTAAGAAGCCCCATCATTGGATATGAAGGGATAGGCGTGGGTCATCATATAGTCATAGAAGGCAACTTATGAGACGTTTTTAGCAATTTTCGTAAGGGACTAGATCATTTACTAGAGGCAACATCGAGGGTCATCGAGGCACTACGATCTTTTTTATCGTGGGTCTTTGATAAAACGCCCATATTTGAAGGACATGACTATTTTCCGAGGCAACAAGTGTGGTTAACCTAGAGGTGCACGTGTGTGAATAGTGTGTTTAATTGCATGCATTTTGTCTTTGAAATTAGGGTTTTCTAACCGTGGAGTTTATCTTTCCATACACACCCTAATTACTAACAATTTATATTAAAGCGGTAAATTGCGGAAATTAAAATCCTAAGCTATTACATCATTAGGGGATGAGGGATACAAATGTAAAAATGCGGATTGCAAGAAATTAAACCTAATTACCTATTACAACCATATTGAATAAATGTACAAGAAATATAAAAAGAAATGGATTTTGTTTTGGATTTTTGTTAGGAAAATTGTTTTAACCTAATTAACCTAAAGGGATATGATTAAAAAAAAGGAAATTAATCCTAAGTTAAAAGGAAATCAAACTAATCAAGAAATAATTGTTTTTATGTTTTTTTTATGGAAGGATTTTGGTTATTTAAAATAGATATGAAAATATTAAAAAAAAAAGGCGCAAAAGAGAGAAAAAATAAATCCTTCGATAACATGTGTTGAAGCATGTTTCAAAACATGCTTTATATGCATCGAAGCATATCTTGTAGTTCCAAGTTGAAGCATAATGTTATGAGTCGAAGCATGTGTCAAAGCATGCTTATATTCATCGAAGCATATCCTTCTTTCGACCCCTTTTTCCCTTCTTTTTGGGCCTGTGAAGCAGTATGGATCGAAGCCTAAGGCTTCGTGTCGAAGCATGCTGTAATTTCTCACTCCAACATTATTTTATGGTTTGTACAGGTTAGCTCTTAACATAATTGACAAGAAAGTAAAACAACAAAAGGGGTAGCTTCGAAGGCAATGATTAATGACACTTGAAACAAAAGGTTTAAAGTCAAGAAGACTTACCTTGAATATGGAATGTATGCTTCGAACTTGAATTAATGACTTGAATGTTCTTGGGTTCGAAAGAAAAGAACAGAGGTGTTGTGTTTTTTGGTTCTGGGTTTAAGAGTGTTTCAAGGTTTCAGCCTTTGTGTTCTCTCCTCTCTCTTGTTTTCTTCTCCTTTTTCTTTGCTCCCAAGCCCCCCTTTGTGTGTTGTGGAAACAACTTATTTATAGAAGCGTCTCTGGAGTTTTAGGGGGGAAAACAAATGAAATTTGAACAGTTTGGGTATTTTCTTTTCATAGCTTTCAAGGTGCAACTCTTATATGCTAGTTTGATGCAAATATGGGACTGAGATATTGCAGGCTTGGACTGGTTTGCAGCAGTTTTGGAGTGTTGTGACAGCTTGGTGTATGGCTATTTCATAGCAGTACAATAGACTATTTTTGACATGATTTTAGGTTGTTATGTGGACAGTACAACAAACTTGGGCTTGGCAGCATATAGGACTTTGTTCAGCAGCCTTCGACCAAACTCAACAAAAGACAAGACAATATTTGTTTCCACCAATTATGTGTTCTTCAAATGGATCAACAATTGTATGTTCTTCGAATACATTAATTGTATGTTCTTCGATTGGACCAGCAATTGTATGTTCTTCGAATCCACCAATTATATGTTCTTCGAATCCATCAATTATATGTTCTTCGAATGGATCACAAAATGTATGTTATTCGAATCCACCAAATGTATGTTCTTCGAATCCGCCAATTATATGTCCTTCGAATGGACAAATTGTATGTTCTTTGAATGGAGCACAAATTGTATGTTCTTCGAATGGACCACCAATTTTATGTTCTTCGAATCCACCAAATGTATGTTCTTCGAATGGACCACCAAATGTATGTTCTTCAAATCCACCAAATGTATGTTCTTCGAATGGACAACCAAATGTATGTTCTTCGAATCCACCAAACATATGTTCTTCGAGTGGACCACCAAATATGTGTTCTTCGAATCCACCAAATGTATGTTCTTCGAATGGACCACATTCATCTGAATGTACCACTCAAAGCTTGTGGATCGAAGCAAGCTTGCTCTTCTTCGATTTGTCAAAATCTGCCAACCACTCCTTTCAATCAGTCATTGGTTTGAACAGCCTGAACTAGGTTTTGAATTTGACATAGTTATCTGCACACCTTTTTTATCTACTTTTTCCTTTTGACAGTTTCCTCTTCCTCCATTCGTCGACCTGATGCTTGAAAGCCCAATATGATTCATGGAAACTATATGGGGCATTAAAAGTCCAATTGTACTTGTCCAAACCCAAACCTTAATTTTGAGCCCAGTGTTGAGGAAGTGTCTTGAGCTGATCAAACCTTATGCAATTTTGGGCAATGGAGATTTTTTGTGAGAGAATCTTTGAGAAATTGAGAGGGAAAATTTTGGGGTACAACAACAACCTTAGATACCCAACTTCATCTCTTCAAAAATTCTAGCTCAAGCATGACAAAATTGTGTTCTTTGACATTTTGGAAAGCTTGAAACATTGTCTACAACTTTCATGTTGTAAGTTTTGGCTAAATCAATTGAGATCTTGGTGAAAAATGGCCATGAAGTTAGGACAAAAAATTGATCAAAACTTATAAAAAAATTTCTAAGTGTTGGGTAAAAAACATCTTAAGTTCATGGGCTTATATCTCCTAATCCAAGAAATTTTTGGAAATCAACCCTCATTGAAAAAGTTGTAGAATTCATCAATCCCTACAACTTTCATATTGAAAGTTTTCTTTGAATCAACTTAGATCTTAGTGAAAAATGGCTATGAAATTAGGACTTTTGTTAAGAACAAAAACACTTAGAATTTTTCTAAGTGTTAGAAAATTTTCCAAATTTGACTTTTGTTGACTTTTTTATTCTTGATGATAAAGTTTGATATTTTTGAATATCTTGATGATTCTTGATTTTTGAATTCAAATGTTGACCAAAAAGTCAAAGTTTGACTTTTGTGTGATTGTTGACTTTTCGTCCATTGATTCAAATTTTTAACTATTAATCACTTGTATCTTTGGAAATGTCTTGAGCCATATAATTAGGTAAAGATATTGTATTTTAACCCTTGAGATTATGCTTCAAGCCATTAGGTCATGTACTAGGCCAAAAGTCAATGATCAGTCATCTTTAGTCAAAACCCTAATTTTGGCAAATTTTGACCTTTGATGATTTGAGGGTTTTCATTGAGAAATCATGATCAACCCTTGATCAAATGATGAATATCATCTCACAAAGTTGAAGTTGACCAAAAATCTTGAAGTTTGACTGTAAATTGACCACAATTGACTTTTTACCCAATGCTATTGATTTAAGTCATCTGAGCAATTGACTGGGCAAAGTTTTGATGCAAGGCTTGAAACGTGACATGAGCATTGTTGAGGACCTATGATGAACCATGAAAGTAATTTGAGACCTTTTCAAACAAATCTTCTTTGAGGAGCACCAAACCAAAGTTGAAGACCCTTGCTTAGGAGGTGGTTTTGACTAGTTAACTCTTGAGTAGCTTTGAATATTTGAGAATCTTATAAGAATGCCTTAAAGAAAATATGATGGAAAGTTATGCGGTACAATAGCAGGATATTTATGGTTCTATGCATGTGAAGCTGATATGTTGAATCATGTGTACACATGTCTCTTAGGAGTACTCTGAGAGATAGTGTTCTTGAATGGGATAATTTATTTTTTCTCTATAGATTTAGGTGGGACTCAAGGGATGTTTTGGTTAATGAATGTTAGATGTCACACATGATGCCCTGATATCGTGGCATGTTTCACCAATTCTGTCTGAAAGTAGTTTACTTAGAGTCTAGTGGAAGGCATTGTGATTATGTTTTAGAACATGTGGATAATTATATGAAACATCCTTACTGATTGCTGAAGATGTTTTGATCTATTTTGAGAAGACAAGAGAAAGTATACAATGTCTGTCTGGATGTCAGGACATGGTTCATAATTTGTTTCTTTTGAGACTAACAAAAGGACATCATGGACGTTGTAATCAAGTACATGTCAGGAGGGAGTGTTACACGTGTTTTTGATTATGCATGCATAGGAGAATCAGTCAAGAGTCACTAAAGCCATTCAAAACTGTATTGGACGGTGCACATTTATTTTTGGTACAATAATCTTCCTCAAATAACATTCTCATTGACTAAGACCATTGTCACAGTCTAGGATCGTTAATTCCTACGAAACTTATCGATTATTTAAAGAGGTCATCCTTTCCCTTCTATCATCTTGTGTTTGGTTGCCTTTAAAAATAGTACTTGTGGATTTTTTCCGGGTATGCTGAGTACAATTTGGGTATGGTTTTGTGGTGGATATGTCTGTTAATTTTTGGCTAAAAAGGGAGAGAAAGTTTCTGTTTCTTTCTGTTCTTCTTTTAAGTCTGGATTTTGTTTGCATTTGTTTTTATCTTGCAAGGGTGATACTCATATTTGTGTCTTGTTTTTTTTTTGTCTTGTGATCTGAGTTATGAACAAAGTTATACCTTGTGTTATGAATTACCCGAAGCTAGAATATGAACCTCTGAGTCCTCATATGGATAGTGCAGGTTGGTGTTTGGTTTCCTCTTAATGGTTTTCTTATGGCCCCTGAGAGGAAGATTTATCCCTTAATGGCAAGTAAAGGTTCATGGATTAAGGGGGAGTGTCAGTTATCTTCTTCCTCATGTACACCAAATGACTTAAGGACTTTCTTATCCTTTCATCCTAAGTTTTTTTACTGTGGTATTAAGTTTGATGCGCTGTAATGGAGTTGTTTGAACTACTGCGAAGAGATGTCGAACATGTTCTCCTTACA
This sequence comes from Vicia faba, assembly GCA_948472305.1. Taxonomy (NCBI): domain Eukaryota; kingdom Viridiplantae; phylum Streptophyta; class Magnoliopsida; order Fabales; family Fabaceae; genus Vicia; species Vicia faba. Next base: position 1,095,023,690 of record OX451739.1, read on the forward strand.
TCATGCAGAGTGAGAATATTTTTTATCTATGTTGTTGTGTTTAGTAGCTTCTGAAGATTAACTCTCTGACATTTATTTCAGTTGCTAATGTCCCAATTTGAAAGATAAGTTTGATGAGGAAATGGTCACTCCTAGATTTTTGATGTTTGTATTTTCTTCAAACCTGTGTTGCTGTACTCTGAATTATAATTTGTTTATTTGTTTTATCCAAAATTTTACAAAGGGCGATATTATTAATTCTCTATTTGTATGATTGACATTAATTTTAGTAAATTAAATTAGGCAACAACATGTTAAATATGATGTTCTAACTAGCAGAGAGAATATGTTGAACAAGATGTCATATCCTGACCATTCGACATCGTGACTGTTACAACTGGACTTTTAGGTTCTGTTAGTATGTTATAAATTTTGAATATTATGGGAATATTTAGTAATCATATGTGGCGTCCAATACTGAGAAATCAGAGATATATGTTCGTATTCAAATTATTCAATTTTTCTAAATGACGAGACATTTTAGGAAACTAATAATTGAAGACCTATTTTCATGAAGAAGTTTTTGCAGACTTTGTGCATTCTCTTTGCTGGGTTTTTTGAAGCCCAATCCAGCTCTAAAAAAGGTTATAAAAAGAAGACTTTATACCTAGAGAAGACTTGAGACACATATGTAAAAAGTTTCATTTATTAGGGCTTCGTTTGTTTATTGTGAGCCACTCTTGTATTGTTTGATACTTGAGTTGGACTGTTAGTTGAGTTGCAACTGTGAGTCACTCATAAGATTTTAAGCAAGAGTGAATTATGTTTATTAGAGTGTGTCTTCTTCTTGATTGTCAATCACTCTTAATCTTCTAAGTATAGAGTGATTGTGTGTTTTTTAAGTTTATCTTATAACTCGTTTGAATTGTGTTCTTGTCACTATTTGTGACTGTAAGGGAAGTGAGATGGGTCTCATACCTAGGTAAGTCTTAGGTAGAAATATATCATGGGTAGTGATTAATTGAGAAGTTGTAAACGAGGGATTTTAGCTTCAAATTGATACTATTTATTGGATATCCTTGCTGGATTGGTAGTCCCCAGAGTAGGTGTTATTGAACACCGAACTGGGTTAACAATTATGTGTGTTGTTTACTTTCTTCATTGTTTTAATTGTTGGTTTAAATTGTTCATTGAGTTATTATTCAGAGATCAGTGTCTTGACATCTTTTAGGACATCAGATATCTGACTACCAGAATTTCAAAATGAATAATTTAGTGGTAGTACATTGTTTGATCCAAAATTATCTAAGAGATTTTCATAAGCCATGATGCAATGTCGAAGACATCTGTCATAATTCATCTCACTATTGGAACACCTAAACCAATGTCAATAAAATAAATAATTTAGATTTAATAGTATAAATTAAGTAAATATAAATATATATGATGTTAAACTTACTTTTTTACGTATTGGAATGTGAAGTTAACATGATTGACAGTGGCAATGAACGACATTCTAGACCAACTTCATGCTTGGAGAAAAATGACACATCCAACATAAGTAGTTGAACCTACCTTTGCATTTTTACATAAATATCTATAGAGACACACTAAACAAGTGGAACCTCAACATTATGATCCTATTTTATCTATATTTCTTAACAAATGTAAATACATAATATTTACCCTACAACTAGAAGTATATGTAAATGAAAATAAGCCTATTAGTAACATGATATAATCTCAGTGTTAACTATTTTTTATTGCTCTGTAGACTCTTCAATTAATACCATACAACTATGTAAATTTTTAAGCCACATAAGTTTAATTTTTTGGCCCTTCATATCCTTTTCTGTTAATAGAGTACCCAAAAGCTCATCAGATTTTCACTTATCTACGTTGATTTTTCCACTTATTGTCTTACCATCAATAGATATACCTAACAACATGTACACGTCCTCGAGTGTTACGGTACATTCACCATTTGAAAAATGGATAATGTATGTCTCGGGTCTGCATCTTTCTAGTAGAGTGAGTATAAACATAGTATCAACAACGTAGGATATGAATTTGATAACATGACCAAGTAGGACACTACCGAGTTGATCTACATAAAGGTTGATGAGATTGTAAAAATATGTACCAAGTAGTAGTTGATGTTTATAACTTATTTGGTGTCTATAATAATAGCTTCCAAGTAGTAGCTAGAAAAGAATATTGGCCTACATATCACGGGAATTAATTTTCCATAACAACAAATATGAGAAGAAAGAAAAATTGTCGCCCCACCAACACACGTATTTGAACCAAAATGGATATGGATGACAAAATAGGAAGAAAGCATGGTATATGTCATCTTACTATTGACAGACGGAAACATTCTCCCAATGTCAGAACTAGTTCTAGTAAAAAATTAATTATGTTGTTAATTTTTTTCAAACTTCGTATTTAATATAGATAACAACTTTTAGTTTACAATGAATATAGCACCATCACAGCTAAAACAACAACACAAACAACAAATAAAACACTTAACATTGCAAAATATCTAATAACATGATTGATATCTACCAACAATTATGTCATTATTAACTGGGAACCAACAATGTTAGATATCATCATTGCCATCCATAATAGATATCTAGGAAACAAGTTTTTCTATTCTTCTAATTATTTCAACTTTATCAAGCTCTTCGTGTAACCAACGTTTCAAGCTAGCCTGAAGTTCCTCAAAATTCTAGTAAACCATAAAAGGGATCTTCATGGGAGGCTTGGTCCTCGAGTAAAAATAATGCCCAATAATATTCATAATAGAACAAATCAACAAATTTTTTTAGATGAAGTTGATAAGAGGTGTCAGGAAACGGTTCGTAAGACACCTTTATTTATATAAAATATTGTCATAAATACGCTCCAATCTAATTGGTGCATTCTATTAAAATATGATATAAAATAATATATACTAATATTTTTTATATAAATTAAAAATTAAAAATGCAATAGGAGTATGTGTAAGACCAATTAGTGTGCCCTTTATACTTTAAAGAGGCCATGCCTATTGGATTGATGTGTATTTATAACGCATAGTGCATGCGCCAATTGAGTGTACTTGCCCTATGAATGTAAAGTGCACACACAAAAATGTTCTATAAGGAAAATTTGGATATTAGGTAAATAAAGTTGGAAAAGTTGGTTAATGGGGCAAAAAATTATAAAAACCAGGGGCACACATCAAAATAAAACATAAAACAAAAAGAAACTAAATAGAAAAGAAAAACAATTTCAAAAATATGAAGTAGGATAGTCCAAAACGTTCCATGGAAAAGTTCTCCGTGATGAAAAATATTTATTGTGCCATTACAAAAATTATGATAAATTGTTACCAAATTTAAAAAGTTTTTGCGTGTGTGTTGGGTTGCGACTCCCGTAGAAATATCTTCAATGACATTTTGAATAAGATGATTTATTGTGACCCTCCATTTTTTGGAAGATCTTGATGATCAATGATTGAATATGTTGTTTTACTTTTGTCTTAATCTTGATATTTATCTTAATCTACATCTTTGTCTTCACTTTGATCTTTGTCTTGATCTTGATCTTTACCTTTATCTTATAATTATGTTTTCTCCAAGATACCTGCACAATCAACAACATCTACTTCAACTGATTTTTGGTTAGTTTCATCAAGCTAACATGAATTGATTCTTCTATAGATAGGTTTCTTTTATTGTAAACTCTGAAAGCTTTACTAGACGAGAAATATCCTAAAAATAGTCATTCATCAGCTTTAGCTCAAACTTTCCAAGATTATTTTTCCCGTTATTGAAAATAGTACTTTTTCATCAGGCATATAGAGGTGACAAATATTAGGCTTTCTTCCTTTGTATAGCTCATCGTGCATCTGCTTTAGAATTGGTCTTGCCACGACGTGATTCATCACATATCTAGCAATGCTTAATGTATCATTCAAAAAGTACTTAGGAAGACTAGTCCCACTGAGCATTGTCCTTGCTAGCTCTCCAAGTGAACTATTTTTTCTGTTCCATCACCCCTATTTGGTGAGGGGATTTTTTATTAGAAAAAGTATGTTAAATTCCACTCTCTTTACAATAATTTTTGACATCCACATTTTGGAATTCACCACCATGATCACTTTAGATTGATTCATTTTCAGACCTTTCTTGTTCTAGATAACCTTGAATAATTTCTAAAAGAAAACAAATGTGTCTCTTTTATGTGAAAAGAAGATTATTTACGAATAACGACAGTAATCTTCCACAAATACAAGGGCATAGTAATTTCTGCCAAAATTTATGGTCTTAGATAGGCCTAGAAGATCCGTATCTAACATTTGTAAATGCCTATTTGTAGAAACAATATTTTTATACTTAAAGGAGAGCTTTATTTGTTTACCTTTTGGCATGCATCACATAACCCTTGCTTTTTAAACCACAAGTCTGACAATCCAATTACAAAATCCTTGAGGACCAACTCGTTTTGATGATCCATAGGGATATGAGCTACTCTCATTAGCAATAGACGATATTTATACTCATTACTCAGAAAACATACATCATTTGAAAGAATTTTATTTAAGTTCATGGAGTAGGTACTTCCACTCTATGAACTAGTAAATATTGTTTGTATTAATTTGATGTTATAACTTTGCATCCATAAGAGACAAATTTTACATTGTAGTCTTTGTCATATAAATGACTAATACTCAGTAAGTCACGCTTTAAACCATTAACTAAGAAAACCTCTCTAATCGTTAAGTTAAGGAACTTACCAATGCTACCAATACCAATTATTTATCCTTTTTTATTGTCACCATAATAAACATATCCTCCTTTCTATAAAAAAAACATATCTATCTCTAATCATATGCTTTGAACAACCGCTAGCTAGGCATCACATAGTGTTTTGATGATATAAAACATTCATGCATCATAAGCTTACTGTTGTACCCTAAAATTTGCCCTCTCATTTTTCTCAGGTTTACTCCCCATTCAATCCCAAGCTTTGGATTACAAATTTTTCATGAAGATCACTCCCAAGACCAAAACAGTCATCTGCGCTGAAAGGCTAAACCTTGACCTCTTGATTAAAATAAAAACAAAATCCTATTTCAGCAAAACATGCTTGAAATGAGAAGTGTATTCCAGCTAAGGTTCAAATACCAAATTTCTAAGTACTTGAGATTTTCTAAGTATTTAAGAAAAATGGCACTTCAGAACCTCTGAACCAACCTCCAGGAAGAAATGGTCAGAAGTTGCAAACTTGGCTCAACATATAACATTCAGTCAGAAGTTGGTTCTTCAGCAGTTACACCAACTCAGTTAGGGGTTATAAACATGGTTCAGCACGTAATCTTTAAACAGAACATGGCTCTTTCAACAATTACGCAAGTTCAGCCAGAATTTGCTAGAGAAATGCAAGGAAGGCAACAAAGCCTGAAACTCCTTCAGAACGTGCTGGGATTAGAAGGTAATGGGACCAGCAGATTGGGCATAATACTGAAGCAGAATCTCTAAGTCTAGAGTTTTCAGAGGCAGATCAAAAAGAACATGCTGGAAAATCTAGAGAACCCTCAGAATTTGTTGGGGCAGCAAGAGGCCAAGGACAGAGTTTGGTTTGCATTGTTTTTTGGGTAAAGTAGAACTGCTGGCTCAGGATATAGGTAATGATGCAAATCTCAACTAAGATCTCTTAGTCTTGACCAATCTCATCACCATTTAATGCCCATTAAATGCTCACAACTACTTTTGAACATTTATCCAAAGGGACTTTCCACGTGCAACATAACAACACCCTCGTGCAAGGTTAAGCTTGGATCTATGTTCCACTTTTCTCCTATGGGTGTCACTTTCCCTTAATCTTCGCCTATTGTTCCAGTCTAGGCTGAAAAACTGTCCATTATCACAACTTTCCATAAACTTCCTTCAAGAACAAGTTAACCCCTACTGCATAGTATTGGCGCCATTTAACGTTTAAATTCACAACGCCTTGCCTATAAATAGAACACCATTGTCCATTAAAAAGCCCCGATCAAAAATCCATAAAAATTGCTAGAAGAGGAACAGAAAACTCTAGCAAGAAAACATTGTGAAACTCTGCCAAAATTCCTAGTGTTTCATAACTTTGAACTTCCTGCCTCCAAACTTCATTGATACCCAATTTGCTTCCTGACTAGAGAAAGCCCATACAGTTTCTGACCATACATACATATATCTTCTCCATCCACCCATTCTAAAAAGAACCTGTCCAGAACACCATCAGAGCTAAAGCTAGCTCCAATTCACAGATTTTCTTCCAACAACAAGGTAGGCACCTGCTGACTCTCACCATGCTGCTAAGCATCATCAGCTTTGCATGCTCAATAAACACAATGTAGATATCATGTTGCTGTTGTACGTGTTCTGAGGATTTTCATTCCTCTAAATGCTTAAGTAGGAAGTGAATCAATGTAGAACCTTCATGTGACCTTTTTGGTTCTGTCTTCTAAAACGCTATAACACTTGCTGAGACTGTCCTAGGCATGCCTTCTGTTTTGTGGAAAAATAATAAAATTGCAGATGTTCTGACTAGCACAGGGGGAAACCAAGCTCTGACTTTGACGCCAGCACTTCTGAGGCCTGTTTTGCTATCAATAATATCAGAACTTCTGAAAATTATTGTGTTTCCAGCAGGGTCAGAACTTATGACTTCCCCATTAACAGATTTTTGTTTTACAATGCATGGGAGTCAGAACTTCTGACCTCCTCACTAACAGGTTTCTGTTTTGCAGCGCACCAAAGTCAGAAGTTCTGACTCACACAGTTTCACTAACAGGTTGATATTCTGCAGTAGGCCTGGGTCATAACTTCTGACTTCCTCTCAGTAGTGCTCTAGCCCTCTCTCTCTTTCTCTTTTTCTTCCCCTTGTTATTTTTCTTTATTTTTATCGCTGGATTCCCCATTTATAAGTGTGTATCCCCCACCCCCTAAATATTGTAATAGCGTAGGATTTTACATTTCCGCATTTTTATTGCTTTCAAAAATAAATGCTAGAAATTAGGATATGTATGGCAAGATAAAATCAATGAAATAGAAAATACTAATTCAAGATAAAAATGCATGCAATAAAACACACTTGCACACAAACACCCTTAAGGTATCTCCACTTGGTTGCCTAAACAAATGGCCATGGTATGCATGCTAGGTATCTTGGCAAAACAAAACAAAACAAAAGATCATAGTCCCTCGATGACGCTATCAAAAGGTTGCCTAAAAAATGATCTTGATCCCTAAACATGCTAAGATACTTGGCACTATTGCTATCATGGTCATACGATGACCCACACCCGTCCCGTTTAACATCCAAATACAAGGTTGTTTACCAAATACAATGGTAAAATAACACTGTCAAAAGGGTTAAAAATATGTTGGAAAGACTCTTGAGTAGATAGCGTAGACAACTCTTAGTTACTTGATCAAAACTTGCAAAAACATCCTTTCTATTTTTAAACACACCTCACAACAAACTTTCAAAACATTTACCAAAACAAACTTTCAAAACATTCAAACATTGAAACATCTTTTCAAAAGATAATACACCTTTGTATACATTCAAACAAGAATCATTACAAAGGTTTCCACAACGATGGCCTCTTTTCAAAACATTTTCAAAACCACACACAAAGCACCATTTCAAACATTTGAAAAGCAAAAGCAAGTGATCTAAACAAGTAACTAAGAGCCCAGAAATTACCATGGATGAAAAGGGTGCTTGCACCTTCCCTTTTCATAATCTACCCCCCGAACCAAAGAAAACATCTCAAAGGTCTTTCCTGTGCTTTTTGACCTTTCCTTTGGATAAAATAAAAAGTCGGTGGCGAATCTTGCTAAACCGAAACATTTGCAAACACAAATGCAAAACCTCAAGTCATTTCTCCCACCGTATCACACTTGCGTCTTAACTTAGGTACCCAAATCATTTTGAGTCCTCTAATGTTAGTGTGTTAAGTATTATCACTAGAATTCTCAAGAGGATCACAATTGCATAAATATAATGAAGAATACATGTTTTTAAATTTGAAATCATGGTATTCTTTATAAAAATGCAAAGGAGGATAACCATGTTTACTTTCATGACTTTTCTTTATGAAACAAAATTGAGCAACATGACCACTTTTATTATAATAATTCAATTTTAGACTTTTGCATTTAGAAGTTTGATGAACATGGCATATGTTACAAAAGTTTTTATTATTATTCGTAGGTTCATAACTTAAATCAACTTTATTTAAGATGCTCTTTAATTTCCTAAAAGAAGATTAAATTTGTTTCTCCATTTAGTAAACTATCAAGTGTGTTTTGAATACCATCAACTTCATATTTCAAAACATCGCATTTCTTACACTTGGTAGGTTCCATTGAAGCTTTATGAAAAAAGGAAGGACTTTGAAATAATTTTTTTTTCCTTACTTTAAGATTTTCTATATCTTTCAATATGTTTTTGTTTTCTAATTCTAGAGAAGAAATAATTGTTTCAGAGATGGGAAAATTGCGTTTAAATTACTTGAATCTTTGGTTAATTTCTTAAATGTTCAAAACAAGTCAAAAGAGATATCATGTATGAAGTTACCTTTTCATCTTTGTGACTTTTCATGAGGAAGATGTTTGCTTCTTCCTTTTCGGAGGATTCCATGTCATTGTCATTCCAAGCGATATAGGATTTCTTGGCTTCTTTTTTAGGTTTCTTGAACTTTCTTTAATTTTTATTTTGGTTTCTTCTATACTCCTGGTTTTGGGGACAATTCGGTTTTACGCGTCTGTGATACGGTGGGAGAACTTACTTGAGGGTTTTACGTTTGATCGCAAATGTTGCGATTAGCAAGAGTTGCCACCGACTATTCTTTTATCCAAAAGGAAAGGTGAAAAAGCACAGGAAAAACCTTTGAGATTGTTTTTTGAGTTCGGGGGGTAGATTATGAAAAGGGAAGGTATTAGCACCCTTTTCATCCATGGTTATCCATGGGCTCTTAGTTACTTGCTAAATCACTTGCTTTTGTTTGAAATTATGCTTTGTGTGGTTTTTGAAAGTGTGTTGTAAAGAGGCCATTGTTTAGGCAATCTTTGTAATGATTCCCGTTCGTAAGAATATATACAAAGATGTTGATCTTTTGAAAATGTTTTCAAGTTTTGTAAGATGTTTGAAAGTGTATGTGGTTGTTTTTGAAAATAGCAAGGATGTTTGTTTTGATATGGATCAAGTAATTAGGAGCAATCTACCTACTTAAATGTCTTTCTTATTCATTTTCTTTCCCTTTGACATTGTTATCTTACCATTGATTTGGTAAGCAACCCTATCTTTGGATGTAAACGGGACGGGTGTGGGTCATCGTATAACCATGATTAGCAATGTTGCAAGGTATCTTAGCATTCTTTTTGAGGGACTAAGATCATTTGTAAGGAAACTTAGATAGCGTCATCGAGGGACTATGATCTTGTATTTGCTTGTTTTTGCTAAGATACCTTACATGCATAATATGGTCATTTTGTAAGGCAACCAAGTGGATTTTACCCTAAGGGTGTATGTGTGAAAATGTGTTTATTTACATGCATTGATTTGTCTTTGATTAGGGTTTTCTATTTGGTTGGTTTTATTCTTTCCATACAAACCCTAATTACTAACATTTGTATATAACGCGATAAATTACGGAATTTAAAGTTACTACGTTATTACAATATTTGTGGGGAGGGGGTGTACAAATTGAAATGGGGATTGCAAAAAATATAAACCTAGTTAGTCTATTACAACCATATTGAATAGGTATTGATGTGCAGAGATTTAAATGTACAAGATGAAATAAATATACAAGAAATGTAATTGTTAAGAAAATGGGTATTTTGGATTTTTATGAGAAAATGGGAAATCATTTTAACCTAATTAATTAAAGAAAATAATTAATTAAACTTGAATTTATTTAAGAAAAGATTTTAAATAAAACCCTAGTTCTATTGATTAATGAAAATAAGTTTAGAAAAAAGTATTTTTTGATATTTTGGTCTTGAAAATATTTATGGCATCATGAAATATTTTTAGTCCTTTCTTTTTATATCAAAAATAACATATTTTAATTAGTATGAAATAAAATAGCTAATAACAGTTTTAATTAAATTTACAAGGTGATTTGTAAATAAATAAATAAAGTATAGTTAATAAAAATATTTTTTGTGAGAAAAAATAAAATAAACTAAATTAAAATGAAGATCTAAATTTTTTTATATTTTTTTATGATTTTTAATATTAGTGAAAAATAATTAAGAAAAACAAATAAAATAAAAATAAGAAAATAAAATAAATTGGGCCAGGGGTGTAAACAACCTGCAGAGAGGTCAGCTAGCAAAAATAAAAAAACAATACCAGGCCCAAAGGCCCCAGCGCCTACAAAAAAAAAGTTAGAAAGTCCCAAAAATATGAAAAATGGGCAAAAGGGTACCACTGGGCTCGAACCCAGGTCCCATAGGCTAACAGGCGCGCGCTTTACCACTGGGGTGGCTATACATCTGTTAATATAAACAAAACAATAAATATGTAAGGCAAATCAAGTCCTGATGACTTCATCTTCAACCTCCAGCCAGTGTACCTGCAACTTCTTCATTTCTCAACAAAAATGTAAAATGACAAAATGAAAGTTGTTGCATTCTTCCTTACGAATCTAACCATGTAAATAACTAAAGCTAAAAGTTAAAGATAAATGAGAATTTCTCTGGCCCTAATTTGAACCCTAAAAATTCCATAAACTTCAACTCTGAAATTCTCTAAGCTCAGGCCATGTAAATGCAAACTATGGATATGTACAGCTTCGTGGCAATGAGGTCTACATTTTTCCTTCACAAAATAAACATTAATGATGCTTAAATGATGAGATAGAAGTTCAAGTGAAATACCTCAAAACTGGAAATCGTGAAATGCAAATGAGCTTGATTCAAAGTGCTGCAAGGATCAAGTTAGCTTCCTTGAGGTCCCAGGAAGCTAATGCAATGATTAGCTTGAGCTGAAAGTGGATGAGGAGCTCTGTAGAAGTCAAGTTGCAGACCCCTGTTTTTGTAAATGGAAATTGATGATGGAGGTGTTACAGTTGTGAAAATGGACTTTGGATGGTTTGTATTTGATATTTAGAAGCTTTTGGAAGTTAAAGGCCAAAGAACGCACAAGGGGATTTGGAGTTTGGTATGTAAAGTCAGAGTTTGCACAACAATGTTATTTTGAGACAGTTTCTGGCTAGAGGGAGTTTGAGTGAGTTTTATGGTCTTCCAGCTCGTTTCCTAGCTCACAAATAGTGCTTCTATTTATAAGCAACAAGTTTGGAGAGTTGTTGTTGATAAGAATTTTAAATTACATGTTTATGCACAACATGTGATTTTTGAGAAAACAAGTTTCAATGCCTTGTGTACTTGCTCAGATAGAGTGGTTATGCTTTAAACACACTTGCTTCTGACTTTGTAAATGAAGTGTGATCATAGGGAACAAGTTAGAGGCTCAATAATGGACTTTATGCATAAAGCTTGCTTTTCAAGAATGGTATTGTTAACTTTCTTCCCAAAATGGCAATGTGAATTGGATAAAGCTTAAATCACTTGGATTATAGCTCAAAATTTTGTGTAATCCATTAATTATGGAGTGACACACAAGTTTGAGGCCTGCAAAGAAAAAATTATGCAGCCTAACATTGATTTGGTTCATGTGTTCATCCAAAATGACTTGTAATTCAAGTGACAAAACACCAACTTCATCTCTTCGATTCTCCATACTCAATAATGATCTCAAGGAATTATTGGACATTTTGGAAATCTTGAAATGTGCTCTACAACCCATCTTTGAATTGCTTTTGATGTTTCTCCTTGGAACTATGTGAAAAATTGCCATGAAGTTAGGTCAAAAATCTGCCTAACTAGGGCAAAATTTCACTAAGTCTTTTTTAGTTCATGAACATGTATTCATAAAATTATAACTTGAGATCCAAACACTTTTGGAAGAAGTTGTACAAAGAAAAGTTGTAGATTTCATGGAGATCTACAACTTTCATGTTGGAAGTTTCCTTTGAATCATCTTGCGCCATAATGAAAAAATTGCTCAAAGTTATGAAAACAATAAGAAATTTTTTACACTTAGAAAAATTTCTAAGTTTAGAAATTTTGACTTTTCAAAATGAAATCTTGATTTCTTGATTTCTTGATGAATAAGTTTCCTATTTTGACATGTTTTGATGAATTGTGATCTTTGGTGCTTAAATTTGACCAAAAAGTCAAAGTTTGATTTTTCAGTATACAATTGACTTTTGATCAGTTGACTGCAAAATTTATCTGTCGATCCAATGAATTTTCAATGTTTTGAATCATGTTATTAGGTCAAAATGATGCAATTGGACTCTTCAGATCATGACTTAAACCAATTGACCATTTGCTAGGTCAAAAATCAGAAATTGCCCTTTCCCAGTTAAAACCCTAATTTTGACCATTTTGCCCATTTGGAGATTTGATCAAATTTTTTGAGGAATTATGGTCCAAACTTGATCAAATGATACATATGAGTTTAAAATGTTGATGTAGATAAAAAATTATGAAGTTTGACTGTAAATTGGCCATAGTTGACTTTTTCCCCAATATAACTGATTTTTAGGTCAACTGCTTAATTGACTGATCAAAAGTGTGATCCAAGGCTTGAAACTTGACATGAGTAATCTTGGGGGTCCATAATGGTCCATGAAATTAATATGACGCATTGATAGTTCAAAAATCCTTGTGCAAACTTAAACCCTAATTTTGGTCATTAGTGCCTAAGGAGATGTCTTGAGCTGATCAAACCCTAGTGCAGTCTTGAGCCCAAGGAGATCTTGTGAGCAAATTCTTGATAAGTGAGAGGGAAAATTTTGGGGTACAACAGCTGCCCCTTTTCAATCTTCTTAAGCCTGAAGAGTTAGATTGGCATGTGTTTCCAGTCGTGACTCGAAGGTGGAAGATGATTGGACACTAGAGTGCCCTGAAATTTGCACTCGGTGATGTGATGGTTGAGGGAATGGGCTTAAAGATGCCATTTGGAGAGGTGATAGAAAGCTGTAGGAGATGGGCTTAAAGATGCCATCCAAAAGTGATTGTTTGTATTGTAATTTGTAAGCTGAAAGAATAAGTATCAGAATGGCGTACGTGTCTGGAGCGTATTTGAACTGTATCTGGGGGATGATTTGGAATGATTATTAGAATGGCATATGTGTCTTGGAGCGTATTTGAATTGTATCTGAAATCTGGTTTTGAATAAGCATCAGAATGGCATCCGTGTCTGGAGCGTATCTGAACTGTATCTGAGAAATGAAACTGAATGAGTATCAGAATGGCATCCGTGTCTGGAGCGTATCTGAAATGTATCTGAGAGTTGAATCTGAATGAGTATCAGGATGACATCCGTTTCTGGAGCGTATCTGAACTGTATCTGAAAGCTGAATCTGAATGAGTATCATAATGGCATCCGTGTCTGGAGCGTATCTGAACTATATCTGAGAATTGAAACATTGTTAATGATAGCTGTTAATCTTATCCTGAAAAGGGTAAAATGTTAGCTAAAATGCAAAGTGATTTGTATGAAATGTATGATATAATGCATTCATTCTATCAATGTTTATGATATGCGGATGCAATGTATGCGTATGTGAGCTAATATGCCACACTATTGTTGGACTGGGCAAAATAAATCCCTGACCGCTGCTGAGGATATGGAGTCCAAGTCTTCATGTTATGAAGTTGAAGTGTTGTTGAATTTCCGTTTGGAGGAATAAACTTTGTTGTAGAGGAAATTCCATGTACTGCTTAAAAAATCCTGTTGGGAAATCCTGAGAAATTGAACGACTTCTGCTGGGGATTGATAATTGGAAGCTTGTTCCGCTAGGAATTAAACTACAAATCATGGGGGATTTATGGAAATAACTTAAAGAGATTTCCCTACCTCTTAAATCCTTTAGTAATTATCTTTTATTTTGTTTATTTGTAAACAGTAATTATGTTCAAATGCATATGTTCAACAATGAATCATTGGACGTTTTTGTAAATAAAACACCAGCGTAAAGAAAAACAGATAGTTTTTGAACTTTCAAAGGGATATTTTTGTATTGACTTTGAGTAAGTATTTTTGTACAGTAAGACAAACATTCTAGTAGGAGAACGCCGTCGTAAGAAAAAAAATGAAAATTTTGATACAAAGAAAAGATAGCTATGTGTATTTATTCCATGGGGTTCCCATTCTGCTATAGCCTTTGTATCTCTGAGCATTTTGTTTATTTGTTGCTTTGTCAGAAGATGATTAAATTGGTCAGAAATGTCGAGTTTGCAAGTTGTCCGTAAGGTGATCCAACGGGACATTGTCATACCCTTTAATTCCCTAACTTTTGTCTGGACTTCCCTTTCAGGTTTTCAGTCCACCGGGAAACCCTTTTTTTCCCAAGTCGCCCTTTCGGGTTTTCAACTTGCCGGGTGTATAGATTTTTTTTTGTCCCTAATTTTTGCCTGAACCTCTTTTGGTTCACCGGGATGCCCTTGTTTTGTCTAGGTGTGTCAACCTAGCGGGTCTCTTATGCATAGTATCTTTTGACTATGTCTGCGTTCGCAGGGTGCGACAGGTCGTCACCATCCATGGTGGTCAAGATCATTGCTCCACCAGAGAAAATGTTTTTGATTACAAATGGTCCTTCGTATGTAGGAGTCCATTTGCCCCTGGGATCGCCTTGCGGTAGTATGATACGTTTGATCACCAGATCTCTAACTTGATACACTTGGCATCTGACCTTTTTATTGAAAGCCTTGATCATCCATTTTTGATACATTTGACCATGGCAGACAGTAGTAAGTCTTTTCTCATCAATCAAGTTCAATTGATCAAGTCGAGTCTGGATCCAATCGTCTCCCTTCATTCCTACAACCTTCATAATCCTCAGAGAGGGGATCTGTATCTCGATAGGAAAGACAACCTCCATGCCGTAAACCATAGAATATGGTGTTGCCCTGGTTGATGTGCGAGCGGCGGTACAATATTCGTGGAGAGAGAATGGTAGCATCTCATGCCAGTCTTTGTATGTGACTGTCATTTTCTGTATGATCTTTTTAATGTTCTTATTTGCAGCTTCGACAGCATCATTCATCTTCGGCCGGTAAGGGGAAGAATTGTGATGTTGAAACTTGAATTACTCGCATAGGGCAATGATCATTGTATTGTTTAGATTCATACCATTGTCTGTAATGATCCTCTCCAGGATACCATACCGACAAAATGAGATTTTGCTTGATGAAACGGGCAACAACATTCTTGGTAACGGAAGCGAAGGATGCTGCCTCCACCCACTTTGTAAAATAGTCAATGGCCACTAGGATGAAGCAATGTCCATTGGAGGCCGTTGGATTGATTTCCCCAATCATATCAATCCCCCACATAGAAAAGGGCCAAGGAGTCGTCAAGACATTCAGAGGAACGGGAGGTACGTGCACTTTGTCAGCATAGATCTGACACTTGTGGCAGGTTCGAGAGTGTTGATATCGGTCTGCTTCCATGGTAGACAAGTAATAGCCTGCCCATAGGATTTTCTTTGCCATCGTATGTCCACTAGAATGGGTTCCAAAAGTGCCTTCATGCAATTCAGCCATGATCTTTTCAGCTTCAACCTTATCTACGTACCGAAGTAACACAGAGTCCTGATTAGATTTGTACAGAATGCCATTACTAAGGAAGAATTTAGCAGAGAATCTCCTTAAGAACTTCTTATCATTGATTTAAGCTCCTTCTGGATATTCTTGAGCCTCGAGATACTTCTTAACTTCGTGAAACCAAGGCTGGTCCACTACTTCTTCAGTATTAATCTCGTGACAGTGCGATGGTTCCTCCATTCGTTCGATGGTGATCTGGGGAGCCTCGTTGTCCCAATTAAGTTTAAACATAGATGACATTATGGCTAGTGCGTCTGCTAGCTGATTTTCTTCTCACGGGAAATGCTCGAAGGTAATCTTCTCAAAATGTGGTAGCAACGTCAAAACATGTTCTTTGTAATGGATAAGGTTAGGGTGTTTGGTGTCCCATTCCCCTTTGATCTGAATGATAACCAAAGCTGAATCTCCGAATACATCCAAGGATTTGATCCCCAAGTCTATGGAAGCTCTGAGACCAAAGATGCATGCTTCGTATTCTGCCATGTTGGTTGTAAAATTGAAGTAGAGTCTGGCAGTAAAGGGAGCATGACACCCTTCCGAAGATATGAGTACAACCCTGATACCATTTCCAAGTGCCTTGAATGCCCAATCAAAGAACAGGGTCCATCGGGATCCTTGTTCAGGTCTGTCATATGGCCTGAATTCATTACAGTTGGCCAACATCATGATGTCTTCATCCAGAAATTCAAACTTCATGGATTGGTAGTCTTCTACAGCTTGTTGAGCAAGGTGATCAGCTAATACACTACCCTTTATTGCTTTCTAGGTAGTATACTATATGTCGTATTCTGCCAGGATCATCTGCCATCTTGCTATTCTCCCAGAGAGAGAAGGTTTCTCGAAGATGTATTTTATTGGATCCATTTTAGATATCAACAAAGTAGTATGAGTCAGCATATACTGTCTTAGCCGGTGAGCAGCCCATGCCAGAGCGCAACAAGTTTTCTCAAGTAGTGAATATCTTGTTTCACAGTCGGTAAACTTTTTGCTCAGGTAGTAAATAGCATGCTCTTTTCGGCCATACTCGTCATGCTGCCCCAACACACACCCCATTGAGTTTTCTAAAATAGTCAGATACATGATCAATGGTCTTCCCTCGAATGGTGGCATCAACACAGGAGGCTCTTGTAAGTATTATTTGATTTTGTCAAAAGCAACTTGGCACTCGTAATTCCATTTGACTACTTGATCTTTCTTCAACAATTTGAAGATTGGTTCACAAGTAGCTGTCAAGTGAGAGATGAATCTGGCAATGTAGTTCAAACGTACCAAGAACCCTCTGACTTCCTTCTCAGTATGAGGAGAAGGCATCTCTTGTATTGCTTTAACTTTGGCAGGATCTACTTCAAAACCTTTATTGCTGACGACAAAGCCTAGGAGTTTACCAGACCATACCCCAAATGTGAATTTGTTTGGATTCAACCTCAGTTTGTACTTCTTCAGTCTCTCAAATAGTTTTTGTAAGTGATCAAGATGCTCTTCTTATGTTTGATATCTGGCTATCATATCATCCACGTAGACCTCTATTTCGTGAGGTATCATGTCATGTAATAAAGCTACCATGGCACGCTGATAGGTTGCCCTAACATTCTTTAGTCCGAATGGCATCACCTTATAGCAGAAAGTGCCCCACTGCGTGACAAACATTGTTTTCTCCATGTCCTCAGGCGCCATTTTGATTTGGTTGTAACCTGAGAATTCATCCATGAAGGAAAACACTTTGTGTTGTGCCGTATTGTCAACTAGAATATCAATGTGGGGGAGTGGAAAATCATCCTTAGGGCTTGCCCTATTCAAATCTCTATGGTCCACACACATTTGCACTTTGCCGTCTTTTTTGGGCACGGGAACAACATTGGCAACCCATTGGGGATAAGAGGTGACTGTTGTACCCCAAAATTTGCCCTCCCATATTCTTCAAGAATTGCCAAGTCAAAACTTCAAAATCTCCCCAAGGGTTGAACAGTTCAAAGGCCTCCTAAACAGTCAAAATTAGGGTTTTTGTTCTGATCAAGAAAATGAAGTTTCCAAGGGTCCAATCAAGCCCCACATGCCAATAAATATGGTCAAGCATCCTCATACAAAGTTTCAAGACTTTCAGCACAAAATTGCACAGTCAAAACCCTAATTGCACTACAGTTAACTGTAGGGGCAAAATGGCCATTTGACAGTCAAAAGTTCAAATTTTTGGTCAACATCTCATTTTGAAGCCACAAACATCATTTGATCAATGCTTGATCATGATTCTCAAAGCTTGGCTTAAAAATCATCAAGATGCAAAAGTTTCCTTATTTGGACAGTTGAAAAAGTCAACTGTAAATTGACCAGGGCATAACTTTCACATGGATTATCAGAAAAATTCCATCCAAAGCTCATTTTGAAGAGAAAGAAATTTCCTACAACTCCTCTTCATACTTCAAGTCCAAGAAATGCTCTCACAAAAAGTTATCAATTTCAACATTATAGGTCATTTTCAAAAGTCAACAAAAAGGGACTTTAAGTCAAAGGCCATAACTTGAGATTGGTAAATCAAAATGACATGGGACCAAATACATTGGTTATAGGACTCAAAGACCTTTCCAAAATGTCCAAGAACAGGAGCAAAGCTTAAAAATTGAGCAAGTTATGCCTTGTGGAGGTTGGGAAATTTTTGGATATTTTGAAAAGTCAACATTGCTTCAAATGACCTAAAATTGCTAATGGGCCTCTTTTTCTTCCACAATTCACTATCCAAGGCATGTGCACGACCACTTGGCCCAAAGGGAAGTTTTTCTTCATTTTTATTTATTTATTTGGATTTTTATTATTAATAATTCATTTAAATTAATTAAAATACATGAAAAATATAAAACCTAATGTTTCAAATCTTTTTATGCATATAATATCTCCAAGATTTTGTGTAAGTCAGATTAGGAAAGAATTGAAGCTAATTGGACATGATTTGGTAGCAAAAGCATGTGAAAAAGATTGCAAAATAATGGCTTGAAAATCAAATATTGCATAATCAATTCCTTGATTCTTTTGATCAGATTCTTGACCTAAATCATCCTCCTATACATACACAATCAAGACCTAATGCTCATTACCAAAAAGCTGCGCATAAACTCCATTATCAAACTCACACTTTTTGCTTGAAAACTCAAAACTGAAAATACACTTGTAGGTCGTTTCAAGCCACAACACTGATTCCATTACATCCCTGGGACATCAAGCAACGTACCTGGATCAAGAACACCGTCCCTAACCCTTTGAATCATTGTACAGAAGTCAAACTTTTTTCACTTTTTTTCATAATCGTATTTTACAATTTAAGCATATTCATTGCATTTTGTTCATGAATTCTTATTAATTAACTGATTCTGAAGCTAACCCAATTGCTTAATTGTGTTTTTATCACCTCTATGCGAATCTACCATTGTCGTATTTTAGGGTTTGCAGAACTGTGAATTGGGGTTTCCCAGTTAAAGTAAAATTAGGGGACCTCAGTGCCATGACCATGTTCAGCAGGCTTGGACGATCAGATTAGGACCCTCGCGCCTAATTTCTAAGGCCACATGTCCTAATCGATATTCTCAGAACAAGCTTGTTTTGAGGGGGTTCAAAACCCCCGTTAACCGTTTTCTATTTTTCAGGAAAACAAAACAATGAGGAAGACGATGCAGTGGCAAGCATTGATTGGTTCGTTCAAAAATTCGCGCCAGAAATCCATTAGTTATCATGTTCGCTTATGTTATTTGTTTGTTATGTAATATACAAAAAGATGAAGTGGAGCAGTTGGCAGGCGTACACGCTGGTGACCCTCAGGACCTGGGTTCGAGTCCCAGGTCCCCCACCCCTTTCCATATATTTTTTCAATTAATACTCATGTGCAATTTCAGTAGTAGTGTCAACCATGCACCCACAAAATCAAACCTGCCACGCGTATGCCAAGAGCAATCCCAGGGCTATAATTGGAGGAGCAGCATAGACTTGAGTCAAAGAGGCTACACGCTAATGGAAAAGTCAACCAGGCCAAAGGCCATTGGGCCCAAATTGCTAAAGAAAAACCTCCTACTGGGGACAGACACCCCCCTAGGTTTGAATTTTTATTTCTTTTCTTTATTTTACTTATTTTCAAATAATATTATTTATTTTTTATCAGTTTCTTTAATTTAATATTTTCACAAATAATATAAAAAAAACACAAAAACAATAAAAATCAGAAAAAGACAAAAATTAATATTTTTATTTAATGTCATATTTTTTGTAAATAAATTGCATTAATTAATTTTAGTTATTAAATTAGGTTTAATTATAATATTTTCTTGATTAATTTAAAATTGGTAGAACTAGGGTTTAATTAATTTTTTATCCCTTTTTCTTTCCTTCCATGATAATTAAATATTAAATATTTATTTTTGTAATTAAATCGCATTAATTAATTAGTATTAATTTTAGGTTAAACTTTAATATGTTTTCATAATAAAATAAAAATTGTAGAATTAGGTTTAATCTCATTAAGTTCTCATAAATACAAAAAAACTAAAAAAAATAATTTCTTTTTTTCTTTTTTTTAATTTAATAATCGTTTAATTTAATTTAATTAAAAAGGGTCCAACGCTCTCGTTTTAATTCTTATTTAATTCGCATATTTATTTCTTTCTCGTATTGTTTTTATGTATCTCTCCCAAAGCCGTGTAATTAATTTCTCGCACTTTACTTTTCATTATTCCTTTATTTTTCTGTCAAATAGGGTTCTGGAAATTTTGGCGATGTGGACCCGCGCCTTTTGTAATAGCTTTAGAATTTTTACTTCTCGCAATTTTTAACTGTTAATTAAATCGCATGCAAGAATGAATGTTTAAATAAAAAACAAACGCATATATCACTTTGACATGACAAGATAAATGTAAATGAACATGACACACAAATCACACACCACTCCTAGGGTACGCCTCACTGTTGCCTTGCCCTTCGAAAGGTGATCGTCGAGTAGAGGATGTCTTAGTAAGTCCTCATGATCCGGGAACCTGGCATGAGGGTAGCTTCTAAGGTGTCTTCCCATTGCTCTGGTGATCACCATGTCCCGAACCTCGAATTGACCCGAACACCTCCAACGGTGGTGCTACCTACCTCTCAATGGTGGGATGGCACTACTTTAAAGGACATTTACACAGACGAATTCCTTAGGGTAGGTAAGTTCTCGTAGATACTTGCTCTAAATTCCAAAACAAATTCAAAAAATACTTTTCACACCGACACATTTTCAAAAAGCTTTCGAAAGCAAATTTTTCAAACACTCTTGAGGACCGATACAAGAGTCGAACTGGAATTTTCAAAGAAACTTTTTAAAACCCACAGTTGAAAAGCAAACAAACCATTTTTGAAAACACAAATGAGCAAGTATCTAAGAGCCCATGGATAACCATGGATAGAAAGGGTGCTAACACCTTCCCTTTCTATAATCTACCTCCCGAACCGAGAGCAATCTCTTTAAGGAATTTTTCTGTGCTTTTGTCCTTTCCATTTGGAGAAAATAAAAGACGGTGGCGACTCTTGCTTCCGCGACATTTCGCGAACCAGCGTTAAACAGTCAGTTCCAGATCCACCGATCACAGTGACAACCAAGAATCCAGCATTGAATTGCTTCATGACTTCTGCTTTAATCTTTTCTGACATATCAGGCCTCATGCGGCGAACCTTTTTCTTTACTTGCGGACAATCCTCTCTTGTAGGAAGACGATGTACCACAATGTCTACATCAAGTCCCGACATGTCTTCATACGACCAGAAAAAGACTTCAACATAATTGTGTAACAACTGAATCAGACGCTCCTTGACATCGAGTTCCAGATTGGCACCCACCTTGACCTCTTTTTTGTCTTCTTCGGTACCTAGGTTGATTGTGTCCATGGGTTCCTCGTAAGGCTGAATGGTTCCCCTCCTCTTATTGTAGTAGTCTGGAAAGTTCCCTGGTACTTCACAATCTTCCTCACCTTCGTCTTCGGCTTGGTAGATTAGATTCTCAGAGTCACAAAAGGCCATAGCAATATCGTTACCCGTGGGATCCCGAATGGATGTATACCTGCATTGTGAGTGTGAGTGTGTGTAGGGGTATAGCTATCCTTGAAAGAAATAAAAATGTAAAAGGGAAACAATGAGCACAAAGTTTGTATGCGAAAACGTCCATGATTCATTGATGTCATATGAAAATGAGATAATAACCCTTACAAATGGACCATTGTGCCTCGGGTAAGACACAAGGTTTTAAGAGTGCGAATTGTTTTAATATTACAGATCCAACAAAATGTAAAGACAAATTACTGTGGGATAAAAGTGATCGGGACAAAATCTCTAGCCTCCCAATTTCTGAGCCCTCCACTGACACTTGGGAATATCCAGTCCTCTAGGTTGCAACCATCTTCATCATCTTCTACGGTGTTGACTTCATGGTTGCTGATCTTCAGGGGTGGTCCTCCAGCACGAGCGCGACGCACATCCTTCTGGGAACCTGAAGTGAAACCTAGGCCAAACTTGTCAGACTTATATGGGATATTTGGGAGTTGTCCCCAGATAGTGCACCCACCTTCTTCTACCACTGCTTTGGCATCCTTCAGAGATGACATCCGGAGTGGAGGCCTTGTGATCTTGGGAACAACCTTGGTTACTGCCACATCTTGCGAGACCTCTTTAAAGTGTTGGAATGGAGTTTCAATAAATTCACCATCTAATTCCACATATTTGAAGGAATTGAGATGGCTGATCATATACTCTTCTTCTCCATGAACTGTGATAATCTTCCCTTGAATCAGATATTTCAGCATTTGGTGCAACATAGAAGTGACAGCGCCAGCATTGTGAATCCATGGTCGGCCTAGCAAGCAAGAATATGAGGGACGGATATCCATTACATAAAAAGTTGAATCAAAAGTTTGGGTTCCAACTTTTATGGGAATGTATACCTCCCCATGTACCTTCCTTTTTGAGCCTTCAAAAGCCCTTACTACTATGTTACTCGGCTTCAATGTCAATCCCTCACAGTCAAGCCTATCAAGAGCTTTTTTAGTCAATACATTTAGAGATGAACCAGTGTCCACCAAAACATGAGCCAGGGTTGTGCCCTTACATTCAACTGAGATATGCAATGCTTCATTATGCTTCCTTCCTCTTGGCGTTAAATCAGCATCCGAAAAACCTAGACCATTATCTGCAATCAAGCTGGCTATGCAGTCTTGAAACTGATCGACAGATGTATCTTGGGGTACATGGGCAGTTTTCAGGAATTTTACCAAGGCATTTGCATGCGCCTCCGAAAATAGTAGTAATGCTAGCATGGAAATTTTAGAGGGAGTTTTCCCCAGTTTTTCAACTACATTGTAGTCGCTTCTTTTTATGATCTTCAAAATTTCCTCCATCTCTTTACGGGAGGTCTCAGGGATAGCCAATGACCGAGCCTTCGTCCGGATTGGCTCAATCATAATATGTTTACCTTGAGTCTCGGTTAACTCGGCAGCAGGAGTGTTAGCAGGAATGATAACAGGGGTTGTAACAGCTTTATCAGTTGGAGTTTTAGTAGGGATGATTGTAGGACTTAGAACAGCTTTTGGGGGAGCAACATCAGGAATGATTACGGGTCTAAAAACTGCTTTGGGGGGAGCAATTTCTGAAGAGAATATCCTTCCGCTTCTGGTGATCTTGCTAGTTCCTGCAATATTACTGATGTCGGAGTCAACCTTCTCAAAACTTGAATCTTTGGTGGCTGGCCAGTCTTGCTTGATACCGTGATAGTAGACATCCCCTCCATAATTCCATGGTATGGTTTTGTCTGACGAATACGGGACTGGTCCAAGCATTGTAATTATTAAAGGAGTTGCTTTCAGAACTGATGTAATTCTAACGGGTCTTTTGGTGGAGAACCTGGAAGAATTAGCGAAAATGGTAATGATAAAAACATATTCAAAAGGAACAGGTGGAACAGAAGTCTTTTCAAACAAAATTTCTTTGTTATCTATTAGGCACTGAACGCCTGCTTTCAACAAAGGACAACTGGTTGGTGAGGAAAAATAGAAATGACAGCCTTCATCACAACCCGGGAACACACCAGCATTCAACAAGTTCACTTTAATAGTCAAGAGTGGGGTCATAAGTTCATCAACTGAAGTAACAAATATTTCTTCTTCAATGGTATTGGTACTATGGCCAT
Organism: Vicia faba; assembly: GCA_948472305.1. NCBI lineage: Eukaryota > Viridiplantae > Streptophyta > Magnoliopsida > Fabales > Fabaceae > Vicia > Vicia faba. The sequence continues at coordinate 1,095,047,582 of OX451739.1, forward strand.
GTTTGGGCATAGGGGAAGAAATGACATTTGGATTTTCGGGCGCATCGAATTCAATCTCTTTGGCTTCAATGAGATCTTGTATTTTATTCTTTAGAGCCCAACAGTTATTAGTGTCATGGCCGGGACTTTCAAAGTGATATGCGCAACGGGCATTGGGATGTGTTAGGGTTATTTGGAGCTTCTTTCGAGGTCACTAGGTTGGATCTTAAAAGATGTGGTAGTACCTGAGATAGGGTCATGTTAATTCTGGTGAATTGTCTGACTGATCTTTCCATCCTTGGTTGGTTGTTTCTTTGCTGATCAGGAACAGGCTTAAGAATCATAACAGCCCCCACCATTGGACGGAATTCGGCCCTATCTTGATTTCTCTGAGGATAAACGACAACCACTTCTTTCTTTCCGATAAATGGCTTCCTTACAGCTGCAGAAGAGGATGTATCTTTTTTAATCTTTCCAATCTTTATCCCGGCTTCTACCCTTTCTCCGGTTAATATCAGTTCAGTATAACCTGCCAATGAAATTCCAATTAAATGATTGAAGAAGGGACCAGACAAGGTTCCCAAGAACATGTCTACCAACTCTCTCTCATATAGAGGCGGTTGAACTCTTCCATCTAAATCTCTCTATTTTTGCACATAGTCTTTGAAACCTTAATTGGAAACCATGGCCATACTCTGTAGTTGAGTACGGGTAGAAGCAAGATCAACATTGTATTGGTATTGTTTGTAGAAGGCCGCAACAAGATCTTCCCAGTTATGAACATTGGCCCTTTCTAACTGGTAAAACCAATCAAGTTGAGTTCCAGACAGGCTGTCTTGGAAGAAGTGTACCCATAAGTCTTTGTCAGCGGTTTGGGGTTGGATTTTCCTTACATAGGACCAGAGATGCATTTTAGGGCATGAGACTTTGTCATACTTGGAAAACATAGGTGCTTTGAATTTGGGAGGAATGACAATCCCCGACACTAACCCCAATTCCTCAAAGTCCAAGCCAGGAACTTTTTGAATTTCCCTCGCACTCAACCGCTCTTCGAGATGTTTATACTTATCATCAGCTGGAGGGTATTGTTCTTTAGAATAGTCTTCTTCTTCCTCTTCCTCTTCCGATTCTGACGGGACAACTGTTTCCTTGCCTTTCCCATCTGGATTGTCTCTCTCACCAGATGTCGTTGCAAAGTCTAAGGTCCTTCTTGTCTGCCCATGAAATCTTCTTCCCATGTTTAAGACTCCAATTACCTTCTTTGTCTTCTTTTTCTTCTCCTCAGCCATCAAAGTCTTCAACACTTCTTGTCCTTTGGCTAGGGTAAAGAGCAACTATTGAAACTGTGTATTCTGAGCTTGGAGGTCCTTCACTGTTTTCTCGAGATCCATCTTACTTAAATAAACAGTAGAGAGATGAGGAGACTTGTTGCAAAAGACCTGCTTATGCTATGATGAATGGTATATGCATATGTAATGATTTCAAGGATTTCAAAGATTCAAATTTGTTTTAGACAAAAAGGAAACACACATTATATTAATAATTTAAAGCTTGAGTACATCAATGCCTCTTGGGCTTATATGGAAATACAAAAGCTTTAAGATAAAAAGGTAGTGCGCATCCTCTTTGGCGTGATGTAGGCATTGAGAGTATGCTCCTCATGAAGTAGCCTAGTGAGCTCCAAAAACTTCTTCTCACTCACGTAGAATTGGGCTTCGAAGGTATCTCGCTCTCCCTTGAGTTGTATCCAATCCCTTTGTAGGCCTTCAAGAGAGGTAGGCATGTTAGGATGTAGGATAGTGTATGGAACATCTCCTTCCATGACAGGCTCAATGATTACCAGGAGAATGGCAGGGTAAGGCATCATAAGACTCTGAGCACGAGTTCGTACCCATTTGAGGAAAGGCTCAAGATGGATAGAATTATTGTGCCCCAAAGTCTTGCTATCCACCTTATTCAACATCTTCCAAGCTCAGATAAATCTCTGGCGAAGACTTTGATCGTCATTGTCGTAGTCAAATACCAAACCTTGAATCAGCATCTCGTGCGGGCCATCCCTTTGGGCGTAACCAAACTGTCTTAAGGCTAAGCATGGATTGCAGGTGATACCTCCCCTAATGCCATGTGAAGGGACATTAGGGAATTCTCCACAACGGTCTACAATGATAACATTCTCTTTGGATCGGGAGCACCAATGAATGTCCGAATGTTTGAGCGTCATCAACCTTTGTGACCACCTTGAACCTTGCTCATTTCTTAATATAGATTGGGGAAGATGCAAAATAAACCATCTTGCCAAGAGAGGAGTGCAACACATAAGGACACCTCTTTTCCTCATTGTGCGAGTGTGAAAAGAGTGTAGGATATCTCCTAGCAATGTAGGCACCGTGTTGCGGGATATGAAGATTTTGACGGCGTTGACATCTATGAGTTGGTCAGGATTTGGAAACAAAACCATCCCATAGATGAGGAGAGCCACAATTTCCTCAAAGGCTTGCAAGTCCAAGGAATTCCAACAATTTTGGGCTTTCTCAAACAGGAACTTTGCTAGGAAACCCTTGACACTACTCCTTGTTTCCGAATGAGTTGTGATATCAGATGAGTGCAAATGTAGAGCTTGAGCGATATCTCCTGGCTTTGGGTATCTTTCCATACTGTTGAAAGGTAGTTGATTGAGAATGGGAATCCTCAAGAGTTGGGAGAATTCTTCCAAAGTTGGCACAAGTTGATAGTCGGGAAATGTGAAGCAATGGTGTAAAGGATCAAAGAACTGAAAGAGCACCTTCATCATATCCTCATCTGTGTTGGAGGTGACCAAGTTGAGTAGGCGACCATGTCTCTCAGTGAATGGAGAGTTATCAGGGATCCTTGAATCTAGCTCCTTAAATTGTGGAGGGATCCTTACAAGATTGACTTGAATAGTTTTCCTGTGAAGTGAATCCATATCCTACAAAACAAGAACAAATATGAATCCCAAAATACTTGAAATGGTTAGTTGATGTTCATGATGTTATGTACAAGTATGCATATAAAAACAAAACAAACAAATCCTTAGGTTTAGGCTTTCATGGAGTTTTATAGGTAAGTACCCTCTTGAAGTTTAGTTGGCTCAAACCTGTCCTAACAATAGTAACCAGGTTCTAAGGAGCTCAATATCACTGGTTTGTTTCCTTGGTTATTGTTTCAGCACAAGCCTCTTTAATGGCGACCGAAATATCCCAAGAAACCAAACCTCAATGAGTGTAGTATCGAGTATCTACCAACTTCGGACTGCACCAAAGTTGGTCATCTCACTACATCCTAAAGGCCAAGTTGGTCAAGTAAAGGTTCTAAAAGTTCATTAGTGCTTCATAACATCACTCAGTGGCCCTGTATCCTCTTTGATTAATTCAAAGGCTACCGGTACCCACAAATATGTCGCACTAACGTAGCTATTGCTTAGACCATGTCGGTATACCCCGCACAGTTTCCACAACATATTGCTGCTTACCTATAATGTATCCCAAATTCGGGTAGAGGATTCAAACCCAAACAAAGAACCATAATGTAAAACATACAAGTCAAACAATGTAAGAAAATAAATATGATCTATCCCTAAGGTAACTCCACTTTTAGGATGTTCCCCAGCATAGTCGCCAGTTCTGTGATACGATGGGAGAACTGACTTGAGGGTTTTGCGTTTGATTGCAAATGTTGCAGTTAGCAAGAGTCGCCGTCGACTTTTCTTTTATCCAAAAGGAAAGGTGAAAAAGCACATGAAAGACCTTTGAGATTGTTTCTTGAGTTCGGGGGGTAGATTATGAAAAGGGAAGGTATTAGCACCATTTTCATCCATGGTTATCCATGGGCTCTTAGTTACTTGCTAGATCACTTTCTTTTGTTTGAAATTGTGCTTTGTATGGTTTTTTAAAGTATTTTGTAAAGAGGCCATTGTTTAGGAAATCTTTATAATGATTCTCGTTCGTAAGAATGTATACAAAGATGTTGATCTTTTGAAAATGTTTTCAAGTTTTGTAAGATGTTTGAAAGTGTATGTGGTTGTTTTTGAAAATAGCAAGGATGTTTGTTTTGAAACGGAGCAAGTAATTAGGAGCAATCTACCTACTCAAATGTCTTTCTTATTCATTTTCTTTCCCTTTGACATTGTTATCTTACCATTGATTTGGTAAGCAACCCTATCTTTGGATGTAAACGGGACGGGCGTGGGTCATCGTATAGCCATGATTATCAATGTTGCAAGGTATCTTAGCATTCTTTTTGAGGGACTAAGATCATTTGTAAGGCAACTTAGATAGCGTTATCGAGGGACTATGATCTTGTATTAGCTTGTTTTTGCTAAGATATCTTACATTCGTAATATGATCATTTTGTAAGGCAACCAAGTGGATTTTACTCTAAGGGTGTATGTGTACAAATGTGTTGATTTACATGCATTGATTTATCTTTGATTAGGGTTTGCTATTTGGTTGGTTTTATTCTATCCATACAAACCCTAATTACTAACATTTGTATATAAAGCGATAAATTGCTAACATTATATGAACCCATTTCAATTTGCTATTTGGTTGGTTTTAAAGTTACTACGCTATTACAATATTTGTGGGGAGGGGTGTACAAATTAAAATGGGGATTGCAAAAAATATAAACCTAGTTAGTCTATTACAACCATATTGAATAGGTATTGATGTGCAAAGATTTAAATGTACAAGATGAAATAAATATACAAGAAATGTAATTGTTAAGAAAATGGGTATTTTGGATTTTTATGAGAAAAGGGGAAATAATTTTAACTTAATTAATTAAAGAAAATAATTAATTAAACTTGAGTTTATTTAAGAAAAGATTTTGAATAAAACCCTAGTTCTATTGATTAATGAAATTAAGTTTAGAAAAAAGTATTTTTTGGTATTTTTGTCTTGAAAATATTTATGGCATCATGAAATATTTTTAGTCCTTTTTTTTATATCAAAAATAACATATTTTAATTAGTATGAAAGAAAATAACTAATAACCTAGTTTTAATTAAATTTACAAGGTGATTTGTAAAAAAAATAAATAAAGTATAGTTAATAAAAATAATTTTTGTGAGAAAAATAAAATAAACTAAATTAAAATGAAGATCTAAATTTTTTTATATTTTTTATGATTTTTAATATTAGTGCAAAATAATTAAGAAAAACAAATAAAATAAAAATAAGAAAATAAAATAAATTGGGCCAGGGGTGTAAACAGCCTGCAAAGAGGTGAGCTAGCAAAAATAAAAAAAACAATACCAGGCCCAAAGGGCCCAGCGCCTGCAAAAAAAATGTTAGAAAGTCACAAAAATATGAAAAATGGGCAAAAGGGTACCACTGGGACTCGAACTCAGGTCCCATAGGTTAACAGATGCGCGCTTTACCACTAGGGTGGCTATACATCTGTTCATATAAACAAAACAATAAATATGTAAGGCAAATCAAGTCATGATGACTTCATCTTCAACCTCCAGTCAGTGTACCTGCAACTTCTTCATTTCACAACAAAAATGGAAAATGACAAAATGAAAGTTGTTGCATTCTTCCTTACGAATTTAACCATGTAAATAACTAAAGGTAAAAGTTAAAGATAAATGAGAATTTATTTGGCCCTAATTTGAACCCTAAAAATTCCATAAACTTCAACTCTGAAATTCTCTAAGCTCAGGCCATGTAAATGCAAACTATGGATATGTACAGCTTCGTGGAAATGAGGTCTACATTTTTCCTTCACAAAATAAACATTAATGATGCTTAAATGATGAGATAGAAGTTCAAGTGAAATGCCTCAAAACTGGAAATTGTGAAATGCAAATGAGCTTGATTCAAAGTACTGCAAGGATCAGGTTAGCTTCCTTGAGGTCCCAGGAAGCTAATGCAATGATTTGCTTGAGCTGAAAGTGGTTGAGGAGCTCTGGAGATGTCAAGTTGAAGACCCCTATTTTTGAAAATGGAACTTGATGATGGAGGTGTTACAGTTGAGCAAATGGAATTTGGATGGTTTGTATTTGATGTTTAGAAGCTTTTGGAAGTGAAAGGCCAAAGAACGCACGAGGGGATTTGGAGTTTGGTATGTAAAGTCAGAGTTTGCACAACAATGGTGTTTTGAGACAATTTCTGGCTAGAGGGAGTTTGAGTGAGTTTAAGGGTCTTCCAGCTCGTGTCCTAGCTCACAAATAGTGCTTCTATTTATAAGCAACAAGTTTGGAGACTTGTTGTTGATCAGAATTTGAAATTACATGTTTATGCATAACATGTTATTGTTGAGAAAACAAGTTTCAATGCCTTGTGTACTTGATAAGATAGAGTGGTTATGATTTAAACACACTTGCTTCTGACTTTGTAGATGAAGTTTTATTAGTGGGAACAAGATAGAGGCTCAAGAATGGACTTTATGCATAAAGCTTGCTTTTCAAGAATGGTATTGTTAACTTTCTTCCCAAAATGGTAATGTGAATTGGATAAAGCTTAAATCACTTGGATTACAGCTCAAAATTTTGTGTAATCCATTAATTATGGAGTGACAAACAATTTTGAGGCATGCAAAGTAAAGATTATGCAGCCTAACATTGATTTGGTTCATGTGTTCATCCAAAATGACTTGTTATTCAAGTGACAAAACACCAACTTCATCTCTTAGATTCTCCCTACTCAAGAATGATCTTAAGGAGTTCTTAGACATTTTAGAAATCATGCAATGTTCTATACAACCCATATTTGAATTGATTTTGAAGATTCTCCTTGGAACTATGTGAAAAATTTCCATGAAGTTAGGTAAAAAATCTGCCTAACTAGGGCAAAATTTCACTAAGTCTTTTTTAGTTCATGAGCATGTATTCATAAAATTATAACTTGAGATCCAAGCACTTTTGGAAGAAGTTGTACAAAGAAAAGTTGTAGATTTCATGGATATCTACAACTTTCATGTTGGAAGTTTCCTTTGAATAATCTTGCATCATAATGAAAAAATTTGCTCAAAGTTATGAAAAAATAAGAAATTTTTGACACTTTGAAAAATTTCTAAGTTTAGAAATTTTGACTTTTCAAAATGAAATCTTGATTTCTTTATTTCTTAATGATTAAGTTTACTATTTTGACATGTTTTGATGAATTGTGATCTTTGGTGCTTAAATTTGACCAAAAAGTCAAAGTTTGACTTTTCAGTATACATTTAACTTTTGATTAGTTGACTGCAAAATTCATCTGTCGATCCAATGGATTTGCAAAGTTTTGAATCATTTCATTAGGTAAAAATGATGCAATTTTACTCTTGAGATCATGCCTTAAACCAATTGACCATTTTCTAGGTCAAAAATCAGAAATTGCCCTTTCCAAGTCAAAACCCAAATTTTGACCATTTTTCCCTTTTGGAGATTTGATCAAATTTCTTGAGGAATTGTGGTCCAAACTTGATCAAATGATACATATGAGTCTAAAGTGTTGATGTGGATAAAAAATTATGAAGTTTGACTGTAAATTGGCCATAGTTGACTTTTCCCCCAATACAATTGATTTTTAGGTAAACTGCTCAATTGACTGATCCAAAGTGTGATCAAAGGCTTTAAACTTGACATGAGTAATCTTGGGGGTCCATAATGGTCCATGAAAGTAATATGAAGAATTGATAGTTCAAAAATCCTTGTTCAAACTTAAACCTTAATTTTGGTCATCAGTGCCTATGGAGATGTCTTGAGCTGATCAAACCCTAGTGCAGTCTTGAGCCTAAGGAGATCTTGTGAGAAAATTCTTGATAACTGAGAGGTCAAATTTTGGGGTACAACAACGTCATTTCTTTCCACATAGATAGCATGTAGTAGTAAAAGAAGGTTTTCCTTTGTTTTTTATCCTCTTTTTGTTTTTCATGCTTCATAAATCTTATGATTTTTTTAACAATCAACATTGTTTCATTATCAGCGTTTCGATTTTTTCTTCCCTAACCTTAAAAGATAAAATATTTGTCTTCTTCTCACCTTCATCATTTGTTAGTCTTTTCATCTCTATATCATGTTCCAGGAATTTAGCAAATAAAGTAGTCAAATCTATGAATGATAGATCCCTAGATTCAGAAATGACACTAATCTTAGGTTCCTAACTACGATTTAAGCATCTAAGAACTTTTACAACTAACTCCTCATTTTTCAAAACCTTCCCCATAGTTATCTTGTGATTCACAATCTGAATGAATTATTTTTACATATCTGTAATACGGTGGGAGAACTGACTTGGTTGTTTTGCGTTTGATCGCAAATGTTGCGGTTAGCAAGAGTCGCCACCGACTTTTCTTTTATCCAAAAGAAAAGGCTAAAAAAAACAGGAAAGACCTTTGATATGTTTTCTTGAGTTCGGAGAGTAGATTATAAAAAGGGAAGGTACTAGCACCCTTTTATCCATGGTTTTCCATGGGCTCTTAGTTACTTGGTAGATCAATCGCTTTTATTTTAAAATGTGCTTTGTTTGGTTTTTGAAAGTATTTTGTAAAGAGGCCTTTGTTTAGGAAAACTTTGTAATGATTCTCGTTCGTAAGCATGTATACAAAGTGTTTGATCTTTTGAAAATGTTTTCAATTTTGAAAGATGTTTTTGAAAGTGTTGATGTTTGTTTTGAAAATAGACAGGATGTTTTTGTTTTGAAATTGAGCAAGCAACTAGGAACATTATACCTACTCAAAAGTTTTTCATGTTCATCTCCTTTTTCCTTTGACATTGTTATCTTACCATTAGTTTGGTAAGTAACCTTATCTTTGGATGTAAAAGGGACGGGCGTGGGATATCGTATAACCATGATTAGCAATGTTGTAAGATATCTTAGCATTTTTCTTTAGGGACTGAGACCATTTTGAAAGGAAACATGGATAGTGTCATCGAGGGACTATGATCTCATATTTTTTCTTGTTTTTTCTAAGATGCCTCACATGCATAACATGGCCATTTTTGTAAGGCAACCAAGTGGATTTACCCTAGGGGTGTTTGTGTGCAAGTGTATTGATTTACGTGCTTGATTTGTCTTTGATTAGGGTTTGTTAAGCATTGCTTTTACTCTTTCCATACAAAACCATAATTACTAGCATTTGTATATAAAGCATTTAAATTGCAAAAAATAAAAATACTAAGCTATTACATGATTTAGGGGAAGGGGTGTACAAATTACAAATGGGGAATTGCAAAAAATTAAATCTAAATAAATATTACAACCATATTGAATTTGAATAAATATACTAAAATAAAATGCAAGAATGTAAATATAAAATGAAATGTGATTCTTTGTTTGTTTTTTTTATTAAAAGAGGGTTTTGACCTAATTAATTAAAATAAAATAATTAACTAAAAAAATAAGAAAATTAAGATTAAGTTAGTAAAATAAACTGATTTAAAGAAAAGTATTTTTAGGGTTTTTGTGAATTTAATTAAACTAGTAAATAAAAATAATTAAATAAAAATCCTAAATTCTAAATTGATTTTTATAAGAAAAATATAATAATATAAAGATCAAAATTAAATTATGTAAAGGAAATATTTTTGTTTTTTTTGTTCTTGTGAAGAAAAATCAACTAAATAAATAAAAATAATAAAAATTTAAATATTTTTTTGGATTTTTTATATTAATGAAAATAATAATAATAATAAAGAAAATGTGAAATAAAAAAAAATAAAATAAGAAGATAAAATAAAAATATAAAAGAAAAATAAATGGGCCAGGAGTGTAAACAGCAAGGCAGGGGGGTTAGAACATAGCAAAAAATAAAGCCCAAACAAATGGAGGCCCAGGCGCTGCAAAAGTAAAAAAAAAAGTGAGAAAATGTGAAAAAATGCAAAAGGCAGCGCGCTGAGGTTCAAACCCATGACCTCTTGGTTACCAGCACGCTGCCTTGCCACTGGGGTGGCTATACATCTGTTAACTTATGTCAAACTATAAATATATATTAGAAACTGCTTCTTGAAGACAAACTTCATCTTCAACCTCGCACCTGGCTAGACCACCTACATCTTGCTCATTTCTCATCCATTTGCAAAAGTGTAAACATGAATCTTGTGGCAAATTTCCTCACGATTTCAGAAATGTAAAGCATTAAAACTATAGATTAAAGACAAACATGAATTTTAATGGCCCTAATCTTAACCCTAACTTTTCCAGAAATTTCAATTTTAAAATTCTCTAAGCTCAAGCAACATAAATGAAAATTATGGATATGGTTAGCTTCAGGGCAATGATATCTACATTTTTCATTCACAAATTAAACATTAATGATGCTTGTATGAAGAGATCCCAGTTAAGGAAACTTACCTCAAAACTGGAAATCATATACTGAGTTTGAGCACTCCTCAAGGTGTTGTGATGATCAGAATAGCTCCACTGAGGTCCCAGGAAGCTAATGCAATGTTTAGTTTGTACTAGAGATTGTTGAATCGTGTTGGAGAAGTCCAAGTGCATAGCTCTATTTTTGAAAATGGAGGATGGTGTTAATGGTGTTACAGTCTTGTACCAGTGTGTGGGATGAGTTCTAAATTATGTTTAGAAGCTTTAGGAACCAAAAGGCTTGAAAACGCACGACGGAGATGTGAGTTTCAAACTTTTGGTCAGCTTATGAAGGAATGGAAGTATGTGCTACAACTCTAAGTTCTTGAGAGTTTTTGGGCTTTTGTATGCGTGTGTTTTGATGCAAAAATATTGTGCATAAGTAATGAGAATGTTTGAGTGCTTGAGAGGGTCAGAAGTACAAGCTCTAGATTGATTGCTATGTTACTTGATTTTGAAGAAAAGTGAAAGTATGGTTCCAAGATGAAGTACAAGCATGGGCTGAGTGATTGTGAGACTTGAGATTAACTTCTTTTGAGTTATATGTCATGTATGATCATAAGAAAACCATTACAAGGCTCAAGAATAAGTTTTGTCTATAAAGCTACTTTTTCAAAATGACATTGTGCACTTTCTTCCTAAAATGGACATAAAGCATGGGTATTGCATTGAATGCTTGAGTTGAAGCCTCTAACAGTTGTGAAAGCATTTAATTATGGAGTGCCTAACAAGTTTTAGGCCTGCAAAGCAAAGATTATGCAGCATAGGTTTGAGATTTGAATTTTGTTCATCACAAAATTTGCCTTGTAAAACAACTTGAAACCCCAACTTATGGCCTTCTATTCTCCTTGCTCACAAATTATCTCAAGAAGTTCTTAAACTTTTTAGAAAGCTTGTAATATTCTCTACAACCCCTCTTTGAATTACTTTTGCAAAATCCAAATGGAACTATGTGAAACTTGGGTCAGAAGTTAGGTCAAAATCCTGACCTAAAAGGCTCAAAATTTCACTAAGTGTTTAGTTTCAAGACCATGACTTCATGGATTAGTAACTTGAGATCCAAGCACTTATAGGAGAGGTTGTGTAAATCAATGTTGTAGATCTCATGGATATCTACAACTTTCATGTTGAAAGTTTCTTTTGAATAATCTTGCATCATGGTGAAAAATTGGCTCAAAGTTGTGAAAAAACATGAAGTTTTTAACACTTAGAAAAATCTCTAAGTTTGAAAACTTTGACTTTTCAAAATGAAATCTTTACTTTTTGATTTCTTGATGAACAAGTTCCATATTTTGACATGTTTTGATGAATTGTGATTTTTGACACTTGATTTTGACCAAAAAGTCAAAGTTTGACTTTTCAGTATACAATTGACTTTTGATCAGTTGACTGAAAATCAACTATCAATCCAATTGATCTTGAGCAATCTTTTGAGTCATGACATTAGGTCAAAATGATGCAATTGAACTCTTAAGATCATGCCTCAAACCAATTAACCATTTTCTAGGAAAAAAATCAGAAATTGTCCTTTCTTAGTCAAAACCCTAATTTTGACCATTTTGCCCTTTTGATGATTTAGTCTAATTTCTTGAGGATTTATGGTACAAGCTTGATCAAGTGATACATATGAGTCCATATTGTTGATATGGGTAAAAAATTATGAAGTTTGACTGTAAATTGGCCACAGTTGACTTTTTTCTCCAATACAGTTGATGTTTAGGTCAACTGGTCAATTAATTGGGCAAAAATGTGACCCAAGGCTTGAAAATTGACATGAGTAATCATGGGGGTCCATAATGGTCCATGAAAGTCATATGAGGAATTGAAAGTTCAATTATCCTTGTGCAATCTCAAACTCTAATTTCAGTCATCAGTGCTTAAGGAGGTGTCTTGAGCTGATCAAACCTTGTGCAGTCTTGAACCAACGGAGATCTTGTGAGAAAATATTTGATAAATGAGAGGGAAAATTTTGGGGTACAACAGCTGCCCCTATTCAATCTTATTAAACCTGAAGAGTTAGATTGGTGGATCCGCCATTCATGACTTGAAGGTGAAAGATGATTGGACACTAGAGTGCCCAGAAATTTGCACTCGATGATGTGGTGGTTGATGGTGTAGGGAATGGGCTTAAAGATTCCATTTGGAGAGATGATGGAAAGTTATTGGAGATGTTCTTACAGATGCCATCCAAAAATGATTGTTGGCAGGAATGGAAGAAGTGTCAGAATAAATCTCTGGTTGATTTATACTGAAATAGTGGATGTGTTAGGTTGAATACTAGAATAATATCCATAAATGGATTGTATTTGACTCGTATCTGAAACTGAAACTGAATGAGTATCATAATGGAATCCGTATCTGGAGCGTATCTGAACTGTATCTGAAAGCTGAATCTGAATGAGTATCAAAATGGCGTCCGTATCTGGAGCATGTCTGAACTGTATTTGAAAGCTGAATCTGAATGAGTATCAGAATGGCATCCGTATCTGGAGCAAATCTGAACTGTATCTGAAAGATGAATCTTAATGAGTATCAGAATGGCATCCGTATCTGAACTGTATCTGAAATCTGAATCTGAATGAGTATTAGAATGGCGTCCATATCTGGAGCGTATCCGAACTGTATCTGAAAGCTGAATGAGAAGAAACACGTGCAGGATTGCTTCAGCTGGTCGTGTAGATGATTGTCCTGGCTTGTTTCAGATATTAATCTCTAACCTTTTGCAAATTGTTGATGATATCCATCTACTGACTAATGTTTCCTGAAGAGATGAAAGATTAGTTGTATGTAATGTCATGATGTATGAAATGCATTGTATAATGATGTTCTCTAAAAAATGAATGAGATTATGTTGTATGTATTCGTGTTTTCAATGCTACAACATATGGATGCGATGTATGGGCATGTAAGCTATTCTGCTGTAATACTTTAGGGAAAATAAATCCCTGACGACTGCTGGGGATATGGAGTGTAAGTCTTCATGTTTTAAAGTGCTGATGAGTTGATGAGCTTCTATTTGTTAGATAAATAAACTCTGTTGTAAGGGAAACACCGTGTATTGCTTGTGAAATCCTGTTGAGGAATCTTGACAAATTGGGAGACTTCTACTGAGGAGTGATAACTAGAAGTTTTGTTCCGTCAGGGATGTGAGAGAGCTTGATATCATTAAGCTGCACACTGTGGGGGATTTTATGGAATAGTCTAAAGACATTATCCTATTTCTTAAAGCCATTAGTGGTTGTCTTTCTATTTTTCTATTCCCTTTTTTTTTTGTTCATTTGTAAATAGTAGTTACATTCAAATACATATGTTCAAAAATAAATCATTGGACATTTTTGTAAACAAAACACAGAAATAAGGAAAAACAGATAGTTTTGCACTTTCAAAGGAATATTTTTGTATTAACTTTGAATAAGTATTTTTGTACAATGAGACGATCATTCTAGTAAGAGAATGTGGTCATAAAAAATGAAAATTTCTTATAAAGAAAAGATAGCTATGTTCAATAATCCCATGGGGTTCCCATTTTGCTATAACCTTCGTGTCTCTGAGCGTCTTGTCCACTTGCTGCCTAGTCTGAAGTTGATTGGATTGATTAGTACCGTTCGTTTGTCAGCCGAAGTTAAAGGTTGTCTGTAAGGTGATCCAACGGGACATAGTCATACGCTTTAATTCCCTAACTTTTGCCTGGACAGCCCTTTCGGGTTTTCAGTCCACCGGGATACCTTTTTTGCCCAAGTCGCCCTTTCGGGTTTGCAACTTGCCGGGTGTACAATTTTTTTTGTTTTATCCCTAATTTTTTCCCGAACCTTTTTTGTTCACCGGGATTCCCTTGTTTTGCCTAGGTGTGTCAACCTAACGGGTCTCTTATGCATAGTATCTTTTGACTATGTCTGCGTTCATAGGGTGTGGAAGGTCGTCGCCATCCATAGTGATCAAGATCATTGCTCCACCAGAGAATATGCTTTTGATCACAAATGGTCCTTCGTATGTAGGAGTCCATATTCCCCTGGGATCACCTTGTGGTAATATGATACGCTTGATTATCAAGTCACCAACCTGATATACCTGACGTCTGACCTTTTTGTTAAAGGCTTTGATCATTTATTTTTGGTACATCTAGCCATGACAGACAGTCGTGAGCCTTTTCTCATCAATTAGGTTCAACTGGTCAAGTTGAGTCTAGATCCAATCCTCTTCATTCAACCCCGCATCCATCATGATTCTCAGAGAAGGGATCTGGACCTCAATAGGCAAGACAGCTTCCATGTCGTATACCAGAGAGTAAGGTGTTAACTATATTGATGTGCGCGCCGTGGTACGGTAATTGTGGAGAGCGAAGGTAGCATCTCATGCCAGTCCTTGTAGGTTACTGTCATTTTTTGTATGATCTTTTTGATGTTCTTATTTCTTGCTTCGACAACACCATTCATCTTTGGCTGGTAAGGAGAAGAATTGTGGTGCTGGATCTTGAATTGCATGCACAGTGCGATGATCATAGTATTGTTGAGATCCATACCATTGTCTGTGATTATTCTCTATGGGATGCTGTACCGGCAAATGAGATTATGTTTGATGAAACGGGCCACAACATTCTTGGTAACGGAAGCAAAAGAAGCTGCCTCAACCCACTTCGTGAAATAGTCAATGGCCACCAAGATGAAGCAGTGTCCATTAGAAGTTGTAGGTTTGATTTCTCCAATCATATCGATGCTCCACATCGCGAATGTCCAGGTAGCAGTCAGGATATTCAGAGGAACTGGAGGTACATGCACTTTTCAGCATAGATCTGACACTTATGACAGGTTCGTGAATGTTGATAGAAATTTGCTTCCATGGTAGACTAGTAATACCCCTCCTGTAGGATTTTCTTAGCCATCGTATGTCCACTGGAATGGGTGCCAGAAGTGCCTTCATGTAGATCATCCATGATCTTTTCTGCCTCAACCTTGTTTACACAACAGAGCAAAACAGAGTCATGGTTGCGTTTGTAAAGGATGTCATTACTGATGAAGAACTTAGCAGAGAATCTCCTTAAGAACTTATTATCGTTGACTGAAGCTCCTTCCGGATACTCTTGAGCCTCGAGATACCTCTTAACTTCATGGAACCAAGGCTGGTCCACTACTTCATCAATATTGATCTTGTGACAGTAAGCTGGTTCATCTATCCGTTCAATGGTGATCTGGGGAGCCTCGTTACCCCACTTGAGTTTAAACATGGATGACATTGTGGCTAGCGCGTCTTCTAGTTGATTTTCCTCTCGTGGAAAATGCTCAAAGGTAATTTCCTCGAAATGTGGGATTAATGTCAACACATGTTCTTTGTAGTGGGTGGGGTTAGGGTGCTTAGTGTCCCATTCTCCTTTGATCTGACTGATGACCTAGGCTGAATCTACCAATACACTTAAGGACTTGATCCCCAAATCTATGGCAGCTTTGAGACCAAAAATGCACGCTTCGTATTCTGCAATGTTATTTGTACAGTTGAAGCAGAGTCTTGTGGTGAAGGGAGTATGACATCCTTCAGAGGAAATAAGTACAACACCAATTCCATTGCCGAGTGTGTTAGACGCCCCATCAAAAACCAGGGTCCATCGGGATCCTTGTTCAGGTCCGTCATATGGTCTGAGTTCTTCACAATTGTTTACCATCTTGATGTCTTCATCCGGGAATTCGAACTTCGTGGACTGATATTCATCCACAGCTTGATAAGCAAGGTGATCGACTAGTACACTGCCTTTTATTGCTTTTTGGGTAGTGTACTGAATGTCGTATTCAGTCAGGATCATTTTCCATCTTGCTATTCTCCTAGAGAGGGCAGGCTTCTCGAATATGTATTTTATTGGATCCATCTTGGATATCAATAAGGTAGTATGGGTCAGCATATACTGTCTTAGCCGGCGAGCATCCCATGCCAGAGCGTAACAAGTGTTCTCGAGCAGTGAATATCTTGTTTCACAGTCGGTAAACTTTTTGCTCAGGTAGTAAATAACATGTTATTTTCATCCACACTCATCATGCTGCCCCAACACACACCCCATTGAATTTTCCAGAATAGTTAGATACATGATCAAGGGTCTTCCCTCGACGGGAGGTATTAAAACAGGAGGCTCTTGTAGGTACTCTTTGATTTTGTCGAAGGCGGCTTGGCATTCATCATTCCATTTGACTACTTGATCTTTCTTCAGTAATTAGAAGATTGGTTCACAAGTAGCTGTTAAGTGAGAATTGAATATGGCAATGTAGTTTAGCCGTCCTAAGAATCCTCTAACATCCTTCTCGGTGCGAGGAGCAGGAATTTCTTATATTTCTTTTACCTTGGCAGGATCTACTTCGATGCCTTTACCGCTGATGACAAAGCCTAGGAGTTTACCAGACCTCACCCCAAATGTGCATTTATTCGGGTTCAACCTCAGCTTGTATTTCTTTAGTCTCTCAAACAGTTTCTGCAAATGGTCAAGATGTTCCTCTTCAGTTTGAGATCTGGCTATCATGTCGTCCACATAGACCTCTATTTTTTGATGTATCATGTCGTGAAACAGAGCTACCATGGCATGTTGATAGGTTTCCCCAGCATTCTCCAACCCGAATGGCATAACCTTGTAACAGATTATGCCCCAGTGTGTGACGAAGGTCACTTTCTCCATGTCTCAGGTGCCATTTTGATTTGATTGTAGCTTGAGAAGCCATCCATAAATGAGAACACTTTATGTTGTGCGGTATTGTCAACCAGAATATCGATGCGGGGAAGTGGGAAATCATCCTTAGGGCTTGCCATATTCAAATCTCTATAGTCCATACACATATGTACTTTGTCGTCCTTTTTAGCCACTGGAACAACATTGGCGACCCATTGTGGATAGGAGGTGACGGCCAAGAATCCGATGTTGAATTGTTTCATGACTTCAGCCTTAATCTTCTCTGACATGTCTGGTCACTCGCGATAGGCTTTTTGTTTTATCGGAGGGAAGTCTTCTTTTGTTGGTAGACGATGTACCACGATATCAGCATCAAGTCATGGCATGACTTTGTACGACCAGGCAAATACCTCAACATAATCATGTAGCAACTGAGTTAGACGCTTCTTGACACTGGCTTCTAGATTGGCACCCACCTTGACTTCTTTCTTGTCCTCTTCAGTACCTAGGTTAACTCTGTCCACTGGTTCTTCGTGGGGCTGTATGGTCCTTTCTTCTTGCTGTAGTAACTTGGAAAGTTCCCCTGGCACTTCACAATCTTCCTCACCTTCATCTTCGGCTTGGTAGATTATATTTTTAGAGTCACAAAAGGCCATAGTAGAATTTTCACCCATGGGATCCCGAATGGATGTAGATCTGCATTTTGAATGTGAGTGTGTGTAAGAGTATAACTATCTTTAAAAGAAATAAAAGTTTAAAAATAAATACAAAGAGCGTAAAGTTTGTATGCAAAAACGTCCATGTTTCATTGATGACATATGAAAATGAGGTAACAACCCTTACAAATTGACCGTTGTGCCTCAAGTAAGACACGAGGTTTTAAAACTCTGAATTGTTTATTTATTACAGGTCCAACAAAAATTTAAAGATAATTACTATTGGATAAAAGTAATTGGGACAAAATATTTAGCTTCCCAGTGGCTAAGTCCTCCATTGATGGTTGGGAAAATCCAATCTTCTAGTCCATAATTGTCATCATCCTCCACTGTGTTGACTCCGTGGTTGTTGATCCTCAAAGGTGGTCCCCTGGAACGAGCACGACGTATAGCTTTCTGGGCTCCTGATGTGAAACCCAAACCAAATTTGCCAGATTTGTAAGGGATATATAGGAGTTGGCCCCAAATAGTGCATCCACCTTCTTCGATCACTGCCTTGGCATCTTTCAGAGAAGACATCTTTAGCGGAGGCCTTGTAATCTTCGGGACTTGGGAAATAGTCTTGGTTACTGCCACGGTTTGTGGGACTTCCTTGAAATGCTGAAACAGAGTTTCAATGAATTCACCATCCAATTCCATGTATCTGAAGGAGTTCAAGTGACTGACCATATATTCCTCTTCTCCATGGATAGTAACGATTTTCCCCTCGGTTGGATATTTCAGCATTTGATGTAATGTAGAGGTAACGGAACCAGCGTTGTGAATCCATGGTCGGCCCAATAAGCATGAATAGGAAGGGCGAATGTCCATCACGTAAAAAGTTGAATTAAAGGTTTGAGTTCCAACCTTAATGGGGATGTCCACCTCCCTATGCACCATTCTCTTTGAACCGTTGAAGGCCCTTACCACTATGTTGTTGAGATTTAAGGTCAAACCTTCACAGCCGAGTCTATCAAGAGCATTCTTAGGCAGCACATTCAAAGACGAACCGGTATCAACCAAGACATGGGATAAAGTTGTGCCCCTGCTATCGACAGAGACATGCAACGCCTTGTTGTGCTTCCTCCCTCTAGGTGTCAAGTCAGCATCAGAAAAGCCTAAACCATTGTCAGCGGTTAAAATGGCTACACATTCTTGGAACTGATCAGCAGAGGTTTCTTGTGGCACATGGGCAGTTTTATGGAACTTCACCAAGGCCTTCGCATGAGCTTCAGAGCACAATAATAAATCCAACATGGAAATATTTGACGGAGTCTGTCCTAGCTGTTTGACTACGTTGTAGTCTCTTCTCTTTATAATTTTCGGAATTTCTTCCACCTCTTTTTGGGAGGCCTCTAGGATAGATACTGATTGTGCCTTCATCTGGACAGGCTCAACCAAAATTCCTTTTCCCCGAGTCTCGGTTGACTCGGTGGTAGGAGTGTCAGTAGGGGTAACCATATGGATTGTAGTAGTAGTAGTAGTGTCAACAGGAACAAAAACATGGATGATCACATGACCGGTAACAGCTTTCGGAAGAGCAATCTCAGGAGAGAATACTCTACCACTTCGGGTTATCTTGATGGTTCCTGCAATATTGCTGATGTCGGGGTCAGCCTTCTTAAAAATTGAGTCTTCATCAGCCAGCCAATCCTGCTTGACACCATGATAGTAGACATCACCCCCAAATTCCAGGGGACAGTTTTATCTGATGAGTACGGGATCGGCCTTGGCATATTAATTATCAGTGGAGCCACTTTAGGAACTGATGTAGTCCTAACGGGTCTTTTGGTGGAGACCCTGGAAGGATTGGAGGAAATGGTTACTATTGAAACATCTTTTTAAGCAATGATTGGAACGAGAGTCTTTTCAAAAAAAATCTCTTTGTCATCCATTAGGGGTTGGACACCTGCTTTCAATAAATGACAACCAGTTGGTAGGGATGAACAGAGGTGGCAACTTTTGTCACATCCCGGAAATAAACCGGCCCTCAATAGGTTCCTCTTGACAGTCAGGAGAGGAGTAATAAGTTCATCAATATCAGTAACAAACATATCATCTCCAATAGCATTAACATCATGGCCATGCTTGGTCATAGGAGCGGTGATAACATTTGGGATCTCAAGAGCATCAAATTCAATTTCTTTTTCTTAAAGAATGTCTTGCACCTTGTTTTTCAAAGCCCAACAGTTGTTGGTATCATGGCCTGGGCTTTCTAAATGGCAAGCACAACGAGCATTAGGATGGTAATGAGGAGAGATTGTGTTGGGATTCTTTGGAGCTTCCTTCAAGGTTACCAGATTAGATCTCAACAAATGTGGCAGGACTTGAGATAGTGTCATATTAATTCAGGTAA
Source organism: Vicia faba (assembly GCA_948472305.1). NCBI lineage: Eukaryota > Viridiplantae > Streptophyta > Magnoliopsida > Fabales > Fabaceae > Vicia > Vicia faba. Next base: position 1,095,067,559 of record OX451739.1, read on the forward strand.
ATTGTCATAATGGTCTTTCTGTTCTTGGTTGGTTGCTCCTTTGTTGAGTAGGTACAAGTTTAGGGATCATGACAACCCCTACCATTGAACGAAGTTCAGTTCTATCTTTATTTCTTTAAGGATATACATCACCAACTTCTTTTTTCCTGATAAATGGTTTTCTTACATCAACGGAGGATGCGTCTTTTTGAATCTTCCCACTCTTAATCCCAGCTTCCACTCTTTCTCCGGTCAAGATTAATTCAGTGAAGTCTGCTGAGGAGCTTCCAATTAGATGATTGAAGAAAGGACCGGACAGGGTGCCCAAAAACATATCCACTAGCTCTCTTTCAGACAGGGGAGGATGAACTCTTCCTAATAAGCCCCTCCATTTCTGAGCTTAGTCTTTGAAACCTTCACTTGAAATCATAGCCATACTCTAGAGTTGAGCACGAGGGGAGCAAGATCTGCATTGTACTGATACTGTTTATAAAAAGCAGCGACAAGGTCTTCCCAATTATGAATATTGGATCTTCCTAGTTGATAGAACCAATCTAGCTGAGTCCTAGATAGTCTGTCTTGAAAGAAGTAGACCCACAAATCTCTGTCAGCAGTGTGAGCTGTATCTTCCTCACATAAGATTGGAGATTCATCTTGGGGCACGAAACCCCTTCGTACTTAGAAAATACTGGTGCTTTGAACTTTGGTGGAATAAAAATCCCAGACACCAAACCCAGCTCTTCAAAGTCAAGCCCGAGCACTTTTTGAATTTCCATTGCACTTAGACGTTCTTCTAGATGTTTGTATTTTTCGTCGGCCGGGGGATATTACTCTTCAGAGTAATCCTCTTCTTCTTCCTCTTCAGATTCTGGCTTGGCAGTTGCTTCCTTGCCTTTCCCTTCTTGATTGCCTTTTTCACCAGATGATGTTGCGAAGTCTAAGATATTTCTGGCTGCCCCTGTGAACCTTCTTCCAAGATTCAAAACACTGGTTGCTTTCGCTGCTTTCTTTTTCTTTTCTTCAATCAGCAAAGTTTTCAAATCATCTTGTCCTTTGGCTAGAGTCAAGAACATCTGTTGAAACTGATCATTCTGCACCTGGAGGTCTTTTACTGTCTGCTCGAGATCCATCTTACTGAAATAAACAGTATAAAGATGAGGAGGCTTTTTGTAAGAAACCTGCTTATGTTATGATAAATGGAGATGCATATGCAATGATTTCAAGGAAATTGGAGATTTAAATTTGCTTTAGACCAAAAAGGACACACGTTATATTAATAAATCAAAGTTTGATTACATCATGCCTCTTTTAGGCTTACAAAGAAATACAAAAAACTCTAAGATAAAAAATTTGTATGCATCCTTTGGTGCGATGTAGGCGTTCAGACTCTGCTCCTCATGAAGTTGCTTGGTGAGTTCCAAAACCTACTTCTCGCTGGAGTAGAATTAGGCCTCGAAAGTATATCCCTCCCCTTTAAGATGTATCCAATCCCTTTGCAAGTCTTAGAGAGAGGTAGACATATCAGGATGTAGGATGGTGTATGGAACATCTCCTTCCACAACAGGATCTATGATAACCAGGAGAATGGAGGGGTAAGGAATTATAATACTTTGAGCACGAGCTCGTACCTATTTTAGGTAAGGCTCAAGAGGGATGTAATTCTTGTGACCCAATGTCTTGCTATCTACCTTGTTCAACATCCTCCAAGCTCGGATAAACCTCTGGAGGTGACCTTGATCGTCGTTCTCGTAGTCAAATACCAAACCTTGAATAAGCATCTCATGTGGGCCATCCCTTCGGGCATAACCAAATTGTCTTAAGGCAAAACAGGGGTTGTAGGTGATACCTCCTCTAATTCCAAGTAAAGGGACATTAGGGAATTCTCCACAACGGTCGACGATAGTAACATTCTCTATAGATCGGGAACACCAATGAATGTCTGACTGTTTGAGCGTCATCAACCTATGTGACCACCTTGAACCTTGCTCCTTCTTCAATACAGATTGGGGAATATGAGAAATAAACCATCTTGCCAAAATAGGAGTACAACACATAAGGATACCTCTTTTCCTCATAGTACGAGTGTGAAAAGAATGTAAGATGTCTTCTAGAAAGGTAGGCACTGGGTTACGAGACATGGAGATTTTGACGGTGTTCACATCTATGAGTTGGTCAGGATTTGGAAACAAAAACATCCCATAGATGAAGAGAGCTACAATTTCCTCAAAAGCTTGCAAGTCTAAAGAGTTCCAACAATTTTGGGCTTTCTTAAACAAGAACTTGGCTAAGAAACCCTTGATGCCATTCCTTCTTTCCCAATTAGTTGTGATATCAGATGGTTGCAAGTGTAGAGCTTGAGCAATCTCTTCTGTATTTGGATCTCTTTCCGTACCGTTGAAAGGTAGTTGATTGAGAATGGGAATCCTCAAGAGTTGGGAGAATTCTTCCAAAGTTGCCACAAGTTGATAATCAGGAAATGTGAAGCAATGGTGTAGAGGATCAAAGAACTGGAAGAGCACCTTCAACATGTCCTCAACAGTGTTGGAGGTCATCAAGTTTAGTAGGCAACCATGTCTTAAGGTAAATGGAGAGTTTTCAGGAACCCTTGATGCTAGCTCTTTAAATCGAGGAGGTATCCTTACAAGGTTGACTTGAATGGTTTTCCTGCGAATAGAATTCATGTCCTACAAAATAGAACAAAGATAAATCCCAAGATCCTTGAAATGGTTAGTGAGTATGAGTATGATGTTATGATGTTTATGATGTTATGTACAAGTAAATATATACAAACAAAACAAACAAATCCTTAGGTTTAGGCTTGCATGGAGTCTCATTACTAAGTACCCTCTTGAAGTTTAGTTGGCTCAAACATGTCCTAGCAATAGTAATCGGGTTCTAAGGAGCTCAATATCACTGGTTTGTTTCCTTGGGCATTGTTTCAGTGCAAGCCTCTTTAATGGCGACCGAAATATCCCAAAAAACCAAACCTCAATGAGTGTAGTATCGAGTATCTACCAACTTCAGACTTCACAAAAGTCGGTCATCTCACTATGTCCTAATGGCCAAGTTGGTCAAGTAAAGGTTCTAGAAATTAATTAGTGCTTCATGATATCACTCAGCGGCCCCATATTCTCCTTTACTACTCAAGGGCTACCGGTACCCACAAATATGTCACACTAACTTAACTATTTCTTAGACCATGTCAGTATACCCCGCACAGTTTCCACAACGTATTGCTACTTACCTATAAGGTATCCTAAATACGGGTAGAGATTTTAAACCCAAACAAAGAACCAAAAATGTAAAGCAAGCAAATCAAACAATGAAAGCAAGTAAATGTGATATAACCCTAAAGTAACCCCACTTTAAGAATATTTCCCCAGCAGAGTCGTCAGTTCTGTGACGGTGGGAGAACTGACTTGGTTGTTTTGCATTTTATCGCAAATGTTGCGGTAAGCAAGAGTCACCACATACTTTTCTTTATTCCAAAAGGAAAGGCTGAAAAGAACAGTAACGACCTTTGATATGTTTTCTTGAGTTCGGGGGGCATATTATAAAAAGGGAAGGTATTAACACCCTTTTTATCTATGGTTTTCCATGGGCTCTTAGTTACTTGCTATATCACTTGCTTTTGTTTGAAAATGTGCTTTGTGTGGTTTTTGAAAGTATTTTGTAAAGAGGTTGTTGTTTAGGAAAACTTTGTAATGATTCTCGTTCGTAAGAATGTATACAAAGTGTTTGATCTTTTGAAAATGTTTTCAAGTTTGAAAGAAGTTTTTGAAAGTCTTGGTGTTTGTTTTGAAAATAGCAAGGATGTTTTTGTTTTGCAATTGAGCAAGCAACTAGGAACATTCTACCTACTCAAAAGTCTTTCATGTTCATCTCCTTTTTCCTTTGACATTTTTATCTTACCATTGGTTTTGTAAGTAACCCTATCTTTGGAATTAAAAGTGATGGGCGTGGGTCATCGTATAACCATGATTAACAATGTTGTAAGATATCTTAGCATTTTTCTTTAGGGACTAAGACCATTTTGAAAGGCAACATGGATAGCGTCATCGAGGGACTATGATCTCATATTTTTTGCTTGTTTTTGCTAAGATACCTCACATGCATAACATGACCATTTTTGTAAGGCAACCAAGGGGATTTACCCTAGGGGTGTTTGTGTGCAAGTGTATTGATTTACGTTCTTGATTTGTCTTTGATTAGGGTTTGCTAAACATTGATTTTAATCTTTCCATACAAAACCCTAATTACTAGCATTTGTATATAAAGCATTTAAATTGCAAAAAATAAAATACTAAGCTATTACATGATTTAGGGGAAGGGGTGTACAAATTACAAATGGGGAATTGCAAGAAATTAAATCTAAATAAATATTACAACCATGTTGAATTTGAATAAATATACTAAAATAAAAATGCAAGAATGTAAATATAAAATGAAATGTGATTCTTTGTTTGTTTTTTTTATTAAAAGAGGGTTTTGACCTAATTAATTAAAATAAAATAATTAACTAAAAAATAAGAAAATTAAGATTAAGTTAGTAAAATAAATTGATTTAAAGAAAAGTATTTTTAGAGTTTTTGTGAATTTAATTAAACTAGTAAATAAAAATAATTAAATAAAAATCCTATATTCTAAATTGACTTTTATCAGAAAAATATAATCATATAATGATCAAAATTAAATTACCTAAGTATTTTGAAAAAAAGGTAAATTAAATTAGGTAAAGGAAATATTTTTGTTCTCATGAAGAAAAATAAACTAAATAAATATAAATAATATAAATATAATTTTTTTTTTTGGATTTTTTATATTAATGAAAATAATAATAATAATAATAATAATAAAGAAAATGTGAAATAAAAAAAAAAGATAAAATAAAATAACAAAAGAAAAATAAATGGGCCAGGAGTGTAAACATCAAGGCAGGGGGTTAGAACATAGAAAAAAATAAAGCCCAAACAAATGGAGGTCCAGGCGCTGCAAAAGTCAAAAAAATGTGAGAAAATGTGAAAAAATGCAAAAGGCAGCGCGCTGAGGTTCGAACCCATGACCTCTTGGTTACCAACGCGCTACCTTACCACTGGAGTGGCTATACATCTATTAAATTATGTCAAACCATAAATATATATTAGAAATTGTTTCCTGAAGACAAACTTCATCTTCAACCTCGCGCCTGGTCAGACCACCTGCATCTTGCTCATTTCTCATCCATTTGCAAAAGTGTAAACATGAATCTTTTGGCAAATTTCCTCACGATTTCAGAAATGTAAAGCATTAAAACTATAGATCAAAGACAAACATGAATTTTAATGGCCCTAATTTGAACCCTAACTTTTCCAGAAATTTCAATCTTAAAATTCTCTAAGCTCAAGCAACATAAATGAAAACTATGGACATGGTTACCTTCAGGGCAATGATATCTACATTTTTCATTCAAAAATTACACATTAATGATGCTTGTATGAAGAGTTTCAAGTTAAGGAAACTTACCTCAAAAATGGAAATCGTATTCTGAGTTTGAGCACTCCTCAAGGTGTTGTGATGATCAGAATAGCTCCACTGAGGTTCCAGGAAGCTAATGCAATGTTTAGGTTGTACATGAGATGGATGAATCGTGTTGGAGAAGTCCAAGTGCAAAACTCTGTTTTTGAAAATGGAGGATGGTGTTAATGGTCTTACAGTCTTGTAACAGGGTGTGGGATGAGTTCTAAATGATGTTTATAAGCTTTAGGAACCAAAAGGCTTGAAAACGCACGAGGGAGATGTGAGTTTCAAACTTTTGGTCAGGTTATGCAAGAATGGAAGTATGTGTTACAGCTCTGAGTTCTTGAGAGTTTTTGGGCTTGTGTATGTGTGTGTTTTGATGCAAAAATCTTGTGTATAAGTAATAATAATGTTTGAGTGTTTGAGAGGGTCAGAAGTACAAGCTCTAGACTGATTGCTATGTTACTTGATTTTGAAGAAAAGTGAAAGTATGGTTCCGAGATGAAGTACAAGCATGGGCTGAATGATTGTGAGGCTTGAGACAAACTTCTTTTGAGTTATAAGCCGTGTATGATCAGAAGAAAACCATTGCAAGGATCAAGAAAAAGTTTTGTGTATAAAGCTACTTTTTCAAAATGGCATTGTGCACTTTCTTCCTAAAATGGACATAAAGCATGGGCATTGCATTGGATGCTTGAGTTGAAGCCTATAACAACTGTGCAAGCATTTAATTATGGAGTTCCTAACAAGTTTGAGGCCTGAAAATCAAAGATTATGCAGAATAGGTTTGAGATTTGAATTTTGTTCATCACAAAATTTGCCTTGTAAAATAACTTGAAACCCCAACTTCTGGCCATCGATTCTCCTTGCTCACAAATTATCTCAAGGAGTTCTTGGACTTTTTAGAAATCTTGTAAGGTTCTCTAAAACCCCTAATTGAATCACTTTTGCAAAATCCAAATGGAACTATGTGAAACTTGGGTCAGAATTTAGGTCAAAATCTTGACCTAAAATGCTCAAAATTTTACTAAGTGTTTATTTTCAAGACCATGACTTCATGTATTAATAACTTAAGATCCAAGCATTTATAGGAGAATTTGTGTAAAGAAATGTTGTATATCTTATGGATATCTAAAACTTTCATGTTGAAAGTTTCTTTTGAATCATCTTGCATCATGGTGAAAAATTGGCTCAAAGTTGTGAAAAAACATGAAGTTTTCAACACTTAGAAAAATTTCTAAGTTTGAAAACTTTGACTTTTCAAAATAAAATCTTGAATTTTTGATTTCTTGATGAACAAGTTTCATATTTTTACATGTTTTGATGAATTGTGATTTTTGACACTTAATTTTGACCAAAAAGTCAAAGTTTGACTTTTCAGTGTACAATTGACTTTTGATCAGTTGATTGAAAATCAACTATCAATCCAATTGATCTTGAGCAATGTTTTGAGTCATGACATTAGGTCAAACTATGCAATTGAACTCTTAAGATCATGACTCAAACCAATTAACCATTTGGTAGGCCAAAAATTAGAAATTTCCCTTTCTCAATCAAAACCCTAATTTTGACCATTTTGCCCTTTTGATGATTTGGTCAAATTTCTTGAGGAATTGGTGTCCAAACTTGATCAAGTGATACATATGAGTTCATATTGTTGATATGGTTCAAAAATTATGAAGTTTGACTGTAAATTGGCCACAGTTGACTTTTTCTCCAATATAGTTGATTTTTAGGTCAACCGGTCAATTGACTGGGCAAAAATGTGACCCAAGGCTTGAAACTTGACATGAGTAATCTTGGGGGTCCATAATGGTCCATGAAAGTCATATGAGGCATTGAAAGTTCAATTATCCTTGTGCCATCTCAAACCCTAATTTTAGTCATCAGTGCTTAAGGAGGTGTCTTGAGTTGATCAAACCTTGTGCAGTCTTGAACCAAAGGAGATCTTGTGAGAAAATATTTGATAAATGAGAGGGCAAATTTTGGGGTACAACAATATCATAAGTTTTCTTCAGGTTTCATTGTTAAGAGTTTGTACTCATGGGCTAATATGTTCTTTCTATCCCTTTTTAGCTTATATGTCCCTTCATGGATAATTTGAAGGGATCCCATATTTCTTTTGCAGTCTCATAGTGAAAAATACACAAAAATCATCAAGACCATTACTGGTGGTAAAGATATTTTTAGATTTCAAATTGCGTTGCACTTTTCTTTTTCTTATTTGGTTTAATCATTTATATATATGTTTACCATTACACCATTAACTTGATGTGTGATAACAAACTAATCGTTTTTCACGTCCTTCTAAATATCATAATTATTCATCTATATGAAGATTCTCCTATTCTTTTTTCACAAAACATACTCTTTTCCATTAAAAGATGTAGCTTGTTTAGTGAATCATTTGAAGTCATTCCTACTCTTGGGATAATTAATCTCAAAATAGGATTTAGGCTATGATGTCTCTTGTCGACCAAGTGTCTCTAAACACAAGAGGGGGAGAATTGTGATATTAAAAATATGTGATTAACTTATAAAATCTTTTTTACTTTATAAAAATGTTTATGTTAGGGATTAAGAATATGATAGAATAAATAAGAAGATGAAGAGAGAAACACATAAAAAAATAACATAAATGAAAGAAAGAGAGTTCAAAAATAGTGCACCATAAATTTAAACATATTCAACCTAACTACCTGGTCTTCTCCAGTCCCTACGAGTTTCCTTCCTCTTTAGAGTTCAACTAAAATCAGAGTTGATCTTTTTCAGGATCATCCCACGAATATTCAACAATCAAACAAAGCTTTTAACATTGGATGAGCTCAAGAACCTTCACCAAATTTTTGTTTCTAGTTTTAGCTTGCAACCTTTAAGTCTTATACAAATTACATTTATCAAAAGAGTCATACTCTAAACTAAAGTTGATAAAACATAACACTGATTACAACAAATCTCTCACAAAGGCTTTTCGGTCTTTCGACACTATGACAATCTTCGTGAAAAGCAAAAATGAAAACAAAGATAGTAGAAGGGAAATAGAAAGTTTTCTAGTCAGAATTTTGGTGTAAAATAAAATGAGGAGAAACTCTTTATATATGAAAAAATTTGTATCAAAAAGAAAATGATCTATGAGATATTTTAAATAAGTTAACCAATTAACCCTGGTTGTTAATTAATTAATATAATCCTTTTAGATGATGGCAACCCTAATCTGAAAAAAGGAAAACCTAAAATGGCTATATGAATTAATCAATTGAAAGTGTTTCTAATTGAATAAGATGTCATTTAACTTTCTCTAATCAATTGGGTCAAGTCTTTCATTGATTAGGCGGTGTGAAAATGTCCCTAATTGATTATCATTACTCCTTAATCAATTCCACATAAGCTCGAATAGGTTTTCAATGTATTATATAAAAAGAGAGGACTTCGGAAAATATCCAAACAGATGTTTTATCCATTTCAATAATAAATTAAAGGTGTTTATAATGGTTACGTGTAAAATAAGTTAATAAGTTCCTATGTATTTTACATAAATTTGACACTTATCAACCATCCTCAACTTATCTTTTATTTTGTCCTCAAACAAAATTTGTTCAGATGGTTTAGAAATTTTGAAATACATTATTCATGAGAGGTTGAATGACTAGGTCAAGAATTTTGTTAAAGCATTTATTGAATGACATAATATTATTTCTAATGCAAGTTCATAATCAACATTAAAAATATCCAAAAACCATATCATGAAGATAAACTATTTTATTGACTAAAGTGATATTTTAAAACATGTCTAGATTGATAGTTAATTATTTGTCAGAATCATATCTCACCGAGTATCTAAGAAACTATTGAAACAATTTTCGCCAGATAAATTATTAGTCATTGATCATTAAGGTCTTGATTTTGGATGTAACATGAATAGTATTATTAAAAAAAATTGGTTTTTATTTAGATTCAAAAAGTCTAAAGATAAGAGAGTAAAATTTTATTTTAAAACCATGATTTTTTTAAAAAGTCTCTTTCTCTAATTCCATTCTTTACAACCATTTATGTTTTTGTGATTTTCTTTTGTATACTTTGAAATTTTATTTGTTTTTTCCTTTTTGTTTTTTCAAAAGAATTTGATTTTATTTTCTTTTCACTATTCTTCTTTATTTTCTTTATTCACATCATTTTATATTCCCCGAACTTTGTTTTTGAAATACCCTTGCATTTTAAGTGTTTTACTATCTTGAAGACAAGGTGGGGAACATTGTTTTTATTTTTAAAATTGGATAAGGTTTTTAATATTGAAAGAACAAAAAAATTATTTTAGGCTCAAAGGGATTAACAAAAGGATCAAACCCTCACTTGATAGGCTTTTTAGTCTAGTTTTTCACTCAAAATCAAACAATGTCTTGAACATATATATCAGGTAATAGCAAAACTTATGAAAAATTGACATAGTTAACTTTCATGTACACTCTCATTATTTATTTAAAACATTAGGTTTCACACATCTCACTTTGATGGATTTTGGAATCTTGACTCATATTAACATATTTTCAATAGACACTAGTAAAATTAAAATTTATAGTCATGTTATAAATCATAGATAGTAAAATAATTAATCATGCATGAAGCATTTAAAAGAATAAAATATTTTTTCATGTCATTTGTTCTTGACCTTTGTCATTAATCTAGCTTTTGTGATTTTAATGCATTTTGGCTTTTTCAGATCACCAACTAAACCGTATGCAGACAAACCTCTTAAAGCAATTTTTCTAACATTTTTTAAATCAAACATGTATTTAATCATGAAAAAACTGTAAATTTCACAGGTATAGGATTTGATCATCCTCACATTCCTCCCCCTGTAGAAAATATTTTCATGGCCTCAGGCATCAAACAAGGAATTGGTTTTGATTGGATTTCTCGCTTAGCCCAAGAATCCTCGCCTAGCCCAGAATTGCACCTAAGTGCGCAAGGGTTACTCAGGGCTTTACCAGTAACCCTTTTTCTATAACTCAATTTAATTTTTCCTTGTTCAATTTTCAAATCTTAGACACATCATAATCCACTGGAACACAGTTGTCGCGGGGAAAAATCAAAGATTAAGCTATTGATTAATTTAGCTCCCAAAAACAAGAGTCACCACCGAACTTTATTCTTTCCAAAGGAAAGGGGGGAAAATCAAGAAAACCACAAACAAGCAAATCTTAAGAGGTCTAGGTAAGGGAGTTGATTATACAAAGGAAAGGTATTAGCACCCTAAACATATGCGGTGCTCCACATGAAGCTTTTTAAAATATGAGTATGGCTAAAAGAGTTGTTTGTAAAGATTGTAGATATGGGAAACAAAATATTTTTTTATGGAATTTTAATTCGACAAAACTTCAATGAGTTATGTTCCTACGTACCACCAATGTACAATAGTGAAATTAGAATCCCGTAGTTCGGGTTACGAAGACATGATGGTTTGTTGATTGATTTTAAATGAAGCAAAATTTTGTTATCTTAAGGAGAAGACTCAACTAATCAACCACAAACATGAAAAGATGGACCTTTGCATCACCATGAAAAAGGGCTCCAAATTGGATTAAAATCAACAAGTATACCACGAGCTCTATCAAGTGGAAAATGATCAACAACATATCAATCAATATTGTGAAGAATGGAGAATAACAACTTAACTTTAAAGACGACTCATGTCTAATCTTTAAGGAAAAAAGTTTTAAAATGAAAAGCCAAGTGGCAAAAAATTTAAATGAGGTTTGTGCTTTTGTTAGGAGAGTTATCTCAAGATTCTCCATTAAGCAAGGGATACTTAAACATTTTCTCATTTATTTTTGAAAGGTGTTTTTTCTTTAAGCAATAGTGAGCATTTTCCTTTCTCTAGGATTTAAGCCCCAAGCATAATAATCAGATTAAAACCAAAGCATCAAATGAATTCAGAGAACTCAAGCTACATGAAAATAAAAGTAAGGTCTTCATTTAATTACATAAGTCAACCAAGGGTCATTTATTAGATGAATTTCAAAGCATCAAATTAACAACTTATGCATAAGCTAAGTTCCTAACAAACAGACAAAAAACACAATCTAGGTCTCAGATGAATCAAGATCACAAGGTCCAGATGAAAGTTCAGGTCAACGTTCTATCCTAAGTTTATAAAGTCCAAACTATGTAATACAAAGGATAGTAACCATAGTCCAAGGACCACTAAGTCTTTTAGGGTTTAAGTATTTATTAATGTCTTTGAAGAAAGAAGAAAAATGCTCAAGGAGTAAAAGCAAAAGGACACAAAATAAAGTGCCCAAGGAGCAAAGTAAAAATGGAATAAAAGTAAAGGAAAGAAAATAAAATGACAAGAATAATAAATATGCTAAAATTAAATGACATAAAGTAAATTACGGGAAATTTAAATGACGTAAATGTAAAGGTGTGGAAAATTAAATGTTAGTACAATTATTATTAGAGATAGTAATTAGTATTCTAATTTAGGATAATTTGGCTATATTTTAAGAAATTGCTAGTGAAATTATGTAGAAGTTTCACCTATCTGAGGTCGGGCCAAAATAATGTAGCTATATTGCATATAATTCATACCATAGTTTAAAAGCAAAGATCAAGACTAAAGTCAAGGACGATTAGGTCATGCTTCAACCAAAACTTTTCAAGATACCTTGAGACAAACTTATCATCAATCCCAAGTACCTTGAATGATAAAATGATAATTTAGAGGTAGATTAAAAATGATGAAAGTTCACCAAGCATCAATCAAGCTTGGATGAACTAATAAGCTCAAATACATCCAAATTTATCAAAAGAAGAAGAAGAAGAAGAAGAAGAAGAAGAAGATGAAGTAGAGATAATGAATAAACAAATAAATTCTAGATTGGGTCAAAGTATTAATCAAGTTATCATCAAAACCATTCATCCATTTTGGTGGAGTAAACTCAACAACCAAGATCTAATGATGATGAAACTTATGATAAAATTCACTATGATCTAAGGCCAACAAGAATATACAAAATTAAAATTGCAAAGATGAACAAAAGCATAATTGGAAAATGATTTTTTTAATTGATTTTAGAATGAAGATAAAAAGTAAAATGCCAAAGTATATTCAAAACATCAAATAAATTTCAAAGGAGACCATGGATAAATCAGAAATGATCTCTAATATTTTAATAAATTTTTTGGTAATTTTTGAAAACAAAATTATTTTTAAATAAATTAAAATCAAGCTAAAATCAATGAAAAATAGAAAAATAAATAAATAAAAAAATTATGAAAAAATAAAAATCAGATGTAAAATAATAAAAGAAGATTTTAGATTTTTTTTTTGTATTTTTTGGTGTTAAAATTGATTTAAAATCATTCTTAGAAGTTTAAAACAATTAAAAAAATTGTAAAATAAAAAATAAAATTAGAAAAAGCTTGAGGCGTCAGATCTACTTCATTTAAATGATGTGGTATATCTGAGGTTCCTGATGTGCACATCTATGGTGGAATTTAACCAAGTAAATGCATTTGATCTCAAAAATAATTAGCCAACCAAAACATTTCAAGTGGCGCATGGTGATTGGTTGGAACATTTTAAAACAAACTCAGGTGACCAAATGTTTCTCCAATCATCTTCTCCAACTAGCTTCGACAAGTATTTTGCAAACTGTAACATTATGGATCAGAATTTATGCCATTGTGATCGTCTCATTGAAACAAAACCAACCAACACCCCCATGAAAATTTATTTAAATTGAGAATTAAGAATTTGATGAAAACTCGTGGCATTTTTTAAAATTGAAATCAAAATTAAATTATGAAATCAGAATGAAAATGAAATCTAAAAGAAGTACGAGCTTCAAAAATACAAGGGCTACATTGAGGTCTTTTATATTGCTCAATTTGAAGCTTGCAACTACCTGAATGAAGTGTGGTTTATTTTCTCTGAAACTTGACTTGGTGAGAGAGCTTCAATGCATGATTTGACTTTATTTTTGTTTGGTTAGCTTCACGTAATATAAGTGATGCTAACAAGAACGAGAGAAGGGACTGAAAAAGGCTTTGAATGTGAAAACAAAACTCACGAATTCGAGGGTTCAAGGTGAGTCCTGGAAGGGTAATTTTGGATCTCAAAGATTGATAAATGAATGCAATGAGGTATTCTATTTATATGAGGAGTTAATGATCTCACACCTGTGAAGTTTTGATCTAAATTCATGTGAAATGGTGAGCAAAGAAAGTATGACTAAACTAGTGCATGAGGTCACTTAAAACACAACTAATCTTGGCCATTCTGAGTCATTTTCACTTAATACTCATCCCTTAACATGATTAGGGTGAAAATCACATGGAAATTTGGCTTAAAATTGAGAATTAGTGAACTTGAAATTTTGACCAAAGTGCAAAAGTGCAGTTTCATGAGGTCATCTTTACACCAATGGGAAATCATGTACCAGACACCTTTATGATTCATTCTTTTTTCCATGTGATAACATCATCAAGAAGATAAAATGTGACAATAAAGGTTGCATTTGGATACTTGTGAAAAAATTTATGATCAATTGAAGTTGGTACAAAATTCTGACTATGCGAGCCTTGAAAATTCTAAGTCTAAAATGACCTAAAATGTCCTATAATCTTTCAATAGTTTCAATTGGCCTTCAAATCAAAATTGGACTTTGACCCTTGAATAAAACTTGTAGATGACATCAAATATGATATTTAGAAAAAAGAATCAGCCTCAAATGATGAAAATTGAAGGAGTTATGATTCTTGAAATTGGCAAAATTCACTTAAAAATAAGTCAAATATTTCTAAGTCCACAAGATGACCTAAAATGTACCCAAACTTTTGATGGTCTTCCAAACATAATTATCTTTTTACTTGTAAAGAGAAGTTGTATATGAAGTCAAGGAGATTCATATGCATAAAGAATCAGTAAAAAATATTGAATATTGAAGGAGTTGTGATCTTTTGAACTTGAACTTGAACTTGAAATGTTGACTTTTTGGTCAAACGCACTTTGAATTAACTTGCATACTTAATCTTTTCCATTAAAGGCATGCTGATGAACATATGAAATTATAATTATTAATTATCAATTAAACTTTGATAATTAATGGCCAAACATGAGGTTACTTAATGATGAAGGCATGGAAATAAACATATGAACCATTGACTTTTCTTCAGAATCAAGTAACTAAACTTGGGGAATTCATTATCAATTGAGATTGAATGGTGTTTGAAGATGACATTACCAAAGGTTATAGGACAATATATAATGCACAAGAATTTGAAAATAAATGTTGACCATACTTAGACTTTGGTTAGATAAAACCCTAGCTGAGGGAACTTGTTTGATCCACTTGGTTTACACTTGTCCTTGCAAAATAAACAAAGGAAAACAAGACATATTTTTGTGTTTTGATTAGTAGTTATTAAAACCTAAAGCATATAGAGACAAATGTATAAGATAAACAAAATGGTGATTGGTGATTCCACAAAGCTAAGCTTAAAGAGGAAAGAGAGCAAAGGTTTAGGAAGCAACCCAAAGTTGTGATCTTGATGTGTTGCAAAAAATATGCAAATAATAGGGGATCTTAGGGATAAAAATTAGGGTGTAACTACAACAAGCACGCTTAGCGCCACAAGAGATGCGCTTATCATGCATAGAGATACAGTGCACGCTTAGCGCTATCAGACCATGTTTAGCGGCAAAAGGTCTGCGCAGAAAAATCAGAATTGCATATGAATTCCATGCTAAACATTCATTATCACATACATTATCTCGACTACAAAATTTTACATAATTTACAAATGTTGGGATTCCTCCCAACAAGCACTCATTTTACATAGTTAGCTCGACGCCTTTATTTATGCACTCCTTCAAGTTGCCTATTTGCACGACTAGTTTTTCACCAATGATTATTCCTAACCAAGCACTTTAGAAAATGTGAAGGGAAGCAAAAGTATATACAATATTCACAAATATACAAAACATGTACAAATATACAAGTATGGTAAACATAGACAAGTATACAAGTATAACTATTCAAGTACAAATATACAATATAGACAATATAGACAATACAGACATTATGTACAAAACTCAAAAGCAAAGAAAATATTGCAATGTGATTCAATATCTATACACCAACTCCCCGACAACGATGCCATTTTGTTGTTGTGGTAAAGCAGCAAGAAAAAATAAGTATTTTTAGTTTTCTTTTGTTGTCTCCACAGGGATTAATGCAAGGGAAAGAATGTCCTTCAACATTCTCTACGTTTCTGAGCTTGGTTTAGAATGGATTTAAAAGTGTAAAGTGGAGAAAGTAAATTATATGAACAAGAAAAGTAACACTTTCTTTATAGAAGAGAGAACTCGTCAGGATTGGATTTCATCTACCTGTCAAGTACTTAAATCTACTGATCAATTATACTCAACTTAAATCACTCGTCAATATCATCATGTATCACCCACAACCTAGGTTATGTCTAACACAGAGTCTAAAGAACAATTGTATTATCTCATCAGCGGTGTCTCGCACAACTCAACAACACAAAAACATTAAGAACCGATAACCAATATTAATATTATACCTAAACCAATCTCTTGAGTTTAGAACGTAATAGATGCTCATCCAAGAACAAGAATCAAATTGTATATATCTATAGCAACTCAAATTCCAACGCAGAGCAAAAACAAGGATAAACATCGATATGGACTTAAGAAATAGATATAAACAATGCCATAATCAGTACATATACATAAAATAAAAGTAAACTTACATACAAACCCCACAAATGGAAACTACAAAGGGAAGAAAGGAGAAGAATAAAAATCTCTCGCGGTGTCAATCACCATCAAAGAAGCTTTAACCCCTGATCATTTAGTTGCAACCTCAATTGATATTGTCAAAGCTCTCTAAACTCAAAGAATGAATGTGATGGAGTTGGGACAAAAAACTCCCAAAACCATAACCTAAAAAATGATGTACAAATGAATATATAGTGGGTAAAATTTGCAGACCCCGCTTAGCCCAAAAAGTGGCGCTAAGCTCAATTACACTTTAAAACACTAAACCGCCATAAAATGCGCTAAGCGAGGAAAGATGAAAAAGCTACTTCTTGGACTTCTGCAAGCGCATTAGGCTACAATTAGCACACCCTGGAACACTTATTTCCATTAAACTTGCATCTTCAAGCCTTAATTGGCCTTTGATGTCCAATGTTTCAACCATACAAAGAGTTCTACATAAAATGAGATAAAAACAATCAAACGATACAATATTTACACGAAAACACGATTATACTATTATTTACATAAAATTTGGGGTTTTACTTATTAATACCCAAAAATTGATTGATAAGTGCCACAAAATACTACTGAAAACAACGACATTTTGGCACTTATCAATACTCTATGTGAAGGTGAGCATGTGATGATATGTGTTGTATGTTGTTTACTTTTCTACTGCATGTTTTATAAATGTCTATGTTTAGTTGAAGGATTTTTGTTGGTGACACCTTAAATTGTCGAGTAATAATTTGTATATATGTTTTGGTGTTTAGGGTGTTACAAAGAAGGGTATGGATTATGGAAAGAGAAGATGATAATCTTCATTGAGATGATGAATCAGGGGTATTTGGAAGCTCTTGAAAGAAGGTCCATTTGACCCATACGTGATGTTAATGGTGTTGTGGTGAACAAATACAATAAAGATAATTGGACAAAAGATGAGAAATAAAAAATGCTACGCAGCTTGAAAGCAAAAACGATTATCACTACTAAAATCGGTCTTGACGAGTTCTTAAGGGTTTCTCACTGCAAAATTGATAAAGAAATGTGGGATACTCTCCTAGTTACCCATGAAGGTACTATTGAGGTAAAGAGGTCGAGGTTGAACATATTGACCTATGAGTATGATCTATTTAGAATGAAACCTGAAGAGAACATTTATGACATGAAAAAGTGATTCACTCATATCGTGAGTCACAAAAGAACTCTTTGGAAAACTTTTCAAAATAAGGACTTGATTATAAAAATACATAGATCCCTAAACAACAATTAGAAAACAAAAGTCATTGCGATTTATGAATCTGGGGATTTTTTAACCAAGGACTTGGCAACTTTGTTTAGTAAATTGCAGGAACACAAGATGGAATTGAAATTACTCGCTAATGACGAAGAATGGGACAAGAAGAAGAAGAGGCTAACTCTCAAGGTTGAAGAAGAAAAGGATTATGAATCCTCCGATAAATAAATTTTAAGGATAGAAAAGAACTTTAAGAGACTCATGAAGCATGAAATACAATAAGAAGTTCAAATCAAAAGCAATGGAAAATCAACATTGACTCATATATGCTTCTAATGTGGGAAGAAAGGGCATATAAGACCAAAAATCCCCCAAAATCAGAAATAATATCAAATTAGAAATAAGAAAGAAACCTCAAAAGGAAGAAAAGAAAGCTTATATCATCTTGAATGACAATGATATGGAATCCTCCAACGAAGAAACCAACATATGTCTCATTGAAGTCCACGAAAATATAGAGGTAACCAACCAATTATCTTATCATGCTTTATTCCATATTTGAAAGAAGTTAAATAAGTAAACAATTAAGTTGAAACAAATTATCTTAAACTTCAAATATACCATCTTTTTCATTGATGTTAAAAATCAGAACTCAGGGAAAAGGTGGAAACTCTTAGAAAAATATAAAGTGTTCCAACTCAAGTCTCTTCTTCTTCCCATGAGATCTTAGCTGAACATGACAAGTGTAATCAATGTGATATTTTGAAATATAAAAATAAATATTTACAAAACATGCTTGAAAGATTCACTAAAGGAAGAGACAACTTGACTCTCGTTCATGGAAATCAAAGAGCATCATACAATAAGGTCGGTTTAAGTTATGAACATGCTAACAATGTTAAGAAGTTTGATAGTATTTTACTTGATGATAAAACTTCTAAATGAAAGACTCTTAAAGGTGATTAGTATAATAAAGATTGTCATTTTTATCTTTTATGCTTTATCAAGAAAATTCGTTAAAGTAAAGATATCCATCCCCCCTCATAATTTTATATAATGCATCAGGAATGTAAAATGAAAAACATATCCCCTGCATATTTTTGTCCTCATGAAAAACACAAAGGGAATTCATGTCAAACTAACATTAGAGGACCCAAAATGATATGGGTACCTAAATTTAAAATCTGAGTTCTTGTGCAGGAGCGCTTTATAGTATCTAACACTAAGAGGTGCCTTGATAAGGGTCGTTTAAAACATATGACAAGGGACAAAACTTTGTTCTTTTCTTTCACTCCCAGAAAATGAGGGTTTGTCTTCTATAGTGATAAAAACAAAGGTAGAATCATTGGTATTGGTATTGTTGGTAAGTTCCTCAATTCAATGATTGGGATGGTTCTTTTTGTTGATGAATTACGGCATAATTTACTGCGTGAGTCAATCATGAGACAAAGGTAATAATGTAACATTGTATTCTTATGAATGCAAGGTTATCAAATCTAAATGAGATCAAACTATTTTCACCATCTCAAGAAGTGGAAACATCTATATTGTGAATCTAAATGACCTCTTCAAATGATGTTTGTCTTCTTAGCAACAAGAATGGATCTTGCATATGGCTTATAAGAATAGCCCATATCCACATGGACCACTTAAACAAGTTGGTTTGCAAGGGTTTAGCGATTGGATTTCTAAAAATGCGCTTTAAGAAAATCTATTTTTGTTATGCATGCCCAAAAACAAAACAAGTAGGGGCTTCTTTTAAATATAAAAATGTTGTCTCTACAAACCAGCCATTACAACTTTTACACATTGATCTTTTTGGCCCATCTAGAACCAAAAGTTTTTGTAGAAATCTATATGCCACTGTAGTTATGTATGACTATTCTCTCTATACATAGACATTATTCCTATCTCGGGAAAAGAGATATGTTTTCTACCTTTTGAAAACATGTCAGGGTTATCCAAAATGAGAAAAGGGTTGAATATTGCATTGATATATAGTGATCTTCATGGTAGGTTCTAGAATTAAGAATTCAAAAAATATTGTAATGAGTATGGTATTCATCATACTTTCTCCATTCCATGAACTCCTCGAAAAAATAAGGTTGTTGAGAGGAAAATTAGATCTCTATAAGAGCTAGCGAGGATGATGATTAACAAGACTAATCTTCCTAAATACTTTTAGGTTGATGTTTTGAATATTTCTTGTCATATAATGAATTGTGTATTGATAAGACAAATTCTAAAGCAAATACCATATGAGTCGTATAAATATATGCTCGTGTAAATTGATTAGAGACCACAAGAATGCTTCTAAGTTTCTCTTCCATCACGAATTTCAAACTCTACCAAATGGATTTAAATAGTGTGTTCTTGAATGGCTACATCATAAGGAAGTGTTTGTTGACCAACCTTTGGGTTTTATAAACCAAACATTCCTGAATCATGTCTTTAATTTTAAGAATGATTTGTATAGACTAAAACAAGGTCATAGAGCATGGTATCATCGACTAAGCAAATATTTGCTTGAGAATAAGTTCTTGAGAGGACAAGTTGATAAAACAAAATTTATCAACAAGTTCAAGCATTACATTTCATTTGTTTAAATTTATGTAGATAATATTGTATTCTGGGCTACTAATGGGTCCTTATGAAAATATTTCTCTTTTATAATGAAGAACGAATTTGTGATGTCTATGATAGGGGAGATCTGCTACTTCCTAGGGATACAAATATATAAATCAATGGAATGGATATTTATAAACCAGGCCAAGTATTGTAAGGAACTCCGAAAGAGGTTCAACATGGAAAAGTCAAAGGCAATTGATACTCCAATGGCTACATCATGCAACTTGGACAAGGATGAAGTAGGAAAACCATTTGAAGAGAGTAAGTACTAGGTATGAGCGGTTCTATCCTTTATCTTATCGTATCCAATCTTGATATTATATTTGTTGTTTGTATGTGTACATGTTTTCAAGAATCCCTGAAATAATTGCATCTCTCTACTGTAAAATGCATTATCAGATATTTCATTGGCACACACCAAATGAATTAATGATACCCCAAAGGAACGAATTATGTCTTATTTGGGTATTCATACACTGACGTTGGATGCAAAATATATCTAAAGAGTACCACTGGTACATGTCACTTACTTGGAAACTCGCTTGTCTTATGGCATAGTAAGAAAAAAAAAGAAAAGCAATAACCATAGCTATGGCAGAATATGTTGTTATGGGTAGTTGTTACGTAGAAATCATCAAGATAAATGATTAACTAAGTGATTACAGAGTTATTCTTGGTGTTGTCCCGATAAAATGTGACAACATTAATGCCTTAAGCTTCATGAAGAATCGGGTACTTCACTCTCAGACAAAAACATTGAGGTTAAGTACCACTTTATTAAAGACCGTGTTGAAAAAAGAAATTGAGTGATTGAGCATGTGTCTTCATATCATTAACTCACATATATTTTTACCAAACCACTTCCTAAAGAAAAATATTTTTCAGAAGAACTGAGTAAGAAATATTAAATATGTCATGCATGGATTAATACCTATTAAATGTCCTCTTTTTTATGAAATATATGATCTATGTGCTTATGATACTTGTCTACTTGTTAATTTTTTCTGTCTTTTTGATAATGGCAATTGGAAGAAGTATAGTCTCAAGGAAGTAGGGTATACTATCTATATTTTTTAAGAGGCTTTATCACTTCATGTTTATCACCCTTGTGAAGCGCCTCTAAAAAACTAAACAATAAAGCCGCCACTGAACTTTATTTATCCCAAAGAGGAAAAGGAAAATATCAAGAAAACCTATAATATGGGAAAGAACATGGTCTTGCGAGCAAGAGAAGGGTACGAAATTCGATTATTCAAGGGGAAGGTATTATCCCCCCTCACGTCCGTGGTACTCCACGAGATCCACTCTTGTTATTCTAATCAATGGGTGTGTATATAAAACTTACTTGTTAAAGGGAATGTATGCATAAATTCACTAGGAAAAAGGAAAAGTTTTTTATTATTGTGTTCGCCTGAGTTTTGGAACCCCATGCCTACGTATCCACAAGGGAATCAAAACACTGTAGTTCTTCTTGAAAATATTGGTTTGTTGTGTGATTTTTATGAATGATGTTAAGTTTGCATTCTAGAAGTTAGAGCTTGTCTGCTTGCGGTAGAACAAAGTGTCATGTCCTTTTTGAAAAGGTTTTAAAGTGAAAAGTCCTAAGGAAAAACGATTTGGATTTGTTGGAGTGCTTTTCTAGGGAAAAGATAAGAAGTTAACCCTTATCTAATGGGCACTCATTACCTTCACACCTTTAGTTTTTAAAGGGTTTAAGCATTGTTAAGTTTTTTTGGACTTTTGATTAAGAAAATTATTTAGTCTTAGAGAGATGCAATGCAAAAGAAAAGAAAGTCTAATGGGAGACTTGATCCTAAATGTTGTCATGCAAAGTGAACCTAAGGTTGAGATTGAGGGAAATATAAACTAATGTTGTGATGCCATGATGGACTTTAGAGTTTAGATTGAAAGGGAAACCCTAGTAAGTTGTCATACTTGGATTGAATCTTAATATCTATATTGATTCAAATCTTAATCAAAGATCAAGATGAACCAAGTAACCTTAAGGGAGCATGTGAATTAAACAAGTAATAAACAACGAGACAAGTGAACAAGCACCAAGGTAAAGAACTATATAGGTCAAGTTCCAAACAAAAGAAGTGATCAAGCATTAATCAAATGGGCATTAAGTTCTCACACTCAAACAAGACATTAAAAAATGTCACAAATATAATCAAAAAATTCAAGATCAAACAACAATTATCCAACAAAACCTGCATCATCTAACATGGTAAGATCAAATTGAAACCCTAAGGAGATTAATCATGCATAAAGAAGCAACAACCACACATGTTTCAAACCTAAACCCTAAATAATATTTCAAACATGTATTAAATAAATAATTTACAAGTTCATAGAAGAAACAAAAAGTATGTTCGAGAACCTTTCAAAACCCTAAAGTTATAACATTGCATCAAGGCATGAAATCAACGCATTTATCAAAGAATTTAGAAGTGAATCAATAATCAACATGCTTCATTCAAACAAACTTCAAATTTGAAACCCTAATATGCATTAAGACAACACATAAATGACATTCAACATGGAAAAGCATCAAGATTGAATTCAAACAAGTTCATGTTATTAAGTCAAGAAAAAAATCACTTAAACATGGTATAAAGATCATGGATGTTTCCAAGTAAGGTCATACTCAAGTAAGCAAGACAAACATATCATGGTGTTAGGGTAAATAAAGTCAACAAGACTGAATAAGCATGGTGAAGTTAAATTAAAAGAAAAAATCACATATTAAAAGTTTTGAAAGAAATAAAATCAAATGATAATAAAAATAAAATAAAATTACAAAATAAAAAATAATTTTTATATTTAATAATTATTAAATCTTGATAAAAATAAAATCAAAAAATAAAATAAAACAAATTATAAAAAGAAATTGAAAAGAAAAGGAAAAGGAAAAGAAAATAAAAGGGAAGAGTGATAAAAAGAAAAGGAGTGTGGTCTATGGGGCTTGAACCTATGACCTTGGGTTCACAACTCAAAATGTTAACCACTGAACCACATGTTGCATAGTGATATATGAGTGACATCACAAAATAATATTTGCAACAAGTTCGTAAATGGTTTTTAAAAACTAAAACAACCAAAAGGGTGTCGCTGGGGCTCGAACCCACGACCCCTCGCTCATACACAAACATACAAATAACAATGTATTAACCACTGGGGTGCAATATCAATTCATTAAACATAACCAAACATAAATAATAAATATTAAACACATTTACAGTGCCCAATCATAAGTGAACAACAACAAATTTTGATTTGAGAATTCGCGCGTGAACTTCATCTTCTTCCTCGTGAAGAAGCTTGAAATAGCAACAATGGCCAAACATTTTTTAACCAAAATCAACATGTAAGTATATAATTTTTCTTATAATTTTACAAGGATCTCAAATATGCCATTAGTTTTTGTTAGTTCTCTATTTTATGATTGACATTAATTTTAGTAAAACAAATATAACAGCAATATGTTTAATAGGATGTTCTAGCTTATTGAGAAAAAATGTTGAGCAAGAAGTCATATTTTATGAAGAAACATGTTGAGTTGAGATGGTTCATCAATAGGAGCAACATTTCGGACAATATGTCCTATGTAGAGTCATTTGACTTCATGACTAGTTTGGGTTGGGCTGTTGGACTAGTTTAAGATTTAACATATGCAAAATATTCTGGGAATATTATATTATCCTATGTGGCGCTGATTTTAAGGTTTACAAGATTCAAGTTGAAATCAAGAAGAATATTGACTTTCTAATTATGGAGATAAATTAGAAAATTAGTGATTGAAGACCTATCTTTATGCAGAAGTTTCTACAGATTTGTAGTAGTAGATATGTTGTGATTTGAAGCCCAAAATCTAGTTGGTTAAATGGTTATAAATAGAATATTGTTAACCTAAAACGAGGTAAGCCGTGAATGAAAATATGTAATATATTATGGCTTTGTTTGTGTGCAACTCTCTAGTAGAGTTGGTCTATGTTATTTGTGAGCCTCTCGACTATCATGTTGATAGAAGAGTAGGATTATTCCATGAGTTGTAAGGTTATGTCATTCATTAATAAGCTTGTAAGAATTGAATTTTTGTGTGTCAATATCTCTTAGGTTTTCAAGCACATAGTCGATTATTGTTCTTGGATGAAGCTTTGAAGCAAATCTAAGTGTGTTTGTTATTCAAGAGTCTTGGCTGAATTTTATGGTTGTTAGATATCACTGAGGTGATTTAGGAAGTGAGATAGAGATTTCTCATATTTAGGGAGAACCTAAGTAAAAGTTTCATTGGGTAGGGATTAGGCGAGCAGTTTTAAATGGGGAGTTTACCTTTGAACTAATACTGTTAATAGTGGACTTTGTTCCTGGCTTGGTAGCCTCGAGAGAAAGTTTGTTGTACACCAAACTGGGCCATCATATTTGTGTGTTTTATCATTCTGCATTGTTCAGGTTTGTTTCTTATGATTTCCATGTCTTATAAGATGTTAGAACATGTGTCACGACTTTGTTCTGATATGTTTATATCAGTATGCTTTATCATGTTCATATGTTGTTACGCAGAGATCACTGTCTTATACATGGGTTAGGACATTTGTTATATGTATACCAGAATTTCAATTGGTATTAAGAGCAAGCATCATGTTATGTTCTGGGCGAGACCTAGGGAAGATACTTTCTTATGCATTGGACTTGAAGGAACAAAGTTTTGGTTGTAGCTGCCGATATGACTGTGGTGTTAATTGTGAGGCATTTTCTCTACTGCTTGTGTCTCTATAGTGTGAACATGGATAACTCATAATATGTGATAGGGTGAGTTTTGGATATGTCTGAAGTTATCATACATGTAGCTTTGATGGTGAACTATTGTGTTATGTTTGATTTATTTTCAACCATTTGTTGTTCTATTGTCACTTGTATTATGGTGATTATGTGCACGGGTTATCTTGTTTTTCCCTTAAGGGTATTAAGGAGTTGTTGATGTGTGATCCGATGCGTATATATCTGAAACTCCTGACGGTTTGGTGTATTCTATGGTATTGTGATACTTGGAGGATAGCTTCAACCAGACTACTAAAGTTGCCAAAGATACTTGAGGTTCGTCTCAAGTCCACTCATAAAGGCACTTTTAAGTTTGTTTGTTTAACAGAGATTTGTAGAAAGTAAGAAGCCATTTATTTTTGATTCCAACCCTAAAAGGCCAATCTCTGGTCTTTAATAAAGGATATCTTGTTGTGCCCCTTGGAATCATGTTATACCAGATGTTAGAAAATCACTTCATCAAGTTATGAAGATTTTTATTGGCTAAAGGAATGGCATTGCAGATGCTTTGGGTGCTGAACAAATGTGTGTTGATCACATATGTTTAGAACCTTCTCCTAAAATGGAAGAGGAGGCATCTTGGTTGTGTTACTAAGAAGTTTTGATTCTAGAAACATGTCTTAGATAAGGTTATTGATCAAGATATGATTAACCTATTGATTCTTCTAGG
Source organism: Vicia faba (assembly GCA_948472305.1). Lineage (NCBI taxonomy): Eukaryota > Viridiplantae > Streptophyta > Magnoliopsida > Fabales > Fabaceae > Vicia > Vicia faba. The sequence goes on from OX451739.1 coordinate 1,095,093,179, forward strand.
GTGAGCTCAAAACTACTAGAGGAGATTTATTTTCTCAACCAGGTTCTTCATATGTTGATGTCAAGATAAAATGTCAAGGATATTCTATCTTCCATCTAGAAGACCCTTCTATTCAGATCTGAGTGAGCTTGTTCAAATGGAACGGGTTCTAATTAAGTTGGAACAGAGGGAGTAGTATGTGTGTTTGTGCTAACCACGAGTTATGCTTCTATTAAGGGGAGAATATATGATTCTCTTAGGATGGAGGTTTTTTACTCAAACTTGAGATCATTATCAAGTTTATGAGAACATGGAACTCTTGTTCTATTGTAGTGGAAAAGATAGTCAAAGGGTTGGATGCAATGGAGATATATCAACCTGAGTTAGGTTAATATTCTTCAAAGAGATTTACTCACAGTTATGGTGTGTTTTCTCAATTGGTTAAGTGTTGTCTGAGTGTCATCCAAATTGCATGGGATGAGCTTTCCAATTTTGAGTCTTGAAGAATTGAAAGAAGCTGACTTATTTCGAGCAATCTGATTGTGGTATGATGGTTGTTGTAGTTTATCCTAAATGTCTGGTAGAGGGAATCTCCTCTATTGATGCATAAGGAGGTCATCTCACACCTCAAGGTCCGATAAAAGGTCTGAATGTTGTGCTTATGAGAAGGAGGCTCTTGAGGTATATTATATGCATGTGACTGCATGTATCTTTAATCTAGTCTTGGAAGGTAATCAGATTATGTTGCTTGGTTCTCACATCCCATGCAAAGAGAGGTGTGTGAATTTCCATAGGTGTTACTGATTATCATTGGTATGAATGATTATGATAAAGTGTTAAGTTAATTCATGGGAAAAATATGACATGTTTTATGGAGTGGATATCAATTATTCGCTTGTGCTAAGTGTGAGTAGAAGATAAATGTTAGACTATGTGGAAGGAGGAAGTGTTATATGATGTTTTTGTATGGAGAAATGTTTCTCTGATAAGGGTATGCATTTAATTGATGGCAAATACTCTGACGAGAGCTGTGTATTTGTCTGATGTGTTGATGCAGAAAGTATATGAGAAGTTATTTCTTGGTGTTTCTGAAGTTGTTGTCTATAGAGATCTTTTTGGGTCAAGGACTTCTATGCAAAATCAAATCCTATGGATAATGGATCAAGAACCATATATAAGGGGTTATCTGGTAAGAAGCTGAACATCATACATGTTTGGAAGATGACTTGGAATTATGGTGTGAATTTTAGTACTCGTCATTTGTTTCAGGAGAAAGGCCAGATGAATGATATCATATAGTATGTTTTGATCAAGAAACTTATGCTAAAGTGGTTTCCTCTGCTGCAAGTAATTCTGGATCTTAAGAAGAAATCAAACTGGAGCTTTTGTTTGACATATGAGTAATTTAAAACCAAGAGTATATGACATCTTGACAACCTTAAGAGTTATGTCAACATGTGTGGATCAGTAAGGCCATGCATCAAGATAAGTTTTTTAAGTAGCCAGGAGGCTTGGACATGCTCTAAAGGAGAATATTTGATTGAGTGTGTGTATGTGTTTAGCAGGGGGAGTTAAGTAACTTCTTGTGGGTTGTTGCTACAATAGTGCAGAGTCTATGAAGCTTGCATCTTGTTCAAGCTTGAGGGGAGGATATACCTCTGATGAGGTTGTAATTTTAGAAAAAATGTTGTGACATTTTTCTACTAAATCATTGTGGCGTGCTCTTAACAGGGCATGTGTGGTTCTAGCTATGTGGAGCTAGTTGAATCATGTGTACACATGCTTCTTAGGAAAACTCTGGGGGGAAATATTTTTTTTAATGGGAGAATTTATTTTTCTCTGCATTATAAGTGGGACTCAATGGAGGTGTTGGTTGTTGATGGGAAATGTCACACATCTGATGTTCTGATATCTTGGTATGTGTTACTAATTATGGATGAAAAGAGTAGGCTTAGAGAGTAGTGGAAGGCAGTGAGATCTCTCTTTCGAATAAACATCGTCTATTGATAGGTTATGAAGTTTTATTTAAAACAAATGTCTGACTAGACGTCGGGACATAATGTAGGACATGTTTCCTTTATGATTGACAAGGAAATAGTATGGACGATGTAATCAAGCACATGTCAGGAGGGAGCATAAAATGAGATTTTTGTTTATGCATGCGCATTTATTAGGACTATAAAGATAGTCAGAAGCAGGTTTGGACGGTGCATTTATTTTCTCGTTATCTTCTTTAAATGACCATGACTAATAATTCCTAATAAAACTGCTCAGTTATTTAAGAAGGTCATTTATTTCCCTCCTTTACCTTGTGTGTGTTTGTGGTTAACTTAGTACCTATGTCCTTTGTTCGGATATGGGTGAGTACCTTCTGGGACTGGTTTTGTGAGGAATTTTGTTGTCAACTTTTGGATAAAAAGAGGGAGAGGGGTTTTCGTCCAGCTAATAAGTCAGAAGATATTTTTGAACCAGCTTTACAAAGATGTTGAATACAATGTTCTACTCTAAGTTTGTTCTACTCTGAGTCTGTTGTAATTATTGTTGTGTCTTGTGATCTTAGTTATGAATACAACCTCGGATTGTGGTTGGTCATCAGTTAAGGTTTCTCTTAAGTCCCCTGTGAAGAAAGTTTCCGGATTAAGGGGGAGTACCTTCAGGAATTTCTTCTCAAATCATCCTGAAGCGGCTATCCTGAAGAGGCTGTAATGGATTGGTTCGGGCAACTGTGAAGAACTGTCAAACAAGATATAACAACAGTATGTTTAATAGGACATTCTAACTTGTTGAGAAAAACATGTTGAGCAAGAAGTCATATTTTATGAAGAAGCATGTTGAGTTGAGATGTTTCATCAAGTGGAGAAACATGTCAGACAAGATGTCCTATGCAGAGTCATTCGACTTCATGACCAGTTAGGGCTGGGTTGTTGGATCAGTTTAAGATTTAACAGATGCAAAATATTCTAGGAATATTATGATATCCTATGTGGCGCTGATTTTAAGGTCTGGAAGATTCAAGCTGAAATCAAGAAGAATATTGACTTTCTAATTATGGAGATAAATTAGGAAAGTCATGATTGAAGACCTATCTTTATGCACAAGTTTCTGTAGATTTGTAGTAGCAGATATATTGTGATTCAAAGCCCAAAATCAAGTTGGGTAAATTTTTATAAATAGAAGATTGTTAACCTAAAAGAAGGTAAGTTGTGAATGAAAAGATGTAATCTATTAGGAATTCATTTATGAGCCTCTCGACTATCACGTTGATAGAAGAGTAGGACTATTCCTTCATTTGTAAGGTTTTGTCACTCATTCATAACATTGTAAGCATTGAATGATTGTGTGTCAATCTCTCTTAAGTTTTTAAGCATAGAGTCGATTATTATTCTTGGATGAATCTTTGAAGCAAATCCAAGTGTGTTTGTTAGTCAAGAGTCTTGGTTGAACTTTATGGTTTTTAGATATCATTTAGGTGATTTAGGAAGTGAGATGGTGATTTCTCATATATAGGGAGGACCTAAGTAAAAGTGCCATTGGGTAGGGATTATGTGAGAAGTTGAAAACTAGGGAGTTTAGATTTGAACTAATACTGCTGATATTGGACTTTTTTCCTGGCTTGGTGGCCCCCAGAGTAGTTGTTGTTGTACACTTAGCTGGGTCATCATATCTTTTTGTCTTTATCATTCTACATTGTTCAGATTTTTTTCTTGATTGATTGACATGTCTTATAAGATGTTGGAACATCTGTCACGACTCTATTTGATATGTTTATATCAGTATGATTTATCCTGTTAAAGTGTTGTTACATAGAGATCAATGTCTTAGACATGTGTTAGGACATTTGTTATCTGTATACCAGAATTTTAGTTTTCATTGATGCTCAAAGAATAAAATGCAATCAACTCAAATAAAAAAACCCTAAAATTTCTAAAACTCAATACATTAACAATCAATCACAACTAGGTTGGGGTTTTCACTAACAACATCAATACAATCACAACCATATCAAGAAATGATTATAATGATGCTTGTATGTATGAGAACCAAATTTAAAAAAGATTACCTAACAGAGTGTGTTCGTTGCTCTTTCTCAAGCCTTTTCAGTGATGGAAAATGATCCTTTTAGCTTCCTTGGACCTCTAAGAGTGCAATGTCATCTTTAATTTTCTTTGAAACCCTTTGAATCTTCTTAACCAACTCAAGTTACAATGATGAATGAGCACGGGTTGGGTGAAGTGATTTGGTGGTTTCAGTGATGAACTATTGCATATAGAAGCTCATATGTGGTGCATGGATGGTGAATATATGATTGGTTTTCAAGGAACTTAAGAGATTTTAGAAATTTGAAGAATTGGTTTTTGGAGCTTTAATGGAGTTTTCCAAAACCTTTTATGAGTTTATGGGTGTTTTCAGGTTTATCAAGGTGTGATTTTCAATGAAATTATGTCCTCTATTTATAGGGAAATTTGAGGGATCAAGTCTGATCAGAATTGCAAGCTTTGAAGTTTTGGTTTGGTTGGCATGCAAGTGGTAGTTTCATGAGAATCCATGGTTCTAATGCATAGCACCATGCTTTCTAGAGTGGCTTGCAGGTTTGGAGATGTTACTTCTTAGATTTTGTGTTGAGTGTGATCAGAGGGAACAAATGAAAATCTCAATGCATTGACTTTGTGGTTAAAGCAAGTTTTATCAAAATGGAAGTGTGATCTTTATGCCCAAATGGAATGAATTCTTGAACAATGCCTTAATCACTTGGACAATTCATCAATAATATGTGTAAAGCTCATATTTTGTTGAGCTTAGAAGCAATCAAAGACATGTAACAATAGATTTTGCATATTTTCTTGGGATTTGGTATGCAACTTGACATGTTCTTGACCTCTAAAATTAATTCTAATATGGCAACATCTCATCTTCGAAAATTGATGCTCAAGCAAGATAAATTCATGCTCTTGGTACCATTTGAAATATGAGATCACATATTATAACTTTAATGTTGAACACTTGGCTTGAACCATCTTGGATCATGAAGAAACATGCCCCACAAAATTGGTTTTTTAGGCTGAAAAACACTTGCTAAGTATTTTGCATTTCAACAAATTTGAAATGGCACTTTGTCAAGGTCATATAATCTAATGAGAAGAGCTTTTGGATTCAAACTTTTTGCTATGGTGTATTATCATGTATGATAATTAAATGTAGCCCTTATTTTCTCAAAATGGTTTCTCTAGGAACCAGTTACAAGCTTGAGAAGTTGACCACTTGAACATAAATTTGTGGGCTTAGAAAATTTTCAAGTTTCTTCACTTTAGCCCTTTTTGCAAGTAACCTCAATTTTCTTGATTTTACATGATAAAATTCATCTATCAACCATATTTTCATGGAACTTAACTTGATAAGTCTATGTTTAACCAAAAATGAAAAAAGTCAAAGTTTGAGTTTGTAGTTGACTTTGCATCAGATGAATCCAAACCTTCCAAACTCAGTGAAATCTTGTGATCATGATGCAATCTTCAACACATTGAGACACTTTGACGACCATGAGATGATGATGTTGATGATTCTTGTGCTCTGATAATGATGATAAGAATCAACCCCTTGAGGGATAAGTCTCTCCCTATTAAAGGGGGAAAACCCAAATCACAAGAAACTTGTGATCCCATTCTTTTAAGAACCAATGATATGAATGATTATAATAGTCATGACCTAAAGGATATATGCATTTAAATGTGAAGCAATGAGTCCCATAGTGTTGAGATTATGAGGGAAAATTTTGGGGTACAATAGTTTGTTGTTTTGTTTGTCCACCTCCTTAAAGAATGCATTGTCATCATAAAAAATGGAAGAACATGAATCTACGTGCTTGCAGGTATGAACACTATAGCTACATGTTTATTTGGTTTTGATGTTGACAACACTCTTAATAAAAGTCTTTGTTGGTCTTGATGTTCAAGATGGTAATGTTGAACAAGTGACTCCATACACAAGAAGGGAGTAAATTGTGGAGGTTTAAAAATCATTAATTTAAAACAAAATAATTTTTGAAATCAGAGTTTGATATTTTTTTATCAAAAATGTTTGAATAACTATGCAGCGGAAATTCAAAGTAAAGAAATTAAGTGTAAAATAAAAGAGATAAGGAAAGAGAGAATGGCACCATAGAATTATAGAGGTTCAGTCTAATGAAGTGACATACTCCTCATCCCAAGAAATGATCTTGATAGTATCCACTATTGCTTGAAGCTACTACTTTCCAAATCAAATGATAAACGGAGGCTTGAAGCGACTAGTCTCTAAACCAAACAAAAAATAGAGCTTTGAGCGATTAGTCCCTAAGCCAAACATAGATTTTGCACAGTATTATCTTGAACCAAGAAGAATTTTTGATTTGGTTATCTTTTGAACCGGACCGAGGTTTTATACGGGCTGACCACAAACCAAACCAAGATTTTTACCAGGCTAATCTCAAACTTACAGAGCTTTTAGTCAGATTAAACTCAAAAACTGAGTGAGATTTTACACAATCCTGATCTCGAACCAATAAAGCTTTTGATCGGGTTGAGTTCAAGAACCTTGGTTATGATTTTTCATTGGTTTATCTTCACGAATCAAAAAGAGAGCTTTCTTCAATGGTGGAGCTCACTAACAAACATAGACTTCGAAAAATTCCACATATACAAACAAGAGTTTTTTTTCAATGGTTTATCTCCAAATTGAAAAATATATTATTGGTAAATTTATAATTAATCCCTCACTCAGAACAAAATTCCTCACTAAACTCAAGAACGCTCTCAATGCACTATGGCTAAAATATGTGAATAAAGTAGAAATAATTTAGAGAGATTAAAAGAGAAATAAAAAGAGATATTTTTCACATTTTCTAGATGATTTAAAATGATATAGAAGCTCTTTATTTATAGGTCAAGAAATGGTGTAGATTAGAAAATAATGCATGGGCCAATTAAATGACCTAATCAATTAGGCGGTGCAAGTAATCTATTATTACTGGCCAAAATGGAAGATTTAGATAGAGAGGCATTATCAATCATTAATAGATTTTCATAATCCATTATAGAATCGAATATGCATTATCTAATCGATTAGGCTATAAATGTAATCTATTAGGCAACTTAGAAAAAAATCTTAATTAGGCATTTAGTCCCCTAATTAACTGGCTAGGCTCCATTTTATTGTTGTTTTAATTAAAAAGTTGGAGGCTTATTAATATTTAGTATGTGTGTGATTTAGCCATAATATTTCAAAAACTCCCTTATATGTTTATAATACACTGATCACTCTGAATGACACGTTTAGGTGAGCTTTCACACTTCTTGTCTTTCATTGTCTAAAGCTTCAAGTATTGGCACTATTATTGACTTTATTACATAAGAGCCTTGAGTATTCTTGATGAGACTTGAGATATTTATGTATTAGTTGTCATCATATGAGATGTTTAAAGTTTAAATCACCAATGATCATAAACCTTAAGTCTTCACTTGAGAGTCGTTGGACTATAATGTTGACTTTTAAACAAATGTATCCAGCTTGATTAGGAAGGATAACGTAATCTTGATTAACCACCTTGTGCATATATTTGACCACTTGAGATAATTGTAGAAGTTACTTAACTTCAAGTGTTGTCATCATCAAAATCATGACATCTCAAAGTTAAGCAGTTGCTTCTTAAGTCTTTATATCCATGAGCTTTATCATCTCTTTCTATCCATGAGTTGTATCACCTTAGATCACTTATTGATTATACATGCAAGCAAATAAATCCACATGTATCATATGATATATTGGTTGATATGTTGATTCAAGTGAAGGTGTTTGACATAATGTTGATTACGTAATGGTAATTGATATATTGTTCAAGTGATGTTGCTTTAAGATTAATAAAGTGATGGTTCTTGACATGTTGTGGATCAAGTTATGGGGCTTGACATGTTGATTCAAGTGATGGTGCTTGAATATTAATCAAGTGATGTTGCTTGATATATAGTGATTAAGTGATGGTACTTGAAGATCAAAATATAGATATATGTGCTTACAATTTCCATTAATGATGTTTCTCATCCTAAAGCTATCTTAAGCCTCATTAGAAAGAAGTTTCAAGAATTCATAAATTACTAAAGTCAAAGTCTATGTAGTAAGGATTTTGAAGTTGTTGTGAAAGAGAAGAAGTGTGAAAGCTCGTCTATTCAGTCATGTGCTTAGTGTAGTGTATGAGCGACCAAAGTATTGTAAAAAGGTATAATAACTCATAAGTTACTAAGGCAACTCTCACACGTTCACAACATTTTTTGAGGATCCTATCTCTTTGATAAAATTACCAAGTCCGAATAATTAGTTACGACATAAAACCAATTTGAATAATTGATTATCCCTTGAGCTTAATCGATTATATCACATCATAATCAACTATTATTGTTTGGTGTGATTAGTAACAGTACAGTTGAAAACATTCCATTTTTAAACTACATAATCGATTATTACATATGCATAATCGGTTATGAGCATTAAAAAACACATTGATGATTTTCATTTTTGAGCTACATTTCCTCCTATATAAGGAGGGTGCCTCCTCGTTATTTTACACACTAAAATCCAATTTTAAATCATTCTTATCTCCTTTATACCTTTATCTCTTATATTATTTCTTTCATTAAATGGTGCTTTAGTGCCTTTGTGAGTGAAATACTTTTGTGAGGTTTTAGTTGAACTAGTTTCAGCTATTTTATCAAGAGTGTGATTCTCTTGAATTCTATTTTAGTTGGTTGTGGAGGTTATCCAACAAAATCTCTGTTTGGTTCATGAGATTAGGTGGCCAAAATTTCGTTCTTGGTTCGTGAGCTTAGTGTGATAAAAGCTCCAATTTTTCCTTGAGGGATAAAACAAGCTCCACTTTTGATTTGAGAGATAAGCATTATTAAATTTCTCAGCATAATGTAATAAGGTTCGCGGGCATAACCTTGCAAAAACTCAACAGTTATCATAGTGAAACTCTCAAGAAGTTTGTTTCTTAAGGAGAGTGTTAGGTCTGTTATTTTATGGTTGGCAAAAATTTTGGTAAAACAAAGAGTTGGAAACAATTTTTTCAAAACATGTTTCATTATGAAAACATGCATTGCAACCTAATGTTGAACAAGATGTCATAATATCTTGACCAACTGGTACAACAAAGTCTTCTGGTACTTTATTTGAAAGATGTTCTAATAGATGTTGTAAGATGTTACAACAAAACATCATGACAGTAAATCTAAATGATATCCTAGAATTTTTGATTGAAAAATATGAGTTTTTGGAGGCTTCTGGTACTCATACCAGGCGCATGCAATCAAGAAATTTTAGGAACAATTACATATTTGATTTGTATCTTAAAAAGGATGTTTGATACTTTTTAGGAAATATTTGAAATATTTGTTTTTTGTTTCTATTTTTATGGAGAAGATTCTGCAGGGATTTAGAGCTGAAGATCAGATTTGGTTGAAGAGTCCAAGCCCATTGCAGGAGTCTATTTGAGAGGACGTCCAAGACCTAGTTTTTAAGCATTGTTTTTGTTGTAAAACCTTGTAAAAAATCAGGGTTTAATATTTGAGAGTTCCTTAGGTTTTTCGGGTGTTTATTGTATGTTCTCGTGTATCTTTTGGTGCATTTGAGTTGACTGATTATTACTTGTTTATTAAGTTATTGTTCTACTCTAAGCTTTTAAGCAAAAAGTTGAGTATTGTTCTTAGTGAAGCTTTTAAGCAAACTAAGTATTGTTTATTGGAAGAGTAATCTTCTTTTTAGTTTCTTGAGACATTCCCTGGAATTAGGATTATTTGATATCACTGTGATGATTGGGAGTGAAAGGGATTCTCATATCTTGGAGGTTCCTAGGTATAAGTTGCATTAGGTAGGGATTAAGTGAGAAGTTTTAAATTGGGATTGTTTAGCTTTGAATTGATACTACTAATAGTGGATTTCTTTCGTGGCTTGGTAGCACCCAGAGTAGGTGAGTAACACTAACATAGGTTAACAATTGATTGTGTTCTTTAAGTTTCTGGAATTTACTTTTCTGCATAATCTTTCTGTTTTTTGCAAATCTATTTTTCTATCAGCAAATGTTATAACATCTATCGTAACATTATATGTTGTTGAGACATCAATCTTGACTTCTGTTATTGCAAGTGCCACAATATCAATTGGCATTAGAGCAGGCACTCTGTTCTATTTATTAGATGAGATCCAGGGATATAATTTTCGGGTACTACGGAAGGAGGATTTGTTAACAGACTACCTATTTTTAATGGCCCCAACTATGATTACTCGAAGGCTCGTATGATGGGTTTTCTAATATCTATGGATAGAAAAACCTGGAAAGTAGTTATCAAAGTTTGGTAACACCCTATGGTGAAGGGTACAACTGAATTGAAGCCAAAAAAGAACTAGTATAAGGTAGAAGATGAGTGTGCTTTTGGAAACTCCAAAGCTTTGAATGCGGTATTCAATGAAGTTGAAAAAAATTGTTCTAACTGATAAATACATTTACTATGGCCAAAGATGATTGGGAAATTCTTAGAACCACTCATGAAGAGACATCAAAAGTTAAAATTTCAAAACTTCAAATTCTAACCACCAAATTTGAGAATCTCAAGATGAAGAATGATGAGTGTATTCATAATTTTCACATGAACATTCTTGATATTTTCAATTCATCTAGTTCTCTGGGAGGGATGATGTCAGAAGAAAAGCTGGTTAGGGAAATTCTCGGGTCTCTACCTAATTGAGTTAATATGAAGGTAACAAACCATTGAAGAAGACCAAGATATCAGTAATATGAGAGTAGATGAACTTGTTGGGTCACTTCAAACATTTGAATTAGCTATTAATGAAAGATCTGAAAAGAAGAACAAGAGCATAACTTTTGTATCCAAACTTGATCATAAATAGAACCAATGTGACATGGATAATAATGAAGCAATTTCTAATGTCATTGTGCTTCTTGGTAGGAAATTCAATAAGGTGCTGAAGAGTATGAAGTCAAGACCAAATGTCAAGAACATTTTTCCTGACATCAGCAAGAACAGTGAGGTTCAAAGAAAAGGAAGAACAGAGGATAAGCCAAATCAAGGAAAAGACATGAATTTCCATGAATGTCAGGGTTTTGGTCACATAAGGCCAGAATATCCCACGTTTCTCAAGAAATAAAAGAAGGGATTAACTACTTCTTGAACTGATGATTCTGAAGGTGAAACTGATAATGAAACCACTAAGCATGTTACAATTCTGACTAGTAGATATGGTTCTGATGTAGAATACTGTGATGAAGAAATCTCTTATGATAAGCTAGCAATTTCTTACACAGAATTTTGCATCAGAAATGAAGAAGTCTATCAACAAGGAGAGAAATAGAAGGTGATTATTTCTCAATTGTAGGCTGAGCAAGAGAAACTGCCATTTACTGTCTTTGATCTTCAAGAAGAGGTAACCTTATTGAATACTAAACATGAAAACATGACCAAATCCATAAGAATTTTGAACAATGGATCTGATGTGTTGGATGAAATTCTTCAAGTTGGGAAAGGAGGTAAAATATTTACTAGTATAGGGTTTAATTATCAATCTTTAATTAATCAAAGAAAAAAACCTGTGACAAAATTTGTTCCTTCTGAAGTGAAGCATCATCTCATAATGTTTGACAACAAGTTACAACATTCTTCCAGACTTCAGAAATTTCATACTAAAAACAAGCTCCGGCCTTGGAAATGTCATTATTATCGTAAATATATTATATAAAACAATTCTGCTACAGATTGTATGGTTATCCAAAACATACACCTAAACCTAGGTCTAATCATTTAAGGATTAAAACTAGAAAGGAGTAGAAATCTAAGGTTGTTGATACTAATCATATAGCCCATACTTCTTTTATGGTTGATGATTTGATCATTAAGAAAGGGACTGATATTCACAAACATGTTGGAACATCATCTCTGCAGATAGATGCTCTAGAAAATATGGTAGACTATGAGTTTAACAATGAGTTTGTGCCTATTAAGTCCCTTGAAAAATCTCAAGAGGTTGTGTCTGAAGGTAAATCTGTTGGTGATAAGGAAGATTGTTAGGTCTCTGATTTTATGGTTGACAACAATTTTGGTAAAACAAGTAGTTGACAACAATTTTATCAAAACATGTTTCATTAGGAAAAACATGTATTATAGCCTAATGTTGAACAAGATGTCATAATATATTGACCAGCTGGTACAACAGAGTCTACTGGTTCTTATTTAACAGATGTTCTATAAGATATTGTAAAATGTTGCAACATAACATCATGAAAGTACAACTTCATAATATCATTGAAGATCTGATTAAAAAATATGAGATTCTGGAGGTTTCTAGTACTCATAATAGGCGTAGACAATCAAGGGTTTTTAGGAACAATTGTAGATTTGATTTGTTTCGTAAAAAGGATCTTTGATACTTTTTGGGATATATTTGAAAGATTTGTTTTGTTTCTATTTTCGTGGAGAATATTCTGTATGGATTTAGAGATGAAGATTATATTTGATTGAAGAGTCCAAACCCAACTACAGAAGTCTATATAAGGAGTCGTCCAAGACCTAGTTTTTAAGAAGCATAAACTTTTTTATAAAACCTTGTGAAAATAAGAGTTTAGGGTTTGATAGTTCCTTAGGTTCTCCGTGTAATTTTTGTATGTCCTTGTGTATGTTTTGATGCATTTGAGTTTATTTGTTACTTGTTCATCAAGTTATTACTCTCCTCTAAGATTTTAAGCAAAGAGTTGAGTATTGTTGTTAGTGAAGCTTTTAAACAAACTAAGTATTTTGTTTTTGATGAGTGTTATTATTTTTGGTTTCTTGAGACATTCCCTGAGACTAGTATTGTTTGATATCACTATGGTGATTAGGAGTGAGAGGGGTTCTCATATCTAGGAGGTGCTTAGGAAGAAGTTGCACTGGTTATGGATTAAGTGAGAAGTGTAAAGTGGTATTTTTTAGCTTTGAATTGATATTTCTAATAGTGGATTTCCTTCTTGGCTTGGTAGCCCCTAGAGTAGGTGAGTTGCACCGAACTGGGTTAAAAATTTCTTATGTTCTTTTACATGTTGCATTTAAATTCTGCATTGTTTATAATTTGGTAAAAGTTACGTTTTTCTGCCAGCAAATGTTATAACATTTGTCGTGACATTGTATGTTGTTAAGACATCGGTCTTGACATCTGATATTGTGTGTGCCAGAATTTCAATTGGCATCAAGAGCAGGCACCCTGTTCTGTTATTTAGTGAGATCCAGGGATATACTTTCAGGCACTATGGAGAAAGAAGGAAGATATAACAACAGAACACCCATGTTGGATGGTTCAAACTATGACTGGTGGAAAGTCAGAATGTTAGCTTTTTTGAAGTCCATGGATAGAAAAGCCTGGAAGGATGTTTTAAAAGGATGGGAGCATCCAGTTGTGAAGGATAAAGATGGAAAAGAAGTTATAAAACCTGAAGAAGACTGGGCTGAAAATGATGATAAAGAAGCCATTGGAAATTCCAAATCTTTGAATGCTCTATTCAATGGAGTAGACAAATGTTTTCAGGTTGATTAATACATGTACTGTAGCCAAGGATGATTGGGAGATTCTCAAGACAACTTATGAAGGTACCTTTAAAGTGAAGATTTCAAGACATCTGCTTCTCACTTCTAAATTTGAGAGCTTGAAGATGAATGATGATGAGACAATTCAGGAATGTCAGATGAAGATTCTTGAAATTGCTAGTGCATCAAGTGCCTTGGGAAAGAAAATGTCAGAAGTAAATCTGGTCAAAAATATTTAGGTCCTTACCTAGGAGATTTAACATGAAGGTTACAACTATCAAAGAAGCCTAAGACATCAACAACTTGAGATTTGATGAGCTTATTGGGTCACTTCAAACATTTTAATTGGCTATTGGTGACAAGATTGAGAAAAAGAACAAAGGCATAGCTTTTGTATCAAGTGCTGAAGAAAAGAAAGGTCAAGTTGTGCTGGACACTGGTGAGGATCTGTCTAATACCATTGTGCTACTTGGGAAGAAATTCAATAGAGTATTGAAAAAATTGGACAGGTGAGGGAGGCCAGATGTCAAGAACATCTCATATGACATCAATAATGATCTTGATTCTCATAAGAAAAAAAACGAGAACAGAAGAGAAGTCAAGTCAAAGCAGAGCAATTCAATGTTTTGAAGGTGAAGGATATGGTCATATTAGAACTCAATGTCCCAACTTCCTCAAGAAACAACAGAAAGGTTTCACAGCATCTTTGTTGGATGATGATAAGTCTGGAGATGAAGATAATTCTGAAACATCCAAACTTGTGTTGGGTCTATCTGGCAGGTGGGTAGATGAAGTTGAAGCTTGTAATAAGAATGATCTTTATGAAGATCTGGATGTGTTCTTCAAGGAGACGTGTGACAGGTGAGATGAAAGCCTCGAGAAAGAGGAAGAACAAAGGAAGATCATTGCTGAATTGGAGAATGAGAGGAATCAAATCTTAAGTACTGTGTATCATCTGCAAAATGAGGTAACACACTTAAATTCCAAGTTTTACAACTTGACGGACTCCATAAATATGGTGAAAGGGGATGAAAATTCCAGAGTTCATTATCAATATGAGTATAAACTAAGAAGAGTGACATAAGAGAAGTTTTTTTCTTCTGAAAAGAAGAAAAAGATGAACATATCCAAAAACATGTTACAACATCCTGGAAAGTATGATAAATCTTCAATTCAACCTCAATCTACTCGGGGATGTCATTATTTTGGTGAGTATGACCATATAAAGCCTTTTTGTTTAAAATTTTATGGAGATAAAAAATCTTCAGTTTGTTCCAAGGCTAATACAGTGAGCAAAAAGAGAAGTGTTGAAAATAGGGATATTAACCTTATAGCACATACTTCCTTGAGAGACTCAACTAGTGAAGACCGGTACTTTGATAATGGGTGATCTAGACATATGAAAGGGGTTCAAAAGATGTTGGTAGATGTCAAGCCTCATCCCATAGGTTCTGTATGTTTTTTTGATGGGTTTAGAGGGGAAATCAAAGGAGTTAGAAACCTGATGTGTGATGGTTGTCTCTGGTTAGAATATGTGCTATTTGTGAAAGGATTAACTGCTAATCTTATTAGCATTAGTCAATTGTGTGATCAAGGTCTATTAGTCGACTTCTCAAAATCAGAATGTCTGGTCAAAAATGAAAAGGAAGATGTTCTAATGAAAGGCATAAGATCCAAAGAAAACTATTATTTGTGGGAATCTCAAATAATTGCTTACTCTTCCACATGTTCAGAAATCAATGAGGATGAAGTGAAGTTATGGCACCATAAACCTTGACATCTTCATTTCAAAAGAATGAAGGAAGTCATATATGAAGGGGCCATTAGAGATATGATAGAGCTCAAGATTGAAGAAAGGAAAGTTTGTGATGAGTTTGAAAATAAAAATAAAATCATGATGTCACATCCAATGTTACAACATCAGACTACTTCCAAAGTGCTGGAACTTCTTCACATGGATGTAATGGGGCAGTTACAAGTAGATAACCTAGGAGGAAAATGGTATGTATTTGTGGTTGTAGATAACTTTTCTCGATATACTTGGATGAAGTTTCTCAGAGAAAAATCAAATACTTTTGAAGTTTTCAAAAGTCTGTGTCAAAGCATTCAAGAGGAGAAGATGGGAGTGACAATGACAAGGAGTTTGAGAATGAAAATTTTTATGAATTTTGTGATTCTAAAGGAATAAGCCATAAATTCTCTTATTCTTGGAAAACTCAGGAAGATGGAATTGTTGAGAAAAAGACTAGAGCTATACAAGAATCGGCCAAAGTCATGCTTATTGCTAAGAAATTTCCATTTGAGTTTTGGGCTGAAGTTATGAATATTGCTTTTTATATCATAACAGGGTCACGTTGAGAGGAGGTACCACTACTACTCTCCATGAGGTATGGAAAGGAAGGAAACCTAAAGTTAAATACTTTCACATCTTTGGAATTAAATGCCAGATCTTTACTGACAAAGATCAAGTGGACAAGAAGGATTTCATAGGTGAAGAAGGGATATTTCTGGGTTATTCTTCAAATAGAAGAGATTACATAGTTTTTAACCCCAGAACTGGAATGACAATGGAATCAATCAATGTGAAAATTGATGATTCAATTACTAAGAGGAAAGTGGATGTCAGAGACAATGTTGGAACATCATGTGTGCAAACTGGTGAATCGTCAAGGGTGGAGATTTGTGAATTCACAAACACCGAATCAGTGAATTCTCAATCCAACAAAGGTTTCTCTACTGAAGGATAGATAGAACAATCCAAGGAACTGACTATAACTCACTCTGATGAAGGAAACCTCACTAGTTTAAATATGAAGATATCAAACATTGATGGATGTTTTTCCTTGTAGAATAGATTGGGTTTCTGGATTAGTAAGAAGCAGGAATGTGCTTCTTGGTATCCTTATGGAGATGAAGTTAGGGGAACAATAGAAAGTCTATTAGAACTAATATTGAAGAGACATGATGTCAAGAGGGATATCATGACATTTTGCAGTGAAGATCTGAACTCTTTCAGATATCACATTCAACATGACTGGAACAACGACCTTAGTAGTTGAAAAAACTTGATCAAGAATATTATTGAAGGGAAGGTTGTAACTATGGAGCATATGGAAAACAATTGAGTTTGTACTATTAAATAGTTATAGCAATTACAGAAATGGAGGAATGCAACTAATGTTTCATCTTTCCTCTATATTATGAGGCATGACATGCCTCGACAAATTGCTACTGAGACTGGATGGAAGGAAGGTGGTCTGCAAGACAATGGGGCTGGCTATAGCACCAAGGAATACATAAGGCTCTTTGATAGAGGAGGGAGGCTCATTGACTGAGGAAAGATGTTGAAGACCACTTGAAGATGGCCAAGAGGTTGTGTTTCCATATGTTTGTTTCCATCTGGTGCTCATTGAAACAACCGGCAGAATAAATCATCGAGAGAAAATCAATGAAGTCGCCATCGAACGTTTTTTATCCCCTCGGGAAGGGAAAGGTAAACATCGAGTAAACCTGAAAAGGGTGAAATCAAGGTCTTGTGACTGGGATATACGAGTAAGGGAGTTTATTATGCAAGGGGAAGGCATTAGCACCCTTCACGTCAGTGGTACTCCACGGGATCCGCTCTTGTTGTTCTAATCAAGGGTGTGTTCTAATCTAAATCTAAAGAGCCAAAGGAAAAAATGCAAAGAAGGAATGCATGAAAAAGAAAACACATGGAAAAGAAGGAATATTTACAAAGTTTAACTCGCCTGGGACCCGCGACCAAATGCCTACGTATCCCTTTTAAGGAATCAGAGCGTCGTAGTTTGGCTCAAAAGTTTCCATTTGTTTTGTATTTTCATTAACAATATTAATTTTTCTTTCTGCCCAACTCGACCTTTGGAGACTCACGCGTTGGCAAAAAAATGACTTAGCATGTTCTTACCTAAAAAGGTATTTTCAAAAGAAAAATGCCTGAAGACGGATAATGCTACATTCGAGCTCTAGCAAGTAGACATGGTGCCACCTGACCTTTGGAGATTTACGCGTCGTATTGCGTATATTAGAGAGGTGGAAAAAGTTTTAATTAGTTGATGTCTTTTACCTTGAAAAGGGATTTGAGAGATGTTAGAGTGTTTTATGCATTTTCCAAGAAAAAGGTTTTAATTTTAATCATGCAAAAAGGAAAGAAAACACCTAAGGAAAACTATCTAGCTTTATCCCTAATGTTATCATACAATGATGGCCCTAAGGTTGAGGTTTGAAAGGGAAATCTCTACCTATGCTAGCATGCATGGATTACGACCCTAATGTCTAACTTCCATCTGAAACGAAACAAGTGAATCCTAAGGGAGCATACAAAGGTTACAACCTAATGAAAAGCATAAGCACAAGCGCAATCAAAAAAAGTAAAGTCAACGCCAAAACAAAATCGAGTGAGAGATAAGAAACAAACAAAGAGTCCAATGGATCTCAAAGTGGGAGTAAGGAGCTCTTTCCACTTGATTTTCTCGAGCACCGACATTGAGTAACAACTTGGAGCGTCAACATTTAAAGAAACGTGAGATAACATCGTGGAAACAAATGACAAAGTGTGGGGGAAGGTTACAAAACCTTTTCCATTTTATTTGAATCAATGGACGAGAATAGGCATGGTTTAAAGCATCAACGAATGACGCGAGCTAAGAACGATACATACTAGAAAGTGTGGGGGCCGATTACGGACCCTTTGTTCCACTTATTTGACTCGATAGCAAGCATAGAATAAAAAGTGAAATGGGAGGGAAGTGGGAATTTCCATCGTCGAGGTCATTTGCACATAAGAAAACACAAACATGGCCTCATTTTGAGGACTTTGCAGAACAAACATCGCCTCCTTTGAGGACTTTAAACAGATTTCCCACCTAAAATAGGGAGTCCCAATCATGCATCTCTATTCCTACTTCTCATAGTAAGGAAAGAAGTTAATGATGCGGAAAAATAAACCAGAATCAGTATAATACAAAACTAACAAGAGTTCGCAGTTGTTGTAACCCAAATTTTTCCCTTTCATTTCTCAAATAATCTCTCACAAGATCTCCTTTGGTTCAAGACTGCACAAGGGTTAATCAGCTCAAGACACCTCCTTAAGCACTGATGACTGGAAATTAGAGTTTGAAATTGCACAAGGACAAATGATCTTTTAATGCCTCATATAAATTTCATGGACCATTTTGGACCCCCAAGATTGCTCATGTAATGTTTCAAGTCTTGGATCACATTTTTGCTCAGTCAATTAATCAGTTGACCTAAAATCAACTATATTGGGGAAAAAGTCAACTGTGGCCAATTTCCAGTCAATATTCATAATTTTTGGTCCATATAAACATTATGAACTCATATATGTCATTTGATCAAGTTTGGATCATAATTCCTCAACAAATTTGATCAGATCATCAAAAGGGCAAAATGGTCAAAATTAGGGTTTTTACTAAGAAGGTGCAATTTCTGATTTTTTGACCTAGCAAATGACTTATGGTTTGAGACATGATCTCAAGGATTCAAATGCACCATTTTTGTCCTAATGGAATGGCTCAAAACTTTCCTCAAGATCAATTGATTGATAGTTGATTTTCAGTCAACTGATCAAAAGTCAATTTTCCACTGAAAAGTCAAACTTTGACTTTTTGGTCAAAATCAAGTATCAAAGATCACAATTTATCAAAACATGTCAAAATATGAAAATTTTTCATCAAGAAATCAAAAAGTCAAGATTTCATTTTGAAAAGTCAAAATTTCTAAACTTAGAAATTTTTCTAAGTGTTGAAAATTTCATATTTTTTCACAACTTTGAGCCAAATTTTCACCATGATGCAAGATGATTAAAAGGAAACTTTTAACATGAAAGTTGTAGATCTCAATGAGATCTAAAAAATTATAGAACACAACTTCTCCTATAAATTCATGGATTTCATGTTATAATTGTGTGAATACATGTTCATGAAACTTGGAAACTTAGTGAAATTTTGCCCTAGTTTAGGCAGGATTTTGACCTAACTTCATGGAAATTTTTCACATAGTTCCAAGATGAATTTTCAAAAATATCCAACATAAAGGTTGTAGAGGATGTAACAAGATTTCCAAAATGGCCAATAACTCCTTGAGGTCATACTTGAGCAAGGAGAATCGAAGGCAAGAAGTTAGGGTTTTCAAACTTGAATTACAAGCCATTTCTTGATGAACACATGAACCAAATCCATGCTAGGCAGCATAATCTTTGCTTTGCAAGCCTAAAACTTGTTTGTCACTCCATAATTAATGTTTTGCATAGCTGCTAGAAGCTTTAATCCAAGAATTCAATGCATTTCCCATGCTTAATAGCATTTTAGGAAGAAAGGCAACATTGCCATTTTGGAAAAGTGGCTTTATGCATAAAGTCCACTTTTCTTGAGCCTCTAACTTGTTTGTTCAGCACAAACTCAACATACAAAGTCAGATAAACATGTTTAAAGTTTGTAACCACTCTAGATAACCTTGTACTATGCATTGGTACAATGTATATCAAGCTTGCTTCAAAAACAAGAAAAAAATCCATAACATGTGATTTTGAATTCTGATCAAGGACAAGTTTCCAAACTTGTTGCTTATAAATAGAGTCATTATTTATGAGGTAGAACACGAGCTTGAACACCCTGAAACACACCCAAACTCCGTCAAATCAGAAATTGCCCAAAAACTCCATTGTTGCACAGTTTCTGACTTTGAACTTCAAACTTCCATTTCCCTCGTGCGTTCTTTGGCCTTTTAGTTCCTAAAGCTTCCCTCGTGCGTTCTTTGGCCTTTTAATTCCTAAAGCTTTCACCATCCTCCATAACCAAAAAATATTTATTTATTTATTTACATATTTAAAAATGCTCATTTATATTTTATTGTTCTTCATAAAACAAAAAGACCAAAAACATTTTTCTTAAATAAATTAATTTATTTTTTTAATAATTAATATTTAGAATTAGATTTAATTATTATATTATTTTATTCTCTTAATTAAAATTAATTTATAACTTAGGTTTATTTTAGTTAATTAATTTCCATATTATTTTCCTTAATCTAAAACCTTTTCATAAAAAATCCTAAAAGTATTTTTAACTTAATCTCCTTTTTAATTAATTTAGGTTTAAATTTTGTTTATTTTTCATTAATTATTTTCTTAAATAGGTTTAGGTTAAAACCCTTTCATAAAATAAAACAAAATCATTTCTTTTTCCATTTATATTCTTGCATTTTATTTTCAATTCTTATACATTTATTCAATATGGTTGTAATAGATAATTAGGTTTAATTTTCTTGCAAAATCCCCATTTGTAAATTTGCACACCCCCTCCCCTAATGATGTAATATCTTAGTATTTTTACTTTTAGCAATTTATCACTTTATATGAATGCTAGTAATTAAGGTTTTTATGGAAAGACTAAAATCAATAAGTTAGCAAACCCTAATTCAAGATAAACAAGCATGTAAATCAAACACACTTGCACACTTGCACCCTTAGGGTAATTCCACTTTGTTGCCTTACAAAAATGGCCATGTTATGCATGTGGGGTAACTTAGCAAAAAGCAATCAAAAATACAAGATCATAGTCCCTCGATGACGCTATCAAAGTTGCCTTTTAAAATGATCTTAGTCCCTCAAAGAAAAAATGCTAAGATATCTCACAACATTGCTATCATGGCTATACGATGACCCACGCCCGTTCCTATACATCCAAAGATAAGGCTTTCTTACCAAATCAATGGTAAGATAGCAATATCAAAGGAAAGGAAGAAATGAACTAAGACTTTTGAGTAGGTAGATTGTTCGTAGTTGCTTGCTCAATTTCAAATCAAACACTCTTGCTTATTTTAAAAGTAAACACCAACACTTTCAAAACATTTTCCAAACTTGAAATATTTTTCAAAAGCTTAACACTTTGTATACATTCTTACAAACAAGAACTATTACAAAGTTTGCCTAAACGATGATTCCTTTTCAAAATACTTTCAAAAACCACACAAAGCACATTTTCAAACAAAAGCAAGTGATCTAGCAAGAAACTAAGATCCTATAGATAACTATGGATGAAAAGGGTGCTAACACCTTCCCTTTTCATAATCTACCCCCCGAACTCAAGAAACAATCTCAAAGGTCTTTCTTGTTCTTTTCAGCCTTTCCTTTTGGATAAAAGAAAAGTCGGTGGAGACTCTTGCTAACTGCAACATTTACGATAAAACGCAAAACACCCAAGTCAGTTCTCCCACCGTATCACAGAAATGTGACTCTGCTGGGGAGAAAATTAAAAGTGGGGTTACCTTAGGGCTAGATCACCTTTACTTTCTTTCATTGTTTGAATTGATTGCTTTACATTTTGGTTCCTTGTTTGGGTTTGTTCTAATCCTCTACCCAGATTTGGGATACCTTATACGTAAGTAGAAATACATTTTGGAAGCTGTGTGGGGTATACCGACATGGTCTAAGCAATAGCGGAGTTAGTGTGACATATTTGTGGGTACCAGTAGCCCTTGAGTAGTCAAGGAGAATACAGGGCCGCTGAGTGATGTCATGAAGCACTAACTAACTTTTAGAACCTTTACTTGACCAACTTGGCCATTAGGACGTAGTGAGATGACCGACTTTGGTTCAGTTCGAAGTTGGTAAATACTCAATACTACACGCATTGAGGTTTGACTTTAGGGATATTTCAGTCGCTGTGAAAGAGGCTTGCGCTGAAATAATGCCCAAGAAGACAGATCAGTGATATTGAGATCCTTTAAAACTCGGTTACTATTTCCAGGACATGTTTGAGCCAACTAAACTTCAAGAGGGTACTTACATATGAGACTCCATGCAAGCCTAAACTTAAGGACTTGTTTTCCTTGTTTGTATGTACTTACTTGTACATAACATCATAAACATCATAACATCATATTCATTCTCACTAACCATTTCAAGGATTTTTTGGGATTTATCTTTGTTTTGTTTTGTAGGACATGGCTTCTATCCGTAGGAATACTATCCAAGTCAGTCTCGTAAGGATTCCTCCTCAACTCAAAGAGTTAGCATCAAGGGTTCCTAAGAATTCTCCATTCACTGAAAGACATGGTCGCCCCTTAAACTTGGTTATCTCCAACACTGATGAAGATATGATGAGGGTGTTGTTCCAATTCTTTGATCCTCTACACCATTGCTTCACTTTTCCTGATTATCAACTTGTGCATACTCTAGAAGAATTATCACAACTCTTGAGGATTACCATTCTCAATCGACTACCCTTCAATGGTACGTAAAGAGATCTAAAACCTAAGGAGATTGCCCAAGCACTACACTTGCCACAATCTGATATCACAACTAATTGGGAAACAAGGAGTGGTGTCAAAGGTTTCTTGGCCAAGTTCTTGTTTAAGAAAGCTCAAGATTGTTGGAACTCTTTGGACTTACAATCTTTTGAAGAAGTCTTGGCCCTTATCATCTATGGGATGGTTTTGTTTATAAACCCTGACCAACTCATAGATGTAAATGCTGTCAAAATATTCATATCTCGCAACCCAGTGCCTACTTTGTTGGGAGATATCCTACATTATTTTCACTCTCGCACTATGAGGAAGAGAGGGATCCTCATGTGTTGCACTACTCTCTTGGCAAGATGGTTTATTTCGCATCTTCCCCGATTTGTGTTAAAGAACAAGCATGGTTTAAGATGGTCCCATAGGTTGATGACGCTCAGACATTCAAATGTTTGTTGGTGTTCCCGATACTTGGAGAACGTTACTTTTATCGACCGTTGTCGTGAATTCCCTAATGTCCCTTTACTTGGCATTATAGGAGGTATCACTTATAACCCTTGGTTAGCCTTACGAAAGTTTGGTTATGCTTGAAGGGATTGCCCATGTGAGATGCTCATTCAAGGAGTGGTATTCGACTTTGAAAGTGACGATTAAAGCTACCGTTAGAGGTTTATCCGAGATTGGAGGATGGTAAGCAAAGTGGACAGTAATATGCTGGGACACAAGAATTCCATTCCCCTTGAGCCTTACCTTAAGTGAGTACGAGCTCGTGCTCAGAAACTTATGATGCCTTATCCCTCCATCTTACCAGTCATCATGGAACCTGTGGTCGAAGGAGATGTCCCATACACTGTCCTCCATCCAGACATGCCTACTTCTCTCGAAGACTTGCAAAAGGGTTGGATTCAGCTGAACGAAGAACAAGATACTTTCGAAGCTCAATTCTATGCTAGTGAGAAGAGGGTCTTGGAGCTTACGAAGTAGTTACAAGACGAGCAAAGTGTGAACGCCTACCTTGCGCTGAAGAGGATGCATTCAGTCTTTTTATCTTAGACAGTTATTTTGTAAGCCCAAGAGGCATGTTGTAATCTTTTCAAATTAATTAATGAAAATTGACGTTTGTTCACTCTTTTGTCTATACAAATTTAAATTTCAATAAATCCTTGAAATCATTTGCATGTATATATCTCATGCTTCATAACATGACAGGTTTTCACATGACATGTTTCCTATCTTTCTGCTGTTTATTTCAGCAAGATGGATCTAGAGAAAACTATGAAGGATCTCATGGCACAAAACTCTCAATTATAAGAAACTCTACTAGCCTTAGCCAAGGGGAAGCAAGACATGATAGCATTGCTGGCAGTTAAGAAAAAGCCCAAGAAGAAAGCTCTACTCAACATGGGTAGAAGGTTCAAGGATACAGTCCGTCAGATCCCGGTAGGAGAAGACTCTTCTGAAGAAGACGAGAATCAGATTGGTGAGGTTAAGAGTACCCATGCTAACTGTGTTAATGATCAAGAGTCTGATGATGATTATTTTGACGAGAAGTATCCACCCGCCGATATCAAATACAAGCAGTTAGAAGACAGGTTGAAGGCTGTTGAAATCCAAGTTGTCCTCGGTTTAGACTTTGATGATTTGGGATTGATCTTTGGGATTGTTATTCCCCACAAATTCAAAATACCCGTCTTTGCAAAGTACGATGGAGTTTCTTGTTCAAAACTTTACCTGAAATTTTATGTGCGCAAGATACAGCTGCACACTGCTGATAAGAAACTCTGGGTTCACTTTTTCCAAGAGAGCTTGGCCGGAACGCAACTTGAATGGTTTTATCAGTTAGATGGTTCCCGCATCAATACTTGGGAAGATTTAGCTACCTCCTTCTACCATCAGTACCAGTATAATGCCAACTTGGCGCCAACAAGGGTACAGTTGCAAGATATGACAATAGGGAAGAATGAACGATTTAAAGAATATGCACAAAAGTGGAGAGACCTGGCAAGTAGGGTTCAACCACCTTTGATTGATAGAGAGCACATTGACATGTTTATGGGAACTTTATCTGGTCCTTTCTTTAACTTGTTGGTAGGCTGTTCCCCTGCCGGATTCATCGAGTTAATCTTAACTGGTGAAAGAGTTGAAAGAGTCATCAAAAGTGGGAAGATATCTGTGGCGTCTGCCTCCACTTCAAATCCTGTAAAGAACCCTTTTGCTGCAAAGAAGGAAATCAGTGTTGTGTACGGGGTAGGGGCCCGTACCAAGAAGAATGATCATCCATCCGTTAAAGTTGTTTGAATCTCCAATTCAACTCCTACTCCAAGACCATCTGCAAATCATCAACATTTTGAAACTCCGAGGAGACAATTTACGAGGTTAGGCATGTCACTGTCTCAAGCTTTACAACACTTACTCAAGGCTAATTTAGTGACATTGCGCGATCCTCCTGCCAACCCAGATACCTCTTCACCAAAGTATAATCTGAACGCTAAATATGCTTACCACTCAAGTAGCCCCGGGCATGAGACTGACCAATGTTGGGCCTTGAAGAATAAAATTCAGGATTTGATTGATAACAAGACTATTGAGTTTGATCCTCCTCCGACTCTGAATGTAATCACCGCACCTATGCCAAAACATGGCAAGTATTTTAATGTTGAAGATAAGATTTTTGTTGCCTCTATTAAAGACTTGACTACTCCTTTGGATATCATCAAAGAGAATCTGTTGAAAGCCGAGATTTTCCCTGGCTGTGTAAAAGACTGTGTTTATTGTACCTAACAAATCAATGGATGCGAAGGGCTGAAGAAAGGCATTCAACTCCTAATGGATAGCCGTGAAATTCTATTTGAGAAGACCCCACTTTCCAAAAGTTTGATTAATAAATGTGAAGATCTCTCAGTTATCACCATCTCAAACAAGCCTCTTAGGGTCACCTCCAAAGGTCCTATTAGGATTTCAAATGAACCCACTATTGCTCCTTTAATAATTACCTATCACGAACCAATTCCCTACTCTTCAAACAAGGCAGTATCATGGAACTATGGCGCTGAGGTATTTTACCATGGGATTAAACAAAACACTTGGATCAAAGAAGACAAAGCTGAGGATGTTGGTAACATAGTTGGCTCAAGAAAAGTAACCATAACAGGGAGAATATTTTCACCCAATATCTCACCACCAGTTATTACAAAGGCACTCATCCGCATAACTGTTGCCAAGCCAAGTACCGATACAAGAGGGAAAGAGAAGGTCGTTGAGCCTGTCGTGACTGAAATACCCGCAAAGGACGTTGCTGATGGAGAACCTTTCGCTCGTGAAATGGACGAGATCTTGAAGATAATAAAAAGGAGCGACTTCAAGATTGTGGAACAGTTGGGGAAAACCACTTCTAAGATTTCAATGTTGTCATTGCTGCTTATTTCTGATGCCCATGCTCGTACATTAATCAAATTCCTGAAAAAGGCTCATGTCCTCCATGAGACCACAACGAACCAATTTGAGAATTGCGTGGCAATTCTGACGGCTGATAATGGCTTGGGATTTTCAGATCCTGACCTAACACCATTACAGAAGAACCACAATAAATCTCTACATGTTTCTGTCGAGTGCAAAGGGACTACCTTAACACATCTGCTAGTCGACACTAGTTATTATCTAAATGTACTACCCAAGGGGATGTTAGACCGTCTTGACTGTGAACGTTTAGTCTTGAAACCCATTGATATCATCGTGAGGGCCTTCGATGGATCAAAAAAGACTGTTCATGGAGAATTAGATCTTCCAATCAAGGTGGGCTCCCAAATCTTCAACTCCACCTTCTACATCATGGATATCCGTCCTGCTTATTCTTGTCAGTTACGTCGCCTGTGGATCCATAAAGTTGGGGCAATAACCTTAACTCTCCATCAAAAACTTAAATATCCTATCAAGGGAAGAATTGTCACTGTCTACAGTGAGGAAGAGTTTATGGTGAGCCACCTCAACTCATTCAAATACGTAGAGATGGATGGAGAATTCATTGATAGCCCATGTCAAGCCTTTGAAGTCGTGCCACTGATGGTTGCTGCTACCAAATGTTCCTCTGATGAGTCCAACGCTGTTAAAGCCGTGCTGAAGATGGTTTCAGTCAAAGATGCTCGTGCTGCAATTGTAAAAGGAAGCTGTGATACTTGGGGGAAACTCCTCGATTTCCCATTCAAAGCGGACAAGTTTGGTTTGGGTTTCACCGTCAAAGCTCAGAAGGAAGTGAGGCATGCTCGTGCAGGAAAGCCACCTACGCGCATTAGAATCCATGAAGTTAATGCTGTGGGTGATTCAGATGAAGAATCTGCATTTGAATATTGGGTGTATCCAACTACAACGAAGCTGAAAAATTGGCATGCCAAGGAATTCGTGCCCATCTCCTTCATTGAGGAGTAATCTACTTGTTTATTGCTTTTTATTGAATTCAAGAACATTTTGTCTGTAATATTTAACAATGACTTTTAAGCCATATGTTTGGCCCGAGGCACTTTGGTCCATTTGTCAAGGGTTTTATTTATGTTCATCTAATCATATGATCATTCAATACAAATCATTGGACTCTTTTGCATTCAAATCTTTGTGTTCATTGTCTTTCTTTTCCTTCAAATACATTTTTCAAAATAGCCATGTATCTTACATGCACACACACACACACACACTTTTGCTGGTCCTCATCCATTCTGGATCATATTTCCAATGACTCTACTATTGTTGACTATAACTTCGAATGTCCAATTAACCGAGCCGGAGACGAAGGCGAGGAAGATTGTGAAATACCGGGAGAACTAGCCAGACTTATATTACAAGAAGAAAAATCTATTCAACCGCATTAAGAGTCAGTTGAAGTCATCAATCTAGGTACCAAGGCAGACAAGAAAGAAGTCAAGATCAGGGCTAACTTAGAATACAGTGTCAGGAGAAGGTTGGTTCGGATGTTGCATGATTATGTGGAAGTATTTGCTTGGTCTTATGAAGATATGCCAGGGTTGGATACCGACATCGTAGTTCATCGTCTACCGACAAAAGAAGATTGTCCTCCCGTCAAACAAAAGGTTCGTCGATTGAGGCATGATATGTCTGAAAAGATCAAAGCTGAAGTGATGAAACAATTTGATGCAGGTTTCCTAGTTGTGACATCCTATCCCCAATGGGTTGCCAATGTGGTGCCAGTGCCAAAGAAAAACAGAAAAGTCCGCATGTTCGTAGACTATAGGGATCTGAATAGTGCAAGCCCCAAGGATGACTTCCCTCTACCTCACATTGACGTCTTGGTCGATAATACTACTCAGCGTAAAGTCTTCTCTTTCATGGATGGATTCTCAGGCTATAATCAGATAAGGATGGCTCCCGAAGACATGGAGAAGAAAACTTTTATTACGCAATGGGGTGGGTGTTGAACCCGCACCCTTTACCTTTACAACTGCATGGCTTGCCACCTGGCCAAGCGTTGGTTTGTGTTTGAGGAATAAGCACCACTCAAAATGTAATAAACCTGCAAAGATCTAAAAATATGAAGAAAAAAACATCAAAAGGCAGGGATTGAACCCACACCCTGATAGACTAATGACTTAACGCACGCGCTTCTGCCACTGGCGTGGCTTTTACATCCGATATTGCAATGAAAACAAATAAATATGTAATAAACATAAATGGTTGGACCGAAGAGGCGCCAGAGCCCTAGCTCCGGTCAACTTCTTCAGTGACTTCTTTTTGTCAACCTGCAAAACCAAGAGTTTTAGTGATCCAAAGGGACCTTACCCCCTAATTTGACCCTTGCGAGTTCAATGGTGGCCATGGTTTTTGCTAATTCCCCCTGCATGATGAGATACGAAGCAAACAAGGTCAAATAGTGCAAGAATGGCAACGTACAATTATGGCATCATGGTGGCAATGCAATGGTTCAAACCTATATAGCTACATCTCAGAGGAACATTAGTATTGTTAGTTTCAATTAAAACATGATATAAATTAAAATACTAATTTACAAAATATATGGCAATCGGAGATGCATGTATGTGATTTTCAGGCTCTTTGGATCATCAAGATCCATCCATACTTACCCTATAATGTCCCTGAAGTTGAATGGGATGGTTGTTTGGCGTTGAGGAAGGCGGAAAGGAAGGGTTTCGATTTTCCCTAGTCTTGACAAATTTTGAAGTTTTTAGAAGCTGGTTTCTTCCAAGGTTTCTTGTCCTGTTTATTGTCTGAATAAGGAATATATAGAGAGGAAAATTAGGTTAAGAAGAATGGGCTTCGATCTTTGTATGAAAACTTTGATTTTTTATTTAATTTAATTTTGAATTTAAATAAATAAAATCAAAATAAATGGAATAAAAATCAAAGGGGTGTATGAATAGATTCAGAGGTTCACTACGAGGTCTAAAACACGTTTGGACCTTGAAAGATAAGCCCACTAGGCCAAAAATTCAAGTTTGATCAAATTGGGTTTCATGCATTTTCTCAAAATTTCCCAACTTGCACCAATCATAACTCTCTCAATTTTTATCATATAAAGGTGATCTTGGATTTTTTTGGAAAGCTCAAGATGTCCCCTACAATCTCTATGCTTATCATTTTTTCATTTGAAGACTTTATCTTGATGTAAGTTGTCTTGACAAAAAGTGTCTTTTTGTTGACTTTTTGAAATGACCTATAATGTTTTGACCCATATATCTCAAATGAAGCATTTTTTTGGACTTGAGCTTAGAGAGACAAAGTTGTAGAGAATTTAATTTCCTTCAAAATGAGCTTTGGTTGAGAAAAATATGATGAAGCGTGTGAAAGTTATGTTTGGTCAAAGTTCAGTTGACTTCTCCTTGGGAAAACCCTAGTTTGGTAACTTATGACTTTTGATGAATTGAGAGTTTTATTGATGAATCATGATCAACCCTTGATCAAATGATGAGTGTCACTTCAAAATATTGATGTTGACCAAAAAATCTCGAAGTTTGACAACATGTTAACCACAATTGACTTTTTATCCAATATAGTTAATTTTCAATCATCTAAGCAATTGACTGAGCAAACTTATGCTGGAAGGCTTGAAATTAGACATGAGCATTCATGGAGACATATGAGAAAACATGAAATCCACTTGAGACATTATAAGCTCAATTTTCCTTGAGAAAAGAGAAACCCTAGTTGTAGGTCAACTGCTTAGGAGGAGAGTTTGTCTAGTCTAACCTTGAGCAATTGAAAACCCTAGGAGCATGAGGAGATATCTTGAAGAAAATGGGAGGGAAAATTTTGTGGTACAACAACTGCCCCTATTCAATCTTCTTAAACTTGAAGAGTTAGATTGACATGTTCGTTATTCGTAATCTGAAGGTGGGAGATGATTGAACACTTAAGTGCCTATAAATTTGCACTCGCATGTGCATGAAGTTACACTGCTGGTTGATTGTATTGCTTGAATGGGATAAAATATGCCATTTAGAGAGGTGACAGAATGTCATCGGAGATGGGCTTATAGATGCCATCCAAAGTAAGTTTTGATAGGAATATCAGAATGAGTCTTTGTTCGACTGTATCTGAGAAGTATACTAGAATGAGTATGTGTTCGACTATATCTAGCAGATGTGTTGGGTGTGTCAGAATGAATCTTATATCTCGATTATATCTGAATGATGTTCTAGAATGAGTCTATATCTTGACTGTATCTATCAGTGGATCAGAATGAGTCTTCGCACAACTGTATTTGAGACCCATGTTAAATTGAGCCTACGCCTGGCCGGATCTAAAGATATACCAGAATGAATATCAGAATGGATCTATGTCTTGATCGTATCTAAACTGTATATGGAACATGTACTGGAAAGAGTATCAGAATGGATCTATGTACCAGAATGAATCGTTGATTAATTGTATCTGAAAGAGTGCCAGAATGAATCATTGACTGATTGTATCTGAAGGATGATAAATCGCTGATAATATTTATCTGTCTATAAACTAACCTGAAAGAAAAAAAGTTAGTTTTTTGAAATGTCATTATGTATGTAATGCATTGCGTAATGATGTTCTCAAAATAAATGAGAATACCATATGCGTTTCGTATGTACATGCTATGATATTTTGTAAATGATGTATGGATGTAATATGTTACTGGAACATCTTGGTAGCTCCGTATAAAATCTTTGGAGGGGAAAATAAATCCATGACGGTCGCTCAGGATGAAGAGTGTGAATCTTCAATCTTGTTTAGAATGTCTTTGCTGGTGATTCATGTTTTCTGTTTGAAGATACTCTGCTGGGGACGTTCGACTTCTTCTTGGGAATAGAAGAATTCTAGGAAAATTGGTTGTTCATCGTTCTCTTGAAGGACTTGATTCTTATGTACCCTGACTGGGGATAAAAGAGATGGATAACCTTCTGATGTACCATCTGACCGAGTTTCAGATATGGATGTCAACTCTTCCAAGAAGGACAAAGTTGAATGACATCTGGCCCGGGGAGAGAATCCTACCGGGGAACTGTGATAATCAGAGAAATAAACTCTGTTGGGGAAATAAACCCTGCTAGAGAATAGAATTATACCGGGGATTTTACGGTGTTGGAGAAATAAACTCTGCTGGAGAATTAAATTCCTGTAAACCGTGTTGAGGAAATAATCTCTGATGGAGATTGAAACAACTAGCAGAAACCATCAAAGATAAAACTCAATGAAGTCTTCATCGAGCGTCTTTTATCTCACAGGATGGGAAAGGTAACATCGATAAAACCTGAAGGGGTGAAATCACGGTCTTGCAACCATAGAGATCGAGTAAGGAAGTTGATTACACGAGGGGAAGGTATTAGCACCCCACACGTCTGTAGTACTCTACAGGATCCACTTATGTTTGTTCTGATCTAAGGGTGTGAACTCTATGTCTAAAGCTTAAGAGCTAAAAAGATATAAGAGGGGGAATGCATGCAAAATAAAAGAGAAATAATGTAGGGAAAATAAAAGTTGTGCTCGTTCAGGCCCTGCCCCAATGCCTACGTATCCATTTTAAGGAATCAGAGCAGTCGTAGTTCGGCTTCAAAAGTTCTGTTTTGCTATGTGTTTTTTATTGAATAATATTAATTTTGCCTTCTTCCGCAACTCGACCTTTGGAGACTTACGCGTCAGCACATTAGTGAACTAACATGTTCTTTTGAAAAAAGTTTGAAAGGAAAGTCCGAAGGCAAAAAGAATTTATGTTGGTTGGTGTTTTTGTTGTAGATAGCAGCTAGTTGATCTCAAGAGAGAGATATTATCCACTTCTCCACTTATTCATGAAATATGTCTTTGAGACTTGAACCACACCAAAGCTTAGAAAGGAATAGCAATAAGATCGAGAAGAAACCCGCTTATCATTTTCCATGCTCAACAAGGGTATGATTTTCATCAGTAATTTTAATGTGTTTTGAAGTTTGCTTGAAGAAGAAGTTTTTGTTTTAATGCAAATGCAAAGGCAAAAAGAAAAGTCTAAGGGGAGACTAGAAAAATAACCCTAGAGTTGTCATGCAATATTGATCTTATAGTTGAGCATAAAAGGAGGGAAATATCTACCTAATATTGGCCTACATGGGTATAAGCCTAAGGTCTATCCAACTCAAACTTTAGGAAAGATTGATTTGGAGATCCTATGGGGAGCATACAAAAGGTGGGTCTAAAAGGGAAAAGAGATGACCAAGCTTCTAAATCAATCAACACTATTAAACAAATATGGAACGGAAATCTTAAACACACCAAGAGAGGTGGATAAGAAGTACTCAAGGTTGAATGGGAAATAAAGGTGTTATAAGAATGAGAATGAAGAGAGATAGAATTAAATCCTAAACTATGTGCGCAAACACAATTATTTAGTCAAAGGTAAAACCCTAATATGCTTCTTAAACAAGATTAGCTTAAAAATAAAAGAAAAATTCATAAAATTGAGCTAATTAAAACCTAACTTTCCAAAGGCTTGTAAAAGTCAGAAATATGATCAATATTCCATGGATTAATTTGAGGGATTAGATATGATTAGGAATTTCCAAGACTAGTTAATAAAAGGGTCAAACTAGTTAATAAAAGTAAAATTAAAAGTTAAAATCTAACAAAAATGATTTTTGTTATTTTAATTCACCCAAGGAAATTAAAAATATTTTCTTTGAATTTTACAAGTAAAAAAATTAGATTTTAAAATGTTTCTGAAGACCTAAGAAAGAAGAAAGGTCAAAAACCAAAATAAATTTCTAATGTTTAGAAAGAAAAGAAAATTGGATTGTAAATTCAATTAAAAATCATAGAAAATTGGATTAATGCCTACAAATCAGTAATATATTTTTTATGAAATTTTAGTACTAAAGGGAAATACCAATCAAAAACTATTTACACAATGTGTCCAAAAAAAGTAAAAAAAAGGATATTATCAAGGATTAGTGGAATATTTGAATGAAAAAGGCGTTCTTTATTGATGATAAATGTGTTGTGAAAAACATCGTGGCCTTACAGCATGTCCACTACGTCTTAGGCAGGACATAGGGATTATTGCATGATAACAAATAAAAGAAAAATTACTCTTCATAACGGGTGACTTCAATGACATCCACAGCAAACCACTTGGCAGGCTTTTTACTCGGCACGGTAGGACGATCCCACTTTTTCATCTCGCAATCACTGTCACCATCTTCACTCACAACATGAGTTTCTTCATGGATAACCCCACCGCTGACAAACTGAATTGACGAGGGAATACCTTGAACCTTAGGAAGAGTAGTAGTTGACGCGCTTCGACCAGCCACGAAGCCTAAACCTTTCATATATATCTCAATAGGGAGATTCAACATTTTTCCCCAGCCTTCTAGATAACCAGATTGAACAATCGTTTGTTCCTGACGATAAGATAACATAGAGACCTTTGATTTCCTATCCTCCTAGTGAGGAGCTCTGACAATTTGCACAGTCTCAAAATCTTGGCACGGAGTCTCATAGATTTCTCCCTCCACCTCAACATATCTAAAGTAACTCAAATGAATGACAATATAATCCTCTTCGCCGCAAATAGTGACCACCTTCCCATTCCACTGGAACTTCAACTTTTCATGCAGAGTGGAGGTGACAGCGCCAACCCATGGATCCATGGATGACCCAACAAACAACAATAGGAAGGATTAATGTCCATGATAAAGAAGGTAACTTCAAACACCTAGGGACCTATCTTGATCGGCAAGTCGACCTCTTTGAACATTGTCCTCTTTGACCCATTAAAAGCTTTGACAATTAGATCACTTGGCCTCAACAAAATCCCATCATAATGAAGCTTCAAGAGAGCAGACTTGGGCAATACATTGAGAGAGGAACCGGTATCAACCGGCACACATGATAAGGTATTTTTTGCAATTTCCATGGAGATGTGCAGTACTTTATTGTGCTTTTTCTCCTCAGGGGGTAAATCAAAGTCTGTAAAACCCATCCAATTACTCGCAAAAATACTATTTATGATCCCTTCAAACTAATTCACTGATATCTCTTGAGGAACGAAAGAAGTGCCCAACAGCTTCATCAATGCATTTCTATGGGATTCTAAATCTCTGAGTAAAGCAAGAATTGATATCTTTAAGGGAGTCTGACTCAATTGGTCAATGATCTTGTAGTTGCTTTTCTTGATATACCTCATCAACTCGGCTACATCCTTAGCCATTTCAGCATCCAAAGCAGTATTAGGGGGATTTTTCCCCGGTTTATCACCATCGACCACAATATGCTTACCCCTGGCCTTAGTTTCGACACCTGTGATACTTTCAGGATGTTGTGGAGGAGAGAAAATCCGACAACTGCGGATAATCCTACTTTCACCAATTATGTCATGAATCTCAGACTCCTCTTCTTCGAACTTACCCTTTTCATATTTTTGAGTAACAAGTTTCTGCCCTTGTTGATAACATTCACGGCTGTAATACAAAGGAATTGCTTTTTCGCTGACATACGGTATTGGTCCAGGCACGATGATGGTTATAGGTGGATTTCTAGTAGGAACCTAAATTGTAACAGGTTTTTGAATGGTATTTACCTTGACGGGAATAGTAATTACATCAACCTCATCCTTATCAATTTTAATTTTGGTAACTATGCAATCAAATTGCATAACTCCCTTGGTAATCAAATCCTGGACTGCATCTTTCAACAATTGACAACCCTTTGGTTGGTCCAAGAAAACTGCACAGTCCATCCCACAACCCAAGAATACACCTTTACTCGACAACTGCTCTTTCACAAATGAGAGAGGTGTAGTCAACTAATTAACATCTTATAATCAAATTCAAATTTTCATCTTCTAGGATGGCACCCAAAGTGGCACCGCCATGAGGTGGTAGAGGTTGATTTGTAATATTGGGCACTGGTCCAAAATTGATGGCCTGAGAGTCAGATAGGTCATGTATTTTTTGCTTGAAAGCATATCTATTATCAATAGTATGCCGCTTCTGGCTAGAGTGAAAATCACACTGGGCATTAGCATCAAAGTGAGCCAGTAATTTTTCAGGGTCAATCTTCCATGTACGCAACTCAATCAAATTCAACTCAAGCAACTGAGGCAACAACTCAGCATATGACATGGGAAGCACATCAAACTTCCTAAGGGGCATTCTTGGTTTTTGCTGATTGTTCTGTCTAGGTGCATATGTTTGGAACTGAGGTGCAAAAATAGAGATTGTTACAGCAGCAATCTGATGATCAGAACCTTGATATCTGCCTTTCCCTTTTCGAGAATATACTGCATTGGATTCCC
Organism: Vicia faba; assembly: GCA_948472305.1. Taxonomy (NCBI): domain Eukaryota; kingdom Viridiplantae; phylum Streptophyta; class Magnoliopsida; order Fabales; family Fabaceae; genus Vicia; species Vicia faba. The sequence goes on from OX451739.1 coordinate 1,095,128,783, forward strand.
CCTTATTTTTCTTTTGGTGGCCACCAAAAGTCTTCTTAGTTTTACCAACATTATTTCCAGCAACGACATCTTGGATCTTTCCTAACTTAATTATGATTTCAATTCGCTCTCCATGTGTTACCATCTCGTCAAAAGTACCTGATGTACTGCAAGTTTTATAGTATTGGCCCTGCAATGTACTACTAAACATATCCACCATCTCCCACTCCAACATGGGTGGTTAAACCTTCGCAGTCATCTCTCGCCACCTCTGAGCATACTCTTTAAAAGACTCATCCCGCTTCTGGGAAAAATTCTGCAATTGGGTTCTTGTGGGAGCCATGTCAGTTTTATACTGATAATGCATAACAAAAGCCTCAACCAATTCTCTCCATGTACGAATGTGACTACTTTCCAACTACATGTACCACTCGAGTGGGCCACCTGTCAAGCTGTCTTGAAAGAAGTGCATCAATAGCTTCTCATCATCAAAATTTGTAGACATCTTTCAGTAGAAAGACTTAACATGGGTCTTTGGACAAGAAGTGCCTTTGTATTTCACGAAATCAAGCACTTTGAACTTCGGGGGAATATTTACCCCAGGAAATAAACCCAACTCATACATGTCAAAGCCTATCGCACCTAAACTTTCAAACCTGTGCATCCGCTCTTCAAGCATATGCAATTTCTTGTCAGATTCTATTGGCTCATCAACATTATACATCTAGTATTCCCAATTATCTTCTTACACTGGCCTAGCAGGAATACAAACAGGCGTTGGTGGTATAATGTTTTGTTCAACACTCTGATGAATATGAGTAGGTGGAGGAGGATTCGCCACAACTTAAACCACAAGGATACCTTGGTTATTTGCAGAACTGCCGAGATTTGTAGGATGACCATTCTGAATATTCAGACGAACACACGAATCCAAATTCCCATTCTGGCCGCCTCCCGGATTCTCAACTACATTCTAAGTACCCAAAGTATCATTAGTATTGTAGACGACGATCCTTTGCCGATTAGCATTCAAAGTTCCACCACTATTATTCAATGTTTAAGCAGGCCTCATAATCATGGCTCTCATTTCATCTTGTTGGCGAGCCATGTTCTGAATGATCTCCATCAATTGGTCAACCCAAGTATCCATCCAGGTACCCATGGCAAAAATATCTGCCTAAATTTGTTCCATTTGCTTTCTGGAAGTACTCATAGTATTGTGGTCGTGCGAGTTTGCAGTAGTAATTTCTGAAAAGAAAACCCAAATGGAATATGAGAAACCTATGGGAATCACCTGTCATGATATGATATGCATGAATGAATAACCATGCATGAAATGTTTTATCATTTCCAGTGTATCCAAAAGTTTTGTCAACCCCTAGGAACATTAAACAAACATGATAAGAGAGATAATCAGCAATCGACAAGAGATATAATCAATGATAATTAACTTCATTAAAAATAAAATGATCAATATTGTGATGGGGTGGGAGAACTGACTTGAAGTTTTGCGTTTGTGTTCGCAAATGTTTCGGTTTAGCAAGAGTACCAACCGACTTTTTATTTTATCCTAAGGAAAGGTCAAAAAGCACAGGAAAGACCTTTGAGATGTTTTCTTCGGTTCGGGGAGTAGATTATGAAAAGGGAAGGTGCAAGCACCCTTTTCATCCATGGTTATCCATGGGCTCTTAGTTACTTATTTAGATCACTTGCTTTTGCTTTTCAATTGTTTAAAATGGTGCTTTGTGTGTGGTTTTGAAAGATGTTTTGAAAAGAGGCCATCGTTGTGGAAAATTTTGTAATGATTCTTGTTTGAATGTATACAAAGGTGTTTTTGTATTTTGAAAAGATTTCAATGTTTGAAAGTTTGATTTGGGAGATGTTTTGAAATTGCGTTGTGAAGTGTGTTTGAAAATAGCAAGGATGTTTTTGCAAGTTTTGATCAAGTAACTAAGAGTCGTCTACCCTATTTTACTTAAAGATCTTTCCTAATGTTTTTAACCCTTTTGACAGTGTTGTTTCACCATTGCATTTTGTGAACAACCTTGTGTTAGGATGTTAAACGGGACAGGCATGGGTCATCGTATAGACCATGATAGCAATTGTGTTAAGTATTTTTGGAAAAATTTTGAGGGACTTGATCATTTTGTTTTAGGCAACCAAGATAGCGTCATCGAGGGACTATGATCTTTTGCATTGTTTTTGTTTTGCCAAAGTACCTAACATGCATAACATGGCCCATTTTTTAAGGCAACAAGTGGATTGTAACCCTAGGGGTGCAAGTGTGGATTGTGTATTAATTTTCATGCATCTTTGTCTTTGATTAGGTCAAGCTACTTGTTGATTGAGATTTTTGCATACAAACCCTAATTCTCTAATCATGGCATAATTGAAAGCGTAAAGTGCGAGAATTTAAAAGTCTAAGCTATTACAACATGATTATGGGGATGGGGGTACAATCTTTCAATGGGGGTGTATTTGACAAGAAATATAAACCCTAGTTTACTATTACATCCAAATTGAATTTAAATGAATAAATAATAAATGAAAAATATTTAAATAAACAAAATAAATAAATATATCAAATAATATGAATTATGCACAAAAAAAAGGTTTTTGTTTATTTATGCATGTAAAAATATTTAATGTAAAAAGAAAGAAATAAATAAAAGATTTATTTTATTTGGTTAAAGGGTAAAACCCTAATTTTCTTTAGGAAAATAAATATGTTAATTATTTTATTTATATACAATAAAAATAAAATATTATATGTAAAAAAGTAAAAAAGGTATTTATTAAGTATATTTAATAATAAAAATAAAGCTAAATGAAAACTGAGCATGCTTAATATAAATGAAAACTGAGCATATGTACAGCTTCATGGCAATGAATACTACATTTTTTATTCACAAACCTAAAGCTAAATGTGAAGATGTGAAAAACACAAGAAGGGGGGTTGAATTGTTAAGACTTGAAATCAAATGCAGACAACACATTATTTTTGTCCTGGTTCGTTTGATCTCAAACTACTCCAGTCCACCCGTCAAGGTGATTTCGCCTCTCTCCAACGAGGTCTTAATCCACTATATTCAACTAAATATTACAACTGCTTTAACAACTGCTAAAGCCTTCTTGAGTCTAAACCACAAACCGGTTTCTCAAGGAAATTCTTTCTTACAGATAAATGAACAATATGTGTGTTGAATGTTTTCTGGAAAAACTATATATCACAACTGTGATACTACACAAATTAAGCTTATGTGAAACTAGAATGCTAGAACTATAGAGTAAGCAATTTGAGAGCTTTAGCAAACTGTATGAGTGAGGATGAAGATGATTTGCTTTAGGTGTGTAGAGAGTTGTAGAGCATTAGCCATTTCACTTCTCACAGATTTGATTAAATACTTCTTGGAATAGATACGTTGATGCCAATTATTTCATTTCAATGCACATTACGTTCTTTCCATATTGAGAAGATCTTTGTCTTGGAATAAAGCCGTTGGTAATTAATCTGCCTTGAATGCAGTACCGTTGACACTTCAGAATGTTCTGCTTGATTAAGATCAGAGCATTCTTGGCTTTAGCTTACTCTGATTGCTTCTGAGTGCTGATGACATTGATAGGATCCTGATCAGAGTCAGAGTGTGTTGAGCGCAGATTCTGTTCATCAGACTTCAGCGTAAGCAAATGTATTGATCTTCTGGTTGATATCTTCTGATGTTGATGTTAATATTCTGATGTTCTGCTGCTGATTGCATCAGAGTTTCCTGTAAATACACAACATAATTTAAGTAGCATCTATGTCAAATATAAAACTCATAATACATTTTAATCTTGTATTTTGTTATCATCAAAACTCTAACTGAGCGTTATAGAATCAAACTATGTTCTAACAAAATGTTCCTAAATAGAGAGATAGGAAGTGGACAAAAACCTGTTTCAGCTGACTTCGTGTAGGGAAATGTAGAGCTCTTCAACAAGGCTTGAGATGTCTGGGAGCTTGCTTGGACTTCACTTGACCTTCTCCAATAGCCTGCTTGTCTTTAATGTCCTTGAATCAGCCTATAGAACCCAACCTGCACAAGCTCAAAATGAAAATGGCAAACACTGTAAATGGAGTTACAGTTGGTGTTTGAGGTTTGGGATAGCTTGGATGAGTTGAATGGAAGGTGTTTGAAGCAACTTGGGGCAAAACACACGAGCCAATTGAGCTATGGAACTCAAGTTGCAGATTCTGCCCTGTTTTGCCAAGGGAATATGATTTCTGGCTATGGGGTGTTTAGAGGATCAAGAAATCGTGTTTATAGCTCAAAGGGGTGTGAGAAAGATGTTCAAACTGTTTGCATAAGTTGATCTTGGCTGATGTTCGAGTTCTCAGGTTTTGGACAAGTTTCTTGTTTTTTGAAGTAAAATGTGGAAGTGATTGGAACAGGCCTGTACAGGCTATCCTTATGCTTGCATCCCTTGCCCTTGGCCCCTCCAACTTGTGGATTTGATTAGCTGCAAAAGATTTGAATCAATGCTCAAGAAATCAGTTTTGACATAAAGCATGATTTAAATAAACATGGAAATTTTCCTTTTTCTACTTAGGGCTTAATTTTGTGTACAATGTCCAAATGGCCAAAACAAAAGCTTAGACTGATGGATTTGTATTTAATTATGGAGTGTGAAGTGGTTTAGAGTCCTGTAAACTAATGTAAGGCATGCTGACTTGAAATTTCAACTTGTATGAACATGAATATGCCATGGATGAAAAGTGAATTTTTACCAACTTCAAGCCTTCGATTATCCCTAACCACAAATGTGTTTGAAGAGTTCTTGGACAAGTGGAACTATGTGAAAAATGGCCAAGAAGATAGGTCAAAATTCTGCCTAAACTAGGGCAAAATTTCACTAAGTTAAATGTTTTAGGGACCCTTGTTCCAAAAATCATAACTTGAGAGCCAAGCTTCTTTTGAGAAAACTTTGTGAAAAAAAGTTGTAGAATTTGTGGAGGACTAAAACTTTCATGTTGGAGGTTTTGTTTGAATCCAAATGAATCATGGTGAAAATGTTGGGCAAATTTAGGAAAAATTAAGAAAATTTCATAACTTAGAAAAATTCTAAGTTATGAAAATTTTCAACTTTAAACCCTAATTTGCAATTTTGGGTATCTTGATGAACAGGTTTCATGTTTTGACATATCTTGATGAAAAATGACCCTTGGCACTTGGTTTTGACCAAAAAGTCAAAGTTTGACTTTTCAGTGTACAGTCAAATTTTGATCAGTTGACTGAAAAATTCATTGTCAATCCAATGCAATTGAGGTCTTTTAAACTTGTTGAATAGATCAAGATGATTCCATTGAGTCCTTGAGTGCATGGTTGAGCCTAATTTGCCATTGGCTAGGTCAAAAAAGTCAGATATTGCTTTTGTACAGTCAAAACCCTAAAAATGACCATTTTGCCCTTTTGGTGATCTTATCAAATTTCTTGTGGAGTTGTGGTCCAAACTTGATCAAATGGTTCATATAAGTTTATAATGTTGATGAGGGTCACAATTCATGAGGTTTGACTGTAAATTGGCCACAATTGACTTTTTCCTCAATACAACGGATTTTTAGGTCAACTGTCCAATTGACTGGGCAAAAATTTGATTCAAGGCTTGAAACTTGGTATGGACAAACTTATGAGTCCAACATGAAGTATGAAAGTAACTTTGGGCATTGTAGGTCAAAAAATCCCTGTGCAAACTCAAACCCTAATTTAGGTCATCAGTGCAAGGAGATGTCTTGAGCAGGGCAAACCTAGCTTGATCTTGAGTTCAAAGAGCCTTGTGATGAGAAATGTTAAGGGAGGGCAAATTTTGGGGTACAACAGTTGCCCCTGTTCAATCTTCTTGGACCTGAAGAGTTAGATTGGCAAGTTTGCCTTTCGTGACTCGAAGGTAAAACAGGATTGGACACTAGAGTGCCCGTAAAGACCTTTTACTATACTTTTGACCTATCAGTAATTATCCTTTCTTATTTTGTTTTATTTGTAAGCGTGATTATATTCAAATGCATATGCTCATTTAACAAACCATTGGACGTTTTCAAATAAAACATAAGTGTAAAAAGAAAGGAAAGGCAAGCAAATTTCTGAACTTTGAAGTATCTTTGTATTAACTTTTGTAAGTATCTTTGTACAAAGGAGACAGACATCCTAGTAAGAGAATATTGTCTAAAAACTGAGAAAAATTTTGTACAAAGAAAGATGGCTATGTGTAACAATTCCATGGGGTTCCCATTCTTCTATAGCCTTCACAACTCTGAGTATCTTGTCCATTCGTTGCTTCATCCGCGGATGATTGGATTTATCAGAAGCTTGGAGTTTGGTCGTGAAGAGATTGTCTTTAAAGTGATCCGACGAGACATAGTCATACGCTTTAATTCCCTAACTTTTTCCTGGACCGCCTTTTCGGGTTTTCGATCCAACGGGAAACCCTTTTTTGCCCAAGTCGCCCTTTCGGGTTTTCAACTTGTCGGGTGTACGGATTTTTTTATTTATCCCTAATTTTTTCCTGAACCGCCCTTTCGGGTTTTCGATTCACTGGGATGCCCATATTTTCCCAAGTCGCCCTTTCGGGTTTTCAACTTGTCGGGTCGTTTATGTGTAGTATCTTTTGACTATGTCTGCGTTCACAGGGTGCGGCAGGTCGTCATCGTCCATGGTGGTCGGAATCATTGCCCCACCAAAAAAGATGTTCTTGATCACAAATGGTCCTTCATAAGTAGGAGTCCACTTGCCCCTGGGATCACTTTGCGGCAAGATGATCCGCTTGATTACAAGGTCTCCGACTTGATATACCTGACGTCTGTCTTTCTTGTTGAAAGCCTTGATCATCCGTTTTTTATACGTCTGACCATGACAAACAGCAGTAAGTCATTTTTCTTCGATCAAGTTAAGTTAATCAAGCCGGGTCTGAGTCCAATCGTCTTCACTTAAACCAACATCCTTCATAATCCTCAAAGAAGGAATCTGAACTTCCATAGGTAAAACAGCCTTTATGCCATATACCAAAGAAAAGGGGGTTGCCCCAGTTGAAGTACGCGTCGTGGTACAATATTCGTGCAGAGCAAACGGTAACATCTCATGCCAGTCCTTGTAGGTGACTATCATCTTTTGAATGATCTTCTTGATATTCTTGTTCGTGGCTTCAACAACACCGTTCATCTTTAGCCGATAGGGAGATGAATTGTGATGTTGAATCTTGAACTGCTCGCATAGAGCGGTGATCACAGTGTTATTCAGGTTTGTACCATTATCTGTGATGATCCTGTCGGGGATACCATACCGGCATATGAGGTTCTGCTTAATGAAGCGGGCAACCACATTCTTTGTAACAGAGGCGAAGGAAGCTGCTTCGACCCACTTGGTAAAGTAATCAATGGCCACCAGGATGAAGCGATTTCCATTGGACGCTGTAGGCTTGATCTCTCCAATCATGTCGATTCCCCACATCGCGAATGGCCAAAGAGGTGTTAGAACATTGAGAGGAACTGGAGGAATATGTACCTTTTCAGCATAGACTTGGCATTTGTGACAAGTACGGGAATGTTGATGACAATCAGCTTCCATGGTAAACCAGTAGTAGCCTGCCCGCAGAATCTTCTTAGCCATCATATGTCCACTCAAGTGAGTGCCAAATGTGCCGCTATGTATTTCAATCATGATCAATTCAACTTCAGCTTTGTCCACACAACGAAGTAGAACACAATCATGGTTGCGCTTATACAAGATACCATTGCTCAGGAAGAACATGAAACCAGGGTTGTTCCACTACTTCTTCGGTATTAATCTCATGAAAGTGCGCGGGTTCATCCATTTGCTCGATGGTGATTTGGGGAGCCTCATTATCCCAGTTGAGTTTAAACATGGAGGACATTGTAGCCAGAGCATCCGCTAGCTGATTTTCTTCTCGCGGGAAGTGCTCAAAGGTAATCTGCTCGAAATGAGGCAACGATGTCAATACATGTTCTTTGTATGGGATAAGATTAGGATGTTTAGTGTCTCATTCTCCTTTGATTTGACTGACAACCAAAGCTGAGTCCCCAAACACAATCATAGATTTGATTCCCAAGTCAATTGCAGCCTTGAGACCAAAGATACAAGCTTCATACTCGGCCATGTTGTTGGTGCAACTGAAGCAGAGTCTAGCAGTGAAAGGTGTATGGAAACCTTCCGGAGAAATAAGTATCGTTCCGATACCGTTGCCAAGTGCATTTGAAGCACAATCAAAGTACAGGGTCCATCAGGATCCTTGTTCAGGTCCGTCATACGGTCTGTTACCTTCAATGTTGTCCAATGTCATAATGTCCTCGTCAGGGAAGTCGAACCTCATAGATTGGTAATCTTCGACGGCTTGATGAGCTAGATGGTCAGCTAGTACACTCCCCTTTATAGCTTTTTGGGTTATGTACTGGATATCATACTCAGTCAGGATCATCTGCCATCTAGCGATTCTTCCGGATAAAGCAGGCTTCTCGAAGATATACTTGATCGGATCCATTTTGGAAATCAGCAAAGTGGTATGTGTCAACATATACTGCCTTAGCCGGCGAGCAGCCCATACCAAAACGCATCAAGTTTTCTCGAGCAGTGAGTAGCGAGTCTCACAGTCGGTAAACTTTTTGCTAAGGTAATAAATGGCATGCTCTTTTCGGCCAGACTCGTCATGTTGGCCCAGCACGCACCCTATTGAGTTATCCAACACAGTCAGATACATGATTAACGGTCTTCCTTCGATGGGTGGCATCAAGATAGGAGGTTCCAGCAAATACTCCTTGATCTTATCAAAAGCAACTTGACAATCATTGTTCCATTCAACCACCTGATCTTTCTTCAACAGCTTGAAGATTGGCTCACAGGTAGATGTTAGGTGAGAGATGAACCTTGCAATATAGTTTAAGCGTCCCAAGAAACCTCTATCCTCCTTCTCAGTGCGGGGGGCAGGCATTTCTTGTATAGCTTTGACTTTAGCAGGATCAACCTCAATGCCTTTGTTGCTGACGATGAATCCAACAAGTTTACCGGACCTGACTCCGAAAGTGCACTTGCTAGGGTTCAGTCTGAGCTTATATTCCTTCAATCTGACAAACAGCTTTTGCAGATGGTTGAGGTGTTCTTCTTCTGTCTGCGAACGGGCTATCATGTCGTCTACGTAGACTTCAATCTCATGATGTATCATGTCATGAAACAAAGCTACCATGGCTTACTGATAGGTTGCCCCGACATTCTTCAGTCCGAATGGCATCACTTTATAGAAGAAGGTACCCCACTGCGTAACAAAAGTAGTCTTCTCCATGTCTTCGGGGGCCATTTTGATCTGGTTGTATCCCGAAAATCCTTCCATGAAGGAAAATACCTTGTGTTGAGCTGTGTTGTCAACCAAGATGTCAAAGTGTGGTAATGGAAAATCATCTTTAGGGCTAGCCTTATTTAAATCTCTGTAGTCCACACACATTCTGACTTTGCCATCCTTCTTAGGCACGGGCACAATGTTAGCAACCCATTATGGATAGGAAGTAACATCCAGAAAGCCAACATTGAACTGTTTCATCACCTCAGCTTTGATCTTTTCAGACATGTCGGGCCTCATTCGGCGGACTTTCTATTTGATTGGTGGAAAGTCTTCTCTTATAGGGAGAAGGTGAACCACAATATCTGTATCCAGTCCTGGCATGTCTTCATAGGACCAGGCGAAGATTTCAACATATTCATTCAACAACTGCACTAAGCGCTCTTTGACATTTGGCTCTAGGTTGGCACCCACTTTAACCTCTTTCTTGTCTTCCTCTGTTCCCAAATTGATAGTCTCTAGCAACTCTTCATGGGGCAGAATAGCCCTTTCTTCTTGTTGCAATAGTCTAGCTAACTCTCCAGGCACTTCACAGTCTTCATCACCTTCGTACTCGGCATGATTGACCAAATCTTCAGAGTCACTGAAGGCCAAAGCAGAATAGTCACACATGGAATCCGGAGTGGATGGGTACCTTCATTTTGTGAGTGTGGGTTTGTGTAAGGGATAGCCATCCTTAAACAAAATAAAATGTAAAAGGAAAGAAAATGAACACAAAATTTTATAGATGAAAACGTCCATGATTCATTAAAAATGGCATATGAATGAAGAATCAAAACCCTTACAAATGGACCTATATGCCTCGGGTAAGGCATAAGGTGAAAAGATTGTACGAATTGTTTTAATTATTACAGACCAAACAAGAAATGTTCAAAGATAAATTACTGATTGATGAAAGTAATGGGAACGAAGTCTTTCGCCTCCCAGTTGTTTAATCCTCCTTCAATGGTTGGAAAGATCCAATCTTTAAAGTTGCCTTCTTCATCATCATCTTCTAAGACATGAACTCCATGGTGAGTGATTTTTAAGGGTGGTCCTCCAGCCCGGGAGCGATGCACAGCTTTCTGGCCAGTGGCAGTGAAACCTAATCCGAACTTGTCTGTCTTGTGAGGAAAATATGGCAGTTGCTCCCACACTGTACTTCCTCCTTCTTTAATTACAGCCTCTGCATCTTTAAGGGATGACATCCGAGACACAGGCTTGGAAATGATAGGCACATCAGCCATTGTTTTTGCTACTGTGACCTCAGGAGAAACCTCTTCAAAGTGTTGGAAAGGTGTTTCTATGAATTCGCCATCTAACTCCACATAGCGGAAAGATTTAAGGTGACTTATCATATACTCCTCCTCACCATGAACCGTTATGATCTTACCCTGGACCGGATATTTTAGCATTTGGTGTAGAGAAGAAGTGACTGCCCCAGCATTGTGGATCCACGGCCTTCCCAACAAGCATGAATATGAGGGACGGATGGCCATCACATAAAAAGTAGAGTTGAAAATTTCTGTACCCACTTTGATTGGAATTTCCACTTCTCCGTGAACCATCCTCTTAGAACCGTCGAAGGCTCTAACAACGATGTTACTGGGCTTTAGGGTCAAACCTTTACAGTCCAATTTGTCCAACTCCTTTTTTGGTAGAACATCTAAAGATGAACCGGTATCAACCAGAACATGAGAAAGTGTGGTCCCCCTGCACTCTACCGAGACATGCAGCGCATCATTATGCTTTCTTCCCTTGGGGGTCAAATCAGCATCAGAAAAACCAAGACCATTGTCGGTTGTAAGGCTAGCCACGCACTCTTGAAACTGGTCTGCAGAAGTTTCTTGAGGCACGTGTGCCGTCTTCAGAAATTTGATCAAGGCTTTGGCATGAGCCTCGGAGCAGAGTAAGAGAGCCAGCATAGAGATTTTGGAAGGGGTATGCCCAAGCTTCTCTACGATATCATAATCGCTCCTCTTAATTATCTTTAAGATTTCTTACATCTCTTTTTGGGTGGTATCGGGGATAACCAAAGTCTGAGCCTTCGTCCTGCCAGGCGCTTCTTGGATCCCCTTACCTTTATCAGTAGTAACAACAAAGGGTCTAGCTTCGGGAGCATCAATTTCTTCAATTATTGGACCTTTCACAGATTGTTTGACAGGCACAGAAGCTCTTAAGGGTCCGAAGACTGCCCGTGGCGGAGCAATCTCCGGAGAGAAGATCCTTCTGCTACGAGTTATCTTGTTTGTCCCTGCAATATTCCCTATATCAGGGGTTTCTTCATCGAAATTCTCTTTGGCTGATTCGATCTGCTTGACACCATGGTAGAAGATCTCTCCTCCGTAATTCCATGGTATCGTCTTGTTAGATTTATACGGGATAGGCCCTGGCATGGTAATTTTCAGCGGTACAAACTTAGGATCAGGTGTAATCTTAACAGGGCTTTTGCAGGTCTTGGAAAGATTGTCGGAGATGGTGATTATAGCAATTTCATTGATTGGAGTAACAAAGGTAGCAGGAGTAACATGAGTGATCGTAGAAACTTGAGTTTTCTGAAAGAGGATCTCTTGGGTATCCATCAGGCGTTGGATGCCTGATTTCAACAGTGGGCAGTCGGTTTGCATGGTTGAACAGAAGTAATAGTCTTTTTCACAGCCTGGGAATATCCCGGTCTTCAACAGATTCACTTTAATCATTGGTAACAGAGTCATTAATTCATTAACAACGGTAACATGAAGATCTTCCACAATGGCATGGACATTATGACCATGTTTTGGCATAGGAGCGGATATCATGTTGGGTTTTTCGGGAGCATCAAACTCTACTTCCTTGGCATCTATCAAATCTTAGATCTTGTTTTTAAGAGCCCAACAGTTGTTGGTATCGTGCCCTACACTGTCCGAGTGATATGCATATTTTGCATTGGAATGATAATAAGGAGAAGAGGTATTGGGGTTTTTCGGTGCTTCTTTTAAGTTGGTAAGGTTCAGCTTTAACAAATGAGGGAGGACTTGATCCGGTGTCATATTGATTCGGGTGAATTTTCATTGTGGCCTTTCTACCCTTTGCTGATTTTCTCTTGGTTGATTGCTTCGAGCTTGATCGGCTGAGGAGTTTTGGATCATCACAACCCCCACTGTTGGTCGGCGCTCCATTCTCCCTTGATTTCTCTGGGTATGAATAGCAGAAACTTCCTTCTTGGCTGGGAAGGCCTTCTTAATAGCAGTGGAAGCGGAGGCGTCCTTCTGAATTTTACCACTCTTAATGCCAGCTTCGACCCTTTCGCCGGTCAGAATTAATTCGGTGAACCTTGCAGATGAGCTCCCGATCAAGTGATTGAAGAATGGACCTGACAGAGTCCCTAAAAACATGTCAACCAGCTCTCTATCCGAAAATGGTGGCTGCACCCTTCCATCCAAATCCCGCCACTTCTAGGCATACTCCTTAAATCCCTCATTAGAAGCCATACCCATACTTTGTAGTTGAGTATGAGTAGGCGCTAAATCCGAGTTGTATTGGTATTTTCAGTAGAAAGTAGCAGCCAAATCTTCCCAATTATGAACATCAGATCTCTCAAGATGATAGAACCAGTCCAATTGTGTACCCGACAAGCTATCTTGAAAAAAGTGGACCCACAGATCCTTATCAAAAGAGTGAGGTTGGATCTTTCTGACGTAGGATCTTAGATTCATCTTCGAACAGGACAAACCGTCGTATTTAGCAAATGTAGGTACTTTGAATTTGGGAGGAATGACGATTCCAGCAACCAACCCTAGTTCTTCGAAATCTAAACCAGGTACCCTTTGCAACTCCATGGCTGCCAACCGATCCTCAAGATTTTTATACTTATCATCCGTCGGAGGGTATTGTTGTTCGGAGTAATCTTCATTCTCTTCCTCTTCTTCTTCTTCAGCTTCAGATTCGGAGGGCATTGCAACTCCTTTTCCTTTACCAACCCCTTCGTCAGACGTTGAGGGAAATTCCAGAACTCTCCTAGCCTGATGCTCAAATCTCCTTCCCATAGTGGCTACCCCAACTCTTTTCTTTTTCTTCCTTTCTGGTTCCTTCTCTTTCTCTAACAGTGCTTTAAGATCCTCTTGACCCTTTGCTAAGATCATGAGGATTTGTTGGAATTGCGAATTATGTGCTTGCAGATCTTTAACCGTCTGCTCTATATCCATATCGCTAAAATAAACAGCAGAAAGATAAGGAAACCTGGTGTGAAGACCTGTTTATGCATATGATGAATGATATGTTATTCATGTAATGCATTCAAGGATTCAGAAATTCAAATTTGTTGCAAACAAAAAGAACACACATCATATTAATAAGAAGAAATTTGTTAGTACATAAATGCCCTATGGGAAAAATATTACAAAGCTTCTTAATGTAAAAAAATGTTGTGCATCCTCTTTGGCGCGATGTAAGTGTTAAGAGTCTCCTCTTCGTGAAGTCGGCGGGTAAGCTCCAAAACCTTCTTCTCACTGGCATAGAAGTTGGCTTCAAAAGTATTCCGCTCTTCCTTGAGTTGTATCCAACTCTTTTGCAATTCTTCCAATGATGTTGGCATGTCAGGATGTAGGAGGGTGTATTGAACCTCTCCTTCCATAACAGGCTCTTTGATCACGGGGAGAATGTGAGGGTATGGCATCATAAGACTCTGGGCGCGGGTTCGTACCCATTTGAGGTAAGGCTCAAGGGGGATGGAATTCTTGTGCCCAGTGTCTTACTATCCACTTTGTTGGGCATCCTCCAAGCTCGGATAAACCTTTGTCGAAGTCCTTGAGCGTCATTGTCGAAGTCAAAAACCAAGTTAGGAATCAACATATCATGAGGGCCATCCCTTCAAGCATAACCAAATTTCCTCAGAGCTAAACAGGGGTTGTAGGTAATGCCTCCCCTAATGCCAAGTAATGGGACATTAGGGAATTCCCCATAACGATCAATGATGATGACATTTTCTCTGGACTGAGAACACCAATGAACATCAGAATGTATGAGGGTCATTAACCGTTGTGACCACCTTAAACCTTTCTCATTCTTCAAAACTGATTGGGGAAGGTGAGAAATAAACCACCTTGCTAGAAGAGGAGTACATAACATGAGAACACCTCTTTTCCTCATTGTTCGTGTGTGAAATGAGTGCAGGATGTCCCCAAGCAATGTAGGTACATGATTCAGAGATATGAAAATCTTGACAGCATTCGCATCTATAAGCTGATCAGGGTTTGGGAACAAGACCAACCCATAGATGAGTAGTGCTACAATCTCCTCAAAGGCTTGTAGATCTAGAGAATTCCAGCAGTCTTGTGCCTTCTCAAACAGAAACTTTGCCAAGAAACCCTTGAAACCACTTCTGGTTTCCCAATGACCTTTGATATCAGATGGTTGCAAGTGTAAGGCTTGAGCAACATCTTCAGACTTTGGTTCTCTTTCCGTACCGTTGTAGGGTAGTTGATGGAGAATAGGAATCCTCAAGAATTGAGAAAATTCCTCTAAAGTAGGTACTAATTGGTAATCAGGGAATGTGAAACAGTGGTGTAGAGGGTCAAAGAACTGAAAGAGAACTTTCACCATGTCTTCTTCAATGTTGGAGTTGACCAAGTTGAGAAGTCTACCATGTCTTTCACTGAAGAGAGAAATCTCTGGAATCTTGGAAGTAAGCTCCTTGAGTTGAGGAGGGATTATCACAAGGTTGACTTGAATTGTTTTCCTACGAAGAGATTCCATGACCTACAAAACAAGAACAAAGATGAAGATCCAAACCCTTGAAATGGTTAGTGGATGCATATGATGCTTTATGATGTTCATGATGTATGCACAAGCATATGTACAAACAAGTCACACAAGATCCTAGTTTCAGGCTTGCATGAGGTTTC
Source organism: Vicia faba (assembly GCA_948472305.1). Taxonomy (NCBI): domain Eukaryota; kingdom Viridiplantae; phylum Streptophyta; class Magnoliopsida; order Fabales; family Fabaceae; genus Vicia; species Vicia faba. Next base: position 1,095,144,001 of record OX451739.1, read on the forward strand.
ATAGGTAAGTACCCTCTTGATGTTAGTTGGCTCAAGTTGTCCTATTAATAGTAACCGGGTTCTAAGGAGCTCAATATCACTGGATTATTTTCTGTGTTCATTGTTTCAGTTTAGCCACTTAACTGGCGACCGAAATATTCCAAGAAAACAACCCTCAATGAGTGTAGTATGGAGTATCTACCAACTTCGGACTGCACCAAATCCGGTCATCTCACTACCCCTAAAAAGGCCAAGATGGTCAAGTAAGGTTCTAAGAGTTCATTAGTGCTTCATGACATCACTCAGCGGCCCCGTATTCTCTTTGATTAACTCAAAGGCTACCGGTACTCACAAATATGTCGCACTAATATAGTTATTGCTTCAACCATGTCGGTATACCCCACACAGTTTCCACAATGTATTGCTATTTACCTATGAATGTTTCCCAAAATCCGGGTGGAGGATTCAAAACCCAAACAAGAGAACCAAATGTAAAGCAAACAAAGCAAACAAGATAAGCATGCCAAGGTGATCTAAACCCTAAGGTTACTCCACTTTTAGTAAAATCCCCAGCAGAGTCACCAGTTCTGTGATGCGGTGGGAGAACTGACTTGAGGTTTTGCGTTTGTGTTCGCAAATGTTTCGGTTTAGCAAGAGTCGCCACCGACTTTTTATTTTATCTTAAGGAAAGGTCAAAAAGCACAGGAAAGACCTTTTAGATATTTTCTTGGGTTCGGGGAGTAGATTATGAAAAGGGAAGTTGCAAGCACCCTTTTCATCCATGGTTATCCATGGGCTCTTAGTTACTTATTTAGATCACTTGCTTTTGCTTTTCAATTGTTTGAAATGGTGCTTTGTGTGTGGTTTTGAAAGATGTTTTGAAAAGAGGCCATCGTTGTGGCGAACTTTGTAATGATTCTTGTTTGAATGTATACAAAGGTGTTTTTGTCTTTTGAAAAGATTTCAATGTTTGAAAGTTTGATTTGGGAGATGTTTTGAAATTGTGTTGTGAAGTGTGTTTGAAAATAGCAAGGATGTTTTTGCAAGTTTTGATCAAGTAACTAAGAGTTGTCTACCCTATTTTACTCAAAGATCTTTCCTAATGTTTTTAACCCTTTTGACAGTGTTGTTTCACTATTGCATTTGGTGAACAACCTTGTGTTAGGATGTTAAACAGGACAGGCGCGGGTCATCGTATAGACCATGATAGCAATTGTGTTAAGTATTTTTGGAAAATTTTTGAGGGGCTTGATCATTTCTTTTTAGGCAACCAAGATAGCGTCATCGAGGGACTATGATCTTTTGCATTGTTTTTGTTTTTCCAAAGTACCTAACATGCATAACATGGCCCATTTTTTAAGGCAACAAGTGGATTATAACCCTAGGGGTGCAAGTGTGGATTGTGTATTGATTTTCATGCATATTTGTCTTTGATTAGGTCAAGCTACTTATTGATTGGGATTTTTGCATACAAACCCTAATTCTCTAATCATGGCATAATTGAAAGCGTAAAGTGCGAGAATTTAAAAGTATAAGCTATTACAACATGATTATGGGGATGGGGGTACAATCTTTGAATGGGGGTGTATTTGACAAGAAATATAAACCCTAGTTTACTATTACATCCAAATTGAATTTAAATGCATAAATAATAAATGGACAATATTTAAATAAACAAAATAAATAAATATATCAAATAATATGAATTATGAAAAAAAAAAGGTTTTTGTTTATTTATGCATGTAAAAATATTTAATGTAAAAATAAAGAAATAAATAAAAGATTTAATTTATTTGGTTAAAGGGTAAAACCCTAATTTTCTTTAGGAAAATAAATATGTTAATTATTTTATTTATATACAATAAAAATAAAATATTATATGTAAAAAAGTAAAAAAGGTATTTATTAAGTATATTTAATAATAAAAATAAAAGTGTAATATTTTATATTTTTATTCTAAAATATCTAATAAAATAAAAGTATATATATATATATATATATATATATATATATATATATATATATATATATATATATATATATATATATATATATATATATATATATATATATATATATATATATATATATATATATATATATATATATATATATATATATATATATATATATATATATATATATATATATATATATATATATATATATATATATATATATATATATATATATATATATATATATATATATATATATATATATATATATATATATATATATATATATATATATATATATATATATATATATATATATATGTGTGTGTGTGTATATTAATTATATTAAATATGTACAATATAAAATAAAATATGTACAAAATAAAGTATATTTGGAAAAATATTTTTAATGTGAATAAAAATAAAGAAAAAAAATAAAAGTATGATTTATATATTATTTCTAAGTTTTAATAAATAAGATAAAAGTATTTAAATTGTTTTCTATGCTAGAAAAATAAAAATAAAATGCAAAATAAATGTGAAAAAATTATGAAAATATTTTTGAGCATTATTTATATTTGGGAATAAATAAAAAAAGTCAGAAATGAAAATAAAAATTCAAAAATATAAAAGTACAAGAAATTGGGCCAGGGGGTGAAAAAAGGAAAAGGGAAGGTGCCAAAAGCAGCCAGGCCAAGCCCAACCCAAAACCTCATCTTCAACCTCTGGCTTTTGAAAAACGCGCGCGTGCCCTGTACAAACTACCAGATCCTGTATACGAGCTCTATTGCAAAAACACATAACATCAAACTTGTAGAGAATTTCAAGATGATTCCAACCATATAAACAACTTATCTTAACTCTCAAAGACCAGAGAGAATTTCTCTGGCCCTAAAATTTGACCTAGTTTTTTCAGTATTTTCATGGATGAAATTCTCTTAGCATGCTTAATATAAATGAAAACTGAGCATATGTACAGCTTCATGGCAATGAATACTATATTTTTTATTCACAAACCTAAAGCTAAATGTTCCTAAATAGAGAGATAGGAAGTGGACAAAAACCTGTTTCAGTTGACTTCGTGTAGGGCAATGTAGAGCTTTTCAACAAGGCTTGAGATGTCTGGGAGCTTGCTTGGACTTCACTTGACCCTCTCCAATAGCCTGCTTGTCTTGAATGTCCTTGAATCAGCCTATAGAACTCAACTTGCACAAGCTCAAAATGAAAATGGCAAACACTGTAAATGGAGTTACAGTTGGTGTTTGAGGTTTGGGATAGCTTGGATGAGTTGAATGAAAGGTGTTTGAAGCAACTTGGGGCAAAACGCATGAGCCAATTGAGCTATGGAACTCAAGTTGTAGATTCTGCCCTGATTTGCCAATGGAATGTGATTTCTGGATATGGGGTGTTTAGAGGCTCAAGCAATCATGTTTCTAACTCAAAGGGGTGTGAGAAAGATGTTCAAACTGTTTGCATAAGTTGATCTTGGATGATGTTCGAGTTCTCAGGTCTTGGAAAAGTTTCTTGTTTTTTGAAGTAAAATGTGGAAGTCATTAGAACAGGTCTGTACAGGTTATCCTTATGCTTGCATCCCTTTCCCTTGGCCCCTCCAACTTGTGAATTTGATTAGCTGCAAAAGAATTGGATCAATGCTCAAGAAATCAGTTTTGACATAAAGCATGATTTAAGCAAAAATGGAAATTTGCCTTTTTCTACTTAGGGCTTAATTTTGTGTAGAATGTCCAAATGGCCAAAACAAAAGCTTAGACTGATGGATTTGAATTTAATTATGGAGTGTGAAGTTGTTTGGAGGCCTGTAAACTAGTGTAAGGCATGCTGACTTGAAATTGCAACTTGTTTGAACATGAATATGCCATGGATGAAAAGTGAATTTTTGCCAACTTCAAGCCTTCGATTCTCCCTAACCACAAATGTGTTTGAGGAGTTCTTGGATAATTTGGAAAGCTTGCAACATGATCTATAATCCATATTTGAAATGCAACTTGATATTCAAAGTGGAACTATGTGAAAAATGGCCAAGAAGATAGGTCAAAATCCTGCCTAAACAAGGGCAAAATTTCACTAAGTTAAAAGTTTTAGGGACCCTTGTTCCAAAAATCATAACTTGAGAGCCAAGCTTCTTTTGAGAAAACTTTGTGAATAAAAGTTGTATGCTTTGTGGAGGACTACAACTTTGATGTTGGAGATTCATTTTGAATCCAAATTCATCATGGTGAAAATGTTGGGCAAAGTTAGGAAAAATTAATAAAATTTCATAACTTAGAAAAATTCTAAGTTATGAAAATTTTCAACTTTAAACCCTAATTTGCAATTTTGGGTTTCTTGATGAACAAGTTTCATTTTTTGACATATCTTGATGAAAAATGACCCTTGGCACTTGGTTTTTTACCAAAAAGTCAAAGTTTGATTTTTCAGTGTATAGTCAAATTTTGATCAGTTGACTGAAAAATTCATTTGTCAATCCAATGCAATTGAGGTCTTTTGAACTTGTTGAATATATCAAGATGATTCCATTGAGTCCTTGAGTCCATGGTTGAGCCTAATTTGCCATTGGCTAGTTCAAAAAAGTCAGATATTGCTTTTGTACAGTCAAAACCCTAAAAATGACCATTTTGCCCTTTTGGTGATTTGATCAAATTTCTTGTGGAGTTGTGGTCCAAACTTGATCAAATGGTTCATATGAGTTCATAATGTTTATGAGGGTCAAAATTCATGAGGTTTGATTGTAAATTGGCCACAGTTGACTTTTTTCTCAATACAGTTGATTTTTAGGTCAATTGTCCAATTGACTGGGCAAAAATTTGATTCAAGGCTTGAAACTTGGTATGGACAAACTTATGAGTCCAACATGAAGTATGAAAGTCACTTTGGGCATTGTAGATCAAAAAATCCCTGTGCAAACTCAAACCCTAATTTAGGTCATCAGTGCAAGGAGATGTCTTGAGCAGAGTAAACCCTAGCTTGATCTTGAGTTCAAAGAGCCTTGTGATGAGAAATGTTGATAAAAAGGGAGGGCAAATTTTGGGGTACAACACATATGATCAATCGTGAATTCATACAAGAATGATCCAAAATATATAACAAAAAAATATAAATGATCCCATCCAACAGGACTGGTGGTAATCAAATGACATTAACGATAATCAAAGTGGTGGGTCTCTGATCTTCGTGTAGTATAATGGTCCCCCTGCCGGAAGTACCCTTCACTCCATTCTTTGGTTTCTACGAATAATTTCCTTGTCTTTTAATGATATCGTCCACGCGTGAAGCTATCGATCACCACATCTTTCCTAAATAGTGGTCCTTCCAGGTACACACATTGCTCCAGGAAGCGGTCACACTCCTTGCATTCTGGCAAAGGTGTGGGTACGGGCGCGTGTTGTACCCCAAAATTTTCCCTCTCATTTCTCAAGGTATTTTCTCATAAGGATTTTCAAAAGTCCAAGTTTACTCAAGCACAATTGTATTTTTGGCTTTCAAGCATCAAATCAAAGAAAAGTAAGCTTCAATTGGGCATCTGGAATCCTTCGAGTGAGCTTTTGTTTCAAAGTCTTTGATTTGGCATTTGGCCTCCTTCGATGCAAGCTTGGCTCACCAGTCTCCGATTGGGCATTTGGCCTCCTTTGATGCAGGCCTGATTCATAAGCTTCGATTGGTCGTTGGGCCCCTTCGATCAAGTTCAATTCACAAAGCTTTGATTGAGCATTGGCTACTTCATGCTGGCCTTTGATTCATAGAGGAAAAAACCCCCCTACAAGTTTGCTTCAATTCACTAGCAGTGGCCTCCTGCATATTTATTTTGGTTCACAAAGCAGTGGCCTTCTGCATGCACGCTTTGTTTTGGAAAAGGCTTCTTCATGACTGCCTTTGATGCTTGCCTTTGATTCACAAGGAAAAGGCCCCTTCAACTTGCCTTCGACCCACAAGGCAAAGGCCTCTTCATGCTTGCCTTTGATCCACAAGGCAAAAGACTTCTTCAACTTGCCTTCGATACACAAGGCAAAAGGCCTCTTCATGCTTGCCTTAGATTCATAAGGCAAAGGCTTCCTCAGACTTGCCTTCGATTCACTAGATAAATACTTCCTACATGCTTGCCTTAGATTCAAAAAGCAAGAACTTCTTTCATGTGTGCTTTGACCCACAAGGAAATAAATTCCTCTATGCTTTCCATCAATGCACATGGCAATGTCTATCTTCAGGCCTGCTCTGACTCCACATTTAAAAACCTTCAACACACAGTTTTCCATACTTCGACACACAAGATGGTCCCTTACAAAGAAGCATTCATATGGTCCATTCGAAGAAGCATTCAAAGGCCTATTTGAAGGACATACAAATGGTGCCTTTGAAGGACATATATTTGGTCCATTTGAAGGACACACAAATGGTGCCTTCGAAGGACATACATTTGGTCCATTCAAAAGACATACAAATGGTGCCTTCGAAGGACATACATTTGGTCCATTCGAAGGACACACAAATGGTTCCTTCGAATGACATACATGGGGGCATTCGAAAGAGTCAGGGGGCGAAACATGTCCAGGTTCACTCAACATTTCAAAATGGCAAGAATTATACAAATATGGACAACTTTCAATATGTTGGATTTTTGTCTCATGGCCTTGAAAGCCTTTTTCTCTTTCCATACTTGCTCTCCTCACACCCGTATAAATACAAGGATAAGGGAACAATGCCAAGGGGACGAAAGAAAGAGAGAAAAAAGGCATAAGAAACACACGACCCCAGAAAGTCACACCAAAAATCACAAAATCCTCATAAAGTGATCCAAAATCGAAGCAACCTTCACATGCCTCTTCAACAAGTGCCCCACTCACTCCTTGGAGGTTTCAGGAGGTATTCCCAAGCACTAGGCAGGTCCAACATACACTGGAGTATCACTCACACAATCTCTCTGTTGGTAATTTTCTTTCGATCTCAAACTAGCTAAGTATGCAATTTTTTTAAATTCATGTTATTCATACACTCATGTTATTGCTAATGTTTGTGATTGCTTTCATGCATTACATATAAGGTTAAGCGCATGGATGATATTGTGCCATTGCTAGGGCACGATCTATATTTTCTTTCGAATCTCAGGATTCATGATGTTGCAAGACGAAATAGCTTTCAATTTAGACCCAGGGGATTCGAACTAGGATAATGCAGCCATGGGTTGTCGAATCAAAGACTAGATTCGATCCAAGTCTAGATTTTTATTTTGTTTATCTAATAAATTTCCTGCTGATCCAGTGTTCCCAGATCGAAGGAGTATATCATGCACCTTCGACCAGTTTCCTCATTGGATCGAAAGGCAACTCTAGGCTCCTTTTCGATCCAGGCCATCATTTTACAATTTGCCTAGTTTCATTCACTATCCTGGCGCTCTAAATTTTGTTTTGTGTTATTAACTTATTTCCTTTTGTTTATTTTGTTTTATTTACTCAGCAAAATAATTATAAAAAATCACAAAAATTAGGTCTAGTCTTTTATAATTAAGATTAATTCTATTAACTGATTAATTAATTATTTTAACCTTTTTTTAATTTAAAACTAAATAGACTTAGGATTTTAATTAAATCATTTTCCCAAAAAAAAACAAACAAAAAAAGATTTTTATACCTTAGGTTTTTTAGACGTTCTTTTCCATTTCGCGCGTGTTTACATTCATATTATTGTATATGTCTACTGGATTTAATAGAATTAATTAGGACTTTCACTGTTTTATTTATTTTTCCCCGATTTTGGACTATGTAATTAATCCCCCTCCCCAAAGCTTTGTAATAGCTAGGATCTACTTTCCGCATTTTAATTTCTTGTACATGTTAACTGTTAGATGTATGGTAATAGGATTGTATGGAAAGAAACTAAAATCAAACGTTAGCAAACTTAAGTTCAAATACAAATAACTGAAACAAGCACAGTTGCACATGCACACCTCTAGTGTACTCCCACTTTTGTTACATTCGAAAAAAATAGTCACAACTCTCGAAACATGAGAGATTTTAGTGGCTACCCTCTGGTTTAAAAAAAGATCATAAGTCCCTCGATGACCCTCTCGACGTTTCCTCGGTTAATGATGATCTTAAAACACTAGGGTAGTTACTAAGGTTTCTTACACAGTTGCCTTTGTGACTATAAAACGTCCCTTTGAATGTCCTTCATACATCCAAACCACTAGGGCTACCTACTCACTAATAATAGGATAACACTATCTAAAGGAAAGGAGGAAAATAATGTCCCTTTCGAGTAGAGTAGATAGTTCCTAGATGTTATGCTCAAAACAAACTTTTTACACTTACACAACAATTTAAAAAAAAACCTTTTCAAAAACACTTTATCAACACTCTTCAGGACTAATACAAGAGTTATCATAAAGCAAATCGCCACACTATGGAATTTTCAAAATAATTTTCAAAAATACACAAAAGAATAAGGTATTTTTCAAATGAGCTAAGCATCTAAGAGCCCGTAGAAAACTTCGGATGGAAAGGGTGCTAACACCTTCCCTTTCCATAATCTAACCCTGTTACTCAAAAAACTCTCGAAAGGTCTTTTTCTGTTCTTTTCACCCTTTTCATTGTTGGATAAAAGAAAAGTCAGAGGCGACTCTTGCTTACCGCAACATTTGTGAATACAAATGCAAAACCAGTATAACCGTCGGTTCTGCCACCGTATCACAGAACTGGTGACTCTGCTGGGGATTATTATAAAGTGGGGTTACCTTAGAACTTATTTCAAATTTAATTTGCTTTCCTTGTATGCTTTGATTGCTTAATATTTAAGGGTTTTTTCCTTGGGTTTACTTGTAAAGATCCTACACCCGGATCTTGGGAACCTTTTAGGTAAGCAGCAATAGATCGTGGAGATTGTACGGCGTAAACCAATATGGTTGAAACGATGGCTGCATTAGTGTCACACATTTGTTGGTACCAGTATCCCTTGTGTTAAATCGAGGAGAATATGGGGCCACTGTGTGGTGTCATAAAGCACTAACGGACCTTAGAACCTTAGTTGAACAAACTTGGCCATTAGAAAGTAGTGAGATAGCCGACCTCGATATAAAGCTGAGGATTGGTTGATACTCGATGCTACACTCATTGAGATCGGACTTTCAGGATATTTCGACTGTGAGAAAAGAACGCCTGAGCTGAAACAATGTCTGATAAAGAATGATTGGTGATATTGAGGCTCCTTAGAACCAGGTTACTTTTCTAAGACAGGTTGAACCAACTATACTTCAAGTGGGTATTTGCCTATAAAACCCATGCAAGCCTAAACCTAAGGTCTTGTGTGTATGCTTGTGTGTGATTAAATTGTTCAAACATAACATCATGCATCATTACATCCATATTAATTTCATTAACCATTTCGAGGATTATGGGAATTTATCTTTGTTCTGTTTTGCAGATCATGGCTTTCGTTCATAGAAATAACATCTGAATCAGCTTTGTGAGAATACCTCTCCAACTCAAAGAGCTAGTATCAAGGGTTCCCGGGACTTCCTCATTCATCAAGTAATATGGTCAACTTTTTAATCTGGTTACCTCAAGATTTGATGAGAAAATGATGGGGGTAATCTTTCAGTTCTTTGACCCCAAACACCATTACTTCACATTTCCCAATTATCAGTTGGTACCCACCATGGAAGAGTTTTCTCAAATATTAGGTGTACCCATTCTAGATCAGATGCCTTTCACCGGTTTATAGGAGGCTCCAAATCCATAGGTCATTGCAGCATCCTTGCATCTGAAACGGTCCGACATTATATCCAACTGGGAAACAAGAAGCGGAGTTAAGGATTTCCTAGTCAAATTCCTACTAGAAAAGGCTCAATTGTTTTGGGATAATTTCGATTTCTAAGCTTTCGAAGAAGTCCAAGCTCTTGTAATCTATGGGTTAGTATTATTCCCTAATCCGGACTTGCTCATAGATGTGAATGTTGTCAAGGTTTTTCTCTCTTGTAATTTTGTGCCTACTTTGCTTGGAGATATCTTGCATTCCCTTCACACCTGTACCATGAGGAGAAGAGGGGTTCTTATGTGTTGCATGCCATTGCTGTCTAGGTGGTTTATTTCTTACCTTCCTCAATCAGTATTGAAGAGTGAACAAGTTTTGAGTTGGTCGCAAAGGATAATGTCACTTTCTCACTCAGATATTCTATGGTACTCCCGGTCTATGGGAGATATTTCTATCATTGACCGTTATGGGGAATTCCGTAATGTCCCAATCCTAGGCATTAGAGGAGGTATCACTTATAATCCTTCCCTGGCTCTATGAAAGTTTGGTTATGCTCGGAGGGATGGTCCCCATGATATGCTTATCCATGGCATTATGTTCAATTACAAAGATGATGTTCAAGGGTATCATCAAAGGTTCATACGAGCCTAGGGCATGGTAAATAAGGTGGATAGTAAGGCTTTGGGGAACAAGAATTCCATCCATATGGAACCTTATCTTAGATGGGTACGAGCTCGCACCCAAAATCTAATGATGCCATATATAGCTATCTTACCAGTGATTATGGAACCTGTCACCGAAGAAGATGTTCCTTACACAGTTCACCATCCTGACATGCCCACTGATCTTCAAGAGCTACAGAGGTCTTGGATTCAGCTAAAGAAAGAACGGGATACCTTTAGAAGTCAATTCTACACCAGTGAGAAGAAAATGTTGGAGCTCACGAAGCAACTTCACAAAGAGGAGAGTCTTAATGTCTACCTCGGCACGATGAGGAAGCGCCCATGGGAGATTTGATTATTAGATTTTAAGAGTTCTTAACTTTCAATTGTAAGCCTAAAAGGAAATTGTAATTTTATTAATAAAATATTTGTTTCATTTTGGCTCACAAATTTAAATTTCCTGAAATCCTTGAAAACATTGCATAAAAATTAACATGCATATCATTACATAAGCAGGTATTTTGGGACAGGTTTCTTTTTCTTTTCGCTGTTTATTTCAGCAAAAGAAATGGATATTGAACAAACAGTAAAGGACCTTCAAGCTCAAAATGCTCAATTCCAGCAAATGTTCTTGGTTTTGGCTAAGGGGCAAGAAGATCTGAAAGCTCTTATCATCAAAGAGAAGACCAAGAAGGCAAAGAAAGCAGCTGGTATCTTGAATTTGGGAAGAAGGTTCAGAGGACTGGCTAAGCGAGCGCTAGATTTCACAACCCTGTAAAATGAAGGGGACAATCAAGAAGAGAAGCCGACAGAAGAAAACAACAACCTTCGGACTGATGAGGAGGAGGCTGATTACTCTGAAGAACATTATCCTCCTATTGATGATAAATACAAACAACTGGAGGATCGCCTCAATGCTATGGAGATTCAGAGGGTACCCGGGATGGATTTTGAAGAGCTAGGACTGGTCTCAGGGGTGGTCAACCCCTGCGGAAATTCAAGGTCCCCACATTTTCTAAGTACGATGGTGTCTCCTTTCCTAAGATGCACTTAAGATCATATGTTAGGAAGATCCAACCTCACACCGTTGATAAGAATTTATGAGTGCATTTCTTCTAGGAAAGTTTATCAGGGAATCAATTGGAATAGTTCTATCAACTGGAGGGAACCAACAATCGCAACTAGGAGGATCTGGATGCTGCTTTCTATAGGCAGTACCAATACAATGTTGACCTCGCTCCAACCTGTACACAACTTCAAAGTATGTCTATGGGTTCCAGTGAGGGTTTCAAAGATTATGCCCAAAAGTGGAGAGACCTTGCGGGAAGAGTCCAGCCTCCTCTGTCTGATAGGGAGCTGGTAGACATGTTGTTGGGCATGTTGTCTGGTCCATTCTTCAACCATCTGATTAGAAGCTCTTCCGCTCAGTTTAGTGAGCTGATATTGACTGGTGAGCGAGTAGAAGTTGGTATTAAAAGTGGTAAGATCCAGAGAGATGCATCCTCCAGTACAACAAAGAAACCCTTCAGTAGAAAGAAGGAGGCTAGTTCTACTTATGGATAGAGAAATCAAAGCAAAATTGAACGTCGTCCGACAGTAGAGGCTGTTATGATTTCTAATCCTGCATCGAATCAACAACGAAACAATCAACACAGGCTAGATGCACCCAGAAGACAGTTCACCCGGATCAACATGACCTTATCCCTGGTTTTGCCACATTTGCTGAAGTCCAATCTGGTGACTCTAAAGGAAGCTCCAGAGAATCCTAATACTGCATCTCTCTTCTACAAGCCAAATGCTCGATGTGCCTACCATTCTGAAAGTTTGGGGCACGATACAAATGATTGTTGGGCTCTAAAAAATAAGGTACATGTTCTTATCGAGGTAAAAGAGATTGAGTTTGACCTTCCAGAGACATCCAGTGTCATAACTTCACCAACGCCCAAGCATGAACTGAGAATCAGTGCTATTGATGTTGTTTCCGCTACAGAGGATACTGACAGCGACTGCGACATGGACAAGTGGATCTTCCCAACTATCAGCGGTGGACTCAGCAACTGGGAGGCTAAATATTTTTTCCCTATTACTTTTATTCAAGAGTAATTATCTTTTGTTTCTTTGGGATATGTAATATTTAAACAATTGAAACTCTAAAAGCCTTGTGCTTTACTCGAAGCATAATGGTTTATTTTGTGAGGGTTATTACTTCATATTCATATGTCATTAATAAATTATTGGACGTTTTGCATACAATTTTTACGCTCTCTGTTTTTCTTTTCTACTTTTTACTTTATCAAAATAGTTATGCTCTCTTGCACACACCCACATATCCAACTACAGATCCACATCCACTTTGGATCCCATTGATAACCATTCTGCTATTGCCAATTATGACTTTGAAAATCCGATCTACCAAGGTGAGGAAGATTGTGAAGTACCATGATAACTTGCTAGATTGTTACAACAAGAGAAAAGGGCAATACAACCCCATGAAGAGCCAGTTGAGACAATGAACTTGGGTACTGAAAAGGATAAGAAGGAAGTCAATATAGGTTCCGATCTGGAGCATAGTTTCAAGGAGCGGTTAATTCAGATGCTACATGACTATGTTGAGGTCTTTTGATAGTCATAAAAAGACATGCCAGGACTTGACACTGATATTGTGATTCATCGCCTACCGAAAAAAGAGAAATTCCCTCCAGTGAAACAGAAGATTCGTCGCATGCGGCCAGAAATGTCAGAAAAGATCAAGGCTGAAGTCATGAAACAGTTCAATTTCGGTTTCTTAGTTGTCAACTCTTATCCATAATGGGCCGCTAATGTTGTTCCGGTACCTAAGAAGGACGGTAAAGTACGTATGTGAGAGGATTACAGAGACCTGAATAGGGAAAGCCCCAAGCATGACTTTCCGCTTCCCCATATCGATGTTATGGTTGACAACACCTCACAACATAAGGTATTCTCCTTCATGGATGGTTTCTCTGGGTACAATCAGATCAAAATGGTGCCTGAAGATATGGAGAAAACAACCTTTGTCACACAGTGGGGCACTTTCTGTTACAAAGTTATGCCATTTGGGTTCAAGAACACCGGGGCAACCTATCAGCGTGCCATGGTAGCTTTGTTTCACGATATGATCCATCACGAGATAGAGGTCTACGTTGATGATATGATAGCCAGGTCTCAGACTGAAGAGGTTGAACCTGAATAAGTTAACCTTTAGAGTAAGATCCGGTAAGCTATTAGGGTTCATTGTCAGCGGCAAATGTTTTGAAGTAGACCCTGCAAAGGTTAAGGCTATACAAGAAATGCCAACTCCTCGCACTGAGAAGGAGGTTAGGGAATTCTTGGGACGTCTAAACTACATTTCCAAATTCATTTCCCGTATAACCGTAACTTGTGAGCCAATCTTCAAATTATTGAAGAAAGATCAAGCAGTAAAGTGGAATGACGATTTCCAGATTGCCTTTGACAGAATCAAAGAATATCTTTAAACACCTCCAATATTGATGCTGCCAGTTGAAGGAAGACCTACGATCATGTACTTAACAGTATTAGAGAACTCAATGGGGTGAGTGCTAGGGAATCATGACGAGTCTGGTCGAAAAGAGCATGTAATATACTACCTTAGAAAAAAGTTTACCAACTGTGAAACAAGATACTCACTGCTCGAGAAAACTTATTGCGCTTTGGCATGGGATGCTCGCCGACTAAGACAGTATATGTTGACCCACACTACCTCATTGATATCTAAAATGGATCCTATCAAATACATATTTGAGAAGCTCGCTCTGTCTGGAAGAATAGCAAGATGGCAAATGATCCTGACTGAATACGACATTCAGTACACAACCCAAAAAGCAATTAAGGGAAGTGTATTAGCTGATCATTTGGCTCATCAGGCTGTGGACGACTACCAATCCATGAATTTTGAGTTCCCGGATGAGAACATTATGTTAGTAACTGATTGTGAAGAACCTGGACCGGATGAAGGACATGAAAAAGGATCCCGATGGACCATGGTTTTTGGCATCGGTGTTGTGATCATATCTCCCGAAGGTTGTCATACTCCTTTCACTACCAGGATATGTTTCAATTGTACCAACAATATGGCTGAATATGAAGCATGCATCATGGGTCTCAAAGCTGCTATCGACTTAAGGATCAAGTTCTTGAGTGTATTTGGAGGCTCGGCCTTAGCAATCAGCCAAATCAAAGGAGAGTGGGACACGAAGCATCCTAATATCATCCCTTACAGAGAGCATGTGTTGACACTGATTCCATACTTTGAAGAAGTTACCATTGAGCATTTTCCACGAGAGGAAAATTAACTAGCGGACACGCTAGCTACTGTGTCATCCATGTTCAAGGTCTGGTGGGATAACGATGCTTCTCAGATCACTATTGAGAGAATGGATGAACTAGTATAATGTAACGAGGTTGATACCAAAAAAGAAGTGGACAAACCATGGTTCTATTAAGTCAAAAGATATTTTGAAGCTCAAGAGTATCCCGAAGGAGCTTTAGTCAATGACAAGAAGTTTCTGAGAAGGTTCTCTACCAAGTTTTTCCTCAGTAACGGAATCCTCTATAAGCGCAACCACGATTCAATTTTGCTTCGGTGTGTAGACAAGAACAAAGCAAAGAAGATTATGGAAGATTTACATGAAGGTACCTTTGGCACTCATTCTAGTGGGCATGCAATGGCTAAAAATATCCTACGGGCAGGATACTACTGGTCCACTATGGAAGCAGACTGTTATCAGCATTCACAAACTTGTCACAAGTGCTAGATCTATGCTGATAAAGTACATGTTCCTCTGGTACCCTTAAACATTTTGATTACTCCATGGCCATTCACAATGTGGGGCATCGATATGATTGGGGAGATTAGACCTACACCTTCTAATGGGCACCGCTTCATCCTGGTTGCCATTGATTACCTTATAAAGTGGGTCGAGGCAACCTCATTTGCTTCTGTTACCAAGAACGTTGTGGCCCGATCATCATACATAACCTTATCTGTCGGTATGGAATTCCAAAAATAATCATTACAGATAATGGTACCAATCTCAATAATACCATGATCACCGAGCTCGGCATGCAATTCAAGATTCGGCATCATAACTCTTCTCCTTACCGACCGAAGATGAATGGCTCTGTAGAAGCTGCTAATAAAAATATCAAAAAGATCATATAGAAGATGATGGTGACATATAAAGACTGGCATGAGATGTTATAATTTTTCTCTCCATGGTTACCGTACCACAACACGCACATCAACAGGGGTAACTCCCTTCTCTTTGGTATATAGTATGGAAGTTGTCCTACCCATTGAAGTCTAGATCCCATCCTTGAGAATCATGAAGGATGCAGGTTTGAATGAAGACAAATGGGTTCAGACTCGGCTTGACCAATTAAACCTGATTGACGAGAAAAGGCTCGCGGTTGTCTGTCATGGTCAGATGTACCAAAAACGTATGATTAAAGCTTTTAACAAGAAGGTCAGACGTCAGGTATATCAGGCTGGTGACCTAGTAATCAAGCGCATTATCATGTCGCAGGGTGATCCCAGGGGATAATGGAGTCCCACATATGAAGAACCATTTGTGATTAAGAACATATTTTCTGGTGTAGCCATGATCTTAACTACTATGGACGGTGAAGACCTTTCGCACCCTATAAACACAAACATAGTTAAAAGATACTACGCATGAATAAAGACCGGCTAGGTTGACTGGTCTAGGCCAAAAAAAGGGCATCCCGGCAAACCAAAATGGCTCGGGAAAAAATTAGGGATATACATATGAAACAATTTGTACACCCGGCAAGTCAAAAACCTGAAAAGGCGGCTTGGGCAAAAAAAGATATCCCGGTGGACTGAAAACCCGAAAGGGCGGTCCAAGCAAACGTTTGGGATTTTAAGCGTATTACTATGTCCCTTTGCATCACCTTACAGCCAATCTACAATATCAACTATCAAGCTCAAGTGTTACTAATCAATCCAGTCAGCTTCAGACAATCAGCAAAAGAGATGAGACGCTCAAAGACATAAAGGCAATAGCAGTTTTTCTTTGTATACTACTTTTGTATAGTTTTCATTCTTACAAAGGCATTCTCTTACTAGGATGTTTGTCTCCTTGTACAAAAAATGCTCATTCAAATTAATACAAAAACTATCTCTTAGAAAGTGCAAAACTATTTGTTTTTCATTTTCCTATTTTATTTGCGAAAACGTCCAATGATTATTTTTGAACATATACATTTGAATGTGATTACTGTTTTCAAATACACACATAAAAAATAGAAAGGCAGTTACTAATGGCTTTAAGAAATGGGACAATATCTAAAGGCCATCCACATAATCCCCGCGTGTACTTTCTCTAGCATGTAAAGAAGCAGGGGCATCCTACTATGAAGTCACTGCCATATCCGTTCATACAGCCTAATGTTGTCAGGTGTTCTTATATCCCCGAGGAAACAAGAATCTCCAATTATTGCCCCGTCATCTTTAAGAATTCTCTAACCTGGGTCACAAGCTTGTCAGGATTCCTCAGCGGGATTTTAACAAAATCCCCAAGCAGTTCACAGAGTTTCCCTTCCCCAACAGAGTTTATTTCTCTAACAATGGAAATCTGTTTCCCAGCATTTCAATTTCAACAAAATTTGAAGACCTACATTCTTCATCCCCAGCAACAATCAGGGATTTATTTTCCCTAGTTCAACAATACAGCAATAGAACGACTGACATGTTCATACATTCCATTCATACACCATTTTACAAGTGTCATAGCATATGCAGCACGAATGCATATATCACAATCTCATTTATTTTGAGAGCATCATTTGCACTTAATACATGTAACAAGCCAGGATAACTTTCTGTGGACGACCGATTGTAGATTAATACCTGAAATCAGACAGGAAAACTATCTACATGAGCATATTGAAGATTAATACCCAAAACCAGATGGGAAAACTATCTTCCTTTCTAAGGTCAGAGATTAATACCTAAAACCAGCCAGGACAACTATCTCAACGACCAACAAAAGCAAGTTCCAGATTAATACCTGAAACAAGACAGGACAACTATCTGTGAACAACTGATTGTAGATTAATTCCCGAAACTAGATAGGGCGACTATCTACATGACCATCCTGCAGAAATCTTACATGGGTTTCCTCTCATGATCTCCAGATGCATTCTAACACGGAATCATCCTGAAGCAATCTTACACGGATTCCTTCTAACTTCCAGATGCAGCTTCACACAGGCTCATCAAGAAGCAATCTTACACGGGTTCCTTCTAATTTCCAGTTGAAGTCTCACACGGACTCATCCTGAAGCATCCCTACACAGGCTCCTTCAAATGCATTTCCAGATAACAGTTAATTTAATCCTCCCCATCAAGTTACATTGAAGCCTGGAGTTCAACCAAAAAACAGCAAACTTTCATCTCTCCAGTCCAGAGATAACTCCTCAGTAGAGCCATGGACAACTAAATCTCCTAGACTCTATTCCTCACAGAGTTTTCCTCAAGCGGGAGAACAACAAAAATCAACATTCCCCAGCGGACTCCTCCTCAGACAACAGGAACAGGAATCCCCCATAAAGAGACCTCTTATGAAGTCAGCACCTGCTTTAGATGGCATCTTTAAGCCCATCTCCAACAATTCTCAGTCATCTTCTCTAAAAGGCATCTTCAAGCCCATTCCCTACACAGTAAATCATCACATCATGCGAGTGCAAATTTCTGGGCACTCTAGTGTTCAATCATCTTCCACCTTCAGATCGCGAAAGGAAAACAAGCCAATCTAAATCTTCAGGTTTAAGAAGATTGAACAGGGACAGCTGTTGTACCCCAAAATTTTCCCTCTCATTTCTCAAGGTATTTTCTCATAAGGATTTTCAAAAGTCCATGTTTACACAAGTACAATTGGATTTTTGGCTTTCAAGCATCAAATCAAATAAAAGTAAGCTTCGATTGGGCATCTGGAATTCTTCGAGCAAGCTTTTGTTTCAAAGTCTTCGATTGGTAATTTGGCCTCCTTCGATGCAAGCTTGGCTCACCAGTCTTCGATTGGGCATTTGGCCTCTTTTTATGCAGGCCTGATTCACAAGCTTCGGTTAGGCGTCGGGCCCCTTCGATCAAGTTCAATTCACAAAGCTTTGATTGAGAATTAGCTGCTTCAGGTTGGCCTTCGATTCACAAAGGCAAAAACCCTTTACATGTTTTCTTTGATTCACCAGTAGTGGCCTCCTGCATATTTATTTTGGTTCACAAAGTAGTGGCCTCCTGCATGCAAGCTTCATTTAGGAAAAGGCTTATTCAGCTTGCCTTTGATGCTTGCATTTGATTCACAAGACAAAGGCCCCTTTAACTTGCCTTCGACCCACAAGGCAAAGACCTCCTAATGCTTTCCTTTGATCCACAAGTCAAAAGACTTCTTCAACTTTCCTTCGATCCACAAGGCAAAAGGCCTCTTCATGCTTGCCTTGGATTCACAAGGAAAAGGCTTCCTCAGACTTGCCTTCGATTCACTAGACAAATACTTCCTATATGCTTGCCTCCGATTCACAAGGCAAGAACTTCTTTCATGTGTGCTTCGACCCACAAGGAAATAACTTCATATGTGCTTACCTTCAATGCACAGGGAAATGTCTATCTTCAGGCCTGCTCTGACTCCACCTCTAAAAACATTCAACACACAGTTTTCCGTACTTCGACACACAAGATGGTCCCTTCCAAAGAAGCATTCATATGGTCCGTTCGAAGAAGATTTCAAAGGCCCATTCGAAGGACATACAAATGATGCCTTCGAAGGACATATATTTGGTCCATTCGAAGGACACACAAATGGTGCCTTCGAAGGACATATATTCGGTCCATTCGAAGGACATACAAATGGTGCCTTCGAAGGATATACATTTGGTCCATTCGAAGGACACACAAATGGTGCCATCGAAGGACATACGTGGGGGCATTCGAAAGAGTCAGGGGGCGAAACATGTCCAGGTTCACTCAAGATTTCAAAATGGCAAGAATTATCCAAATATGGCCAACTTTCAATATGTTGGATTTTTGTCTCATGGCCTTGAAATCCTTTTTCTCTTGCCATACTTTCGCTCCTCACACCCCTATAAATAAAAGGCCTTGTGTTATTAACCTTATCTTTAATTTAAAACTAAATAGACTTAGGATTTGAATTAAATCTCTTTCCCAAAAATAAAAACAAACAAAAAAAAGATTTTTATACCTTAGGATTTTTTAGAAGTTCTTTTCCATTTCACGCGCGTTTACATTCATATTATTGTATCAGTCTACTAGATGTAATAGAATTAATTAGGACTTTTACTGTTTTATTTATTTTTCCCCAATTTTGGACTCTGTAATTAGTCCCCTTCCCCGAACTTTGTAATAGCTAGGATCTACTTTCCGCATTTTAATTTCTTGTACATATTAACTGTTAGATGTATGGTAATATGATTGTATGGCAAGAAACTAAAATAAAACATTAGCAAACTTAAGTTCAAATACAAATAACTGAAACAAGCACACTTGCACATGCGCACCTCTAGGGTACTTCCACTTTGGTTGCCTTCGGAAAAAATAGTCACACCTCTCGAAACATGAGAGATTTTAGTGGCTACCCTCTTGTTTAAAAAAAGATCATAAGTCCCTCGATGACCCTCTTGACGTTGCCTCGGTAAATGATGATCTTAAAACCCTAGGTTGGTTACTAAGGTTTCTCACCCAGTTTCCTTTGTGACTATAAAATGTCCTTTCAAATATCCCTCATACATCTAAATGACTAGGGCTACATACTCACTAATAGTAGGATAGAACTGTCTAAAGGAAAGGAGGAAAAGGATGACCCTTTCAAGTAGAGTAGATAGTTCCTAGATGTTATGCTCAAAACAAACTTTTTACACTTACACAAAATAATTTTAAAAAAAAAAACCTTTTCAAAAATGCTTTATCAACACTCTTAAAGAATGATCCAAGAGTTATCATAAAGTAAATCGTCGCACTATGGCATTTTCAAAATACTTTTCAAAAATACACAAAAGCATAAGGTATTTTTCAAATGAGCTAAGCATCTAAGAGTCTGTAGAAAACTACAGATGGAAAGGGTGGTAACATCTTCCCTTTCCATAATCTACCCCCCCCCCCCCCCCTTACTCATAAAACTCTCAAAAGGTATTTTTATGTTCATTTCACCCTTTCCTGTGTTGGATAAAAGAAAAGTCGGTGGAGACTCTTGCTTACCGTAACATTTGTGAATACAAATGCAAAACCAGTATAACAGTCGATTCTGCCACCGTATCACAATGCGTCTTCTATTTCTTTTATTTTTCTAGTTGTTTGGCATTTTCTTTCATTACTTCAGTCATTTGAGCTTCCTTTGCTTCCAGCTCTAACATAGCACATTTAAATTGGTTTCCCAACTCTTTAGATTTTTCCTTGTTTCTATTGTTGGCCATTTGGAACTTCATAGTCTCTTGAAGATTCTTTTCTGCATCAGCAAGGGCCATTTGATACTCTTCTGTAGATATAAAAATTTTTTTGTCTCAGGTCTTCTTTTGTTCTTCCTACCTTCAGAACTACCTTCACCTTCATATTTTTTTAGCTGACACGCTAATTCTCTCTTATTTTCTATCAGGAAGTATATTTCCATTTCTTTGTCTTCAAGATTTTGACGAAAATTCCTATTTTCCAACTGCACTTGATAAAAGCGTTCTTTAGGTACATCTTTTTGTATCTCAGTGGGTTGAGGTTACAAGGATATCTCTTTTTCAAAAGGCAACATAAGATTTTTAACTCTTTCTTTCACCCAATCCACATAAGGATAAAAAGCTAACACCTTCTTTAACCCAAAGAACTCTTTTCCTTTCCTACCAATGTGAGCCCAAGCAACTTCTAATTTTTTCAACAATTCAAGGTTTTCTCCCTTTTTGCAGTATACAGGTTCAACTTCTTTAGTTGTGGGTGGATGTCTCATAGCATAGCCTAACCGGCGAAGAGCGGGTAATGGATTGTAATTAATAATCCCTTTTGTTCCTACGAGTGGAACATTAGAGAAACCTGCACAGTTAGAGATTAACCTCAGTACTATCAACCTTGAGTTTGTACCACTGAATATTAAAAGAGGTGAGCGTCATCACTTTGGATGCCCAAGAATGAGGGTCTTCCTTGAATGGTCCCTTTGTAGGTAATTGTGCCATGAACCATTTGTAAAGCATTGGTACACAACATACCATTACTCCCTTCTTCCCATACCTAGAGTGAATGGCATGATAAGTGTCAGCTAATAAGGTAGGTATCGTATTTTTATTCATGAAGACGCACAAAGAAGCCAAGTCCACTATCTCTTTAATTTCAGGGAAGAGGACAACCCCATAAATGGTAGCAGCCAACAATGCATAATAAGCATCCCAATGTCCTTTGCTGTCCATTTCTTTAATCTTTCCTGTCATGAAATCTACCAGAAGACTACAAGTGACTTTATTACATCTCCACTTTACTTTTACATCACTAAGACTCAAATAAAGAATCTTAGCAATAGCCTCATAGTCAGGCTCAGCAGTGACTTGTATGAATGGAATGTGATTAGTAACCCTGATGTGGAGAAGATGAGAGTATTCCTCAAGAGTGGGTGCCAACTGATAATCCTGAAATGTGAAACAACGCAACTCTGGGTCATAAAACTGTAACAAATTCTGAACAACCTTATCATCAACTCGTGCATCCAACAATGATAGGATATTCCCATATCTTTCACCAAAAACACCCATCTGTTGACAATTTATAAGATCTCAGAGTTCTTCAAGAAAGGGCCAAACACTTGGACGAAACCGGTAGCTGAAGTTATCCCTCTTGGTCTTCATGACGATATCAGTGTTTTTTGCCATTCTTAGAGGAAAAGAGAACTCTGGAAAATCTTGGAAATGACAATGCATATGCAGGTTAATCATTTTTTTGTACAACATATATATTTTTTTGAAAAGTAAATATGCTATAATGCGACATGATAGGACCAGGGTTTCCACCGAACTAGACACTGCTGTTCTGTTGTATAAAGTCATAGATTCAAAAGTTCAATACAATCACCAATGATAGTCACCAACCAAAGTTACCAACAGAAAAAGAGTCACCATCAGAACCAGAGTTACCAACAGTACCTGTAAGAAGTCATCCCCACCACTCATGGGTGAAGACTAGGTTAGGGTAAGGCAATGGTAACTCAGAATTCATGGGTTTGCCTAAAAGTAAAATCATCGCAACACAGACGTGCATGATGAAAGTACCTTCACTTAAACCTTATCTGAGCGTGGTATATGACATGACTGCACTAATCGGACCATGTTCTATAACCGTCATATCCCTACTCTATTCCTAGGTTTCCTATGAGTTCACAACTCTGGCCTGAGTACTGGGCCTTTTAGCACAAGAAGTAGCATCCCAACCCCACAGAACAACACAACAGTAGAATCCAGAGTATAAAAAACAATAAAATGAAATGCATGAAAGCATATAATCTATGCATATAAACAAATAAATCTGGAAAGCAATAAACACATAAACACCCAAGAAAAGAAACATACACAAGCTATGAGGGACTTACTAAGGATGGACATAGAATAGGTCAATCTATCCCTAGTGAAGTTGCCAGCTGAAATAACCGGCTGAAACCATCAAAGATAAAACTCAAAGAAGTCCTCATCGAATGTCTTTTATGCCATAGGATGGGAAAGGTAAACATCGAGAAAAGCTGAATGGGTGAAATCACGGTCTTATGACTATAGAGATCGCGTAAGGAAGTCGATTACGCAAGGGGAAGATATTAGAACCCCACACCTCTGTAGTAATCTACAGGATCCACTTATATCTGTTCTGATCTAAGGGTGTGAATTCTATGTCTAAAGCTTAAGAGCTAAAAAGATGTAAGAGGGGGAATGGGTGCAAAAGAAAAGAGAAAATAATGTAGGGAAAATAAACTTTGTGCTCGTTCGGGCCCTACCCCAATGCCTATGTATCCCTTTTAAGGAGTCAGAGCATCCGTAGTTCGGCTTCAGAAGTTCTATTTTGTTCTGTGTTTTTTAATGAACAATATTAATTTCGTCTTCTCCCGCAACTCGACCTTTGGAAACTTACACGTCAACACAGAAGTGAATTAACATGTTCTTTTGAAAAAAGTTAGAAAGGAAAGTCCAAAGGAAAAAAGAGTTTGTGTTGGTTGGTGTTTTTGTTGTAGATAACAGCTAGTTGATCTTAAGAGAGAGATATTAGCCACTTCTCCACTTATTCATGAAATATGTCTTTGAGACTTGAACCACACTAAAGCTTAGATTGGAAGAGTAATAAGATCGAGAATAAATCCGCTTATCATTTTCCATGCTCAACAAGGGTATGATTGTCATGGGTAATTTTTAAGTGTTTTGAAGTTTTCTTGAAGAAAAAGCTTTTGTTTTAATGCAAATGCAAATGCAAAAAGAAAAGTCTAAGGGTAGACTAGAAAAATAACCCTAGAGTTGTCATTCAATATTGATCTTATAGTTGAGGATAAAAAGGGGGAAATATCTACCTAATATTGGCATACATGGGTATAAGCCTAAGGTTTATCCAACTCAAACTTTAGGAAAGATTGATTTGGAGATCTTATGGGGAGCATACAAAAGGTGGGTCTAAAAGGGAAAAGAGATGACCAAGCTTCCAGATCAATCAACACTATCAAACACAATATGGAATTGAAATCTTAAACACACCAAGAGAGAAAGATAAGAAGTACTCAAGGTTGTATGGGAAAGAAACGTGTTAGAGGAATGAGAATGAAGAGAGATAGAATTAAATCCTAAACTATGTGCACAAACACAAGTATTTGGTTAAAGGTAAAACCCTAATATGCTTCTTAAACAAGATTAGCTTAAAAATAGAAGAAAAATTCATAAAATTGAGCTAATTAAAGTCTCACTTTCCAAAGGCTTGTAAAAGTCAGAAACATGATCAATATTCCTTGGATTAATTTGAGGGATTAGGAATTTCCAAGACTAGTTAATAAAAGGGTCAAACTAGGGAGTTTTAGTACAATATTTGGAAGAAAAAAAAGTAAAATTAAAAGTTAAAATCTAAAAAAAATTATTTTTATTATTTTAATTCACCCAAGGAAATTAAACATGTTTTCTTTGATTTTTACAAGTAAAAGAAATTAGATTTTAAAATGTTTCTTAAGACCTAAGCAAGAAGAAAGGTCAAAAACCAAAATAAATTTATAAAATTTAGAAAGCAAAGAAAATTGGATTGAAAATTAAATTAAAAATCATAGAAAATTATATTAATGCCTAAAAATCAGTAAGACATTTTTTATGAAATTTTAGAACTAGAGGAAAATATCAAACAAAGACTATTTACACAATGTGTCCAAAAAAAGTAAAGAAAATGATATTATCAAGGATTAATTTTATTTTATTATAAGAATTTTTGTAAAATCAAACAAAAATTATTTTTATGAAATATATTAAAATTGGAACCTAACATATTTTTTTGATAATTTTTTAATTAATAAAAGCTAAAAAATAAAATTCTAAAACTTTAAGGAAGAAGAAAAACCTAATTGAATTATTTGAATTATCTAATTCTAAAAAAAGGAAATAAAAAAGAAATAAAATTCATAAAATAAAAATATACTAAAAAAAGAAGCCTAATATATTTTTTTGGTAATTTTTGAGTAAGAGAAGAATATTAAAACAAAAATAAGAAAACAAATAAAAATTTATTTAAAAAATTCAAACAAAAAAAAACTAAAACCTATTACACCGGTTTAAACCAAAGCGCACTGTAAAAGATATTCAAATCATGTTCAATTAGCGCGTTCCATGTAATTATCCCTGAGTTTAAGCCATGCCCTAACACACTTGTTCAGTGTTTCATGCTTATTTCAGATCGTGATTCCTCCTTCGTTTCTTGATGAAAACGCACGAAATTTAGATAAAATTAAAGATCTCATTGAGTAGAATAATGCAGGATCAAAGACTTTTAAAAATGATTCATGAATCAGGGAGAAAAGCATGCACAAAAACCAATGAAATTAACACATCAAGAACATGTAAAAATAGATTTTACCAAGCTACTTCAGATCCATCGATCTCTCTCATTTCTCCATCAAATCCAAAGATTCAAACGTCAAAGTTCAACAAAAATTGCAAGGAATAAGATTATACTATTAGTTTCTTCAATCATTGCAAGATCAAAACAAAATTTGATCATGAAATCACTGTATCAAGCAGTTTAAACATGAGTTGCAGAGCACGATTCAAGGTTCAAAATGGATGCAAGCTCTCATCAGATCAAAGATCTGGCCAGCTACGCTATCATGCATAATCCATATCTTGAAATGCAAGTATGAATTCAAACTGAAGTTCGTGAATCACTTACCTTGAATGAGTGAAAAATAATTTCACTTTATGCCTATGAAATTGAAAATAAATCCTATGAATCTCTCTCACTCTCTTCTTTGAAGCGTGTCTATACAGCAATTGGAACCTTGATCAAAGAACCTTGAGAAAAATTGAAGATGGAAATTCTATTTTGGAGAGAGAAGTTGAACTATGAAGATAAGTTTCAGATGGTTTTGGTGTGAATACTGATTAAGCTCCTTTGAAATGAGAACGAATGGGAGTTTATATAGAGCAAAGAAGTGTGTTGAGGAAGCTTTGTTAAGGGCATAACATACATTTTTCCTTAGGAGCCGTTGGAGGGCTTCTTTGGCATTTCTGGAAAAATTAACATCTTGCAAGCAGAGACATGCGCTTTATGCTGCCTTTGGTTGATTTTGCAGTCGTTTTGGAAAGGGATTAGTGAAATGTGAACTAGTGACATGGAATCTACAAGCACATGGGGGAAAGAAAGTTGCTAAATATGGCAAAGAAAGAGAAAGGTGTGAGGGTTGATGTCACGTGTTTGGTTTGGCGAATTTTAGCAAGGCGGGTACATGTATAGGATTATGCTTTTGTGGCAAAGAACAAGCTATACCAAATTAGAAACCTGGTTGAAATTTATACGCCTACAGGTTCTTATCAATCACCTCATTTATCCCTCAGCATGCTCCCAAATAGCTCGTGCGTTTTTTATGTTCTTGGGGCCTTTAGAATGCTCTTTCCATATAGATCACCGTATAACTTTGAATTTCTCAATTTGGAGTTGAAATGATGGAGATATGATGGAGAGAAGTTGAGAAAAAGTGATACTAGGCAAGCCAGATTGTACGCGCGTGCATGGGCCTGCATGGGAGCATGCTTGATCAGTTCATGGTACCAACTTCAAGAGCCCATATCTTACTCAACCTTAGGCCATTTTGAGTGATCAAAATTTTAATGATCAGCTCCCATGATAAATTATAAGATTCTCTTTTTAGATTTTCCAATTGATGCTTAGATCGGAAGAAATAAGGTCATACATCTGGTACACCACGTGTTTGGTCAAAATACGCGCATGGCTTGCCAAGGAGAAGGCAGCTTGACATCTCTTTGCGGCCAGAACTTCTAACTTCAATAACTCATAAATACTTCATTTTTTGGACTTGAACACACAATGAGGAACTTATAGGTTTTTTCTCAAGCTTTCCAAGCATGTAGAGATTGTATTTATTGGATAAAAAATTAGAAAGTTATAGATGTCAAAAGTTCAGTACTATGGGGACTTGAGGACTTATAAATTTTTCTAAATGTCCAAATAACTTCTTGAACAAGTTATCCCCAATTTGACCTCTTCTCTTGATTTTTGTGATACAAATGATCATGAAATATGAAAATAGGATACTCGAATTGATGGTTGACCAAAAGTCCACTTGGTCAACTTTGACTTTGGTTGACTTTTGGTCAAAATGATTATTTTGGCCCTTTTGATCAATTGAACTTCTTTTACCCAAAATTGGCACCCAATCTTTCAATCATAGATGCTTATCAACATGTAGAGAGGCATGGAGTTAATTCTTGCCCAAAAAGTCAGAGATTTCCTGATTAAAATCAAAACCCTAATTTTAACCCTTTGTGTTAGGAGATAATGACCAACCTTCAAAACTCTCATTCTCCTGGACAAATTGAGAAAATATTTGAAAAAAAATGTCTTATATGATTATGAGAAGGTAGTACTTCACACATTTGTCTTTTACAATCCTCAAACTCTTCAACTAATCAAAACACTAAGCTTGAGAGATGAATAGTAGAAATGTGATTCTTCTCCAAACTTGGCAAATTTCCAACTTCTAAGGATCATATGGGACAAATGAGATGTCTTGAAATACAAGAAATCTTTCTAGCTTGAGAGAGTTTAAAGATTGAAGATATGAGACCCTCTTTTGCACTGATTTGACCAATCAGAGATCTTTTATAGCTTGTAGAAGAACTTCGGAACCAAGATACCTTAATCCTTTACATGAAAATGTATGAATATGTATGATGAAGCAAAAGCCATGTTACTAAAATGAAGAGGCGAAATTTTGGAGTGCAACAGGGATGTGCTTGTGAAGGTAGCTATGTGGGGATTTTGAGAATAGCTGAAACTTTATCCCAATTCCTTGGGTCTTTAGTAAATTCTTATTCATGTTTGTATGCACATATTTGTTAACAATAATCATATTTAAATGCATATGTTCATTCAATTTAGTCATTGGACATTTTTGCAAACAAAGAAGAGAAACTAAAACAATTTTGAATTTTAAATTATATTTGTATTGAAAGTTTTCCTATAAACAAGCAGTTTTATACAAAGAGACAGAAATCCTAGTAAGAGGAAATCGTCGTAAGCATTAAGAAAGGGTATAAAGAAAAAAAAACTATGTGGAAATGATCCCATCAAGTTTCAACTATGTTATTGCCCTTATGTCTTCAAGCATCTCATCACTTGTTGTTGGAAGAAGATGATTGGATTATTCTGTACCGTTTGAACTTGATGTTGATAACAAAGCTTGATGTAAGTGGATGATCCAATGGGGCATATTTGTACGCTTTAATCCCTAACTTTTTCCTGGACCTCCCTTTCGGGTTTTCAATCCACCGGGATACCCTTTTTTTCCCAAGCCGCCTTTTCAGGTTTTCGACTTGCCAGGTGTACAAATTATATATATATATATATATATATATATATATATATATATATATATATATATATATATATATATATATATATATATATATATATATATCCCTAATTTTTTCTCGAACCCTTTTGGTTCGCCGGGGTGCCCTTACTTTTGCCTAGGCCCGTCAACCTAGCGGGTCTCTGTCATGCATAGTATTTTTTAACTATGTCCGCATTCACAAGGTGTGGAAAATCTTCATCGTACATGGTGGTAAGTATCATTGCACCACCAGAAAATATCTTCTTAATCACAAATAGCCCTTCGTATATGGGAGTCCATTTTCCCCCGGGATCACCTTGTGGTAGGATAATGCGCTTTATTACCAAAATCACCAGCCTGGTATACCCGATGCTTGACTTTCTTGTTGAAGGCTTTGATCATGTGGTTCTGGTGCATTTGACCATGGCTAACAGCCACAAGCATTTTCTCATCAATCAAATTTATCTGGTCCAACCTAGTCTGAATCCACTCGTCTTTATCTAAACATGCATCTTTCATAATCCTCGGGGAAGGAATCTGGACTTCAACAGGTAAGACAGCCTTCATACCATAGACTAGAGAGAAAGGGGTTGCCCCAATTGATGTACGTATTGAGGTGCGATAACCATGAAGAGAAAATGGTAACATCTCATTCCAATCTTGGTACATCAATGTCATCTTCTTCAAGATCTTCTTAATGTTCTTGTTGGTGGCTTCCACTGCACCATTCATCTTTGATCGATACAGAGAAGAATTATGATGTTTGATCTTGAACTGCGTGTAGAGTTCCATGTCATAGTATTTTTAAGATTTGTACCATTGTTTGTGATGACCCTTTCAGGTATTCTATACTGACAGATAAGGTTGTATTTAATGAATCAAGCAACAACATTCTTGGTAACGAAGGCAAACGAGGCTGCTTCAACCCACTTCGTGAAATAATCAATAGCGACGAGGATGAAACGATGCCCATTAGAAGTGGTAGGATTGATCTCTCCAATCATATCAATACCCCACATTTCAAACGACCAATTAGAAGTTAAGACATTCAAAGGAACTGGAGGCATGTGTACTTTATCAGCATAAATCTCGAATTTGGGACAAGTTCTTGAATGACGATGGAAATCAGTATCCATGGTCGACCAATAATAACCTGCTCACAGAATTTTCTTAGCCATCGTATGTACACTAGAGTGAGTACCAAATACTACTTCATGCATATCTTCCATAATCTTCTCAGCTTCCTTCTTGTCTACACAATGAAGCAAAGTCGAATCTTGGTTGCGCTTGTACAAAATTATGTTACTCAGAAAGTAATTGGCAGAGAACCTCCGTAGAAATTTCTTATCATTAATAGAATCTCCTTCAAGATACTCTTGAGCCTTGAGGTACCTTTTCACTTCATGGTACCAAGGTTTTCCTCTACTCCATCGGTATCAACTTCGTAGCAATGTTTTAGTTCATCTAGTCTCTCAATAGTGATTGAGGAGCTTTGTTATCCCATATGACTTTGAACATAGATGACATGATAGCTAATGCGTTTTCCAATTGTTTCTCTTCTCGTGGAATATGTTCAAAAGTAATTTCCTCGAAGTACGAAATTAATGTTAACACATGCTCTCAATAAGGAATGAGATTTGGATGCTTTGTATCCCATTCTCCCTTAATTTGGTTGATCACTAGGGATGAGTCCCCATATACATTCAAGAACTTGATTCTCATATCAATAGTAGCTTTGATGCCCATGATACACGCTTCATATTCGGCCATGTTGTTGGTACAGTCAAAGCATAATCTGGCGGTGAAGGTTGTATGGTAACCCTTGAGAGAGATAATTACAACAACGATTCCATTTCCAAGTGCGTTAGAAGCTCCATCAAAAACCAAAGTCCATTGGGATCCTGACTCAGGTCCTTCATACGTTCCAGGTTCTTCATAATATGTAACTAGCATAATATTCTCATCTAGGAACTCGAAATTCATAGATTGATAGTCATCTACCGCCTGATGAGTCAAGTGATCTGCCATCACACTTCCTTTGGTTTCCTTCTGAGTAGTATACTGAATGTCATATTCTGTCAAGACAATTTTCAATCTTGCTATTCTTCTAGAGAGAGCGGGTTTCTCAAATATGTACTTTATTAGATCCATCTTAGAGATCAACAAAGTAGTATGAGTAAACATATATTGTCTTATTCGGCGAGCAGCCCATGCCAAAGCGCAATAAGTTTTCTCGAGCAGTGGGTATCTTGTTTCACAGTCAATAAACTTTTTGCTAAGGTAGTATATTGCATGCTCTTTTCAACCAGACTCGTCATGTTGCCCCAGTGCACACCCCATTGAGTTATCTAACACTGTTAGGTACATGATCATAGGTTTTCCTTCAACTAGTGGCATCAGAATTGGAGGTTCTTGGAGGTATTCCTTAATTTTGTCAAAATCTATCTGACAGTCATTGTTCCACTTCACTACTTGACCTTTCTTCAATAACTTGAAGGTTGGCTCACAGGTAGCGGTCAAATGAGAAATAAACCGGGCAATGTAGTTCAATCGTCCCAAGAAACATCTGACTTCCTTCTCAGTACGGGGAGCTGGCATTTCTTGAATGGCTTCAACCTTGGCAGAGTCAACTTCAATACCTTTACCACTGAAGACGAAACTTAGGAGCTTACCAAATCTTATCCGAAAGGCGCACTTGTTTAGATTCAACCTCAAATTGTACTTCTTCAATATCTCAAACAGCTTGTGTAGGTGGTCGAGATGTTCTTCTTCAGTCTGAGATATGGATATCATGTCATCGATGTAAACCTCTATCTCATGATGGATCATGTCATGGAACATGGCTACCATGGCACACTGATATGTTGCACCGGCATTCTTCAAACCAAAAGGCATAACATTGTAATAAAAAGTGCCCCACTGTGTGACGAAAATAGTCTTCTCTATGTCTTCAGGTGCCATCTTGATTTTATTATAACCAAAGAAACCATCCATGAAGGAAAATACCTTGTGCTGAGTGGTGTTGTCCATCAAAACATCAATATATGGAAGCGGAAAGTCATCTTTGGGGCTTTCCTTGTTCAGATCCCTATAGTCTACACACATATGCACCTTGCCACCCTTCTTAGGTATTGGCACCACATTTTCAACCCACTGAGGATAGGACGTAATAGCTAAGAAACCTGCATTGAACTTCTTCATAACCTCAGCTTTGATCTTTTCTGACATCTCGGGACGCATACAATGAACCTTCATTTTTATAGGAGGACAACCTTCCTTCATCGGTAGACAGTGCACCACAATGCTAGTATCATGTCTTGGCATGTCTTCATACGACCAAGCAAAAATCTCAACATAGTCATGCAACATCTGGATTAATCTTTTTTTGACAATGCCTTCTAGGTTGACACCTACCTTGACTTCTGTCTTGTCCTCTTCGGTACCCAAGTTCATAACCTCGATTGGCTCTTCATGCGGTTGTATGGCTCTTTCTTCTTGCATTAACAGCCTAGCAAGCTCTCCATGTACTTCATAATCTTCTTCACCTTCGTCCTCGGCTTGGTAGATCGGATTTTCAAAGTCATAATTGGCAATAGCATAATTGTTATCAATGGGATCCAGGGTGGATATGGATCTTTAATTTGTTATGTGGGTGTGTGTAAGAACACATAGCTATTTTGAAAGCAATAAAGTAAAATAAGGACAAAGAGCGAGAAATTTGAATGCAAACGTCCAATGATTTATTAAATGAAAATATGCGGATGAAAAATGACAACCCTAACAAATGGACCATTGTGCCCCGGTTAAGGCACAAGGCTTAAAGTTATTGTTTAAAATTACATTAAAAAAATTGAAAGCAAGAAAATATAAAATAGCATTTACTCCTGACTAAAGGAGATTGGTATAATGTCTTCAGTCTTCCAATTGTTGAGCCTGTTACCGGAGGTAGGAAAAATCTAAATGTCTAGGTCATAGTCATTATCAACACCTTCTACCATGTTGACTCCATTGTTGCTGACGCGGAATGATGGTCTTCCAGCACGATCACGATGAACAACCCTCTGAGCCTCTACAGTGAAACCCAAACCAAATTTATCAGACTTGTAAGTAATGTCGGGAAGTTGATCCTGTAACGACCGTAATTTAATTAATTAATTATTTATTTAATTTAATTATTTTGGATTATTTTGGAGGTTGCGAGATGTTAAGAATTATTGGTATAAGTTGTTATATTATTATTAATTAATTAATTAGTTGATTAATAACAATTATAATATTGAAAATAATAGAATCTATAATGTTGGACTTATGCTATTGGTTAGAAGTAGTAAAGTGGGGGTGTAGGTTAGGCCCAAGGGGATTATTATATAAGGAGAAGCTAACACAAGGATTTGTTTTAATTGGAGAATAAGGATTTTGTATGCAGACCGGTAGAGCTGCGTGGTCGAGGAGCAAGCTGCCCGGTGTCGAGTAGAGAGAATCAAGGATTACGACCGAAGCTTTAGTTGAGTGACCTTCAATCCAGGTAAGGGTGGGGTTCTGACCTTATAATGGGACTTATGATGTGTATTACGTGGGAATTGGTCATTTTATGACTGTTGTGCGTGGACGTTTCTGAATTACTATCGAAGTTGCCCGTTTATTCATGTTGTGGCTATTGGGAAGAACCGTATAACCGTCTAATGAATCCATTTTAGGAAGTTTCTCGGTTGTGCGTTATGGAAATTTTGAGTTATCCCAGTGACTTCCAGTTTAATCTAAGTGTAGGTTAGGTCATAATGCTTGTTAGGACGTTAGGTTATTCCGAGTGATTGGAAGGAAAATTGGTAAATTGTTGAAGTGGACGTTTTAGGGAGGTTCTGCATGACTGTCTTGTATGTTGATGAATCTATCGATAGGTATATAGTTTCCCGTTACTGTGTTATTCCGAGTAGCTGGCCGAGAGTTATGAATTATAGTGGGGTGGTTGTTAAGACGTTATATCGTGCTTGTGTTATTGGACAGATTAGTGGCCGGGGAGGTTACTGAGGAGGTAGGTATCGAGCGGCATTTTAGGCTGCAAGGCGTCTCGGGAATCATGTGTTAGATTGTCGAGCAGTACTAGGTTGCAGGACATGTCGAGGAGCATAAGTTGGGTGTTACCCTGTTTTCTCAGTGCGTGTCGAGGAGTACAAATTAGGTGTTATGTTATCCTAGTTATTATGCATGTCGAGGGGCACGTAGTTCCCTATCCTTTTTTGCCCGTACATGCTGCGTTCTGGTCATTAACCGTGTTGTGTGAATCATGTTAAGTTGTTGTTTAATTATTTTAATAACCTAATTGTTGATTGATGTGATAGGCTTATGGAAAATGTTGACTTATGTTGAGTTGTTGTGATGTTGTGATTGCTGTTGTGAATTCTCGTTGATAATGTGAAGTTGTAGGGAATTTACATGATGATGAATTACCTCTATTTACTTGTAATAATGGTGATGTGGGCTTATTCCTTGATATGGATGATGATTGTTATGAGTATGCGATAGTGCATTCATTGAGTCACATACATTTGCATACTCTGTGATGGCCTGGATTGTAAACAGCGAAGAAGGATTATGCCTTGTTGATGCATCTATTAATTGGCAATTATTAAGATGGAAGTTCTGCTCTATTTTTAAGATGGGAGTTCTCCTCCAATGGTACCACATGCATTCGCATAGTATTGAGATGTATTTTGTTGATAGCATGTTAAATTAATTGTTGTATTTTGTTGATAGCCTGTTGTGATTGTTGTTGTTTATAAGTTGTGAAGTGGTGATTTTTGCATGAACTGATTCTAGTATAATATTTATCATTAGTCCTATTATAGTGTTCGATATCTCACCCCTTATGTTTGAATGTTACCCTTATGTTGGTAACGTGCAGGTAATCTAGAGTGAAGGAAGTTGACCTTCAGTAGTTCGAGTCGGTGTCATAGCTCTGATACGTAACACTTGGGGGGATGAACGCTAGTTGCTTTAGTATTTGTTATTTCAGTTGTTGAACTTTAAGTTGATTGTCGTTAAGTACTTGTTATTCAGAAGTTTCTTTCATGTTGGATAAAGATGTTATTATGATTCCGCTACGTAGTTGTTCAAGTTATTGATTTAAAAGATTAATTTATTTTGATGTTGGTTCATCCGATGTTTTAAAGTGTTATGTATCCATGTCGAATGCAATGATTTTAAGTTGAATTTGTGTCATCCTGATTTAGTTGTATAATTTTTATAACTCTGATTTACATTTATATTGTCGTGTAGAATTTGGGTGTTACAAATTTGGTATCAGAGCAAAGTCGGTTTGTCCGACCAAGTTGTCGAGTCGTAGGTTGATTACCAATCGAGTATTATTAATTTGAGTTCTAACCATTGTATATGTTATAGTGATAATTTGAGATGGCTAGAACGAATGATGATGCACTTGCTGCTGCTTTAGAAGCAATGGTGCATGCAATGGAGAATCAGCTGAACACTGACGGGAATGCTGGATCTCGTAGTTTGGCGAATTTCTAGAGGGAGAATCCGCCTATGTTCAAGGGAAAGTATGATCCTGACAGAGTGTTGGATTGGTTCAAAGAGATTGAAAGAATCTTCCGTGTGATGGACTGCACTCCAGCGCAGAAGGTTCGGTATGGTACTCATATGCTAGCAGTCGAGGTTGATGATTGGTGGCTAGAGACGTGTCAGAGGTTGGAAGTTGCAGGTGAAAATGTCACTTGGGTTGTGTTGCATAGAGAATTTATGACGAAGTATTTCCATGAAGACGTTCGTGGTAATAAGGAAATTGAATTCCTTGAGCTGAAGCAAGGAAACATGTCAGTTGTTGAGTATGCTACAAAGTTTGCTAAGTTGGCTAAGTTTTATCCGCACTATAGTAAGGCAAATGCTGAGTTTTCTAAGTGTATCAAGTTTGAGAACGTGTTGCTCCTAGAGATCAAGAAGGCAGTTGGATACCAAAAGATCTATGTCTTTGCTGATTTTATTGATAGTTACAAGATTTATAAAGAGGATAATAATGCTCACTACAAGATTATCAGTGAGAAGACGGGTAAGCACCAACATAATCGTGGTAAGCCTTATGATGCCCCTACTGGTAAAGGTAAATAGAAAGTTGCTCAGGGTCAGAGGACTAGTGGGGGAGATGCTCCTACTGGTGTGGTTTGTTTCAAATGTGGAAAACGTGGACATAAGAGTAATGTGTATGCTGCTGAGGTGAAGAGGTGTTTCCGTTGTGGTAAGACTGGACATGTTGTGTCTGAGTGCAAGCATAAGGAGGTGATTTGTTTCAATTAAGGTGAAGAAGGACACATTGGTATCCAGTGTCAAAAACCAAAGAAGGCACAAACCAGTGGTAAAGTGTTCGCTTTGGTTGAGGATCAAGTGGCTACTGAGGACATACTCATCATAGGTACATTTTTCATTAATAGTACTCCTTTAATTACTATTATTGATACCGATGCTACTCATTGCTTTATTGCTGCTGATTATGTTGAAAGATTGGGTCTTATGTTGTCTTCTATGAATGGAGAGATTGCCGTTGACACTCCAGCCAAGGGGTCGGTGACTACTTCTTTTGTATGCTTAAAGTGTCCTTTGTCGATTTTCGATAGAGAATTTGTTGTTGATTTGGTTTTTTTTTTTCCTTTAAGAGGGTTGGATGTGATTATGGGTATGAACTGGTTAGAGCATAACTATGTTCATATTTACTATTATAACAAGTTTGTGAGGTTTTCTACTCCTAAAGAAGAGGAAGATAATTTATTGTCTGCTAGACAGTTGCGGAAGTTGATGCAAGAAGAAGCTCAGATGTTCTCATTGATGGCGTCGCTATCTGTCGAGAATCAAGCTATAATTGAGGAATTGCAGGTGGTGTGTGAATTTCCTGAAGTTTTCCCTGATGAAATTCCTGATGTATCACCAGAGAGAGAAGTTGAATTTTCTATTGATCTTGTACCTGGTAACAGACCTGTTTCTATGGCATCATACAGGATGTCTGCATCTGAATTGTTAGAATTAAAGAAGCAATTGGAAGATTTACTTGAGAAGAAGTTTGTGAGGCCAAGTGTATTACCGTGGGGAGCTCCAGTGTTGTTAGTAAAGAAGAAAGATGGAAGTATGAGGCTTTGTGTTGATTACAGGCAGTTGAATAAGGTGACAATTAAGAACAAGTATCCGCTTCCAAGAATAGATGACTTGTTGGATCAAATGTTGGATGCTTGTGTGTTTAGTAAGATTGATTTGAGGTCGGGATATCATCAGATTAAAGTGAAGGATAAAGATATTCAAAAGACGGCTTTCAGAACGCGTTATGGACATTATGAGTATTCAGTGATGCCTTCCGGTGTTACCAACGCGCCGGGAGTATTCATGGAATACATGAATCGTATCTTTCATACTTATTTGGATCGATTTGTAGTGGTGCTCATTGATGATATTTTGATTTACTCTAAGTCAGAAGAAAAGCATGCAGAACACTTAAGAGTAGTATTGCAAGTCTTGAAAGAGAAGAAGTTGTATGCAAAGCTGTCTAAGTATGAATTTTGGTTAAAGGAGGTTAGTTTTCTTGTTCATGTGATCTTAGGTAGTGATAGTGTTGTAGACCCATCAAAATTAGATGATGTGTTACAGTGGGAAACTCGAAAGTCGGCTACCTAGATTATAAGATTTTTGGGATTAGTTGTTTATTATAGAAGGTTTATTGAAGGTTTTTCTGTTGGCACTTCCATTGACTAAGTTGACTTGTAAAGGTAGAGCTTTTGTGTGGGATGTCCATTGTGAATAAAGTTTTGTGGAATTGAAGAAAAGATTGACGTCGGCTCCGATTTTGACGTTACCTAATCCAAGAGAGCCTTTTGTGGTATATTGTGATGCTTCTAAGATGGTTTTAGGAGGTATTCTTATGCGGAATGATAAGGTAGTTGCTTATGCATTAAGGAAGTTGAGGACTCATGAGAAGAACTACCATACGCATGATTTAGAGCATGCTACAGTTGTTTTGAGTTGAAAAATTGGAGGCATTATCTTTATGGTTCTAGATTTGAAGTGTTTAGTGACCATAATAGCTTAAAGTATCTATTTGATCAGAAGGAATTGAATATGAGACAACAAGATGGTTGGAGTTTGTTGTATCCCAAAATTTGCCCTCTCATTTTTCCAGGCATTTCTCACAAGGATTTTCAAGGTTCAAGCTTGCACATGTACATTGGGATTTTCCAGTACCAAGATTAAAAGGAAAAACTGTCAAAAAGGGAGAAAACAGATAAAAATAATATTTTGACAAATTTGGAGAAAAAAGAAGTATTTTTCGTTTCAGCTCTTTCGATGCAAACTTGGCTTGCATCCTTCGACTAGGCGTGGGTGTGATCGGTGGATCTGGAACTGACTGTTTTTAGCTGGTTCGCGAAATGTCGCGGAAGCAAGAGTCGCCACCGTCTTTTATTTTCTCCAAATGGAAAGGACAAAAGCACAGAAAAATTCCTTATATAGATTGCTCTCGGTTCGGGAGGTAGATTTATAGAAAGGGAAGGTGTTAGCACCCTTTCTATCCGTGGTTATCCACGGGCTCTTAGATACTTGCTCATTTGTGTTTTCAAAATGTTTTGTTTGCTTTTCAACTGTGGGTTTTTAAAAAGTTTCTTTGAAAATTTCAGTTCGACTCTTGTATCAGTCCTCAAGAGTGTTTGAAAAGTTGCTTTCGAAAGCTTTTTGAAAAGGTGTCGGTGTGAAAAGTATTTTTTGATTTGTTTTGAAATTAGAGAAAGTATCTAGAGTCGTCTACCTACCCTAAGGAATTCGTCTGTGTAAATATCCTTAAAGTAGTGCCATCCCACCATTGAGAGGTAGGTAGCACCACCGTTGGAGGTGTTCGGGTCAATTCGATAGTTCGGGACATGGCGATCACCGGAGCAATAGGAAGACACCTTAGAAGCTACCCTCATTCCATGTTCATGGACATGAGGACTTACTAAAATGTTCTCTACTCGACGATCACCTTTCGAGGGGCAAGGCAACAGTGAGGCGTACCCTAGGGGTGGTGTGTGATTCGTGTGTCATGTTCATTTATGTTTATCTTGTTCATGCATTGGTGATCTACACGTTGCTTTTATTGTTGGCATTCATTCTTTCATGCAAATTATTAACAGTTAAAAGATGCGAGAATTAAAAGTCCTACGCTATTACAAAGGCGCGGGTCTACATCGCCAAATAATCCAAGACCCGATTTGAAATAAAATAAAAATGCGGAAAAGATAAATGTCTAATTAAGCTATTACATGGCTTTGGGAGAATTACATGAAATTTATAAAAGGAAATGAAATAAACGCGCGAAATAGAATTACGATCGAATGCGAGGGCGTTGGACCCTTTTAAAGAAATTAAAATAAATTAATTAAGTTTAAACAAAAAGGAAGGATTTTTGAGTTTTTTTGCATTTTATGGATTAATGGAATTAAAACCTAAAACTATTTTTAATTTATTAAAAAAAATTGTTTTTAGTTTGACCTAATTTTAATTAATCATTTACATGGCTAATTATATTTACAAAATAATAATTAATAATTAAATATGGTGAAAAAGAAAAAGGATAAAAGTATAAAAACCTAATTCTACATTTTTTTAGTTTATTACAAAAATATTAAGATTTAAACCTAGAATGAACTAAATTAATTAATACAATTT
Organism: Vicia faba; assembly: GCA_948472305.1. Classification (NCBI taxonomy): domain Eukaryota; kingdom Viridiplantae; phylum Streptophyta; class Magnoliopsida; order Fabales; family Fabaceae; genus Vicia; species Vicia faba. The sequence goes on from OX451739.1 coordinate 1,095,183,166, forward strand.
ATTTACAAAGAAAATATTAAATGAAAATATATTTTTTATTTTTTATAGTTTCTGAATTTTTTGGGTATTTTTTATATTAGGAAAATATTAATTTATAAATTAAAAGGAAATAATTAAATTAAAACAAATAATAAAGAATAGGAAAAAGAAAAGAAATACAAACCCTAGGGGGTGTTGACCCCAATTTGGAGGTAAACTGTCAGCAATCTGGCCCATTTGTGGAAGGCCTCTTTTGACTTTATCAGCGCGCGTGTGGCCTGGTTGACCAACGAGTATGGTGTTCATCAGATCATGGCCCTTGGATTGAGGTTCTGAGACATGTGGCGCGCTTGGATTATGGACGTATGGTGAACTTCTGGAGGGAGCGCTACATGCAAACATGGACAGAAAAATAATATGGAGAAAGGAGGGGACCTGGGAATCGAACCCAGGTCCCAGAGTGTACCAAATCAATGCCTTGCCACTGAGCCACTTACACGCTTTGTATATAATATAGCAAATAAACAACATAATGCAAAATAATGGTTAGTGGTTAATTTCGCGCGAAATTCAAACGCACCAACCGCTGGCTTACACCTCACCTTCTTCCCCAATTATTCTGCATTTGCCTGGAAAAAAAACATCAAGTAGCGGGGGTTTTAAACCCCCACTAAACGTTGTACACAAAAATAGCGATTAGAAACCTGTTGATCATAAATTGATCGCGAGGTATGGAAACGATTAGTCATGAGCTTCTGGTTTCAATGGCATGGGTCTTGTGTATCAATTTTTCCAGAATAAGGAGTTCCCAATTTGAAACCTCTGCAACCCTAAAAGACATTAATGGTAGGTTCTCGTACAGGGCATGAAAATCCAATTAAATGACATCATTAGCTTTAGAATGGTTAGATTAGTCCAAATCAACAGAAAGAATGCAATGAGGATGCTTATAAATTGAAACACGAATATCAAAAATGTTAAGAACAGGACGACATCATATTACCAATTCTTTGCGTTAGAAGCTGTGATTTTGATCCAGAAACTTTCCTTGTGTCTTTGGCAAGCGATTGTAATAGTTATCTCGCCTTGAAACCAAGTCTAAAGGCGTTTTCCGTTTTCAATTTTTTTCACAAAAATGCCAAATTCGTTCTTAGGATTAGGCGCAGCTTGAAGGTTCTGTTCATTAGGTTTAGCTTCTGACTTATATGAGGGATGAATTAGGGTAACAATTTGAGCCAAAAGATCCATGTTTTGATGAATCCAATATTTGATTTTAATGGCATATTTCTTCAAATCTTTTCCATGTGTTTTGATGCCAATCATGACCAAATCCTTCCTTTTTTGATGTGCACGAATCTTGAGTGACCAATGAGAGCAAATGCTGCATAAAAAGATTCAAATACATTTGTTTAGCATTTTTTTCATATTTTATTTTATTAAATGAATTAATGGTGATTAAAAATTCAAATAAATAATAAAAAATGATGAAATAAATCCCCTTTGGGCCAAATGGTCGTGCATAGCCTTTGGATGATGAATCTTGGAAGAAAATGTGGCCCATTAGCAATTTTGAGGCATTTGAAGCAAAGTTGACTTTTCAAAATTCCCAAAAATTTCCCAACTTCCACAAGGCATATCTTTCTCAATTTTTAATCTTTGATCATGTTCATGGACATTTTAGAAAGGTATTGAAGTCCTCTAACCAATTCCTTTGGTCCCATGTAATTTTGATTTACCAATCTCAAGTTATGGTCTTTGACTTAAAGTGTCTTTTTGTTGACTTTTGAAAATGACCTATAATGTTGAGATTGATAACTTTTTGTGAGAGCATTTCTTGGACTTGAAGTGTGAAGAGGAGTTGTAGGAAATGTCTTTCTCTTCAAAATGAGCTTTGGAGGGAATTTTTCTGATGAACCATGTGGAAGTTATGCCTTGGTCAAGTTACAGTTGACTTTTTCAACTGTCCAAATATGGAAACTTTTGCATCTTGAGACTTTTTGAGCCATGCCTTGAAAATAATGATCAAGAATTGATCAAATGATGTTTGTGGCTTCAAAATAAGATGTTGACCAAAAATTTGAACTTTTGACTGTCAAATGACCATTTTGCCCCTGCAGTTGACTGTTGAGCAATTAGGGTTTTTGACTGTGCAATTTTGTGCTGTAAGTCTTGAAACTTGACATGTGGATGCTTGACCATGTTTATAGGCATGTGGGACTTGATTGGACCCTTGGAAACTTCAATTTCTTTGCCAGAACCAAAACCCTAGTTTTTGACTGTTAGGAGGCCTTTGAACTGTGCAACCCTTGGGGAGATTTTGAAGCATGCTCTTTGCAAATCTTGAAGAATATGGGAGGGCAAATTTTGGGGTACAACAGTTGCCCCTGTTCAATCTTCTTAGACCTGAGGATGCAGATTGGCGGACGTGCCTTTCGTAATCCGAAGGTGGAAGATGATTGAACACTAGAGTGCCCAGAAATTTGCGCTCACATAGTAGTGTGATGTGGGGAATGGGCTTACAGATGCCATTTGGAGATTGATGGATAGGATGATGGGCTTATAGATGCCATGCTAAGAGATGATGAAAGGTGGATGGGATTATGGATGCCATCTGGGTGTTGATCGCGTAAGAGATTCCTTAGCGAGAACTTGCGTACCTGAAAAAGAAAATGAGTACCTGGCCTGTTACAGGAGCTGGTCTTCAAAATCTTTGTATAGATGCGCCCTGACTGGTTACAGTAATTGAATCTGGAGCTTCAGAAGGTGATGAATGAACCAGGGATGGTTACTACCTCAACGGGACGGTGAGAGAACCTTGGACGATTACTACCTCAACAGGAACGATGAGAGAACCTGGGGCGATTACTACCTCAACAGTAATGTTGAGAGAATCTTGGGCGACTTCAACCTCAACAGTAACGCTGAGAGAATCTTGGGCGACTTCAACCTTAACAGTAACGCTGAGAGAGTCTTGGGCGTCTTCAACCTCAACAGTAACGCTGAGAGAATCTTGGATGTCTTCAACTGGATAAGAAACAGGGAGATCTTAGGGTCGATCTGACTGAACCAGAGAAGGCCTTTGACTGGATAAGAAACAGAAAAATCTTAGGGTCGATTTAACTGAACCGGTCTAGGTCTTGGAATCTTCAACTGGATAAGAATCAGGGAGATCTTAGGGTCGATCTGACTGAACCAGATAAGGCCTTTGACTGGATAAGAAACAGAAAAATCTTAGGGTCGATTTAACTGAACCGGTCTAGGTCTTGGAATCTTCAACTGGATAAGAATCAGGGAGATCTTAGGGTCGATCTGACTGAACCAGAGAAGGCCTTTGACTGGATAAGAATCAGAAAAATCTTAGGGTCGATTTAACTGAACCGGTCTAGGTCTTGGAATCTTCAAATGGATAAGAATCAGGGAGATCTTAGGGTCGATCTGAATGAACCAGAGAAGGCCTTTGACTGGATAAGAAACAGACAAATCTTAGGGTCGATTTAACTGAACCGGTCTAGGTCTTGGAATCTTCAACTGGATAAGAATCAGGGAGATCTTGGGGTCGATCTGACTGAACCAGAGAAGGCCTTTGACTGGATAAGAAACAGAAAAATCTTAGGGTCGATTTAACTGAACCAGGCAAGGTCTTGGAATATATCTGAGAACTTAAATGAATCTTTTCCTGAAAGGTAAAGGTCCGTCATATTCAAGGCATGATATGGATCAAGCGATGATGTTCTCAACATAAATGAGATTTGTAAGATATGATGCGTATATGCATGCTATAATGTATGAAAATGTGATGTTTATGAATGTATTTTTGTCTAGGAAAATAAATCCTTGACGAATGCCGGGAGCTTATCCTGGGCTGATGTTGCAAGAATACTGGTAGTAGAAGATAACTTCGTTGGGGAATAAACTTGGCGAATGGATTACTCTGTGGGGAGAAAAGTACTCTAGTGATCTTGCTGGGGAGCAATACTCTGTGGGGAGAGAGGTACTGTTGGAAGGTTGATGATAACTTCGCTGGGAATACCGTTGTCATATTGGAAGTGTTAATAGACTTCGCCGGGGATAAGAAGACTTTGCCGAGGGCGATCTTCTCATGGCTTTTGGCTGAGGGTAACCCAGTTATACCCTGGTAGGGAAATAACTCTTTGAATAAATCCGGGAGACGCGTTCGTGCTCTACGGGGATAAGCTTCCAGAATCTACTAGGGATAAGCTTACTGCTTGGGGAGATGGATTCCAACTTTTCCTAGGGAACTGGATTGGACTCTCCTGGGGAAGTCTTGAACTGTAGCAGGGAAGTGGCTCTATTGAATGCTTGATATACCGCCGGGGAACAATCTTTAGGTCAAGACTGCCGGGGATGCTTGTTAAACAATACATGTATATTGTTAGGGAATGTTGAGATCTGCGGGAGGACACCCAACTTCCTTAAGGCTGACTGCAACTTTGCTTGGGGTGAGTGCACTGACTTGCTGGCTCACTCTCTGGGGAATTAAGATGTACTGGTTATGTTCTTCGGCCGAACCTACCTTGGTACCTTGGTGGACAGAACAATTAGATCGCTCAGACAACTCTTTATTGCCCATGTTACTAATGTTACCTGTAATTAATCCTTTGTTTCGTATGCAAATATTCATGAGTTAGCAGATTATTGTCAATGCATATATCACAAATTGAACCTTGGACGTTCTTCGCAAAACAAAACAGAAAAAGAAAAACAATTGGCAATTGAAAAGTGATTTTTGTATTGATTTTAAGTTTGCCTGTAAGATAGGCGTTTATGTACAAGAGGCTGACGTCCTAGTAAGAGAACACCACCGGACAAAAGAGTTTATACAAATTTGTACAAAGGAAAATAAAATAGTTGTGTGAAATGAATAATCCACTGGGTTTCAACTCTGTTATCGCCTTTATGTCTTTGAGCGTCTCATCACTTGATGACCTTAGTTGAGGATGAAGCTGATTGATCGATGCCGTCTGAATTTGCTGTAGATACCGGATTCTGGATGCCAAGTGATCCAATGAGACATAGTATTACGCTTTATCCCTAACTTTTGCCTGGACCTCCCTTTCGGGTTTTCAGTCCACCAGGATACCCATTTTTGCTCAAGCCGCCTTTTCAGGTTTTCGACTTGCCGGGTGTACAGATTTTTTCGTTTCATCCCTTCATTTTGCCCGAACCCTTTTGGTTCGCCGGGAAGCCCTAATTTTTGCCTAGGTATGTCAACCTAACGGGTCTTTTTTTTCATGCGTAGTATCTTTTTACTATGTCTGCATTGGCGGGGTGAGGAAGGTCGTCACCATCCATGTTGGTTAGAATCATGGCTCCTCCTGAGAACACATGTTTAACCACAAATGGCCCTTCGTACGTAGGGGTCCATTTGCCCCTTGGATCACTCTGAGGAAGGATGATGCGTTTGATTACCAGATCCCTAACTTGATATTCTTGTGGTCTGACCTTTTTGTTAAATGCCCTGATCATCCGTTTTTGATACGTCTGACCATGACAGATAGCAGCAAGTCTTTTTTCATCAATAAGGTTTAGCTGATCAAGTCGTGTCTGGATCCAATCATCTTCGTTCAGATATGCATCCTTCATTATCCGGAGAGAGGGTATCTGCACTTCGATTGGTAAGACTGCCTCCATACCATAGACCAAGGAGAAAGGAGTTTCCCCGGTTGACGTCCTGGCTGAGGTACGGTACCCATGTAGAGCCAACGGTAACATCTCGTGCCAATATTTATAGGAGTCACTGTCATCTTCTGCACGATTTTCTTAATGTTCTTATTTGCTGATTCTACAGCCCCATTCATCTCCGGTCTGTAAGGAGAAGAGTTGTGGTGCTGTATCTTAAACTGCTCGCAGAGCTCAGTGATCATCATGTTATTAAGATTGGTACCGTTGTCTGTAATGATTCATTCTGGGACGCCGTATCGACAGATCAGGTTATACCGAATGAACCGTGCCACAACAGTCTTGGTTACCATAGCGTAGGAAGCTGCTTCAACCCACTTCGTGAAGTAATCAATCGCTACCAAGATGAAGCGATGCCCATTGGATGCCGTAGGTTTAATCTCACCGATCATATCTATGCCCCACATTGCAAATGGCCAAGGTGCTGTCAGAACATTTAGAGGAACTGGAGGAACATGCACCTTGTCTGAATAAATCTGGCATTTGTGACATGTCTGAGAGTGCTGGTAACAGTCGGCTTCCATTGTGGACCAGAAATACCCTGCCCGAAGGATTTTCTTTGCCATAGTGTGTCCACTGGAATGTGTTCCAAAGGTCCCTTCATGTAGCTCTTCCATGATCCTTTCTGCTTCTGCCTTGTCCACACAACGCAGTAAGGTCGAATCATGGTTTCGCTTATACAGGATGTCGTTGCTAAGGAAGAACTTCGCTGCGAACCTTCTCAGAAACTTCTTATCGTTGACAGATGCACCTTCAGGGTATTCCTGAGCTTCCAAGTATCTCTTCACCTCATGGTACCAAGGCTTCTCAGTCACCAATTCAGTCTCGAGATCACAACAGTATGCCGGTTCGTCCAGTTTCCAGATAATGATCCAGGGAGCCTCATTGTCCCATTTAACCTTGAACATAGAAGACATCGTAGCTAACGCGTCCACCAACTGATTCTCCTCCCTCGGGAAGTGTTCAAAGGTTATCTCTGTGAAGTGGGGGATCAATGTCAACACACATTCTCTGTAAGGAATAAGATTCGGATGTTTCGTATCCCACTCTCCTTTGATCTGATTGATCACGAGAGCGGAATCTCCGAAGACACTCATAAACTTGATCCTTAAGTCTATCGCAGCTTGGAGACCCATGATGCATGCCTCATACTCCGCCATGTTGTTGGTGCAGTTGAAACATAGCCGGGCAGTGAGTGGAGTATGAGTCCCTTGAGGAGATATGATCACAGCGCCGATGTCGTTACCCAAAGCATTGGAGGCTCCATCAAAGTGCATAGACCATCGGGATCCTTCCTCAGGTCCTTCATCCGGTCCAGGTACCTCACAATCAGTCACAATCATGATACTCTCGTCGGGAAACTCAAAGTTCATTGACTGATAGTCGTTTACTGCCTGATGTGCCAAGTGGTCTGCCAATACACTTCCCTTGATAGCTTTCTGAGTTGTGTACTGGATATCGTATTTTGTCAAGATCATTTGCCATCTTGCTATTCTCCCAGACAGAGCAGGCTTTTCAAATATGTACTTTATAGGATCCATCTTTGATATCAACAAGGTACTGTGAGTCAGCATATACTGTCTCAGCCGGCGAGCAACCCATACCAAAGCGCAGCAAGTTTTCTCAAGCAGTGAGTATCGGGTCTCACAGTCGGTAAACTTTTTGCTAAGGTAATAAATGGCATGCTCTTTTCGGCCAGACTCGTCATGCTGCCCCAGCACACACCCCATTGAGTTGTCGAGTACTGTCAGGTATAATATCAGAGGTCTCCCCTCAACCGGTGGCATAAGAATGGGTGGTTCTTGGAGGTACTCTTTGATTCTGTCAAAAGCGGCCTGACATTCATCATTCCAACGTACTACCTGATCTTTCTTCAGTAGCTTGAAGATTGGCTCACAGGTGGCAGTTAGGTGCGAGATGAATCGAGCAATGTAATTCAGGCGTCCTAAAAAGCCTCTGACCTCTTTCTCCATCTTAGGAACTGGCATCTCTTGAATAGCTTTAACCTTGGCAGGGTCCACTTGGATACCCTTATCACTTACAACGAAGCCTAGCAACTTTCCGGATCTTACCCCGAAGGTGCACTTGTTCGGGTTCAACCTCAGCTTGTACAACTTCAGTCGGTCAAACAATTTCTGCAGATGATCTAGGTGTTCTTCCTCAGTCTGGGACCTTGCGATCATGTCGTCAACATACACTTCTATCTCATGATGGATCATGTCATGAAATAAAGCAACCATGGCACGTTGGTAGGTTGCCCCAGCATTTTTCAACCCGAATGGCATGACCTTGTAGCAGAAGGTGCCCCACTGAGTAACAAATGTAGTCTTTTCCATGTCTTCAGGAGCCATCTTAATCTGATTATAACCTGAAAAACCGTCCATGAAAGAAAACACCTTATGCTGAGCAGTATTGTCAACAAGGACATCAATGTGAGGTAGGGGAAGTCATCCTTGGGGCTGGCCCTGTTCAGATCCCTGTAGTCGACACACATTCTGACCTTTCCATCTTTCTTAGGTACCGGCACCACATTAGCAACCCACTGAGGGTAAGAAGTCATTGCGAGAAACCCGGCATCAAACTATTTCATAACCTCGGCTTTGATCTTCTCAGACATCTCTGGACGCATACGGCGGACCTTTTGCTTGACCGGAGGGCAGTCTTCCTTAGTAGGCAAATGATGGACCACAATATTAGTATCCAACCCGGGCATGTCTTTGTAGGACCAGGCAAAGATATCCACATAATCATGTAGCATCTGAGTCAACCGTTGCTTCATGCTGAGCTCTAGGTTGGAACCAATCTTTACCTCCTTTCTGTCCGTCTCAGTACCAAGATTTATTGTTTCCACTGGCTCTTCGTGTGGTTGAATTGCCCTCTCTTCCTGAAGTAACAGTCTTGCAAGCTCGCCAGGCACTTCGCAATCATCTTCACCTTCGTCTTCGGCTAAGTTGATCGGATTTTCGAAGTCATAACTGGCAGTAGCAGAGTCGTTACCAGTGAGATCCAGAGTGGATTGAAACCTGTATGAGTGAGTGTGTGTAAATACAGCTGTTTTGCAATATATAAAGAAAGGAAAGAAAGAAAAGGAGTATAAGATTTGAAATGCGAGAAAACGTCCAAGATCTTTATTCATGATATATGAAATGACAATTAATATACCCTCACAAATGAAGCCAACGGTGCCTCGGGTAAGACACCGGGCCATAGAGTTTTAAATCATTGTTTATTACAAATAACAGAAACATAGGAGTTTATTACTGCGTAACAAAAGAAACAGGAGTATGATCTTTAGCAGTCCAATTGGTCAATCCGCCATCAGTCGTCGGGTAGATCCAGCTTTCAAACTCTGACTCCTCCACTTCATCTTCATCCCCAACAGCATTCACTCCTGGGTTGGTAATGAGCACAGGAGGTCTTCTGATCTTTGCCTTGCGCACAGCCTTCTGACCCTCTGCAGTAAAACCCAGTCCAAACTTGTCAGTTTTTTGAGTAAAATCAAGGAGCCTGCCCCAGTTAGCACATTCACCTTTCTTGATCACAGCCCGGGCATCCTTCAAGGAAGCCATCTTCAAAGGAACATCCTCTTCGACCATTGTTTCCGCTGCTGCCAATGTCGGAGGTACCTCTTCGAAATGCTGAAAGGGGGTTTCAATAAACTCCCCGTCCATCTCAATATACCTGAAGGAATTCAAATGGCTCACCATATACTCCTCCTCTCCCTGCATAGTGACAATCTTCCCTCTGACGGGGTACTTGAGCTTCTGGTGCAGGGTAGAGGTCACTGCCCTAGCTTTGTGGATCCAAGGTCGACCTAGTAGACAAGAATACGATGGACGGATATCCATCACATAGAAAGTAGAGTCGAATACTTGAGAACCCACACGAATAGGAATGTCCACCTCTCCATGAACCATCCTCTTAGAACCGTCAAAGGCTCTGACGATGATGTTGCTAGGTTTCAGCTCCAGGCCCTCACAATCCAACCGGTCTAAGGCCTTCTTGGGTAGCACATTTAGGGAAGAACCAGTGTCCACCAACACGTGCGCAAGAGTAGTGCCCCTGCATTCAATAGAGACATGCAGGGCATCATTGTGGTCCTTTCCCTTAGCAGTATGGTCAGCATCCGAGAAACCCAAACCATTGTCTGTTGTTGGATTGGCTACGCAATCAGTAAACTGGACTGCAGATGTCTCCTGTGGCACATGGGCCGTCTTGAGAAATGAGATCAAGGCCTTAGCATGGGCCTCTGAGCACAGTAGCAAGGAGAGCATTGAGATCTTGGAGGGGGTATGCCCCAGCTGTTCAACAACATTAAAATCGCTCTTCTTGATTATCTTCAAAATTTCCTCCATCTCTTGTTGGGAGGCCTCAGCATTCACAGATTTTGGTGCCTCCATCAGGGAAGGCTAATCTTCAATCCCTTTGCCCCGAGCATTAGATGACTCGGCAGCAGGGGACACGACTTGATCAGAACTGGGAACAGGTACACTGGCAGGTGTTATAGTGAGGGGTCTTCGAATAGCTGGTGGCGCGATGTCAGGCGAGAAGAGCCTGCCACTGCGGGTAACTTTGGCTGGACCAGTGATATTGCTGATGCTGGTGCCAGTGTTGAACTCTTGCTTGATTCCATGCACATACACGTCTTCCCCATAATGCCAGGGGATAGCCTTATCGGATTCGTAGGGGAGAGGCCCCGGAACAGTAATAACAACGGGTGCGACAGTCATTATTTTAACCGGCTTCCTTGGGAGAGCCTTGATCGGATTATTAAAGATTGTAACAACAGAAACTTCTTCCACCGGAACAAACTGAACAGCAGTCTTCTTGAACAGAATCTCTTTGCTGTCCATCAGGCTTTGGATGCCCAACTTCAGCAAAGGACAACCAGAAAGGGAAACAGCACAGAAAAGGCAACCTTCACTACAACCCGGAAATAAACCGGCCAGCAGTAGGTTCCTCTTAACAGTCATCAAGGGAGTAGCTACATCATTCACAGAAACGGCATATACCTCTTCATCAATGACATTTACTCCATGCTGGGGCATAGGAGCAATCACCACATTTGGCCTCTCAGGCGCTTCAAACTGTATCTCTTTTGCGTCAATAAGGTCTTGCACCTTATTCCTTAAGGCCCAACAGTCTTCAGTGGAATGCCCCGGGCTATCGGAGTGATAAGCACAGCGGGAATTTGGATTGTATTTCGGAGAGGCAGTATTCACAACTTTCGGGGCCTCCCTGACAGTCACTAAGTTGGTGGACAGCAACTGCGGCAAGATTTGCGATAGGGTCATACTCAGCCGGGTAAACTCTCTTCTGGGTCTTTCAGCCCTTTGTGGATTGGTTTGCCGAGGAGCGGCAACAGGTTTAGCAATCATCACCGCGTTGACAGATTGGCGGCGCTCAGCTTTCTCTTGTCTTCTAGACCCATATACAGCACTGGCCTCTTTCTTAAAGGGCTTCTTCTCTGAATTTGACGATGCACCTTTCTGAATTTTGCCGGACTTCATTCCAGCCTCTATTCTCTCTCCTGTCAGAATAAGATCAGTGAACCCTACAGATGAGTTACCGATAAGATGATTGAAAAATGGCCCAGATAGGGTCCCCAAGAACATGTCTACCAACTCCCGGTCAGTTAACGGAGGCTGCACCCTGCCAGCCAGATCCCTCCACTTCTGTGCATACTCTTTAAAACCTTCGCTTGAACCTAGCGACATACCCTAGAGTTGGGTACGTGTAGGGGCAAGGTCGGCATTATATTGATACTGCTTGTAAAAAGCAGTAGCCAACTCCTCCCAGTTACGAACTTTGGTCCCATCCAGCTGATAGAACCATTCGAGATGAGTCCCTGAAAGGCTCTCCTGGAAGAAATAGATCCACAAATTCTTATCCACTGAGTACGGTTGAATCTTTCGCACATAAGATCTGAGGTGTAGTTTGGGACAAGACGCCCCGTCATACTTGGTGAAAGATGGTGCCTTAAACTTGTGAGGAATAATCACACCAGTAGATAAGCCCAAGTCTCCGAAATCCAGCCCAGGCACTTGTTGGATCTCCATAGCATTCAGTCTGTCTTCCAACAGCTTATACCGGTCTTCAGCCGGAGGATACTGTTCCTCATTAAAGTCTGTCTCGTTGTCAGAGACTACCGGACTAGGACCTTTTCCCCCTTGGGGACTGCTCTTGCCTATAGAAGAACCAGCCTCTTCATTCTGCAGAGTGTTGCCAAACCTTTGGCCCGAGTTGAAAAGAACAGTTCTCTTCTTCTTCTTCTTCTCCTTCTTCAGGAGTAAAGCCTTCAGCTCTTCTTGTCCTTGAGCCAAACCCATGATCAGTTCCTGAAATTGCACATTCTGCGCCTGAAGAGCCTTGATAGACATCTCGGTTGATGATGAGTCAGGGTTCATGATGCTGAAATAAACAGCGAAGAACAGTAAGCAACCTGAAAAGAAGAAAACCTGCTACGCACATGATGAATGGAATGCGTATGATTTATGTTTTCAAAGACAATCGGGAATCAACTTTGTAAACAAAAAAGGAACACACTTTATTAGATTCAACTTTGAAACTTAAATTGTTCAACAGGTCGCCCTTAGGCGTTACAAAGAAATGGAAATACTGAAAAGGGAAATAAAACCGTAAAAGAACATCCAGAGCTCCTCATTGATCCCAGGGTCTCCTCTTCTCAGTACGGATGTAGTCGTTCAGAGCTCGCTCATTCTCCAACTGCTTTGTCAGCTTCTGGATCTTCAATTCCTGCTCATTGAACTTTTCTCGATATGAATCCCGTTCTTCTCGCAGTTGCGGCCAAGACCTCTTTAATGTCTCATAATCGGTAGGTATCTGAGGAGGGAGGACAGTTGGAGGAACACCATATTTGTCAGGATACTCAAGAATGATAGGTCTGACGGCTTTGTATGGCATACCTAACTTCTGAGCACGGATGCGAACCCATTTGTAGTAGGCTTCCATAGGTAGAGAAGTCTTTGGCCCCAACTCTTGTGGGTCAGCTTTATGAACTTTGTCCCAAGCCTTGATGAACCTACGACGCAGCTCGTCACTATCCACCTGAAACTCAAAACTGATGTGAGGCACCAACATCTCATGAGGCCCTGCTCTTCTGGCTCTTCCAAACTGACGGAGCGCTAGACATGGATTGTAAGAGATTCCTCCTTGAGTACCAATCAGAGGAACATTAAGGTATTCTCCGCAACGATCAATAACAACTATTTCATCCAAACCTCTGAAAGTCCAAATGATGTCCTTATCAGTGAGAGACATTAACCTATGAGCCCAACCTCTTCCTTCTTGGTTCTTCAGCACGAACTTAGGGAGGTGCGAAATAAACCACCTCACCAACAAAGGGATACAACACCACATAGTTCCTCGTCTTCGAGCAGTACGAGCATAAAGTTGTTGCAGGATGTCACCCAAGAGAGTGGGCACAGGATTCTGAGACATGAAGATCCTTATGGCAGTGACATTGATGAAGTTGTCAGGATTAGGAAACAAGACTAACCCATATATTAAGAGAGCTAGGATGTCTTCATATGCCCTAAAGTCCAAGTCATTCCAGAAACTGTTAGCTTTACCAATCAGAAACTTGGCCAAGAAACCCTTAACTCCGCTTCTAGTCACCCAGTTGTCCATTACTTCTTGATGGGTCAAAGGAAGAGTTGCAGCAACCTCCTCAAGCTTGAGGGTCTTTTCCCAACCAGTAAAGGGAGTCTGATCCAAGATAGGAATGCCAAGCAAATCAGAGAACTCTTCCAGGGTAGGGACCAGCTGGAAGTCTTGAAAGGTGAAGCACTGGTACAGAGGGTCATAGAACTGGGTCAGGACACTCATCAACTGTTGATCCCGCTTTGCAGTGGCTAAACTGAGAAGAGAACCATGTCTCTGGATGAAGGAAGTGGTATTTGGAATCCTGCTAACCAACTCTTCAAGCAACTCAGGGGGGTGAACAAAGTTGAACCGGATAGTATTCCTTCGCATAGGCATCATGATATCCTACAAAATAGAGCAAAGGTGAAACCCTCTTGTCTTTGAAATGGTCAGTCCTTATGCAGGATGCATGCAATGCTCATGATGTTATGATGTTATGATAAAACACATCACAAATATTTACAAAGGCAAACATGTAAGGCACACAAGTCACACAAGAAAAGCCCTTAAAGTTTAGGCCAGCATGAGGTCTAGGTATTACCCTCTTTCAGTTTGTTGGTTCATACCTGTCCTATCAAAGTAACCGGGTTCTTAGAGGATCCCAATATCATTGACTACCCTCAATCGATCATAACTCCATCATCGCAATCTTTTCTTGCAGACAGAACCATCACGAGAGTTTAGCCTCAATGGGCGTAGCATACTGCTACTGTTCTAATGGCCAAGTTGTGTCATTTAAGGTTCTAAGGTCTGTTGGTGCTTAATGACTCCTCAGAAGACCCATATTCTCCTCGTTGCGACACAAGGGATATCGGTACAGACCAAGGTGCCACACCAACGTAGCCACTGTTTCACCCGTGTCGGTCTACGCCGGACAGGTCCCTCACAGCTTATGCTACCTAAACAGGGTATCCCCAGATCCGGGTTAGGATCTATGTAACTCCCATGCAACCCATAATTTTAAAGCAAACAAGCACAACAATTGAAAACACAAGTGATCTTAGTCCTAAGGTACACCTCACTTTATAAGAAGTCCCCAGCAGAGTCGCCAGTTCTGTGATCGGTGGATCTGGAACTGACTGTTTTTAGATGGTTCGCGAAATGTCGTGGAAGCAAGAGTCGCCACCGTCTTTTATTTTCTCCAAATGGAAAGGACAAAAGCACAGAAAAATTCCTTATAGAGATTGCTCTCGGTTCGGGAGGTAGATTTATAGAAAGGGAAGGTGTTAGCACCCTTTCTATCTGTGGTTATCCACGGGCTCTTAGATACTTGCTCATTTGTGTTTTCAAAATGTTTTGTTTGCTTTTCAACTATGGGTTTTTAAAAAGTTTCTTTGAAAATTTCAGTTCGACTCTTGTATCAGTCCTCAAGAGTGTTTGAAAAGTTGCTTTCGAAAGCTTTTTGAAAAGGTGTCGGTGTGAAAAGTATTTTTTGATTTGTTTTGAAATTAGAGCAAGTATCTAGAGTCGTCTACCTACCCTAAGGAATCCGTCTGTGTAAATATCCTTAAAGTAGTGCCATCCCACCATTGAGAGGTAGGTAGCACCACCGTTGGAGGTGTTCGGGTCAATTCGAGAGTTCGGTACATGGTGATCACCGGAGCAATAGGAAGACACCTTAGAAGCTACCCTCATGCCATGTTCATGGACATGAGGACTTACTAAAACGTCCTCTACTCAACGATCACCTTTCGAGGGGCAAGGCAACAGTGAGGCGTACCCTAGAGGTGGTGTGTGATTCGTGTGTCATGTTCATTTATGTTTATCTTGTTCATGCATTGGTGATCTACGCGTTGCTTTTATTGTTGGCATTCATTCTTTCATGCAAATTATTAACAGTTAAAAGATGCGAAAATTAAAAGTCCTACGCTATTACAAAGGCGCGGGTCTACATCGCCAAATAATCCAAGACCCGATTTGAAATAAAATAAAAATGCGGAAAAGATAAATGTCTAATTAAGCTATTACATGGCTTTGGGAGAATTAGATGAAATTTATAAAAGGAAATGAAATAAACGCGCGAAATAGAATTACGATCGAATGCGAGGGCGTTGGACCCTTTTAAAGAAATTAAAATAAATTAATTAAGTTTAAACAAAAAGGAAGGATTTTTGAGTTTTTTTGCATTTTATGGATTAATGGAATTAAAACCTAATTCTAAACTATTTTTAATTTATTAAAAAAAAGTGTTTTTAGTTTGACCTAATTTTAATTAATCATTTACATGGCTAATTATATTTACAAATTAATAATTAATAATTAAATATGGTGAAAAAGAAAAAGGATAAAAGTATAAAAACCTAATTCTACATTTTTTTAGTTTATTACAAAAATATTAAGATTTAAACCTAGAATTAACTAAATTAATTAATACAATTTATTTACAAAGAAAATATTAAATGGAAATATATTTTTTATTTTTTATAGTTTCTGAATTTTTTGGGTATTTTTTATATTAGGAAAATATTAATTTATAAATTAAAAGGAAATAATTAAATTAAAACAAATAATAAAGAATAGGAAAAAGAAAAGAAATACAAACCCTAGGGGGTGTTGACCCCAATTTGGAGGTAAATTGTCAGCAATCTGGCCCATTTGTGGGAGGCCTCTTTTGACTTTCTCAGCGCGCGTGTGGCCTGGTTGACCAACGAGTATGGTGTTCATCAGATCATGGCCCTTGGATTGAGGTTCTGAGACATGTGGCGCGCTTGGATTGTGGACGTATGGTGAACTTCTGGAGGGAGCGCTACATGCAAACATGGACAGAAAAATAATATGGAGAAAGGAGGGGACCTGGGAATCGAACCCAGGTCCCAGAGTGTACCAAATCAATGCCTTTCCACTGAGCCACTTACACGCTTTGTATATAATATAGCAAATAAACAACATAATGCAAAATAATGGTTAGTGGTTAATTTCGCGCGAAATTCAAACGCACCAACCGCTGGCTTACACCTCACCTTCTTCCCCAATTATTCTGCATTTGCCTGGAAAAAAAACATCAAGTAGCGGGGGTTTTAAACCCCCACTAAACGTTGTACACAAAAATAGCGATTAGAAACCTGTTGATCATAAATTGATCGCGAGGTATGGAAACGATTAGTCATGAGCTTCTGGTTTCAATGGCATGGGTCTTGTGTATCAATTTTTCCAGAATAAGGAGTTCCCAATTTGAAACCTCTGCAACCCTAAAAGACATTAATGGTAGGTTCTCGTACAGGGCATGAAAATCCAATTAAATGACATCATTAGCTTTAGAATGGTTAGATTAGTCCAAATCAACAGAAAGAATGCAATGAGGATGCTTATAAATTGAAACACGAATATCAAAAATGTTAAGAACAGGACGGCATAATATTACCAATTCTTTGCGTTAGAAGCTGTGATTTTGATCCAGAAACTTTCCTTGTGTCTTTGGCAAGCGATTGGAATAGTTATCTCGCCTTGAAACCAAGTCTAAAGGCGTTTTCAGTTTTCAATTTTTTTCACAAAAATGCCAAAGTCGTTCTTAGGATTGGGCGCAGCTTGAAGGTTATGTTCATTAGGTTTAGCTTCTGACTTATATGAGGGATGAATTAGGGTAACAATTTGAGCCAAAAGATCCATGTTTTGATGAATCCAATATTTGATTTTAATGGCATATTTCTTCAAATCTTTTCCATGTGTTTTGATGCCAATCATGACCAAATCCTTCCTTTTTTGATGTGCACGAATCTTGAGTGACCAATGAGAGCAAATGTTGCATAAAAAGATTCAAATACATTTGTTTAGCATTTTTTTCATATTTTATTTTATTAAATGAATTAATGGTGATTAAAAATTCAAATAAATAATAAAAAATGATGAAATAAATCCCCTTTGGGCCAAATGGTCGTGCATAGCCTTTGGATGATGAATCTTGGAAGAAAATGTGGCCCATTAGCAATTTTGAGGCATTTGAAGCAAAGTTGACTTTTCAAAATTCCCAAAAATTTCCCAACTTCCACAAGGCATATCTTGCTCAATTTTTAAGCTTTGATCATGTTCTTGGACATTTTGGAAAGGTCTTGAAGTCCTCTAACCAATGCATTTGGTCCCATGTCATTTTGATTTACCAATCTCAAGTTATGGTCTTTGACTTAAATTGCCTTTTTGTTGACTTTTGAAAATGACCTATAATGTTGAGATTGATAACTTTTTGTGAGAGCATTTCTTGGACTTGAAGTGTGAAGAGGAGTTGTAGGAAATGTCTTTCTCTTCAAAATGAGCTTTGGAGGGAATTTTTCTGATGAACCATGTGGAAGTTATGCCTTGGTCAAGTTACAGTTGACTTTTTCAACTGTCCAAATATGGAAACTTTTGCATCTTGAGACTTTTTGAGCCATGCCTTAAAAATCATGATCAAGAATTGATCAAATGATGTTTGTGGCTTAAAAATAAGATGTTGACCAAAAATTTGAACTTTTGACTGTCAAATGACCATTTTGCCCCTGCAGTTGACTGTTGAGCAATTAGGGTTTTTGACTGTGCAATTTTGTGCTGTAAGTCTTGAAACTTGACATGTGGATGCTTGACCATGTTTATAGGCATGTGGGACTTTATTGGACCCTTGGAAACTTCAATTTCTTTTACAGAACCAAAACCCTAGTTTTTGACTGTTAGGAGGCCTTTGAACTGTGCAACCCTTGGGGAGATTTTGAAGCATGCTCTTTGCAAATCTTGAAGAATATGGGAGGGAAAATTTTGGGGTACAACAGTGGGCCTTTGGAATGCTAGCTTGGACCCACAAGGCACAAAGCCTCTTGTAGCCTCCTTAGATTCCAAGGCCAAAAGGTTCCCTTTTGGCATCCTTCGATCTTCATTCGTTTCCTCCTATATGCCTCTTTCGAATCTGTACATTTTGGCCTCCTGAATGCACATTTCATTTGGGCATGTGGTTCCTTCAGTACAAGCTACTAGTCACACCCTTCGTTTAGGCACATGAGTCCTTCAACACAAGATTTTGGTCAAATATTTCGCTTGGGCATTTGACTCCCTTCATGCTTGCTTCGTTTAGGCACATGAATTCTTCAGTACAAGCTACTGGTCACACCTTTCGTTTGGGCATGTTGGTTCCCTTCATGCAAGCTTCGTTTGAACATAGAAATTTTTCATGTTGGCATGAAGTCACAAGGCAGGGACCCCCTATATACACTCCTTCGTTTGGCCACTAGGGCCTTTGGGCAGGCAAGCCTTTGACTGGGCAGAACCACCTTCACAAGGTTTCCTTACATTTTGTTACCCTTCAAATCAGCATCTTTCGAATCTAACTCTGGGCATCCCATTCGAAGGATATGCTTAATAGTCCATTTGAAGGATTTACAAGCCCACTTTAAGGCAGGTTGTTGGTGACCCATCCAAGGATCACACTTTTGGCTCTTTCGAAGGATGCACAAAAGTGACTCATTCGAAAGGCACTTGTTGGAGAAAAATCAAATAATATTGTTAGAGGAAGATTTTGGTCGAAGAAGGGTCAAAACAAAAGGATGATATTCAAAGATGCTTGCTGCCAAGTTCAGGATTGGTACACTGGCCAAGACTGTTGCACAGCTGTCCCGAAACACTGGCCCCTTCTTACACCAAAATAGCATACAAGGCACTGTCTCTCAAAAGCTACAAGGAACAGGTTACCCAATTTGTTCAAATCTTTTTTTTCCCTCCAAAAGCTTCAGGAAGCCTTGCCTATAAATAATAGGCCTCACTACACGTTTAGGGGAGGAATTTTTTTCCAGAGGAAGGACTCTTCAAATTACTCAAATACCATAAGTTCTCAAACACTTAAACATTTGTGAAAAATACAAACCCAGAATCCCAAACACTTGTCCCCTTCGAATCTGAAGTATCCTTACATCTTGTTACCCTTCGAATCCAGTAAGAAAAACATTTCATTTGATTTTCTCCTTCGAATCATACAGTAAAAAAGCTGCCTCTGGTCCCTTCCTTCAAATCCAGTAGCATTCAAGGAAACCACTTCAAGGTCCAGCACACCCTCCAGCCTCCAGCAAGGTAAGTTGTTCCAAACCTTGAACTTTTCGTTTCTTGTATAACATGTAAATAAGCTTTACTTTTGTTTCAAGCATGTACATACCATTGTTCTTTTCGTTTCCACCCTTTTAATATGTTTTCAGAGCTAACCCTTTTGTTTTGCTTCTTGCTTACCTAAACACGCATTAAGTATTAAACTGATTGTAAGGCAATACTAGCATGGCCTTAGGCCATGTTGCTATTCAAGAGTTCAAACGAAATAAACAGGAAACAGGAAGTAGGAAACGAAGCTTCTGGCTTCTGCACCAATCTCTAGGTCAAACAAAAGAGGCAGCCAGAAGGCACGCCTCACTAAGTCCAGGCCCAGACGAAAGGCACTCCCTCACTGCTTTCAGTCCCCCGTCAAAGGAGACAGAAAAGAAGATTGCATCTTGCACTGGTTCCAGGCCCCAATCGAAAGGCACAACATGCTGACCCCCAGGCCTCAGTCGAAAGCCATGCCTTCACCCCTTTCATGCTAAATCAAAGAGAGCTAGAAAGTGCAGAATCAAAGGGTTTTCTGCCTCAATCGAAAGACCCTCATTTTTCTTGATTTTATTTTATTTTTTCCTTTATATTTTCATGCAATTCAATTTGGTTGTAATAGTGTAGGATTTTATCTTTCTGAATTTTATTACTTTTGTATGATTGCTAGTAAAGTAGGGCATGTATGGCAAGATAAAAACAACAAGTAGACAACCCCTAATCAAAGACTAAATGCATGCAAATCAAACACATTATTCACACATGCACCCCTAGGGAAATTCCACTTGTTTCCCCAGAAAAATAGTCATGTCCCTCGAAAATGGGCATTTTAGCAAAGACCCTTGATAAAATATCATAGTCCCTCGATGACCCACAATGTTGCCTTCAGTAATAGATCTAGTCCCTAAACGACATTGCTAAAACATCCCATTGGTTGTCTTCTATAACTATACAAGCGTCCAATGCCCGTCCCTTCACATCTAAAGATGGGGCTTCTTACCAAAATCAATGGTAAGATAGCAACATCTAAAGGAGGAGGAAAAGAACATTTAAGACCTTTTGAGTAGGTAGGTTGCTCCTAGTTGCCCGCTTGCTCAAAACAAAAACATTTTATACACCAACACTTTAATTTTGAAACATTTTCAAAAGACAAACACTTTGTACGCATTCTTATAGAAACGAGAGCCATTAAAAATACACATTTTCAAAATCACTTTCAAAAAACACACTTCACAAACACTTCTTTGAATTATTTTCCAAATAACACTTTGTACGCGTTCTTATAGAGACGAGAACCATTAGAAAGACGTTTTCAAAATACTTTCAAAAACCACACCACAAGCATACTTTTAAACAAAATCAAGTGATCTAGCAAGCAACTAAGAGCCCGTGGATAAATATGGATGAAAAGGGTGCTAACACCTTCCCTTTTCATAACCTACCCCCCGAACTCAAGAAATAATCTTGAAAGGTCTTTCCTGTTCTTTTCAGCCTTTCCTTATTGGATAAAAGAAAAGTCGGTGGCAACTCTTGCTATCCGCAACAATTGAAATCAAACACAAACATCCCAAGTTAGTTCTCCCATCGCGTTACATAACTGGCGACTCTGCTGTGGAAAATACTTAAAAGTGGGGTTAACTTAGGGCTAGATCACCTTTTTTTGCTTTCTTTGTTTGACTTGCTTGCATTACATTTTTTTGTCTTTGTTTGGGTTATTGTTAAAGATCCTACACCCGGATCTGGGGAACCTTTTTAGGTAAGTAGTATTAAATCATGGAGGTTGTACGGGGTATATTGATATGGACGAAGTGATAGCTACGTTAGCGTAATACTTTGGTTTGTACTAATGCTCCTTGAGCCAGTCAAGGATAACATTAGGCTTCCTTAGTGTCATTAAGCGCTAACTAACCTTTAGAACCTTTTAATTGACTCATCCTTGGCCATTAGGAAGTAGTGAGATAGCCGGCTTTGGTTTTGACCGAAGATTGGTTGATACTCGATACTACACTCATTGAGATTTGAATCCCGAGTTTTGTTTGGTGGCAAGTCAGTTGTCGATATGAATGAAACTTGTGGTAAAGATTAGTGATATTGAGATCCCTTAGATCTCGGTTACTATTACTAAGACAGGTTGAGCCAACTAAACTTTAAAAGGGTACTTACCTACAAACTACATGCAAGCCTAAACATAAGGATTTGTCTGCTTTGTGTATATATGACTATTTGTACATAACAACTTGCTTACTTTGCATACTTGCACATAACATCATGACATCATACCATAGTATTTCTAATAGCCATTTCAAGGATCTCGAGGGCCTATGATGCAGGGTCACGTTGAACCAGACATCTATCAAGGGGAAAGAGGATTTATTTTCCTCTAACCAAATGTCGTCAAGACCAAAGCACGGTAACATGAGTCAAGAGTTATGACCCACTTGAAATAGTGAGCTTAATTCTCATGGAAGGACATCCACCGATACGAAGTTATCCAATCAAAGATGTAAGTAACTTCTAACATCTTCTTGTGTTTACCCTGCGAGATCCTTGAAAACATGCATCCACATACCATGCATCATATCATGATAGGCTTTTCCACACAGGTCTCTCATCTGCTTACTGTTTATTTCAGTAGAGATGGCTCTAGAGCAGACTATCAAAGACATTCATACTCAAAACGCTCAACTTTGAGAAATGTTTTTGAACATGTCCAAGGGACAAGAAGAGGTGAAAGCACTCCTCACTAGGGGCGTGATCATGGGGAATCCTGAGGACAACAAGGATGACCAGTTGGAACGGCTACAAATTGAAATGGCAACAATGAATATCCAGATGATAGGAAAATTGGTGGACCAGATGGATCTTATCCAAAACTTAGCTCGGGGGCAAGAGGAGCTAAGGACCCTCGTCAACAAACTTCATCAAGACAGTTGCAATCGTATGAAGTAAACAGTCGAGATTAGGGATCAAGTCATTATTCAGCCTCCCATGAGACAAGAAACTGGTTTGAGGGAGAGCAGACCTTGCCAAATTGCCGCTACATCATGAGCCAAACAAAAACAGGGTAATCTGTGTAAACGGGTCCCATCCAATAGGAAATTTACCAAACTCGACATGCCAATGTCGCAAGTCTTACGACACATGCTAAAGATGAATTTTGTTACATTAAAGGATCCTCCTCAGAATCCTAATATTGCTTCTCCCGTTACAATCATAGATAAAGGTGTGCATATCATTCCAATAGTCTGGGGCACAATACTGATAATTGTTGGACGTCGAAAAACAAGATCCAAGATATGATCGACGAAGGGCCGTTGGAGTTCACACAAGACGATCAACTGGAGCTTTTTTATCACCCCTCAAGGGAATCCATATGAAGTGGCATTCTGGGCGAGGAAATTTTCTGTTTATTCGAATTTTCAGTTGTAATTTCTTTGTTTGCTTAAACACATATATTTATGTCAGACTTTGGTTACTCTCATTAATTCATTAAATATGTTTGTCTTGAATTAATCCATTCATTTCCATTCTATTTAAATTATGCTTTTTACTCCCTTTATGATATTCAACTCTCGTTTCAAAAAGTTGCAAGCCTTTAGAGGGAGGATGACGAGAACAGTGCCATAATCTCATATAATATGCTTTTGGACAGACCTTGCTAATGATGTACATGCGTTTCTTTCAATTCCTAAACACTGGAGTTATAAGGAGGATAATCTATAGTCAACCCCTTCGAGCTAAAGAAGTAGAAGTTTTCTTTTTACACAAATTGAAACCTTTAATCAAAACCTGGGGCAGGGTAGTTTCTCAGTTAATTTAAATGTGCGTTCATTCACAAACTTTCACTTCGTGTACAACGGGTGATATCAAAAACTTTCCTCTGGAATCAAAAGATGGCGATGGTTCCTTATCACATAGGCAGTCATTATATCTTAAAAGAAAGGCCCACTAAGTCAAAACCTACGAAGGAGAATTAAGAAAAACTAGGGCATCTCGCTGACCGTAATCTCAAAAACAAGAACAATCAGGAAAAATCAGGGATAATAAATCAAAAAGAGGTCACTACAAATCCCCAACAACATGGAAAATATGGCAAAAAAAAGACTGCCTTCCAACAAACTTAACTTGTCTGAACCATCAACAAAACGTCATTCCAGACTCGATTGGAGCCAAATGCACAATTAACTGAGTTTAGGACTGAAGGACATCACGAAGAACGGGCGGGTACAAATACACTTTGAGCCTTATAATTTTTTTCTTAAACTGTGAACCATACAACGATACAACCTTTTAAAGTCCAAATTGAAGCATGGGTTAGTCCGAAAGCATACTGTTACAAAATGTATCCTGACTTATGTAAGGCTTACTCTAAATTCTGATTTGAATTCACATACTTGAAAAACTCTTTTATCTGCTAAAACACATTTTTAAAACTTCAAGACAAGCATAAACTTTGCATTATTTTGAATATCGTTGTTTGCATATGGCTAATTGTTTGACAGCGAAGAAATTCATACGATGAATGTCCAGCGAACGAAAGCTCTCTCAGTGAACAAAATCACTTCAAATGGGATGACACTTCCAATGACATATCTTCTATAAACAAGGGGGCATGACATATCACTGTCCAACTCTCCTGGGGGCAGTCAAGTCAAGATTCCAAGAAATCTCTCAAGAAATGCTGAATTACCAGGGGCATTGAGCATGAATTCCAACAGAGGGTTACGTACGGTCAGGCAAGCATTTCCTGGCAATACTACAAACACTTGCTACTAGGGGAAGTGACGAATCCCCCACAAAGTCCTTTTCACAAGGTGATCCCCAACCAAAATTTCAATCTTTGAAAACTTCTCCCCAACTGAGTTAATTTCAAGAACCCTTGAGGAGTTCTTCCAAAAGAAAGCACCACTCCTACAGATTGGCAACAGGATTTATTTCCCCAACAAACGGTAAGATTCCCCAACTTGAATTTTCCTCCCAGACTATCACAAATCAAGGGACCACAACTCCTCTTCCCCAGTAGACTTTCCTACAATCCCTAGTGAGTTGCTGCAAAACCTGGGAGACAACCAGATCACAATTAATTTCTTTATCCCCAACAAGTTGTTAACTCCCTTTCTCTTCCATCAAGAGATATCTCCCTAGTAGAACAACAGACAACGAAGACTCCTGAACTCCCTTCCCGAAGCAGGAATCAACACTCTCCACATATTTTTCCTCAAGAAAATTCAACATCCACCAGCGGATTTATCCTCAAACAACAAAATAGGATTCCCCAGCGGAAACATTCCAAACAAGGTTTGAAGATTTGCTTGCACTTCATCCTTAACGGCCATCCAAAATTCAGCTTCCCAGAGATCTCCAGCATCTGTCAAGGATTTATTTTCCAAGACAAAATTACATTCCAACGACATTTCATGCATCATATTACATACATGATAAATGCATATAGCACAATCTCATTTATTTTGAGAACATCATTGCACAATACATTTCATACATCACGGCATTGCATGCAGCTAACTCTTTACCTTTTCAGGAAAGATCAAAGCAACAGATGGCTATCATCAATGATCTTCAAAAGATCATAGGTTAATACATAAAACCAGACAGGACAACTATTTCAAACGACCTACTTTTTCAAGTTCCAAATTAATACCTGTAACTAGCCAGGAAAACTATCTACATGAAGAGATCAAAGATTAACACCTGTAACAAGCCAGAAAAACTATCTTTCTTTCTCAGGTCAGAGATTAATACCTGAAACCAGACAGGATAATTATCTACTCGACCAGCTGAAGCAACCATACCTAGGTTCCTTCTCTACATTTCCATATGCAGTTTCACACAGACTCATCATCAAGCAAACCTACCCAGGTTCCTTCTCTACATTTCCAGATTCAGGTTCACACGGACTCATCATCAAGTAACCCTACCCAGATTCCTTCTCTACATTTCCAGATGCAGTTTCACGTCATCATCAAGCAACCCTACCCATGTCCCTTCTCTACATTTCTAGATGGAGTTTCACATGGACTCATCATCAAGAAACCCTACCCAGGTTCATTCTCTACATTTCCAGATGCAGCTTTACACTAACTCATCATCAAGCAACCCTACCCAGGTTCCTTATCTACATTTCCAGATGCAGTTTCACACAGACTCATCATCAAGCAACCCTACCCAGGTTCCTTCTCAGATGCAGTTTTACATGGACTCATCCTGAAGCAACCCTACCCAGGTTCCTTCTCTTAAATTCTAGATGAAGCTTCACATGGATTCATCTTGAAGTAGCCCTACCCAGGATTCCTTCTCATATGTATCCTAAAGAAGCCATGCACAAGCCCATCACAAATTAAAGAATATTCAAGACCTCTGCTGGTTCAGTTTTAATCTCTCGATGATTTATCCTGATTCTTTCCCGTAGACATTTTCTATGGTTCGGATAAATCACCCCAAGATTTGTTCTGATTCTTTCCAGACCTCTGTTGGTTCAGTTTAAATCTCTCAACGGTTTATCCTGATTCTTTCCGGTAGATATTTTTCTCCGGTTCAAACAAATCACTACAAAGATTTATTCTGATTCTTTTCCCAGTTATAGTCAAGCTTAGACTTAGCCTAATTTATGTCAACAATCACTTTTGGATGGCATCTGTAAGCCCATCTCTAACAACTTTCCATTATCTCTCCAAATGGCATCTTTAAGCTTATTCCTTACACAATCAACCACCACATCATCGAGTGGAAATTTTTGGGTACTCTAGTGTTCAATCATCTTCCACCTTCAAGTCATGAATGGAAGACTCGCCAATCTAACTCTTTAGTTTTAAGAAGATTGAACAGGGGCAGCTGTTGTACCCCAAAATTCGCCCTCTCATTTTTCAAGGAAATTCTCACAAGGATTCTCAAGGTTCAAGCTTGTATGTGTACATTGGGATTTTCCAGTACTAAGATTAAAAGGAAAAACTGTCAAAAAGGGAGAAAACAGATAAAAATAATATTTTAACAAATTTGGAGAAAAAACAAGTGTTTTTCGTTTCAGCTCTTTTGATTGGCCTTTTGGCCTCTTTCAGTGCAAGCTTGGCTTGCATCCTTCGACTAGGCATGGGCCTCTAGCACGCTGGCTTGGATCCACAAGAAACAAAGCTTCTTGTAGCCTCCTTTGATTCCAAGACCAAAAGGTTCCCTTTTGGCATCCTTCGATCTACATTTTTTGCCTCTTATATGCCTCTTTTGAATCTGGACATTTTGGCCTCCTGCATGCACCTTTCGTTTAGGCATGTGGTTCCTTTAGTACAAGCTACTAGTCACACCCTTCGTTTGGGCACATGAATCCTTCAACACAAGATCTTGGTCAAATATTTCGCTTGGGCATTTGACTCCCTTCATGCTTGCTTTGTTTGCGCACATGAATTCTTCAGTACAAGCTACTGGTCACACCTTTCGTTTGGGCATGTTGGTTCCCTTCATGCAAGCTTCGTTTGAACATAGATCTTTTGCATGTTGGCATGAAGTCACAAGGCAGGGACCCCTTATGTACACTCCTTCGTTTGGCCACTTGGGCCTTTGGGAAGGCAAGCCTTTGACTGTGCAGAACCACCTTCACAAGGTTTCCTTACATCCTATTACCCTTCAAATCAGCATCTTTCGAATCTAACTCTGGGCATCCCATTCGAAGGATATGCTTAATAGTCCATTCGAAGGATTTACAAGCTCACTTTAAGGCAGGTTGTTGGTGATCCATCCAAGGATCACACTTTTGGCTCCTTCGAAGGATGCACAAAAGTGACTCATTAGAAAGGCACTTGCTGGAGAAAAATCAAATAATATAGTTAGGAGAAGATTTTGGTCGAAGAAGGGTCAAAACAAAAGAATGATATTCAAAGATGCTTGTTGCCAAGTTCAGACATGGTACACTGGCCAAGACTGCTGCACAATAGTCCTGAAACACTGCCCCCTTCTTACACCAAAATAGAATACAAGGCATTGTCTCTCGAAAGCTACAAGGAACAGATTACTCAATTTGTTCAAATCTTTTGTTTTCCCTCTAAAAGCTTTAGGAAGAATTACCTATAGATAAGAGGCCTCACAAAACATTTAGGGGAAGACTTTTTGGCTATAGGACTGAATCTTCAAATTTCTCAAACACCATAAGTTCTCAAACACTTAAACATTTGTGAAAAACATAAACCCAGAATCCCAAACACTTGTCACCTTCGAATCTGAAGTATCCTTACATCTTGTTATCCTTCGAATCCAGCAAGAAAAACATTTCATTTGTTTTTCTCCTTCGAATCAAATAGTAGAAACGCTGCCTCTGGTCCCTTCCTTCGAATCCTGTAGCACTCAAGGAAACCACTTCAAGGTCCAGTACACCCTCCAGCCTCCATCAAGGTAAGTTTTTCCAAACCTTGAACTTTTTGTTTCTTGTATAACATGTAAATAAGCTTTTCTTTCGTTTCAAGCATGTACATACCATTGTTCTTTTCATTTCCACCCTTTTAATATGTTTTCAAAGCTAACCCTTTGGTTTTGCTTCTTGTTTACCTAAAAATGCATTAAGTATTAAACTGATTGTAAGCAATACTAGCATGGCCTTAGGCCACGTTGCTATTCAAGAGTTCAAACGAAATAAATAGGAAACAGGAAGTAGGAAACAAAGCTTATGGCTTCTACACCAATCTCCAGGTCAAACGAAAGAGGCAGCCAGAAGGCACGCCTGCACTAAGTCCAGGCCCAGACGAAAGGCACTCCCTCACTACTTTCAGTACCCAGTCGAAGTAGGCAGAAAGGCAGATTGCATCTTGCACTGGTTCCAGGCCCCAATCGAAAGGCACAACATCTTGACCCCTAGGCTTCAGTCGAAAGCCACGCCTTTATCCCTTTCATGCCAAATCGAAGAGAGCTATAAAGTGCAGAATCGAAGGGTTTTCTGCCTCAATCAAAAGACCCTCATTTTTCTTGCTTTTATTTTATGTTTGCCTTTATATTTTCATGCAATTGAATATGGTTGTAATAGTGTAGGGTTTTATCGTTCTGCATTTTATTACTTTTTTATGATATCTAGTAAAATAGGGCATGTATGGCAAGATAAAAATAACAAGTAGACAACCCCTAATCAAAGACTAAATGCATGAAAATCAAACACACTATTCACACATGCACCCCTAAGGAAATTCCACTTGTTGCCCCAGAAAAATAGTCATGTCCCTCGAACATAGGCGTTTTAGCAAAGACCCTCGATAAAAGATCGTAGTCCCTCGATGACCCTCAACGTTGCCTTCGGTAAAAGATCTAGTCCCTAAACGACATAAAACATCCCATAGGTTCCCTTCTATGACTATACAAACGTCCCACGCCCGTCCCTTCACATCCAACGGTGGGGCTTCTTACCAAAATCAATGGTAAGATAGAAACATCTAAAGGAGGAGGAAAAGAACATTTAAGACCTTTTGAGTAGGTAGGTTGCTCCTAGTTGCTCGCTTGCTCATAACAAAAACATTTTATACACCAACACTTTAATTTTGAAACATTTTCAAAAGACAAACACTTTGTACGCGTTCTTATAGAAACGAGAGCCATTAAAAAGACACCTTTTCAAAATCACTTTCAAAAAACACACTTCACAAACACTTCTTTGAATTATTTTCTAAACAACATTTTGTACACTTTCTTATAGAGGGGAGAACCATTAGAAAGACGTTTTCAAAATACTTTCAAAACCCACACCACAAGCACACTTTCAAACAAAAGCAAGTGATCTAGCAAGCAACTAATAGCCCGTAGATAGCTACGGATGAAAAGGGTTCTAACACCTTCCCTTTTCATAACCTACCCCCCGAACTGAAGAAATAATCCCGAAAGATCTTTCCTTTTATTTTCAGCCTTTCCTTATTGGATAAAAGAAAAGTCGGTGGCGACTCTTGCTATCCGTAACAATTGCGATCAAATGTGAACTTCCCAAGTCAGTTCTCCCACAGTGTTATAGTGTTAAAGGATTATGGTTTCAGTTTGAATTATCATCCAAGAAAAACGAATGTGGTAGCTGATGTATTGAATCGAAAGACTTTACATATGTCAGCAATGATGGTTAAAGAGTTGGAATTAATTGAACAGTTCAGAGATATGATCTTAGTTTGAACATCATAAGCCTGCAGGGTTGATGTAACCGTTAGAAGTTCCAAAATGGAAATGGGAAAGCATTTCATTAGACTTTGTGACGGGGTTACCTAATACTTTAAGAGGACATGATCCGATTTGGGTGATTGTTGATAGGCTTACGAAGTCGGCTCATTTTATTCCTATTAACATCAGCTTTCCAGTGTCGAGGTTGGCAGAGATTTACACTGGTGTAATTGTGAAGCTGCATGGTATTCCTTTGTGAATTGTGTCAGATAGAGACCCGAGGTTTACTTCTGATTTTTGGAAGAGTTTTCAAGAGACGTTAGGTTCTAAGTTGAGGTTGAGTTTGGTGAATCATCCTCATACGGATGGTCAGACAGAGAGGACTATTCAATCATTGTAAGATTTGTTGAGAGCATGTGTTCTTGAGCATGGAGGTTCGTAGGATACTTATCTTTCGTTGATAGAGCTCACTTATAATAACAGTTATCATTCTAGTATTGGGATGGAACCTTTTGAAGTGTTGTATGGTCGGAGATGTAGAACTCCTTTATGTTGGCATGAATCTGGAGAAAGTGTAGTACTCGGACCTGAACTTGTTCGTGAGACTACTGAGAAGGTGAAGATGATTCGAGAAAAGATGAAAGCTTCCTAAAGTAGACATAAGAGATATCATGACAAGCGAAGGAAGGACTTAGAATTTCAAGCAGGTGACCATGTGTTTTTGAGAGTTACACATGTAACTGGTGTTGGGCGAGCATTGAAGTCTAGGAAGCTCACTTCTCATTTTATTGGTCCATATCAAATTTTAGAAAGAGTTGGGAATATGGCTTATAGAGTGGCTTTACCGCCTAATATTTCGAATTTGCATGATGTGTTTCATGTGTCACAGCTCCAGAAGTATATTTCAGATCCATCTCATGTGATTCATATGGATGATGTACAAGTACAGGATAATCTTATTATTGATACGATGCATGTACGAATCGAGGATCGTGAAATGAAGACTCTGAGAGGCAAGGATATTTCTTTGGTGAAAGTATTATGGTTAGGAGCTGTTGGAGAAAGCATGACTTGGGAGTTGGAAATCAAGATGCGGGACTCCTATCCTGAGTTGTTTGAATGAGGTAAATTTTTGAGGACGAAAATATTCTAAGTGGGGGAGAGGTTAAATGCCCGTAATTTAATTAATTAATTATTTAATTAAATTATTTTGGATTATTTGGGAGGTTGTGAAATGTTAATAATTATTGGTATAACTTGTTATATTATTATTAATTAATTAATTTGTTGATTAATAATAATTATAATATTGAAAATAATGGAATCTATAATGTTGGACTTATGCTATTGGTTAGAAGTAGTAAAGTGGGGGTGTAGGTTAGGCCCAAGGGGATTGTTATATAAGGAGAAGCTAACACAAGGATTTGTTTTAATTGAAGAATAATGATTTTTTACGCTGACCGGTAGAGCTGTATGGTCGAGGAGCAAGTTGCTCGGTGTCGAGCAGAGCGAATCAAGGATTACAGCCGAAGCTTTAGTTGAGCAACCTTCAATCCAGGTAATGGTGGGGTTCTGACCTTATAATGGGACTTATGATGTGTATTACATGGGAATTGGTCATTTTATGACTGTTGTTCATGGATGTTTCTGAATTATTATCGAAGTTTCTCGTTTATTCATGTTGTGGTCGTTGGGAAGAACCGTATGACCGTTTAATGAATCAGTTTTAGGAAGTTGCCCAGTTTTGTGTTGTGAGCATTTTGAGTTATCCCTGTGATTCCCGGTTTAATCAAAGTGTAGGTTAGGTCGTAATGGTCGTTAGGACGTTAGGTTATTCCGAGCGATTGGCAGGAAAATCCGTAAATTGTTGAAGTGGTCGTTTTAAGGAGGTTGTGCGTGACTGTCTTGTATGTTGAAGAATCTGTCGATAGGAATTTAGTTGCCTGTTACTGTGTTATTCCGAGCGGTTGGCCAGGAGTTATGAATTATAGTGGTATGGTCGCTAAGACGTTGTATCATGGTTGTGTTATTCGCCGAATTAGTGGTCGGGGAGGATACTGAGGAGGTAGGTATCGAGCGGCAATTTAGGCTGCAAGGCGTGTCGAGAATCATGTGTTGGATTGTCGAGTAGTACTAGGTTGCAGGACATGTCGAGGAGCATAAGTTGGTCGTTACACTGTTTTCTCAGTGCGTGTCGAGGAGTACAAATTAGGTGTTATGGTGTCCTAGTTGTTATGTATGTCGAGGGGCACTTAGTTCCCTATCCATGTTTGCTCATACATGCTGCGTTCTGGTCGTTAACCGTGTTGTGTGAATTATGTTAAGTTGTTGTTTAATTATGTTAATGACTTAATCGTT
Organism: Vicia faba; assembly: GCA_948472305.1. NCBI lineage: Eukaryota > Viridiplantae > Streptophyta > Magnoliopsida > Fabales > Fabaceae > Vicia > Vicia faba. Next base: position 1,095,215,020 of record OX451739.1, read on the forward strand.
CATTGATGTGATAGGCTTATGGCCAATGTTGACTTATGTTGAGTTTTTGTGATGTTGTGATTGTTGTTGTGAATTCTCAATGATAATGTGAAGTTGCAGGGAATTTACATGATGATGAATTACCTCTATTTATTGGTAATAGTGGTGATGTGGGTTTATGCCTTGAGATGGATGATGATTGTTGCGAGTATGTGATAGTGCATTCATTGAGTCACATACATTTGCATACTCTATGATGGCCTGGATTGGCAAACTGCGAAGAAGGCTTATGCCTTGTTAATGCCTCTATTAATTGGAAATTATTAAGATGGGAGTTCTGCTCCATTTTTAAGATGGGAGTTCTTCTCCAATGGTACCACATGCATTCGCATAGTATTGAGCCGCATTCCAAGTAGTACGATTGAGTTGTTGTGTTGATGAATTAATTATTGTATTTTGTTGATAGCCTGTTGTGATTGTTGTTGTTTATAAGTTATGAAGTGGTGATTTTTGCATGAACAGATTCTAGTGTAATATTTATCATACGTTCTATTATAGTGTTCGATATCTCACCCCTTCGGTTTGAATGTTACCCCTACGTTGGTAACGTGCAGGTAATCCAGAGTGAAGGTGGTTGACCTTCAGTAGTTCGAGTCGGTGTCATTACTCTGATATGTAACACTTGGGGGGATGAACGCTAGTTGATTATTATCGGTTATTTCAGTTGTTGAACTTTAAGTTGATTGTTGTTAAGTACTTGTTATTCAGATGTTTCTTTCATGTTGGATAAAGATGTTATTATAATTTCGTTGCGTAGTTGTTCAAGTTATTGATTTAAAAGATTAATTTATTTTGATGTTGGTTCATCTGATGTTTTAAAGTGTTATGTATCCATGTCGAATGCAATGGTTTTAAGTTGGATTTATGGCATCTTGATTCAGTTGTATAATTTTTATAACTATGATTTACATTTATATTGTCGGGTAGAATTGGGGTGTTACATACCCCAAGTAGTGCAACCACCTTCTTCTACCACATCTATAGCGTCTTTCAGAGAAGCCATTATGGGCGGAACCCTGGTAACTTTAGGAATAGCAGAAACGTCTTCAGTAACAGTATTGTCCGAGGAATAACTTCAAAGGTTTGGCAGGGAGCCTCGATGAATTCGTCGTCCATCTCAATATACTTGAAGGAGTTCAAGTGACTCACCATGTATTATTCTTCACTACAAACCGTAAAAATCTTTCCTTTCATGGGATATTTCAACTTTTGGTGCAACATTGAAGTAACAGCGCCTTCCCCTAGAATCCAAGGGCGTCCAAGTAAACAGGAATAGGCCGGAAAAATGTCCATCACATAGAAGGTAGAGTCTAAGACTTGCAAACCTACTTTGATCGGAAGATCCACCTCTCTGTGCACCATCCTCTTTGAACCATCAAAGGCTCTGACCACAATGTCACTGGGTTTTAGCACAACCCCTTCACAATCTAGCCTGTCTAGAGCACCCTTCGATAAAACATTCAATGAGGAACCCATTTCAATCAACATATGAGCTAAGGTAGTGCCCCTGCACTCAATAGATACATACAGGGCCTTGTTATGGTTCCTTCCTTCAGGAGTCAAGTCAACGTCAGAAAAGCCTAACCCATTATCAGTCGTCAGGCTAGCAACGTAATTTTTTAATTGATCAGCAGATATTTCCTACGGTACATGAGTAGATTTCAAGAATTTCACCAAAGCCTGAGCATGAGCTTCAGAGCACAATAACAGGGATAACATTGAGATTTTGGAGGGAGTTTGCCCCAGCTGTTCAAAAATCTTATAGTCACTTTTCTAGATAATTTTCAGTACCTCCTCCATTTCTTGCTTAGAGATATCTTCAGTGGTAATCTCTTTATGTGCCTAAGTCTGGGAAGGCTCAACCATCTGTTCTTTCCCTCGAGTCTCAGTAGTTGATTCAATAGCAGTAACACGAATTGGTGTAGTAATAGTCTTCGAAGAGATCTATGGAGATAAAACCATTCCACTTCTAGTAATTTTACTGGTCCCAACAATATTGTCAATGTTGGGATCGGTAACTTCAGTATCTTAACTTTTGACAACCAATGGTTCTTGCTTGACACCATGATAGTGAACATCAGCCCCATAATTCCAAGGGATAGCCTTGTCAGGTGAATATGGGATTCGTCCGGGTGCAATAATGTTCGGAGGAGCAACCCTAGATTCGGAAGTAATTTTCACAGGGCCCTTGGAATTGATCCTTACAGAAGTTCCGGAAATTATAGTCATGTCTTCAAGCTCCAAGTCTTGAAACAAATTCTCCATAGTGGGAGTCTTCTCAACTAGAGTTATATGGTTATCCATCAGACGCTGAATACCTTCTATCAATAGTTTACAGCCATTGGGTTGGGTTGTGCAGTAGTAGCTTCTTTCAACACAACCCGGAAATAAACCAGCTTAAAACAGATTCTTCTTAATAATCAGAAGGGGAGTAGTAAAGTCACTTATAGCATAAACATAAGAAACATGATCAATAGCATTAATTCCTTTGCCGTGCTTAGCATAGGTGCAGTAATCACATTGGGAGTCTCGGGAGGATCGAACTCAATTTCCTTGGCATCAATCATGTCAGGAATCTTATTTTTCAAAGCCCTTCAGCTATTTGTGTCATGTTCGGGACTATTGGAATGATAGGCATATCTTACATTAGGATTGTATTAAGGAGAGGAGGTGTTGGAATTCTGAGGAGGATCTCTTAACATTATCATCTATGCCTTCAACAAGTGTTGTAATTCCTGAGACAACGGCATTTCGATCTTTGTAAATTGTCTCCTAGGTGTGTCTGACCTACGTTGATTGCCTTGTTGATGTTGTGTTAGGGCAAGATTAGAGATTAGTATTTCCCCTACATATTGGTTTTGATCATCTCTACTACGACCTTTCTAGCCATGCATAGTATTAGCTTCTTTTTTTCCGTTGAACGACTTCTTCACAGTACTTGAAGATGCAGTCACCTGAATTTTCCTGCTTTTGATTCCACCTTCAACATGTTCCCCTGTTAATATCAACTCGGTGAACCCGACTGAAGAGCTTCCAATCAGATGATTGAAGAAAGGACCTGTCAAAGTTCCCATAAACATGTCAACCAACTCCCTATCAGACAAAGGAGGATGAACTCTTTCTGCTAGATCTCTCCATTTCTGGGCATACTCTTTGAAGCCTTCATTCGAGCCCATGGTCATACTTTGTAGTTGCACACGGGTTGGTGCAAGAATAGCATTGTACTGGTATTGTTTGTAGAAAGAAGAAGCCAAATCCTCCCAAGTACGGATATTGGTCCCTTCTAGTTGATAGAACCATTCCAACTATGTTCCAGATAGGCTCTCTTGAAAGAAATGCACCCATAACTTCCTGTCGGCAGTATATGGTTGAATCTTCCAGATGTATGACCTCAAATGAATCTTTAGACAAGAAACACCATCATACTTTGCAAAAGTAGGACCTTGAATTTATGAGGAATGACAATTCTTGAGACTAAACCCAGATCTTCAAAATCCATCCCAGGAACTTTCTAGATCTCCATAACATTTAAACGGTCTTCTAGTTGTTTATATTTTTCACCAGCGGGAGGATACTGTTCATCTGAATAGTCTTCTTCTTCTTCATCAGAATATTGGTCAAAACCAGGGTTTCTTCCTTTCTCAGCCTTCACACTCTTACCATCTTCACCCTGGTTGTCATCTTCGTTTGATGGGATATCACATTCTTGAGCCCTCTTTTGAGGACCTCTGAACCTTCTTACCATGTTGAGGATGCCGACTGGTTTCCTTGTCTTTTTATTTCTATCTTTGGTAATGAGTGTCTTCAGTTTTTCCTGCCCCTTGGCTAAGTTCAGGAACATCTGTTGGAATTGAGCATTATGGGCCTGAAGATCTTTGATTGTTTGTTCGAGAGCCATCTTTTACTGAAATAAACAGCAAGAATATGAGAAAACCTATCTTGGGAATACCTGTTATGTAATTATATGTATGGTATGTAGATGTATGTGAAATGTTTTCAAGGATCTCGCAGGATAAAAAAAATGAAATGTCAGAAATTGAGTTTGGCTGCAGCTTTCTTTGAAGAACTTTGTGTCCTTGTTTTTGAACGACCTTCCATAACAATCGAGCTCACCATATCGAGTGGGTCTTACCTTATGACTCAAGAGAACGCACTATGATCTCTGACGGCATCTGGTTAGAGGAAAATAAATCCTATTGCCCCTTTCTAGAAGTCTGGTTCATGATAAACCAGCACCAAAGGTCCCTAAGATCCTTGAAATGGTTAGAGGAAATGCCATGATGATGATATGGTGTCGTGATGTCATGTTTAAATAAATAGAAAACACAAACAGATCACGAAAGAGCCTTAGGTTTAAAGGCTTGCATGAGGTCCATAGGTAAGTACCCTTCTCTATTGAATTTAAGTTGGCTCAACCTGTCCTAAAAATAGTAACTGGGTTCTAGGAATCTCATATCACTGATCTTTCTCACAGGTTTCATTTCTGCATGACAACTGATTTTCCACCAAAATATCCCAAAAGTCGAATCTCAATGAGCATAGTTTCGAGTATCAACCAACCTTAGACTGCACCAAAGCGGCTATCTCACTACCTTCTAATGGCCAGGATGGGTCAATTAAGGTTCTAAAAGTTAGTTAGTGCTTATAACACCACACGGAAGCCCAATGTTATCTTCGAATGACTCAAGGAGCATCGGTACAAACCAAAGTGTCACACTAATGTAGCCATCACTTCAATCATATCGGTCTATGCCGTACAGTTTCCATGATCTATTGCTACTTACCTAAGGCATCCCTAGATCAGGATGTAGGATCTTACAAGAAAATAAACCCAAGCAAACCCTTAAATTAAAAATCAAACAAAGAAGACAAATAAATCAAGTAAAAGTGATCTAATACTCTAAGGTAACCTCTCTTTTTTAAGTTTTCCCCAGCAGAGTCGTCAGTTCTGTAATACGGTAGGAGAACTGGCTTGTTTAGCATTTTATCGCAAATGTTACGGATAGCAAGAGTCGCCACCGACTTTTATTTTATCCAATATGGAAAGGGTGAAAAGAACATGAAAAATCTTGATAGATTTTGAGTTAGGGGGATAATTTATGAAAAGGGAAGGTGTTAGCACCCTTTTCATCAGTAGTTATGTACGGGCTCTTAATCGCTTAGTTCATTTTTGAAATTTTCTTTTTGTGTGTGTGTGTTTTGAAAATATTTTGAAATTTTTCAATGTAAGGTGAACTTTGTAATAATTCTTGTATCGATCCTCAAGAATGTATACAAAGTGTTTGAAAATATTTTGTTTGAAAAAGTGTGACGTGAGAAGTGTTTTGTTTTTAAGAAGTTTGGTGAGCAAGAGATTAACAGTTTTTTACCTACTCAAGGTCATTATTATTATTTTCCTTCTCCTTTAAAGATAGTGTTATTTGTACCATTAGTTGGTAGGTAGCCATATCTGTTGGATGTGAAGGGACAAGCGAAGGGTCATCGTACGGTCATCGAAGGCAACTTGTAAATATGCTTTAGCAGTTTCGTAAGGGACTAGGTCATTTTTCGAAAGGCAACATTGAAGGGTCATCAAAGGACTATGATCTTTTATTCGAGGGTCCTTGCTAAAGCATCCCTACTTTCGAGGGACATGACCGTTTATTCTGAAAGGAAACGAAGAGAGGCTACCCTAGAGGTGCGAGTGTGCAAGTGTGTTTATTTCAGTTATTTATCTTGAAATTAGGATTTTGATATCGGTTGGTTTTAGTGTTTCCATACAAACCCTAATTACTAGCAATTGCATAGAAATTATAGTAGCAGAAGATAAAGGTGGAAATGTAAACCTAAGACTATTACAAAGCTTTGGGGCAGTAACATAATAGTGAAAGAGTGAGGCAAATAAAACCTACAACTATTACATGCTCGAAGAAATTACATAATAATGAAAAAGAAAGTGGTAAATAAAGATCTAAGCTATTACATATAAAATATGCGACCTATACAGTTGATCTATGAAATTAAAATAAGAAAAAGGAAGGTAAAATTGAAAAGAATGTGAAAAGATTTTTTTTTGGTCATTTTTTATGAAGAAAGTAGTTTTGACGATAATTAATTAAATAAAACCTAAAAATCTAATTAATTTTAAAATTGCAAAAAAAGGTTAATTAATTAAATTATTAGAAGGTTAATTGACTAAAAAAAACCTAAAAATCTAATTAATTAGGGTTAAAGAAAAGTTTTTGTTAATGGTTAATAAAAATGAATTAGATTTCCCAAAAAATAAATAGGGGAAGAAAAATCAAGGAAATAAGGGTTAGAAACAAAAAAATTAGGCAAATGCCAGGGGTCGGTGTTAAACCCACGCCCTTTGCCTTCACAATTGCATGGCTTGCCACCTGGCCAAGCGTTGGTTTGTATTTGAGGAATAGGCGCCATTCAAAATATAAATAAACCTGGAAAGATTGAAAAAATATGGAAAAAACATCAAAAGGCAGGGACCAAACCCACGCTCTAATAGACTAATGACTTAACGTGCACGCTCCTGCCACTAGGGTGGCTGTTACATCTGGTATTGCAATGAAAATAAATAAATATATAATAAACATAAATGGCTGGATCAGAGAGGCACCGGAGCCCTTGCTCCGGTCGTCTTCTCCGATGAATAATTTTTGTCAACCTGCAAAACAAAGAGTGTTAGTGATCCAAAGGGACCCTACCCCTTAATGTGACCCTTGCGAGTTTAATGGTGGCCATGGTTTTTGCTAATTCCCCATGTGTGATAAGATACGAAGCAAACAAGGTCAAATGGTGCAATAATGGCAACACATGATTTTGGCATCATGGGGGCCATGTGATGGTTCAAACCTGTATAGCTACATCTCAGAAGCACATTAGTATTGTTAGTTTCGATTAAAATATGATAGAAATTAAAATACGAATTTACAAAATATATGGCAATCAGAGATGCATGTATGCAATTTTCAGGCTCTTTGGATCATCAAGATTGATCCATACTTTCCCTATAATGTCCCTGAAGTTGAATGGGATGGTTGTTTGGCCTAGAGGAAGGAAAAAATGAAGGGTTTCAATTTTCCCTAGTTTTTACAAATTTTGAAGTTTTTGGAAGGTGGTTTTTTGCAAGGTTCTGTGTCTTGTTTATTGTCTGAATGAGGAATATATATATATATATATATATATATATATATATATATATATATATATATATATATATATATATATATATATATATATATATATAGAGAGAGAGAGAGAGAGAGAGAGAGAGGAAAATTAGATCAAGAAGAATGGGCTTGGGCCTTTGTATGAAAACTTTGATTTTTTATTTAATTTAATTTTGAATTTAAATAAATAAAATCAAAAGAAATGGAATAAAAATAAAAGGGTTGTATGGATAGATTCAGAGGTTCAGTGTGAGGTCTAAAACATGTTTGGACCTTGAAAGATAAGCCCAATAGCCCAAAAATTCAAGTTTGATCAATTTGGGTTTCATGCATTTTCAAAAAATTTCCCAACTTGCACCAATCATAACTCTCTCAATTTTTATCATATCAAGGTGATCTTAAACTTTTTGGAAAGCTCAAGATGTCCCCTACAATATCTATATGGATTATATTTTCATTTGAAGAATTTATCTTGATTTAAGTTTCCTTGACAAAAAGCGTCATTTTGTTGACTTTTTGAAATGACCTATAATGTTTTGACCCATATCTCTCAAATGAAGCGTATTTTGGACTTGAGCTTAGAGAGACAAATTTATAGAGAATTGAATTTCCTTCAAAATGAGATTAGGTTAAGAAAAATATGATGAATCATGTGAAAGTTATGTTTGGTCAAAGTTCAGTTGACTTCTCCGTGAGAAAACCCTAGTTTGGTAACTTTTGACTTTTGATGAATTAAGAGTTTTCTTGATGAATCATGATCAACCCCTGACCAAATGATGAGTGTGACTTCAAAATCTTGATGTTGACCAAAAAAATTGAAGTTTGACGGCATGACCACAATTGACTTTTTATCCAATACAGTTAATTTTCAATCGTCTGAGCAATTGACTAAGCAAACTTGTGCTGCAAGGCTTGAAATTTGGCATGAGCATTCTTGGAGACATATGAGAAACCATGAAATCCACTTGAGGCATTATAAGATCAATTTTCCTTGAAAAAAGTGAAACACTAGTTGTAGGTCAACTACTTAGGAGGAGAGTTTGTCTGGTCCAACCTTGAGTAGCCTTGAGCAATTGAAAATCCTAGGAGCATGAGGAGATATCTTGAATAAACATGTTCGAAGTTGGTAGCGGACATACGAAAGAGGTTAAAATAAAGGACTCTCTAAAAAAGATATCACAAATATATGTCTGGAGGAAAGGACACATACGAAAGAGACCAGAAGAAATGACTCTTACAAAGATATCGCAAATATATGTTTGGAGTTGGTAGTGAACATATAAGAAGAGACCAACCAAAGAAAGATCTATTAAATATATCAGCAATACATGTCCGGAGGAAAGGACATATAGGAAAGAGACCGGAAGAAAGGACTCTATCGAAGATATCAAAAAATATATGTTTGAAGTTGGTAGCGAACATATAAAGAAGAGATCGGAAGAAAGGACTCTTACAATAGATATCACAACTACATGTCCACAGGAAAGGAAATATACGACATAGACCAGAAGAAAAGACCCTATCGGAGATATCAAACATACATGTCTGGAGTTGGTAGCGAACACATAACAAGAAAGAGACAGATCAAAGAAAGCTCTAACAAAGATATCAACATATGTTCAGAGTTGGTAGTGAACATACGCAAGACATCGGGTATATGCTAGGTTAAATTAGACGTATACAGACAAAGAAGAGGCTGACCGAAGAAGGCTCTAACAAGGAATGCTAACCGAATATAGACTCTTGGAGAAAGAACACCGATATAAGGCAAAATTACTAGGGATAAAATATACATGTTTGGCCAGAGTTAGACACATACAAGAAAGAGACTGACCAAAGCAGACTCTAACAAAGGACGTCTGATCAGAAGCAGACTTACTGAGGAGTCACTGGTATTTTGAACCTAGATAGAATGTCGGTCAAAGAAAAACTTGCAAATGGAAAAGATACCAACTGAAAGGACTCTATACAAGGATTGTCAACAACACATTAGACTTTTGAGAGGTCTTGTATAGTTAAAGGAAATTCACGATTCACTGGGGAAAAGGGAAATACCAAAGACCTGACGGGTAGTAAACCAAAATAGACTTCTCTGGGGAAATTGGCAAAGAATTTCACAAGACAAGACACTTAATATAAAGTGAATATCTGGGAACACGTGAGTTGGAGAAAAATCTTGGGGAATAAAATCTCCAGGCACATAAAATCAGGTTATGTCAAGTACATAGCATAATTGGCTTATACTTCAATGCATGTTTGAAATATCTTTTTATCATGTCTTGCTCCATACAATGGAAATGCTACGTGTTGTGGTAGATGCAATGTGACGATGCATGTTTAATGATGCATGTTTAGTGTTTCATTAGGGAAAACACAGTAATGATTGACCACTGGGAAGACAAGGAATCTCGAACAATTATCCTCGCACATCTGATCTTCTAATGAGAATAATCAATCTGGACTTCATCGGGACATTGCAAATCTGAAACATCAACTTCCAAGGACTGAAATCACTGGGAAAGTAAACTCTTGGAAGAATACTGCAAAAATAAATTGCAGTCCAGAGAACATCTTGAACTCACTCTGATCAAATTCTTAACTTCCTGGAGAATAAATCCCTTGTCTCCTGTCAGGATGAGGCGAACTTCGCTGGGAATGGAAATTTTATCTCGTATAGTTTCTTGATGAAGATAACTTCTACTGGAGATAGTGAAAATTCTTGAATCAAAAGAAAACCAATATCAGACCACACTGGGGACTTCACCGTTGGGATATAAATTGTCACTTGGGGAAGAGGAAAGAATCTTTGAACCAGAAACTTGAGATTCACAACTCCATCGGGGAATATATCAACAATATTCTATCATTGGGGATAAAAAGAGTTCTGAAAAGTACTCCCATGCACACACCACGCTAGGGAAACAGAATGTTGTATGCTTTTCGTCACCACCAGGCTTTACTGGGGAAAAGAAAACATGCTCCGCTAGAGAGAAGAGGAAATTTGATCAAGAAAAAACCTCGAAACTTGGCTCAAATTGAGGGAGAATGCCGCATCTTCCATTCGGAAATAGAAAAGCTCTTAATAGTGATCTTGTCGATGTAAACCATACTGGGGAAACCATCCTCGTAGGATTCATACCGACCAAGACTTATATTGGGGAGAAGAAAATTCTCCATTGGGAATCACAGCTACTTTCATGGGGATACAAACCTGAATCTCCCATAGGTAAACAGAAATATCTTCAAGAAACCTTGACAGGGGAAGATCACACCGTGGAGAAAAAGGTAAGCTTATTGGAGAAGACGAGTTTCAACCTTACTGGGGAAGTATGTGTCAACCTCACGAGGATATATCAAGAATCTCTAGTCGGCAAATAAACCAAGAAGCTTTGTAAGGAGAAAACTGCACTGAGGAAAGGGATTATACAGAATCCTGCTGAAATGCATTTCTCCTAAGATAAGTCCTCTGAAAGGGGACAAACTTTTAAACAAACTCTTACAAGAGTGCATACTTCAATGGGGATTAAGCAGGGGTACGTTTTTCACTGGAAATAAGGATTTTGTTCGGGCGAGGGTACACCTCTATAGCGGTAGAAATGTTCAAGACTAAGCCATTGGATTGACTAGACTTTATACAAATCAAAATCAAAATCGCCACCGTGCTTTATTGTTACCAAAGGAATTGGAAAAGAGTGAATAACCCAAAAAGATGGGGAAAGATTCAAGGTAAGGGGGTTGGTTATGCAATGGGAAGGTATAAGAACCCTAAACATCTACGGTACTCCGCAGGAGCCTCTTTGTAAAATCTATATTTTGGCTATAAAAAAATTGTTGTATATAAAATGGATGGTGGAGGTGAGAAAAGAAACATATTTTTTATGATTTTTGCACCCGCCGCAGTTGTGAACCTTTAGTGCCTACGTACCACCTTTCATGCAATAGGGGATCAGGGTACACATAGTTCCTCTTTTAAAAATTTGAAACACAAATGTGTTGGTTAACTTTATAAGATAAAACATCACTGTCATTGTCCGTGTGGAAAACACACCTACTACCCACAATCATGAGAAAGGAGAATTTGCATCATCTCAAAGTGGAGGATATGGCTTGGATTTCAAAATCAACAATGCCTCACTCAACACCCAAGTGGAAAATATCTCTTTTCACTACATATTATAGAAGTATAGTTGTTTGCATCACTACAAGGATTGACAAGAGTCTAATATTTTAACAAAAGTTTCAAAGGTAAAAAATCCAAAGTGGCAAAATGGTTTGAAATGAGATTGATTGACTTTTGGTCTTCTCACAAAAAATGTCAAGGTATTATTAAGTTGATTAGATGTTTATTTATGAAAATGTTTTGAAAATGCATGGACATAAGTCCAAGTTTATTGTGAAAATAGTTCAAGTTTCAAAACAAGAAGAGTTTTCAAAAGGAGGAAGAAGATTTTGAAATTAAAGAAGATGGGAGGAGAAGAAGAGACTATCCTAAAGCAATAGGGTAAAAGCTAGGGATAAGAACCATCTAACCAACAAGATGCCAAAACATAACATTATGAGCCAAGATAGAATTCCCATTCCTTGGATTGAAACCAAGTAAGCAAAAATACTAGACCTCTTGAGAGAACCAAACTTCAAGTGTATTAAGTCTTCACAAAAATTAGGCAGAGTAACGGTTGTATGCGGGTGAATTCCAGATTACAAACAGAGAATGTAATCACAAAAAACCTGCACACAAAAACAAACAAGCAACCCAATGTCTTGAGATAAACCTCAAGAACTCCAGACAAAATAATCAGATAAGATCTCCAAGATAGGTCAAGGTTTCTAATCCTAAGTCCAAGAAAAGTCCCATGCTCCATAATGCCAAGGATAGTAACCAAATAGTCCAAGTATCATTAAACATTTTTTAGGGTTTATGTTGATTATTAAGTATCTTAAGAAAGGAAAGGAAAAGAAAAGCTCAAGTGAGCAAAGTAAAAATGGCAAGAAAATAAATGCTCAAATGAGCAAAGATGAAAATGGCATGAAATGTAAATGCTAAAAGTAAATAGTACATAAAGCATAAAAGAGAATAAAAGCATAAGGTAAAACAAGTCAATAATTAGTGGTTAGTTGGATGACCATCTTGAAGCTTGCATTTGGAACTTATTAGAGGATTGGTAGAACCAAAGCCTCCACACAACAAGTTGCATTTGCTTTTTGTCAAGTATATCATCCATTTGGAATTCTCACAAGTACCATTTTAATGATCAATGATGTTTAAGTGATCCGCGTTGACCACAAGTGTTATAGATCCATTAGAGGATTGGTAGAACCAAAGCCTCCACCCAATGAATCTCAAGGTTATTGGATCAAAGAGGTCAAATTAACATACTTGGGCTTACAATCATAAGTTTGGGCCACGAATGATCATTTATTCGAATCGGGACAAAATTTAGCGCTATGTTAAGCAATCGTAAGTGGACTTATATAGAAGTCGCACCTATTTTGAGGTTGGTCAATAGCAATTTATGCACCATTTGTTTTGAGACATGATATAGAGATCATACTCCAACAACATCTAGTGCAATAAGAAGGGAATGAGATGAAGAGGGGATGGGAAAAATGAATAAACCACTTTTGAATCAAAAATTTAATCAAACTATTATTAAAATCATTCATCTATTTTGGTGGAGTTGAACTCAACACCCAAGATCCAATGATGTTAATAAAGTCATGATCAAAAAATCAACTCAAGACAACCAGAAAGTAATCACAACAATAATATTATATTTAATATATACATTAAAGGGGTTTAAAAAATGTTTTTTAAAAAAATCAAAATAGAGGAGAAAAATATCAACTATGTTTAAATTAATCAAGAAAGAAAAAGTAAGGCCATAGAAAAATCAGAAATGGATCCAAATATTTTTATAAAATTTTTGGTAATTTTTAAAAGTCAGAAACTATTTTTAAACTATTTAAAATTTCTCAAACAAATAGAAATTAGGTCAAAAATAGTAAACTTCAATATAAAATTCTCTAAAATTTTCAGAAAGTCAAAAATATGCAAAATAATATTTATGAATTTTTTCAGAATTAAAAAATGTCAGAAAGTATTTTTTTAAGTAATTAAAAGAAAGCAAATCATTCAAAAAAATATAAAAAATATCAAATATCAAATTAAAAATGTGAAAAACTAGTCATGAGATCAGAAATAATTCAAAGTATTTTTGTGAATTTTTTCATAATTTTTGGATGAAAAATAAAAGAGATATGGATTTTTTAAAATTTAATCAATAAAAATATAAAATCAGAAAGTAAAATAAAACCAAAAAGATGTGTACCATCAGATCATAGTAAAAACGCATTAGTAAGTTGATCCAGTGGACCAGACGCGTTGTGCTTGATATGGACTTTGGTGAGATACACATAGGATCAGAAAAAGTGCAACCAATGAAATTAAAACGTTTGGCACGCTATCATTCGCTGAGACTAGACATGTCATCGTCTTCAACCTCCAGACACCCTGCAATGAGGATTTTGTGAGATCCTTCAAATGGAAAAATTAGGATCCCATCCTAGTATCATTGAACTCGTCTCTTCAAGACGATTCTAACACCACCATCGCGCCAAATTTATATAAGGTATGGAGGGAGATATGAATCAAAAACCCAGAAAATAGCAAGCACCTTCAATATGAGATTTCTCTCTCAATTCTTAATGGATTTAAAAATTGTAAGCAAAATTGGAATCAAGATAAGGAGTATAATAGATTAGTGCTTGATTTAGATCCAAATGGTGGAGAATTCTACCTTTTCGAAGTTCAAGGAAGAAGCTCTGAAACTGGACTTTTGTAGCTTGAATTATGGCTCGTTTTGATTGGTTTAAGTGCTGGAGAGTTTATATGATGCTTAAGGATGATGAATGCGCAAAGAATTTCGGAAAAGGGAGCTTAAATCTCAGAAACTGAATTCAAAACAAGTGGGTTCATGTGAAGTTTTGGCAGGGTGTTTTTGGCTCTTAAAGCTTGAAGAAATGAATTGGGGATGACCCTCTATTTATAGGGAAGTGAATGGGAATGAAAATTGGAAGAAACAAGGAAGTTTGGAGGGAAATTGAGTGAAGGTCGGGCACGAGTGAAGTGTGACTTCATTTCCATCAAAACTCAACCAAATCTTGCGTTTTGGGGTGCTAATCACTTTTGGCAAGTTTGCTAATCAAGTTTAAATCAAAAACACGCATAAATCTTGTGTTTAGAAGTCACATTATGGATTTCAAAATTCTGACTTTGTGGAAAATTAAGTTTCAAGTTACCAAATTCAAATCCATGGCATTTCCAACTCAAGGGGTCTTAGGGCATGATTCTTGATGCTTTAGAAAGATGAGGTTACAAGCTTTGAAATGGAAAAAAATGGAGTTAAATGGATGCTTGAGCTGAAAGTTACATTGAGTCAAAGTTGAAGAAAAAGGGTTGACTTTCCATACTTAGAAATATTTCAAATTCTTCTTCAAAAATGACCTATAATCTTTTGCATCCAAACATGGCCTTCCACTTGTAATTTTATCTTGACCAAAAAAGATAGAATGGAGTAGATCTCTTGAATGACATTTTGAAACTTGAACCACTCAAAATATCCAAAAATTGAGCAAGTTATGACTTGTTGAAGTTGGCCAAAAATCATGAAATGACCTATAATCTTTTGCATCTTTAAGGCAACTTCCATCCATTTTCTCACTTTGCACATAAAAGAAGGAATAAAGTTCACATCTTCAAGATAATTATGGAAAAAGAATGGACTCAATGTGATAAAAATTGACCAAGTTATGACCATTTGAAGTCACACAAGGAGAATTGTGGATTCATCTGGAAGACTTGTAATCTTTCTTCTTCACCAAGTTTCTTTCACATGAAAACTCTTTGGAACTTTTGAAGTGATTTGTTGATAACCCTTTGAAGAGAAGGATGCCTTTGGAATCATTCAAAAATACCAAAAGGTGAGAAAGATATACTCCTTTGAAGTTCAAAACCCTAGCTTCTAGATCAAGAGAATGCCTTGGAGAACTTTGACAAGTTTGAACAAACTTCTTGTACCAATATTCTTGCTTTGTGAATAGAATTTGTTGAGGATGATAATGAAGATTCATAGCTACTAAAACCACTTCCATATCTTGAATTTTGAGTGAAATATTCTCTTGTGACCAATAGGAACAAGGCCTTGTCCAAACATGACAACTTCCTCAATCAACCCCTTGTACTTTTGAGTCAAATATAATAACCCTGAAATGTGATGAACCAAAGCAACCTTGCCATTCCAATTCTCACAAAACCAATCCATTGGTGAGGTTTTAACTTCTCAATCTATATTGACTAGGGCATGGAAATAAACTCATAAACTCATGTAGTAACTTGTTAAATCTCATTGCCCTTACCTACATGGATAACAAGAAAGACAAGCCAACATTGTATTTTACTAGTTAAATGAAGAAATTAAAACAAAATTAATGATCACAAAAGGAACATAAGTCAAGGTGCTTGGTAATCCCTCAAAAGGAGCAAAACTCAAAGTAGGGAGGGGAACCAAGAATCCTAGTGTGATCTTGTTGTGAGTGAATCAACATGGTATAATAAAGGGATCTTAGGGGCAAAAATTGGGATGCAACAGCTGCCATTATTTAAGTTTCTTCTATCCGGAGATAAGAAGGTTAAAAATCTTTGTGTCGACGCGATCGAAGTTACTTAAATATAAAACAAACCCTATTTTTGGCCCTAAGATACCACACAAATGCTTATGATCATGAATGCATATGAACAGGACCAAAGAGACGCAAAGATAACACCGAGGATGTAACAATATTAAAGAAACAAAGGAGAAGCCCCCACCAGGAAAATAAATCAGTGGTGTACCCAGAGAACTGAATCAGAGAGGATGGTAGGATGGTCAAAGGACACACCAACTTCTACTGAAGGTGAAGCTACCGACGTTTACTGAAGGCAGAGAGAAAGATAACAAACATCGACGTTTACTGTCGATGATCTACCAACTTTCACTGAAGTTAGAAAGAGAACATATCATAGCATCGTCGTTCACTGACGATGAACTACCAACATTCACTGAAGATAACAAAAAGATAACAAACATCGACGTTCACTGCCGATGTCCTACCAACTTTTACTTAAGGTAGAAAGAGAATATCACAGCACCGCTGTTCACTGATGATGAACTATCAACGTTCACTGAAGATAGCAAAAAGATAACGAACATCGACGTTCACTGCCGATGGTCTACCAACTTTTACTGAAGGTAGAAAGAGAATATGAAATATCACCGCCGTTCACTAACGATGAGCTACCAACGTTCACTTAGGGTAGCAAAAAGATATCAAACACCGATGTTCACTTCCGATGGTCTACCAACTTTCACTGAAGGTAGAAAGAGAATATATCATATCACTGTCGTTCATTGACGATGAACTATCAACATTCACTAAAGCTAGCAAAAAGATGACAAACACCGACGTTCACTGCCGATGGCCTACCAACTTTCACTAAAGGTAGAAAGAGAAAATGAAATATCATCGTCGTTCACTAACGATGAGATACCAACGTTCACTGAGGGTAGCAAGAAGATAACAAGTTTCCCCATGATTCTGGTGTTTTTCCTAGAACGGGTCTCAACTTATTCTTTAACTAAGGCACTCCGCCTGGAAAGCATAATACATAAGCTATCTCAAATAAAGAGACTTGTTATTTGTGGTCACGGAGGATTGTAAAAGGAAATGACTTTTTTTGGGGCAAGAGGTATGACTTCTTGGGGAGATGCCATAATGTTCTTGCTAAGGGGATAAAGTCTTCTTGTGCAAAATAAATGCACCAATCAAAATCTGGAGTTTTCAGAAATCCAAAGTAAATAACATTGTCGTGGAACCACAGATTCAAACCATAAATAAACTGGAATGAAACAATCAACCAGAATACATCCTTTAAGAAATAAACTCAAGAGGGAAAACCAAATCCAACTCGGTGGAGACATTGAAAGAATATACGCTTTCTACTTAGGACCAACACTCTGTTGAAGAGACGACAACGTAAATTTGCAAAACAGGGTAATATGTCAACAAAAATATTAACAAATGTCAATGAACAATGACTTTACAATTTTAGCTATGCATGATGTATGCATGAATGTATGAGTGTTATCGTGCGTATGCTGACACAACAAATATACAACACTGGGAACAACCAGGTAAAACTGCCTCAGACACTAACAACACTCGGCTAAACTTCGTCCAGGATGATCATTCCACGAAAGTTAAAGGCCAGCTGCGGAAACCAAACCTACTTCCTGCTTTTAACTTTACTGAGGAGAAACATAATCCGGAGGTAGCCAAATCAAACAGATACCGGGGTAGAACATCCTTCTTCAGGCTTCACCGGGGAAACCAGTGTTTTTTCAAAAGTAACATGCCTACTGGAGATTGTCAGGCCAGTCTCAAATAAAGCAGACTGACACCGAAACATCCAAACATCATTGGGGAATTCAAGCTTACTTCACTGGAGAAAAATGTGGATTGAAACTTCACATCATGAAAACTCAGAAAAGAGGAGAAATGAATCCAAACTTGATCGAGGATACCGGAACCATAAACCCAATACGGCGAAAACAAACTGAGTAGACCTTCCCGGGGGAACAAAACTTCTCAAAACAACTGGAGTTTGTCCATTCCTGGGATCACCATTTTTGTTGTCATTGTTTCATCATAAATCTCAAAGTAAAAGTAAATTGTAAACATCTTTTTTTTGAAAAATCAATTTTGTTTTTTAATCTCTTTGCTTTGAAAGTTATTATCAGTAATAAATGGAGTCTTTGCAAGCTAAATAAAATAAGAAACACAAAGAATTGGGTAAAAGCTCAAACTTCATTAATAGAATAGTAGTCTGCGAATGGCGAGACTCCATAGATGATTTACAAAGTTTGGGAAATGGTAATACATAATGAAAAAGATACATTGAGATACAATGACCATTATCCCCCCTAACAACTTTTGAAATCCTGAGCAGCAGCTTTTGTTGAAGTATGGTGAGGATCCGAGAAGATTGTTGCTTCAACGATCAAGTCTCGTATGACGTAGTTACTTGCCAAGAAAATCCCTAACTTTTGCCTAAGCTGCCCTTGCGAGTTTTCAACTTAGCGGGAAATTTATTCTGTTTATGTCTCTAATTTTTGCCTAGACCGCCCTTTCGGGTTTTCGGCCTACCGAGACGCTCCTTTTTTGCCTAAGTTGCCCTTTCGGGTTTTCAACTTAGCGAGCTATTCTTTTATTTCCTTAGGCGAAGTTATTCTTAACTGCGTCAGCATTCATGGGACGTGGGAACTCTTCGCCACCCATAGTTTCAAGAATTAATGCACCACCAGAGAAGGCTTTCTTGACAACGGGCCTTCAAAATTGGGAGTCCACTTGCCCCTGGAATCAGTGTTGAAAGACATGATCTTCTTGAGCACGAGGTCGCCTTCTCTGAATTCACGAGGTTTGACCTTTTTATCAAAATCTTTCTTCATTCTTTTTTGATATAACTGGCCATGACACAAGGCTGTCATCCTCTTCTCCTCAATCAAATTCAATTGGTCAAACCTATTCTGAACCCATTCAGCCTCTGTCAGCTTGGTTTCCATTATCACACGCAACGAGGGAATCTCTACCTCGACTAGGAGTACAACTTCCATTCCATACAATAAGGAGAACGGGGTTTCCCCTGTTGAAGTGTGGACAGATGTTCGATATCCATGCAAAGAAAAAGGGAGCATTTCATGCCAATCCTTATAAGTAATTACCATCTTCTGGATAATTCTCTTGATATTATTATTAGCAGCTTCAACATTCCCATTCATCTTTGGCCGATATGGAGATGAATTGTGATGGACAATCTTAAATTCTTCACACAGTTTTGTCATTATCTTGTTGTTTAAATCTGAGCCATTGTCAGTGATGATTCTGCTCGGCACACCATACTGGCATATAAGATTATTCTTAATGAAGCGCACAACCACCTGCTTAGTAACATTGGCGTATGAAGCAGCCTCCACCCACTTGGTGAAGAAATCAATTGCTACCAAGATAAAACGGTGCCCATTCGAAGCTTTGGGTTTTATCATCCCAATCATGTCAATACCCCACATAGAGAAAGGCCATGGGGAGGAAAACAAATCTTCGTCTAAAGAGAAATACTCATCCATTGAGGCATACTCTTCCTCTGACTCTTCTTCCATTAAACAAACCTCAACCATACCAACCCCATGATAATCATCCCTCTGACATGTGATATTGATAGTTCCATTGTCTAACAGCAACTAAACACCCTTCTTCACAATTGAACATCCTCGGGGATCTCGACAGCAAACTAGGCAAGATCCATATTGGTGTTCCACCTGACCAGCCGTATGGCAGAAGGTAGCATGAAACTGCACGAGATCCTCATTCATATACTCTACATCAAAATTCTGAATTCACCAGGACATCCAGAAACCATGTTCACTTCCTCTTCATACTCTGCCCTAGGCCTGATTATATAGATTAAGCCCTCATCCATCATCTCCTGTAAATCAACCTTTATCTTATCGCAACCCTGTATATTTGTACTGAAAGTAGCACAACCGATATGGTCATGTGTATAGTAGCTAAATTCACAGAGGTCTGCATGCATTTTCACCAAATCTCCTCTAACCAGATTAATGTCAAAAATCTGAAAGTCGCCTGGACAACCGGCCACCATATTTATAGCATTTACTCCCCATGCTTGGGTAGAGGATTATCTTTCACATTAGGTCCCATGTCTCTGAAGATAGAACACCAGACTTTACCAATTTTTGCACATCATTCTTCAAAGGATAACAATTCTCAACATTATGCCCTGGTGCTCCCTGATGAAAAGCACATGTTTGGTCTACCTTGTAATACCAAGGTGTGATCGGTGGAAATAGAACTGACTGTTTTGAAGCTGGTTCGCGAAATGTCGCGGTAAGCAAGAGTTTCCACCGTCTTTTATGTTCTCCAACAAGGAAAGGACAAAAGCACAGTAAAATTCCTTTTCGAGATTTTTCTCGGTTCGGGAGGTAGATTATAGAAAGGGAAGGTGTTAGCACCCTTTCTATCCATGGTTATCCATGGGCTCTTAGGTACTTGCTCACTATGTTTTCAAAATTTGTTTGCTTTTCAAGTGTGTGTGGGTTTTGAAAAAAGTTTGGTTTGAAAACTTCTAGGTAACTCTTGTATCAGTCCTCAAGAGTGTATGAAGTGTTTGTTTGAAAACTTTTTGAAAGTGTAGGTGCGAAAAGTTGTTTTTTTTTGTTTTTTTGAAAGAGCAAGTACCCAGGAGAAATCTACCTACTCTAAGGAATTAAGTTGTGTAAGAGTCCTTTAGACAGTACTATCCCACTATTGAGAAGTAGGTAGCACCGTCGTTGGAGTTATTCGGGTCAATTCGATTATAAGGGACATGTGTGGTCACCAAAGCAATAGTAGGACGCTTTAGCGGTAACCCTAGTGTCCTAGATCCTTTTTATCCGAGGCAACCGTTTTGAGGCAACTGGATCTTTAGACAGGAGGGCGACCTCTAAAACACCCTATACTTGATGACCACGTCGAGGCAACCAAGTGAGGCGTACCCTAGGAGTGGCATGTGCACGTGTGTCAAATTCGGTTAAGATTATCTTGTACATGTTATTTGTGAGCTACGAGTTGATTTTATTTTTCAGACAAGTCTTGCATGCATAATTAACAGTTAATAATTTGTGCGGAAAGTAAATCTACGCTATTACAAGGCGCGGGTCTATACATCGCCAAAAACAAAACTCGTTTGGAAAATAAATGCGAGAAAAGTAAAGAAAGCGGTAAAAGACCTAATTAACTATTACATCCTCGGAAACAGTTACATCAATATAATCAAAAGGAATTAAAGCGCGAAAGAAATTAAATCGGGAACGTATTAGGGTTTTGACCCTTTTTGAGAAAAGAAAGTAATTTGTCCTTTTTTGCAATTAATTGAATATTAAACCTAAACCTAACTAATTAAATAATTAAAAGAAAAAGTATTTTTTGTGTTTTTATATTTTAATGAAATAAAAATAAAAAAGTTAGTAAAACCCTAAGTCTAATCTATTTTATTTATTGTGAAAGAAAATTGAAATTAAACCTAATTAAAACAACTAAATTAATTAGTTAGAATTTATTTACGAAAATAATAATTAAGGTGAAATTGATAATAATAATAATTAATAAAATATTTACATTTTTTAATGGTCTGAATTTATTATGAAAAATAATTTGCGAGATAATTAAATAATAATAATAATAGTTATTAAAAGAGATTAAAAGAAAATAAGAAAAGAAAATGCTAAACCAGGGAGGTGAAGGCCAAATTCTGGAGGTTTTGTTTGCAATTTCAGGCCCATTTGTTGGCCAGCCCATTGACTTTTCCTGATTGTCTGCATGTTGCTTTGACTGGGAGTATCATGCTCTTCATCTCCTGGCCATTAGATTGGTGTTAGTGGCCACTTGGCGCGCTTGGATGGGAGGTACATGGTGGAATGCTCATGGAGCGCTATGTAACACCCCAGTTTCAATTATTTGATTTATTTAAATTGGGAATTTATTTTATTAGAATTAATAAAATAAAAAGAATTATTTATTTTGGAATATTTGAAGAAAATAAAAGAAATAAGAAAACATCGGATTTTTAAGTTATTGGGCTTGGATGTCGTTAGTAAAGAGTGGGGGTGCAAAAGAAATAAGGATATATTTTGGAACTCAAGTTATTTTCTCATTATTCACGATAACACAGAATTTGGGAAATTTGGGAAGCTGAGCTCTGAATGTGCGAAGAACGAAGAACATCGCTCAAAGAACTCAAGCTGCAATTTGATAAGGTAAGGGGGGCTACTACTCAATTTATATTTGCTTATGGGTTTAGATGCAATTGGTTGGGTAATCGTAGGATAACCCCATTTTCTCTGATGTTCTTAGTGATTGATAACCTTAGGGTTGAACCTTGTTAGAAAAGGTTTAGGTTCCCAAATTTTATAAATCAATTAGGGATTTTAGGTTCATATGGTGGATTTGGAGTATAACTGTATGATCGTGAGTTTACCTTAGGTGTTCTAGGGATAACCTTGATGTTGTTAGAATTTCCCTAAAGGACGGGTAATATGTAACTTAAGGTCAATTTTATAAAACTTGTTGTTGATGAAAGAATGGTTGATAAAATAGGATGTTTTGAGACAAAAAATTCTGAGTTGTGTATGATTTGAAAAATAAGACCTTAAGTGAAATAATGTTGTCCTTAAGATTGGAAATTGACTAACGTAGAAGGGAATTGTGTTCCAATTGATGTGTTGCTTTGAGTTATGCATAATTGATGTTGTTATGTACCGAAATGTGCGTTTTGGCTGGTATTTTTCGTATTTGGCTGCTGTTCTGAGCTGCTGCAGGTACAGGAAAAATTTGGTACGCGCTCATCAACACGGGCCGTGTTGATTCACACGGGCACCCGTGTTGATCTGCTGTATTGACAAAAAAATGTGTTTCCAGACACATTTCAACACGGGCCGTGTTGATTCACACGGGCACCCGTGTTGATCCACTGTATTGGCAAAATAACGTGTTTCTGGACACATTTCCACACGGGCAGTGTTGATTCACACGGGTACCCGTGTTAAACCTCCTGTGTTGGTTTCTGAATTTTGTTTTCTGTGCATGCTGTTATGTACGGGATTGATCCTGTTTTGATGTGCAGTGTTTGATATGTTTTGAATATGCTGTTTATTGATTTCCTAGTGTTGATTGATGCTTGCATCGAATAACGTTTGTATGTTATGATACCAACACTACGTAGATTTTATTGTCATGCTTTTAGATAATGTTATCAAGCATGAATTATGATATAACTTGATATGATTGGTTGATGTTTAATAGTATGCTGAGTGATTACATGCTATTCATATCGTGTTGTATTTGATATTGTTGATGTTACATTATATGGTTTATTGATGTTAATAGTATGCTGAGTGTTACATACTTTACATATCATGTTGCATTTGTTAATTCCCATTGTGTGGAATTAACATGGTGGCCAATATACGTGTCCGCGATTTAATGGAACGTTGAGGTGGTAGCCGTGTCCGCGATATAATGGAACGGTGAGTTATCCGTGACCCGAGATTTAATGGGGCGGTAAAATGGTACCACATGCATGGGTGTGTTGCATTATATTGAATATAACATGAATGGATGATTTTCCAATGTTGTATTTAATTGATTGTATGCATGTATTGTTGCTGAATTGTTAATGACGTTTGATGTTAATTATAAGTATGAACCGTAATATATTATGAATATATGAATTGTAAAGGTTTTCGTAAACTATGAAACATGCTAACTGTTTGGGTGATGCTTATGGTTTCTGAATTGATTGTTATGAACGTATAATCAAATGTATAGTTGAGATGCTCACCCTTACTGTTGAATATTTCAGATTGAGGAGCTTCGTTCAGGTGCTTGGCGAAGGCTTGTTGTTTCTAGTTTATTTCCGTTTAAGTATTGTCCGGGTCATGCTCTGATAGTTGTAACTCCGGGAACGTTTGTTTGTCGAGCTGCTTTAGTCAGACTCGTTATTCCTTATGTTTGTTATAATATGATGTTGATATATTCCAGGTGTTAATCCCTGATGATTTTGAAAATATTATAACATTGGTTTTGTTAATTAAATTATTCCGCTATGTAAAAATGTATGAGTTGCTTCTATGTTATGCATGACAGGAACTTGTTTTTGTAAAAAGAGAATTGTGACATCCTCGTTAATACATGTACTCTGAAAGTATGATTTTAATTAAATCGCGAAATTTTATGTGGGGTTTTAGAGGGTGTTATAATAGTGGTATCAGAGCATAGTCGGTCGTTGCGACCAGAGTCTTGAGTCAGTCATTCCTTTTGTATGCGACTAGTGTAAGGCAACACTGTCGATATTGTATTCTGATGTGGAGTATGTTTTAATTCTCAGGAATATGGCTGGAAGAGGTAACGGACGAAATGATGCTGCACTCGCTGAGGCTTTGGGGATGTTAGCTGGTGTACTGGCTGGAAATCCAAATGGAGGCGTGATTGGTGCTGATAGGCAATTGGGGAACTTCCAAAGGAACAATCCTCCATTGTTCAAAGGTACACATGACCCTGAAGGTGCTCAGAAGTGGCTGAAGGAAATCGAAAGGATTTTCCGTGTGATTGATTGTGCTGAAGATCTGAAAGTCAGATATGGTACGCATATGTTGGCAGAAGAGGTCGATGACTGGTGGGTTGCAACAAGGACTGAAATGGTTCAGGATGGAGAGGCACTGACTTGGGCTAACTTCAGAAGGGCTTTTCTGAGGAGGTACTTTCCTGAAGATGTTCGGGGAAGAAAGGAAATTGAATTTTTGGAACTTAAGCAGGGCAATCTGACCGTTAGTGAGTATGCTACTAAGTTCACTGAGTTGGCAAAGTATTATGCGCACTACAACAATGATGAGGCTGGAGAATTCTCTAAATGTATCAAATTTGAGAATGGTCTCCGAGATGAGATTAAGCAGGGAATCAGGTACCAGCGTATTCGTAGATTTTCTGATCTGGTGGATTGTAGCAGGATCTTGGAAGAAGATATTACCAAGACTAGGTCGTCTCACTCTCGTGGGGCTGTTGATAAGAGAGGAAAGCAACATATGGACCGTGGCAAGCCATATGGTAGAGGTAACCAGAAATCAGGTGGATGGAAAAGGCCTAGTGGGGGAGATTCTAAGGCTCCTATCAGATGCTACAGGTGTGGTGAGTTTGGTCATCATATTCGAGATTGCAAGAGTGATGAGAAGAAGTGCTATAAATGTGGAAAGACTGGTCATTTGTCTATTGATTGCAAAGGGAAGTCTGTTACTTGTTACAATTATGGCGAAGAAGGTCACATTCATCCGCAGTGTCCTAAGCCTAAGAAGGATCAGTCGGGTGGAAAAGTGTTCGCTTTGTCTGGATCTGAGACTACTCCAGAGGATCGGTTGATTAAAGGTACGTGTTTTATTCATGGCACACCTTTAGTTACAATTATTGATACTGGTGCAACAAATTCTTTCATTTCTTTGGATTCTGCTGAGAGGTTGAAACTGGACATATCTGATATGCGAGGTAGCATGGTTGTTGATACTCCTGCATCGGGTTCAGTGACAACTTCACTTGTATGTAGGAATTGTCCTATTGAGATTTTTGGTAGAGGTTTCGGTATGGATTTAGTGTGCCTACCGCTTGAACAAATTGATATTATCCTTGGGATGAACTGGTTGGAATTCAACCGGGTTCATCTGAACTGTTTTGCTAAGACGGTGATTTTCCCAGAGGCAGTTGGTGTAGAGAATTTGACTATGACTGCTAGGCAGGTACAAGAAGCAATGGAAGACGGTGCTAATGTGTTTATGTTACTTGCTTCGTTAGATGCAACAGGAAAGGTCAGGAGTGATGAATTGCCAGTGGTGTGTGATTTTCCAGAAGTCTTTCCTGATGATGTTGGTGAGTTACCTCCTGAGAGAGAAGTGGAATTTTCTATAGATTTGATTCCTGGTACGAGACCGGTGTCGATGGCGCCATATCGTATGTCTGCATCTGAGTTGGCTGAATTGAAGAGTCAGTTGGAAGATTTACTGGAGAAGAAGTTTATTCGTCCAAGTGTTTCGCCTTGGGGTGCTCCGGTATTGTTGGTCAAGAAGAAAGAAGGTTCTATGAGGCTGTGTGTTGATTACAGGCAATTGAACAAGGTAACCATTAAGAATCGGTATCCATTACCGAGGATTGATGATTTAATGGATCAACTAATTGGAGCCAGTGTATTCAGTAAGATTGACTTGAGATCTGGATATCATCAGATTCGTGTGAAAGCGGAAGATATTCAAAAGACTGCTTTTCGAACGAGGTATGGGCATTATGAATATTCTGTTATGCCGTTCGGAGTTACTAATGCACCTGGTGTTTTCATGGAATATATGAACAGGATTTTTCATCCGTATCTGGATAAGTTTGTTGTGGTTTTTATTGATGACATTCTGATTTATTCCAAGAATGACGAAGAGCATGCGGAACATCTCAGAATTGTGTTAGAGTTGTTGAAAGATAAGAAGTTGTATGCAAAGTTGCCCAAATGTGAGTTCTGGTTGAATGAAGTTAGTTTTCTTGGACATGTGATTTCTAAGGATGGTATTGCAGTGGATCCTACAAAAGTAGAAGCAGTATCTCAGTGGGAAGCGCCGAAGACTGTTTTTGAAATTAGAAGTTTTCTTGGTCTTGCAGGTTATTACAAAAAGTTTATCGAAGGATTCTCAAAGTTAGCATTGTCGTTGACGAAGTTGACTCGTAAAGGACAAGCGTTTATTTGGGATTCTGATTGTGAGAAAGGTTTCCAATAATTGAAGCGGAGATTGACTAGTGCTCCTATTCTGATTTTGCCGAATCGGGTGGAATCTTTTGTGGTTTATTGCGATGCATCTCTGATGGGATTAGGTGGTGTTCTAATGCAGAATCAACAGGTAGTTGCGTATGCTTCGAGACAGTTGAAGGTTCATGAAAGGAACTATCCTACTCATGACTTAGAGTTAGCAGCAGTTGTGTTTGTCTTGAAATTGTGGAGACATTATCTGTATGGTTCGAGATTTGAAGTGTATAGTGATCATAAGAGTTTGAAGTATCTTTTCGATCAGAAAGAGCTCAATATGAGGCAAAGAAGGTGGTGAGTTTAGAATTGATGAAAATGATGTTATGAGATTTGGCGATAGAGTTTGTGTTCCTGATGTTGCGGAAATCAAGAAGAGTATATTAGAGGAAGGACATCGCAGTGGGATGAGTATTCATCCGGGTGCCACGAAAATGTATCATGATTTGAAGAAATTGTTTTGGTGGCCGGGAATGAAAAAGGAAATAGCTGAATTTGTGCATGCATGTTTAATCTGTCAGAAATTGAAGATTGAGCATCAGAAGCCGTCTGGATTTATGCAACCGATGTTTATTCCAGAATGGAAGTGGGATAGT
The DNA here is from genome assembly GCA_948472305.1 of Vicia faba. Lineage (NCBI taxonomy): Eukaryota > Viridiplantae > Streptophyta > Magnoliopsida > Fabales > Fabaceae > Vicia > Vicia faba. The sequence continues at coordinate 1,095,242,292 of OX451739.1, forward strand.
ATTTCTATGGATTTTGTATCCGGGTTGCCGAGGACTCCTAAGAATTGTGAAGCGATATGGGTTATGGTGGATAGATTGACTAAGTCTGCTCATTTTATACCGGTGCGAATGGATTACTCAATGGAGAGATTGGCACAGTTGTATATTGAGAAAATAGTGAGTTTGCATGGAGTTCCTTCTAGTATTGTGTCAGATAGAGATCCGAGGTTCACTTCGAAATTTTGGGAAGGATTGCAGAAGGCTTTAGGTACTAAATTGAGGTTGAGTTCAGCTTACCATCCTCAGTCTGATGGACAGACGGAGAGGACGATTCAATCGTTAGAAGATTTATTGCGTGCTTGTGTTTTAGAGAAGGGTGGAGCTTGGGATAGCTATTTGCCATTGATTGAATTTACCTATAACAATAGTTACCATTCGAGTATTGGTATGGCTCCGTTTGAGGCATTGTATGGTAGACAGTGTAGAACGCCTTTGTGTTGGTATGAATCTGGAGAGAGTTCAATAATTGGGCCAGAGATTGTTCAGCAGACTACTGAAAAGATAAAATTGATTCAAGAGAAGATGAGAGCTTCTCAGAGTCGTCAGAAAAGTTATCATGATAAGAGGAGGAAGAATCTAGAATTCAGCTCTGGAGATCATGTGTTTATGAGAGTTACTCCGATGACGGGTATTGGTCGAGCATTGAAATCTAAGAAGTTGACTCCGTGTTTTATTGGTCCGTTTCAGATTACGGAAAGAATTGGAGAAGTTGCTTATCGTATTGCTTTACCTCTGAGACTTGCGAATTTGCACGATGTTTTTCATGTTTCTCAGTTGAGGAGATACATTCCAGACCCATCTCATGTAATCCAAATAGATGATGTACAGGTGAGAGATAACCTGACAGTAGAAACATTGCCTATGAGGATAGAAGATCGGGAAGTGAAACAGTTAAGAGGTAAAGAGATAGCATTAGTGAAGGTTGCTTGGGGAGGTCCAGCAGATGGAAATATCACTTGGGAACTAGAGAGCCAGATGAAAGAGGCTTATCCGGATCTGTTCGTCTAAGGTATGTTTTCGAGGACGAAAACTCTTTTAGTGGGGGAGAGTTGTAACACCCCAGTTTCAATTATTTGATTTATTTAAATTGGGAATTTATTTTATTAGAATTAATAAAATAAAAAGAATTATTTATTTTGGAATATTTGAAGAAAATAAAAGAAATAAGAAAACATTGGGTTTTTAAGTTATTGGGCTTGGATGTCGTTAGTAAAGAGTGGGGGTGCAAAAGAAATAAGGATATATTTTGGAACTCAAGTTATTTTCTCATTATTCACGATAACACAGAATTTGGGAAATTTGGGAAGTTGAGCTCTGAAGGTGCGAAGAACGAAGAACATCGCTCAAAGAACTCAAGCTGCAATTTGATAAGGTAAGGGGGGCTACTACTCAATTTATATTTGCTTATGGGTTTAGATGCAATTGGTTGGGTAATCGTAGGATAACCCCATTTTCTCTGATGTTCTTAGTGATTGATAACCTTAGGGTTGAACCTTGTTAGAAAAGGTTTAGGTTCCCAAATTTTATAAATCAATTAGGGATTTTAGGTTCCTATGGTGGATTTGGAGTATAACTGTATGATCGTGAGTTTACCTTAGGTGTTCTAGGGATAACCTTGATGTTGTTAGAATTTCCCTAAAGGACGGGTAATATGTAACTTAAGGTCAATTTTATAAAACTTGTTGTTGATGAAAGAATGGTTGATAAAATAGGATGTTTTGAGACAAAAAATTCTGAGTTGTGTATGATTTGAAAAATAAGACCTTAAGTGAAATAATGCTGTCCTTAAGATTGGAAATTGACTAACGTAGAAGGGAATTGTGTTCCAATTGATGTGTTGCTTTGATTTATGCATAATTGATGTTGTTATGTACCGAAATGTGCGTTTTGGCTGGTATTTTTCATATTTTGCTGTTGTTCTGAGCTGCTGCAGGTACAGGAAAAATTTGGTACGCGCTCATCAACACGGGCCGTGTTGATTCACACGGGCACCCGTGTTGGTCTGATGTATTGACAAAAAAATGTGTTTCCAGACACATTTCAACACGGGCCGTGTTGATTCACACGGGCACCCGTGTTGATCCACTGTATTGGCAAAATAACGTGTTTCTGGACACATTTCCACACGGGCAGTGTTGATTCACACGGGTACCCGTGTTAAACCTCCTGTGTTGGTTTCTGAATTTTGTTTTCTGTGCATGCTATTATGTACGGGATTGATCCTATTTTGATGTGCAGTGTTTGATATGTTTTGAATATGCTGTTTATTGATTTCCTAGTGTTGATTGATGCTTGCATCGAATAACGTTTGTATGTTATGATACCAACACTACGTAGATTTTATTGTCATGCTTTTAGATAATGTTATCAAGCATGAATTATGATATAACTTGATATGATTGGTTGATGTTTAATAGTATGTTGAGTGATTACATGCTATTCATATCGTGTTGTATTTGATATTGTTGATGTTACATGATATGGTTTATTGATGTTAATAGTATGCTGAGTGTTACATACTTTACATATCATGTTGCATTTGTTAATTCCCATTGTGTGGAATTAACATGGTGGCCAATATACGTGTCCGTGATTTAATGGAACGTTGAGGTGGTAGCCGTGTCCGCGATATAATGGAACGGTGAGTTATCCGTGACCCGAGATTTAATGGGGCGGTAAAATGGTACCACATGCATGGGTGTGTTGCATTATATTGAATATAACATGAATGGATGATTTTCCAATGTTGTATTTAATTGATTGTATGCATGTATTGTTGCTGAATTGTTAATGACGTTTGATGTTAATTATAAGTATGAACCGTAATATATTATGAATATATGAATTGTAAAGGTTTTCGTAAACTATGAAACATGCTAACTGTTTGGGTGATGCTTATGGTTTCTGAATTGATTGTTATGAACGTATAATCAAATGTATAGTTGAGATGCTCACCCTTACTGTTGAATATTTCAGATTGAGGAGCTTCGTTCAGGTGCTTGGCGAAGGCTTGTTGTTTCTAGTTTATTTCCGTTTAAGTATTGTCCGGGTCATGCTCTGATAGTTGTAACTCCGGGAACGTTTGTTTGTCGAGCTGCTTTAGTCAGACTCGTTATTCCTTATGTTTGTTATAATATGATGTTGATATATTCCAGGTGTTAATCCCTGATGATTTTGAAAATATTATAACATTGGTTTTGTTAATTAAATTATTCCGCTGTGTAAACATGTATGAGTTGCTTCTATGTTATGCATGACAGGAACTTGTTTTTGTAAAAAGAGAATTGTGACATCCTCGTTAATACATGTACTCTGAAAGTATGATTTTAATTAAATCGCGAAATTTTATGCGGGGTTTTAGAGGGTGTTATACGCTACATGTGAATATATTAGAAAAAATAGAAACAAGTTTTGGGTGGACCTGGGAATCGAACCCAGGTCCCAGTGGTTACCAGACACATCACCTTCTACTACGCCATTCGCTTGCATCTGATAATATAATAACAATTAATCATGATGTATGAAAACCAACGCATGTGCTGGAAAACAAAACACGCGCGCCACTTTATTTGAATGGCCCAACCATGAGGCAGCACGTCATCATCTTCATCCTTTCGCCTATAAAATAAAAGTGAGATAGCGGGGGTTTTTTTAACCCCCACAAAATAGGATGACAGGAAATAGCGATTAGGCGCACACGAAATATAAATTGTTCGCGAGTATGGCTTTGTGTTCGTCTTGATCAGACGGTTTCAACCATAGGTCTCTTGAGGCCTAATTTTCCCTGTGCTGGAAATCCCCAATTCGAGACCTCAAGAACCCTAAAAATCTTCAATGGTGATTCACGATTCTGTACATGATAAGGCAATTAACCAATACCAAAAGCTTTGTAAAGGTTCAAGCAACATAAAACAATGATTATAACATGTTAATGATGCATAAAATGTGAGTTTCGATTCTAGAAAAGTTAAGCAAACCGTACGACTGTTCTTGGCATTTCCTTGAGTGTTAGCCCTTGACTTTGATTCCAATACGTTTCTGGGAGTGCTAGCAATGTATTAGAATCCTTAAATTGCTTTGAAAGGGCCTGGGAGTGAGAAAACAGTTGAGTTTTCTTGAATTTTTTTCAATATTGCATATGGCCTTCTTGCAGCAATCTCACGTGAATGGCATTAGGGTTTGGTTATGCATATGTAATGGAAGGGAATTAGGTCAAGTCTTGGCCCAAAGATCCATGGAATTCATGTTTTCAATATTTGATTTTCAATCAAATCTTTTTGCATATTTTTGATTGAAAAACCTTGCCAAATTGAGAGATCCTTGTCCCCTTGATGTGTACACGAAATCTCCAGCACATGTAGGTCATATTTGCTTCATGAAAAGATTGCAAAACCCTAGCTTGATATTTTCCTACAATTAAATGAATTAAATGAATTAATAATCAATTAAAAATCCAAATAATTAATAAAAATAAGAAAATAATTCAATTTAATCTCAATGGGTCGTGCATAGGCCTTGGACAAAGTTTCAAGAAGAAATTTGAGGCCCATTAGCAAAAATGATGTGTTTTGAGCAAAGTTGACTTTTGCAAATTCATGAAAATTTCCTAACTTCTCCAATGCATATCTTGCTCAATTTTGATCATATGAACATGTTCTTGGACATTTTGGAAAGGTCTTGAAGTCCTCTAACCAATTCCTTTGGTCCCATGTCATTTGGATTTAACAATCGCAAGTTATGGTCTTTGACTTAAAGTATATTTTTGTTGACTTTTGAAATTGACCTATAATATAGAAATTGATAACTTTTTGTGAGAGCATTTCTTGGACTTGAAATGTGAAGATGAGTTGTAGGAAATGTCATGCCCTTAAAAATGAGCATTGGATGGGATTTTTATGATGAACCATGAAAAAGTTATGCCCTGGTCAAGTTACAGTTGACTTTTCTGCTGTCCAAAAATAGCAACTTTTGCATCTTTGATGATTTTTGAGCCATGCTTGTGGAATCATGATCAATACTTGATCAAATGATGATTATGGCCTCAAAATAAGATGTTGACCAAAAATCTTGACTTTTGACTGTAAAATGACCATTTTACCCCTGTAGTTGATTGTGAAGCAAATGAAGCTTTTGACTGTGCAATTTGACCCTGTGAGTCTTGAGACTTGGCATGTAGATGCTTGACAATGTATATAGGCCTATGAGACTTGATTGAGCCATTGAAAACCTCAAATTCATTGAAGGAACCAAAACCCTAATTTTGGCTGGCTTAGGAGGCATTTGAACTGTGCAATCCTTGAGCAAATCTTGAACCATTTAGAGATTGATCTTGACAAATCTTGAATAATATGGGAGGGAAAATTTTGGGGTACAACAGTTGCCCCTGTTCAATCTTCTTAAACCTGAGGATGTAGATTGGCTTGCGTGCCTTTCGTGATCCGAAGGTGGAAGATGATTGAACACTAGAGTGCCCAGAAATTTGCACTCGCATAGTGTGATATCAGTAATGTGTTGGCGGGAATGGGCTTACAGATGCCATTTGGAGAGATGATGGATAAGAGGATGGGCTTATAGATTCCATCTGGATATGTAATGGATAGTTGTGGAGATGGGCTTAAAGATGCCATCCAGGGGTGTCGATCGCGTAAGAGATTCCTTAGCGAGAACTTGCGTACCTGAGAAAGAAAGATAATTTCCTGGCTTGCTACAGGTATTGATCTTCAGACTCTTCATGCAGATATGCCCTGGCTAGATACAGGTATCGAATCTACAATCAATCGCTCACAGATATGCCCTGGCTAGATACAGGTATCAGATCTGGAATTAGCTGTCTACAGATATGCCCTGGCTGGATACAGGTATCTAATCTCTAAACTCTTCATGCAGATATGCCCTGGCTGGATACAGGTATCGGATCTACAATCGATCACTCACAGATATGCCCTGGCTAGATACAGGTATCGAATATGGAATTAGTCGTCTACAGATATGCCCTGGCTGGATACAGGTATCGAATCTCTAAACTCTTCATGCAGATATGCCCTGGCTGGATACAGGTATCGAATCTACAATCAATCACTCACAGATATGCCCTGGCTAGATACAGGTATCGAATCTGGAATTAGTCGTCTACAGATATGCCCTGGCTGGATACAGGTATCGAATCTCTAAACTCTTCATGCAGATATGCCCTGGCTAGATACAGGTATCGAATCTACAATAAATCACTCACAGATATGCCCTGGCTAGATACAGGTATCGGATCTGGAATTAGTCGTCTACAGATATGCCCTGGCTGGATACAGGTATCGAATCTCTAAACTCTTCATGCAGATATGCCCTGGCTGGATACAGGTATCGAATCTACAATCAACCACTCACAGATATGCCTTGGCTAGATACAGGTATCGAATCTGGAATTAGTCGTCTACAGATATGCCCTGGCTGGATACAGGTATCGAATCTCTAAACTCTTCATGCAGATATGCCCTGGCTGGATACAGGTATCGAATCTACAATCAATCACTCATAGATATGCCCTGGCTAGATACAGGTATCGAATCTGGAATTAGTCGTCTACAGATATGCCCTGGCTGGATACAGGTATCGAATCTCTAAACTCTTCATGCAGATATGCCCTGGCTAGATACAGGTATCGAATCTACAATCAATCACTCACAGATATGCCCTGGCTATATACAGGTATCGAATCTGGAATTAGTCATCTACAGATATGCCCTGGCTGGATACAGGTATCGAATCTCTAAACTCTTCATGCAGATATGCCCTGGCTGGATACAGGTATCGAATCTACAATCAATCGCTCACAGATATGCCTTGGCTAGATACAGGTATCAAATCTGGAACCTCAAAAGTTTATGGTAATATCTTTTGATTGACCTTTTCCTGAAAAGGCAAAACATTAGTTGTATGCAGTGTCATGATGTATGAAATGCATGATGTCATGATGTTCTCAAAAATAAATGAGATCGTGTCGTATGCACTTTATCATATATATAAGCAAGATGTATGAAATGTGAAATGTCTATGAATGTATTTTCGTCTAGGAAAATAAATCCTTGACGAATGTCGGGAACTTGAATCCTGGGATGACGTTGAAGAGTAGAGTTCTTCATTTCCGCTGGGGATGATGACTGCAAGAGCAAACCGGTAGGAGGAGATGACTCCGTCGGGGAATAAACTTGTTGAAGAGATTACTCTGCGGGGAATTCTTCTGTGGGAAGAGATACTTCGCTGAGGTTTTAATGAGAACTCCGCTGGGGATTCCACTAATAAGTTATGTTGAGGAATTTGATGAACTCCGCTGAGGATAGGAAGAATTTCGCCGAGGACGATCTTTCCGTTTAAAATTAGCTAGGGATAACCCAGTTATAGGCTCTGGTGGGGAATAACCTCTGAACATGGTCGGGGAGAGATGCATGTACTCTGCAGGTGATAAGCTTCCAGAATCTACTGGGGATAAGCTTCCAGAATTTACTAGGGATAAGCTTCCGGAATCTGCTGGGGAGGATGATTCAACTCTCCTGGGGAAACTTTTGAACTGTACTGGGGAAGTGGCTCCACTGGGGTGTCTGGTATTCCGCCGGGGAACAATCTTATATTAAGACTGCCGGGGATGCTTGTAGAGGAATATTTATATACTCCCTTGGGGAATATTGAGATTTTCTGGGGATACCCAACTTCCTTAAGGCTGACAGTAGGCTAACTCTGCTTGGGGAGAGTGTCGCTGACTTGCTAGGGATACTGTGCCTTTTTGGGATTGATGGGAGACCAACTCTTCTCGGGGGAGAGTATTGCTGAATCCTGCCTTACTCTGCGGGGAGTGGAGGTAACTTTGTCATGTTCTTCAGCTGAACTTACCTTGGTACTTCGGCGGACAGAGAAACTAGATCACTTAGACAATTTTTATTGCCCCAGCTTCTGCGGGAGAAGGTACCTGTGAAGGCCTTGATAACTGCCGGTTGACAAATCTTCTTCTGATAGTCAAGTGACGAGATGATGGGACATAGTCGTACGCTTTGATCCCTAACTTTTGCCTGGACCACCCTTTCGGGTTTTCAGTCCACCGGGATACCCATTTTTGCCCAAGCCGCCTTTTCAGGTTTTCGACTTGTCGGGTGTACAGATTTTTTTTATTTTCATCCCTTATTTTTTCCCGAACCCTTTTGGTTCGCCGGGAAGCCCTTATTTTTGCCTAGGCCGGTCGACCTAGCGGGTCTTTGATTGTGCATAGTATTTTTTCGAGTATGTCCCCGTTCTCAGAATGCAGGGAGTTGTCACTGTCGGTAGTGTTGTGTCGCCATACCACCAGGAGATGTCTGATTAGGCAAGATTCGTTGCTGGAATTTGTGTCCAATGCCCCAAGTGACTCGGGTGGAGATTTGCCCCTTGGTTGTTTGGCATCTTTGAGAGATTCTCTGAATCTTGACTTAACTGCCCCAGATGATGGAGAATGATCATGCCGGTCCCTTGGTTGGAAGTGCTTTTGTTCACTAGATATTCGTCGTGCGAATTTCTCTGTTGTTCGAACAAATAGTCATATGCAAACAATGTTATTTAAAAATGCAAATCTTATGTCTGTCTTGAAGTTTTTGAAAATGCAGTTTTTTTTTTCATAAAAACAAGTGAATTTTTTGTAAACTGTGATGTCAACTCGTTATTTTACCGCAAGCCTTAAGGAGTCAGGATACCTTTCGTAACAATATGCTTTCGAACTAACCCATGCCTCAGCTAGGAATTTTAAGGGTTGTAACGTGGCCTGGTTCACGGTTTAAGAAACAAAGGATAAAGGCTCAAATTTTATTTGTACCCACCCGTTCTTCGTGATGTTCTCCGATCCTAAACTCAGCTAATCGTGCGTTAGACCTTGTTTGAGTCTTTGCCCTGATATTCTGGTGATGGTTCGGATACTGATAGTTTATTTTAAATAGGCAGTCATTTCTTTTTTGTCGAGTGTTTGTAGGACCTCTTTCTTTTTTGATTTTGTTATCCCTGTTTTTTGCCTGAACTGTTTCTTTTATGATTACAGTCAGCGGGATGCCCCAGTTTTGTATGTCTCCTTCATAGGTTTTGACTTAATGGGCTTTTATTTTAAGAAATAATGACTGACTGTCCTTATGCTTATAGGGAAGCATCACTGTCTTTTGTTTTGGAAGGGCTCCTTTGATGTCGTTCGTTGTGCAACCGGATTAACTGAGAGAACTACCCTGCCCCAAGTTATGATTAAGGGTTTTAATTTTCGAAAAGAAAAACTCCGACTTCTTTGGCTCAAAGGGGTTGACGAGGGATTATCTTCCTTATAACTCCACTATTTAGGATTTGAAACAAGGCATGTACCTCATCAGCGGGGTTTGTCCAAAAGCATACTGTGAAGATCGTGGTATCGTTTTCGTCATCCTCCCTCAAAAGGCTTAGGAATTTGTTCGAGAGTTGATCATCACAAAAAATGAAATCAATTTTAAACATAGTGAAAATAATTAACTCAAGACAGACACGTGTAATGCATTCATGAAATAAAAGAGTTTAACATGATAATTGTTCGTTTGAATAAGCAGAGTAAAATACAACTTGAACATTCAAATAAAACAAAAGCCTTCAAAATAAAACAAAAGCCCTCAATGATTTGGCATGGGAGCAGTGATTATGTTTGGAGTCTCTGGAGGGTCAAACTGGATCTCTTTGGCATCGATCATGTCTTGGACCTTGTTCTTCAGAGCCCAACATTTGTTTGTGTCATGTCCTGGACTATCAGAATGGTAGGCTAACCTTTCATTGGGATAATAGGTAGGAGAAGACGTGTTTGGGTTCCAGAGAGGAGCCCTTAATGTAATCAGCCCTGCCTTCAACATTTGCTGTAGCGCTTGAGCCAGTGACATATTGATCTTAGTGAATTGCCTCCTGGGCTGGTTTGGCTTGCTCTGATCAACCCACTGTTCTTGGTGAGATCGTTGTTGGACCTGTGAAGTAGTAGCAGCTTGGAGAGGTCTATTCATTGAACCAAACCTTTGACTTCTTGGAGGCTGATTACCGGTTTGGTCCCCAGCCCTGACTACTTGCTTCATACTGTCTTGCTGAAGCTGGTTGATCACAGTTCTCAACTCTTCTTGCTCCCGAGCTAATCCTTGGATAAGGGCCATTTGCCCCAGCATCTGAGTCCTCATTGCATCTACCTCAGCTTGCAGATGTTTCAGTCGTTCATCCTTATCGTCCTCAGGACTGTTTCTGACCAAAGTCCCCATGAGGAGTGTTCTCAACTCTTCCTGCCCCTTGGATAGGCTTAGGAAGATCTCCCTGAACTGAGTCTCTTGAGTATGAAGATCCTGTTTGTCTTGTTGGGAAGCCATTGCTGAAATAAACAGCGACGAAGGTAAGTGACCTGTAAAAAGGGTACCTATAATGCAATGATATGTATGATATATGTATGCAATGTTTTCGAGGATCTCGCGGGGTAAACAGAGAAACTTGTTAGAATTAGAATCCGGTAGCTTGATTGAAGGAACTTCATGTTGTTGAGAGTCCTTCTTCAAGAGTCAAAGCTCACCATATCGAGTGGGTCATAGCCCCTGACTCAAGTTGTCGTGCTTGGATTTCTGGACAACCTTGGTTAGAGGAAAATAAATCCCCTTTTCCCCTTGCTAGACACTTGATTCATCATGACCTACATCACAAGCCCTTGAGATCCTTGAAATGGGTTAGTATTTATACATGATGTATGCAATGGTATGATGGTATGATGTTATGCTATGCGTGGAGTTATGTAAGTAAACCCTGTTATGAGCCCAGATTAAGGACTGTAAACAAAACCTGCAAGAAACTCATGTTGTCAGATAACAAGAATGCGCAAGTAATTCAGATTTGAAGGCACACAAGTCACACAAAAGAGCCCTTAGAGTTTAGGCCAGCATGAAGTTTAGGTACTACCCTCTTGAAGTTGGTGGGCTCAAAACCTGTCCTATCAAAAGTAACCGGGTTCTAAGGAGCTCAATATCATTGGGTTGTTTTCTATGTTCATTGTTTTGATTTAGCCACTGAACTGGTGATTAAAATATTCCAAGAAAACAACCCTCAATGAGTGTAGTATCGAGTATCTACCAACTTCGGACTGCACCAAAGTCGGTCATCTCACTACACCTAAAGAGGCCAGGATGGTCAAGTAAGGTTCCTAAGGTCAGTTGATGCTTCACGACACCACGCGGCGGCCCCGTACTCTCCTTGACTTGACTCAAGGGTTACCGGTACTCACCAAAGTGCCACATCAACGTAGCAACTTCTTCAACCGTGTCGGTATACCTCGCACAGTTCCCTCACAGTTTGTTTTTACTTCTAAAAGGTATCCCCTAGATCCGGGTTAGGATCTCTGAAACTCCAAAACAGGCCCACAATATTAAAGCAAACAAACCAAGCAATTGAAAACATGAGTGGTCTAATCCTAAGGTACACCTCACTTTTATAAAGTCCCCAGCAGAGTCGCCAGTTCTGTGATCGGTGGAAATAGAACTGATTGTTTTGAAGCTATTTCGCGAAATGTCGTGGTAAGCAAGAGTCGCCACCGTCTTTTATGTTCTCTAACATGGAAAGGACAAAAGCACAGCAAAATTCCTTTTCGAGATTTTTCTCGGTTCGGGAGGTAGATTATAGAAAGGGAAGGTGTTAGCACCCTTTCTATCCATGATTATCCATGGGCTCTTAGGTACTTGCTCACTATGTTTTCAAAATTTGTTTGCTTTTCAAGTGTGTGTGGGTTTTGAAAAAAGTTTAGTTTGAAAACTTCTAGGTAACTCTTGTATCAGTCCTCAAGAGTGTATGAAGTGTTTGTTTGAAAACTTTTTGAAAGTGTAGGTGCGAAAAGTTGTTTTTATTGTTTTTTTGAAAGAGCAAGTACCCAGGAGAAATCTACCTACTCTAAGGAATTAAGCTGTGTAAGAGTCCTTTAGACAGTACTATCCCACTATTGAGAAGTAGGTAGCACCGTCGTTGGAGTTATTCGGGTCAATTCGATTATAAGGGACATGTGTGGTCACCAAAGCAATAGTAGGACGCTTTAGCGGTAACCCTAGTGTCCTAGATCCTTTTTATCCGAGGCAACCGTTTCGAGGCAACTAGATCTTTAGACAGGAGGGCGACCTCTAAAACACCCTATACTTGATGACCACGTCAAGGCAACCAAGTGAGGCATACCCTAGGAGTGGCATGTACACGTGTGTCAAATTCGGTTAAGATTATCTTGTACATGTTATTTGTGAGCTACGAGTTGATTTTATTTTTCAGACAAGTCTTGCATGCATAATTAACAGTTAATAATTTGTGTGAAAAGTAAATCTACGCTATTACAAGGCGCGGGTCTATACATCGCCAAAAACAAAACCCGTTTGGAAAATAAATGCGACAAAAGTAAAGAAAGCGGTAAAAGACCTAATTAACTATTACATCCTCGGAAACAGTTACATCAATATAATCAAAAGGAATTAAAGCGTGAAAGAAATTAAATCGGGAATGTCTTAGGGTTTTGACCCTTTTTGAGAAAAGAAAGTAATTTGTCCTTTTTTGCAATTAATTAAATATTAAACCTAAACCTAATTAATTAAATAATTAAAAGAAAAAGTATTTTTTTTGTTTTTATATTTTAATGAAATAAAAATAAAAAAGTTAGTAAAACCCTAAGTCTAATCTATTTTATTTATTGTGAAAGAAAATTGAAATTAAACCTAATTAAAAGAACTAAATTAATTAGTTAGAATTTATTTACGAAAATAATAATTAAGGTGAAATTGATAATAATAATAATAATAATTAATAAAATATTTACATTTTTTAATGGTCTGAATTTATTATGAAAAATAATTTGCGAGATAATTAAATAATAATAGTTATTAAAAGAGATTAAAAGAAAATAAGAAAATAAAATGCTAAACCAGGGAGGTGAAGGCCAAATTCTGGAGGTTTTGTTTGCAATTTCAGGCCCATTTGTTGGCCACCCCATTGACTTTTCCTGATTGTCTGCATGTTGCTTTGACTGGGAGTATCATGCTCTTCATCTCCTGGCCATTAGATTGGTGTTAGTGGCCACTTGGCGCACTTGGATGGGAGGTACATGGTGGAATGCTCATGGAGCGCTACATGTGAATATATTAGAAAAAATAGAAACAAGTTTTGGGTGGACCTGGGAATCGAACCCAGGTCCCAGTGGTTACCAGACACATCACCTTCCACTACGCCATTCGCTTGCATCTGATAATATAATAACAATTAATCATGATGTATGAAAACCAACGCATGTGCTGGAAAACAAAACACGCGCGCCACTTTATTTGAATGGCCCTTCCCTGAGACAGCACGTCATCATCTTCATCCTTTCGCCTGTAAAATAAAAGTGAGATAGCGGGGGTTTTTAACCCCCACAAAATAGGACGACAGAAAATAGCGATTAGGCGCACACGAAATATAAATTGTTCGCGAGTATGGCTTTGTGTTCGTCTTGATCAGACGGTTTCAACCATAGGTCTCTTGAGGCCTAATTTTCCCTGTGCTGGAAATCCCCAATTCGAGACCTCAAGAACCCTAAAAATCTTCAATGGTGATTCACGATTATGTACATGATAAGGCAATTAACCAATACAAAAAGCTTTGTTAAGGTTCAAGCAACGTAAAACAATGATTATAACATGTTAATGATGCATAAAATGTGAGTTTCGATTCTAGAAAAGTTAAGCAAACCGTACGACTGTTCTTGGCGTTTCCTTGAGTGTTAGCCCTTGACTTTGATTCCAATACGTTTCTGGGAGTGCTAGCAATGTATTAGAATCCTTAAATTGCTTTGAAAGGGCCTGGGAGTGAGAAAACAGTTTTGAGTTTTCTTGACTTTTTTTCAATATTGCATATGGCCTTCTTGCAGCAATCTCACGTGAATGGCATTAGGGTTTGGTTATGCATATGTAATGGAAGGGAATTAGGTCAAGTCTTGGCCCAAAGATCCATGGAATTCATGTTTTCAATATTTGATTTTCAATCAAATCTTTTTGCATATTTTTTATTGAAAAACCTTTCCAAATTGAGAGATCCTTGTCCCCTTGATGTGTACACGAAATCTCCAGCACATGTAGGTCATATTTGCTTCATGAAAAGATTGCAAAACCCTATCTTGATATTTTCCTACAATTAAATGAATTAAATGAATTAATAATCAATTAAAAATCCAAATAATTAATAAAAAAAAGAAAATAATTCAATTTAATCTCAATGGGTCGTGCATAGGCCTTGGACAAAGTTTCAAGAAGAAATTTGAGGCCCATTAGCAAAAATGATGTGTTTTGGGCAAAGTTGACTTTTGCAAATTCATGAAAATTTCCCAACTTCTCCAATGCATATCTTGCTCAATTTTGATCATATGAACATGTTCTTGGACATTTTGGAAAGGTCTTGAAGTCCTCTAACCAATGCCTTTGGTCCCATGTCATTTGGATTTACCAATATCAAGTTATGGTCTTTGACTTAAAGTGCATTTTTGTTGACTTTTGAAATTGACCTATAATGTAGAAATTGATAACTTTTTGTGAGAGCATTTCTTGGACTTGAAATGTGAATATGAGTTGTAGGAAATGTCATACCCTTCAAAATGAGCATTGTATGGGATTTTTCTGATGAACCATGAAAAAGTTATGTCCTGGTCAAGTTACAATTGACTTTTCTGCTGTCCAAAAATAGCAACTTTTGCATCTTTGATGATTTTTGAGCCATGCTTGTGGAATCATGATCAAGACTTGATCAAATGATGATTATGGCCTCAAAATAAGATGTTGACCAAAAATCTTGACTTTTGACTGTAAAATGACCATTTTACCCCTACAGTTGATTGTGAAGCAAATGAAGCTTTTGACTGTGCAATTTGACCCTGTGAGTCTTGAGACTTGGCATGTAGATGCTTGACAATTTATATAGTCCTATGAGACTTTATTGAGCCATTGAAAACCTAAAATTCATTGAAGGAACCAAAACCCTAATTTTGACTGGCTTAGGAGGCATTTGAACTGTGCAATCCTTGAGCAAATCTTGAACCATTTAGAGATTGATCTTGACAAATCTTGAAGAATATGGGAGGGAAACTTTTGGGGTACAACACAAGGCAATGGTGATGGTACGGCGGGAGGTGGTCGTGTCTGGACCAACTTTTTCTGAATCAATGCTGGTAGTAGCTCTGTATATCTCATGAGAATAGGGTCATAACTCTCCCTTCTCTGATTATGCCCTTGATTCCCCTGCTGGGACGGACTCTGATAAGCAACGACAGTTGGAGCGGTATTCATAACGGGAGTAACTGAGGCGACTTGCTGATGACGCTAATAATTTCTTCTAGGAGTGTTTGCCATCCTCTCTTGCATAACAGCATTTGCATTTCCCTCTTTCTTCTTGTTAAACCCATACGATGGCTTCTTTACACCTCCAGATCCTTCACTCTTCGTCAAACGGCCTTCTCTTGCAGCCTCTTCAAAGCGGATACCCATTCCTACCATCTCAATTAAGTCACTTGGTGCGCTTGCTACCATCCTTTCATAGTAGAAAGCACCCAGCGTCTTTAAGAAAATATTAGTCATCTCCTTCTCTTCCATGGGAGGAATCACTTGGGCGGCTACCTCACGCCATCTTTGTGCATACTCTTTGAATGATTCCCTGTCTTTCTGAACCATGGCCCTATGTTGATCACGGCCAGGCGACATGTCCATGTTGTACTTGTATTGTTTGATGAATGCTTCTCCCAAATCACTAAAAGTATGGATATTGGCGCTATCCAAACTCATATACCACTTCAACGCATCACCAGTCAAATTATCCTGAAAAAAATGAATCAGCAGACGTTGATCATCAGTATGGGTAGACATTCTCCTCACGTACATCACCAGATGAGCACGAGGGTAAGTGTTGCCCTTATACTTCTCAAACTCCGGGACCTTGAACTTAGCAGGTATCTTAACATTTGGGACCAAGCATAGCTCATTCACATCTACCCAAATAGATCTTTTCCCCTGAGGGCTTTCATCTCCCTCTGCATCTTATCAAACTGCTCTTGAAAGTCATCTATTCTGTCATAAAGACCCAAGTCTTCACTCGACAGAGGGAAAGGACGACACACATCATCATTAAAAAACGGAACCATATTCACCGAAGGAGGTGCAGCAGGAACAGCATGCACCACATGAGGTGCTGGAGTAACAATAGTCTGAACCACTGGAGTATCTTGAGGACCAAGATTGAAACCTTCAGGTGCGAAATTCGCTGGCATTCCCCATGGATAACCTTGAGGCATGCGATTCTGAATAATAGTAGGAGTGGCAGATACGGGAACAGTCGGAACTTTAGTAGTTGCCCTTGTTGGTTGAGTTTGAACACTCGGTGGCTGATTCTGAGCAGCCACCAGAGCTTCCATCAGAGTAGTCAAATTGGCCATGCCGACCTTCAAATTAGAAACTTCTTCGCGCATTTCGCGATTCTCCTGTTCTAAGTTGTCCATCTTCTTTTTGAAATTAGCCCGAGTGTTGAAGTGATGAGTCAGCTTGCTGAACGAAGTAAAGAAGCTTGGTAAGACACCTAGATATGCATAACAAATGCAAGAAATATGTGCACTATGATGCATGATATGAAATGCACATGATTATTTTTACTTTGTTATTTAACATTTCAAGGGATTTAAAGTTTATAGACATATTACAAACATCAAAGTAATAGCGCTTTTGAAATACTGAAAAAAAATTATTATAATAACTTCAAAACAGATTACAAGTTTCACTAATCTCAAGTACAAGATGAAAATACAATCTAAAATCCTGAGAAAAAGAGCTGATGGAGATCACTCTATACGATGGCGCTTCCCTATAAGCCTGGCAATCTGAGCCTTCAACCTCTGGTTTTCTTCCACATGTATGATGGCAATCTCCTTCCAATCATCTGAATCAGAAAGTAAGTGATCAGCACCTGATTGAGACCCAGGAGAAAATAAACCCCCTTGCCTCTCCATAGACTCTACCACTCGACTCTCAAGGATCTCAATCAAGTCGTCTTTCTCCTTTAGGTCTGCTTTGTAGGAACTCTATAAAGTCTGGAACTTGTTCTTCCAAGCATCCCTTTCCTATTGCATCTTGACCAAAGCAAGTTGCAGCTCTTCCAGATCATCTAATAAGGGAGGATTGGTCTTCACAAATAGATCAGGCATGGGTGTCTCCCGGGTATACGGCATCTTTAACTGAATGGCTCTCGATCGCATCCATTGAAGATATGGTTCCAAATAAATAGCACCCCTAGGTCCCAAATCCTTCCTACTTTTCTTATGAATGTGACGCCAGGCCTTCGCAATATGCTCCCTAGCTTCCCTATGGTATTCCCCTTCCTTCAGAAAGAAACTACTCAAATGAATACTATTTGGTTTATCCCTCATCGGATAACCAAGCTATCGTCGTGCAAGAATAGGGTTATAGTTAATTCCTCCCTTTGTACCAAGAAGAGGTACATTGGGGAAACTACCACAACTGTCAATAATCTCTAAATCCTGGTAAACTCGATGATACCAAACAATATTCGAGTGAGTAAGTGCCATGACCTTAGGAGCCCAACGGAGTTCCTTCTTGACATCCCAAAAAGCATCAGACTGAGGCATATGAGAGATGAACCACTGGTACAATAGAGGCGTGCAACAGATAATTATTCCCCCGTAATAAGAATTCCAAAGATGAATATAGTAATAAGCATCACCCAGCAGTGTAGGAACTGGGTTTCCAATCATGAACATCCTTATAGCGTTAATGTCAACAAACCTGTCCACATTATGAAATAAGAACAACCCGTAAGCAAGTAGAGCAAAGATGGCCTCATAAGCAAATGTACTCTTCATTCTGGAAAAGTAACGAGCTTTCTCCAATAAGAACTGAGCTAGTAATCCTCTAATCCCTCCTTTAGTAGTCATATGGGCTTCCACCTCAGACTTCCCCGGATGGATCAAAGCAACAATCTCATGTGGTTTTGGCTCACCCTCTAAATCAGTAAAAGGAACACGATCGGTAACAGGTAAATCCAAAAGATAAGAATACTCCTCCAGTGTAAGCATCAACTGATAGTCGGGAAAAGTAAAGCAATGATACATCGGATCATAGAACTAGACCATGGCCGAGAGAATACCCTCCTTCATCTTCAGCTTCATGAGAGGAATAATGGACCCATACTTCTTTCGAAAGTCTGCAGAACACTCGATCTCGGGAATTAGACTCATCAACTCATCTATCTTGGGATCCTTGAAATTGTACTTCCCGATCTTTCTCTTTCCAGAATCCATGGTTAAAAAGTACCTGAGATATTCACAAATAGTCAACCTTTAAATCCCTTGAAATATGGTTTCTTCAAAAGATGCTTATGAGTGCAAGGATGCATGATGCAACAATCACACACAAGATCACACATATAGGGTTCATAGGTTCAACTTCACGAGCATGAGGTCGAAGGTACTACCCATAAGGTGTTGGTCTAAAAAGTTATCACCTGCCAAACAAGGTTCTAGAGGTTCCCAGAGTCTACATCCTTCCTTCGGATATTACCAACTTCCCGATTAACTCGATAATTAGTAATATTCTCAAGAAAGACTCGTCCAAGCGTAGTATCGCATGAAAACTATTTCCGGATTACTCCATCATAGCTTCCGCACTACACCTAAAAGGCCAAGATGGGTTTGGTATTCTACGGTCCTCAGTTTCAGCAGGCTCCCAGGTCGAAAGCAGTACGTCTTCCCGATTACTCAGTAAACGACACTACAGTCAAAGGGGCCTCCACTGAGTGGGGGATCTCATGCCTCCTTTTTTGGGATTACCCCCTCAAAGTTAACATGACTATACCGCCCGTCCTATCTTAAAGTTTGCCCAAGTCTGGGTATAGGAATTATGAGTAATCACCAAGCACCCTGAAAACTAGGAAAATCCAGACAAACATATATACAACATATAACACAAAAAACAGTAATAACACATATACAGATGTAAACAAAGATAGTCTTAACCCACTTAGGGATGGACCAGCAAGAGGTAAATCTTTCCCCAGTGAAGTCACCATTTTTCTGTAGCGGTAGAAATGTTCAATACTAAGCCATTGGATTTACTAGACTTTATACAAATCAAAATCAAAATCGCCACCGAGCTTTATTGTTTCCAAAGGAATGGGAAAAGAGCGAATAACCCAAAAAGAGGGGGAAAGATTCAAGGTAAGGGGGTTGGTTATGCAAAGGGAAGGTATAAGCACCCTAAACATCTACGGTACTCCGCAGGAGCCTCTTTGTAAAATCTGTATATTTTGGCTATAAAAAAACTGTTGTATATAAAATGGATGGTGGAGGTGAGAAACGAAACATATTTTTTATGATTTTTGCACCCGCCGCAGTTGCGAACCTTTCGTGCAATAGGGGATCAGGGTACACGTAGTTCCTCTTTTAATAATTTGAAACACAAATGTGTTAGTTAATTTTATAAGATAAAACATCAATGTCATTGTCCGTGTGGAAAACACACCTACTACCCACAATCATGAGAAAGGATAATTTTCATCATCTCAAAGTGGAGGATATGGCTTGGATTTCAAAATCACCAATGCCTCACTCAACACCCAAGTGGGAAATATCTCTCTTCACTACATATTGTAGAAGTATAGTTGTTTGCATCACTACAAGGATTGACAAGAGTCTAATCTTTTAAGAAAAGTTTCAAAGGTAAAAAAGCTAAAGTGGCAAAATGGTTTGAAATGAGATTGATTGACTTTTAGTCTTCTCACAAAAAATGTCAAGGTACTATTAAGTTAATTGGAGGTTTATTTATGAAAATGTTTTGAAAATGCATGGACATAAGTCCAAGTTTATTGTGAAAATAGTTCAAGTTTCAAAACAAGAAGAGTTTTCAAAAGGAGGAAGAAGATTTTGAAATTAAAGAAGATTGGAGGAGAAGAAGAGACTATCCTAAAGCAATAGGGTAAAAGCTAGGGATAAGAACCATCTAACCAACAAGAAGCCAAAACTTGACATTATGAGCCAAGATAGAATTCCCATTCCTTGGATGGAAACCAAGAAAGCAAAAATACTAGACCTTTTGAGAGAACCAAACTTCAAGTGTATTAAGTCTTCACAAAAATTAGGCAGAGTAACGGCTGTATACGGGTGAATCCAGAATACAAACAGAGGATGTAATCACAAAAAACCTGCACACAAAAACAAACAAGCAACCCAATGTCTTGAGGTAAACCTCAAGAACTCCAGACAAAATAATCAGATAAGATCTCCAAGATAGGTCAAGGTTTCTAATCCTAAGTCCAAGAAAAGTCTCATGCTCCATAATGCCAAGGATAGTAACCAAATAGTCCAAGTACCATTAAATATTTTTTAGGGTTTATGTTGATTATTAAGTATCTTAAGAAAGGAAAGGAAAAGAAAAGCTCAAGTGAGCAAAGAAAAAATGGCAAGAAAATAAATGCTCAAATGAGCAAAGATGAAAATGGCATGAAATTTAAATGCTAAAAGTAAATAGTACATAAAGCATAAAAGAGAATAAAAGCATAAGGTAAAACAAGTCAATAATTAGTGGTTAGTTGGATGACCATCTTGAAGCTTGCATTTGGAACTTATTAGAGGATTGGTAAAACCAAAGCCTCCACACAACAAGTTGCATTTGCTTTTTGTCAAATATATCATTCATTTGGAATTCTCACAAGTACCATTTTAATGATCAACGATGTTTAAGTGATACGCGTTGACCAAAGGTGTTGTACATCCATTAGAGGATTGGTAGAACCAAAGCCTCCACACAATGAATCTCAAGGTTATTGGATCAAAGAGATCAAATTAACATACTTGGGCTTGCAATCATAAGTTTGGGCCACGAATGATTATTTATTCGGATGGGGACAAAATTTAGCGCTATGTTAAGCAATCGTAAGTGGACTTATATAGAAGTCGCACCTATTTTGAGGTTGGTCAATAGCAATTTATGCATAATTTGTTTTGAGACATTATATAGAGATCATGCTCCAACAACTTCTAGTGAAATAAGAAGGTGATGAGATGAAGAGGGGATGGGAAAAATGAATAAATCACTTTTGAATCAAAAATTTAATCAAACTATTATTAAAATCATTCATCCATTTTGGTGGAGTTGAACTCAACACCCAAGATCCAATGATGTTAATAAAGTCATGATTAAAAAATCAACTCAAGACAACCAGAAAATAATCACAAAAATAATATTATATTTAATATATACATTAAAGGGGTTTAAAAAATGTTTTTTTAAAAAAATCAAAATAGAGGAGAAAAATATCAACTATGTTTAAATTAATCAAGAAAGAAGAAGTAAGGCCATAGAAAAATCATAAATGGATCCAGATATTTTTATAAAATTTTTTGTAATTTTTAAAACTCAGAAACTATTTTTAAACTATTTAAAATTGCACAAATAAGTAGAAAATATGTCAAAAATAGTAACCTCAATATAAAATTCCATAAAATTTTCAGAAAGTCAAAAATCTGCAAAATAATATTTATGAATTTTTTCAGAATTAAAAAATGTCAGAAAGTATTTTTTTAAGTAATTAAAATAAAGCAAATCATTCAAAAAATACAAAAAAATATCAAATGTCAAAATAAATATGTGAAAAAATAGTCATGAGATCAGAAATAATTCAAAAAGAAAGTATTTTTTTAAGTAATTAAAAGAAAGCAAATCATTCAAAAAATACAAAAAAAATATCAAATGTCAAAATAAAAATGTGAAAAAATAGTCATGAGATCAGAAATAATTCAAAGTACTTTTGTGAATTTTTTCTTAATTTTTTGATAAAAAATAAAAGAGTTATGAATTTTTGAAAATTTAATCAATAAAATATATAATTAGAAAATAAAATAAAACCAAAAAGATGTGGACCATCAGATCATAGTCAAAACGCGTTAGTAAGCTGATCCGGTGGACCAGACGCGTTGTGCTTGATATGGACATTAGTGAGATACGCATAGGATCAGAAAAAAGGCAACCAATGAAATTAAAATGTTTGGCACGCTATCATTGGCTGAGACGAGACATGTCATCGTCTTCAACCTCTAGACACCCTGCAATGGGGATTTTGTGAGATTCTTCAAATGGAAAAATTAGGATCCCAGGCTAGTATCATTAGACTCGTCTCTTCAAGACGATTCTAACACCACCATCGCGCCAAATTTATGTAAGGTATAGAGGGAGATATGAATCAAAAACCAAGAAAATAGCGAGCACCTTCAATTTGAGATTTCTCTCTCAATTCTTAATGGATTTAAAAATTGTAAGCAGCATTGGAATCAGGAGAAGGAGTAGAATAGATTAGTGCTTGATTTGGATCCAAATGGTGGAGAATTCATCCTTTTCGAAGTTCAAGGAAGAAGCTCTGAAACTGGACTTTTGTAGCTTGAATTATGGCTCGTTTTGATTGGTTTAAGTGCTGGAGAGTTTATATGATGCTTAAGGATGATGAATACACAAAGAATTTTGGAAAAGGGAGCTTAAATCTCAGAAACTGAATTCAAAAAAAGTGGGTTCGTGTGAAGTTTTGGCAGGGTGTTTTTGGCTCTCAAAGCTTGAAGAAATGAATGGGGTGACCCTCTATTTATAGGTAAGTGAATGGGAATGAAAATTTGAAGAAACAAGGAAGTTTGGAGGGAAATTGAGTGAAGGTCGAGCACGAGTGAAGTGTGACTTCATTTCCATCAAAACTCAACCAAATCTTGCATTTTGGGGTGCTAATTACTTCTGGCAAGTTTTCTAATCAAGTTTAAATCAAAAACGCGCATAAATCTTGTGTTTAGAAGTCACATTATGTATTTCAAAATTCTGACTTTGTGGAAAATTCTGTTTCAAGTTACCAAATTCAAATCCATGGCATTTCCAACTCAAGGGGTCTTAGGGCATGATTCTTGATGCTTTAGAAAGATGAGGTTACAAGCTTTGCAATGGAAAAAAATGGAGTTAAATGGATGCTTGGGCTAAA
Organism: Vicia faba; assembly: GCA_948472305.1. Taxonomy (NCBI): domain Eukaryota; kingdom Viridiplantae; phylum Streptophyta; class Magnoliopsida; order Fabales; family Fabaceae; genus Vicia; species Vicia faba. The sequence continues at coordinate 1,095,265,374 of OX451739.1, forward strand.
AGTTGCATTGAGTCAAAGTTGAAGAAAAAGGGTTGACTTTCCATACTTAGAAATATTTCAAATTCTTCTTCAAAAATGACCTTTAATCTTTTGCATCCAAACATGGCCTTCCACTTGTAATTTTCTCTTGACCAAAAAATATGGAATGGAGTAGATCTCTTGAATGACATTTTGAAACTTTAACCACTCAAAATCTCCAAAAATTGAGCAAGTTATGACTTGTTGAAGTTCTCCAAAAATCATGGAATGACCTATAATCTTTTGCATCTTTAAGGCAAATTCCATCCATTTTCTCACTTTGCACATAAAAGAAGGTATAAGGTTATCATCTTCAAGATCATTATGGAAAAATAATGGACTCAAGGTGATAAAAATTGACCAAGTTATGACCATTTGAAGTCACACATGGAGAATTGTATATTCATTTGGAAGACTTGTAATCTTTCTTCTTCACCAAGTTTCTTTCACATGAAAACTCTTTGGAACTTTTGATGTGATTTGTTGATAACCCTTTGAAGAGAAGGATGTCTTTGGAATCATTCAAAAATACCAAAAGGTGAGTAAGATATGCTCCTTCGAAGTTCAAAACCCTAGCTTCTAGATCAAGAGAATGCCTTGGAGAACTTTGACAAGTTTGAACAAACTTCTTGTACCAATATTCTTGCTTTGTGAATAGAAGTTGTTGAGGATAATAATGAAGATTCATAGCTACCAAAAACACTTCCATATCTTGAATTTTGAGTGAAATATGCTCTTGTTACCAATAGGAACAAGGCCTTGTCCAAACATGACAACTTCCTCAATCAACCCCTTGTACTTTTGAGTCAAATCTAATAACCCTGAAATGTGATGAACCAAAGCAACCTTGCCATGCCAATTCTCCCAAAACCAATCCATTGGTGAGGTTTGAACTTCTCAATCTATATTTACTAGGGCATGGAAATAAACTCATGAACTCATGGAGTAACTTGTTAAATCTCATTGCCCTTACCTACATGGATAACAAGCAAGACAAGCCAACATTGTATTTTATTAGTTAAACAAAGAAATCAAAACAAAATTCATGATCACAAAAGGAACATAAGTCAAAGTGCTTGGTAATCCCTCAAAAGGAGAAAAACTCAAAGTAGGGAGGGGAACCAAGAATTCTAGTGTGATCTTGTTGTGAGTGAATCAACATGGTATGATGAAGGGATCTTAGGGGCAAAAATTGGGATACAACAGCCTCCACTGGGGATATTGGATTTTGTTTTTAGAAAACATCCATTCCATTAAGAATCTTACACTAGTCACAATTAGACTTCCCTTTGTTCGTTTACTGGTACGCTCCTTGTCATGAAAGACCAACAGTACCCGGAAAAAGGGAAATTACAGCAACATGCCCCGGGTATGGAATGGTAACCTTAGTCGTCATCCCTGAAACCCAAAAATTCCAGCAATTTCATATATTTATATCATGAACTTTAAAGCTTTAATGTTTTTAAATGCAAAGTTTATCAAAAATGTTGGACGTCTTTTGCAAACAAAACAGTAAAAGCAAAAACAAAAGGCACAATTTGGATAAAAAGAATTGTATTGATTGATTGGCTTGTAAATAGGCGTTTAGATCAATAAGCAATTCCTAAAAAGAGATAATTGCGTACAAAGCGTACAAAGGAAAATAGAGATATGATAATGTGAAAGCGGATTCATCGAGTAATGACCCTGCTATGACTCTTATAACCTCAAAGCTCCTTAGCATCTTGCTGGAAAAGTTGATTGGATTGATTTCTTATCCTTCCAAGATAACCAACAGTAGTAAAATAATGATTGCACAGATGCAACGTATACCGTAGTCATTTTCTTTAAATCCTTAAATTTTTCCTGGATTGCCCTTTTTGGGTTTTCAATCCACCATAATACCCTTTTTTGCTTAAGTTTCCTTTTCAAGTTTTCGACTTAGTGGGTGTACTCAATTTAATTTTTCATTCTTTTATCCTTTTATCTCTAATTTTTGCCCGAACCTATATTCATTTTTATGGTTCACCGGGATGCCATTTTTTTCCCGAGCAGTCGACTCAGCGGGTCTGTTTATGCGAAGTATTTTTCAACTACGTCTGCATTGACGGGGTGAGGGAAATCCTCTCTATCCATAGTTCTGAGCATCATGGATCCTCCTGAGAAAACTTTATTCATAACATATGATCCTTCATAATTAGGGGCCTATTTTCCCCTAGTATTTGTATTACTGGGAGACAAGATCCTCTTCAGTACAAGGTCACCATCTTGGAAATTCCGAGGATGCATCTTCTTATCAAAAGCTTTCTTCATCCTTTTCTGGTATAACTGCATGTGACAATTAGTTGTCAATCTCTTCTCGTCAATGAGATTCAACTAATCAAGTCTATTTTGAACCCATTCGGCTTCATCAAGTTGTACATGCGTCATGATCCTTAAAAAAGGAATCTTTACTTCCACGGGTATGACTGCTTGCATGCCATATACCAGAGAGAATGACGTTCCCCCCGATGAAGTGTGTGAAACAACCAACCGAACCGTCATCCGATAATATAATGAAATATCAATGAAGTCGCCACCGAATGTATTTTATCCCACCGAGAGGGAAAGGTAAACATCGAGAAAACCTAAAGAGGGAGAAATCACGGTCTTGCGACCGAGAGATTGGGTAAGGGAGTCTGTTACGCGAGGGGAAGGTATTAGCACCCCCAGACGCCTGTAGTACTCTACGGTATGCACTCTTGGTGTCTAATCTAATGGGTATGTAAAAATATATATCTAAGTCGTACCGGGAATGCATGCAAAATAAAGGAGAAAAGAATGTAGGGAAAAATAAAAGTTGTGCTCGCCTAGGCCCCTACCCCAATGCCTATGTATCCCTTTTAAAGAATCAGAGCAGTCGTAGTTCGGCTCATATTTTGGTTGGTTTGTGTTTTTTTAGTTAAGGAAATAAAAACAACAGACAAGATGGAAAAACATCAGATAGAACAACAAACGTCAACAATGATGATAGGATAGCAAAAAGAGATGACAATACATCGCATGGAAACACAAACTCAAATAAGGCAGCAAAACGCCAGCATTATAGCAAAATATCATACCAGATGATGAAACATTACACCTAACAATGATATTGAAAATCAAAGTAGGATAACAAACATGTGCAATGGCGAAACATCAGCTACGAACATGTCGATGGCTAAACATAGGCTAAGATATAAGAAGATAACAAGGCAAAGATGATAAAACATCAATAAACTAGAGAACAAAACATCACACCTAACAATGATATTGAGAATCAAGGTAGGATAACAAACATGTGCGATGGCAATACATCGGATAAAAGAATGTGTGATGGTGAAACATCGGCTAAGAGATAGGAAGATAACATGGCATAGATGGCAAAACATCAATAAACCAGAGAACAAAGCATCACACCTAACAATGATATTGAGAATCAAGGTAGGATAACAAACATGTGCGATGGCGAAACATTGGCTAAAAGAATGTTCGATGGCAAAATATCGGCTAAGAGATAAGAAGATAACATGGCAAAGATGGCGAAACATCAATAAACCAGAGAATAAAACATCACACCTAACAATGATATTGAGAATCAAGGTAGGATAACAAACATGTGCGATGGTGAAACATCGACTAAAAGAATGTGCGATGGTGAAACATCGGTAAAAGAATATGCGATGGTGAAACATTGGCTAAAAGATAACAGAATGTCATGGCAAGGGTGGCAAGACAATACTTTGACAAGATTTAAAATAAAGTCAAGAGGCGCACAAAGAGATAAGATTGGTTTGTATTTTTTACCTTGAAGAAGGATTTAAGTTTATTAGAGATATTTTATGATTTTCCAAGAGGTTTTAGTTTTAAAATGCAATATGCAAAGAAAATAGAAACAACTAAGGGAGACTAACCTAACACTACACTGAATGTTATCATACAAATATTGATCCTAAGGTTGAGGATGAAAGTGGGAAATTTCTACCCTATGTTAGCATACATGGATTCCTATCCTAAGGTCTAGCTCGAGGACTAACCCTACACGAGCAATCCTAAGGGAGCATGGTAAATACCAAACAAGTAAACAAATAAGTGTTTAAACATGAGTAGCAAGCAAGGTACATATGAAGAATCGCCTTAAACATGTCTTTAAATAAATCAGAGGGACTCCTGACATATATCAACAACGGAGGTCCCATCATACAATAGAAAGCAATGAGTGGAAAACAATAAAAGGGAAATAGTGCAATACCAAATGGATAGCTATCCGTAGCAAATGAGCAAGAAAAAAAAACCCAGAGAACTTCAAGCAAGCTAGCATCAGTAAACAAGTAAAGTCAACAATCACGCCATCAAATATATGCATTGAGGCTTCATATATATAGAAGTCACAATCACACACACACACACACACACACACACACACACACACACACACACACATATATATATATATATATATATATATATATATATATATATATATATATATATATATATATATATATATATATATATATATATATATATATCCTGCAAAAGAATGACAAATATACCAAGTATAGTAATAGTGCAAACATAACCAATTGTGTTCCACAAATAAAGTGGAACACTACAGTACCAAGTTTAAATGGAAAACTTTTCCTCAGAGTCCCTCGCACATTCAACAGACAAATTAGTGATTCCAAAGAGAAATGATGAACTGGTAAAGGATGGATGATGATATAATCATGAGAATGTAAAATGAATATGATGGCAAACATCAAGGGAAATAGATGTAAGAAACATCAATCAAACTCAAACAACAACTAGGTCAAAACTAAAGAATTGTTGCTCCTTTCTTGTCACCATGTTGAATTGACAAGTAAATATCAATCAAGGATCAAAGGAGTAAGAGAATAAGATAATCAAAGACTTTATAAGCCTGTAGAAAACACTTCACATCCATACTCATTCATTTCATCATGGTTCACAAGCATAACAAAACAAGGGTACCACAAAATGTATCACAAAGCTTGGATCACAAGTTAGCAAGGCAAGGAAATCAAACAAAGACAAAGTTAGAAGACTTAAACCATTTAAATACTTGAAATAAAGATTATAAAATGCCATGAGGATGTGATAAAGAGTTTAAAATGTTAATTCTAAAGCATGTTGCACAAGTGCATTTAATATACCTCAAAATATTCAAAAGGAAGAAAAAAAAAAAGAAAAAGAACATCAAATTCATATATGAATGAAATTGGTTCAAGCATAAAAGGTAAAATGATATCAAGTCTTTATGAGATTATACTTGATGTATCATTCCTCAACATGTTATCATTGGTCATTTAATGACCTCAAACTCAAGCCAAAAGTTTAAAGTTCAAAGCAAAAACAAGAAAAGAACATTAGTTAAGGGACATGAATCAAAAGGCTCATCAACAAATTATGGGAAATCAAGTGGATTTATTTGAATTCGTGTGAGGAAAGCAGTAGCAACATGATCATTAAGTGACAAATTATAGGCCTCACACAAGTTCATTGGCCATCAAGCAAATTGCAACAAGATATGCAACATCAATTGGGAACTTTCACTTTGAAAATTCATCAAAAATAGAAGTAGACTTCCATAATTCAAACAAAAAATTTCTCATCATCTTTAAGATGTATAGAAGTTAGAAAGCAAGTCTCAAGTTCATTGATGGTTGATGAAAGGATCAAATAAGCTTCAAACATCAAAACTAGTTGGTGAAACCACCAATCTAAGCAAGTTTTCAAAAGAAATTAGTGGAAAATACCAAAACTCATCAATTAATTCAAGAAAAATATTTTTGAGATCCTCAATACATATATGAACTCCAAACAGGAGCTGAATTCAATTGAAACTTAAGGCAAATTAGTTTTTGGAATCAAATCAAACAAGGGGATTATCAAAACCCTAATTACTTAGAAAATAAACTTAATTATTGATTAATTAAGTTTAAATTCTAAATAATTCAAACTAAAGTCATACAAAAATACATAAAACTTCAAGGATCTGAAAACTTATTTTTTCATATTTTTAGAATTAAAGAAAAGTCAGAAATAAAATCAAATACAAGCAATTAATCAATTAAACACATATTCACATCTTTAAAATAAAATTCTAATCAAAAGACAGAAAAATATTCAACCAAAATTATATTCAAATATTAGAATTAAAAATAAGCTTCAATGATTTTTTGTGGAATTTTTGGAGTAAAGGAAATGTCAAAATTAAATTGAAAATTAAACAAATAATTAATTAAACACACGAATTTTTAAACCAATCAAGACATTTTCGAAAATTCCAAAAAAAATACACAAGGTCGGAAATATTATTTTGGAGTTTCATGAAATTTTTCAACGATGTTTGAGCAAGAAACAAAATCAGGAAAATCAAGTTATAAAATAAAATTCAAATAAATGCAAAATTCAAATGGACCAATCAGAAGGTTACACGTGAAGAAGTGAAAAACACAAGAAGAGGGGGGGGTGAATTGAAACTTAAAAATCAAATGCAATAGACTCAAGATTTTTATTCTGGTTTGCTTGATCTCAAACTACTCCAGTCCACCCGCCAAGGTGATTTCTCCTCTCTCCAACGAGGACTTAATCCACTAATCAAACAGATTACAAAACTACTTTGACAACTGTCAAAGTCTTCTTGAGTAAGACCACAACTTAATTTATCTCAAGGAACAATATATTAATCAAAGAACAATTGACTATGTACTATATGTTTTTCGTTACAAAAACGGTATCACTATTGTGATGTATTACACAAGTTGAGAGTATGAGAGAATATGAATATTTGCAGCATTTTTAGATGTATGAGCAGTGGTTGGTGAAATTGTCAACAATTTGTCCTTTAAGATTATTTATAAAGGCGTAGAAATTTGTCCAAAATAAAACGTGATAATGGACACTCAATGCACTTTCCATACTGAGAAGATTCTTGTCTGAATGAAGTCGTTGCATATGATACTGTCTTAATTGAAAAGTAACACTTCAGAACTATAGACTCTTGCATGCTGCTTTTACTTCAGAACTTTGATAACTCATAGATATGAGGATCTGTTGGTGTATTAGACTTCTGTTCAGAGTCAGAGTATCTTTTACTTTAACGCAGATACTGATCATCATTCTTCAAAACATTCTGATTAGCTCAGCTTGAAAGCTTTTGTGGCTTAACTTCTGATGTTATTTCAGTCAGAACTTTTTTATAAAAAACAACACAAATTTAGAGTGCATATTTGTTCTTTGTGTTTGTTATAATCAAAACTCTAATTAAGGGTTGTAGAATCAAACTATGTTCTAACAATCTCCCCCTTTTGATGATGACAAAAACTAGGATTTTCAATAAAAAATATCGAACAAAAAGCTTAAGAGAGTCTCCCCCTGAGTTGATTACTCGGATAGAGATGAGTTACTTCCCTGAAGTTCCTTCTCGTTAGAGCTTTTGATGCATCTCTTTTTGTCCTTATCAGAATATGTTCCTGTTCAAGCTTTCAGGAAAAAACATAGAAGTTAAGATATTCAGAATGTTTGAGACTTTGTCCCGGTATACTGTTATTGAAAATATCTTACATTCTCCCCCTTTTTGTCAGGTATCAAAAAGCAATATAATCAGAGTCAAAAAGATGATTTGTAGTGAAAACAGAATGCAATGACATTTTTTCAGAAACAAAGAGGATAAGATGAAGAATACAGAAAATAAGTTAAAGAAAATCTAAGAAGGAGGGGGAAGTCGTGTTAACAACGCTTCCAGCAAGCTCTTAATTTGAGTGCTTGATTCTTCCTGCTTACCCAGAATGTCTTTGATTTCTTTTTTTGCATCTTCTTGTTTGTCCAATGTAACCCTGATCTCTTTGTTTGTGTCTTCTTGCTTATCCAGGCTGGTGTGGATTAGAGCATTCTCCTTCTTCAACTCTTCCAGAGTTTACATGACTAGAGACGAAGCTGGTGTATCTTTAGGGGTTGCATGTCGTTCAGAACACTCTGCAGCCTCTTCTGATTGAACAACTTCTTCTGTTGCAATTTCCTTTTCTAGAGCAGTAGTCAGAAGGTGACTATCAGAATCTGGTTCAGTGGCTTCTGAAGGTTGGTGCTCTTTCCAGGGAGCATTTTCTAGCAGAAGAATTTATTTCTTGTCCCAGTGACTTAGAGCTTGATTTTGAAGACTTGCAGCTGATCACTGAAGTTATGCTAAGCTATCTCATAGATCAATTCTTTCAGCTTCTGGGATTCAGAGTTGAACCATTTTCTGAATCTATCCCAGAGAATCAGAAGCAGCAGGATTAGAATTCTCTTGACTTGCTTGCTTCAAAGAAGTAACCCATTCATGTATTTCTGTTATAAAAATCAACAGATTCTTACCAACATCTGATTTGGTTAAGGATGGTTTGGGTTTGGGAATGACAATTTTATTTGAGGTGGAAGCTAGATGGTCCAGCGCTTCTAGATCAATGATAGTTCTGAGATGATCAGCTGGACGGTTGATTGGTGAGGGAGTAGAAGAATCATAAATCAGGATTGGTGAGTGAGGAGTGTTTGGTGGTGTAGATCCACATGGTTAAGGTATTTCTAGAATGTCATGAATGGAGAGAGGTAAACGAACCGTAAGAAGTTCTGTTATTCCAGGAATTGGGGTAGTGGTATCAGAGTCTAAAAGGGAGTCTTCTGATTGGTTTGCGGTAGCGTGTTGAATTTCTGGTTTAGGTGTTTCAGAAGTTGGATTTTCAGATTGAGGAGTGAGAGGGTTTTCATTTTCGGGTTGGGGTGATTTGAGGTTTTGATGTTCTGGTTGAGGAGAGTGTGGTTGTGGATTTTCTGGTTGTTGAAACTGAATATTTGGATTTTCTGGGATTGGTGAGTGAAAGTCTTGATCAAACAGTTCAATATCAGAGAGAACTCTTGCAAGTTCTGGTTGATTTTGTTCTGGATTTGGATTGGGGAAGTGATGTTCATTTAAGAAATTGCCAAGAGTTACAGATGGGTCAAACTCTATGTCAAAATCCTCAAATTTTTATGGTGAAGAATTTTCTGTTGGTTGAGGGGGAATGGTTTCAGATGTTGGAACAGCTATTGATTCTACAATAGAAAAAAAAGATGGGTTACCTTTCTTTTTCGCAGCTTTGGGTGTCCTCTGAGAGGATCCTTCTCATGTTTCCTTCCTCTTTCTAGATTTCTTTAGCACAACCTCTGGAGCTGGCTTGTGCAGGTCACGGATATTGATTTCTGGAATAGTCCCATCTTCCTTGCAATCTTCAAGGTATCTGACTATAATCACTGGAGAAGCATTTATCTCAAAGAATAGTGGAAAATCCTTTAGAGGGATTCTCCTAGAAGTGATGACCTCATGAGAAGCAATTGTTGGTTCCTTCTTAATGCTTTCAATAATCTTCATTTTCTTCAGATTCTTGGCATTCAGTGGTTTCCCAGCAGTTTCTTCCAGAGTGCTCATTTCTTGAGCCTCTGTTAGATGTTCTATCAACCTGTTTTCTGTCAGAATATCTTAAATAAATCTTCCCAGGGGAATCCAATTCCTCTTAGTTCTTTCTTCTTCTCTTGTCTCTTTCACACTTGTCCTGAGATGGTTGAAGAGCAAATGTGGAAGATTTGTTTTGGTCTTATTTGCAATGAAGTATAGCAGAAACTGCCGATCAATGTTAATGTAATCAGGAGAGCTTGTAGGCTTCCTATGATTGATACATCCCAGAATGATTCTAGCCCAGATTCTGTAATGATCTTTCAAGTCTCTGATCTTGCTGGATGGCTGTCCAGAAGTGAAAATGACCCTAGCAATAGATTTTAGGTCAGAACACTTATCAGCCATATCAATGCATCTGACTTCGCCGCCATTGTATCCAATGAGTTTCCCAATCAAATCTTCATTAATCACAATCTTCTTCCCCATAACATATGACGTGACCTGGTGGTTGGATGAGGTAGCATGAATCCAAAACTCTTTAACAAGAATGGGAAAAGTTGGACCCAACAGACGATCAAAGTATTTGTTCCATCCTTGTGCAGTTACATCTTCATACAGATCAAACCCATTTTCCTATAAGCTCTCAAAGTCGATGATCAATTCACATAGAACTTCAAGGTTGTCGACCGGAGTGAGCAGTGTTCTAATGGGCTCCTCATACTGTTCTGTTGATGAAGAACCAGGAGCACTGTTGAGATTCTTGAGGCTTGATAAGGATGCCATTGTTACACGGATTCTTTGAAGAAGACTGATAGAAAGGGTTTTTTAAAAACTAGAGCAAGAGAGAATATTGAAGGTGGTAGAATATGAATGAATAAAATAGTAAATTGAGTTTTATAAGCACTTTTGAAAACATAACCAGTAAGAAAGAGAAAATAAGTAATGATTATATTGAATTAATGAAACCTGAAATTAGGGGATTTAGTGAGATATTGAACAGTTACCAATGAAAAGTGTCTCAATGCATCCAATCAGAGCCTTGGACCCTTCAGAATTAGAACGTGTGTTCAGCCTCAGAAGGTAGCTTGTGAAAGGATGACAGATGTTTTATGGTGTGAACTGCATGCCTCTATCCTTGAAATGAAAAGTTCAGATCTTCATAGATAAATTTTGAGGAAATTGTACTCCTAACTTCTGAAGACAAGTTGATCAGATGTTCACAGAAAACAATAAAATTCTGATGGTTAGAATATGCAAATAAAACATTTTATTCTTGACACAGTTTCATGCTGAGATGTTTCAGAATGAAATTGAATCTATCTTCAGAAAAGGGTTTTGTAAACACATCAGCCCATTGATGGTCTCTGTCAATAAATTTTAAAGTGAGAATTCCTTTCTGAATATAATCCCTAATAAAATGATGTTTTATTTCTATATGCTTAGCCCTAGAATGCAAAATTGGATTTCTGGATAGAGAGATGGTAGAAGTGTTATCACAGAAGATAGGGATATTACTCTCAAATATGTTGAAGTCTTCAAGTTGAATTTTCATCTAGAGCATTTGTGTGCTACATCCAGCAGCTGCTATGTATTCAGCTTCTGCTGTTGACAATGCTATTGTGGACTGTCTCTTGCTGGTCCATGAGATCAGATTGTCTCCTAGAAATTGGCAGCTTCCAGAAGTGCTTTTACACTTTACTCTGTCTCAAGCAAAGTCAGCATCACAGTATCCTACTAAGCTGTATTCATTGGATTTTCTATAAAACAAACCCAGGTTAGTAATACCTTTCAGTAACTTGAAAATTCGCTTAACTGTTGTTAAGTGAGATTCTCTAGGATCTGATTAGAATCTAGCACATAATCAAACATTGAATAAGATATCAGGCCTTGAAGCCGTCAGATAAAGGAGAGATCCAATCAAACCTCTGTAGATCTTATGTTCTACCTTTTTACTTACCTCTTCCTTTTCCAGAATGCATGTGGGATGCATTGGAGTCTTTGAGGGCTTACATTCTGAAAGGTTAAATTTCTTCAGAAGTTCTCTGACGTATTTGCTCTTCTAAATGTAAGTTCCTTCTGGAGTCTGGTTTATCTGAATGCCCAGAAAGAATTTAAGTTCCCCCATTAAGCTCATCTCAAACTCTGCCTGCATGCACTTAGCAAATTCTCTTCCCATAGAAGGTTTAGTGGATGCAAAAAAATATCATCCATGTAAATCTGACAAACTAAAATGCCATTCTTAAATGTCTTACAGAACAAGGTTGTGTCCACTTTTCCTCTGGTGAATTCCTTTTCTAACAGGAAGTTACTTAGCCTTTCATACCAAGCTCTGGGGGCTTGTTTCAGACCATAGAGTGACTTCTTTAGTTTGAAAACATATTCTGGGTGTTTGGAATTTTCAAACCCAGGGGGTTGCTGCACATATACCTCTTCATCAATGTAACCATTTAAGAATGCAATTTTGACATCCATCTGATACAGAGTGATGCCATTATTTACAGCAAAAGAGATTAAGAGTCGGATAGATTCTAACATGGCGACTAGAGAAAAGGTTTCTCTATAGTCTATCCCCTCTTGCTGACTATAACCTTGTGCCACCAGTCGTGCCTTGTTTCTGATGACTTCTCCTTGATCATTCAGTTTGTTTCTAAACACCCACTTTGTTCCAATGACGTTGAATCCTTTTCGTTTGGGAACCAGATCCCATACGTCATTTCGGGTGAACTGGTTTAACTCCTCCTGCATTTCCAGAATCCAATCATTGTCCAGAAGAGCTTCATCAATTTTTGTTGGTTCAATCAGTGAAACCAGTCCCATGAGGGATTCTTCAGAGTTTCTGAATGTTGATCTTGTTCTGATTGGTTCATCCTTCTTTCCCAGAATCTTATCTTCTGGGTGAGCTATGCTGCTTCTGGATAAATTTTCTGGAGTTGATCAACAGAAGGTACTGGAACACTTATGACATTTCCTTCTGAAGATGTTGGAGTGTCTCTGTTGGGAACTTCTAATGCATCGTTTTCAGCACCTGTTAATTCAACTTCTATATCTGCAAAAGATTCATTCTTCTTTGAATTTTGAGGGTCAAGCTTATCATCAAATCTAACACTGATTGAATCTTCAACAATCTGTGTTTCTGTATTGTATACTTTGTACCCTCTTGAGCATTCAGAGTATCCTAACATAATACACTTCTGTGCTTTAGAGTCAAACTTGTTCAGATGATCTTTAGTATTCAGAATAAAACATGTGCATCCAAAAGGATGGAAATAAGAAATTTTAGGCTTTCTGTTCTTCCACAATTCATATGGAGTCTTTTCCAGAATAGGTCTTATAGAGATTCTATTCTTAATATAACACGTTGTGTTAATTGCTTCTGCCTAGAAGATCTTAGCAATGTTAGTCTCATTGATGATGGTTCTGGCCATTTCTTGCAATGTTTTGTTCTTTCGTTCTACAACTCTATTTTGTTGGGGAGTTCTAGGACAAGATAAGTCATGCGAAATGCCTTTTTCATTAAAAAATGTTTCAAATTTTTTATTTTCAAATTCTCCACCATGATCACTTCTGACTTTGACAATTCTAAGATCCTTTTCATTCTGAACTTGGTTACAGAAGGCAACGAACACAGAATGTGACTCGTCATTGTGTGTTAAGAACTTTACCCATGTCCATCTGCTATAGTCATCTACGATCACTAACCCATACTTCTTACCACTAACAGACATAGTTTTCACAGGTCCAAATAAGTCTATGTGCTAAATTTCTAATGGCATGGAGGTGGAAACAACATTTTTAGCTTTAAAAGCAGGTTTTGCAAATTTGCCTTTCTGGCATGCTTCACACAGAGCATCTGAGCTGAACTTCAGATTAGGAAGTCCTCTGACCAGATTGAGTTTGTTAATCTGAGATATTCTTCTCATACTAACATGCCCCAATCTTTTGTTCCAGACCCATTGCTCGTTGTTAACAGAAAGAAGGCATTTTACATTCTGACTTTTTAGTTCAAAAAGTTTTATCTTATAAATGTTGTTTTTCCTCTTTCCATTAAACAGGATAGTTCCGTCTTTCTGACTAGCAGCTTTGCATGAATTTTGATTAAAGATTATATCATAACCGTTATCAATTAATTGACTTATGGATAACAGGTTATGCATCAATCCATCAACTAAAAGCACATTATTAATAGAAGGAAGATTACCATTACCTACTTTTCCAGAGCCAATGATCTTCCATCTTTGGTTGCCTCCAAAGCCCACGTAGCCTCCAGGTTTAAGTTCCAGGATTTAGAACATATGCTTTCTTCCTGTCATGTGTCGAGAGAATCCAGAGTCCAGGTACCATGACTGGTGTTTTAGCCTTGCAGCTAAAGATATCTGCTACATATATAATTTTGTCCTTAGGTACCCATATCTTGTTGGGTCCTGGTTTGTTAGTTTTACCAAAATTCTGTTTGAATTTTGGTTTGGCAGAATAATCATTGCTAGTGTATTTCAGGTCATGTGTGTGCCCATATGTGAAGTGTGATTTTAGTGGTGTACGTTTTATTACTAGGTCCATGACTTTCTTAGGTGGAGATACCTTACCTTGGTATCCTATTCCTTTTTTGTCATTCCTGCTAACTCCATAGATCATTGAAGCCATCTTGCTTCTATCTATGTTTTTAGCCAGAAACTTCTGAAAGCTATGATCATATTCTTTTATGATTTTATCAGCGCTACTGGGAGCCTCTGAGATTATTTCTTTCTGAGAGTTTTGTACATCCGTTTCTAGCTTTGAAATCTTTTCTTTTAGCTCAGAATTTTCTAATCTCAGACTCACAGTTTCTTTAGAGTCAGAGACAAGATTCCTTTTTAGGTTCTTGAATTTGACTCTGATGTGCTGATATCTTTCCAGAATCTCATTCAGGATTTCTGCTAGTTCAGCTTTAGTTAAATTAACAGTAAAATCAGGAAATACCTCTTTTGTGTCTGATTCTGAGTCTGACTGAGATGCTTCGTTGTCTTCTGTCACATTAGCCATAAGAGCAATGTTGGCTCTTTCATCATCTGATTCTGAGTCTGTGTCAGAAGTGTCTGAATCATCCCATGTAGCCATGAAACTTTTCTTCTTCTCCTTAATGAACTTCTTTTTGGACTTCTCCTTCTGAAGCCTTGGACAATCACTTTTGTAGTGCCCCTGTTCATTGCACTCATAATAGATGATGTCTCTATTGTTGGACTTCCTATGACCAGATGAAGCTTCAGATCTTCTGTGTCCAGAGGAGGACTCAGACTTTCTGTATCCGGAGGAGGATTCATTCTGATTCCCTAACCTTCTGGAATTCTTGAATTTTCTTTGCCTCTACTTCCACAGCTGATTTACCCTTCTGGAGAGAAGAGACAACTCGTCTTCTTCTGATGAGGATCCATCAGAGATTTCTTCCATAGCCTGCAAAAACTTATAATCAAGTTTTTTGTTAGATTTTAATGCTAAAGTCTTACCTTGCTTATGAGGATCGTCATCTTCTAGCTCTATCTCATGGCTTTTGAGGGAGCTAACAAGTTCCTCCAGAGATATCTTGTTGAGATCTTTAGCCAACTTAAGCACAATGACCATTGGCCTCCATTGCTTTGGTATACTTCTGATGATCTTCTTTATGTGATCAGCAGTAGAATACCCTTTGTCAAGAACTCTCAGCCCAGCAACAAGAATCTGGAATCTTGAGAACATAGCTTCTATGGATTCACTGTCTTCCATCTTGAAGGCTTCGGATTTTTGAATGAGCACAAGGGCCTTGGTTTCTTTAACTTGTATGTTGCCTTCATGCGTCATTCTCAGAGAGTTAAACATGTTTTTGGTTGTCTCTCTGTTTGAGATCTTCTCATATTCTGAGTATGAGATGGCACTGAGAAGTATTATTCTGGCTTTATGATGGTTTCTGAAATCACGCTTTTGCTGGTCATACATTCTTTTTCTATCTATCTTCTGACCACTTTCATCCATTGGATGTGTGTATCCATCAATTACCATGTCCCATAGATCAGTATCATGAGCCAGAAAGAAGCTCTCAATTCTGTCTTTCCAGTAGTCAAAATTTTCTCGATCAAAGACTGGAGGTTTGCCGCTGATTCTGTCCTTGTCATCATGATAGTCATTGCTGATGTTTTGGCTTGGTCCCACCATAGTGTTTTTCTAAAGCTTGGATCTTGTACTGACACGGTTAAGTGTATGAACTCAGAACCAAGCACTCTGATACCAATTGAAGAAGTGAAAAACACAAGAAGGGGGTTGAATTGAAACTTAAAAATCAAATGCAATAGACTCAATATTTTTATCCTGGTTCGCTTGATCTCAAACTACTTCAGTCCACCCGCCAAGGTGATTTTGCCTCTCTCCAACGAGGACTTAACCCACTAATCAAACAAATTACAAAACTACTTTGACAACTGTCAAAGTCTTCTTGAGTAAGACCACAACCCGGTTTATCTCAAGAAACAATATCTTAATCAAATAACAATTGACTGTGTACTATATCTTTTTCATTACAAAAACTGTATCACTACTGTGATGTATTACATAAGGTGAGAGTATGAAAGAATATGAATATTTGTAGCATTTTTAGATGTATGAGCAGTGGTTGGTGAAATCGTCAACGATTTGTCCTTTAAGCTTGTTTAAATAGGCGTGGAAATCTGCCCAAAATAAAACGTGATAATGGACACTCAATGCACTTTCCATACTAAGAAGATTCTTGTCTGAATGAAGCCGTTGCATATGATATTGTCTTAATTGAAAAGTAACGCTTCAGAACTATAGACTCTTGCATGCTGCTTTTACTTCAGAACTTTGATGACTCAGAGATATGAGGATTTGTTGGCGTATTAGACTTCTGTTCAGAGTCAGAGTATTTTTTACTTTAACACAGATTTTGATCATCATTCTTTAGAACATTCTGATTAGCTCAGCTTGAAAGCTTCTGTGGCTTAACTTTTGATGTTGTTTCAGTCAGAACTTCTGTATAAAAAACAACACAAATTTAGAATGCATATTTGTTCTTTGTGTTTATTATCATCAAAACTCTAATTAAGGGTTGTAGAATCAAACTATGTTCTAAAAACATGTTTCATCTTTAACCTCTAGCCCTAACCAGAAGTGTGCAAAAAACAGATGCTAGGGCTCAATGTTCAGATCCACACCACATACTCATTTCCACACCATCTTTCATGAAATTCCGTGAAAATTAAAGCCAGAAATAAAATCTACATCATGGTATTCGAATCACATAGAATGTTTAACCACAGATCAAGAACGGATCTCATGAAGATTGCAAAAACAGACTGAGCAAGATATTTCAGAATCATCATACATGCATATTTCATCAAATCAAAAGCTCTAAAGCTGCAGAAACACTCAATGAACATCAAACAACATGATTCCAAACTCAAATCATATAATTCATGGCCAAAAATCAAGATCCAAAGTTGAGGTTTCTAACCTTTGAGGCAAAAGTGTATCTACGGTTTCCTTCACTCCAGCTGCAAACCAAGCCTCGATCTACAATCCTTAGCACTTGGAGAAGAGAATGCAAGAAGAATCACTCAAAACGCACGAGCAAACTGGGAGAATCGAAGAAATGAATTTTTAAGAGAAAAAGTGGTTTTAGATCTGAACTTCCTCCAGTGCAGCCTTTCGTTTTTCTCCTTCTTCCCTCCCTTCTTTTTCTTTTTGAATGAGCAATGCAGTGTTTATATAGAGTGTTTAGAGTAAGGGCAATAAGGTCATAACTCATAGAAATCCGTTGGAGGGAAATTTGGCCAAAACAGGCAAATGGAAATGTGAGATCATGTGCTTGCGTTTTGTTTGTTTATTTAGCCTTTTATGCTGCATTTTAATGAGCTTAGAGGTTAATGAAATGAGGTGAGTGAAGCGTGAGGGTGTGAGGTGGCAAGGATTCCACATGGTGTCATTTTGCATGAGGTGAAAGATACCAATTTTGGCAAAAAAATCTAAAAAGCGTGGGGAGGTAAGGAAAGTGTGATTGTTTGGCCAAAATAAGTAAGAAATGGGGTGAGTAATTCGTGCCAAGCATGTTGTTGCACCCAAAAATTTTCCCTCTCATTTCTCAAGGAATCACCCTGGATCCTCAAGTTTGCTTTCATCAGGTCTCCAAGACTTGAATTATCAATTTTTCCAAGCAGATCATTCACAAGGGCAAAATGGTCATTTACACACTAAGAAGTCTAACTTTGATTTTTGGATCAAAATCAAAATCTCAAAAATCATATTTCATCAAGACATGTTGGAATATGAAGTTTGCTTCATCAAGAGTTTCAAAAGTCAAATTTTATTTTGGAAGAATCAAATTCTAAAAACTTAGAAATTTTTCTAAGTATTTAAGAAATATGACAATTTCAGAACTTCTGAGCCAGTGTTCACACTCAGCAAGTTCTGGATATTCTCAAGACAAAGTTTGGTCAGAACTTCTGAGCCAGTGTTCATAAAGGTTCAGTCAGAGTTTGCAAAGGTTAAAACAAAGAAGGTAACAAAGCGTGCTGTAAGTATACTAGAAGTTCTGAAGGATCCTTCAGAACATGCTGGAGTCAGAAGATAGGAGGATCAGAAGATGAGATGTTATGCTGAAGCAGAACTTCTAATCCAGAGTTAAGCAAGGGTGCAGAGTTTCACATGGGAACTTATTTAATTCTCAAAACCGCCTCTGAGTCTTTATCCAAGGGATTTTCCCCATGTATACCCCTACTGTCTTGGGAAGACAAATTTTTGTGCAAAAGTATGCTAGACCCACGCGTTGTTTCTACTTTTCATTAATTCATGCTGCCAAATCCAGCTGAGGTGTTGTTAACCATCCAACTTGAATGCATTGAACCCCACTTGTTTAAAGCTTACTTCAAGAGTAAGTCAGCATCTAGCATATGATGTTGGTGCCAATTAACCGCCCCAACTGCAAAACTTTGCCTATAAATAGAACACCATTGGCCACTGAGAAAGGGTCCAGAAAATTTGTGAAAGAGGTGAGAAAATTGAGAAAGAAAGCTTTGAACCATTGCAAAAATTCCAAGAACCCAGGAAACTATAAACACAAAATACCAAAATCTTAGCATTGATTCCTTACATTCAAACTCCATTTCTTCCTCAATTGTTCTTTACTAAAGCCACCCACGTAGCTGCTGATTCATACATCAGAAGTTACCTTAACTTCTATATTCCTATTGCCATTCAAACTCCATTCACTTCCACCTCCAAGGAGTCAGAATATCACCTTTTGGTTGTTCCAGAAGTTGCCAACTTCTATCCTACTGAGTACGTGAAGAAGTTGCTCAGAACATCACTAGAATTCAAGACCAACCTCCAGTTCACAGAATCCTTTCCAGCTGCAAGGTGATTTTTCTGCTGACTCTCATCATAATTGATTAAGCATTATTAGATTTTGCATATTTAACACAATGTAGATATTCTGATCCTGATGAGGTGCATATTCTGAAAATTCATGCATCTGCCTGCCTAAGTAAGAAGGAATCCATGTTCAGAGTTTCATAAAGAAATTAGGGTTCAGAATTAGAATTAGCAAATACATGTTGCTTCTTATTTGTGCTTCTGACATTTCATGAAATTTGTCATAACTGTTATGTATGCAACTTTTGTTCTGTTAAGAAATAACTAAGTTGCAGATGTTCTGGCTGGCATGGAGAGAGGAAAAGTTCTGACAGTTGCGTCAGAACTTCTGAAAACTTATGAGTTCCTAGAAGATCCAGAACTTCTGAACTTCCATATTTTTGCTAACATGATTCTGTTTGTGCAGCAAGTCAGAGTCAGAACTTCTGACCTCTTCTATTTTCAGCATTTTGTGCTGATTATGTTTTCTTTCTTTTTTTTTATTTTGCCATCATATTATTTTTATTATTAATCAAAAAACACAAAAAAAAATATTTTATATTTGCATGTTATATTTTCTTTTAACATAAAAAGACAAAAAATATTTTCTTAAACAAAGGTTATTTTTCTTTTTTTAAACAGACGAACATTTTACATTTCCTGTACATTCTTATCTATTTCAATGTGGTTATAATAGTAACCTAGAATTTTAACTTGCAACCCCCATTCATAAATATGTACCCCCATCCCCCTAAAAATTGTAATAGCGTAGGACTTACATTTCCGCACTGTTATTGCTTTCAATATATGCTAGTAATTAGGGTGTGTATGACAAGATATGAAAATTGACAAATAGATCACCCTAATCAAGACAAATTATGAATGCAATCAAACACACTCGCACACTTACACCCCTAGGGTAATTCCACTTGTTGTCTTACAAAATGGCCATGTTATGCATGTGGGAGGTCTTAGCACAAACAAATCGGAAAAAAAGATCATAGTCCCTCGATGACACTATCAAAGTTGCCTTTCAAAATGATCTTAGTCCCTAAAGGAAAAGTGCTAAGTCATCTCACAACATTGCTATCATTGTCATACGATGACCCAACGCTCGTCCCTTCACATCCAACGATGGGGCTTCTTACCAGATCAATGGTAAGATAGCAACATCTAAAGGAGGAGGAAAATCACATCTAAAACCTTTTGAGTAGGTAGATTACTTTTAGTTACTTGCTCAATTTCAAAACAAATATCCTTGCTATTTTCAAAACAATCACACATCTTTCTAAAACTTGAAATATTTTCAAAAGCTCAACACTTTGCATACATTCTTACGAACGGCAATCATTGCAAAGTTTGCCTAAACGATGGCACCTTTTCAAAATACTTTCAAAAACCACACAAAGCACATTTTGCAAACAAAAGCAAGTGATCTAGCAAGTAACTAAGAGCCCATGGGAAACCATGGATGAAAAGGGTGCTAATACCTTCCCTTTTCATAATCTACCCCCCGAACTCAAGAAAACATCTCTAAAAGGTCTTTCCTGTGCTTTTTCACCTTTCTTTATTGGATAAAAGAAAAGTTGGTGGCGACTCTTGCTAAACCGCAACATTTGCGAACATAAACGCAATACCTCAAGTTAGTTCTCCCAACGTATCACAGAACTGGCGACTCTGTTGGGGATTATCTGATTCAATAAGTGGGGTTACCTTAGGGTTAGATCACATTTTCTTACATTGTTTGATTTGTTTGCTTTACATTTTGGTTCCTTGTTTGGGTTTGTTTTAAATCCTACACCCAGATTTGGGGATACCTTTTAGGTAAGTAGAAATAAACTGTGAGGGAACTATGCGGGGTATACCGACACTATTGAAGCAGTAGCTACGTTGATGTGGCCCTTTGATTGGTACCGGTAACCCTTGAGTCAGTCAAGGAGAGTACGGGGTCGCCGCGTGGTGTCGTAAAGCATCAACTGACCTTAGAACCTTACTTGACCAACTTGGCCTTTAGAAAGTAGCGAGATAACCGGCTTTGGTGCAGTCTGAAGTTGGTTGATACTCGATGCTACACTCATTGAGGTTTGACTCTTGAGTTTTTTTTGGTTGCGAGTCAATCGCTTATTGAACGAAACTTGGGGGAAAGATCAGTGATATTGAGATCCCTTAGAACCCGGTTACTATTAACTAGGACAGGATGAGCCAACTAAACTTCAAGAGGGTACTTACCTGAAACCCCATGCAAGCCTAAACTAAGGACTTGTTTAGTTTGTATATACACTTGTACATAACATCATAAGCATCATAAACATCATATCATAAGCATTCTCACTAGCCATTTCAAGGATTTTTAGAATTTATCTTTGTTCTATTTTATAGGACATGGCATCCCCTTGAGAACGGTAACATCAGTGTTCTCGCTCTCTCTTTGACCTTATCAACATAGGGTCCGGAAGCCATCATCTCTTTCTGTCTGAAGAATTCTTTCCCATTTCTAAAGATCTCAGCTCAGGCAATCTCCATCTTCTGTAGCATCTCAGGATCTTCTCCCTTCTTGCAAAATACAGATTCCTTGATTTCACTACTTTTGGGTGGAACCCGCATAGCATATCCTAGCTGAGGTAGGGTGAAAACATGGTTATATTTGATCATCCCTTGCGTCCCCATGAGTGGGACGTTGGAGAAACCCCCACAACTTCTAATCACTGCAGCATTGTCAACTCTGAGCCTATACTAAGTTATGTCGAAGGAAGTGAGAGCCATGAGCTTTGATTCCCATGTACGGGTACTCTGAGTATCCACGAACGGTCCTTTAGTTGGCAGCTGATACATGAGCCACTTGTATGGCAATAGAACACAACAAACCACGACTCCTTTTTTACTATTCCCGGAGTGAATCGCATATTAAGTGTTGGCCAAAATAGTTTGTACTAAATTCAGATTCATGAACATGCAGATAGCGGCCAAACCTAACAGGTTCTCAACATCAAGAAACAGAACAAGGCCATAAATCAAAACTTCCAATAATGCATTGAAAGAAACCCAATAACCCTTGGTTGCCATCTCTTCAGTTTTTCTTATCAAGAAATCCACATAAAGACCACTAGTCGCGCCTCTCTTCCTCCAATTACCTTTCATATTGCTCAGACTCAAATAAAGAGCCTTAGTGATAGCTTCATGACCGGGCTCCTCTGGAACGCGAGAAAAGGGAATGTGATATGTAAATCTAATCCCGAAAATGTGAGAATACTTCTCAAGAGTCGGAGCTAGCTGATAATCCTGGAATGTGAAACAATGTAACTTTGGATAATAGAATCGCAGTAATGTCTAAAGAGCTCTGTCATCCACCTTAGCATCCAATAAAGGCAAGAGATCCCCATATATCATTTGCTGAAAAAATTTGAATTTGGATAAACCACCACATTTCTCAACTCTTTTAAACGTGGCCAACTGCTAGTTCCAAACTTGTAGCCAAAAATGTCCCTTGTGTCTCTCTTGACGGTATCATTGTTGCTTTCCATTCTTGATACATACGACTACTCTGAATCACCCTGGAAATGAAATGTAAATGCAGGTTAACTTTTATCATATACATTCTTTTTTTTTAAATAAAATGTTATGATGCAAGTTCAAAACATGGAATCAAGGTTTCCATAACACCGGAAATCTGCTTCGTTGTTTCTGAATATGCCGAGAATACCACAGACAACAGTTTGGAACATAAACCACAGAAAACTGAGTCACCAACAGAAAACATAGTCACCATCAGAACAAATAGTCACCACCAAAACAGATAGTCACTTTGTAATGATTCTCGTATCGGTTGAGAATGCATACAAAGTGTTGGTTTTGAAAATATTTTAGAAAAGAAGTGTTTTTTGTGAAAAATGTTTTTGTTTATGAGCAAGCGACTACGAGCTATCTACCTACTCAAAAGTTTTTCGTGTTGTTTTCCTCTTCCTTTAGATAGTGTTATCCTACCATTAGTTAGTAGGAAGTCCTATCATTGGATGTTTGAGGGACAGACGCGGGTCATCGTACAGTCATTAAGACAACTCGTAGGGTGCTTTAGAAATTTTTCATAAGGGACTAAGATCTTTTACTGAAGGCAGTATCGAAGGGTCATCGAGGGACTACGATCTTTTAACCGAGGGTATTTGCTAAAGCGTCCCACGTTCGAGGGACATGATTGTTTTCATCCGAGGCAACAAGTGGGGGTCACCCTAGAGGTGCGTGTGTGCAAAGTGTGTTGTGATTCAGTTATTTTAATCTATGAGATTAGGGTTAGCTATCATTTGATTTTTAAATCATACGAACCTAATTACTATGCAGTTATATATATACATACAGGCATACATAGTACAGGCGCAGAAAGTAAAGTGTGGGAAATAAAACCTATGATATTACATCTCATGAGCAGTTACAATATTTAGAAAAAGAAGAAACGCGAGAAGGTAAACTAACTATTACAAAATCGTCTGTGCGACCTATACATCTATTTCTAGAATTTAAATAGCAAAGAATAAATAAAAGGAGAAAACATATTAAAACCTAAAAAATTCCGAGCGTTAGGAAAATATTATTGATGTTTTGTTTAGAAAAAATATATTTATAGTGTGAAATAATAATTCACCCTAATTCTAATTAGTTTACAAATGTTATGAAATAAAATCAAAAATGTGATTAAATTAAATCAATTTTTATTTAATAAAATTTTGATTAATTAATCAAAACCTAAATCTAATTTTTAGTGATTTTTCTGATTAAATAAAATTGATTAAAAAGAAAATAATTAATTAAAACAAAAAAGAAATGGGCCTGTTGTAGAAAATTGGGGGTGCAAGGATCTGAAATCACTAGGCCCAACAATGAGCCCAGATTGTTTACGCTGGATTTGGTGAGGATGGCCCTTGAAGGTTCATGATGGGGAGCCTACATCTGAGGCGCTGTAACACGGATTTTGGAACTTAGGTTTCTTTGAGAAAATATGAAAATTTGGCAAGTTATTTTTTAGGCACGAATTTGTGTCATGTGCATCTGATTGGCTTGCACTTATATAGAGGGAGGAAATGGCTCAATAAACATGGCAAGAAATCATGTAATCAAGCCATGATCAGACAAAAATAAAACACTTTTAAAAAATTCCAAATATGAGATATTGCTTGCCTTCTTCATCTCACACGGTTTTGGCATGTTATGTTGAGTTGTTTTGGGCCTTAAGAAATCCATCATGCGCTTGGCCCAATGGTTTTGTACTTTATTTCATTTATTTTGTATTTATTTGAATAAAAACAAAATAAATAGAAATAAAATAATAAGAAAATATAAGACAAGGTACGAGTGAGCTAGGAGTCTTTCATGAGGTCATGGTCATGTTTGGAACCTAAAAACTTAGGCCCACAAGTTCAAATTTTCAAGTTTACTGAATTTGTATTTTATGCATTTTCTCAAAATTTCCCAATTTGCAATGGTCATAACTCTCTAAATTTTTATCTTTTGAAGGTGATATTTTACTTTTTGGAAATCTCAAGATGTCCTCGTGAATTTCTCTTTTGATCATTTTTGCATTTGGAGATTTTATCTTGATGTAAGTTGCCTTGACAAAAAGTGTCTTTTTGTTGACTTTTGAACTGACCTGTAATGTATTAGCTCAGATCTTTCAAATGAAGCACTTTTTGGGTTTGAGAATAAATAAAAAGTTGTAGAGAATTGAATTTCCTTTAAAATGGGATTTTTTTGGGGGAAATTTGATGAAGCGTGTGAAGGCTATGCTTGGTCAAAGTTCAGTTGACCTCTCCTAAAGAAACCCTAATTTGGCAACTTTTGACTTTTCATTATTTGAGGAATCATGATCAAACCTTGATCAAATGATGAATATCACTTAAAATATTGATGTTAACAAAAAATCTTGAAGTTTGACTATATGTTGACCATAGTTGACTTTTTACCCAAAACAGTTGACTTTCAATCATCTGAGCTATTGACTGAGCAAATTTGTGATGCAAGATCTGAAACTTGACATGTACATTGTTGAAGACATATGATGAACCATGAAAACCATTTGACACCTTTGCAACCCGAACTTCCTTGAGGAACTCAAAACCCTAGTTGTAGACCCCTTGCTTATGAGGAGGTTTGACTGGTCAACTCTTTGAGTAGCCTTGAGTACTTGAGAAACTTAGAAGAATATTTTGGAAAAATGGGAGGGAAAATTTTGGGGTACAAAAGAATGCCTTGCACAAGTCAACAAACATGTCAGAAATAAAAAGGAAACAAAATCAGAATTAAGTATCCACGTCACAAGTTAAATTAAGATTAAAATATGAAGAAAACCAATGCAAACAAACATTGGAACATCGATATCAAAAACCGGGCAGCAACTTATTAACACATGCAAGTGTGCAAAAAGTCAAAATAAAATCGATCCAAAACTGCACCGATAACCATCAAATACATCAACAAGCTCAAATAAGCGTTAACCGTGAATTAAATCGCCATGCAAGAATGACTTACCATTTCCAGGCAGCATTGACGTTAATACATGAACCGTGCAAAATATTGGTCCAAAATCAACAAAACTTGACAAAAATGTCTTCCAAGCACCAAAACACGCTTCCTTGAGCATTAACCCTCAATGAAATATTGCCTTATGCTCAACTTACCGAAACCAGTCAGCATTGCACCGTGTCGCAAAATCAACCGAAAAATCATACCGTAAACGATAAAACTTCACACCAACGGTCCATAAACGCAAAATTATGCATGAATAAACATCAAACAACTTTCGAAAAGCGATTTTCAACGCATTTGTATTTTTCGGGCAGCGATGCATACTTGAACCAATATCGATAAAAATTAATTTCAACAATCGCAAACTGATGCACAAAAACACTTATCAGTTCAAGTATTGCCGCTTATAAATTACAAAGACTTTATTATGATCAAATCCACATTTAAGCAATGATTCCAAGCCACAAAAAACACAATTCAAGTGTTAACGCAATTTATCGATTTTGAGGTTTTTATGTCGAAAAATTGAATTCATCAACAAATCGATTTGAAAATTGCATTAACTCATGAAAACACAATTAAATCTCATCAAAACTCAACAATCACTATTTAGATCCAAATTCGGTATTCAAAAATTAACATCAATTTTACCGAATAAATTCAAGATCTAACCAATTGAAACATTATTCAACCAATTCCACGTCTTAACATCATTTGAAATTCAAGAATCAAGTGTATCAAATAATATTCAAGAGTTCAACTCAATAATCAAGAATGAATTTAATTCAATCATCAATTAATCTCAACATAAACAATGGAATTGAGTAAAATTAAGGAAAATTTACCGAAATTGACACGGTAGAATGGAATCAACCGAAGAACAGAGGAGCTCATCTGGAAAAACGGATGGAGCAAAGGGGAGAATTCTTCGGAGACTCGCTGGACTGCTAGGCGCGAACACTCAGAGGGAGATCGGTTGGCGATCGTTCGCGAAAATGGAGGGGAGAACTCGATGGCTTATCGCGGATGGAAAGGAGGACTCGTCGGAAGCATTGGTGGAACGAGGTTGAGTTGACGGTGAAGCTTGCGGAGGAGAGTGGAGGGAGTTGATCGAAAAATTGAGAGGGAAGAGATGAAGTTCTTGAAGTTTTGTTGATTTTTATGATGAATGTTGTTGAGAGAGTTGGGAGAAAGTTGATAGAGAATTAAGAGAATTTGGTATTTGATTTGTGAGATTGGAAATTATGAGAGTAGTTGTGTTTTAAATTTGAATTTCAAAAATATATAGTATTGGCTCCTAACTTGAATTTTCAGATTATTTCGTGCACAGTGCGAGATCGAACCCCAAGCTCATGATAATCGGTGCGAAATCGTGACGCGCAACTTGAAACAAAAATGTCGATGAAGAAATTTGTGAGGCGGTACTGAAAGAATCATCTCAATAAGATAAAAATTGAGCAAGTTACGGTGCTCTGAACAGCGAGAACTCAGTATAAACTTTACAGTGCATATTTTTTCGACTTATTTTGTGTACTACGCGCAAACAAATAACAAGCTCATGACTTTCGGTGCGGAATCCTGATGCTAAACCTGAAACAAAATTGTCGGCAAAGAAATTTGTGACGTCATGCTGAAAGAATCACCCTGATACGATAAAAACCGAGCGAGTTTTCATTTTTTGAATGGCGAGAAACAGTGGACTTATTTTACCGCATTGAAAATTTCAGCTTATTTTCATGCGCACTTAAAGAAGCAAGCCATAAACCAAAGCCTTCGGAACACAATCCGAACTCAGAACCTAAAACCAAGTTGTAACTAATAAAAATTGTGATCTCAAACTTCAAGAGTCGTCCCGATACGGTAAAAATTGAGAAAGTTACAAATTTTTCAATATCAAGAAATGGTACGATAGAAAACTAATTCAGAGTGCAATTTTCTCTGGTAATTCGCACTTTCGAAGATCTTCTGCAAAGAATTAACTTTTGTCCCAAACATACGAATCAAAGATAAAATCAAGACGGATTTTTTGCCCAAAGAACCATCCAAAAACATCGAACCAAGCGAAAGTTATGAATTTTTGAACATTTGAAAAACAGCGGTTCAGCACACTATTTTCACTGTATTTCCACCGTGTATCTTCAAAGTACTAACACATTCAGAGATCTTCCTCAATGAATTGGCTTCCGAGCCGAACACAAAAAGTTGAAGGAAATAAAAATATGATTCAAATGCTCTAAGAACCAATCAAAGATGATTTTCCAGTCAGAAATTACGAATTTTTAAGCATCCGAAAACCAACGAACCAACAAAACTATTGTATAACGCATTTCAGGTATTTTGCTCTTTTGAAAATCTTCCTCATAAAATTAGTATTTTACCTGAACAAATGAATTGAAGAAGACCTCAAGAAGGTTCTAATTACTGAAGAATCATTCCTAAACCATTTTTTGATCTCAAGTTATGAATTTCTGAGCTTGAAGCGCACAATACTGAATTCCTATCTGCACCGTCTCACATCAATTGAAACACTTGGCTTTCTACACAATTAGAGTGTGTTGGAACATATAAGAGATTGGTATTATGATGAATTAATTGTTTTTTGATTGAATAGTTTGGAACACGTGCGGAGTGTATTTAAAATCTAAAAATCCTGAATTTCCGCTACTTAACGGAATAACCGTCTTTCGCAGTTCTTTTCACATAGAAAACCTTTGATTCCATGAGCATGGACCCTATGACATGTATGTATGCATATGATGATGAACTATAAGTCAATTAAGGTTAAAATGAATAGGACAAATTTTGGGGTGCAACACTCATGACTGAATGTTCTCATGTGTGCTTCCATATGTGGTATTGCAAGTGTGCAATATGTGTGTCTCTAATGCTCAGTTTGTTTCCATCTGATGTATTTCGCGGGTACAATTTGTTTTAATGTGCTTTGTGTTTCCACTGCTTGTTTACATTTATTCTATTTTTTATCAATATTTTGGCCTAAAAGGGGGAGTAACATGTTGCAACAGAACGTCATGTTAGTGCATTTGGATAATATTCTTGAAGATTTGATTGAAAAATATGAGATTTTAGAGGTAAATTACTCATAACAGACGCAAGAAATCAAGTATTTTTAGGAACAATTGCAGATTTGATTTGTTTCATAAAAAGGATCTTTGAGACTGTAATACGGTGGGAGAACTGACTTGTTTTTTGCGTTTTATCGCAAATGTTGCGGATAGAAAGAGTCGCCACAAACTTTTATTTTATCCAATAAAGAAAGGGTGAAAAGAAAAGGAAAGACCTTGAAGATTTTTGAGTTCGGGGGTAGGTTATGAAAAGGGAAGGTGTTAGCACCCTTTTCATCTGTAGTTATCTACGGGCTCTTAATCGCTAAGCTCACTTTGAAAATTTGCTTTTTGTGTAAGTGTTTTGAATATATTTTGAAAAGTTGCCAATGTAAGGTGAACTTTGTAATGATTCCCGTATCTGTTCTTGAGAATGCGTACAAGGTATTTTGAAAATATTTCGAAAGTGTCTGTGTGAAATGTTTTTGTTTTGAAGAGATTTGTGAGCAAGCGATTAACAGCAGTCTACCTACTTAAGGTCTTTATTATACTCTTCCTCCTCCTTTAGATAGTGCTACCCTACCATTAGTTAGTAGAAAGCCCTATTTTTGGATGTGAAGGGACAGGCGAGGGTCATCGTACAGTCATTGAAGGCAACTAGTAAGGACGCTTTAGCAATTTTCGTAAGGAACTGGATCATTTATCGAAAGACAGTGTCGAAGGGTCATCGAGGGACTATGATCTTTTGTATCGAAGGGACTTTTCTAAAGAGTCCCCACGTTCGAGGGACATGACTATTTAATCGAAAGGCAACAAGAGAGGTTACCCTAGAGGTGCGTATGTGCAAGTGTTTTGTATTCATTTATTTTGTCTTGAAGTTAGGTTATCTATCGATTCGTTTTTATCTTTCCATACAACCCTAATTACTAAGTCGTAATATAGCAAGTATAAAAAAGACAGTAAAGGTGCGGAAAGTAAAAGTAGAAAAGATAAATCTAAACCTATTACACGGTTTTGGGGCAGTTACATGATAGAAAGCGGAAAGCAAAATTCCTAAGCTATTACAACCTGGAAAACAGTTAGATAATAATGAAAAAGGAAAGCGAGAAATCTAAGCTATTACAAATTGCAAACCCCATACACTTTATATATGAAAATAAAATACAATTAAAATAGAGAAAAAAATGTTTTTGATGATTTTTTTTATGGAAAAGGTTTTTTTAATGATGATTAAAATAAATGTAAAAACTAATTAATTTTAATTAACAAGAATAGTTGATTAATTAAAATAATAAAAAAGGTTAATGATGAAAAACCTAAAAATTAATTAATTTTAATTAACAAAATAATTTATTAATTAAATTAATAAAAAAGGTTAATGATAAAAAACCTAAAAATTAATAAATTTTAATTAAAAAAATAATTTATTAATTAAATTAAAGAAAAAGGTTAAGAAAAAAAAGATAAAAATTAATTAATTTTAGGGTTTACAAAAAAAATTATTATTTTAGGTTTGTAAAAAAAAAGGTTTGTGGTTTTATGGTTAGGTGAATTTAGGGTTTCAGGGAAAAAGAACAAGTTAGAAGCAAAATCACACAAAATGTCAGGGGTGGGTGTTGAACCCACGCCCTTAGCCTTTATCACTGCCTGCCTTGCCATTGCACCAGATCTCACATATTATGCATCAAATCTGCTCTAATGATGTATATGAACACATGTACACATATCAAATTAGTTAACAATGCATAAATCAAAGGTTTCAAAAAAAACTACCAAAACCGGTAAGGATGAACGTGATATTCTGGGCACGATCTTGACTGCTTAAGGATTGGGATGGATTCCTCGGTACTTCAAGATGATAATACAATGCTTGGTTTCAATTGAGAAGGGCCGGAAACAAGGGTATTGTGTTTCCCTAGTTTCTTGAATTTTTGGAAGTTTTGGAATAGTTTTCTCTGTAAGGGTTTTTGTGTGATATTATGTCTGAATGAAGAGCAATATATAGAGAAGAATTAGGTTAAACCATTGTGGGCTTCGACCTTGTAAGAAAAGCCTTTACTTTATCTTATTTAACTTTTAATTTAAATAAATAAAATCAAAAATAAATGGAATAAAAATCAAAGGGGTGTATGAATAGTTTCAGAGATTCACTATGAGGCCTAATACACGTTTGGACCTTGAAACACAAGCCCATTAGCCCAAAAATTTGTGTTTGATCAATTTGGGTTTCATGCATTTGCTCAAAATTTCCCAACTTGTATTGGTCATAACTCTCTCAATTTTCATCATTTGAAGGCGATCTTTGACTTTTTTCAAAGCTCAAGATGTCATCTACAATCTCGTTGTTGACCATTTTTGCATTTGAAGAACTTATCTTAATGTAAGTTGCCTTGACAAAAAGTGTCTTTTTCTTGACTTTTGAAATGACTTATAATGCATTGGCTCATATCTTTCAAATGAAGCATTTTTTGGACTTGAGCTTAGAGAGAAAAAATGAGCTTGGGTTGAGGAAAACCCTAATATGGCAGCTTTTGACTTTTAATGATTTGAGAGTTTCCTTGATGAGTCATGATCAACCCTTGATCAAATTATGAATATGACTTTAAAATTGTGATGTTGACCAAAAATATTGAAGTTTGACTGTAGGTTGACAACAGTTGACTTTGTGTTCAATACAATTGATTTTCAGTCATCTGAGAAATTCGTTGAGAAAACTTGTGATGTAAGGCATGAAACTTAGTATGGGCATTCTTAGAGACATATAAGGAACCATGGAAACCACTTGAGGCCTTAGAAACCCAAACTTCCTTGAGAAATATGAAACCCTAGTTGTAAGTCCATTGCTTAGGAGAAGAATTTTTCTAATCAATTCTTGAGCAACCTTGAGCATTTCAGAACCCTAGGAGAATGTCTTGAAGAAAAAGGGATGGAAAATTTTGGGGTACAACAGAGACTTTTTAGGAAATATTTGAAATATTTGTTTTGTTTCTATTTTCATGGAGAATATTTTGTAGGGATTTAAAGCTGAAGATTATATTTGATTAAAGAGTCCAAGCCCAACTGCAGAAATTTATATAAGGAGTCATCCAAAACCTAGTTTTTAAGAAGCATGGTTTTATTGTAAAACCTTGTGAAAAATAAGGGTTTATGGTTTAATAGTTCCTTAGGTTCTCCGTGTAATTTTTGTATGCCCTCATGTATCTTTTATGCATTTGAGTTGACTGATTAGCACTGCCCCCACAGATCGGTTGCGGTAACCTTTACCACGACCCTTCTGGCCATACACAGCATTAGCTTC
Source organism: Vicia faba (assembly GCA_948472305.1). Classification (NCBI taxonomy): domain Eukaryota; kingdom Viridiplantae; phylum Streptophyta; class Magnoliopsida; order Fabales; family Fabaceae; genus Vicia; species Vicia faba. The sequence continues at coordinate 1,095,297,061 of OX451739.1, forward strand.
TTTTTTCCCGCTGAATTTCTTCTTCACAATACGAATATGCAGCGACCTGAATTTTTCCACTTCTGATTCCACCTTCAACATATTCCCCCATTAATATCAACTCGGTGAACTCGGATGAATAGCTTCCGACCAGATGGTTGAGGAAAGGACCTGTCAAAGATCCCATAAACATTCCAACCAACTCCCAATAAGATAAAGGAGGTTTAACTCTTTCTGCTAGGTCTCTCCATTTCTGGGCATACTCTCTGAAACCTTCGTTAGAGCCCATAGTCATACTTTGTAATTGCACACAGTTAGTCACAAGATCAACATTGTATTGGTAGTGTTTGTAAAAACCAACAACCAAATTTTCCCAAATATGGATATTGGTTCCTTTCAGTTGATAGAACCATTCGAGTTGTGTCCGAAATAAACTCTCTTGAAAGAAGTGAACCCGTAACTTTCTTTCAGCAGTATGGGGTTAGATCTTCCAAACATAAGACTGCAGCTAAAGTTTAGGACAAGACACACCATCATATTTAGCAAACGTTGGGACCTTGAACTTGTGAGGGATAACAACCCCCGAGATAAGACCTAGCTCTTCAGAATCCAGCCAAGGCACTTTCTAGATTTCCATAGCATTAAGATGATATTCCAGTTGTTTGTATTTGTCGTCACCGGGAGGATACTGTTCATCAGAATAGTCTTTTTCATCAGGAATTTTACCAGAACCAAGGTTGCTTCCCCCCTCAGTTTTAATACTTCTACCATCTTCCTCTTGATTGTCATCTTCATCTAATGGAATATCAGCAGCTTGAACCTGTTTGGCGGGACCTTTTAATCTTCTTCCCATGTTGAAGATGCCAATCATTTTCCTAGTCTTTTTCTTCTTGGCAATGAGCGCCATCAGTTCTTACCTCCCCTTGGCTAAGTTCAGGAGCGTCTCTTGGAATTGGGCATTTTGAGTTTAAGGGTCTTTCATAGTTTGTTCGAGGGCCATCTTTTACTGAAATAAACAGCAAGAAGATGAGAAAACCTGTCTAGGGAAATACATGTTATGTAACGACATGCATGATATGTGGATGTAATGTTTTCAAGGATCTCGCGGGGTAAACAAAATGAAATGTTAGAAGTTGAGTCTGGCTGCAGCTTTGACTGAATAACTTTGTGTCTTTGTATGTCCTTCTATGAGAATCAAGATCACCATGCCAAGTGGGTTCTAGCCTTTGACTCAAAAGAAAGTACTTTGATCTTTCACGGCACTAGAAGAAAATAAATCCCCTTGGCCCTTGCTAGCAGTCAGGTTCATGATAAACCTGCATCAAAGGCCCTTGAGATCCTTGAAATGCTCAGTGAAAAGGAAATGGTATGATGTCATGTTTCAATAGATAACAAACAAAAACAAAGCACATAAGAGCCTTAGGTTTAAGGCTTGCATGGGGTTCGTAGGTAAGTACCCTCTTGAAGTTCAGTTGGCTCAACCTGTCCTAAGAATAGTAATTGGGTTTTAGGAGTCTCATATCACTGATCTTTCTCACAAGAATTATTTCAGCAGTGCAACTGACTTGCCACCGAAATATCCCGAGAGTCGAATCTCAATGAGTGTAGCATCGAGTATCAACCAACTTTGGGCTGCACCAAAGACGGCCATCTCACTACCTTCTAATGGCTAAGTTAGGTCATTTAAGGTTCTAAAAGTCAGTTAATGCTTATGACACCACGCGGAAGCCTAGTGTTCTCCACGACTGACTCAAGGGACACCAATATAAACCAAAGTGTCGCACTAACGTATCCATCACTTCAACGATATCGGTCTACGCCATACAGTTTCCATGATTTATAGATACATAACTAAGGGTACCCCCAGATCCGGGTGTAGGATCTTTGCAAAAAAGTAAACTCGAGCAAATCCAATAAAGATAAAGCAAACAAATCAAACAAAGTAGATAAAGTGATCTAACTCTAAAGGTAACCCCTCTTTTTTTATATCCCCAGCAGAGTCGCCAGTTCTGTAATACGGTGGGAGAACTGACTTGTTTTTGTGTTTTATCGCAAATGTTGCGGATAGCAAGAGTCGTCACTGGCTTTTATTTTATCCAAAAAGGAAAGGGTGAAAAGAACAGGAAAGACATTGAATATTTTTGAGTTCGGTGGGTAGGTTATAAAAAGGGAATGTGTTAACACCCTTTTCATTCGTAGTTGTCTACGGGCTCTTAATTGCTTAGTTCAGTTTTAAAATTTTGCTTTTTGTGTAAGTGTTTTTAAAATATTTTGAAAAGTTGCCAATGTAAGGCGAACTTTGTAAAGATTCTTGTATCTGTCCTCGAGAATGCGTACAAGGTGTTTTGAAAATATTTCGAAAGTGTCTGTGTGAAATGTTTTTGTTTTAAAGAGATTTGTGAGCAAGCGATTAACAGCGGTCTACCTACTCATGGTCTTTATTATACTTTTCCTCCTCCTTTAGATAGTGCTACCCTACCATTAGTTAGTAGGAAGCCTTATCATTGGATGTGAAGGGACGTGTGAGGCTCATCGTACAGTCATCGAAGGAAACTAGTAAGGACGCTTCAGCGATTTTTGTAAGGGACTAGATCATTTATCAAAAGGCAACGTCAAAGAGTCATCGAGGGACTATGATCTTTTGTATCGGGGGAACTTTGCTAGAGTGTTCCCACTTTCGAGGGACATGATTGTTTAATCGAAAGATAACAAGAGAGACTACCTTAGAGGTGCGCATGTGCAAGTGTTTTGTATTCAGTTATTTTGTCTTGAAGTTAGGTTATCTATCGATTGGTTTTTATCTTTCCATACAACCCTAATTACTAAACGATAATATAGCAAGCATAAAAAAGACAATAAAGGTGTGGAAAGTAAAAGCAGAAATGATAAATCTAAACCTATTACACGGCTTTGGGACAGTCACATAATAGAAAGCGGAAAGTAAAAACCCTAAACTATTACAACCAGGAAAAAAGTTACATAATAATGAAAAAGGAAAGCGAGAAATCTAAGCTATTACAAATTGCAAACCCCATACACTTTATCTATGAAAATAAAATACAATTAAAATAGAGAAAAACTGTTTTTGATGATTTTTTTTATGGAAAAGGTTTTTTTAATAATGATTAAAATAAACCTAAAAACTAATTAATTTTAATTAACAAAAATGGATGATTAATTAAAATAATAAAAAAGGTTAATAATGAAAAACCTAAAAATTAATTAATTTTAATTAACAAAATAATTGATTAATTAAATTAATAAAAAAGATTAATGATGAATAACCTAAAAAATAATTAAATTTAATTAACAAAAATAATTGATTAATTAAATTAATAAAAAAAGGTTAATGATAAAAAAACCTAAAAATTAATTAATTTAGGGTTTACAAAAAAAAACAATTATTTTAGGATTGTAAAAAAAAGGTTTGTGGTTTTATGGTTTGGTAAATTTAGGGTTTCAGGGAAAAATAGGGAAAAGGAACAAGTTAGAAGCAAAATCACACAAAATATCATGGGTGGGTGTTAAACCCACGCCTTTAGCCTTTATCACTATTTGTCTTGCCATTGCGCCAGAACTCACATATTATGCATCAAACCTGCTCTAATGATGTATATGAACACATGTAAAGGTATCAAATTAGTTAGCAATGCATAAATCAAAGGTTTGAAAAAAACTACCAAAATAACGTGATTTGATGTTATGGGCACGATCTTGACTACTTGAGGATTGGGATGGATTCTTCGGCACTTCAAGATGATAATGCAATGCTTGGTTTCAATTGAGAAGGGCTAGAAACAAGGGTTTTGTGTTGTCCTGGTTTCTTGAATTTTTGGAAGTTTTGGAATAATTTTATCTACAAGGGTTTTCGTGTGATGTTGTGTCTGAATGAAGAGCAATATATAGAGAAGAATTAGGTTAAACCATTGTGGGCTTGGTCCTTGTAAGAAAAGCCTTGACTTTATCTTATTTAATTTTGAATTTAAATAAATAAAATAAAAAATAAATGGAATAAAAATCAAAGGGGTGTATGAATAGGTTCAGAGATTCACTATGAGGCCTAATACACGTTTGGGCCTTGAAACACAAGCCCATTAGCCCAAAAATTTGTGTTTGGTCAAATTGGGATTCATGCATTTGCTCAAAATTTCCCAACTTGTACTGGTCATAACTCTCAATTTTCATCATTCGAAGGCGATCTTTGACTTTTTCCAAAGTTCAAGATGTCCTTTGTAATCTCTATGTTGACCATTTTTTCATTTGAAGAACTTATCTTGATGTGAGTTGCCTTGACAAAAAGTGTCTTTTTGTTGACTTTTGAAATAACTTATAATGCATTGGCTCATATCTTTCAAATGAAGCATTTTTTTGGACTTTATCTTAGAGAGACAAATTTGTAGAGAATTGAATTTCCTTCAAAATGATAGTTAGTTGAGGAAAATATGATGAAGTATGTGAAAGTTATGCTTGGTCAAAGTTCAAGTGACTTCTCCTTAGGAAAACCCTAATTTGGCAAATTTTGACTTTTGATGATTTGAAAGTTTCCTTGATGATTCATGATCAAACCTTTATAAAATGATGAGTATGACTTCAAAATATTTATTTTTACCAAAAATATTGAAGTTTGACTGTATGTTGACCATAGTTGACTTTTTGTTCAATACGGATGATTTTCAGTCATCTGAGCAATTTACTGAGCAAACTTGTGATGCAAGGCATGAAACTTAACGTGAGCATTCTTAGAGACATATAAGGAACCATGGAAACCACTTGAGGCCTTAGAAACCCAAACTTCCTTGAGAAAGATGAAACCCTAGTTATAAGTACATTGCTTAAGAGAAGAATTTATCTGATCAATTCTTGAGCAACCTTGAGCATTTGAGAATCCTAGGATAATGTCTTGAAGAAAAAGGGAGGGAAAATTTTTGGGTACAATAGCTGAGCCTATTCAATCTTCTTAAACCTGAAGAGTTGGATTGGCATGTTCTCCATTCGTGATATGAAGTTGGAAGAGGATTGAATACTAAGTGCCCAGAAATTTGCACTCGCATCTGCATGAGGTAACGCTGTTATTCGATAATATTTCTTGAATGGGATTAAAGTTGCCATTCAGAGAGGTGACAGAATGTCGCTGGAGATGGGATTATAGGTGCCATCAAAATATTTTTTGATAGGAGTATCATAATGAGTCTACGCTAGACCATTATCTAAGGAATGCTTTCCAGAATGAACCTCTGGGGAAGGTGCTTAAGTAGCTGCTTGTTGGATTTAGTATCTAAGGGAAATGCTTGTCAGATTTAGTCTCTGAGGGAAATACTTGTCATGTAGATAGTCGCCCCATCCTGTTTCGGGAATTAATCTTGGACCTGGTCATCTAGATAGTTTCTTCGTCTTGTTTCGGGAATTTAATCTTTGACCTGCTTTTTGTTGGTAAACACGTCATATTTCGAGAATTCATACCGCTTGGTTGTATGAATAGTTGCCCCGTCTTGTTTCGGGAATTAATATGCGGCCTCTTTGAGAATTGGTGATGATATTCATCTATTTGTGAACTAACCTGAAAGAAGCAAAGTTAGTTTTGTGCAATGTCATGATGTATGTAACGCATTGTGTAATGATGTTCTCAAAGTAAATGAGAGTGTGATGTATGTGTTTCATATGCATATGTTATGATACTTGTAAATGATGTGGATGCGAGATTTCATTGAACGGTTGCTTCGTATAACATCTTTGTTGGGGAAAATAAACCCATGGCCGTTGCTGGGGATGAAGAATATGAATCTTCAATCTTGTTTAGAATGTCTCCGCTGGGGATTCCTGCTTTTAGTTTTGAGGATATTCCGCTGGGAATGTTTGAATGCTGCTTGGGGATAGAAGAGTTCAGGAACATTGGTCGTTCATCGCTCTACTAGGTAATTCAGTTCTTATATACCCTAACTAGGGATAAAACAGATGAATAACCTTCAGAGTTATCGTGTGATCTAGTTTTCGATATGGATGTCAACTCTTTTGGGGGAGGACAAAGTTAGATGATGTCTGGCTCGGTTTCAGATTTTGTAGCAACTTTCTGGGGATAGCAACCTGGACTATACTTTGCTGGAGAAGAGATTCTTACCAGAGATTTGTAGTAATCAGAGGAATGAGCTCTGCTTGGGAAGTTAAATTCCATTGGGGAAATAAACCCCACTGGAGGAGTAGACCTTGCTGGAGAAGAGAATTTTGCAGGGGATTTTGCAGTGTTGGAGAAATAACTCAGCTGGGGAATTAAATTCCTGTGAACTGTACTAAGGGAATCATTTTTGATGGGAATTGGAATTTCGTAGGATGTGTGAAGGAAGTTTCCACTATATGCTGGAGAAATGATCAAACTCCTTTATCCTCTAAGAGGATACGCTGGGGAGTATGGTCATGTTAATAACTGGAAGATGCCCCAATTTTTGCCTGAAGGCATATTAGACTTGTGAGGGAATGTATCTTCGTCCGGGATGAGTTTCTGAAGGTAGCTCTGTAGAGATAGTTCCATGGAGATTGTTATGTGGGGATTTGTGGATAACTTGAGCATTATCCCAACTCCTAGAGTGATAAATCTTCTAATGATAAACAAGTGATGAGATAACGGGACATAGTCGTACACTTTAATCCTTAACTTTTTCCTAGACCGCCTTCTCGGGTTTTCGACTTCTCGGGTGTACAATTTTATTTATATGTCCATAATTTTTGCCTGAATCCTTTTGGTTCATCGGGATGCCCTTATTTTTTCCTAGACCTATCAACCTACAATGTCTCTTTTTCATGCGTAGTATTTTTGACTATGTCTGCATTCACTGGGCGCATGGAATTTTCAATGTCCATGGTAGTAAGTGTTGTAGCACTACCATAACATATTTTCTTGATCATACATGGCCCTTCGTATGTGAGATTCCATTTTCCCCTGGGATTAGTCTGGTGCACCTGATGTTTGAAGTTATTGATCAACCATTGATTACCAGGTTTTTGATAGTCTTGATCTTCCTCGGTATTTTTCTAAGAACTGTCACGGCAGAATGACACCATCTGATACTACTGATATAGACAAGAAATTTGGTGATACCTAAGATTCAATTTTTCATAGTGGCTTTTGCTGAAACTCATGATCAACGTAACATGCCTCAAGTGATTCAAATGGAGATTTGCCCTTGGCTAATCATCACTTTTGAGAGATTCTTTGAATCTTGACTTGACTGTCACAGATAATTTAGACAATAACATGTCATTCCCCTTGATTTATAACCAATTGTGTCCACGAAAGGCTTGTTACTGCAAGTGTCTTTCTCTTTGACCCATCCTCTGAAGTAATTATGTCCATTGGGAGGATATTCATTCATTGAATATTCCTCATACAAAATTCTCTGCTGTCAAACACTTAGTCATATGCAAACAGTGGTATCAAAATGCAAAGCTTATATCTGTCTTGAAGTTTAAAAAAAATTCATTTTTTAGTAAAACAAAATTTGTAAGAATGTGATATCAACTCAGGATTTATAATAAGCCTTATAGAAGTCATGATACCTTTTTGTAACAGTATGTTTTCGAACTAACCCATGCTTCAGTTAGAACTTTGAAGGGTTGTAACGTGGCCTAGTTTATTGTTTAAGAAGCAAAGGATAAAGGCTCAAAGTTTATTTGTTCCCAACTTGTTCTCCATGATGTCCTTCAGCCCTATACTCAGTTAATTATGCATTTAGGTTCCAATAGAGTTTGGAATTATAGCAATGAAACTTGGTGATGGTTCAGAAACCAAGTTTATTTGAGAAGACGGTCATTTTTTCTTGTAACATCTTTCTTTTGTTGAGGATTTGTAGAGACCTCTTTTTGACTTTGTTATCCCTAACTTTTGCTTGAACTGTTTTGTTTGAGATTACAGTCAGCGGGATGCCCTAGTTGTTTCCTAAGAGTCCTTCATAGATTTCGACTTAGCGGGCTTTTCTTTTGAAATATAATGATTGTCCAACTTAATGATTACGGGGAACCATCACCGAATTTTGATTTGGAAGGATGTCTTCGATACTACCTGTTGTGTATGAAGGAAAATCTTGTGATTGAATGCACAATTGAATTAATTGAGAAACTACCCTGCCCCGGGTTATGATTAAGGGTTTCAATTTGCGTGAAAAAGAAAACTCCTACTTCTTAGGCTCAAAAGGGTTGACTAGGGATTAACTTTCTTATATCTCCATTGTTTAGGAATTGAAGGAACGCTTGTACATCGTCAGTAAGGTCTATTCAAAAGCATATTGTATGAGATTATGGTATCATTTTTCTCACCCTCCCTCTAAAGGCTTATAGCTTTTAACGAGAGTTGAATATCACAAAAAGGAAGTAAAAAGCACAGTTTAAATATAGTGAAAATGAATGGATTAATTCAAGACAAACATATGCAATGTATTAATGGAAAGAAAACAAAGTTTGACATAAAGATAAGTGTTCGAACAAACAAAAGAAATTAAAACTGAAAATTCAAATGAACTGGACGCTCTCAATTTTAGTCATGATTTGGCATGGGAGAAGTGATCACATTAGGATTCTCATGAGGGTCAAACTAAATCTCCTTATTGTTAATCATGTCTTGGATTTTTTTTTAAAAGCCCAACAGTTATTTGTGTCAGGTACGGGACTATTAGAATGATACGCACATCTTAAATTAGGATTGTACCGAGGAGAGGAAGTGTTGGGATTCTGAGGAGGGTCTCTTAAAGTAATCATCTCCTCCTACAACATATGTTGCAATGCCTGAGACAATGGCATGTTGATCCTGGTAAATTCTCTCTTGGGTGTGCCTGACCTACACTGATTTCCTTGTTGATGTTGTTGCACTAGCGCGAGATTAGAAATTAGCACTGCCCCCATAGATCGGTTGCGGTCACCTTTACCACGACCCTTCTGGCCATACACAACATTACCTTTTTTTCCCGATGAGTGTCTTCTTTGCAGTACTTGAAGACACAGTGTTGTACCCAAAATTTGCCCTCCCATTTCTCAAGGGATTCATCCTGGACTCTCAGTTTTGCCTCTACCAAGTTCCAAGTCTTGGACCATCATTTTTCAAGGAAATCATCCATAAGGGCAAAATGGTCAAAAGTATTTTGAAAATGTCAAACTTTGACTTTTAAATCAAAATCAAGTTCAAAAAAATCACAATTCATTAAAGCATAAAATGGGTTCATCAAAAATCAGAAGTCAGAAGTTACTTTGGAAAAATAAAATCTTCTAAACATTTGGAAAAATTTTCTAAGTGTCTAAAGAATGTGATACTTCAGAACTTCTGAGCCAGCCCCTATGTAAGTGCCATCAGAAGATAACGCTTCAATCAGAACATGCAGCAGCGTTGCTCTTTGGTCAGAACATAATGCTTCAGTCAGAACATGATTCTTCAGGATGCAGAGGCTATATTCAACGCTCTGGTCAGAAGATGCTCCTTCAGCGTTTGGAGGTTATGTTTCTAATGTTCTGCAATCAGAATATCACCAAACCCCAAACCTTAACCTGCTACCCTGCTATGGCACAGTCCTGCAAACCAGTTGCCACAACATTCCAAGGTATTGTTGATCCAATCTACGCCTGCGTTTTTTCTTGCACCAAATTAGCCTACAAAAACTGTGATTTAAAAACAAAAGGGCAGTGTGCCAAAAATGTTTAAAAACTCATTTGTTTTCCCCCCAAAACCACATCAAACCCATCTATAAATATTTTGTTCAATCACACATTGAAATGGTGTGGGTTTTTGGAAAGAGAGAATCACCAAAAGAAAGAAAAAAGGCCTTGAATCTTTGCAAAATTCCAAGAATCCAAAAAAAAAGTTGTAAACACCAAAAATACAAAACCTTGGCATTTGATTCCAACATCAAAACTCCATTGTTCCTTGACTAAAACCATCCCCACGGTTGTTGATTCATATACTTGAAGCTATTTCAACTTCTGTATCCATACTGCCATACACTCTTCATTCACCCCCACCTCAAAGAAGTCAGAGTATCATCCCTTGGTTGTTCCAGAAGTTGAAAACCTCCATCCTGTTGAGTACGTGAGCAAATTACTCAGAACATCACCAGAGTCTAAGACCAATCTCCAGTTTACAGAATCTTTTCCAGTTGCAAGGTAAGCTTCTGCTGACTCTCATCACGTTGCTTAATCATTATAAAATTTGCATGTTTAAAGAATACAATGTAAATATCATGCTTCTGATGTTGTACATATTCTGAGACTTCACATGTTTGCTTGCTAAAGTATGGAATAAACCAGTTTCATAACTTCTGAAAGAATTATGAACTCAGAATTAGGATTAGCAGATTCACACTTGCCTCTGATTTATGGTTCTGATATTTCTTGTTTCTGAAATGTTGTGAAACCTGCTATAATTTTCATATATATATATCTCTTCTGTTTTGTGGAGAAATGACCAAATGCAGATGTTTCGACTACCATGAAGAGAGAGACCAAGTTCTTCCAGTGATATCAGAACCTCTGAGATCTATTCAGTTGTTGGTGGTTTCAGAACTTATGAAACCTATTTTGTTGCTGGTAGTATCAGAACTTATGAAAGCTAATATGCTCCTGATGGGCTCAGAACTTCTGACTCTGCTTATGTTTTTTTTTACTAACAGGAATTTTGCTTTGCAGTGCGCCAGGGTCAAAACTTCTGACCTCCCTTAATCAGCAACGCACTAATTCCCTTTTTACCTTCCTCACTATCTTTGCTATCACTCTTTATTCCATTAATCAACAAACACCAAAAACATTTTTTCATGCTTTGCTTTATTTCTTAAAACAAAAGACCAAAATATTTTCTTAAGCAAATTTATTTCCTTTCTTAAACAAATAAGTAATTTTTATTTCTTTCCTATTCATATCCATTCGATATGGGTGTAATAATAACTCAGGATTTGATCTTACTTGCAACCCCCATTCATAAATATGTACCCCCCATCCCCCTAAAAGCGGTGTAATAGCTTAGATTTTATTTTTTCGCATTTTTATTCGCTTTTCATATATTGCTAGTAAATAGGATGTATGGCAAGACATGAAAACAACAAAATAGATAACCCTAATCAAGATTAAAATACATGCAATCAAACACACTATTCACACATGCACCCTTAGGGTAATCCCATTTCGTTGCCCATCGGAAAAATAGTCACGTCCCTCGAACATGGGCATTTTAGCAAAGACCCTCGATAAAAGATCGTAGTCCCTCGATGACCCTCGATGTTGCCTTAAGTAAACGATCTAGTCCCTAAAACGAAATTGCTAAAACGTTCCATGAGTTGCCTTCTATGACTATACAAACGTCCCTACACCCGTCTCTTCACATCCAACGATGAAGCTTCTTGCCAAATCAATGGTAAGATAGCCACATCTAATGGAGAAGGAAAAACACACTTAAGACCTTTTGAGTAGGTAGGTTCTCTCTCAGTTACTCGCTTGCTCACAACAAAAACATTTATGCACCAACACTCTCACCTTGAAACATTTTCAAAAAGATAAACACTTTGTACACGTTCTTATAGAGACAAGAACCGTTACAAAGAATACACCTTTTCAAAATCACTTTCAGAAACACAATCTTTGAACTATTTTCGAAACAACACTTGGTATACATTCTTATATAAACGAGAATCATTACAAAGTTACATTTTCAAAATACTTTCAAAAAACCACACTACAAAGCATAATCAAATAAAACCAAGTTGATCTAGCAAGTAACTAAGAGCCCGTGGAAAACCATGGATGAAAAGGGTGGTAATACCTTCCCTTTTCATAATCTACCCCCCGAACTCAAAAACATCTCTAAAGGTCTTTCATGTGCTTTTTCACCTTTCCTTTTTGGATAAAAGAAAATTCGGTGGCGACTCTTGCTAAACCGCAACATTTGCAAACACAAACGCAAACCCACAAGTCAGTTCTCCCACCGTATCACAGAACTGGCGACTCTGCTAGGGATTTATCTTAAAAGTGGGATTACCTTAGGGCTAGATCACACTTACTTGCTTTCATTGTTTGATTTGTATGCTTTACATTTGGTTCTCTGTTTGGGCTTGCTTTGATCCTCCACCCGGATCTGGGACACCTTTTTAGGTAAATAGCAATAGATTATGGAAACTGTACAGTGTAGACCGATATGGTTGAAACAATGGCTATGTTAGTGTGACGTATTTGTGGGTACCGGTATCCCTTGTGGTGAATCAAGGAGAATACGGGGCCGCTGAGTGGCGTCATGAAGCACTAACGGACTTTAGAACCTTAATTGAACAAACTTGGCCATTAGGACGTAGTGAGATAGTCGGTTTCGGTGTAGAGCTGAAAATTGGTTGATACTCGATACTACACTCATTGAGGCTAGACTTTTGGGATATCTCGGCCGCAAGAAAAGATTGATTATGCTGAGACAACGCCCAAGAGAAAGGTCGGTGATATTGAGATCCTTTAGAACCCAATCACTATTACTAGGACAGGTTTGAGCCAACTAAACTTCAAGAGGGTACTTACCTATAAAACCTCGTGCAAGCCTAAAACATATGGATTTGTTTGCTTTGTGTGTATATAATTATACATAACATCATAAACATCATAAGCATCATGAGCATGCTCACTAACCATTTCAAGGATTTAGAAGTTTATCTTTGTTTTTGTTTTGTAGGTCATGAATTCTGCCCGAAGAAACACCATCCGAATCAGCTTTGTAAAAGCACACCCTCAAATTCAAGAGCTAGCTTCAAGAGTGCTCGGGGATTCTCCTTTTACCAAGAAATATGGTCGACTCCTCAGTTTGGCTAAATCCAAATTCCAAGAAGAGATGATGTGTGTGATGTTCCAATTCTTTGATCCCGTGCATCATTGTTTCACTTTCCCGGATTATCAGTTGGTACCTACACGGAGGAGTTCTCTCTACTCTTAGGGGTGCATGTGCTTGATCAGATACCTTTCACCGGCCTAGAAGAGATTCCAGAACCTGAAGTCATCGTTGCGGCTTTGCATCTGAAGAGAGCCGACATCATAGCCAATTGGGAGACCAGAAGTGGGGTCAAAGGTTTTCTAGCCAAGTTTCTATTGGATAAGGCTCTTTCATTCTGGGACGACATGGATTTCTAATCTTTTGAAGACATCCTGGCTCTTCTCATTTATGGTTTGGTTCTGTTCCCCAATTCGGACCAATTCATAGACGTTAATGCCATCAAAGTCTTTCTCTCTCGCAATCCCATACCTACCTTACTAGGAGACATCTTGCATTACCTTTATACCCGCACCATGAAGAAAAGAGGTACCCTTTTGTGTTGTATCCCCCTACTCGCAAAATGGTTCACTTCACACCTACCTCAATCAGCATTGAAAAACGAGCAAAGACTGACTTGGTCTCAAGGGATGATTGTGATACTGTGGGAAGAACTGACTGTTTTTGGAATGCTGGTTTGTGTTTTGCGTTTTGTTTTCGCAAAATGTCGCAGTAAGCAAGAGTCGCCACCAAATTTTATTTTATCCAACAAGTAAAGGAAAAAAGCACATAAAAATTCCTTTTTTGATATTTTCTGAGTACGGGGGGTAGATTATAGAAAGGGAAGGTATTAGCACCCTTTCTATCCATAGTTATCTACGGGATCTTAGGTATTTTCTCATCATTTTCAAAAAAAATTCCTTGTGCTTGTGGGTTTTGAAAAGTTTTGTTTTAACTTCGATTTAACTCTTGCTTCTATCCTCAAGAGTGTAATGAAGTGTTTTTTTGAAAACTTGTTTGTAAAAGTGTAAGTGTGAAAAGTTTTGTTTAGGATGAGCAAGTATCTAAGAACTATCTACCTACTCGAAAAAAGAATCGTTCTATGCTAGTTTCCTTTAGACAATGCTATCCCACTATTAGTGAGTAGGTAGCACCGTCGTTGGAGTTGAGGGTCAATTCGAAAGGGACGTGCGGTCACTAGAGCAATGTTAGGACATCTTAGCGGTAACCCTAATGTCTTAGATCATTTGTTTGAGGCAACAATATCCGAGGAAACCGTTTCAAGGCAACTATGATCTTTTAGACAAGAGGGTGACCTCTAAAATACCCTATACTCAATGACTGTGTACGAAGGCTACCAAGTGGGGTGTACCCTAGGAGTGTGCATGTGCGAGTGTGTCGTTTTCAGTTATTTTTATCTTTGCACATGTTAAGGGTGATATAATTTGATTTTAAGATTAAACATTCAGTCTTGTCATGCAAACCCTATTATCAAACATCTAACAGTTGTATAATTTGCGGAATTAAAATGCAGAAATTAAATTACAAGGCGTCGGGTATTTACATCGCCAAAAGCAACCCTTTGAAAATAAAATAAAGCGGTAAAATAATTAAATGTCCTAATTAACTATTACATACCGGAAGCAGATACATTAACTGGATAAAGAAAATAAAGCACGACGCGAAATTAAATCGAATGCGAATTATGGTTTTGACCCTTTTTAAAAGAAAATGCCTTTTTTGTTGTTTTTATTTTAAGAAATTAAATTAAATCCTATTAAATACTACATTAGAAATTAAATAAATTAATTAAATGAAAAATAATTAATGACATATTTTAGGAGTTTTTGTTAATTGAAGAAAGAAATTAAAATAATTGAATCAGAATTAAAAGCTAATGATTTCTAATTAATTTTAAATATTTACAAAATAAATTAAAGTTTCCTAATTAATATCCTAATTAATTAATAATATTTATTAATAAAAGAAAATAAAAGTCTGAATTTTAATTGGACAAAATGTTTTTTGTGATTTTTTGATAAAAAAGAAAATTTGTTATTGGTTAGAAATTAATTAAAATAGAATAAACTAACTAAATTAAATAAACAAAATATAAAGAGAAGGAGAGAATGGGCCTTTTTTGGAGGGTGTGGAAAGCATTTTTGTTGGCCCATTAAGCTGATCCGTTTGGACTTTTATGATCCAATGCATTTGCGTTGACTGAGTCCATAGGATACCTCCACTGCTTGACCACCAGATCTGGCCATCTGGCACGTTAATTGGTGAGTGTCCATGATGGGTCTTAGATTTAAATGCGCATTGAATCACCTAAAAATAAATATCATGAAGAAAATAGGGGACCTGGGATTCGAACCCAGGTCCTGAAGGGAAATACACGCTCTACTTGCCACCACGCCATGTTGCTTCAATTGTTAGTATGATACAAAATAATTATAATATAATAAAACAAGTTTCATTGGATAAATATAAAAAATAGCGCGCCAGATTTGAATGGACTAATGGGGGCGTGACACGCATTGTCCCTGTCCTCCAACCGTGGCTAAAAGACACAAACACCTATACCAACGGACAAAGGTCTGTCGCTACAAGCATGTCCACCTTCAAAACTTTGTACCGGCCCTGAAAATGGATTCTAAGGCCAGGGTTGAGTTCGTATCAACCTCCTGGATGCAACCATGCCCATATCTGGGGCCAATTATCCCTGAAACAAGAAACCCCAAAAACAAGAACGAAACCCTAGCAATGGTGGATCTCACTACAAGTCAGATAAACGAAATCAAATAATACCAAAAGCTTGTAAATGATGTGGTGATCACAAATATGCAATTATTTTATTCAATGGATGCAAGAATAGTGCAAATCAAATTCAAGAATATGGCGGATTTGTGAGGGACTTACAGTGCTCTAGGAAGCTTGAAAACGCGTGGTTTGGATTGGTTTCGCTTGTGGAGCTTGCCAAGAAGATATTGGGATACTTGCCAAGCCCTGAAACGACCTCTAACCTTGATTTCGATCCCACACTTTTTCTTTGTTTTTGCAAGTTTGGTTCTGCCTCTAGAATTGCTCTCTAACCCTTATTCTTGCCTGCACACGACCTTTATGTATTGCTCAGTGTATTAGGGTAACAAACTTTGTCCATATCTTCCTCCATTGATGATTTTGAGATTTGATTTTATTCTCTTTCAAAGCTTTCCAAATTTGACCTAAATCCAATCTCCTTGTGCATAATGACCTTGATACGATTTTGGAAGGATGCAAGTTGTCTATTGAAACCCGAAATGATCACAAGATCTTTAGTTTTCAATGTTTTTGATTTTATGTGATTTTATTTGATTTAAAATGAATTAATTCAAATAAAAATCAAATTAAATAATAAAAATAAGATATGGACACATGGCCAAAGATAGAGCACGTGGGCAATAATTCAAACTCAAAACAAGTGAAAAAGAATGGGCCCATTTGGCAAAATTTGAAGTTTTGGGGATAGTTGACTTTTGGCAATTTTACAAAAACAAATCCAACTTCAACAATGCATAGCTTCTTCAATTTTGAAGTTTTCGAGGTTTTATTGGACTTTTTAGAAAGCTTTAGATGTCCTCTAATCAATACTTTTGGTCTCATCGCATTTTGATATTCCATGATCAAGTTAGAAGCTTTGACAAAAAAGGTGTTTTTGTTGACTTTCAAAAATGACCTATAATGTCAAAATTCATAACTTCTTGTGAGTACATTTTTTTATCTTGGGGTATGAAGATGTATTGTATGGAATTGCATCCTCTTCAAAATGAGCTTTGGATGGGTCATTTCTCATGAATTGTGAGAAAGTTATGCTTGGTCAAAGTTGAGTTGACTTTTCCTGCAAAACCCAAATTTAGCAACTTTTGAATCTTGATGAATTTTGAGCAATCCTTTATGAATTATGATCAACCCTTGATAAAATGATGAAATATCCTTCAAAATTAGAATGTTGACAAAAAATCTTGACGTTTGACTGTATTTGGGTCACAGTTGACTTTTGCCCTAGCACAGTCAATTTTTGGACCTTTTGAGCCATTGAGTGAGCAAAATTCCTCTGCAAGGCTTGACATTTGACATGGATGATCTTGAGAACATATTAGGACATTGGTGAGAACTTGGGGTCATTTGGACTCAAGTATATTGATGCAATGTGAAACCCTAATTTGGAATAGACTGCCTTAGGAGATAGCTTGTCTGGTCAATCCTTGAGCAACCTTGAGCAACTTGGAGATTTTTCTTGCAATGTTTTGAGAAATATGGGAGGGAAAATTTTGGGGTACAACAGCTTCCCCTGTTCAATCTTCTTAAACCTAAGGATGTAGATTGGCTTTCGTGCCTTTCGTGATCCAAAGGTGGAAGAGGATTGAACACTAGAGTGCCCAGAAATTTGCACTCGCATGAAGTGGTAACCGCTTTGTGATGTCGGGAATGGGCTTACAGATGCCATTTGGAGGATTGATGACGAGGGGATGGGCTTAAAGATGCCATATAAAGGAATGTCGATCGCATAAGAGATTCCTTAGCGAGAGCTTGTATACCTGCCGTTGAGGAAGATTCCGCTGGGGAAGTCTGATCTTTGTTGAGATTTAGGAACTTGCCTGTAATTCAACTGAGGTGTCGAGATCTGGGGACTTGCCCGTAATTCAACTAGGGAAACATCTTCGTCGAGATTTAAGAACTCGCCCGTAATTCAACTGAGAAAACTTCTCTGCTGAGATTTAGGAACCTGTCAGTAATTCAACGGAGGAAACTTTGTCGAGATTTAGGACTTTGATTGTACTTCAACTGAGAAAACATCTATGTTGAGTTTTAAGAACTTGTCAATAATTCGACTTGGGGAAACATCTTCGTCGAGATTTAAGAACTCGCCCGTAATTCAACTGAGAAAACTTCTCTACTGAGATTTAGGAACTCGTATGTACTTCAACAGAGGAGACTTTGTCGAGATTTAGGACCTCGTCTGTAATTCAACTGAGAAAAACTCTATTGAGATTTAAGAACTTGTCAGTAATTCGACTGGAAGGAAACATCTTCATCGAGATTTAAGAACTCGCCCGTAATTCAACTGAGAAAACATCTATGCTGAGATTTAGGAACCTGTCTGTAATTCAACGGAGGAACTTTGTTGAGATTTAGAACCTTGTCTGTAATTCAACTGAGAAAAACTCTGTTGAGATTTAAGAACTTGTCAGTAATTCTACTTGGGGAAATATCTTCGTCGAGATTTAAGAACTCGCCCGTAATTCAACTGAGAAAACTTCTCTGCTGAGATTTAGGAATATGTCTGTACTTCAACGGAGGAAACTTTGTCGAGATTTAGGACCTCGTCTGTAATTCAACTGAGAAAAACTCTGTTGAGATTTAAGAACTTGTCAGTAATTCGACTGGAGGGAAGCATCTTCATCGAGATTTAAGAACTCGCCCGTAATTCAACTGAGAAAACTTATTTGCTGAGATTTAGGAACATGTCTGTAATTCAATAGAGGAACTTTGTCGAGATTTAGGACCTTGTCTATAATTCAACTGAGAAAAACTCTGTTTATATTTAATAACTTGTCAGTAATTCGACTCGGAGGGAAACATCTTCG
Source organism: Vicia faba (assembly GCA_948472305.1). Taxonomy (NCBI): domain Eukaryota; kingdom Viridiplantae; phylum Streptophyta; class Magnoliopsida; order Fabales; family Fabaceae; genus Vicia; species Vicia faba. The sequence continues at coordinate 1,095,315,412 of OX451739.1, forward strand.
TCAAGATTTAAGAACTCTCCCGTAATTCAACTGAGAAAACTTCTCTGCTGAGATTTAGGAACTCGTCTGTAATTCAACGGAGGAACAACTTTATCGAGATTTAGGAACTCGTCTGTACTTCAACTGAGAAAACATCTCTGCTGAGTTTTAAGAACTTGTCAGTAATTCAATTTGGGAAACATCTTCTTCGATATTTAAGAACTTTCCCGTAATTCAACTGAGAAAACTTCTCTGTTGAGATTTAGGAACCCGTCTGTAATTCAACAGAGGAACAACTTTGTCGAGATTTAGGAACTCGTTTGTACTTCAACTGAGAAAAAATCTCTGCTGAATTTTAAGAACTTGTCCGTAATTCAACTGGAGGGAAACATCTTCGTCGAGATTTAAGAACTCGCCCGTAATTCAACTGAGAAAACTTATCTGCTGAGATGTAGGAACTCGTCTGTAATTCAACAGAGGAACAGCTTTGTCGAGATTTAGGACCTTGTCTGTACTTCAACTGAGAAAACATCTCTGTTAAGTTTTAAGAACTTGTCAGTAATTCGACTTGGGGAAACATCTTCGTCGAGATTTAAGAACTTGCCCGTAATTCTATTGAGAAAACTTCTCTACTGAGATTTAGGAACTCGTCTGTAATTCAACGGAGGTAAAAGCTTCATAGCTTTGAATTTTGTGAGAATTTAACTGCATCTTTCCTGAAAGATAAAGGTTAGTTGTATGTAATGCATGATATGTATCAGGCAATGATGTTCTCAAAATAAATGAGATTGTGTTGTATGATGCGTATATGCATGTGTCATGATGTATGAAAATGTGATGTTTTTAGCTGGGGGAAAATAAATCTTGGGTAGCTGCTGAAGAAAAGAGCTGAATTATTCATTTCCGCTGGAGATAGCGAATGAAGATATTTGTGAGAATAAACCTGCAGGAGAGGATAACTTCGCTGGGGAAGAAACTGATGAGGAGATTACTCTGTGGGGAAGATATGCTCTGTAGAGGGTTCCTGTTGATAGATTCAGCTGGGGATGAATTACCGCTGCTGGTGATAATGAACCTTGTTGGGGATTGAATTTCTGTTGGTGAAAAGAATGAACTCCGCTGGGGATGATTTTTTCAATAGCGACCTTACTGGGGATAACCTTTTAGGCTCTACTGGGGATAATCTGCCAGAGTCTACTGGGGATGATTCTATAAACTTCAATAGGGAAACTTTTTCAGACTGCACTGGGGAAACTTTCCAAACTCCACTGGGGATGCTTTTCTCAGACTGCACTGGGGAAACTTTCCAAACTCCACTGAGGATGCTTGTCTCAGACTGCGCTGGGGATATTTTATACTCCGCCGGGGATGATAATACTTTTCAGTGTCGATGGTAGATAAACTCTGCTTGGGGAGAATATTATCGATTCATTCGCAGTTGTGAGTCTCAGCTAGGGAGAGCTAACATTACTGCCTTTTCTTACTCTGCGGGGAGTGAAATTATTTCAGCCATATCTTTCATCTGAATTTATCCTTGTACCTGGTGAACAGAGCAACTGTAAAGCTTGGACAATTCTTATTGCCCCTGTTTCTGATATTACGAGTAATCGTCTTTTGTTTCACATGTGAAGATTCATGAGCAGCAATTAATGTCAAATGCATATATCAAAAATGAACATTGGACGTTCTTTGCAAAACAAAACAGATAAAGGAAAACAGTTTGAAATTTATTTGTAAAATGACTTGTATTGACTTTGAAGTTTGGCCTGTAATTAGGCGTTTTTTGTACAAGAGGCTGACGTCCTAGTAAGAGAACGCCGCCGAACAAATAGATTTACACAATTTGTGAAAAACAAAGAAAAATAGTTATGTGAACAATCCCACTGGGTTCCAACTCTGCTATTTCCTTTATGACCTCGAGCATCTCATCACTTTGCTACTTGGTTGAAGGTAGATCAGATTGATTAGTGTCATCCGAGCTTGATAGTTGATACCGAAGTCTAGTTGCAAGGTGATCCAATGAGACATAGTGTTACACTTTGATCCCTAATATTTTCCTGGACCGCCCTTTCGGGTTTTCAGTCCACCGGGATACCCTTTTTTGCACAAGCCGCCTTTTCAGGTTTTCGACTTGCCGGGTGTACAGTTTTTTCATTTTCATCCCTTATTTTTGCCCGAACCCTTTTGGTTCGCCGGGAAGCCCTTATTTTTGCCTAGGCCAGTCAATCTAGCGGGTCTTTGATTATGCATAGTATCTTTTCACTATGTCTGCATTGACGGGGTGAGGAAGCTCGTCACCATCCATGGTGGTTAGAATCATAGCTCCTCCTAAGAAAATGTTCTTAACCACAAATGGCCCTTTGTAAGTAGGGGTCCATTTGCCCCTGGGATCACCTTGAGGTAGTATTATGCGCTTGATAACCAGGTCCCCAACTCGATACTCTTGTCGCCTAACCTTCTTGTTAAATGCTTTGATCATTCGCTTTTGATACGTTTGACCATGACAAATAGCAGTAAGTCTCTTTTCGTCAATTAAGTTCAGTTGATCAAGCCGGGTCTGAATCCAGTCATCTTCGCTCAAACCTGCGTCCTTCATAATCCGAAGAGAGGGTATCTGAACTTCAATGGGCAAGACGGCTTCCATGCCATAAACCAAGGAATAGGGTGTTGCCCCTGTTGACGTCCGTGCTGAGGTACGGTACCCATGAAGAGCAAACGGTAACATCTTGTGCCAATCTTTGTACATCACCGTCATCTTCTGCACAATCTTCTTAATATTCTTATTAGCCGCTTCTACAGCCCCATTCATCTTTGGCCGGTAAGGAGAAGAGTTGTGATGCTGTATCTTGAACTGCTTGCAGAGCTCGATGATCATCTTATTATTGAGATTTGTACCATTGTCTGTAATAATCCTTTCTGGTATACCATACCGACAGATCAGGTTGTGCCGAATGAACCGTGCCACAAAGTTCTTGGTCACTGTAGCAAAGGAAGCTGCTTCAACCCACTTCGTAAAGTAATCAATAGCTACCAGGATGAAACGATGCCAGTTAGATGATGTAGGTCTGATCTCGCCGATCATATCGATGCCACACATTGCAAAAGGCCACGGAGCTGTCAAGACTTTCAGAGGTACTTGAGGTATATGCACCTTATCAGCATAGACTTGGCACTTGTGACAGGTCCGAGAATGCGGATAACAGTCGGCTTCTATTGTGGACCAATAATATCCTGCCCGTAGGATTTTCTTTTCCATGGTGTGTCCACTGGAATGAGTTCCGAAAGTACCTTCGTGTAACTCTACCATGATCCTTTCTGCTTCGTCCTTATCCACACAACGCAGTAAGGTTGAGTCATGGTTACGCTTGTAAAGAATGCCATTGCTGATGAAGAATTTTGCCACGAACCTCCTCAGAAACTTCTTATCATTAACAGATGCACCCTTGGGGTATTCCTGAGCCTCAAGATACCTCTTTACTTCATGAAACCAGGGTTTATCTGTTACCTCTTCAGTCTCAATGTCATAGCAATGTGCAGGTTCGTCCAACCTCTCAATGGTGATCTGGGGAGCTTCATTGTTCCATCTGACCTTGAACATAGAAGACATCGTAGCTAGCGTGTCGCCAACTAATTCTCCTCTCTAGGGGAGTGTTCAAAGGTGATCTCTTTGAAATGTGGAAGTAAAGTCAACACATACTCCTTGTAAGGAATAATATTAGGGTGTTTCATATCCCACTTGCCTTTGATCTAACTGATCACGAGAGTGGAATCTCCGAAAACACTTAAGAACTTAATCCTTAGGTCAATTGCTGCTCGAAGACCCATAATGCATGCTTCATACTCCGCCATGTTGTTGCTGCAGTTGAAACATAGTCGAGCGGTGAACGGAGTATGAGAGCCTTCAGGAGATATGATCACGGCGCCAAAGCCATTACCCAAAGCGTTTGAAGCTCCATCAAAGTACATAGACCATCGGGATCCTTCCTTAGGTCCTTCATCCGGTCCAGGTGTTTCACAGTCGATTACCAACATGATGTCCTCATCCGGGAATTCAAAGTTCATATACTGGTAATCATCTACAGCCTGATGTGCTAAATGGTCTACCAACACACTTCCCTTTATTTCCTTTTGGGTCGTATATTGGATGTCATACTCAGTCAAGATCATCTGCCATCTTGCTATTCTTCCGGATAAGGCAGGCTTTTCGAAGATATACTTGATTGGATCCATCTTTGATATCAATAGAGTGGTGTGAGTCAGCATATACTGTCTCAGCCGGCGAGCAGCCCATGTCAAAGCGCAGCAAGTTTTCTCAAGCATGAGTATCGGGTCTCGCAGTCGGTAAACTTTTTGCTAAGGTAATAAATAGCATGCTCTTTTCAGCCAGACTCGTCATGCTGCCCCAGCACATACCCCATTGAGTTGTCGAGTACTGTCAAGTATAATATCAGAGGTCTCCCTTCAACTGGCGGCATCAGAACGGGTGGCTCTTGGAGATACTCCTTGATTCTTTCGAAAGCGGCTTGACATTCGTCATTCCATCTTACCACTTGATCTTTCTTCAGTAACTTGAAGATTGGCTCACAAGTAGCAGTCAGGTGTGAGATGAATCGGACAATATAGTTCAAACGTCCCAGAAAGCCTCTGACTTCTTTTTCAGTTCGGGGAGCTGGCATTTCCTGTATAGCCTTCACCTTTGCAGGATCCACCTGAATACCTTTATCACTTACGACGAAACCCAGCAGGTTACCAGATCTCACCTTGAAGGTGCACTTGTTCGGGTTTAACCTCAGCTTGTACAACTTCAACCTGTCAAATAGCTTCTGAAGATGGTCAATATGTTCTTCCTCAGTCTGGGATCTTGCAATCATGTCATCGATGTATACCTCAATCTCATGATGGATCATGTCATGGAACAAAGCGACCATGGCGCGCTGATACGTTGCCCTAGCATTTTTCAATCCAAACGGCATGACCTTGTAGCAAAAGGTACCCCATTGAGTAATAAAAGTTGTCTTCTCCATATCTTCGGGAGCCATTTTGATCTGATTATAACCGGAGAAACCATCCATAAAGGAGAATACCTTATGTTGTGCGGTGTTGTCAACCAGAACATCGATATGAGGCAGAGGGAAATCATCCTTGGGACTTGCCCTGTTCAGATCCCTATAGTCAACACACATTCGAACTTTACCATCCTTCTTCGGCACAGGAACCACGTAGGCCACCCACTGTGGGTAAGAAGTAACTGCTAGAAAACCGGCATCAAATTGTTTCATAACCTCAGCCTTGATTTTCTCAGACATCTTCGGGCGCATTCGGCGAACCTTCTGTTTCACTGGAGGACAGTCTTCCTTGATAGGCAATCGGTGAACCACAATGTCGGTATCCAACCCAGGCATATCTTCATAAGACCAGGCAAAAATCTCAACATATTCACGCAGCATTTGAATCAGTCGTTGCTTGACACTAGGTTCCAGATTTGCACCGACCTTGACCTCTTTCTTGTCTACCTCTTTACCCAGATTTACCGTTTCCACTGGCTCCTCATGCGGCTGTATGGCCCTCTCTTCCTGAAGTAACAGTCTAGCAAGTTCACCAGGCACTTCGCAATCATCTTCACCTTCGTCTTCGGCTAATTTGATTGGACTTTCGAAGTCATAACCGGCAGTAGCAGAGTCGTTATTAGTGGGATCCAGAGTGGATGCAGACCTGTATATGTGAGTGTGTGTGTAAAATAGCTGTTTTGCAAGATAAAAAAGAAAAACAAAGAGCACAAAATTTGAAATGCAAGAAAACACCCAATGCTTTTATTAATAATATATGGAAATGACACACATAAAGCCCTCACAAACAAAGCCACAGTGTCTCGGGTAAGGCACCGGGCCGTAAAGTTTAAAAAATGTATGTTACAAATTCGAAACAAAAGTCTCATTACTGGGTAATAAAAGAAATTGGGACAAAGTCCTTTGTCGTCCAATTTCTTAGTCCACCATCAGTAGTTGGGTAGATCCAACTGTCAAACTCAGATTCTTCAACATCGTCTTCAATGGCATTTGCTGATAAACAGGGGAGGTCCTCCGATCCATGCATGTCTGTAGGTGTTTAGGTATTGGCTTGCATTTTTGGTAAATCCCAAGTGTATGTGTGAATGTCATGACTGATGTCATAACATTCTAGTTCAGGTTGTACTAACTCAATAGGTACATGTGCAGAAAAATATTGTAATTCAAATACTGATGTTTATAAGTGTGTATCTGAGCATGTTTGCAAAATGATCACATTTTGCTAAATCAGTAGACAGGTTTTCTCAGATGTCATAACAGATGTTATGACATCCTGTTCTGAACTAACAGGATTGCAGGATTGGATAAGTCTGAGTTTTTTCAGGAAATAACTCAGTCCCTTCTAAACAGAATCCTGCGTTTTCTAAGGAGTAACCTAGCTCAATCCTAACCTGATCAATAAAGTACTGTGACCTGGTCTTTAGGTCAAATGGAATCAACCCTAGGTTTTTGGAAACCCTAACTGAAGTTGCAGCTGCTATATATTCAACAGAGCTGCGGTTTTTCAAGTTATCCCTGCTGATTGATTAGAAGATCAATTTTGTAATCTGTATAGATTTGTTTATTGTACTCCAAGCAATTATCATTGTGATAAGTGCCTTGGAATAGGTTTCAATTGTAAGGGTTGTGTAGCACTCAAAGCTTTGAAGCAAGAGTGTTTGAATGTTACTTGACTAAAGCTGTGAAGCAGAGTCAAGTTAGTTGTGTACATCACTCAAAGCTGTGAAGCACGAGTGATTGTGTTACTTGATTAAAAAGCTGTGAAGCTTAATCAAATGTGTTTTGAAGAGTGTCTTCATAAATTCTTAAGTCAAATTGGTTTATGTATCACTGCTGTGATTGAGGGGGAGTGAGTAGGAACTCAGGTTTAAGTTGTACTTAGATTAGAATTGCATTGGGTAGGTCTTAAGTGAAGGAGATAAACTGGTTGGTTTATTCCTGAATTAACATCTCTTATAGTGGATTCTCTCCCTGGCTTGGTAGCCCCCAGAGTAGGTGTTGTTGCACACTGAACTGGGTAAACAATTGACTGTGTTATTTACTGCTTTTGTATTTACTGTCATATAGTAAGTCAGATACGGTGTCATAACATTGGACGTGACATTGAGTATCTGTAGCCAGAATTTCAATTGGTATCAGAGCAGGCACCCTGCCTGTATTACTGGGTGAGATCTAGGGATATCACTTTCTGGCACTATGGACAAAGAAGGAGTTTTTGGAAATAGACCACCCATTCTGGATGGAACTAATTATGACTACTGGAAACCTCGTATGATTGCCTTCCTAAAATCTCTGGACAAAAAGGCTTGGAGAGCTGCTGACAAAGGATGGATTCATCCCACCATAACTGAAAGAGATGGGACAATCAGTCTGAAGCCTGAGGAAGATTGGAGTAAAGAAGAAGATGAGTTAGCTCTGGGAAATTCAAAAGCTTTAAATGCCTTGTTCAATGGAATAGATAGAAATATTTTCAGATTAGTTCATCAATATGAACTGGCCAAGGAAGTTTGGGACACTCTCAAAACTACTCATGAGGGAACTTCCAAAGTAAAAATGTCAAGGCTTCAGATGTTGACCACTAAGTTTGAGAATCTAAAAATGATGGAAGATGAAACCATTCATGAGTTTCACATGAACATCTTGGAGATTGCCAACACCTCAGGAGCACTGGGAGAAAAAATGTCAGAAGAAAAACTGGTAAGGAAGATTCTCAGATCCTTGCCTAAAAGATTTGCAATGAAGGTGACTGCCATAGAGGAAGCCCAGGACATTAGCAAGTTGAAAGTGGATGAACTTATTGGGTCTCTTCAGACTTTTGAGATGGGAATTGCTAATGATGATGTCAAAAAGAACAAGAGCATAGCACTTATGTCCAACACTGATGTTGAAGAAAACATTTCAGAAGCTATAGCCATGCTAGGAAGACAGTTCAACAAACTCATCAAAAGAATAGATCCAAAGTCAAGGTCTAATGTTCATAACATTTCCTCTGACATTGACAGTTCCAGCAGAAAACCAAGGTCAGATGAGAAGGGAGTTCAAGGCAGAGGAATTCAATGCCATGGTTGTGAAGGATATGGGCATATTCGAGCTGAATGTCCTACCTTTCTTAAGAAACAAAAAGGAATGACAGTTACTTGGTCTGACTGTGATTCAGAAAGTAATTCTGAAGAAGAGACTGCCAAACGAGTTACTGCTTTAACTGGTGTGTGTACCTCTGAAAGTGACATCAGTGATGAAGAGGTGACTTTTGAAGAACTGGCTGAAACGTACAAGGAATTGTGTATCAGAAGTACTGAAGTCTGTGTGCAGAATGAGAAACAATCAAAACTCATCATAAAGATGGAGGCTGAAAAACGGGCAAACCTTGAAACTATAAGTCTTCTAGAAGGAGAAGTTCAATTGCTGAACTCACAACTGAATCAAATGACCAAATCTGTCAAGATGTTGACAAATGGAACTGACAAATTGGAAGAGATCCTACAGATTGGACAAAATGTGGGAAATAAATCTGGTCTAGGATTTATGAAAGCAACGAAATCCGGTTCTGGTAGGCAAATGTCAAAACAGATGTCTCAACACAACTCTCGACATCAGGAACAGAAACATATGAGGAAAAGGTACCAAAGATGGAAATGTCATCATTGTGGTAGATATGGCCACATAAAGCGTTTCTGCTTCAGATTACATGGATACCCTAATCAGAATTCAGGTGTCAAACCTAAGTCTAAAAAGGTACCACATGCTCCTCAATGGAAGAAAAAGGCTACTGCACTGATAGCTCACACTTCCCTGAGGGTCTCTGCAAAGGAAGACTGGTACTTTGACAGTGGATGTTCCAGACATATGACTGGAATCAAGAACCTCCTCAATAATGTTAAGCCTCACACCACCAGTTTTGTGACCTTTGGAGATGGGGCTAAAGGTGAAATCAAAGGAGTTGGTGATTTGAATTGCCCTGGAGTTCCAAGTCTAAATGAAGTACTGCTGGTGAAAGGACTGACCGCTAATCTCATTAGTATCAGTCAACTGTGTGATCTAGGATTCAAGGTCAATTTCTCAAAATCTGAATGCCTTGTAATCAATGACAAACAAGAGATAGTAATGAAAGGAGTCAGATCCAAAGACAACTGTTACTTATGGGAGGCTGAGAACACTAATTTCTCATCTGTGTGTTGCATTGCTAAAGAAGAAAAAGAGGTGAAACTGTGGCACCAAAAACTTGGCCATCTTCACCTAAGGGGTATGAAGAGGATTATCTCCTTGGAGGCAGTCAGAGGGATTCTAAAACTGCTAATTGATGAAGGAAGAGTTTGTGGTGAATGTCAGGTGGGTAAGCAGACGAGGATGTCACATCCAAAGTCAAGACATCTGACCACCTCTAAGGTTCTAGAACTCCTCCATATGGATCTGATGGGACCAATGCAAGTAGAGAGCCTTGGTGGTAAAAGATATGCCTATGTGGTTGTGGATGATTTTTCCAGATTCACCTGGATTAATTTCATTAGAGAAAAATCAGATGCATTTGAAGTCTTTAGAGAACTGTGCAAAAGAATTCAAAGAGAGAAGGAAGGATGTATTGTCAGAATCAGAAGTGATCATGGCAAGGAATTTGAAAACAGCAAGTTTGATGACTTCTGTGCTTCAGAAGGAATCAGTCATGAGTTTTCTTCTCCCATAACACCTCAGCAAAATGGAGTTGTGGAAAGAAAAAACAGGACCATACAAGAATCTGCCAGAGCAATGTTACATGCCAAAAGACTTCCTATGTATTTTTGGGCTGAAGCTATGAATACAGCTTGCTATGTTCATAACAGGGTCACCTTGAGAAAGGGAACCTCATCCACCATATATGAACTCTGGAAAGGAAGAAAACCAACTGTGAAGTACTTTCATGTGTTTGGCAGCAAATGCTATATCCTGTCTGATCGTGAACAGAGAAGAAAACTGGACTCCAAAAGTGATGAAGGCATATTTCTAGGATACTCCTCAAACAGCAGAGCTTATAGAGTATTCAACTCCAGAACCAAAACCATGATGGAATCAATAAATGTCATAATTGATGACTATCATGAAGAAACAGATGTTCCTTGTACTGTTGAGACATTCTTTGAGACTTCAACCCAACAGGATGATCTACCCAACTCCACCACAACAGAATCAGAATCAAAGGAAGCTAGCAAGACTCCTTCCATCAGAATTCAGAAGGATCATCCAAAAGAGCTCATCATAGGAGATCCTAATAGTGGAGTCATCACAAGATCTAGAGAAATCATCTCAAATTCTTGTTTTGTGTCCAAAATAGAACCAAGAAATGTCAAGGAAGCCTTAACTGATGAATATTGGATTGGTGCAATGCAAGATGAACTGAACCAATTCAAGCAACATGAAGTTTGGGAACTGGTTCCTAGACCTGAAGGAACTAACATCATTGGGACAAAATGGATATTCAAGAACAAGTCAGATGCTGAAGGAGTTGTCACCAGAAATAAGGCGAGACTTGTTGCTCAAGGATACACCCAGGTTGAAGGGGTTGACTTTGATGAAACCTTTGCACCTGTAGCCAGGTTGGAATCAATCAGACTCTTGTTGTCAATTGCTTGTCTTCTGAAGTTCAAGTTATTTCAGATGGATGTGAAAAGTGCCTTTCTAAATGGGTACTTAAATGAGGAAGCTTATGTGGAACAACCTAAAGGTTTTGTGGATCCAACCCATCCTGATCATGTCTACAAATTGAGAAAAGCTCTATATGGGCTGAAACAAGCTCCTAGAGCATGGTATGACAGGTTAACAAAGTTTCTCTCAGACAAAGGCTACAGAAAAGGAGGCTTGGACAAAACTCTATTTGTCAAAACTGAAGGAGGGAAGTTGATGGTTGCCCAAATATATGTTGATGACATAGTGTTTGGCGGAATGTCAGAACATATGGTTAAACACTTTGCTGACCAGATGCAGGCTGAATTTGAAATGAGTCTCATGGGAGAACTAACTTATTTTCTTGGACTACAAGTCTCACAGATGGAGGACTCAATCTTCTTATCTCAAAGCAAGTATGCTAAGAATATTGTAAAGAAGTTTGGTATGGAGAATGCAAGTCACAAAAGGACTCCTGCTCCTACTCATCTAAAGCTCTCCAAAGATTCAAGTGGGGTTAAGGTGGATCAAAGTCTGTACAGAAGCATGATAGGAAGCTTGTTGTACTTAACTGCCAGCAGACCTGATATTGCCTTTGCAGTTGGAGTTTGTGCTAGATACCAAGCTGATCCCAAAGTCAGTCATATCAATCAAGTGAAGAGAATTTTGAAGTATGTAAGTGGTACTTGCAACTATGGATTGTTGTATACTCATGGCTGTGAACCGACTCTGACTGGTTACTGTGATGCTGATTGGGCTGGTAGTGCTGATGATAGAAAAAGCACCTCTGGAGGATGTTTCTTTTTGGGAAGTAATCTGGTTTCCTGGTTCAGCAAGAAACAGAATTGTGTGTCTCTTTCCACCGCTGAAGCTGAATATATTGCAGCTGGTAGTAGCTGCTCTCAAATGTTATGGATGAAACAGATGCTCACTGAGTATAATGTCACACAAGATGTTATGACATTGTACTGTGACAATCTGAGTACAATCAACATATCCAAGAATCCCATTCAGCATAGCAGGACCAAACATATTGACATACGACATCACTTTATTAGAGACCTTGTAGAAGAGAAGACCATCAAATTGGAACATGTTGCCACTGAGCTACAGCTGGCTGACATTTTTACCAAGGCTTTGGATGCAAACCAATTTGAAAACTTAAGGGGTAAGCTGGGTATTTGCCAACATGAGGAATTGTAGCAATTAATTTTGCTTAAAACAAAGACCAAAGGACTTATGCCTGTTCTGATTGGTTTAAAATTGTATTTTCTCATTTCCTACAATTCTTTTAAGAAGTTGAATAGGCACTCCTTTGCTTCGTTCCCCTCTCGTCTTCTCATCAATCAGGAATTTCTTCTCATTTGCTGTTGGTCCTTCAGAACTGACAAAATGTCTCAAACGCCATCATCATCCAATACGACCATCTCAACCTCTTCCTCTGATCAAGATTCTGGGACAATCTCTTCCTGTCTGGACTCTGATGTTCTGGAGATCTGTTTTCATAGAACTAACCCCACCAAGGCCAAAGAGTTGAGAACAAGACATACAGGTAATCCATCTCATTCTTCCTCTTCAGTTCCCCCTGAAATTGCAAATAGGGAAGGGACAGCCTATGTTAATCAAGCAATAGCAAAAATTGTTTCACGAATTTTGAACGAGAACCACTCAGTTCCTGGCATTTCTGTTCCTCTGAACCAAGAAAACTCAAATGCTGAAACAAATCCAAATGTCTCTAAGAATGTTGAGACATCAAACAAAGAGAAAAATGCTGACATTGCTCACAAGAAAAGAAAGAAGCCTGAATTCTCTGGATCTGATGATAGTACTTGAAGGATGTTTGCTGCTTGGTGGTGTTGCTGGTGGAGTTTGGAAGTATGTTCTGCTGTTGTCTGCTGCTGATCTCATTATTTTGTTTTGGATAACTGTATAACTTTGTAAACATGTAATCTTTGGCCCATTTGTGGCTAAAGTGGGGGAGAATATTTTTGGTACTGCTTAAATAGTACTTGAGACTATATTTTTCTGCTGTCACTTATTTCTGCTGCTCTGATTGTTTAGGGACTTTAGCCAAAAATCTGCCAAAGGGGGAGTTTGTAGGTGTTTAGGTATTGGCTTGCATTTTTGGTAAATCCCTAGTGTATGTGTGAATGTCATGACTGATGTCATAACATTCTAGTTCAGGTTGTACTAACTCAATAGGTACATGTGCAGAAAAATATTGTAATTCAAATACTGATGTTTATAAGTGTGTATCTGAGCATGTTTGCAAAATGATCACATTTTGCTAAATCAGTAGACAGGTTTTCTCAGATGTCATAACAGATGTTATGACATCCTGTTCTGAACTAACAGGATTGCAGGATTGGATAAGTCTGAGTTTTTTCAGGAAATAACTCAGTCCCTTCTAAACAGAATCCTGCGTTTTCTGAGGAGTAACCTAGCTCAATCCTAACCTGATCAATAAAGTACTGTGACCTGGTCTTTAGGTCAAATGGAATCAACCCTAGGTTTTTGGAAACCCTAACTGAAGTTGCAGCTGCTATATATTCAACAGAGCTGCGGTTTTTCAAGGTATCCCTGCTGATTGATTAGAAGATCAATTTTGTAATCTGTATAGATTTGTTTATTGTACTCCAAGCAATTATCATTGTGATAAGTGCCTTGGAATAGGTTTCAATTGTAAGGGTTGTGTAGCACTCAAAGCTTTGAAGCAAGAGTGTTTGAATGTTACTTGACTAAAGCTGTGAAGCAGAGTCAAGTTAGTTGTGTACATCACTCAAAGCTGTGAAGCACGAGTGATTGTGTTACTTGATTAAAAAGCTATGAAGCTTAATCAAGTGTGTTTTGAAGAGTGTCTTCATAAATTCTTAAGTCAAATTGGTTTATGTATCACTGCTGTGATTGAGGGGGAGTGAGTAGGAACTCAGGTTTAAGTTGTACTTAGATTAGAATTGCATTGGGTAGGTCTTAAGTGAAGGAGATAAACTGGTTGGTTTATTCCTGAATTAACATCTCTTATAGTGGATTCTCTCCCTGGCTTGGTAGCCCCCAGAGTAGGTGTTGTTGCACACTGAACTGGGTAAACAATTGACTGTGTTATTTACTGCTTTTGTATTTACTGTCATATAGTAAGTCAGATACGGTGTCATAACATTGGACGTGACATTGAGTATCTGTAGCCAGAATTTCAATGTCGTACAGCCCTTTGAGCTTCTGCAGTGAAACCCAAACCAAACTTGTTAGTCTTATGTGCAAAATCAGGGATTTGACCCCAATTTGCACACCCACCTTTTTCAACAACGGCCCGGGCATCCTTGAGAGAGGCCATCTTCATTGGAGGATCTTCAGTAATAATTTCAGTTGATGCCAGTGTCTGGGGGACTTCTTCAAAATGTTGAAACAGGGTCTCAATGAACTCCACGTCCATCTCCACATACCGGAATGAGTTGAGATGGCTCACCATGTACTCCTCTTCCCCTCGTACCGTAACAATTTCCCCTTCACTGGGTATTTCAGCATCTGGTGAAGCGTAGAAGTCACTGCCCCAGCTTTGTGGATCCACGGGCGACCCAGCAAACAAGAATAAGATGGCTGAATGTCCATCACATAGAATGTAGACGCGAAAATATGAGAACCAACCTTAACTGGAATATCCACTTCTCCATGTACCATTCTCTTGGACCCGTCAAAGGCCCTAACTACAATGTTACTTGGCTTCAGCTCCAAACCTTCACAGTCTAACGGGTCTAAAGCTTTCTTAGGCAAGACGTTCAATGAGGACCCAGTATCCACCAATACATGAGCTAGAGTGGTGCATATGCATTCAATGGAGACATGCAGGGCATCATTGTGATTCTTCCCCTAAGCAGTCAAGTCTGCGTTGGAGAAACCCAACCCATTGTCTGCTGTAAGACTAGCCACAAAATCTTTAAACTGATCAGCTGATGTTTCCTGCGGCACGTGCGCAGTCTTTAGGAAAGCAATCATAGCCTTAGCATGGGCCTCTGAACACAATAATAAGGACAACATAGAGATCTTCGACTGGGTTTGCCCCAACTGTTCGACTACATTGTAGTCGCTTTTCTTGATGATCTTTAGAATTTCCTCTATCTCCTGTCTAGAGGCCTCAAAAGTAATCTTCCTCGGTGCCTCCGTCCGGGCAGGCTCACCGGTGGTCCCTTTTCCCCGAGTGTCAGCTGACTCGGTGACAGGGGTAAGAATTGGAACTTGAGCAGGGACAATAGCAGATGTATTGGTCGGCGTAATAACAACAGGCTTCTGAACAGTTGGTGGAGAGATCTCAGGGGAGAAAAGTCTTCCGTTGCGGGTGACTTTACTAGATCCAACAATATTGCTGACGTCAGTATCAGCCTCTTCATCCTTCAAATCTTGTTTAACCCCGTGATAATACACGTCATCCCCATAGTGCCACGGGACAGCCTTATCTGACATATGGGGAATAGGTCCAGGAACAGTAATGATCAAGGGAGAGATTCTCAGAACAGATGTAATTCTAACAGGCTTTCTTGAGGAAGCCTTGGAAGAATTGTCGAAAATGGTGATTATAGAAATGTCTTCAACAGGAACCAAAGGAACAACAATCTTCTCAAACAGAATTTCTTTGTTATCCATCAGGCACTGGACACCTGACTTCAATAGATGGCAACCGGTAGGTAGGACAGAACACAGACGGCAGCCTTCGTTACAACCCAGAAATAAACCGGCTAACAGAAGGTTCTTCTTCACAGTCATCAATGGAGTAGCAATGTCTTTCATAGAAACCACAAACGAGTCTTCGTCTACAGCATTCACTCCATGCTTGGGCATCGGAGCAGTCATAACATTAGGTTTTTCAGGTGCTTCGAACTTAATCTCCTTAGCATCAATCAGATCATGTACCTTATTCTTCAGGACCCAGCAATCATTTGTATCATGCTTCGGGCTATCGGAATGAAAATCACAGCGGGTGTTCAGATTGTACAGCGGTGATGTTGTATTGGGATTCTTCGGGGCTTCCTTTGGAATCACCAAATTGGTCTTTAACAACTGCGACAGAATCTGAGACAGGGTCATATGCAGCTGAGTGAATTGTCTTCGCGGCCTCTCGGATCTTGGCTGATTGTTGCGTTGTATGGCAATAGTTGGTCTTGATATAATAACCGCATTGACTGTTTGGCGGTGCTCAGGTCTATTCTGGCCTTTTGAACTGTAAACTGCATTGGAATCCTTCTTAAAAGGCTTCTTCTCGGTACTTGACGATGCACCCTTCTGTATCTTACCACTCTTGATACCGGCCTCAACTCCTTCCCCGGTCATAATCAGCTCAGTAAACCCGGACGATGAACTTCCAATCAGATGGTTGAAATACGGACCAGACAAGGTCCCCAGAAACATATCTACCAACTCCCTGTCAACAAGCGGGGGTTGTACTCTTCCAGCAAGGTCCCTTCATTTCTGAGCGTAGTCTTTGAAACCTTCGCCCGCACCCATAGACATACCCTGAAGTTGAGTACGCGTGGGAGCGAGGTCGGCATTATATTGGTACTGCTTGTAAAAAGCAGCAGCAAGGTCTTCCTAATTACGGATACTAGCTCCTTCCAGCTGGTAAAACCATTCAAGTTGAGTCCCTGAGAGACTATCTTGAAAGAAGTGGATCCAGAGGTTCTTATCAGCAGTGTATGGCTGGATATTTCTAACATACAAGCGGAGGTGCAGCTTTGGACAAGAAACCCCGTCGTATTTAGCAAAGATTGGTGCTTTAAACTTGTGGGGAATCACCACCCCAGATGACAAACCCAAATCACCAAAGTACAATCCAGGTACCTTCTGGATCTCCATCGCACTTAACCGGTCTTCAAGTTGTTTATACCTATCCTCAGCCGGAGGATACTGGTCTTCGTCAAAGTCAGTCTCGTTGTCATATACCACAGGGCTAGGAGCCCTCCTTTCTTCTTGATTTTCTCCCCCTCCAGATGAGTGGGATAAATTAAATTCATCTTGCAAATTGTTTCCAAATCTGCGACCCATATTCAAAAGGACCATCTTCTTCTTCTTCTTCTTCTTCTTATCCTTCAAGACAAGAGTCTTCAGATCTTGCTGACCCTTGGCCAAGTTCATGAACATTTCCTGGAATTGAGCGTTTTGAGTTTGTAGAGCCTTGATAGCTTGATCAGTTGATGTTTCAGCAGACATGATGCTGAAATAAACAGCGAAGAAGATGAGAAACCTGTAAGGGTACCTGTAATGAGGTGCACGGGAATGATATGTGTATGATATGATTTCAAAGACTTTAGGGATTCAAATTCGTAAACCAAAATGAAACACACTTTATTAGATAACAAACTTGAAACAATGTTTGACAAATGCCCTTAAGGCGTTACAAAAGGAAATACTGAAAAGTAAATCAAAACTAGAAATAACAAAAGACATCAGCGCTCCCATGGCCGTTTTCCGTTGGTGTTGACATAATCATTGAGGACCTTCTCATTCTCCAGCTGTCTTATAAGTTTTAGAATCTTCTGCTCCTGCTCGTGATACTTTTCTCTGTAAGTATCCCGCTCTTCTCTCAATTGGATCCACGACCTCTTTAATTCCCCAATGTCAGTTGGCATGTACGGATGTAGGACAGTAGGAGGAACCCCTTCTTCATCAGCATTCTCAACAATTACCGGTAAGACAGCTTCGTACGGCATTCCCAACTTTTGGGCACGGTTGAACCCATCGGAGATACGGTTCCATAGGAAGAGAGGTCTTTATCCCTAACTCGTGCGGATCAGACCTGTGTACCCTGTTCCAAGCTCGTATGAACCTACGGCGACGCTCCTCATTATCCCCTTGGAAGTCAAAAACAATGCTCGGCATTAGCAACTCATGAGGTCCGTCCCTTCTAGCTCGCCCAAACTGTCGCAAGGCCAGACAAGGATTATAGGTGATCCCCCCCCCCCCCCTAATTCCAAGTAAAGGAACATTAGGGTATTCTCCGCACCGGTTGATAACAGCTACTTCTTCCATGTCTTTAGTGCTCCAGACGATGTCTGTGTGAGCCAAGGACATAATTCTGTAGGCCCATCCCATACCTTCCTTGTTCTTCAAAACAGATTTGGGGAGGTGAGAAATAAACCACCTCGCCAGCAATGGTGCACAGCACATAAGGGTTCCCCGTTTCCGAGTAGTACGGGCATAAAGAGCATGTAGAATATCCCCTAAGAGAGTGGGCACAGGATTACAGGATATGAAAATCTTCACTGCGTTCACGTTGACGAAAGAATCTGAATTAGGAAACAAAACCAAACCATATATGAGAAAAGCCAGGATGACTTTGAAGGCTTGAAAGTCTAAACTGTCCCAAAACTGATTAGCCTGATCAACCAAGAACTTAGCCAAGAAGCCTTTTGTCTCACTCCTAGTCTCCCAGTTAGACATTACTTCAGACTTTGTCAGATGTAGGGCTGCAGCAACATCTTCTGGCCTAAGAGCTTTCTCCCAACCTGTAAACGGCGTCTGCTCCAGAATAGAAATACCAAGTAAGTCAGAGAACTCCTCCAGGGTAGGGACCAACTGATAGTCCAGGAAGGTGAAGCAATGGTATAGTGGGTCAAAGAACTGGCACAAGACACTCAACATTTGCTCATCCATCTTGGAAGTGACCAAACCAAGGAGGTGACCATGTCTTCTGATAAAGGAGGAAGTATCCGGAACCTTTGCAACCAAGTCTCTAAGTTGAGTAGGAATCTGTACAAAGCTGATGCGAATAGTGTTTCTACGCATAGAGGCCATGACCTACAAAACAGAACAAAGATGAATCCCCTTTGTCTTTGAAATAGGTTAGTCTGATGCAAGATGCATGCAATGTCATGATGCATGATGTTATGATAGAAACATACCACAAGTATTCACAGATAGAAAACATGGTAAGGGCAAACAAGTCACACAGTAGCCCTTAGATTTTAGGCTGGCACGGAGTTTAGGTATTACCCTCTTTCAGTTTAGTTGGTTCAAACCTATTCTAGTAATAGTAATCGGGTTCTAGAGGATCTCAATATCACTGACCACCCTCGATCGGTCATAATTCCAGTTTGGCAACCTTTTCTTGCGGCCGGAATCATCGCGAGAGTTTGGTCTCAATGAGTGTAGCATACTGCTACTGTTCTATGGCCAAGTTGGTCAATTATAGGTTCTAAGGTCAGTTGGTGCTTAATGACCCCTTAGAAGACCCATATTCTCCTTGTTCCACCACAAGGGATATCGGTACAAACTAAAGTTCCACAACAACGTAGCTACTGCTTCAACCGTATCGGTCTACGCCGTATAGTTCCCTCACAGTCTATTGCTACTTACTTAAAAGGTATCCCCTAGATCCGGGTTAGGATCTATAGTAACTCCGATTCAAACCCATAAAGATAAAGCATACAAATCAAGCAATTGAAAACATCATGATAAACTATTCCTAAGGTACACCCCACTTATTATATTCCCCAGCAGAGTCACCAGTTCTGTGATACGGTGGGAAGAACTGACTGTTTTTGGAATGCTGGTTTGTGTTTTGCATTTTGTTTTCGCAAAATGTCGCGGTAAGCAAGAGTCGCCACCGACTTTTATTTTATCCAACAAGGAAAGGAAAAAAGCACTGAAAAATTCCTTTTTTGAGCTTTTCTGAGTACGGGGGGTAGATTATAGAAAGGGAAGGTATTAGCACCCTTTCTATCTGTAGTTATCTACGGGCTCTTAGGTATTTTCTCATCATTTTCAAAATGTTTTCTTTGTGCTTGTGGGTTTTGAAAAGTTTTTGTTTTAACTTCGATTTAACTCTTGCTTCTGTCCTCAAGAGTGTAATGAAGTGTTTTTTTGAAAACTTGTTTGTAAAAGTGTAAGTGTGAAAAGTTTTGTTTAGGATGAGCAAGTATCTAAGAACTATCTACCTACTCGAAAAAAGAATCGTTATATGCTAGTTTCCTTTAGACAATGTTATCCCACTATTAGTGAGTAGGTAGCACCGTCGTTTGAGTTGAGGGTCAATTCGAAAGGGACGTGCGGTCACTAAAGAAATGTTAGGACATCTTAGCGGTAACCCTAATGTCTTAGATCATTTGTTTGAGGCAACAATATCCGAGGCAACCGTTTCGAGGCAACTATGATCTTTTAGACAAGAGGGCGACCTCTAAAATACCCTATACTCAATGACCGTGTACGAAGGCAACCAAGTGGGGTGTACCCTAGGAGTGCGCATGTGCGAGTGTGTCGTTTTCAGTTATTTTTATCTTTGCACATGTTAAGGGTGATCTAATTTGATTTTAAGATTAAACATTCAGTCTTGTCATACAAACCCTATTATCAAACATCTAACAGTTGTATAATTTGCGGAATTAAAATGCAGAAATTAAATTACAAGGCGTCGGGTATTTACATCGCCAAAAGCAACCCTTTGAAAATAAAATAAAGCGGTAAAATAATTAAATGTCCTAATTAACTATTACATACCGGAAGCAGATACATTAATTGGATAAAGAAAATAAAGCGCGACGCGAAATTAAATCGAATGTGAATTAGGGTTTTGACCCTTTTTAAAAGAAAATGCCTTTTTTGTTGTTTTTATTTTAAGAAAAGAAATTAAATCCTAAATTAAATACTAAATTAGAAATTAAATAAATTAATTAAATGAAAAATAATTAATGACATATTTTTGGAGTTTTTGTTAATTGAAGAAAGAAATTAAAATAATTGAATCAGAATTAAAACCTAATGATTTCTAGTTAATTTTAAATATTTACAAAATAAATTAAATATTCCTAATTAATATCCTAATTAATTAATAATATTTATTAATAAAAGAAAATAAAAGTATGAATTTTAATTGGACAAAATGTTTTTTGTGATTTTTTGATAAAAAAGAAAATTTGTTATTGGTTAGAAATTAATTAAAATAGAATAAAATAACTAAATTAAATAAACAAAATATAAAGAGAAGGAGAGAATGGGCATTTTTTTGTAGGGTGTGGAAAGCATTTTTGTTGGCCCATTAAGCTGATCCATTTGGACTTTTATGATCCAATGCATTTGCTTTGACTGATTCCATAGTATACCTCCACTGCTTGACCACCAGATCTGGCCATCTGGCCATCTGGAACGTTAATTGGTGAGTGTCCATGATGGGTCTTAGATTTAAATGTGCACTAAATCACCTGAAAATAAATATCCTGAAGAAAATAGGGGACCTGGGATTCGAACCCAGGTCCTGAAGGGAAATACACGCTCTGCTTGCCACCACGCCATGTTGCTTCAATTGTTAGTATGATACAAAATAATTATAATATAATAAAACAAGTTTCATTGGATAAATATAAAAAATAGCGCGCCATATTTGAATGGACTAATGGGGGCATGACACGCATTGTCCCTGTCCTCCAACTGTGGCTAAAAGACACAAACACCTATACCAACGGATAAAGGTTCGTCGCTACAAGCCTGTCCAGCTTCAAAACCTTGTACCGGCCATTAAAATGGATTCTAAGGCCAGGTTTGAGTTCGTCTCAACCTCCTGGATGCAACCATGCCCATATCTGGGGCCAATTATCCCTGAAACAAGAAACCCCAAAAACAAGAACGAAACTTTAGCAATGGTGGATCTCGCTACAAGTCAGATAAACGAAATCAAATAATACAAAAAGCTTGTAAATGATATGGTGATCACAAATATGCAATTATTTTATTCAATGGATGCAAGAATAGTGCAAATCGAATTCAAAAATATGGCGGATTCGTGAGGGACTTACAGTGCTCTAGGAAGCTTGAAAACGCGTGGTTTGGATTGGTTTCACTTGTGGAGGTTGCTAGGAAGAGATTGGGATACTTGCCAAGCCCTGAAACGACCTCTAACCTTGATTTCGATCCCACACTTTTTATTTGTTTTTGCAAGTTTGGTTCTGCCTCTAGAATTGCTCTCTAACCCTTATTCTTGCCTGCACACGACCTTTATGTATTGCTCACTGTATTAGGGTAACAAACTTTGTCCAAATCTTCCTCTATTGATGATTTTGAGATTTGATTTTATTCTCTTTCAAAGCTTTCCAAATTTGACCTAAATCCAATCTCCTTGTGCATAATGACCTTGATACGATTTTGGAATGATGCAAGCTGTCTATTGAAACCTGAAATGATCACAAGATCTTTAGTTTTCAATGTTTTTGATTTTATGTGATTTTATTTGATTTAAAATGAATTAATTCAAATAAAAATCAAATTAAATAATAAAAATAAGATATGGACACATGGCCAAAGCTAGAGCACGTGGGCAATAATGCAAACTCAAAACAAGTGAAAAAGAATGGGCCCATTTGGCAAAATTTGAAGTTTTGGGGATAGTTGACTTTTGGCAATTTTGTAAAAAAATAGTCCAACTTCAACAATGCATAACTTCTTCAATTTTGAACTTTTCGAGGTGTTCTTGGACTTTTTAGAAAGCTTGAGATGTCTTATAATCAATACTTTTGGTCTCATCTCATTTTGATATTCCATGCTCAAGTTAGAAGCTTTGACAAAAAAGGTGTTGTTGTTGACTTTCAAAAATGACCTATAATGTCAAAATTCATAACTTCTTGTGAGTGCATTTTTTGATCTTGGGGTTTGAAGATGGATTGTAGGTAATTGCATCCTCTTAAAAATGAGATTTGGATGGGTCATTTCTCATAAAGTATGAGAAATGTATGCTTAGTCAAAGTTGAGTTGACTTTTCTTGCAAAACCCTAATTTAGCAACTTTTGAATCTTGATGAATTTTGAGCAATCCTTGATGAATCATGATCAACCCTTGCTCAAATGATGAAATATCCTTCAAAATGAGAATTTTGACAAAAAATCTTGAAGTTTGACTGTATTTGGGTCACAGTTGACTTTTGCCCTAGCACAATCGATTTTTGGACCTTTTGAGCCATTGAGTGAGCAAAATTCCTCTTCAAGGCTTGAAATTTGACATGGATGATCTTGAGAACATATTAGGACATTGGTGAGCACTTGGGGTCATTTGGACTCAAGGATCTTGATGCAATTTGAAACCCTAATTTGGAATAGACTGCCTTAGGAGATAGCTTGTCTGGTCAATCCTTGAGCAACCTTGAGTAACTTGGAGATTTTTCTTGCAATGTTTTGAGAAATATGGGAGGGAAAATTTTGGGGTACAAAAATGATGTCTCTCACCCACTCTGATATCC
This sequence comes from Vicia faba, assembly GCA_948472305.1. NCBI lineage: Eukaryota > Viridiplantae > Streptophyta > Magnoliopsida > Fabales > Fabaceae > Vicia > Vicia faba. Next base: position 1,095,338,296 of record OX451739.1, read on the forward strand.
TTTGGTGTTCAAGATCCTTGGAAAATGTCTCTATCATTGACCATTGTGGGGAGTTCCCTAACGTACCTCTGCTTGGTATTAGGGGGTATCACCTACAACCCTTGCTTAGCTCTTTGACAGTTTGGATATGCCCTAAGAGAGGGACCTCGCAAGATGCTCATCCAAGGTTTGGTGTTCGACTACGACAAAGAAGACCAAGGTTATCGCCAAAAGTTTACACGAGCATGGGGAATGGTGAACAAGGTGGACAGTAGGACTTTGGGACACAAAAACTCTATCCCTCTCGAGCCTTACCATAGATGGGTGCGATCTCGTGCTCAGAGTTTCATAATGCCTTACCCTTCCATCCACCCTGTTATCGTAGAGCCTGTTGTTGAAGGAGACGTCCCGTACACTGTCCTTCATCATGACATGCCTACCTCTCTCGAAGATTTGCAGAAAGCTTGGGTCCAGTTGAAGGAAGAACGAGACACCTTTGAAGCCCAGTTTTACGCCAGTGAGAAGAAGGTTCTGGAGCTCACCAAACTGCTTCATGAAGAGAAAAATCTAAATGCCTACATTGCTCCAAAGAGGATGCGGTCAACCTTCTTGTCTTAGGAGTTTTTGTTGTATTTTGTTTTCTTCCATTGTAAGCCCAAAGAGGCGTGATATATTCAAACTTGGATTTTTAATATGACGTGTGTTCTTTTTTGGTTTGAACAAATTTAAATCTCTAAATTTCCTTGAAGTCATTTGCATATTGCATCTTCATTCATCATAACATCATACAGGTTTCTCATAACAAGTCTCCTTATCCTTCTACTGTTTATTTCAGTGAGATGGATGTTGAACAGACTGTGAAAGATCTTCAGGCGCAGAACACCCAGTTTCAACAGATGCTCTTAGCTCTGACAAAATGACAAGAGGAGTTGAAGACTCTACTGGCCAAAGAGAAGAAGAAAAAAGCAAAGAAACCAACTGGTGTTGTGATCATGGGAAGAAGGTTTAATGGACAAGCCAGACGAACTTTGGACTTTGCAACATCATCGGGTGAAGGAGATAATCAAGGAGCCGAGACCTAGGAAGTGAACAACGACCCAGCGTTCGAAGAAGAAGAAGAGCCTGATTACTCTGAGGAACAGTATCCCCCTACTGATGATAAATACAAACAGCTAGAGGATCATTTGAATGCTATGGAGATTCAGAGGGTACCCAGCTTGGATTTTGAAGAATTAGGACTCATCTCAGGGTTTGTCATCCCACAAAAGTTCAAGTTCCCCACTTTCGCCAAATACGATGGTGTCTCTTGCCCAAAGCTACATCTAAGGTCATACGTCAGAAAGATTCAACCCCATACGGCTGACAAGCATTTGTGGGTGCATTTCTTCCAAGAGAGCTTGTCGGGGACGTAGTTGGATTGGTTATATCAATTGGGAGGGACCAATGTGCGCAATTGGGAAGATTTGGCCGCCGCCTTCTACAAACAATATCAGTATAATGCTGATTTAGCTCCAACTCGGGCACAATTGCAAGGCATGACTATGGGAACAGGTGAAGGTTTCAAAACCTATACTCATAAATGGAGGGATCTCGCAGGAAAAGTCCAGCCCCCTCTATCGGACAGAGAATTAGTGGATATGTTCCTAGGCACCTTGTCAGGTCCATTCTTCAACCGCCTAATTGGAAGTTCCTCAGCTGGATTTACTGAACTGATCATGACTGGTGAGCAGGTCGAAGCCGGTATAAGAAATGGCAAAATTCAAAAAGATACATCTCCAAGAATAATGAAGAAACCATTCACTAGTAAGAAAGAGGCCAGTGCCATTTAAGACCCAAGAGATCGGAGCAGAGCGGGATACCGTCCAACAGTAAATGTTGTAATAATACCTAGGCCTGCGGTCGCCCCGCAACACAACAATCAGCAAAGGTTAGAAAGGCCACAAAGGCAATTCACCCGAATCAATATGACATTGACAGAGGTTCTACCCATCTGTTGAGATCCAACTTGACAACTTTAAAAGAGGCTCCCAAGAATCCTAATACCTCTTCTCCTTGTTACAATCTGAATGCTAGGTGTGCCTATCATTCTGGGAGTCCTGGTCATGACACAAATGATTGTTGGACTCTAAGAAATAAGGTACAAGACCTGATTGAAGCTAAAGAGATTGAGTTTGATGCTCTGGAGAAGCCCAATGTCATAACTGCTCCCATGCCTAAGCACAACCATGGAGTTAACGCCATTGATACTAATCCATTTGTAACCTCGGTGGACGAGATTTCCACTCCTCTTATGACTGTTAAGAAAAATTTGTTATTGGCCGGTTTATTTTCGGGTTGTGGTGAAGGTTGCCACCTATGTTCATTGCTACCTTCGGGTTTCCATTTGCTGAGGTCAGGTGTTCAACGCCTGATGGACAGTAAAGAAATCTTGTTCAAGAAAACTCGGGTTCCCTCTTTTCCATTTGAAGATGTTGCTATCATAACCATTTCCGACAGTCCTTCCAAGGCCTCCTCGAGAAGACCTGTTAGGATTACACCCGCTACGAGATTTTCTCCACTAATAATCACATGTCCTGGTCCTATCCCATACGCCTCGAACAAAGTCGTTCCTTGGCATTATGGCGCCGATATTTACTATCATGGCGTTAAAAAAAACTTGAAAGCCGAAGAAGTTGATCCTGATATCGGTAACATTGTCGGGACCAGAAAGATTACTAGAAGTGGAAGGGTCTTCTCTCCTGAGATTTCCCCTAAGACTGTCAACAAGCTTGTTATCATCCCATCTGGCATATCAACTGCTATTCTTGTTCTCACTCCAGCTGTCGCCCCTGCCGATAAGTCATCTGAGACTCGCAGCAAAGAGGTTATAGGTGAGCCTGCCCGGACGGAGGTACCTAGAAAGATTATTGTGGAAGCCTCTAATCAAGAGATAGCGGAAATCTTGAAAATAATCAAAAAGAGTGACTACAATATGGTCGAACAGTTGGGGCAGACCCCCTCAAAGATATCTATGATATCCCTGCTGTTGTGCTCTGAGGCCCATGTGAAGGCTTTGATTGCATTCCTCAAAACTGCGCATGTGCCGCAAGAGACTTCAGCTGATCAATTCAAAGATTGTGCAGCTAGCCTGACTGCTGATAATGGGTTGGGTTTCTCAGATGCCGACTTAACACCAAAGGGGAGAAAGCATAATGATGATATGCATGTCACAATTGAATGTAGAGGCACCACTATGGCTCACGTGCTGGTAGACACCGGGTCTTCACTGAATGTCCTACCTAAGAAAGCTCTCAATCGACTAGATTGTGAAGGATTGACTCTAAAGCCTAGTAACATTGTTGTAAGGGCTTTTGACGGGTCGAAAAGAATGGTGCATGGGGAAGTGAACATCCCTGTCAAAATAGGCTCTCAAACTTTTGAGTCCACCTTCTACGTGATGGATATCAGGCCGTCATACTCCTGTTTGTTGGGTCGTCCGTGGATCCACGAAGCTGGGGCTGTTACTTCCACACTTCACCAAATGCTGAAGTATCCGGTGAAGGGAAAGATTGTCACAATACGGGGTGAGGAAGAATACATGGTGAGTCACCTCAATTCCTTCCGCTACGTGGAAATGGACGGAGAATTTATAGTGACTCCTTGTCAAAATTGTGAAGAGGTCCCCCAGATTTTGGCGTCAACCGAGACCACTACCAGTACCAAATATCCTCTGAAGATGGCTTCTCTCAGGGATGCAAGAGCAATAGTTGAAGAAGGCAGGAATACCGATTAGGGACAGCTTCCTGAGTTTATTCACAAGACTGATAAGTTTGGTTTGGGCTTTACTTCAGAAGCTCAGAGGGTTGTTCGACGCGCTTGAATTGGAGGACCTCTCTTACGCATCAGCAATCGAGAGGTCAATGATATTGAAGACAGTGAAGAAGACTCTGATTTTGACAGTTGGATTTACCCGACTACCAACGGTGGACCGAGTAATTGGACGACTAGAGATTTCATACCAGTTTCTTTTGTTCCACAGTAATTTGCCTTATTCGTTTTTAAATTTGTAATGAACAATTTAAACTTTTTAGCCTTGTGTCTTACCCGAGGCACGATGGCTCTATCTGTGAGGGTTATTATGTGTCATCTCATATATCATCAATGAAACATTGGACTTTCTTTGCATACAAAATTTGAACTCTTTGTTTTTCCTTTTTGTATTTTCTTTATCAATACATCTATGCTCTTACACACACTCATATATCAAACTGCAGATCCATATCCACTCTGGATCCCATTGACAACAATCCTGCTATTTCCAGTTATGACTTCGAAAATCCGATCATCCAAGCCGAGGACGAAGATAAAGACGATTGTGAGGTACCTGGAGAGCTTGATAGACTGTTACAGTAGGAAGAGAAGGCCATACAGCCTTATGAAGAGCCAGTTGAGACAATAAACTTGGGTACAGAAATAGACAGAAAAGAGATCAAAATAGGTGCAAATCTGGAGCTTAGCGTCAACAGAGGTTGATACAAATGTTGCACGATTACATTGAGATATTCGCTTGGTCCTATGAAGACATGCCTAGTTTAGACAATGATATCGTGGTACATCGTCTGCCAACTAAGGAAGACTTCCCACCAGTTAAACAGAAGGTCCGCCGCATGCGCCCTGAAATGTCAGAGAAAATTAAAGCAGAGGTTATGAAGCAGTTTGACGCGGGATTCTTAGCTGTCACCTCCTATCCGCAGTGGGTTGCTAACGTCGTTCTGGTGTCTAAGAAGGACGGTAAGGTACAGATATGTGTGGATTACAGAGATCTGAACAGGGCAAGCCCCAAGGATGACTTCCCGCTTCCTCATATTGACGTTCTGGTTGACAACACCGCGCAGCACAAAAACTTTTCCTTCATGGATAGTTTCTCTGGCTACAACCAGATAAAGATGGCTCCTGAAGACATGGAAAAGACAACTTTCGTTACCCAGTGGGGTACATTCTGCTACAAGGTGATGCCATTCGGACTGAAGAATGCTGGGGCAACCTATCAGCGCGCCATGGTAGCTTTGTTTCATGACATGATACATCATGAAATAGAGGTCTACGTAGATGACAGGATATCCCGATCACAAACAGAAGAAGAGCACCTTGATCACTTGCAAAAGTTGTTCGAGAGGTTGAAGAAATATAAACTAAGGTTGAACCCAAACAAATGCACATTCGGAGTACGATCCGGTAAACTTTTAGGTTTTGTCGTCAGTAACAAAGGCATTGAGGTCGATCCTGCCAAGGTTAAAGCAATACAAGAAATGCATGCTCCTCGTACTGAAAAGGAAGTCATAGGATTCTTGGGAAGCTTGAACTATATTTCCAAATTCATTTCTCACCTAACAGCTATTTGTGAGCCAATCTTCAAACTATTGAAGAAAGATCAAGTAGTCAGATGGAATGATGAGTGCCAGTTTTATTTTGACAAGATCAAAGAGTACTTACAAGAGCCTCCTATTTTGATGCCACCAATCGAGGGAAGACCACTGATCATGTATCTGACTGTTTTAGAAAACTCAATGGGGTGTGTATTGGGGCAGCATGACGAGTTTGGCCGAAAAGAGCATGCTATTTACTACCTGAGCAAAAAATTTACCGACTGTGAAACCTGATATTCACTGCTCGAGAAAACTTGTTGCACTCTGGCATGGGCTACTCGTCGGCTAAGACAGTATATGCTGACTCATACTACCTTGTTGATATCTAAGATGGATCCGATAAAATACATCTTCGAGAAACTTGCTTTGTCTAGGAGGATAGCTAGATGGAAGATGATCCTAACAGAATATGACATACAGTACACTACCCAGAAAGCTATAAAGGGCAGTGTGCTAGCTGATCATCTTTCTCATCAAGCTGTAGAAGATTATCAGTCCATAAAGTTTGAATTCCCGGATGAAGACATCATGACATTAGACAACTGTGAAGAAATCAGGTTATATGACGGACCTGAACAAGGATCCTGATGGACCCTATTCTTTGATGAAGCATCCAATGCACTTGGAAATGGTATCGGCGCCGTACTCATATCTCCGGAAGGATGTCATACTCCCTTTACTTCCATACTTTGCTTCAACTGTACAAACAACATGGCAGAATATGAAGCATGCATCTTCAGTCTCAAAGCTGCTATAGACTTGGGGATCAAATCCTTGGATGTATTTGGAGATTCAACTTTGGTCATCAGTCAAGTCAAAGGGGAATGGGACACTAAACACCCCAACCTTATCCCTTATAAAGAACATGTGTTGACATTGTTTCCGCATTTTGAGGAGATTACCTTCAAGCATTTCCCGCGAGAAGAAAATCAGCTAGCAGACGCACTAGCTACAATGTCATATATGTTTAAACTTAATTGGGATAACGAGGCTCCTCAAATCACCATTGAACGGATGGATGAACCAGCCTACTGTCACGAGATCGGTACCAAAGGAGTAATGGACCGACCTTGGTTCCATGAAGTTAAAAGGTATCTCGAGTCTCAGGAATACCCAGAAGGAGCTTCAGTAAATGACAAGAAGTGCCTAAGAAGATTCCCAGCCAAGTTCTTCCTCAGTAACGGTATTTTGTACAAACTCAGTCACGATGCTGTTTTACTTCGGTGCGTAGACAAGGTTGAGGCTGAAGGGATCATGGTCGAATTACACGAAGGCACTTTTGGTACCCATTCCAGTGGGCATACGATGGCAAAGAAAATCCTACGGGCAGGCTATTATTGGTCTACCATGGAGGCCAATTGCTACCAACACTCTCGGACTTGCCACAAGTGTTAGGTTTATGCTGATAAAGTGCACGTACCTCTGGTTCCTCTGAACGTCTTGACGGATCCCTGGCCCTTTCTATGTGGGGAATCGATAAGATTTGGGAAATCAAGCCAACAGCCTCCAATGGACACCGCTTCATCCTAGTGGACATCGACTATTTTACAAAGTGGGTTGAGGCAGCCTTTTTTGCTTCCGTTACTAAGAATGTGGTCGCCCGGTTCATCAAGCAGAACCTCATCTGTCGGTACGATGTCCTAGAGAGAATCCTCACTGATAATAGAACGAATCTAAACAACACTATGATCACCGCCTTGTGCGAGCAATTCAAGATCCAACATCATAATTCTTCCCCTTACCGGCCAAAGATGAATGGTGTTGTCGAAGCTGCAAATAAAAACATCAAGAAGATCATACAGAAAATGACAGTCACATACAAAGACTGACATGAGATGCTATCGTTCGCTCTCCACGGGTATCGTACCACAGCTCGTACATCAACTGGGGCAACACCCTATTCTCTGGTATACGGCATTGAGGTTGTCTTACCCATTAAGGTCCAGATCCCCTCTCTGAGGATCATGAAGGATGCTGGTTTGAATGAGGAAGATTGGATCCAAACTCGACTTGACCAGTTGAATTTGATTGATGAGAAGAGGCTGGCAGCTATCTGTCATGGTCAGATATACCAAAAACGCATGATCAAAGCTTTTAATAAAAAGGTCAAGCGTCAAGAATATCGAGTCGGAGATCTAGTGATCAAGTGCATCATACTGCCGCAAGGTGACCCCAGGGGAAAATGGACTCCCACATACGAAGGGCCATTTGTGGTTAAAAATATTTTCTCAGGAGGAGCCATGATTCTGACCACTATGGATGGCGACGACCTTCCTCATCCTATCAATGCAGACATAGTGAAAAGATACTACGCATAATCAAAGACCCGCTAGGTTGACTGGCCTAGGCAAAAATAAGGGCTTCCCAGCGAACCAAAAGGGTTTGGACAAAAATAAGGGATAAAAATTATTAAAAAAACTGTACACCCGGCAAGTCGAAAACCTGAAAGGGCGACTTGGGCAAAAAAGGGTATCCCAGTGGGCCGAAAAACCGAAAGGGCGGTCCAGGAAAAAGTTAGGGATGGAAAACGTATCACTATGTCCCATTGGATCACCTTGCGATCTGACCTCAGTATCAACCATCAAGCTCGAATGGCATCCCTCAATCTAATCAGCTTCAGACAAGCAGCAAAGTGAGGAGACGCTCGAAGACATTGTGGCAATAGAGGATTTGAAACCCAATGGGATTATTGCACATAGCTGTTTTCTTTCTGTTGTACATAACATTATCCTTCATTTTTATGGCGACACTCTCTTACTAGAGCGTCAGCTTCCTTGTACAAAAGCGCCCGTTATAGTCCAACTTCCAAATTAATACAAGACATTTTTACAAAACTATTTGTTTTCCTTTTTTCTGTTTTATTTTGCAAGAACGTCCAATGATTTATTCTTGACATATGCATTTTAATATGATTGTTGTCACAAATATTTGCATAAAGAAACCAAAGACAATTGCTCATAACTTAAAAAACCAGAACAAAAGATCAGAAATATCAAAATCGACAGTTACCATGTCCAGCAGGTACCAGGGCTGAGATAGCTTTGGAGCACAGTCATCGATACATGTGATCTTGTAACATCCATACCCCCCTCCTTCTAGCGCCAGAGCAGAAGTAATCAAGGTATCAGTAACATTTCTCTCAGAACGGGAAGTGATCTCCCTAGCCAGGATCCTCCATAATCCTGACACCTATGATCCCCCAGTCGGATTTTATAATGGACCATCACAAATTTCTGATTCCCCAAGCAGAGTTTGTTTCTCTGGATACAGAAGCTCAATCCCCGACAGAGCCCATTACTCCAGTTATCAGAAATTCACCTTTCAAGAGTTTCCCCGCCGAGTTATTCTCAAGCATAGTCTCTCCCTGACAGAACATTCATAAATAAGGAGCAAATTCATAGCACAATCACCTCCATTCATCATCCCCAGCGGAAGTAGAAGAACCACTCTTTTCTACAGCGGTCGGGAATTCACTTGCTAGTACTCTCCAGCAGCAGTCAGGGATTTATTTTCCCAGACTCGGATATGTCACAATAACATTTCATGTTCATACATCATGACATGCACATACATATCACATACGGCATAATCTCGCTTATTTTGAGAACATCATCTCACAATGCATTTCATACATCGCATATAACTAACCCTGTTATCTTTTCAGGAAAGACAATTATCACCAACAAAACCAGCAGTTATACATGTCATATCTACAGGAAGCCAAGGAAAAATCATTTCGCGAAACCAGATGGGTCAACTAATCTACATGATCGAAGAAGTAACCCTACTATCCAGGTTCCTTCCCACAGCCCTACTACCCAGGCTTTCAGTTCGAAGTAACCCTACTATCCAGGTTCCTTCTCACAACCCTACTATCCAGGCTTTCATTTCTAAGTAACCCTACTGTCCAGGTTCCTTCTCACAACCCTACTACCCAGGCTTTCATTTCGAAGTAACCCTACTATCCAGGTTCCTTCTCACAGCCCTACTACTCAGGCTTTCATTTCGAAGTAAACCTACTATCCAGGTTCCTTCTCACAGCCCTACTACCCAGGCTTTCATTTCGAAGTAACCCTACTATCTAGGTTCCTTCTCACAGCCCTACTACCCAGGCTTTCATTTCGAAGTAACCCTACTATCCAGGTTCCTTATCACATCCCTACTACCCAGGCTTTCATTTCGAAGTAACCCTACTATCCAGGTTCCTTCTCACAGCCCTACTACCCAGGCTTTCATTTTGAAGTAACCCTACTATCCAGGTTCCTTCTCACAGTCCTACTACCCAGGCTTTCATTTCGAAGTAACCCTACTATCCAGGTTCCTTCTCACAGCCCTACTACCTGGGCTTTCATTTTGAAGTAACCCTACTATCCAGGTTCCTTCTCACAGCCCTACTACCCAGTCTTTCATTTCTAAGTAACCCTACTATCCAGGTTCCTTCTCACATCACTACTACCCAAGCTTTCATTTCGAAGTAACCCTACTATCCAGGTTCCTTCTCACAGCCCTACTACCCAAGCTTTCATTTCGAAGTAACCCTACTATCCAGGTTCCTTCTCATAGCCCTACTACCCAGGCTTTCATTTCGAAGTAACCCTACTATCCAGGTTCCTTCTCACAGCCCTACTACCCAGGCTTTCATTTCGAAGTAACCCTACTATCTAGGTTCCTTGTCATAACCCTACTACCCAAGCTTTCATTTCGAAGTAACCCTACTATCCAGGTTCCTTCTCATAGCCCTACCACCCAGGCTTTCATTTCGAAGTAACCATACTATCCAGGTTCCTTCTCACAGCCCTACTACCCAAGCTTTCATTTCGAAGTAACCTTACTATCCAGGTTCCTTCTCACAGCCCTACTACCCAGGCTTTCATTTCAAAGTAACCCTACTATCCAGGTTCCTTCTCACAGCCCTACCACCCAGGCTTTCATTTTGAAGTAACCCTACTATCCAGGTTCCTTCTCACAGCCCTACTACACAGGCTTTCATTTCGAAGTAACCCTATTATCCATGTTCCTTCTCATAGCCCTACTACCCAGGCTTTCATTTCAAAGTAACCCTACTATCCAGGTTCCTTCTCACAGCCCTACTACCCAAGATTTCATTTCGAAGTAACCCTACTATCCAGGTTCCTTCTCCCTTATCTCCAGTTAACAGGTCACAGCCCTGTAAGGCCTAGACCCGATCAGATGCGGTCGGTTTCACATTTCCCCAGCAAGTTGTTGTACAACTTGGACCTTTACCAGGTATACAGTCTACTTTCACCTCTTCAAATCAAGAGTAAATTCCCCAGTAGAGTAATGGACAACCAAAAGCTCCTAGACTTTACTTCCCAGTGCATAAATCAACATTCCCGGCAGCAGGTACAGGGATTTTCATCCAGGAATCTCTTATGCAACCAATATTTTCTGTATGGCATCTTTTAAGCCCATCTCCTTTGATTTCTCATCGCCTCTCGAATGGCATTTGTAAGCCCATTCCTGACATTAACCATCTGTATTACTTCAGGCGAGTGCAAATTTCTGGGCACTCTAGTGTTCAATCATCTTCCGCCTTCAGATCACGAAGGGCAGATCTGCCAATCTACATCCTCAGGCTTAAGAAGATTGAACAGGGGCAATTGTTGTACCCCAAAATTTTCCCTCCCATTTCTCAAGGGATTCATCCTGGACTCTCAGTTTTGACTCTACTAAGTTCTAAGTCTTGGACCATCATTTTTCAAGGAAATCATCCATAAGGGAAAAATGGTCAAAAGTATTTTGAAAAATTCAAACTTTGACTTTTAAATCAAAATCAAGTTCAAAAAAATCACAATTCATTAAAGCATAAAATGGGTTCATCAAAAATCAGAAGTCAGAAGTTACTTTGGAAAAATCAAATCTTCTAAACATTTAGAAAAAATTTCTAAGTGTCTAAAGAATGTGATACTTCAGAACTTCTGAGCCAGCCCCTATGTAAGTGCCGTCAAAAGATAACGCTTCAATCAGAACATGCAGCAGTGTTGCTCTTTGGTCAGAACATAATGCTTCAGTCAGAACATGATTCTTCAGCATGCAGAGGCTATATTCAACGCTCTGGTCAGAAGATGCTCCTTCAGCGTTTGGAGGTTATGTTTCTAATGTTCTGCAATCAGAATATCACCAAACCCCAAACCTTAACATGCTACCCTGCTATGGCACAGTCCTGCAAACCAGTTGCCACAACACTCCAAGGTATTGCTGATCCAGTCTACGCCTGCGTTTTTTCTTGCACCAAATTAGCCTACAAAAACTGTGATTTAAAAACAAAAGGGCAGTGTGCCAAAAATGTTTAAAAACTCATTTGTTTTTCCCCCCAAAACCACAGCAAACCCATCTATAAATATTTTGTTCAATCACGCGTTGAAATGGTGTGGGTTTTTGGAGAGAGAGAATCACCAAAAGAAAGAACAAAGGCCTTGAATCTTTGCAAAATTCCAAGAATCCAAAAAAAATGCTGTAAACACCAAAAATACATAACCTTAGAATTTGATTCCAACATCAAAACTCCATTGTTCCTTGACTAAAACCATCCCCACGGTTGTTGATTCATATACTTGAAGCTATTTCAACTTCTGTATCCATACTGCCATACACTCTCCATTCACCTCCATCTCAAAGAAGTCAGAGTATCATCCCTTGGTTGTTCCAGAAGTTGAAAACCTTCATCCTGTTGAGTACGTGAGCAAATTACTCAGAACAACACCAGAGTCTAAGACCAATCTCCAGTTTACAGAATCTTTTCCAGTTGCAAGGTAAGCTTATGCTGACTCTCATCACGTTGCTTAATCATTATCAGATTTGCATGTTCAAAGAATACAATGTAAATATCATGCTTCTGATGTTGTACATATTCTGAGACTTCACATGTTTGCTTGCTTAAGTATGGAATAAACCAGTTTCAGAACTTCTGAAAGAATTATGAACTCAGAATTAGGATTAGCAGATTCACACTTGCCTCTGATTTATGGTTTTGATATTTCTTGTTTCTGAAATGCTGTGAAACCTGCTACAATTCTCATATATATATATATATATATATATATATATATATATATATATATATATATATATATATATATATATATATATATATATATATATATATATATATATATATATATATATATATATATATATATATCTTCTGTTTTGTGGAGAAATGACCAAATGCAGATGTTCCGAATGCCATGAAGAGAGAGACCAAGTTCTTCCAGTGATATCAGAACCTCTGAGATCTATTCGATTGATGTTGGTTTCAGAACTTCTGAAACCTATTATGTTGTTGGTAGTATCAGAACGACTGAAAGCTAATGTGCTCCTGATGGGCTCAGAACTTCTGACTCTGCTTATGTTTTTTTTACTAACGGGAATTTTGTTTTGCAGCGCGCCAGGGTCAGAACTTCTGACCTCCCTTAATCAGCAACGCGCTGATTCCCTTTTTACCTTCCTCACTATCTTTGCTATCACTCTTTATTCCATTAATCAACAAACACCAAAAACATTTTTCATGCTTTGCTTTATTTCTTAAAACAAAAGACCAAAATATTTTCTTAAGCAAATTTATTTCCTTTCTTAAACAAATAAGTAATTTTTATTTCTTGCCTATTCTGATCCATTCGATATGGTTGTAATAATAACTCAAGATTTGATCTTACTTGCAACCCCCATTCATAAATATGTACCCCCATCCCCCTAAAAGCGATGTAATAGCTTAGATTTTATTTTTTCGCATTTTTATTCGCTTTTCATATATTGCTAGTAAATAGGATGTATGGCAAGACATGAAAACAACAAAATAGATAACCCTAATCAAGATTAAAATGCATGCAATCAAACACACTATTCACACATGCACCCTTAGGGTAATCCCATTTTGTTGCCCATCGGAAAAATAGTCACGTCCCTCGAACATGGGCATTTTAGCAAAGACCCTCGATAAAAGATCGTAGTCCCTCGATGACCCTCGATGTTGCCTTCGGTAAACGATCTAGTCCCTAAAACGACATTGCTAAAACATTCCATGAGTTGCCTTCTATGACTATACAAACGTACCTACACTCGTCTCTTCACATCCAACGATGAGGCTTCTTACCAAATCAATGGTAAGATAGCCACATCTAAAGGAGAAGGAAAAGCACACTTAAGACCTTTTGAGTAGGTAGGTTCTCTCTCAGTTACTCGCTTGCTCACAACAAAAACATTTATACACCAACACTCTCACCTTGAAACATTTTCAAAAAGATAAACACTTTGTACACATTCTTATAGAGACGAGAACCGTTACAAAGAATACACCTTTTCAAAATCACTTTCAAAAAAACAATCTTTGAACTATTTTAGAAACAACACTTTGTATACATTCTTATAGAGATGAGAATCATTAAAAAGTTACATTTTCAAAATACTTTCAAAAAACCACACTACAAAGCACAATCAAACAAAAGCAAGTTGATCTAGCAAGTAACTAAGAGCCCATGGAAAACCATGGATGAAAAGGGTGCTAATACCTTCCCTTTTTATAATCTGCCCCCCGAACTCAAAAACATCTCTAAAGGTCTTTCCTGTGATTTTTCACCTTTCCTTTTTGGATAAAAGAAAAGTCGGTGGCGACTCTTGCTAAACCGCAACATTTGCAAACACAAACGCAAACCCTCAAGTCAGTTCTCCCACCGTATCACACACAGCCACCTGAATTTTTCCACTTCTGATTCCACCTTCAACATGTTTCCCTGTTAATATTAGCTCGGTGAACTCGACTGAAGATCTTACAATCAGATGGTTGAATAAAGGACTTGTCAAAGTTCCCATAAACATGTCAACCAGCTCCCTATCAGATAAAGGAGGTTGAACTCTTCCTGCTAGGTCTCTCTATTTCTAAGCATACTCTTTGAAGCCTTTGTTAGAGCCCATGGTCATACTCTGTAATTGCACACAGTTTGTCGCAAGATCAACATTGTATTGGTGTTGTTTGTAAAAAGAAGTAGCCAAATCTTCCCAAGTACGGATATTGGTTCCTTCCAGTTGATAGAACCATTCGATTTATGTCTCAAATAAACTCTCTTGAAAGAAGTGAACCCATAACTTTCTGTCAGCGGTATGGGGTTGGATCTTCGGACATAATACAATAGTTGAAGCTTAGGACAAGACACACCATCATATTTAGCAAATGTGGGGACCTTGAACTTGTGAGGGACAACAACCCCCGAGATAAGACATAGCTCTTCAAAATCTAGCCCAGGCACTTTATAGATTTCCATAGCATTAAGACGATCTTCCAGTTGTTTGTATTTGTCGTCAGCGGGAGGATATTGTTCATCAGAATAGTCTTCTTCATCAGGAATTTTACCAGAACCAAGGTTACTTCCCCCCCTCCCAGTTTTGATATTTCTACCGTCTTCCTCTTAATTGTCATCTTCATCTGATGGAATATCAGTAGCTTGAACCTGTTTGGTGGGACTTTGAATCTTCTTATCATGTTGAAGATACCAATCTTTTTCCTAGTCTTTTTATTCTTGGCGATGAGCGCCATCAGTTCTTGTTGACCCTTGGCTAAGTTCAGGAGCGTCTCTTGGAATTGGGAATTTTGAGCTTGAAGGTCTTTCATAGTTTGTTCGAGGGTCATCTTTTACTGAAATAAACAACAAGAAGATGAGAAAATGTGTCTTGGGAAATATCTGTTATGTAATGACATGCATGATATATGGATGCAACATTTTCAAGGATCTCGCAGCGTAAAAAAAGGAAATGTTAGAAGTTGAGTCTGGCTGCAGCTTTAACTGAAGAACTTTGCGTCTTTGGACATCCTTCTTTGAGAATCAAGCTCACCATGTCGATTAGGTCCTAGACTTTGACTCAAAAGAAAGTACTTTGATCTTTGACGGAACTAGAGGAAAATAAATCCCCTTGGCCCTTGCTAGCAGTCTGGTTCATGATAAACCTACATCGTTGGCCCTTGAGATTCTTGAAATGATCAGTGAAAATGATATGGTATGATGTCATGATGTTATGATGTCATGTTTTAACATATAACAAACACAAACAAGGCACACAACATCCTTAGGTTTAAGCCTCGCATGGGGTTCATAGGTAAGTACCCTCTTGAAGTTCAATTGGCTCAACTTGTCCTAAGAATAGTAATCGGGTTCTAGGAGTCTAATATCACTGATCTTTCTCACAAGAATTGTTTCAGCAGTGTAACTGACTTACCACTGAAATATCCCGAGAGTCGAATCTCAATGAGTGTAGCATCAAGTATCAACCAACTTTGGACTGCACCAAATCCGGCCATCTCACTACCTTCTAATGGCTAAGTTAGGTCAATTAAGGTTCTAAAAGTCAGTTAATGCTTATGACACCACGCGACAGCCTAGTGTTCTCCTCGACTGACTCAAGAGCCACCAGTACAAACCAAAGCGTCCCACTAACGTAGCCATCACTTTAATAATATCGGTCTATGCCATACAATTTCTATGATCTATAGCTACTTACCTAAGGGTACCCCCAGATCCGGGTGTGTGATCTTTGCAAAAAAGTAAACCCGAGCAAATCCAATAAAGATAAAGCAAACAAATCAAACAAAGCATATAAAGTGATCTAACTCTAAAGGTAACCCCACTTTTTTTTATATCCTCAACAGAGTCTCCAGTTCTATAATACGGTGGGAGAACTGGCTTGTTTTTGTGTTTTACCGCAAATGTTGCGGATAGAAAGAGTCGCCATCGGATTTTATTTTATCCAATAAGGAAAGGGTGAAAAGAACAGGAAAGACCTTGAAGATTTTTTATTTCGGGGGGTAGGTTATGAAAAGGGAAGGTGTTAGCATCCTTTTCATCAGTAGTTATCTACGGGCTCTTAATCGCTTAGCTCACCTTGAAATTTTGCTTTTTGTGTAAGTGTTTTGAAAATATTTTAAAAAGTTGCCAATGTAAGGCGAACTTTATAATGATTCTCATATTTGTCCTCGAGAATGCGTACAAGATGCTTTGAAAATATTTCGAAAGTGTCTGTGTGAAATGTTTTTGTTCTGAAGAGATTTGTGAGCAAGCGATTAATAGCGGTCTACCTACTCAAGGTATTTATTGTACTTTTCCTCCTCCTTTAGATAGTTCTACCCTACCATTAGTTAGTAGGAAACCCTATCATTGGATGTGAAGAGACAGTCGAGGGTCATCGTGCAGTCATCGAAGGCAACTAGTAAGGACGCTTTAGCAATTTTTGTAAGGGACTAGATCATTTATCGAAAGGCAACGACGAATGGTCATCGAGAGACTATGATCTTTTGTATCGGAGGGACTTTGCTAAAGAGTCTCCACATTCGAGGGACATGACTGTTTAATTGAAAGGCAACGAGAGAGGCTACCCTAGAGGTACGCATGTGCAAGTGTTTTGTATTCACTTATTTTGTCTTGAAGTTAGGTTATCTATCTATTGGTTTTTATCTTTCCATAAAACCCTAATTACTAAGTGGTAATATAGCAAGTATAAAAAAAGACAGTAAACATGCGGAAAGTAAAACCAGAAAAGATAAACCTAAACCTATATTACACGGATTTGAGGCAGTTACATAATAGAAAGCGGAAAGTATAAACCCTAAGCTATTACAACCCGGAAAATAGTTACATAATAATGAAAAAGGAAAGTGAGAAATCTAAGCTATTACAAATTACAAACCCCATACACTTTATCTATGAAAATAAAATACAATTAAAATAGAGAAAAAAATGTTTTTGATGATTTTTTTATGGAAAACGTTTTTTTTAATGATGATTAAAATAAACCTAAAAACTAATTAATTTTAATTAACAAAAATAGTTGATTAATTAAAATAATAAAAAAGGTTAATGATGAAAAACCTAAAAATTAATTAATTTTAATTAACAAAATAATTGATTAATTAAATTAATAAAAAAGGTTAATGATGAAAAACCTAAAAATTAATTAATTTTAATTAACAAAAATAATTGATAAATTAAATTAATAAAAAAAGGTTAATGATAAAAAACCTAAAAATTAACTAATTTTTGGGTTGACAAAAAAATTTATTTTAGGTTTGTAAAAAAAAAGGTTTGTGGTTTTATGGTTAGGTGAATTTAGGGTTTCAGGGAAAAAATAGGGAAAAAGAACAAGTTAGTAGCAATATCACACAAAATGTCAGGGATGGGTGTTGAACCCATGCCCTTAGTCTTTATCACTGTCTGCCTTGCCACTAAGCCAGAGCTCACATATTATGCATCAAACTTGCTCTAATAATGTATATGAACACATGTAAAGGTATCAAATTAGTTAACAATACATAAATCAAAGGTTTGAAAAATAAAACTACCAAAATCGGTGAGGATGGACGTGATGTTCTGGGCATGATCTTGACTACTTTAGGATTGATATGGATTCTTGGGCACTTCAAGATGATAATGCAATGTTTGGTTTCAATTGAGAAGGGTTGGAAACAAGGGTTTTGTGTTACCCTAGTTTCTTGAATTTTTGGAAGTTTTGGAATAGTTTTCTCTACAAGGGTTTTCATGTGATGTTATGTCTGAATGAAGAGCAATATATAGAGAAGAATTAGGTTAAACCATTATGGGCTTGGACCTTGTAAGAAAAGCCTTGACTTTATCTTATTTAATTTTGAATTTAAATAAATAAAATCAAAAATAAATGGAATAAAAATCAAAAGGGTGTATGAATATTTTCATAGGTTCACTGTGAGGCCTAATACACGTTTGGACCTTGAAACACAAGCCCATTAGCCCCAAAAATCGTGTTTGATCAATTTGGATTTCATGCATTTGCTCAAAATTTCCCAACTTGCACAGGTCATAACTCTCTCAATTTTTATCATTTTAAGGAGATATTTAACTTTTTATAAATCTCAAGATGTCCTCTACAATATCTATGTTTACCATTTTTGTATATGAAGAACTTATCTTGATGTAATTTTCCTTGACAAAAATTATCTTTTTGTTGACTTTTGAAATGACTTATAATGCATTGGCTCATATCTTTCAAATGAAGAATTTTTTGGACTTAAGCTTAGATAGACAAAGTTATAGAGTATTTAATTTATTTAAGAATGAGCTTTGGTTGAGGAAAATTTGATGAAGTATGTGAAAGTTATGCTTGGTCAAAGTTCAGTTGACTTCTCCTTAGGAAAGCCCTAATTTGGCAACTTTTAACTTTTGATGATTTGAGAGTTTCCTTGATGAGTCATGATCAACCCTTGATCAAATGATGAATATGAATTCCAAATCTTGATGTTGACCAAGAATATTGAAGTTTGACTGTATGTTGACCACAATTGACTTTTTGTTCAATACAGTTGATTTTCAGTCATCTGAGCAATTGACTGAGCAAACCTTTGATGCAAGGCATGAAACTTAGTATGGACATTCTTAGAGACATATAAGGAACCGTGAAAACAACTTGAGGCCTTAGAAACCCAAACTTCCTTGAGAAAGATAAAACCCTAGTTATAAGTCCATTGTTAGGAGAAGAATTTGTCTGATCAATTCTTGAGAAACCTTGAGCATTTGAGAACCCTAGGAGAATGTATTGAAGAAAAAGGGAGGGAAAATTTTGAGTTACAACAGAGACTTTTTAGGAAATATTTGAAATATTTGTTTTTTTTCTATTTTCGTGGAGAATATTCTGCATGGATTTAGAGCTGAAGATTATATTTGATTGAAGAGTCCAAGCCCAGCTGCAGAAGTTTATATAAGGAGTCATCTAAGGCCTAGTTTTTAAGAAGCATGGTTTTATTTTAAAACTGTAGTTGTTTAGTTATTGGCTTGCATTTTTGGTAAAACCCAAGTGTATGTGTGAATGTCATGACTGATGTCATAACATTCTAGTTTAGTATGTACTGATTCATTAGGTACCTTTGCAGAAAAATATTGTCATACAGGTACTGATGTTTATAAGTGTGTATCTGAGCATTTTGCAAAATGATCACATTTACCTAAATCAGTAGACAGGTTTTCAGATGTCATAACAGATGTTAAGACATCCTGTTCTGAACTAACAGGTATGCAGTTTGATTAATTCTGAGTTTTTTCAGGAAAATGACTCAGTCTTTCCAGAACAGAATCCTGCGTTTTCTTTGGGTTAACCTAGCTTAACCCCAACCTGGTTGATAAAGTCCTGTGACCTAGTCTTAAGGTCAAACGGAATTAACCCTAGCTTTTTGTGGAAACCCTAACTGAAGTTGCAGCTGCTATATATTCAACATGGCTGCTGTTTTGAATGGAATCCCTTTTTGACAGAAGATCATTTAGAAGCTGTATAGTTTTTACTATTGTAATCCAAGCAATTATCATTGTGATAAGTGACTTGGAATAGGTTTTAATTGTAAGGGTTGTGTAACACTCAAAGCTTTGAAGCAAGAGTGTTTGTATGTCTCTTGACTAAAGCTGTGAAGCAAAGTCAAGTTAGGTTTGTGTATCACTCAAAGCTGTGAAGAAAGAGTGTTTGTGTTGCTTGATTAAAAAGCTGTGAAGCATAATCAAGTGTATGTTTTGAAGAGTGTCTTCAATAATTCATTAGTCAAATTGTTTTTATGTATCACTGCTGTGATTGAGGGGGAGTGAGTAGGAACTCAGGTTTAAGTTGTACTTAGATTGAAGTTGCATTGGGTAGGTCTTAAGTGAAGGAGATAAACTGGTTGGTTTATTCCTGAATTAATATCTCTTATAGTGGATTTCCTCCCTGGCTTGGTAGCCCCCAGAGTAGGTGTTGTTGCACACTAAACTGGGTAAACAATTGACTGTGTTCTTTACTGTTTTTGTATTTACTGTCTTATAGAAAGTCAGATACGGTGTCATAACATTGAACGTGACATTGAGTATCTGCAGCCAGAATTTCAATTGGCATCAGAGCAGGCACCCTGCCTGTATTACTGGGTGAGATCTAGGGATATCACTTTCTGGCACTATGGACAAAGAAGGAGTTTTTGGAAATAGACCACCCATTCTGGATGGAACTAATTATGACTACTGGAAACCTCGTATGATTGCCTTCTTAAAATCTCTGGACAAAAAGGCTTGGAGAGCTGCTGACAAAGGATGGATCCATCCCACCATAACTGAGAAAGATGGGACAATTAGTTTGAAGCCTGAGGAAGATTGGAGTAAAGAAGAAGATGAGTTAGCCCTGGGAAATTCCAAAGCCTTAAATGCCTTGTTCAATGGAATTGATAGAAACATTTTCAGACTAGTACATCAATATGAACTGGCCAAGGAAGTTTGGGACACTCTCAAAACTACCCATGAGGGCACTTCCAAAGTGAAAATGTCAAGGCTTCAGATGTTGACTACCAAGTTTGAGAATCTAAAAATGATGGAAGATGAAACCATTCATGACTTTCACATGAACATCTTGGAGATTGCCAACACCTCAGGAGCACTGGGAGAAAAAATGGCAGAAGAAAAATTGGTGAGAAAGATTCTCAGATCCTTGCCTAAAAGATTTGCAATGAAGGTAACTGCCATAGAGGAAGCCCAGGACATCAGCAAGTTGAAAGTGGATGAACTTATTGGGTCTCTTCAGACTTTTGAGATGGGGATCACTGATAATGGTGACAAGAAGAACAAGAGCATAGCACTTGTATCCAACACTGATGTTGAAAACAAGGAGGATGAAGAAGAAAATATTTCAGAAGCTATAGCCATGCTTGGAAGACAGTTCAACAAACTCATCAAAAGAATAGATCCAAAGTCAAGGTCTAATGTTCATAACATTCCCTCTGACATTGACAGTTCCAGCAGAAGACCAAGGTCAGAAGAGAAGGGAAACCAAGGCAGAGGTATTCAATGTCATGGCTGTGAAGGATATGGGCATATTCGAGCTGAATGTCCTACCTTTCTTAAGAAACAAAAGAAAGGAATGATTGTTACTTGGTCTGACTGTGATTCAGAAAGTAATTCTAAAGAAGAATCTGCCAAACTAGTTACTGCTCTAACTAGTGTTTGTACCTCTGAAAGTGACACTAGTGATGAAGAAGTGACATTTGAAGAACTGGCTGATACCTACAAGAAATTGTGTATCAGAAGTGCTGAAGTCTGTGTGCAGAATGAGAAACAAGCAAAACTCATCATAAAGCTGGAGGCTGAAAAAAGGGCAGATCTTGAAACTATAAGTCATCTAGAAGGGGAAGTTCAATTGCTGAACTCACAACTGAACCAAATGACCAAATCTGTCAAGATGCTGTCTAATGGAACAGATAAATTGGAAGAGATTCTTCAGGTTGGACAAAATGTGGGAAACAAATCTGGACTAGGATTTGTGGAAGCAAAGAACTCTGGTACAGATAAGAAGATCATTCCTGATAAGCAAATGTCAAAACAGATGTCTCAACACAACTCTCAACATCAGGAACAGAGACATATGAAGAAAAGGTACCAAAGATGGAGATGTCATCATTGTGGGAGATATGGCCACATAAAGCCCTTCTGCTTCAGATTGCATGGATACCCCAATCAAAACTCAGGTGTCAAACCTAAGTCTAAAAAGGTACCACATACTCCTCAATGGAAGAAAAAGGCTACTGCCCTGATAGCCCATACTTCCCTGAGAGTGTCTGCAAAGGAAGGCTGGTACTTTGACAGTGGGTGTTCTAAACACATGACTGGAATAAAGAACATTCTCAATCATGTTAAACCTCACAACACTAGTTATGTGACCTTTGGAGATGGTGCTAAAGGTGAAATCAAAGGAGTTGGTAATTTGGACTGCCCTGAAGTTCCAAGTCTGAGTGAAGTATTGCTGGTAAAAAGGCTGACTGCTAATCTCATTAGTATCAGTCAACTGTGTGATCTAGGATTCAAGGTCAATTTCTCAAAATCTGAATGTCTTGTAATCAATGAAAAACAAGAAATTGTAATGAAAGGAGTCAGATCCAAAGATAACTGTTACTTGTGGCAGCCTGAGAACACTAATAACTCCACTATGTGTCCAATTACCAAAGAAGAAAAAGAGATGAAACTGTGGCACCATAAGCTTGGTCATCTTCATCTAAGAAGAATGAAAAGAGCTATCTCTATGGAAGTAGTCAGAAGGACTCCAAGACTACAGATTGATAAAAGAAGGGTTTGTGGTGAACTTAAAATTGAAAGGCTTGGTAAAAAGAAACATGTCTATGATGTGGTGGATAAACTTGAAGAAGGATGTGTTATCAGAACCATAAGTAATCATGACAAGAATTTTGGAAACAACAAGTCTAATAAATTCTGTTTCCCAGAAGAAATGAGTTGTGAAGTCTCTTCTCCTATAACTCACCATCAAAATGGAGTTGACAAAAAGAAAAATAAGATCATTCAACAATCAACCAGAACTATGATTCATGTCAAAAGAATGCCTTCCCAACTTTGTGCTGAAATGGTTGCAGCTAGTAGTAACTGTTCTCAAAATATCTGGACAAAGTAGATGCTCACTGAGTATAATGTCTCACAAGATGTTGTGACATTGTATTGTGACAATCTGAATACAATCAATATTTCCATGAACCCTATTCAGCATAGCAGGACCAAGCACATTGACTTTGTTGAGAAGAAGTCAATTAAACTGGAACATGGTATCATTAAGCTTCAGCTGGCTGATTCTTCTACCAAGGCTCTTGTTGGAAATAAACTTGAAAACTTGAGGGGCAGGTTGGGTATTTTCCAACATGAGAAATTGTAGCAATTAATTTTGCTTAAAACAAGGGTTGAAGGAGTTAATTTTGTTAAGTCTAATTTTAGTGGGTTAATCATATGTTTTCCCAATTCTTTCAAAATCTTTAAGAAGTTGAAAAGACTCTCTTTTGCCTCCTACCTCTCTCGTCTTTGCAACCTGTTCCCTTCTCTCAATCAAAGTTTTTTCTCAAATTGCTACTAGTGCTCTAAGTCAATCAAAATGTCTCAAACATCATCTTCAACCAAGGCGACCTCTTCATCTTCATCATCTTCATCATCTGACCAAGACTCTCGAGCAATCACCACATGCATAGAATCTGAAGTTCTTGAGATCACTCCTCTCAGAGAGATGGCTACTGACCCCGCCAAAGTCAAAAAGCTGAGAACTAGACATGCAGGAAGAGCTCAAGTTGCTGCCTCTAGTAATCCTTCTCATCCTTCTTCTTCTGTATCAAATAGAGAAGGATCAGTTCAAGTTCATCAAGCAATTGCTAGGCTAGTGACAAGTATACTAAGCGGAAACCAATCTGTACCGGGGATTTCTGTCCCTTTAAATCAATCAGGAAGCCCAAATGTGGATGTCTCTAAGAATGTAGATGTCTCTGAGAATGTTATGACACAAAATGACAACATTCAGAACCCTTCAGAAAAGACTGTTGATCCACCTATCATTGATGTGGATGAGGAATACCCAGACAATGATCTGATTGCCAATGTAAACCCTAGCATAGCTAGGAGAATGATGAAAAGGAAGAATAATCAGAATGCTGGAAAATGTTTGACAAAAGATAAACCTGCTAATAAGAAATCCAAGGCTGAAGGCATGGCTGGGGTAGAATCTGTGAAAACTGTTCAGTCCAAAGGGAAGGTGAAAGCCCAGGTGCATACTGATAGACAACCAATTTCAAAGAAGAGAAAAGAACCTGAATCTTCTGATTCTGATGAGGAATCAGAGTTTGAGATTGATGCTGAAGAAATTCCTATCAGAAGGAAGCTCCTCTCCAGCAAAATTGCTAGAGTTCCTGAAGTCCCAACAGACAACATCTCTTTTCATCATCCTGACAATGCAAACAGATGGAAGTATGTTTGCTTGAAGAGAATAGCTTTAGAAAGAGAGCTAAACAATGATGCCATGGAGTGCAAAGACATCATGGACCTGATCAAGAATGCTGGACTGATGAAGACAATGATAAAATTTAACAAGTGTTATGAAAATCTGGTCAAGGAGTTCATAGTTAACTTGTCTAATGATTGTGCTGATGGAAGGTCAGCTGAATTTGAAAGTGTTTTTGTTAGAGGAAGAAGGGTTAATTTCTCTCCATCAGAAATTAACAAATTTCTTGGAAGATCAAATGAGGATTGTCCTGATCTGGAAGTCACTGACAATGAAGTTTGTCAAACCATCACAGCAAGGCAAGTGAAGTGCTGGCCCTTGAAAGGCAAGCTGAATGCCAGCAAACTTAGCATGAAATTTTCCATCCTGCACAAGATTGGTGCAGCCAACTGGGTCCCTACAAACCATAAATCAACTATCTCCACAGGATTGGGGAGATTTATTTATGCTGTGGGAACCAAGACTGCTTTTGACTATGGCAGGTATATTTTTGAACAAACTTTAAAACATGCTGGTAGTTATGCTGTCAAAGGACCAATTGCCTTTCCCTCCCTCCTTTGTGGAATTATCCTTGCACAATACCCTGATATCCTGGTGGCAAGAGATACTGCTTGCAAAAGAGCTCCTGCCCTTGGGTTGCACTACAAACTGTTTCAGGGATCTCATGCTCCTGATATTGTCATAACATCAGCTGAGACATCGTCTGTGAAGACCCAGTCCAAAACATCTGATGTCATAGCTGTCTTAAAAGAGACCTGCAAAGAACTGGAAGCTAGGAAAAAGACCCTAGAAAACCTAATTGCCAGGTTAGAAAAGGAGGAAGTTGAAGGAAACAGAAGGGAAGAGGGTGTAGAAGTTGAAGGTCATCTCAATACTGAAGAAACTAGCTCCTCTGAGTCTGATGACAGTGCTTAAAGATTGGTGGAGTTGCTGATTGGTGGAGTTGGTGCTGGTACCTGGTAGAGTTTGGAAGTGTGTTCAGTTTTTAGTTCTGCTCTCATTACTTTTTCTAGATGACTGTATAACTTTTAAGAACATGTATCTTTGGCCCATTTGTGGCTAAAGAGGGGGAGATATATTTTGGTACTTAATTAGACATTCTATTTTTCTGCAGTCATTTCTTTCTGCTGCTATCTATCTCTGATTGCTTATGGTCTTTAGCCAAAAATCTGCCAAAGGGGGAGTTTGTAGTTGTTTAGTTATTGGCTTGCATTTTTGGTAAAACCCAAGTGTATGTGTGAATGTCATGACTGATGTCATAACATTCTAGTTTAGTATGTACTGATTCATTAGGTACCTTTGCAGAAAAATATTGTCATACAGGTACTGATGTTTATAAGTGTGTATCTGAGCATTTTGCAAAATGATCACATTTACCTAAATCAGTAGACAGGTTTTCAGATGTCATAACAGATGTTAAGACATCCTGTTCTGAACTAACAGGTATGCAGTTTGGTTAATTCTGAGTTTTTTCAGGAAAATGACTCAGTCTTTCCAGAACAGAATCCTGCGTTTTCTTTGGGTTAACCTAGCTCAACCCCAACCTGGTTGATAAAGTCCTGGGACCTAGTCTTAAGGTCAAACGGAATTAACCCTAGCTTTTTGTGGAAACCCTAACTGAAGTTGCAGCTGCTATATATTCAACAGGGCTGCTGTTTTGAATGGAATCCCTTTTTGACAGAAGATCATTTAGAAGTTGTATAGTTTTTACTATTGTAATCCAAGCAATTATCATTGTGATAAGTGACTTGGAATAGGTTTTAATTGTAAGGGTTGTGTAACACTCAAAGCTTTGAAGCAAGAGTGTTTGTATGTCTCTTGACTAAAGCTGTGAAGCAAAGTCAAGTTAGGTTTGTGTATCACTCAAAGCTGTGAAGCAAGAGTGTTTGTGTTGCTTGATTAAAAAGCTGTGAAGCATAATCAAGTGTATGTTTTGAAGAGTGTCTTCAACAATTCATTAGTCAAATTGTTTTTATGTATCACTGCTGTGATTGAGGGGGAGTGAGTAGGAACTCAGGTTTAAGTTGTACTTAGATTGAAGTTGCATTGGGTAGGTCTTAAGTGAAGGAGATAAACTGGTTGGTTTATTCCTGAATTAATATCTCTTATAGTGGATTTCCTCCCTGGCTTGGTAGCCCCCAGAGTAGGTGTTGTTGCACACTGAACTGGGTAAACAATTGACTGTGTTCTTTACTGTTTTTGTATTTACTGTCTTATAGAAAGTCAGATACGGTGTCATAACATTGAACGTGACATTGAGTATCTGCAGCCAGAATTTCAAAAACCTTGTGAAAATAAGGTTTTAGGGTTTTATAGTTCCTTAGTTTCTCCGTGTAATTTTTTTATGCCCTCGTGTATATTTTGATGTATTTGAGTTGACTAATTGTTACTTGTTCATCAAGTTATTATTCTCATCTAAGATTTTAAGCAAAGAGTTGTATATTGTTCTTAGTGAAGCTTTTAAGCAAAGTAAGTATTTTATTTTTGAATAGTGTTCTTCTTTTTAGTTTCTTGAGACATTCACTGGAACTGGGATTTTTT
Organism: Vicia faba; assembly: GCA_948472305.1. NCBI lineage: Eukaryota > Viridiplantae > Streptophyta > Magnoliopsida > Fabales > Fabaceae > Vicia > Vicia faba. The sequence goes on from OX451739.1 coordinate 1,095,365,019, forward strand.
TAATATCATTGTGATGATTAGGAGTGGGAGGGGTTATCATATCTAGGAGGTGCCTAGGTAGAAGTTGCACTGGGTAGGGATTAAGTGAGAAGTGTAAACTGGGGTTGTTTAGCTTCGAATTGATACTACTAATAGTGGACTTCCTTCCTAGCTTGATAGCCCCTAGAGTAGGTGAGTTGCACCGAACTGGGTAAATAACTTCTTGTGTTCTTTTACCTTTTGCATTTAAATTCTGCATTGTTTGTAATTTGGTAAAAGTTCTTGTTTTCTGTCAACAGATGTTATAACATATGTTGTGACATTGTGTGTTGTTAAGACATCAGTCTTGACATCTGATATTGTGTGTGATAGAATTTCAAAGATGATTCTAATAATACCGTTTGCAAGGAGTTCATGGCTAAACATGTCAAACAATGGCCAAAAAAGGAAAAATTATCTGCTAGCAAGTTGAGTGTGAAGTATGTTATGCTTCACAGGATTGGTACTGCCAATTGGATTCCCACCAATCATACATCTACCATTGTTACAGGTTTGGGTTGTTTGCAAGAACATATGTCTCATACATTATTGTGACATCTGGTAAAAAAGTTGTCAGCTCAACTTCAAGTAAATGAATCATTGTTGAGCTGAAGGATACCTGTAAATATTTAGATAAGTGCAAAGATTTATTTGCTTTTGTATCTCTTTCATTTGTGGGATATGCCATGAGTGTTTATTTCTAATGCTTTGCTTTTTCATTAAGAGAGCGTGTGTTTTCATTTGTGTTTTGTGCTTCCATTTGTGGTGTTGTTGGTGTGTAATATGTGTGTTCCCATCTGGTTGTGTGCTTCCATTTTTAGTATTGCATGTGTGCAATATGTTCTAATGTGATATGTGTTTCCACTCCATGTGTACATTTACTCTAATTTTTATCAATATTTTGGCTAAAGAGAAGGAGTAAAGTGTTGGTTGTGTTGTGTGTCCTGATGTTACATCACATGTCTTAACATGTTGATTTAACATTATGATAGGATTGTGTGCTACTGCTTTTGGGAGAGTATATGTTTGTGGTTGCTTGTTGTATGCAACTATTCAGGGGGAATGATAGTTTAACATGTTTGGTTGTGTTGAAGTTGTTTTTGCTGCTTTTAATGTGTCTTCTGCTGCATGTGCTTTGATTTGGGGGTTTTCCCTTGAGGGGGAGGACTGATTGTGTATGACAGAGGGAGTAATAAACCTGTCTGATTATACACACTTTTTAGATGTGTTGTGTTTTTACAGAGTTTACATGTTTTCATGTAACTTGTGTTTGTGGTTTAATTCCTCTCTCCAGGTTTTTTGTGCAAAGGTTGTTTTAACCAAAATTTTCCAAAAGGGATGATTGTTAGGTCAGTGATTTTATGGTTGACAATAATTTTGGTAAAAAAAAAGAGTTGGCAACAATTTTATCAAAATATGTTTCATTGGGAAAACATGTATTTCAACTTAATGTTGAACAAGATGTCATAACATCTTGACCAGTTGGTACAACAGAGTTTGCTGGTATTTTATTTGACAGATGTTCTAACAGATGTTGTAACATGTTACAACAGAAAATCATGACATTACAACTTAATGATATCCTTGAAGATTTGATTCAAAAATATGAGTTTCTGGAGGCTTCTAGTACTCATAACATGCGCATGCAATCAAGGATTTTTAGGAACAATTACATATTTGGTTTGTTTCTTAAAAAGGATCTTTGAGACTATTTAGGAAATATTTGAAAGATTTAGTTTTTGTTTCTATTTTTGTGGAGAAGATTCTGCAGGGATTTAGAGCTGGAGATTAGATTTGATTGAAGAGTCCAAGCCCACTGCAGGAGTCTATTTAAGAGGACGTCCAAGACCTAGTTTTTTAAGCATTGTTTTTATTGTAAAACCTTGTAAAAAATAAGAGTTTAGGGTTTGAGGTTCCTTAGATTTTTCAGGTGTTCTTTGTACGTCCTCGTGTATCTTTTGATGCATTTGAGTTGACTAATTGTTACTTGCTTATCAAATTTTTTATTCTCCTCTAAGCTTTTAAGCAAAAAGTTGAGTATTGTTCTTAGTGAAAATTTTAAGCAAACTAAGTATTGTTTATTGAAAGAGTAATCTTCTTTTTGGTTTCTTGAGACATTCTCTGGGGTTGAGATTGTTTGATATCACTGCGGTGATTGGGAGTGAGAGTAATTCTCATATCTAGGAGTTTCTAGGTAGAAGTTGGAATGGGTAATACAGTGAGAGAACTGAATTTTTTAGCATTTTATCGCAAATGTGCGGATAGCAAGAGTCGCCACCGACTTTTATTTTATCCAATAAGGAAATGGTGAAAAGAACATGAAAGACCTTGATAGATTTTGAGTTTGGGGGGTAATTTATGAAAAGGGAAGGTGTTAACACCCTTTTCATCCGTAGTTATCTACAGGCTCTTAATCGCTTAGCTCACTTTTGAAAACTTGCTTTGTATGTGTGTGACTTGAAAATATTTTTGAAAAGCCAAAGTACGGCTGACTTTGTAATAGTTCTTCTATTGGTCCTTAAGAATGTATACAAAGTGTTTGAAAATATTCTATTTGAAAAATGTGATGTGAGAAATGTTATGTTTTTCAGAAGAAGTTTCTGAGCAAGCGATTAATAGTTTCTTACCCACTCAAGGTCGTTCTTATTCTTTTCCTTCTCCTTTATAGATAGTGTTATTCGTACCATTAGTTAGTAGGTAGACCTGTCTATTGGATGTGAAGGGACAGGCGAAGGGTCATGGAATGGTCATCGAAGGAAACTTTTAAGGATACTTTAGCAATTGCGTAAGGGACTGTCATCATATGATTCGTAGGTAACCCGAGGGACTAAATCATTTTTCCGTAGGCAAAATTGAAGGGTCATTTGAGGGACTATGATCTTTTTTATGATAATGATTTGGTCGAGGGTCTTTTGCTATAGTATCCCTACTTTCGAGGGACGTGACCATTATTCCGAAAGGCAATGAAGAGAGGTTACCCTAGAGGTGTGAGTGTGAAAGTGTGTTCAATTTAATTATATCTTGAACTTAGGGTTTTGTTATCGGTTGATTTTAGTCTTTTCATATAAACCCTAATTACTAACGGTAACATATAAGAATAAGAGCAGAATGTAAAGTGTGAAATGTAAACCTAAGCTATTACAAGGCTCCGGGGCAGTTACATAAGTATAGAGAGTGAGAGAAAGTAAATCCTAAACTATTACATACTCGGAGCAATTACATACTAGAAAAAATGCAAAAAATATAAAGTTACGCTATTACATAGGGAATGCGCGACCTATACACTTGATCTAGGAATGTAAATAAGGAGAAGAAAATAGAAAAATGAAAAGAAAATGTTTTTGCGCTTTTTGTATAGAAAATAATTTATGATAATAATTAATAAAAACCTAAAAATTCTAATTAATTGTAAAATTGAGAAAATGGTTAATTAATAAAATAATTGGGAAATTAAATGTCAACTATAAAAAAAACCTAAACCTAATTAATTAGGGTTTAAAAAAGGGTAGTTTTAAGTTAATTAAAAAAGAATTAGGTTTAGGGGAAGAAAAATCAATGAAAATAAGATTGAAAACCAAGAAAAAGGAAAAAATGTATGGGGTGGGTGTTGAACCCACGCCCTCTAGGTATTTTCCTGCCTTGCTTGCCACTAAGACAAGCGTTGATTGGCGTTAAGAAAACAAGCGCTGCATATAACATATTAAACCTGTATAAATTAGAAAATATAAAAAAGTAGCAAAAGACAGAGATCGAACTCACGCCCTTATGGATCAATGCCTTAACGTGCGCGCTCTTTTCACTGGGGTGACTGTTACATCCGGTATTAGAATGAAAATAAACAAATATAAAATAAAAACAAAAGAATGGGTCGGAGAGGCGTCGGAGCCCTAGCTCTGATCGTCTTCTCCGGCGAGCTTGTTTCTTCAACCTACGAAATAGCAATTGTTAGTGATCCAGAGGAACCCTACCCCCTAATTTGACCCTTGCGAGTTCTTTGGTGGCCTTGGTTTTTTCTAATTCTCCCTGTATAAAGAAATATGAACAAATAACATAAATCGGTTCAAACATGGTAATCCCTCATCCTGGTATTATGGGACTCAAGCAATGGTCCAATCCTGTATAGTTTTGTCTTAGAAACATGTTAGTATGGTTAGTATGAATCAAAGCAACATAGAAATAAGAATATGAATTTATAAAGATATGAGAAATTGGTCAGGCTTGGGATGCTTGTTTCATGCTCTTTGGATCATCAAGATCAATCCATACTTACTCTATGAGACTTCTGGAATTGATTGGAACGAATGGTTGATTTTGAGGAGGGCTAGAATAGGGTTTCAAGTTTGCCCTAGTTTGACAAAATTTTGAAGTTTTTGAGGGTGTTTTTCTTGCAGGATTTTCGTGTGTCTTCTTGTTTGAAGATAAAGGATATTTATAGGAGAAAATTAGGTCAAGAAAAATATGCTTGGACCTTGTATGAAATCTTTGATTTTGCTTGAAAATAGAATTTTGAATAAGATAAAACATCAATATTTGTTTTTAAAATAACCCCACACGGTTTGCAGCATGATCTTAAGCCTCCACAATGTTTGAAACAAAACCCTTTTAAGCATTGCACCTCCCTTTAATATTTATTTGATTTAATTTGAATTTAAATGAATTAAATCAAAATAAATGAAATAAAAAATTAAAAATATGTATGAATAGATTTAGAGGTTCATTATGAGGTCAAGAACACGTTTGGACTCTAAAAGATAAGCCCATTAGCCCAAAAATTCAAGTTCGCTCAATTGAGGTTTCATGCATTTTCTCAAAATTGTCCAACTTGCACCAATCATAACTCTCTCAATTTTTATCAAATGAAGGTGACCTATTACTTTTTGGAAATCTCAAGATGTCCTCTACAATCTCTATGTTGATCATTTTTTCATTTGAAGCCTTTATCTTAATGTAAATCACTTTTGACAAAAAGTGTCTTTTTGTTTACTTTTGAAATGACCTATAATATTTTGGCACATATCTCTCAAATGAAGCATTTTTGGACTTGAGCATAGAGAGACAAATTTGTAGAGAATTTAATTTCCTTTAGAATGAGCTTTGATTGTGGAAAGTCTGATGAGCATGTGAAAGTTATGCTCGGTCAAAGTTTAGTTGACTTCTCCTAAAGCAAACCCTAATTTAGTAACTTTTGACTTTTGGTGAATTGAGAGTTTTTTTTATGAATCATGATCGACCCTTGACCAAATGATGAATGTGACTTAAAAATCTTTATGTTGACCAAAAATCTTGAAGTTTGACTGTATGTTGACCACAGTTGACTTTTTACCCAATATAGTTGATTTTCAATCATCTGAGCAATTGACTGGGCAAACTTGTGATGCAAGGCTTGAAATTTGGCATGAGCATTATTAGAGACATATTAGAAACCATGGAATCCACTTGAGACATTATAAGATCAATTTTCCTTGAGAAAAGTGAAACCCTAGTTGTAGGCCAACTGCTTAGGAGGAGGGTTTGTCAGATCAATCCTTGAGTAGTCTTGAGTATTTGAGAACCCTAAGAGCATGAGGAGGCATCTTGGATCCATTTGTCTTGAAAAATAAGAGTTCAAATTTTGGGATACAACAGTTGCCCCTGTTCAATCTTCTTAAACCTGGAGAGTTAGATTGGCATGCTCGTCATTCGTGATCTGAAGGTGGAAGAGGATTGAACACCTAAGTGCCCAGAAATTTGTACTCACATGTGCACAAAGTAACACTGTTGGTTGATTATATTGCTAGAATTTTCTTAAAGATTCCATTCGGAGATGTGATAGAGTGTCGTCAGAGATTGCCTTATAGATGTCATCCCAAGTAACTGTTGATAGGAATATCAGAAAGAGTTTACGTTCGATTGTATCTAAAAAGTATACTAGAATGAGTCTATGTTTGATTTGTATCTAGCAGATGTGCTAGGGAGTATCGGAATGAATCTTATGTCTCGATTGTATCTGAATGATGTTCTAGAATGAGTCTATGTCTTGACTGTATCTATAAGATAATCAGAATGAGTCTTCGCCCGACTGTATTTGAAGTCCATATTAGAATGAGTCTACGCCTGGCTGTATCTAAAACATGTTAGTATGGTTAGTATGAATCAAAGCAACATAGAAATCAGAATATGAATTTACAAAAATATGAGAAATCGACCATACTTGGGATGCTTGTTTCATGCTCTTTGGATCATCAAGATCGATCCATACTTACTCTATGAGACTTTTGGAATTGATTTGAACGGATGGTTGATCTTGAGGAGTGCTGGAAATAGAGTTTCAAGTTTGCCCTAGTTTGACAAAAATTTAAAGTTTTTGAGGGTGTTTTTCTTGCAGGGTTTTCGTGTGTCTTCTTATCTGAAGATAAAGGATATTTATATGAGAAAATTAGGTCAAGAAAAATAGGCTTGGACCTTGTATGAAACCTTTGATTTTGCTTGAAAATAGAATGTGAATAAGACAAAACATCAAGATTTGTTTTGAAAATAACCTCACACAGTTTGCAGCATGATCTTAGGCATCCACAATGTTTGAAACAAAAGCCTTTTAAGCATTGCACTTCCCTTTAATATTTATTTGATTTAATTTGAATTTAAATGAATAAAATCAAAATAAATTAAATTAAAAATTAAAAAGATGTATAAATAGATTTAGAGGTTCATTATGAGGTCAAGAACACGTTTGAACTCTAAAAGATAAGCCCATTAGCCCATAAGTTCAAATTTGCTCAATTGAGATTTCATGTATTTTCTCAAAATTGCCCAACTTGCACCAATCATAACTCTCTCAATTTTTATCATATGAAGGTGACCTTTGAGCTCAAGATGTCCTCTACAATCTATATGTTGATCATTTTGTTATTTTAAGCCATTATCTTGATGTAAATCGCTTTTGATAAAAAGTGTCTTTTTATTGACTTTTGAAATGACCTATAGTGTTTTGGCCCATATCTCTCAAATGAAGCATTTTTGGACTTGAGCTTAGAGAGACCAAGTTATAGAGAATTGAATTTCCTTAAGAATGAGCATTGGTTGAGGAAAATATATTGAAGCATATGAAAGTTGTGTTTGGTCAAAGTTTAGTTGACTTCTCCTAAAGGAAACCTTAATTTAGTAACTTTTCACTTTTGGTGAATTTAGAGTTTTCTTGATGAATCATGATCAACCCTTGATCAAATGATGAATGTGACTTCAAAATCTTGATGTTGATCAAAAATCTTGAAGTTTGACTGTATGTTGACCACAATTGACTTTTTATCTAATACAGTTGATTTTCAATCATTTGAGCAATTGACTGAGCAAACTTGTGATGCAAGGCTTGAAATTTGGCATGTGCATTCTTAGAGACATGTGAGAAACCATCGAATCCAGTTGAGGTATTATAAGCTCAATTTTCCTTGAGAAAAATGAAACCCTAGTTGTAGACCAACTGCTTAGGAGGAGGGTTTGTCTGATCAGTCCTTGAGTAGTCTTGAGTATTTGAGAACCCTAAGAGCATGAGGAGGCATCTTGGATCCATTTGTCTTGAAAAATGAGAGGGTAAATTATGGGATACAACAAACGGGTAAAGATTAAATGAGAAGTTGTAAATTGAGATTGTTTAACTTCGAATTGATACTACTGATAGTGAATTTCCTTCTTGGCTTGATAGCCCCCAGAGTAAGTGAGTTACACCAAATTGGATTAACAATTGATTGTGTTCTTTAAATTTTTGCAATTTACTTTTCTACATAATCTTTCTGTTTTTAACAACAAAAAATTCTATCAACATATATTATAACATATGTCTTGACATTATATGTTGTTGAGACATCAATCTTAACTTCTATTATTACATTTATCTTCCATTACATTTCTTTCCTTCCATTTTCCGCCACTATCTCTATTTTTAAATATACTAACTCATCTTGTTGAATTTAGTAATTAAACTTTTGATTTGAGGGATAACTCAAACTCCACTTTTGGTTTAAGGAATAAGCATTATAAAATCTCCTGGCGACTGTAATAAGATTAGTTGGCATAACTTATCAAAAATTCAACAATTATCATAGTGAAACTCTCAAAAAAATTGTTTCTTAATAAATTCTGATGCAATCTCTCTTTCTCCCTTTACTTTCAAACATTTATGTTCCATTGCATTTCTTTCCTTCCATTGTTATCTCTATTTTTAAATATACTAACTCAGCTTATTTTAGTAATTAAACTTCTGATCCACGGTGAGCATAGAACTGATCAAGATCATCCTATCCAAATAAGGACACACTCATCAAAGGATTTTGAGAAATGATATTTGTACACCCAGAATTACAATAGTATACAGTTAGTATACAATGTCAAATTCATTATCTGAATTTGGGTGTTCAAATAACATGGATTTTTGGCAGCCATAACCCATAAGATCTCATTTCTTCCTAGAGAAAAACAAAGAGTGCTGCTAGTCGAAATCGGCCAAAACTTCCCCTTCTTTTACCCTTCGAGAGCCTAGTTTTTCCGTTTCTTAGAGAAGCACAAGAGAAATTTCTCTCTTGACTGATACAAAATATCTCGATGTTGCATCGCCTTCCATCACCTTCTAGCCCAAGAAGGTTGAAAAGTGGCATCATTTTTGCTTTTAACCACCATTAAGAGTTAAATACAGAAAATCAAGCTTTGGTTAATGTAACAAAGATAGAGACACAATCAAATTTGATTTATGTAACAGATAAATACAATGTAGATTATACAGCAACAATTGCGACAGCCGGTTTCTTCTACTGTATTAGATCATACAATAAAATAAAATAAAGATATCAAATTCTAGTTGTAATTCTATTTTTGGAGTTAACTATTATAGGTTCAATTTGATTTGATTCAAAAGGATAGAGACATGTTGGCCATATCGCATCCACAATTGTGATTTGTGACCACCTGTGGCTGTAAAGTTGATTTCTTCTACCAGTGACCACCTGTGACCATTAGTTACAAAGCATTCAAAATCTTCACACCCATTTAGTGCATGTTTCAATTCCCTTCATGCAATTAGATTCCATGTAAAATCAGAATAAGAAACACAAAGGTGTGATTCATTTTAGAAGCATAAGCAATATACAAAGCCTTCAATCTATACCAAAATTCTTTCTTCTTCTGATTGCTGCCAAATTTCTCCACCTTCCCTTCAATCTGCTTTTTGTACAGCAGTCTTAAATAAAAGGATGTACAACTTCTGATCCATTGAGAAATATAGAAACCCCCCAACAGAATGGGTCACAAATGAACCAAAACTAGTCCCCACAATACAGTGCCATGCTGGCCCATACACCCCATCAAATTCCTGTAATATTTCAACCACACAACCGAAATCATTGACCAATCAATCACACAAATGTTGAAATATACACCCAAAAATCATTGACCAATTTATCTACCTACACATTAATCATCTTGATTTCAACTAGTTACTATTATCTGAAATCATCACAACAAGTACCAATTGAATTGAATAATGCACATAATGAGTAATAGTGCTATGAATTGTACCTTCTTGAGAGAAGATGCAAGGGTTTTGGAAGTGAATTTCTCCATACTATCAAAAGCTTTTCTTGCACAATCAACAGCATGGATCTGCATAAACGGTGGCATATCAGCTGACACCATTTTCGCCCCATTGATTGCAAAGAAATCACCTAAATCAACCATTGACCCACATAACGATTTCCTTCTACCACCACCGCCGCCGCCGCTTGGACCCATAGAAACAGAAACCCCCTCCTTAACAACATCACCTTCTTCCACAACAGCTAATTTCCTTGACTTTTCATCTTTAACATCTTCAACAACACACCCTTTACAAGATTCCTTCTTCTCATTCTTCAACAACCCCTGAAGTTTCCACCTTTCCAATTCAGAACCCGGTTTGAGAGGTTTCTCTTTATGGGTTTTCTTTGAAGTTAAAAAAATACTCTCTTTTTCAAGCTTTGGTGTTAGTACTATGTTCTTTGTGTTGTGGGTTTTGTTGGGTTTTGAGGATTCGAATATAGCTGAGGTTGTCATGGATTTTGTGTGCAAACGTGAGTCAACATGTTTGGTTTGAGAATGTTTGGTTTTTTTGCTACCTAAGTTAAGGCTTTGAAAGGGTTTAACAAGAAAAGAAGATTTAGTAGCTTGAATCAAATCTGAGTTTGCCTTTGTGTAATGAGAAGGTGAAGGTGAGAAGATGGTGGGTCTAGGTTGTTTTGCCGGTATAGTCGGAGCTGCAGGAGCAGTAGGCGGAGTTGATTCCGGCGGTGCAGTGTTTCGCCGCCGGGAAGAACGGTGAGCCATTTGTTTTGGTGTGATTTTTGTTTTGTTTTGTAGTGAAAGAAAGATAGGATTAAAGAATAGAAAGTGTAAAGTGAAAGTGTTTGGGGTATCTTTTGTAGGTGTTGGGGAAAGAACAGGGATTGAAACTGTGCATTTGATAGAGACTTGTGCGGTGAGATTTAGATTAGGGAAGTTGAGTGTTGGTTTTGGTTTTGTCACGCGCTAAGGGTATGTGTGTAAGACCTTTGACTAGCTCTTACGTGTGTGAGAATGAAAATACTAGAGTAAGAACAGAGGAGGATATAGGTTAGGTGAGGTTATGTCATGTCTTGGATTTAGAGGTACAAAATGGATTCTCTCATAATTGTTGATTCATCTTTCATGGTTTGTGTATGTTTTGGTTTAGATTTTGAAATAAACAATTCTAGAGGTAACAATTGATTTTATAATAATTTTCAGGTGTTTTATCATTTTTGAAAGAAAATAAGAGGCCTAGTCTTTTCCATTGATTTGATTAGTCTTATAAACAATGCGGATTTTTTATAAATAGTCTCATATATAATAATAATAATAATAATAATTATTATTATTATTATTATTATTATTATTATTTTATAAATAGATATATATAAAATTATGGTCTAATATACTTTCATAGTAGAAACGAGAGGTTGATGAATATTGAGACTATCATGATAATCATCAAAGAATTATAATAAAAAAAATTGGTGAAGATGTCAACAGTTTGGTAGTGGGAAAGAACGTGTAAAACTCGTACTTGATCGCGATCTACATTTTCACGCATAAAATGTATGTTCATCTAGATGTATTTAGTGCCCTGATGTTGAACTTGGTTGTCGAATAGATAATGTACACATATTATCACAATAAACTAGAGTGGTTGCGGTTACGGGATAATGTAGCTTCAATAATTAGTTTCTAATCCAACAAGATTGAGATACAACATCAGCGACATCGCGATAATCGACCTCTACACTTGATCGAGAAAGTATGTGTTGGCGTTTAGCAGACCGTGAGATGAGATTGTCACCAAGATAAACAAAGTAGCCAAAGATGGATCGTCTGGTGTCTGGACAACCAGTCCAATCAACATCAGTGTAAGATACATGTTCGCTAGCAAAAGAGGGATACAAATAAAGGCATAAATCAAGAGTGTCGTGAATATACTGAATAATATGCTTCAAAACTTATATATGTTTCTTTTTAGGATCATGCGTGAATAGGCATACATGTTGTATTGTATAAGATATATCAGGTATTATGAAAGTTAAATATTACAATGCACCTGCAAGACTCTGATATTCTATTGAGTTATGATATGTATTTCCAGAAGATTCACTTAGTTTAGTCTTGGTGTCGATTGGTGTAGGTGATGACTTGCACAAGAACATGCATGCTTGTTCTATAATTTCCTCTACACATTTCTTTTAAGATAAGAAGTGGCCACATGTATGTCTAGTGACATATATTCCTAGAAAATTGTCTTTTATATTGGTGTACATCCCGGAAATAACAAACCCCACTGGGTAGTGTAACCGGCAAAGAGAATGTGATGAACTAGTAAGACGACTTAAGGTGAAGATACCTGGGGTACGATTGAGCTAAGGGGATACCAGACGTCCCTTAAAGCCCGGGTAGCAGCTCACCCTCGTCGTCAACTCGAATGAGGAAGATGATTGGGTAGTGCCTTGCTCGTAATCGATCACCTTCTCGACCCATTAAAGCATGTAACCGCCTGCGGCGCATTCATTGCTATGTTACAGCGCTAATCACCTTCATTCATGGAGGCGACAGTGGGTACACAATTATGGAACTCAAGAGTTCCTCATTAACTGAGGCTCTTGATAAAGCCAAGACTCTATATATATATATATATATATATATATATATATATATATAAAGGGGCTCCCACATGAGGGATAAGTAAGACATTCATCTTGGGACGCACACATCACTATCGTAACTCCCTAATCCCCCAATAATCTCATAAACTCACTCCGGTAGGCTCTCCCTAGGTGCCTTCTGGGAGGTCGGCCGGATAATTGTTCTACACAAGAACATTGACACCCACTGTGGGGCCTTGGTAAAATTATTCCTAGGCCACATCTCAATTCACCCCTGCAGAATGTTATCACCTGAGGATCCCCAGACATGGCGCAACTACTTGCCATGGTGGAGGCTCTCAGGAAACAGAATAAAACTCTGCAAGACAGCATTACAGACCTACAACAAAGAAGTGTAGGGGATGACAATTTGGAAGAGGAGTTTATAGAACCTCAACCCCTATCACAAGCTATCTGGGATGACCAAGTCCCAAAGAACTTCACATGACCAGCATTGACAACATACGACGGCAAGACTGGCCCTCAAGATTATGTTATCGCCATCAATAACCAAATGGCGATAATCGACTCCACCGATTCGCTGAAATGTAAGCTGATGGTCGACACCTTTAAGGACGTGACCCTGCGATGGTACATGATCTTACCACGACTATATATGGAAAGCTATACGGACCTAACGAAGAAACTAATCCAACACTTCTCCACTAATAGACATCGTAAGGTGTCTACGACGTCCTTGTTCAATGTCTGACAAGGACAGGCAAAATCTCTCCCGAGAATACTTGACCTGGTTTAACGAGGATACCATCAAAGTATCTCACCCAAATCAAAAGTTGTTTGTGGGATCATTCCAACACGGCCTCCTAGCAGGACTGTTCAATGAGTACTCCTTAGTTCAGAAGCTTGTGTCCGACATGAATGAAATCATCTCCATGGAAGACTGCTATATAAAGGGCTAGGAGAGCAATCTGGAAAAACGGTTCAGAGATGCTTCGGAAAGGAACAAGGCCAAAGAAGAGGGATCGCGAAAGAAGTATAAGTCTTCTCGGGCGGACGCAAGAGACTAGCCCCGGGAACACATGACTCAGAGGTCCAACCGACGCCCCTTTAACTCTGATGACACTGAGACACCCTTAAACACAAGGAAAAGTCGAATCCTACAAGAGGTGGCGCACTTGAACCTGATTCTCGAGGTACCCTCTAACCGAAGGGTCAATGCAGTACTGAGAAATGACACCGGGGTTTGGTTTAATTATCACCGGCTTTGAGAACATCACAGTTACGATTGCCTCCAATTAAAGAGAGAAATTAAGAAACTGATACAAAGGGGTCACTTGCTAACTTGTGTCAAAGAAGGAAAAATCTCAGCCGGTAAAAGAAATACTCGGCAAAAGGACGCGGACTTAGTGGAACCTTCCCAAAAGAAGGGAAAGGGTACCCAAGAGGTGCACGAGACCAAGACAGCTCGTCACACCCTTAACACCATCCCCAGCGGGTTCGTTGACGGTGGCGAGACCAACTCGGTCAGAAAGAAGTTTCTCGCGTTGTGATGCACATGTCCGAGGATATAACAAGGGCTCGGGAACAAGAGCCAAACCCGGATAGATTATCCAAGAGAGACGTGGTCGACATCATGGCCCACGAGAACGACCCTATGGTCACAAAGTTCAAATTCGGGACTGGAGTTAAAAAAAGGCGTTGGTGAATCCTGGTAGCTCAGTCGATGTACTCTACTGGGAAGCCTTCAAATAATGGAATTCGATACGTCCGAGTTGCTTCCCTCCAATGGCACTTTGGTCGTATTCTCCAGAGAACAAGTGCAAGTATTGGGACACCTCCCGGTACTCACTACCTTCGGAAGCGGTGAAAATGCAAAACTGTCAGTGTAAGGTACTTGATAGTCAATGCCGCCTCACCATACAACGTCATCATATGGAGACCTTCTTTCAATGCCCTCGAAGCCGCACTATCCACCATGTAACTCACTATGAAATATTCCTAAGGGGACGACAGGGTCGGGGTGGTCAAGAGTTGTCATACCCCAAATTTGCCCGTCCTTTATTTCTACAGTCCAAATATTTTAAACATTATTTTTATAATATTATTTGATTTTTATAAATATTCGTTTCCAAACCTATTTAAAATATAACGATTTATTTCAGATCATTTGTATTTTTGAATAAATAAATAAATATTTGTACACCTTTCATATACTTTCAATTGAGTTTATTTACAAATGAGTAACACAACACAATTGGTAAATAATGAAGCTTGCAAGTATAAGGTTGCGGGTTCGAATCTCTTGTGGAGCACTTTTGACATTCTTTTTATTTCTTTTTGTTACTAATTTTCCTTCCTTTTTGGAAATCGGGCTTGGGCTTTTTATACATTTTGGACTAACTTAATTGTTAAGTATTCTAAACCTAATCCTAAGCCTATAAATAGGACCTTAGTTTGTCCTAATTTGTCATCAACAATTCACCCACTTCATCCATAATTCATCAAGAATTTCATCCACAAATCTACAATTTCTCACAATCAACAAATCAATAATGTTACAATTTTCCACTCACTCAGTCATTTTCATCACTACCTTTTTGTAATTTCTTTTTCAAAACCTTTTTTAAGTTATTTATTTTTGGCATATGATTTCATATGAGGCCTCCTTTTTAATTTCAATTTGGTTGTTATCTTAACCAAGTGATGATTTATCTTATGGTCTTTTTTTAAAATTTATTAGTTATATTATATTATTTGATAACGATTTAGACACATACTCTATCACTTTCACTGTCAATGTACAGTAACTGTAACTATTTTTCACACAATGATACATTGGTATTCACTTTTCTAAAATATTATTCAGTCACACATTTTTGTACATAATTTTTGTGTTCAGACCCTTATTCCACGAAAACACATATGCACATAGCATGATTCTTTAACAATATCTTGTATAAAAACCAAAGCTTTTTTTTTATCTCAAAAGAAACAACACTTTTCAACAATGACACACAATTTATCATCACCACACAATTTTTCAAACCTTCATACTATATTGTTTCTTTTCACTACTAATCATGTTAAGAATACTTGCACTAAAAAAAGAGATTTTGAAGAAGGGATAAAAGTTGCAGGTTTTATTTCTTTTTGGATTAAAAGAAGAAGAAGCATATATGAAAAAGTAACATACAAGTGAAAGAAGAAAGAGAGTAAAGCAAGATAGAGAGAGATCATGGAATGGATCTAGAAATTAATAGGGATTTCTCTCTCTCTCTCTCTCTCTCTCTCTCTCTCATTTATTATAATACTTATCAGGACCCGACAACTTTACGTTGAAATACTCTCTGAGCTTTAACTTTCAGGCTATCAACAACCAAGCAGAATATGAGGCCCTCATAGTAGGGATGAAATTGGCCAGGGAGGTGGGAGTCACCCACCTAACTGCTAACACTGATTCTCAATTGATTGCAGGGCAGATAAAAGGAGAGTACCAGACAAGGGACTCAACACTGTTGAAATATCTCCAGATAGCACAAGGGCTGTAAAAAATATTTGAAGAATTTGAGATTCATCACATTCCCAGGGAAGAGAACATATGAGCCGACATACTAGCCTGACTCGCTAGTATAAAAGGTCCAGGGGTAAACAAAATTGTGATACAAGAGATCTTGTAAAAACTAAGCATCGAGCAGGAGAAGACCATGTCAATTGGGAACGTCACCGACTGGATAGCCCTAATAATCCAATACTTAACATAGGGAATCTTTCCAGAAGATACAAATGAAGCTAGGCGCATAAAGAAATTATCCACTCGCTATTTGATAGTGTCTGACAAACTATATAAAATGGGGAGATCCACACCCATGCTAAGATGTGTGGCAGAAGCAGAAGTTTCCTTGGTAATGAAGGAGGTCCATGAAGGAGCATGTGAAAGCCACATCAGAGGAAGGGCCTTATCGAGGAAGATAATCCAAGCTGGATACTGCTGGCCCAGAATGTTACATGACTGTAATGAATTTGTAAGCAAATGTGACAAGTTCCAGGTATACTCAGCACTCATACACTCCTCGGCAGAATTACTACACTCCATATTCTCTCCATGGCCATTCTATTAATGGGGAGTAAACATACTAGGATTGTTCCCCGTAGCACCCAGGCAGTTCAAGTTTCTCATCATAGCGGTGGACTACTTCACAAAGTGGGTGGAAGCTGAGTTAAAACTATCTCAATTACCACATCCAAATCCATTACATATATGAATGTGTCATTACAACTTATACTACTTCTATTACACTACATACCTAGAAATTACAAAAAACTCCAAATACTTTATAACATTCACACAAAGGTTCACATAATATTCTACTAAAACCTATTCTACTCCACGACAAACTTCAAGCTTCATTTGCCTTCTCTGAGCATTTCATCCAAACTTTTATTGGATAACATCACGCAATCTCTTTCTCAAACTTCTAACTATGCTTTCACCACCAGACCTGTATAATTCATGAGGTCGACATTAAGCTAAAGTCCAACTACTAAAGGCTTGGTCATAATCAGCTCACCAAATGGACCAAATAAACACCATGTCACCACATCAAAACATAACCTATGGGAAGCTGCCATAAACCTGCCATAATTTGCATCTAACCCGCAACATATCACACATCCATACTTTACTTTACTCCAAGATGGTTTACAAGTCAAGTTACCGTGCTCCGGGTTAGCCTTAGGATCCATGCATATAATACAATACAAATATCCAGCCCTAGATCAATGCCCTAAAAATAGATCCACAAACATTTAGTACCTATATGCATCAACACAAATTAAAGCACTGAATCGAAGAGAAAGCAAGAAATGCTTCAACAGGCATGCATCCATATGTTCATAATCCACGACATGTTTAAGATAAGTACAAGTCCAAAGGCATAAGTACGTACTCCACCACAATTTCACATAGTCAGGAAAATCGAGTTGAACATTCAATATAAAACCAATGCAAAATCTGGATGCATTTCTAAAAGCAGTACAAAAGCCAAGGCAACTCAGAGGGAAAAAAGGCAAGGAAGTTATGTTCATCATATAAACATCTAAAGCAATAAAAAATAAATCATGGGAAGTCCTATATGTACCATAAACACACTCAAGTTCATGCCAGCTGATTAATCGTAATCCTAAATGTCAACAAATTAACAAAAATATAACTAACCTTCAACTGTTTTGATATCCACCCTCCATTGCATAACAAACTCTCAACATCCAACGACTCAGATTGCTCATCCTCATTATCATCCTCTAATTGATTTCAATTTATACAACAACATATATAACCTTCTGTAACACGGTGGGAGAACTGACTTGGGTGTTTTGTGTTTGATCGCATTTGTTGCGGATAGCAAGAGTTGCCACCGACTTTTCTTTCATCCAATAAGGAAAGGTTGAAAAGAACAGGAAAGACCTTTGAGATTGTTTTCTTGAGTTTGGGGGGTAGGTTATGAAAAGGGATGGTGTTAGCACCCTTTTCATCCGTAGTTATCTACGGGCTCTTAGTTGCTTGCTAGATCACTTGCTTTTGTTTGAAAATATGCTTGTGGTGTGGGTTTTGAAAGTATTTTGAAAACGTCTTTGTAATGGCTCTCGTTTCTATAAGAACGCGTACAAAGTGTTGTTTTGGAAAATAGTTTAAATAAGTGTTTTGTGGAATGTGTTTTTGAAAGTGATTTTGAAAAGGTGTCTTTGTAATGGTTCTTGTTTTTATAAGAACGTGTACAAAGTGTTTTAACTTTTGAAAATGTTTCAAATGAAAGTGTGGGTGTATAAAATGTTTTTGTTGTGAGCAAGCGAGCAACTAGGAGCAACCTACCTACTCAAAAGGTCCTAAATGTTATTTTCCTCCTCCTTTAGATGTTGTTATCTTACCATTGATTTGGTAAGAAGCCCCATCATTGGATATGAAGGGACGGGCATGGGACGTTTGTATAGTCATAGAAGGCAACCTATGGGACGTATTAGCGATGTCGTTTTAGGGACTAGATCGTCTACCGAAGGCAACATTGAGGGTCATCGAGGGACTACGATCTTTTATCGAGGGTCTTTGCTAAAACGCCCATATTCGAGGGACATGACTATTTTTCCGAGGCAACAAGTGAGATTACCCTAAGGGTGCATGTGTGAATAGTGTGTTTGATTTGCATGTATTTAGTCTTTGATTAGGGGTTGTCTACTTGTTGTTTTTATCTTGCCATACATACCCTATTTTACTAGCAATCATACAAAAGTAATAAAATGCAGAAAGATAAAATCCTACGCTATTACAACCATACTTAATTGCATGAAAATATAAAGGCAAAAATAAAATAAAATCAAGGAAAATGGGTCTTTCTATTTAGGCAGAAACGCCCTTTGATTCTTCATTTTTGACCTCCTTCGATTTGGGGTATGGAGTCAGTGGAATCATGCCCTTCGATTTGCCTTTCTGCCACCTTCAACTGGGGGATAGAACAGTGTAGGCGTGCCTTTCAATTAGGGCCTGGAGACCAACATGTTGTTCCTTTTGACTAGGTCTGGAATCAGTGCAAGATGTAACCTGCCTTTCTGCCTCCTTTGACTGGGGCTTGAAAGCAGTGAGGGAGTGCCTTTCGACTGGGCCTGGAATCAGTGAGGAAGCCAGAGGCTTCGTTCCATACACTTGTCTCATGTTTCTTTCATTTGAGATGAAAAAATAGCAACATGGTCTAAGGCCATGCTGGCATTACCTTAGGGCCAAGTTAGTTCTTAAAGAATTTGTAACAAACCAAGGAACAAAACCAAAGGAGGGGCAATAAAAACAAACTAAAAGAGTGTAAACTAAAGGGAAACAAATACTATATACATGTTTGAAACGAAAAGGAAATTTATTTACATGGTATGCTGGGAACGAAAGATCCAAGGTTAAGAATGACTTACCTTGCTTGAGGCTGGGACATGTGCTAGGCCTTTAAGTGGTTTCCTTGAGTGCTTCTGGATTCAAAGGGAGGGACCAGGGGTTAGGCCTTTGATACTGGATTCGAAAGATAAGAACAAATGTGAGGTTCTTCCTGCTGGATTCAAAGGGTAACAAGGTACAGGGATGCTTCAGATTCAAAGGGGATAAGTGTTTGGATTCTGGGTTTGTGTTTGATGAATGTTTAAGTGTTTGAGAGCTTTATGGTGTTTGAGAAATTTTTGAAGATTCGCTCCTCTGGCTTCCAAAAAGTCCTCTTTGATGTTGTGAAGAATAGTTTATTTATAGAGGAGCTTTGCTGTGGTTTTAGGGGGAAAAACAAATAACATTTGAACTGTTTGGGTATACTGTCCCCTTGTTTTCTTTGATGTAGCTCTTATTTACCCTTTTGTTTTAATCACTTCGACCAGACTCATCATCAGACAACGACGTTCGTTTCCAACAATGTGTGCTCTTTTAATGGACCCCATTTTAGGTCCTTCAAATCCACCAACTATGATCCATAGTGTTAAAGAGTTTTAGAGGTGTAATCTAAGTACGTTGCTTCGAAGGGTTTAATTGCCCGACTTGTGATTCGAAGGAGGCTGCCCAGCTTGTGGATCGAAGGGGGGTCACTTCGAAGGAAGCCATATGCCCAACTTGTGGATCAAAGGGGGTCACTTCAAAGGAAGCCACATGCCCAACTTGTGGATCGAAGGAGGTCACTTCGAAGGAAGCCACATGCCCAACTTATGGATCGAAGGAGGCTGCCCACCTTTATGGATCGAAGGGGGTCACTTCGAAGGAAAACCATATGGCTAGTTTGTGGATCAAAGGGGGTCACTTCAAAGGAAGCCATATTCCCAAATCGAAGCTTGTGATTGAAGGGAGACTACATTGCCCAATCGAACTTTGCTAAATTGAAGCCAACTTATTTTACATTTTCTTTATTTCTTTAAACAAGTTTTTGTAATCACACATGCGAGATAAATATTGAGAAAATGAGAGGCTAAATTTTGGGGTGAAATAGCTACCCCATGTTCAATCTTCTTGAACCTGAAAAGTGAGAATGGCTCGTCACCGTTTGTAGCTTGAAGGTGGAATATGATTGAACACTAAAGTACGCATAAATTTGCACTCGATGATGTGTTAGTTGATTGTGTAGGAAATGGGTTTAAAGATGCCATTTGGAGAGATGATGGATAGTTTTTGGAGATGGGCTTATAGATGCCATCCAAAGATGATAGTTGGCAGAAATGGAAGAAGTATCAGAAATAAATATCTGGTTGATTTATACTAAAACAATAGATGTAGCAGGATGAGTATCAAAATAATATCCATAAATGGATTGTATCTGACTCGCATATGAAAAAATACTGAAGGAGCGTCAGAATGACATCCGTATCTGGATCATATCTGGACCGTATTTGAGAAATGTGCTAAATGAGCATTAGAATGACATCCGTATCTAGAGCGTATCTAAATTGTATCTAAAAGCTAAATCTGAATGAGTATCAGAATGGCATCCGTATTTGGAACGTATCTGAACTGTATATGAAAGCTAAATCTGAATGAGTATCAGAATGGCGTCCATATTTGGAGCGTATCTGAACTGTATCTAAAAGCTGAATCTGAATGAGTATCAAAATGGCATCCGTATTTGGAGCGTATTTGAACTGTATCTGAAAGCTGAATCTGGTTGAGTATCAGAATGGCGTTCATATCTGGAACATATCTGAACTGTATCTGAAAGCTGAGTCTGAATGAGTACCAGAATGGTATCCGTATTTGGAGCGTATCTGAACTATATCTGAAAGCTAAATCTGAATGAGTATCAAAATGACGTCCATATTTGGAGCGTATCTGAACTGTATCTGAAAGCTGAATCTGAATGAGTATCAGAATGGCATCCGTATCTGGAGCGTATCTGAACAGTTTCTAGAAGAGTGTATGAGAAGGAGCCCGTGTAGGATTTCTTCATGATGAGTTCGTGTCAAACCACATCTAGAAATATATTAGAAGGAACCTGGATAGGGTTGTTTCAAGATGAGTTCGTGTCAAACCACATCTAGAAATGCATGAGAAAGAACCTGGGTAGGGTTGCTTCATGATGAGTCCGTATTAAACTGTGTCTGGAAATGTATGAGAAGGAACTTGGGTAGGGTTACTTCAAGATGAGTCCGTGTCAAACCGTATCTGTAAATGTATGAGAAGGAACCTGGGTAGGGTTGCTTCATGATGAGTCTGTGTTAAACTTCATATGGAAAATGAGAAGGAACCTGGGTAGGGTTACTTCATGATGAGTCCATGTTAAACTTCATCTGGAAAATGAGAAGGAACCTGGGTAAGGTTACTTCATGATGAGTCCGAGTTAAACCTCATCTGGAAATGTTTGAGAAGGAACCTGGGTAGAGTTACTTCATGATGGTCATGTAGATAGTTGCCCTGGCTTGTTTCAGGTATTGATCTTTGACCTCAGAAAGAAAGATAGTTTTCCCGGCTTATTACATATATTAATCTACAATCTCCTCATGTAGATAGTTTTCCTGGCTTGTTATAGGTGTTAATCTACAATCAGTCATCCACAAATAGTTTTTCTGGCTTGTTACAGGTATTAATATGGAACTTGGAAAGGTTGGTCATTTGAGATAGTTGTCCTGTCTGGTTTCAGGTATTAATCTATGACCTGAGAAAGAAAGATAGCTTTCCTGGCTTGTTATAGGTGTTAATCTTCAATTTCCTCATGTAGATAGTTTTCCTGGCTTATTACAGGTGTTAATCTACAACCAGTCGTCCATAGATAGTTTTCCTGGCTAGTTACATGTATTAATCTGGAAGTTGGAAAAGTTGGTCGTTTGAGATAGTTGTCCTGTCTGGTTTCAGGTATTAATCTCTGACCTGAGAAAGAAAGATAGTTTTCCTGGATTGTTACAGGTGTTAATCTTCAATCTCCTCATATAGATAGTTTTCATGGCTTGTTACAGGTGTTAATCTACAACCAGTTATCCACATATAGTTTTCTTAGCTTGTTACAAGTATTAACCTGGAACTTGAAAAGGTCGGTTGATTGAGATAATTGTCCTATCTGGTTTCAGGTATTAATCTCTGACTTGAGAAAGAAGTATAGTTTTCCTAGCTTGTTACAGGTGTTAATCTTCATTCTCCTAATGTAGATAGTTTTCCTGGCTTGGTACAGGTGTTAATCTATAATCAGTCGTCCACAAATAGTTTTCCTGGCTTGTTACAGGTGTTAATCTACAATCAGTCGTCCACAGATAGTTTTCCTGGCTTGTTACAGGTATTAATATGGAACTTGAAAAAGTGGTTGATAGTCATCTGTTGATTGATCTTTCCTGAAAAGGTAAAGAGTCAGCTGCATGCAATGTCATGATGCATGAAATGCATGATATAATGATGTTCTCAAAATAAATGATATTGTGCCGTATGCACTTATCATGTATGTAATATGATGCATGAAATGCAAAATGTTATTGGAATGTATTTTTTTCTTGGAAAAATCCTTGACAAATGTTGGGGAATTTTGGAAAGTTGATTCTTGGACTACTGGTGGGGATGAAGAGTATGCCCATTTTTAAACCTTTCTTTTTAGAATGTTTTTGCTGGGGATTCCTATTTTGAGGAGAACTCCGTTGAGGAATATTGATTTTTCTCGAGAAGAAAACTCTGTGGAGAGTGTTAATTCCTGCTTGGGGAAAAGAGTTCGGGAGTCTTATCCATTCATTGCTCTACTGGGGAGTTATATCTTAAAAGTTAGTTGTTATCTGGTCGGGTTCTAGGCTTCACAACGATTTGCTGGGGATAAAGAAATTGACGGTTATCTGGTTGTTTTTCCAGGTTTTGCAGCAGCTCACTGGGAATTGTAGAAAAGTCTACTGAGGAAGAGGAGTTACGGTCCATTGATTTGTGATAGTCTGAGAGGCAAATTCAAGATGGGGAGTCTTTCCGTTTGTTGGGGAAATAAAACCTGTTGCCAATCTGTTGGAGAGCTGGATTCTTTTGGCAGAACTCCTCGAGGATCCTTGAGATCAACTCAGTTGGGGAGAAGTTTTCAGAGATTGAAACTCTGGATGGGGATCTATGAAAAGGACTTTGTGGGAGATTTGTCACTGCCTCTAGTAGCAATTGTTTGTAGTATTTCTAGGAAATGTTTGCTTGACTGTATACAACCCTTTATTGGAGTTCATATTCAATGCCCCAAGTGACTCGGATGCAAATCTTCCTCTGGTTATTCAGCACTTCTTGAGAGATTTCTTGGAATCTTGACATGACTGCCCTAGATGTGCTAGACAATGATCATGTCATGCCCCCTTACTTAATAGGAGATTCACCATTGGAAGTGTCATCCCATTTGAAGTGATTTTGTCTAGGGAGAGAGCTTTTGTTTGCTGAATATTCGTCGTGTGAGTTTCTCTGTTGTCAAACAAATAGCCATATGAAAACAACGATATTCAAAATAATGCAAATTTTATGCTTATCTTGAAACTTTGAAAATGAGTTTTAGCAGATAAAAGAATTTTGCAAGTATGTGAATTCAAATCAGGATTTAGAGTAAGCCTTACAGGAGTCAGGATACCTTTTGTAACAGTATGCTTTTGAATTAACCCATGCTTTAATTAGGACTTCTGAAGGGTTGTAACGTGGCTTGGCTCACGGTTTAAGAAACAAAGGATAAGGCTCAAAGTGTATTTGTACCCGCCCGTTCTTCGTGATGTTCTTCAGTCCTAAACTCAGTTAATTGTACGTTTGAACTCCAATTCAGTCTGGAATGACGTTTTGGTGATGGTTCAGACAAATTAAGTTTGTCGGAAGACAATCATTTCTGCAACATTTTTCATGTTGTTAAGGATTTGTAGTGACCTTTTTTTATTTATTATCCCTGATTTTTCCTAACTGTTCTTGTTTTTGAGATTACGGTCAGCGGGATGCCCCAGTTTTTCTTAAGTTTCCTTCGTAGGTTTTGACTTAATGGGCTTTTCTTTTGAGAGATAATGACTGCCTATTGGATAGGGAACCATCACCGTCTTTTGATTCTAGAGGAATGTTTTTGATGTCATTTGTTATTTACGAAGTGAAAGTTTGCGACTGAACGCGCGTTTGAATTAACTGAGAGACTACCCTACCCCGGGTTTTGATTAAAGGTTTCAGTTTGTGTAAAAAAGGAAACTCCTATTTCTTTGGATCAAAGGGGTTGACTAGGGATTATCTTCCTTATAACTCCAGTGTTTTGGAATTGAAAGAACGCCTGTACATCATTAGCAAAGTCTGTCCAAAAGCATACTGTATGAGATTATGGCATTGTTATCGTCATCCTCCCTCGAAAGGCTTGCAACTTTTTGAAACAAGAGTTGAATATCATAAAGGGAGTAAAAAGCATAGTTTAAATAGAATGAAAATGAATGGATTAATTCAAGACAAACATATTTAATGCATTAATAAGAGTAACCAAAGTCTGACATAAAGATAAGTGTTTAAGAAATCAAAGAAATTACAACTGAAAATTCGAATAAACATAAAATTTCCTCGCCCAGAACATCACTTCATATGGATGCCTTTGAGGGGTGATAAAAAAGCTCCAGTTGACCGTCTTGTGTGAACTTCAATTCCCCTTCGTCGATCAGATCTTGGATCTTGTTTTTCAACGTCCAATAGTTATCAGTATAGTGCCCCGGACTGTTGGAGTGATATGCACACCTTTCTCCATGATTGTAACGGGGAGAAGCAATATTAGGATTCTGAGGAGGATCCCTTAATGTGACCAAATTCATCTTCAGCATGTGTCGCAAGACATGTGATATTGGCATGTCGAGCTTGGTAAACTGCCTATTGGATGGGACCCGTTTACGCTGATTACCCTGTTGTCGTTGTCGAGGTTGTTATTGGGCTCGTGATGCAGCAACAATTTGGAAAGGTCTTTTCTCCCTCAAACCGGTTTCTTGTCTCATGGGAGGTTGAATAATGACTTGATCCCCAATCTCGACTGTTTTCTTCATACAGCTGCAATTGTCTTGATGAAGTTTGTTGACGAGGGTCCTTAGCTCCTCTTGTCCCGAGCTAAGTTTTGGATAAGAGCCATATGGCCCACCAATTGTCCCATCGTCTGGACTTTCATTGTTTCCATTTCAGTTTGTAGCCGTTCCAACGGGTCATCCTTGTTGTCCTAAGGATTTTTCATAGTCATGCCCCTAGTGAGGAGTGCTTTCACTTCTTCTTGCCCCTTGGATAGGTTCAAGAACATCTCTTGAAGTTGAGCATTTTGAGTCTGAATGTCCTTGATAGTCTGTTCTAGAGCCATCTCTACCGAAATAAATAGTAAGCGGATGAGAGACCTGTGTGGGAAAAGCCTGTCATGATATGATTCATGGTATGTGGATGCATGTTTTCAAGGATCTCGCAGGGTAAACACAAGAAGATGTTTGAAGTTGAACTTTGATCAACAACTTTTATTGGAGAACTTCGTATCGGTGGATATCCTTCCACGAGAATCAAGCTCACCATTTCAAGTGAGTCATAGCCCTTGACTTAAGTTATCGTGATTTGGTATTTGGCGGTGTTTGATTCGAGAATGAATCTTCTTTCCCCTTTATAGGCATCTGGTTCAACATGACCCTGCATCATAGGACCTTGATATCCTTGAAATGTTTATTGAAAATACTATGGTATGATGTCATGATGTTATGTATAAGTATGCAAAGCAAGCAAGTTATTATGTACAAATAGTCATATATACACAAAGCAGACAAGTCCTTAGGTTTAGGCTTGCATGGAGTTTGATAGGTAAGTACCCTCTTGAAGTTTAGTTGGCTCAACATGTCCTAGAAAGTAACCATGTTCTAGGGGATCTCAATATCACTGATCTTTCTTCACCGGGCAGTGTTTCAGCGCAAGCCTCTTTAATGGCGACCGAAATATCCCGAAAGTCCGATCTCAATGAGTGTAGCATCGAGTATCAACCAACTTCTGACTGCACCAATGTCGACTACCTCACTACTTCCTAATGGCCAAGTTGGTCAAGTAAGGTTCTAAAGTCATTTAGTGCTTCATGACACCACACAACGGCCCCGTATTCTCCTTGACTACTCAAGGGCTACCGCTACCAACAAATGTGTCACACTAACATAGCTATTGCTTTGACCATGTCAGTATACCCTGCACAGTTTCCACAACTTATTGCTACTTACCTGGAAAGGTGCCCCAGATCTGGGTAGAGGATCAAAACAAGTCCGAACCATAATGTAAAGCAAGCAAGTCAAACAATGAAAAGTAAGTAAAGGTGATCTAGTCCTAAGGTAACTCCCCTTTTAAGTATTATCCCCAACAGAGTCACCAGTTTTGTAACACGGTGGGAGAAATGACTTGAGTGTTTTGTGTTTGATCGCATTTGTTGCAGATAGCAAGAGTCACCACCGACTTTTCTTTTATCCAATAAGGAAATATTGAAAAGAATAAGAAAGACCTTTGAGATTGTTTTCTTGAGTTTGGGGGGTAGGTTATGAAAATGGAAGGTGTTAGCACCCTTTTCATCCGTAGTTATCTATGGGCTCTTAGTTTCTTGCTAGATCACTTGCTTTTGTTTCAAAATATGTTTGTGATGTGGGTTTTGAAAGTATTTTTAAAATGTCTTTGTAATGGCTATCGTTTCTATAAGAACGCGTTCAAAGTGTTGTTTTGGAAAATAGTTCAAAGAAGTGTTTTGTGGAATGTGTTTTCGAAAGTGATTTTGAAAAGGTGTCTTTGTAATGGTTCTTGTTTCTATAAGAATGTGCAAAAAGTGTTTTAACTTTTGAAAATGTTTCAAATGAAAGTGTGAGTGTATAAAATGTTTTTGTTGTGAGAAAGCGAGCAACTAGGAGCAACCTACCTACTCAAAAGGTCCTAAATGTTATTTTCCTCCTCCTTTAGATGTTGCTATCTTACCATTGATTTAGTAAGAAGCCCCATCATTAGATATGAAGGGACGAGCATGGGACATTTGTATAGTCATAGAAGGCAACCTATGGGACGTATTAGCAATGTTGTTTTAGGGACTAGATCGTCTACCGAAGGCAACATTGAGGGTAATCGAGGGACTACGATCTTTTATCGAGGGTCTTTGCTAAAACGCCCATATTCGAGGGACATGACTATTTTTCTGAGGCAACAAGTGAGATTACCCTAAGGGTTTATGTGTGAATAGTGTGTTTAATTTGCATGCATTTAGTCTTTGATTAGGGGTTGTCTACTTGTTGTTTTTATCTTTCCATACATACCCTATTTTACTAGCAATAATACAAAAGTAATAAAATGCAGAAAGATAAAATCCTACGCTATTACAACCATATTGAATTGCATGAAAATATAAAGGCAAAAATAAAATAAAAGCAAGGAAAATGGGTCTTTCAATTTAGGCAGAAACGCCCTTTAATTCTGCATTTTTGACCTCCTTCGATTTCGGGTCTGGAGTCAGTGGAGTCATGCCCTTCGATTTGCCTTTTTGCCTCCTTCGACTGGGGACTGGAAATAGTGTAGGTGTGCCTTTCGATTGGGGCCTGGAGGCCAACATGTTGTGCCTTTCGACTGGGCTTGGAGTCAGTTCAAGATGTAACATGCCTTTCTGCCTCCTTCGACTGGGGGTTGAAAGTAGTGAGGAAGTGCCTTTCGACTGGGCCTGGAATCAGTGAGGAAGCCGAAGGCTTCGTTTCATACTCCTGTCTCCTTTTTCTTTCGTTTGAGATGAAAAAATAGCAACATGGTCTAAGGCCATGCTGGCATTACCTTAGGGCCAGGTTAGTTCTTAAAGCATTTGTAACAAACCAAAGAACAAAACCAAAGGAGGGGCAATAAAAACAAATTAAAAAGGTGTAAACGAAAGGGAAACAAATACTATGTACATGTTTGAAACGGAAAGGAAATTTATTTACATGCTATTCTGGAAACGAAAGATCCAAGGTTAAGAATGACTTACCTTGCTTGAGGATGGGACGTGTGCTAGGCCTTTAAGTGGTTGCCTTGAGCGCTTCTAGATTTGAAGGGAGGGACCAGGGGTTAGGCCTATGATACTGGATTTGAAAGAGAAGAACAAATGTGAGGTTCTTCCTGTTGGATTCGAAGGGTAACAAGGTACATGGATGTTTCAGATTCGAAGGGGATAAGTGTTTGGATTATGGGCTTGTGTTTGATGAATGTTTAAGTGTTTGAGAGCTTTATGGTGTTTGAGAAATTTTTGAAGATTCGTTCCTCTGGCCTCCAAAAAGTCCTCTTTGATGTTGTGAAGAATAGTTTATTTATAGAGGAGCATTATTGTGGTTTTGGGGGGAAAACAAATAACATTTGAACTGTTTGGGTATATTGTCCCCTTGTTTTCTTTGATGCGGCTCTTATGTACCCTTTTTTGTGTAAGTATGAGACTGAGACAATGCAGGCTCAGTAGTATTTTGGAGTGTTGTGGCAGGTTGGTGCAAGACTATTACATAACAGTACAACTGGCTTGGGTTTGACAGTATATAGCACTTTGGTCAACAAACACCTTGAATACTCCACCATTTCATTTTGATCACTTCGACCAGACTCATCATCAGACAACAATGTTCGTTTCCAACAATGTGTGCTCTTTGAATGGACCCCATTATAGGTCCTTCGAATCCACCAACTATGACCCATAGTGTTGAAGAGTTTTAGAGGTGTAATCTAAGTACGTTGCTTCGAAGGGTTTAATTGTCCGACTTATGAATTGAAGGAGGCTTCCCAGCTTGTGGATCGAAGGGGGGTCACTTTGAAGGAAGCCATATGCTCAACTTGTGGATCGAAGGGGGTCACTTCGAAGGAAGCCACATGCCCAACTTGTGGATCGAAGGAGGTCACTTCGAAGGAAGCCACATGCCCAACTTGTGGATCGAAGGAGGCTGCCCAGTTTTATGGATCGAAGGGGGTCACTTTGAAGGAAAACCATATGGCCAGTTTATGGATCAAAGAGGGTCACTTCGAAGGAAGCCATATGCCCAAATTGAAGCTTGTGACTGATGGGAGACTACATTGCCCAATCTAACTTTGCTAAATCGAAGCCAACTTGTTTCTTTTTGACCTAATCGAAAGGCACATTAACATCTTCAAAATTTTATATTTTCTTTATTTCTTTAAACATGTTTTTGTAATCACACATGCGAGAGAAGTCTTGAGAAAATGAGTGGGCAAATTTTGGGGTGCAACACCTTCATTTATCACTACTCACACTTCATTTTTTCCTTCTCCACCATTCACTCTCCAGTTTTCTGAACTCTCATCATCTTCATCTTCCTTTTATTCATTCAGTTTTCTCCCTCCCTATCTCTCTCTCTCTCTCTATCTATCTATCTCTCCAAATTCCACCATTCTTAACTCTATAAAAAATCACAAAACTCCTTTAGTTCTCTCTACATCTCATCATCTTCTTCAAAGACTTCAACGAGAATCTGCAAGAACTTTGTACATTATCATCGTCTTCGTATCAAGATCATTGAGGCTTTCTCAATCATCTTCATAAACTCAACAACTTCTGCATAATCTTTAATATCACTCTCATCTCAGTATCCTCACAATAATCTACAAACAACAAATTTCATCATAACTGAATCAAGAATATTCACATCAGAAACATCTTTAATGATTTCAAAACGCGCTCAGCTCAAGAACATCAATGCATCAGACCGCAACATGCATTAGAAAACAAATCACGGTGCTGAACAGTCGATTCATAGAAGAAGAAGACGATTTAAAGGAAGAGGTCACAAATAGGAGTTAAGAGATTTGTACCTGAATACGTAAGAACTACTAGATTTATGTTCATCTACATCATCCTCTAAGAGAACTGGACTTCTCCGGTAGGTAAACACTGCCATCTTATCTTCTTTTCTATTTCGCTATTTCCTTTTACCATCTTCGTTTAGAACGTGTGGCGCAATGTCGTTTTTCTGGTGAGTTGTTATTTGTTGAAAATTGGGGCGAGGTGTGGAGGTTTAGAAGAGAAGAGAGATCGTAGGAAGAATGAAAGGGACGTTGTTGAGGAGATAGAGACCGTGCGAGATTTCATCAGAGACAAAGATTGATGGTGAAGTTGCAATGATCACCGATCAGAATGAAACAATGACAGTAGTTTGCTTGCACGATGCCGTTTGGAAGGAGAGAAGAGGAAAGATATTGTATGTTTGAATGAAGAAGTCTGACAATCACTCTCTTGAACCCTAGCAATTCCCAAACGACCTCGTTTTCCATTTTTCCATTTTATTTTGTTTTACTTTGTTAATTCTTTGATTTTAATAATAAATAATAATAATTGAAAAAAGATCTAATGCTGATTGGAATTTGTTTGTGGATTGTACCATTCCCCCTGGGCTCATGTGCTGGATCCTCTAAGTCCACCATCATTTTTTGTGTGAACAAAAACAACTTATGGACCCTATCTAATTGGGCTTTTAGAAACTTTCTTACAGTACTTCCTGGATTCTGCTTGCACCCTGCTAGTCTTGTCTTCTTAACATTTTTCCTTTCAATATTTTCCTTAATTTTATTTTTCATGATTTGATAGAAAATTAATGATAAAAACTACAAAATTAATAAAAATTTGTTAGATCTTCTTATTTGTTTTTAGGAATTAATTCTTGATTATTCAATTACTTGATACTTGTGATTCACTTTTATTTGTCGAGATTTGAGTCTTATGCAGGTTTATTATGTGATATACGGATATGCTTGAGTTTTCGATTGTGATTTATTTTCACATGGATGATGCATGAACGCTTATTCCAAGCATTTGATTTCCGACTGTTTCTTTGTTACTTGGTGAATCTTTCACGAAGTATTCTGAGTTTCTTAACTTTTGATCACTTTGATACAGATTGATATCTGTTTGGTACTTTCTGATTCTGGTTTAATTTCTGTATTTTATTTTCCGCTTTCTTTTCCATGAGAAGTAGGACTAGAGATGCATGACTAGGAGTCCTTACTTTAAATGGGCAATGCTGTTTTAAAAGACTTGTAGCAGGAAATTCCTATGTGTGCTTGTTTGTTTACAATTCCGTGTGTTTACATTTGTGCCAAAGACCTCAAAGAAGGTGTCCCATTACCATCCCACATTGATAAGTCCTTAAAGAAGGCAAGTGGAAAAGGGTCCACAATCGACCCCACAATTTCTAGTCGATAGGTCATTCATAGCTCGCGTCATACGTTGGTGCTATGAATAGTGCTACTCTTGTATCAAGTCGGTCAAGTGGAGAAGGGTTCACAATCAACCTGTCATACCCTAAATTTGCCCGCCTTAGTGCTACCGTCAAATTTATTTCCGAGCTTGGGTTTTACAGATATAAATTCCTTTGATTTAATTATATTAACATTCCGAGGTTTTTATAAAAATTCGCTTTCAAGTCTGTTTAAAAATATAATAATTATTCGTAAAAATAACAAATAATTGTTCGCTGTCATATACTTTCAATTGGCTTTGTACTTTCGAATAAGTAACATATCACAGTTGGTAAGAGAGAAAGACTGACAAGCAAAAGGTCACAGGTTTGAATCTCACTTGGTGCACTTTGAATATTTTTGTTGTTTATTATTACAAACTTTATTTTCATTTTCTAAACCACAAAAATCATATTTTTTATTATTAAATTATTATTTTCGTATTTATTTATTTATTTATTATATTTTGAAAATATTATTTTTTATTAAATTATTAATTTTATTTAAAAAAATAGTCAAAATATCTTATAAATAAATAAAATCTTTCCAGATCAATTTTGCTCTATATCAAATTTTGCACCTGGACGCAAATATGTCCAGATTCTTAATCTTGTTGGCCAAGATGAGAATTTGGGCTTTGGGTATTGGATACTTTCTTTTTTGGATTTTAACCTAATTGTTTCACTTATAAATAACCCTCAAAACTTATCAGGAATTCGGCTAGAAATATCAACAATCATCCAGAATTAACCCACAATTCATCCACAAAAAACTTGCTTTTTATCTTTTTCTTATAATTCTTGTTTTTTTAAGTTTATTCTAGGGTTTTTGTCTATATCAGACAACAACAATAATTTGTTTATTCTCGGCCAATGATTTTCATATGAGACCCCTCCCTTTAATTTTCAAATTTCAAATTTTAATTTATTTGTTTTTTTAAAACCATATAATGAGAATTTTCTAATGGTTGTAGTTTTTTATAAAAATTATTATAAATATTTTAGTAACATTTTCTCTTAAAAATTCTACAGTTTTTAATGATAAAATCTTTTTTTTCTTTTCCTACTTATAGGCTCTTCGCAGTTCCACTCACTATATTCACACACGGAACATACATCCACAACTACACACAAAAAAACCTTTTTCCTAATCTAACTAATTTTTCTTACACCGTCAAATAACCCTTTGTTTCAAATTCTTGTTTTCATTCATAAACCTTTTTATCTTAGCCCTTTTCTAAAAAGCCTTTAAACAAAACTCACCATACACTAACTTCTTAACAAAATCATAAATCAGACTTCCTCCACATCCTTCATACTGAGCAGCACGAAGTCAATATCTGACCACACGGTGAGGAAATTATAACAGACTCCCCGCCCCATGTCTTAATCAAATCAAATACCAAAACAGCTAACCAATTATAAACTATTTTTTCTACTAACATAATCAAAACTCAATTTTATTTTCGAAAAAGGATTAAGGAGAATTATTTCAAATTAACTATGAACTGTGTCTATAATCACTCATATTTCAAAACCCAGACAAGGTTCAAGGATAAATTTGAAAGAAATTCTACGCGATCCCTAAAAGACACCAACCCATACGAACTACGAATTGGGACTCTGATTCCTCATAAGAAGATACGTAGGCACGCGATCTAAAATCGTGGCGAGTATTTCTATTTAAAACTTAAAATCCAGTTTACCCCAAACCTAAACCTAGAGTCTAATATCCTTGTGAACAAGGTAGATTAAAGGTGCCTAACACCTTCCTTTCGTCTAATTGAGTCCGAAACCTAGAATCCCTGTCTACGAATTAGGGTTTTCTGTTAGGTTCCCTTCCATAGGATAAAAACTAATAGTGTTAACTCTTGATTTAAAAACCAGTTGCTACACAATCCCCACACTTTGTCATTAGCTCGCGTGTCGTGCATGTTGACGCTCCGATGTGATCTCATAATTTTCTTCTATCTCTTACCTCGATAACGTGATATCTTGGTTAGGTGTTTAGTCGCTCATGACGATTCAGTCTCATTATTCTCTTGCCTAGATAACATGATATCTTGGTTAAGAGTTGACACCCCTCATTCTTCTTGCCATGATGACACAATATCATGGTTAAAAATTGCATATTCCCTCATTCTTGCTTGCCTCGATAATTCGATATCTTTGTTAAATCTCCCTTTATGCTACCTTGATTACCTGATATCATGATTAGGTGTCCCTTCTCCCTTGTCCTACTTCGATGACACAATATCATGGTTAGGCATTATCCTTCTCCCTTTCATTCCTTGGTAACATGATACCTCCTTTAGGTGTGTGCTACTTAAGTTAGTGGATACTCCTTAAGCTTTTTGTGTTTACTTTTCATCGCATGTTTACATGCTCCCGTAGGATTTATCGATTCAATCTTAGGAAGAGAATTGAGATAGACCTTAGGTTGCAAACCATGCATGTTAGCATAGGTAGATTTCCCCTTTATCCTTGACTATAGGATCAACTTTGCATGACAACTCTATGCTTTCTTTGCTAGTCTCCCTTCTACCTTTTCCTTTATCTTTTGTATTTGCAATAAAACTTAAAACTTCTTTTTATTTCAACTTCAAAACACTCTAATAATACAAAAACCATTTTTCAAGGTAAAAAATACCAACCAATTCAAACTTCATTTTTCCGCTTGGCTTTTCTTTTAAAACCTTTTTTCAAGGTAAAAAACATACAACAAACAAAAACTATTAAGCCGAACTACGACGCTCTGATTCCTTGAAAAGGATACGCAAGCATTAGGTCGCGGGGCTTAGGCGAGCAAAACTTTTTAAATATTCATTCTTTTCTCTGTATTTTATTTTGCATGAATTCCCTTTTAACATTAAGATTTAGACATAGATTTTGACACACCCTTAGATTAGAGCAAACAAAAGTGGATCATGTGGAGTACTACAAACGCGTGGGGTGCTAATACCTTCCCCTTGCGTAACTGAATTTCGTATCCGTTCTCTTGGTCGCGAGACCATCTTATCCATTTCTTTGGGGTTCTCTCGATATCTTCCCTTCTTTAGGATAAATAGATTTTGGTGGTGACTCTGTTTTTCGCTGCGTGACAACTAACGACTCTACTAGGGACAAGTTGACCAATTGTCGGTCCATCCTATGCAAGTCAGTCCTAGATTTCATTTGTTTTCTTTTCTTTGAGTGTTTTGTGTGTTATCACTTTATTGCTGCTTTATTTATATGCTTTCATGCATATGTATACATATCATTTTACTGTTTTCCATATAGTGTTGTTGTACTGGATTTGCTAGTTTTTCAAGTTGGGTGGGATGTTACTATTGAGGTAAAAGATCCAATACTCAGACCAAGTGACAAACAATAGGAACACTAGGAATATAGTGGAACATGATGGATAAGAGATGTAGATATACCTATGCGGCTATGTCATCCATGCTCATATGAGGTTTTAATGAGGTACTATCATTATCACGTAGGTGTACGATAATAGTATTCTCAAGTGAACCCAGGATTCTGAGTTACCATTGACCTTAACCAGACCTAGTCTTTACCCATGTAAGGTTCTCTTGTGTTCTGAAATGTTCTAGACCTTTGATCTCATGAAATTCAGCTTATCCAGAAGATTGTACAGTATTTATCCAAAAGATTGTACAGTATTTATCAAGAAGATTATATAATATTTATTCAGAGGATTGTACTGTGGTTACCCAGATTCAGTGGAGCCTTGATCCCATGTCATTGCATACCATAACATCATATTATTATGTATAGACATCCTATTTATAGGGAATTCTAAAGACGAGTCTCTTTTGCCGAGCTTTTCAAAATATAAATACAATCAAAAATACTTATGGATAGATAAGTCTTTAGGTTTCCTTGGAAATGAAGGATGAAACATGCATTCATAATATCATGAATTTCATTATTCATATCAAAAGCTTATTGAGGATTTTCTTTCTATTTAGAGTTCAGAATCAACGATAACGACTCCCCTACATCCGTACCGCACCAGAAGCAATCAACAAAGACTAATGGATCTCTTTGAACAAAATCAGAATGCTCTCCATCAGGACATAGATAATATGGGTGCCAGAATGAATCAACTCCTATAGACTCTCCATGTTGTTATTCAGGGTCAAGAAGAGCTTCGTCAAAACGTCACTAAGATTGAAGAAGTTGCTCCTTCCACTTCTAATGGGCTCCCCAATCCTTATAATGGAATTCCTCAGGCTGCTATTATTGTGATTACTCTTGAAACTCAGAAGAAAGTGGTTGACAACCATTACGATGTCATTTATCTTGATGACCCTCAGAATGATCTCACTGCTAATTTTGCTGAAACTGCTAAGATATATCATGCTCTCGAGGAGTGTGTCAAAGCTATGGAAATTTCTAAAACTTCCGGATTAAATGTTGCAACAATGTGTCTTGTTCCTAGGATCGTTATTCCTTCAAAGTTCAAGGTCCCTGATTTTGATGAATACACAGGAACCACCTACCCAAAGACTTATCTTCATTCTTACTGCTGTAAGATGGCCATTCATGTTGAGAATGAATCGTTACTCATGCATTTCTTTCAAGATAGCCTGCCTGGGGCACCATTAGAATGGTAAATGCAGTTAGAGAGAACTCATGTCATTACTTGGGAAGATCTTGTTGATGCCTTCTTGAAACATTACCACTACAACACTGCCATGGCTCTTAGTTATACCCAACTTCAGAATATGGCACACAAATCTGAAGAATCTTTAAAAGAATACGTCCAGAGGTGGCATGGGTTAACTGCAAGGGTTTAACCTCCTCTCTTGGATCGTGAATTAACTGATTTGTTCATGGGCACCCTACGAGGCCCTTATCTTCAACATATGATTAGTAGTACTTTTGCTTCCTTCTCCTATATGGTTATTATTAGGGAGCGTGTTGAAACTTGTATCAAGGATGGTACGATTTAAGATACTCCTGGAATTAACAGCAACACTAGAAATGGTAAGAAACCTTGCTCCGGCTTTGCCTAGAATGAAGAAGGTGAAACTAGTGCTGCTACCGTTGATCAGGGGAAAGCTCCTGCCTATCCTCAAGTTCAATTTCCTTGCTACTCAATTCTTGTTGTTGTTCCTAACCAAAATATTCCCCAAGCACACGTTGCTGCAACTTCACAACCCTGGGTGGCTCAATCACAACCTTTATTGCCACAACAGTGGTACATTCCATAATAGCATTATGCTCCACAACAGCAAAACCATCAGAATTAGCACAAACCTCGAAATAATTTGGAAAGATGGAATTCTCCTTTGGATTCAATTCCTATGACATACAATCAACTTCTGCCATGTCTGATTCAAAATTCCTTGGTAGTTCCCAAGTATCTGAAGCCTCCACCGCAGCCATTTCCACTTGGGTATAATCCCAACATACAATACGGGTACCACGCCGGGTCAGCATGACACTCGACTGAGGATTGCAATGCTTACAAAGCTAAAGTACAACAGTCGATTGATAAGAAGTACT
Organism: Vicia faba; assembly: GCA_948472305.1. Taxonomy (NCBI): domain Eukaryota; kingdom Viridiplantae; phylum Streptophyta; class Magnoliopsida; order Fabales; family Fabaceae; genus Vicia; species Vicia faba. The sequence continues at coordinate 1,095,401,897 of OX451739.1, forward strand.
TGGCCTTTCAAGGAGAAAATGTGTTGGTAACCAGAAACCCTCCTCCTGAATAGGTTCCAAGACTGTAAAGAGCATCCCCTGAAGCAATAAGTCAAACCTGAAGGATTCTCCTCAGCACTGACAATAATTAGATCATTTATGCGTTGTCATTTGTAATTTTCCTCGTTCGTTAAATGCTACTTGCTTGTAAAAAAACGTTTGTTTTTAAAATGCTAATAATAATGCACTACATATGCTTGTTTCTAATCAATCCATTCATGTTCGCTCATTTATTTTCTAGTTTTTTGGTATCAAACTCTTGTTTTAAGAAAAAATCAAAAGGAGAATGATGAAAAGTAAAATATGAGTGAAATCACTAGTCGTATGCTTTTGAATAAGACTCTGCCGACGATGTAAGGAATTGTTTTAAATCCCCAAACACTGGAGATATAAGGGAGTGAAACATCCGTCAACCCCTTTGAGCCTTGAAGTAGGAGATTGATTTTTATATGAAAAAACCCTCAAATTTAACCCGGGGTAGGATAGTCTTCAATTAATTTGACTGTGCGTTCAAATTTTAAAAGAAAAAGGGTTGTCCCATCTGAGGATCAACCATATCTTATCCCTCACACTTCTAGAGGTCAAAAATGCAAAACCACAATAGTTATCCATCATCAACTAAGGAATGAGGTAGTCACAACCCTTGCAAAAGAAAACCAATCAAGGTCATATGATTTGTTAAAAAAAAAGAAATCAAAATGAAAAAAGAAAGAAATCCCGCTAAGTCGAAAAACTTGAAAACAAGTGACTTAGGAAAAAATCAGGGCATCCCGCTGGACTTCAAAATCAAAAATTCACTCCAGGAAAAAGTTAGGGAAAAACAAAAATGAAAGCAAAAACGAGAAAAGAAAAGAAAGGATTACAAACCAAAATCCTCAAGCAAGAAAAAATTCATGTGACTACAGATAGAAAACAAAAAAAAAGGTGACTATCATTCCAAAAACCTCATTGGTTCCTCAGCCATCTTTTACATTTCTAAACCCTTTTGAAAGGTGATCACTCGTGTCAAAATAACTGAACATAGGATTAGAGAACATCATGGAGAATGAGTGGGTTAGGTTAGACTTTGAGCCTTAATATTTTCTTTCTGAAACCGTGAACCAGGCCATGTTACAACCCTTAAAAGACCTAATTGAAGCAAGGGTTTATTTCGAAAGCATACTATAGAAAGAATTGCGTAAAAATGACTCCTAGAATTTTTTTTATGATTTGTATTGATATCAATATAACAAATAATTCAAACACTGAATGGCACAACATCGTTACAATAACATTGATTTTGAAGCTAACATAAGTATTGCATTAGGATTGTCATCCTTAAAACAATCATCTTTTACTTGTACGTAAACACTTGACATCAAGGAAGATCAAACGATGAACAAACTGCTGAAAACCTGATCACTTCCAAGAGCTAGTAATTTCAAATAATGGGCGCCTTAAAAAGAAAATTAAATGAAAATTCTGTTAAGCCCGATGCATCCATTACAAGATAACCAATATGAGGCTATCACGTCGATAAATCTCTTTAAGCTGCATCTCATCTTGGGCAATCATGTTGATAAATCTCTTCAAGTTATGCTCAATCAGGAGCAATAATGTTGATAAATCTTTTCGAGCTTCAAATCAGGGGTAATCATGTCGAGAAACATCTCAGAATTCATTCAACCTGGGGCAATCACATCGAGATTCAATAAATCTCTCCAAGAAATCTATAATCAGAGATAATTTATTTTGTGACTCAAGACATTGGGGCAGGCCACCTCATATCGTATTTTGGCATGTATATTCCAGTTTTCTGTTCAGCACAGATTCTTTCAGAGATCCTAAAGACAGGGGTACTCCTCATCCATACTCGCAAAGCAACTCAAGCAAGTTCTGTCCTACAAGGTATGTGCCAAAGAAATCGAGCTAAAAACATCATAGGTTTTTATACGGCTCATCACACATATTCAACATGATTCCCCAACAACAGTGTAAACTTGGGGGCACTTAGAGTCTTCGTATGATTCAGCACATGCATGTCGCATAATTCCCCAGTAGAGTAAACTTGGGGCACTCAAGGAGTTCTATATGGTTCAACATGTAATCCCCATAGATGATTGTCACTTGATCTCCAACAGAGAAGCGATATCAGTGCAGTCGAAGAGATCCATGTCCATCTCCTAATCCCCAAGCTATTCAAAGATGTATCTCCCCAACATGAAGCAGACTCGGGGCATTCAAATGGATCTAAGTGGTGTTCTACATACAATTGCCCAGCACATCTGTATCCATCCCCAAGTAGTTCAGGATATATGGAAGTCAGACCAAGTCACTTCCTCCCCATCAAGTTATAATTCATCCCCAGTGAATCCACCAGTAGTCTTTGGTGTTGAAAGCTTTTCAACACCAATCCATATCGGTATCTCAAGACAACAAGCAACGGTTCCTGATAAGCCTATTCTTTTCCCCACATAGTTTATTTCTCTGCACTTTGCATATAGTTGTCATTGCATAACATTGCACCCTCAAAACGCATAACATATCCATTGAAATAGATCATCAATGCGATGCGAAATTCAAACATGCATACGGAGCATAAGCCAGATTTGGTATCCTTGCACGAAAGCCCGAATCATTCCTCCACCAAAATAATGGTAAATCCCAAGCTGATGCCCTTTACTACATCACAATCCCCAGTTAACGATGCCAGTACCATGTACTCCCCAACCTCAGAGTTGATGATAATCACACCTCCCAACCTCAGAGTTGAAGACAATAAAACCATTCTTCCCCAACCTCAAAGTTGATGACAATCTTTTCCCTTTCCAATCTCAATACTGATGTCGATTTTATTTTCCAATCTCAGTACTGATGTCTATCTATTCTTTACCCAGTCTCAGTACTGATGCCAATCTATTTCTTTATCCAGTCTCAGTACTGATGCCAATCTATTTCTCTACCCAGTCTGAGTACTGATGTGACCCAGTCTCAGTATTGATGTCAATATTTCATACACTAACCTCAAAGTTGATGCCTATCATTTCTTACCCTAACCTTAGAGTTGATGCCAATAATTTCTTACCCAGTCTCAGTACTAATGTCAATCTTTCTTACCCCAACCTCAGAGTTGATGCCTGTCATTTCTTACCCAGTCTCAATACTGATGCAATCTTTCTTACCCCAACCTCAGAGTTGATGCCTGTCATTTCTTACCACAACCTCAGAGTTGATGCCAATCATTTATTCTCCAGTATTAGTACTGATTTCAATTCTTTCTCCAGTCTCAGTTTTGACACTAATCTTTTCTCCTGGTCTTAGTACTGACGTTAATCTTTTCTCCCATCTCAGTACTCATGTCAAAACTTTCTCCAGTCTCAGTACTAAAGTTAATCTTTTCTCCTAGTCTCAATACTGATGTCAATACTTTCTCTAGTCTCAGTACTGACGTTAATATTTTCTCTAGTCTCAGTACTGATGTCAATGCTTTCTCCAGTCTCAGTACTGATGTCAATCCTTCCTCTAGTCTCAGTACTGATGTCAATCCTTGCTTTAGTTTCAGTACTGATGTTTATCACTTGATAATCTAGTTCTCACCTGGTAGTGAGTTCTCATCTAGCAGTTAATCAAATTCCAGCTCTCGCCCCGGAAAACCATTCAAAGTCCAATTCTCGCCCTGGAAAAAACCACTCCAAACTCCAGTTCTCGCCCTAGAAAACCATTCAAAGGCCAGTTCTCGTCTGGTAGTTAGTTCTCGTCTGACAATCAATTCTAAATCCAATTCATGTCTAGTATTCAGTTCTTGTCTGACAATTATTTCTGAAACAAGTTCTCATCTGGTAGTCAGTTCTCGTATTACAATCAATTCAAAACCCAGTTCTCGTATGGTATTCAATTTTCGATCAAACCCAGACTAGTATGTTATCAGTCAATTCCTCTTTCATTTTCTTTCTTAGGTGTCAAATCCTACATGATAGATTCTCCACTGTCGCTAATTTTACCCCTTTCTTTTTTGTTCTGTTTGGGTCGGAAATTCTACACGATAGATTCTCCACTATCTTCGATTTTACCCTTTGCTTTGTCTTTTCTTTCATGTTTCTAGATCCTACATGATAGATACTCCACTATCATCAATCTTACCCTCCGCCTTTCCTTATGTCTTGTGGATCTTACATAGATCACTGCGCTATCATTGATCCTATTTCTTTCAACAATCATTTCCTTTCGAGAACCTCGTATTGGCACCATTACCATATTACGAGTGATCACTACTCAAAATTCATCTATAAATATTTTCACCAGAAAACAGAAAATTCTTTTCCCAGCAAATATCACAAAAAATATAACTCGTTTACACTTTCCTTTGAGGACCAATTTCAAGTCTTGGTATTTAATCTTTTTCTACCTTGAATGTTCAAAAGGCTGGTGCCAATCTCACCTTCAGGTTTAAGACAATTAAGTCATACCTCAAATTTGTCCTACCCTTTTACCAAATCATTTGGCTTATGCATCATCATGTACATACTTTTCCATTAGGTCATCTAACACGTCATGCATCATTAATCAATAATTTTGCAAGGGATCAAGTATTTTGAAGGTATAGGGATTCCCCATTGCTTTAAGGCTTTCACTTCACTCAAGGTTGGATCAACTGGTTCTTTCATTAACCATGGTTTATGGAGCTAGGTTTTTGTGTTCATGGCCACTGAGAGCTCTATTCTTATCAAGCTACAAATATAATCAAGTTTCTTTATCAAAGGGTTGTGACTTGTTAACACTAGGCATTTCACCAATACCCTAGTAAAGACCTGATGAGCTTGGGCTTGGGTTCTTCTCAACATCTCAAATGTGTCTAAAGAGGATTAGGGTTCTTATCCATGGTGTTTTCATTTGTTAATTTAATTGAGGTTCATTAGAGGTGTTCTCCTCTGCTCCAAGTATCATTTTTTTTTCAAAGACTCTTCAAGGCACTGTTGTTGTGTTAGATTGAAATACAAGGGCAAGCCATGGCGTGCATAGATGAGCTTATGGGTTCTTTTGATCAAAATAATTTGTGTTGCTTGTAATGTAAGTTATTTGTTGCTTGATATAAGGCTTCGTTTGAGAATTGATGCTCAATTTGTGGGTTCGTTCAAAGTGTTTAAGCTTAGTAATTAATTCAAAGTGATAAAGTAAAAAAGAAAGGCATGGATTCATTCAAATCACAATTTGATGGAGACTTTGCATGCTATAGGTTTCATGAGTTTAAAGTCAAAGATTATTGGTTGTTCAAGGTGAAATTTGGAGTAAATGTCCATTGGTTCATTCAAAATCTAAAAGGCATCAATCAAGAAGCTTGTGATTTCAAGTGCAAATTAAAAGAGAAAAGAGAGAATCTAGAACTTGAAAGTAATTTTGGAGGGAAACTTTGAATATTGGAGAATTGGTCATGGATTCAAAGGTTTCCAAAAGCTAGCTTTCCATTTTAACCATATTTTACTACATCAGAAGTCACCATAGTTAAAACTGTCTCCATTACCACATCCAAATCCATTACATATACGGATATCATTACAACTTATACTACTTCCATTACACTACATACCTAGAAATTACAAGAAATTAGAAATACATTATAACATTCACACAAAGGTTCACATATTATTCTAATACAACCTATTCTACTCCAAGATAAACTTCAAGCTTCATTTTCCTTCTCTGAGCATTTCATCCAAACTTTTACTAGATAACATCACGCAATCTCTTTCTCAAACTTCCAACTTTGCTTGCACCACAAGACCTATATAAATCATGAGATCAACACTAAGATAAAGTCAAACTACTAAAGGCTTGCATTGGTCCTAATCAACTCACCAAATGGACTAAATAAACACCCTGCCACCACATCAAAAAAAGAACCTATGGGAAGCTGCCATAAACCTGCCATAATCCTGCCATAATCTGAATCTAACCCGCAACATATCACACATCCATAGTTTAATTTACTCAAGGATGGTTTACAATTCAAGCTACCGTGCTCTGGGTTGGACCTAAGATCCATTCATATACTACAAATATCCATCCCTACATCAATGCCCTGAAAACAGATCCATAAACACTTAGTACCTATATGCATCAACATAAATTAAAGCACTGAATCAAAGGGAAAGCAAGAAATGCTTCAACAGGCCTACATCCATATGTTCATAATCCATAATATATTCAAGATAGTACAAGTTCAGAGGCATAAGTATGTACTCCATCACAAGTTCATAATGTCCAGAATATCGAGCCGCACATTCAATATAAAACCAATGCAAAATTTGGATGCATTTCTAAAATCAATACAAAAGCCAAGTCAATTTAGAGGGAAAATGAGGCAAGGAAGTTATGTTCATCATATAAAAATCTAAAGCAGTAAAAAATAAATCATGGGAAGTCATATATGTACCATAAACACACTTAAGTTCATGCCGGTTGATTAACCGTAACCCTAATTGTCAAAAAATTAATAGAAACATAACTAACCTTCAACTGTTTTGATATCCACCCTCCATCGCATAACAAACTCTCAACATCCAACGACTCAGATTGTTCATCCTCGTTTCTCATCCTATAACTGATTTCAGTTTCTACAACAACCTATATAACCTTCATTCATCACCACTCATACTTCATTGTTTTCCTTCTCCACCATTCACTCTCCATTTTTCTGAACTCTCATCATATTCATCTTCCTTTCATTCATTTAGTTTTTTTCTCTCTCTCTCTCTCTCTCTCTCTCTCTCTCTCTGCAAATTCCACCATTCTTGAATCTCTAAAAAAAATCATAAAACTCCTTTAGTTATCTCTGCACCTCATTATCTTCTTCAAAGACTTCAATGAGAATCTGCAAGAACTTTGTACATCATCATTGTCTTCACATTAACATCATTGAGGCTTCCTCAATCATCTTCATTAACTCAACAACTTCTACATAATATTAAACACCACTCTCTTCTCAGCATCCTAACAATAATATGCAAATAACAACTTTCATCCTAACCGAATCGAGAATATTCGCATCAGCATCATCTTCAACAATTTCAAAACGCGCTTGGATCAAGAACAACAACACATCACACCACAACACACATCAGCAAACAAATCACGGTGTAGAACAGTTGATTCATAATAGAATAAGATTGAAAGGAAGAGGTCACGCATAAGAGTTAAGAGATTTTTACCTGAATACAAAAGCACTACTGGATTTCTGTTCATCTACATCATCCTCGAAGAGCACCGGACTTCTCCGGTAGGTAAACACTATCATCTTATCTCCTTCGCTATTTCTCTATTTCATTTTAGCATCTTCGTGTAGAACGTGTGGCGCGATGTCGTTTTTCTAATGAGTTATTGTTTAATGAAAACTGGGGAACAATGTGGAGGTTTAGAGGACAAGAGAGATCGAAGGAAGAACGAAATGGATGTTGTTAAGGAGACGTAGACCGTGTGAGGTTTCATCGGAGATGGAGATTGATGGTGAAGTAGCAACGATCGCTGATCAGAGTGAAACAACAGTGGTAGTTCGCTCGCACGACGCCATTTGGAAGAAGAGAAAAGGAAATATATTATATGTTTAAAGAAAGAAGTCTGACCGTCACTCTCTTGAACCCTAGCAATTCCCCAACGACCTTGTTTTCCCTTTTCCCTTTTATTTTGTTTTATTTTGTTTTATTTTTTTAATTATTTGATTTTAATAATTAATAATAATAATTGAAAAGATCTAATGTTTATTGGAATTTGTTTGTGGATTTTACCATTCCCCGTGGGCTCATGCGCTGAATCCTCTAAGTACACCATCATTTTTTTAAAACAAAAACATCTTATGGACTCTATCTGATTGGGCTTTTGGAAAATTTCTTACAGTACTTCCTAGATTATGCTTGCACCCCTCTGGTCTTGTCTTCTTAACATTTTTCCTTTCAATATTTTCTTTAATTTTCTTTTTCATGATTTGATAGAAAATTAACGATAAAAACTACAAAATTTGTTAGATCTTCTTATTTGATTTTAGGAATTGATTCTCGATTATTCAATTTCTTGAGACTTGTGATTTGCTTTTGTTTGTTGAGATTTGAGTCTTATGCTGGTTTTTTATGTGATATGCGGATATGATTAAGTTTTTGATTGTGATTTATTTTCACATTGATGAAGCTTCGACGCTTATTCCAAGCATTTGATTTCTGATTGTTTCTATGTTGCTTGGTGAAGCTTGCACAAAGTCTTTCGAGTTTTTAAGGTTTTGATCACTTTGCTATGGATTGATATCTGTTTGGTACTTTCTGATTCTGGTTTAATTTCCACATTGTATTTTCCGCTTTCTTTGCCATGAGAAGTAGGACTAGAGATGCATGATTGGGAATCCCTACTTTAGGTGGGCAATGCTGTTTTAAAAGACCCGTAGTAGGAAATTCCTATATGCGCTTGTTTGTTTACCATTCTGTGTGTTTATATTTATGCCAAAGACCTCGCAGAAGGCGTCCTATTCCCATCCCCCATTGGTAAGTCCTTAAATAAGGCAAGTGGAAAATGGTCCGCGTTCGACCCCCATAATTTCTAGTCCACAGGTCATTTGTAGCTTGTGTCGTACATTGATGTTATGAATAGTGCTAATCTTGTATCGAGTCGGTCGAATGGAGAAGGTTTCACAATCACACCCACACTTTGTCATTAGCTTGTGTGTCGTGCACATTAATGCTTTGATGTGATCTCATTATTATCTTCTATCTCTTACCTCGATAACATGATATCTTGGTTAGGTTTTTAGTCGCTCATGAAGATTCACTCTCATTCTTCTTTTGCCTAGATAATATGATATCTTGGTTAAGAGTTGACACCCCTCATTCTTCTTGCCACGATGATGCAATATCATGGTTAATAATTTCCTATTCCCCCATTCTTGCTTTCCTCGATGATTCGATATCTTGGTTAAGCCTCCCTTTATCCTACCTTAATTACCCGATATCATGGTTAGGTGTCCCTTCTCCCTTGTACTACCTCGATGACACGATATCATGGTTAGGTGTGATCCCTTTCCCTTTCTTTCCTTGGTAACATGATACCTCGTTTAGGCATGTTCTATTTGAGTGAGCGGATACTCCTCAAGCTTTGTGTGTTTACTTTCCATCATATGCCTACATGCTCTCGTAGGATTTCTCGATTCAAACTTAAGAAGATAATTGAGATAGACCTTAGGTTACAAACCATGCATGTTAACATATGTAGATTTCCCCTTTATCCTCGACTATAGGATCAACTTTGCATAACAACTCTAGGCTTACTTTGCTAGTCTCCCTTACACTTTTTCCTTTCTCTTTTGCATTTGCATTAAAACTAAAACCTCTTTTTCTATCAAATTCAAAACACTCTAATAATACAAAAACCATTTTTCAAGGTAAAAAACACCAACCAATTCAAACTTCATTTTTCCGCCTGGCTTTTCTTTTAAAACCCTTTTTCAAGGTAAAAAACATACAACAAACATAAACTATTGAGCCGAACTACGATGCTGTGATTCCTTAAAAGGGATACGTAGGCATAAGGTCACGGGGCCTAGGCGAGCAAAACTTTGTAAATATTCCTTCTTTTCCCTGTATTTTCTTTCGCATGCATTCCCTTTTAACATTAAGCTTTAAACATATATTTTTACACACCCTTAGATTAGAGAAAGCAGTAGTGGATCTTGTGGAGTACCACAAACGCGTGGGGTGCTGATACCTTCCCCTTGCGTAACTGATTTCCGTACCCTTTCTCTTTGTCGCGAGACCATCTTATCCATTTTTTGGGGTTCTCACAATATCTTCCCTTCCTTCAGGATAAATATAGTTTGGTGGCAACTCTATTTTTTTTCGCGGTGCGACCCTTGGTAGCATTGAGATGATCATACAAGAATCAGAGCCCGTCGAAGCTATTGGACTAGAAGTTAAATTCCTCAGAGGCATGACTATTCCTGGGCTCTGTCATCATAGAATTTATCTCCATTTCAACTCTGCAGACTTCGTCACTCTTCAAGGTCTTTATCCTCTTAGGAGTACTTTGATGTACCTCCTCATAGACGACCAAAGTGGAAGCTTGAGGCTCATGCACACTCGAAGTAGCCTTAGAACCTACCCCTCTATGCTTCTTTGATGTCTGAGCCTCCAACCCAGATGCGTCTGACTTAATCACGGAGGACTCGCCTACAACCCTTCAGGTTGCTTTTACTTCTATCATCAACCTCTTCTGCCCAGCCACGGAAAGGCCTGTCATTTAATCTGCAAGAAAATAAATGAAGATGTAAAACATTGCATTGGGATGAACGATGGTCTAAACAAAAAAAGGCTATTACCAAGGAAGTCAGGAATCTATTCAATGGATATGGATAATAAGTCTTTGACCTTCATTATACAGAAGGAATCAAGAACGGCTAAAGATTGGACTTCCAAGTTGCTCAACTTATCAAATGTGAATCCAGATATGGGAGAAGGATCTCGGGTCCAGTAGAAGGGAAAACAGGGCTGCCCGCCTAAAACGTACAACACTTGGGGGCACCTCGGCTCACACTTCACCTTCAGAAACTGATCCTTAAAACCTTTATAATTAGAGGTATACACTTGTAAGAAGCTTATACGAGGAAGGCTATTGACCTGAATCCATGAAAGATTCTCGGCCCCTTTCACCTCATAGAAAGAGAAGAACATATCGACAGTAGGAATGATGTCCATTGCCTTACAAATAATTTCGAAGGCCTTTATAAAACCTTAACTGTTAAGGAGAAGTAGTAAGGGCGTGACGTTGATGGCCTGCAGGACGCCGGCCTCAAAATCATAAAAGGGTATACGAACCTAAAAAGTCCTCCAAAACCTTAGCATAGAAATAAAAGAAGTCTTCATCACTGTCCTTTCGATTGAGCACACCCACACGATCCCCTGGGACACACGACTCTAGGATATAATTTCTCTCCTCCTCATTCGAGGAGACTCTCATCAAGGACCTAATCTTTGCAACCTCTATATCATCAAGTACGTTGTTATTGTAACCCATGACTTCAGCATCAAAGGAGGCGGAAGCGGCCATCAGAAGCTCCACGGAACCTGAGAAAGAAGAATCGTGGTAAGAATCACTCAAAGAAGAAAGGGTAAAACCATAGACCTCTTGGATGACCCGATTAAACTCCTTATGACCTAGAGTACTTCTCATCTCTTGCATGCACTGATCCCATAACACTCTCCTCTCTTCCATACTAGAGGGTTTCATAGTGTTTCCCTCATCGTCACACTCTCTCAAAACGACCATAATCTAAAAAGGCAAAAATGTAAAGGAAGGAGTAAAAGAGGAAATACCTAGAAAAGGAAGGGACGGTTGAAGAAGATAAAAACATTCTTTTACAAGGATAAATCGTCTTCTGCAGTTACCAAGATAGAAAAGGAAAGAAGGAAATAGGGCCTTTAATAGAGCCTAGTGAATAGTACACTAGGTATGGGGAGCGTCACCCAATGAACATGAGTTTAAGTGACAATCATCATTACCTCTGGAAAGAGAAAGTGGCGACACTTTGGTTCGCGGCACGTGGTCCAGGAAAAGGGAAGAAACCCGATAACACTTGTGTTACCTTCTCTGACTACGTGGCTGAATACAACATCCTCATAAAGAGAGAACTTGAACTCAGGGGGATTATGTACATCCCAGAAATAATAGGCCCCATCGGGTAGTATAACCGGCAAGGAAAATGGGATGAACTAGTAAAATGGCTTGAGGTGAAGATACCTGGGGTACGACCCGACTAGGGGATACCTGACGTCCCTTATAGCATAGGTAGCATCTCTCCCTCGTCGTCAACTCGGATAAGGAAGATGACCGGGTAGCACCTGATCGTAACCGATCACCTTCTCGACCCAATAAAGTCTGTAACTGCCAGTGGTGTATTCATTGCTACGTTACAATGCTAATCACCTTCATCCAGGGAGGCGACAGTAGTTACACAGTTATGGAACTTAAGAGTCCCTCATTAACTGAGGCTCTTGATGAAGCCAAGACTCTCTCTATATAATGGGGCTCCCACATGAGGGATAAGCAAGACATTCATCTTGGTATGCACATATCATTATCGTAACTCACAAACCCCCCAATAATCTTATAAACTCGCTCTAGTAGGCTCTCCCTAGCTGCCTTTTAGGAGGTCGACCGAATAATTATTCTACACAGGAACAATTGGGATTGAAATTGTCTTTTATGAATGGTAGTATGGTGATAGATATTCTTGTTAATGGTTCTATTACTACTACTTTTGTTTGTTCGAGTTGTCCTTTAATCATCTTTGGTAAGAGTTTTGTGATGGATTTGGTGTGTCTACCCTTGCACCAAATTGATGTTATCCTTTGAATGAGTTGGTTGGAGTCCAACTTTGTTCATATCAATTTTTATAATAAGACTATGAGTTTTCCTAAGTTTGGTGATAACCGAGAGGTGATGTTCTTGTATGTTACGCAAATGGAAGAACTTTTGGAAGATGAAGTTGTGATGTTTGCAATGTTTGCTGCATTACAAGTCGATCGTGAAGCTGTAAGTGTTGAATTACCTGTTGTTTGTTGTTGTACCCCAAAATTTGTCCTCCCATTTCTCAATGATTTCTCATCACAAAGCCCTTGGAGCTCAAGATCCAGTTAGGGTTTCATCTGCTCAAGACTTCTCCTTGCACTGTTGACCCAAATTAGGGTTTGTGTTTGCACAAAGATGTTTTGACCAAAAATTCCTAAGATGACTTTCATGCTTCATATTGGACTCCCAAGTTTATCCATACCAAGTTTCAAGTCTTGATTCCAAATTTTGCCCAGTCAATTGGACAGTTAACCTAGAAATCAACTGTATTGGGGAAAAAGTCAACTGTGGTCAATTGACAGTCAAACCTCATGATTTTTGACCCACATCAACATATTGAACTCACATGGACCATTTGGCCAAGTTTGGATCACAATTTCACAAGAAATTTGATCAGATCACCAAAAGGGCAAAATGGTCATTTTTAGGGTTTTGACTGCACAAAGGCAATTTTTGACTGTTTGACCTAGCCAATGGCAAACCAAGCTCACATATGGACTCAAGGACCCCATGGAATTGTCTTGACATGCTCAACAAGTTCAAAAGATCCCAAATACACAAGATTGACAGTTGAATTTCCCAGTCAATTGATCAATTTTGACTGTATACTGAAAAGTCAAACTTTGACTTTTTGGTCAAAATCAAGTGTCAAGATTTATTTTTCATCAAAACATGCCAAATCATGAAACTTGTTCTTCAAGAAATCAAGAATTGCAAATTAGGGTTTGAAATGAAGATTTTTCATAACTTAGAATTTTTTCTAAGTTATGAAAAACCCTAATTTTTTCCTAACTTTTCCCCACTTTCTCACCAAGATTCATTTGGATTCAAGCAAAAGTCAAAACATGAAAGTTGTAGCCTATTGCATAATCTACAACTTTGATTCACAAAGTTTTCCCAAAAGAAGCTTATAGCTCAAGTTACAATTTTTGGAACAAGGGTACCAAACCATTCTTAACTTAGAGAAAATTTGATCTATTTTAGGCAAGGTTTTTACCTAACTTCAAGACCATTTTTCATATACTTCCACTTGGAATTTCAATTTTCATTTCAAAGATGGATTGTAGTACACATTCCAAGCTTTCCAAAATGTCCAAGAACGCATCAAACAACCTCATGGTTAGGGAGAATCGAATTTGGCAAGTTGGGAAAAACTCACTTTTGATTTGGCCAATTTACATGTCCATAACTTGTACATTTTCAAACTCAGCATGTGCAAGCTACATTGCAGGCCTCTAATCCCATTTTTACTCAATAATTCAATGCTAAACCATTGTGCCAAGATGTTGTTCTATGCATTTGGACATTACATGGAGAATTAATCCTTATTTAGAAAAAGCAATATATCCATTTTGATAAAGTGGCACTTTATGTCAAATTTGCAATCCAAGTGGTACAGTTCAAATCTCTTTGGCACAAGTTTATGAACTAATTGCACTGATTAAGACTGAGTTATGCAGCACATTAGGGGGGCCTGTACAATCTAGAAACTCAACTTGGCCATTGGTTGCTTAAAGTAGAAGAAACTTGCCATAACTTAAGACAACTCTCATATCAGTTAACAGATGCTTAGAAAAACTTGTCAAACACATTCAAGACATTCATCCTAAGCTGAAACACGAGCCTAACATCCCCAATACCTCCCCATTCCTAGAATCACCCTCAAACTGTCCAAACAGAGCACCTGCTGCAATTTGAATCCCACAACTCATTTCCATCGTGCATTCTTGCCCAAACCAGTTCAAACACCTTCCCTACCATCAATGCAAACTATCCAAAGCATTAGAAGTGGACTGTAACTCCTCTAATCAGTTTGGCCATTTTCATTTTTCTGATTTGCAGGTGGAGTTCTATAACTCGATTCAGCTAGTTTCAAAGAAAAGTAAAACTTGGAATAGCATCCCTGGACATCAAGGAAGTTGTACCAATCATCACCTTGCTCTGAAAGTACCTCCATCATCAGATACAACTTCAACTGAACAGGTATATTCTTGAACTTCTATCTCTCAATATAGACATCATTAGCTCTAAGTTTGTGAATAAGAAGTGTTCTACTCATGCCCCTGAAACTGTACATACCTTTACTTTTCATTTATTTTGCATATGCTGTGAGAATTTAAGGTCTGAATATTGATAAAAAATTAGGTTAAGATTTGGGAATGGAGAAATTCTCTCTCATTTTTGAGAGTTAGATCAAGTTTTTGGTATGTATGGATTCGTTGTTTGATGTTGAACATTTTTGATGTTGTGAGTTTTCATTAAAAAGCCAGGAATCAGGATGTTTGAATCAGTAAACAAAGCGCGCGTTTTTGACATTGTTTCTGGCCAGAGGTTGAAGAAGGACTTGGTGGGCTGGGCTTGATTTGTCATTTCTATTTACACACCATTTTTGCTTTTACACCCCCTGAGCCCATTTTGCTTATTTTAATGATTTTTTGACTTTTCCTTTTTTATTCTGACTTATTTATTTTTGCTAATAATATTAAAAATATAAAAAATATTTTTCACACCATTTTTGAATTTATAGGCATTTATTTGTTTAGAATAGTTTTTTTGTACATAAATAAATAAATAAACACTTTTATTTAAAAATACCAAAAATAATGCAAACTTATTTTATTTCTGATTTTTATTTTATTTCTCCCTTGAAAACATTTTTATATCAAAAATACTTTTTTTATATAAATATTAAATATTATTATTTTGTATATATAATACATATTTAGAAAATAATATATATATATATATATATATATATATATATATATATATATATATATATATATATATATATATATATATATATATATATATATATATATATATATATATATATATATATATATATATATATATATATATATATATATATATATATATAT
The DNA here is from genome assembly GCA_948472305.1 of Vicia faba. Taxonomy (NCBI): domain Eukaryota; kingdom Viridiplantae; phylum Streptophyta; class Magnoliopsida; order Fabales; family Fabaceae; genus Vicia; species Vicia faba. Next base: position 1,095,417,394 of record OX451739.1, read on the forward strand.
ATATATATATATATATATATATATATATATATATATATATATATATATATATATATATATATTTATATATATATTTATTAGAATATTGAGGACAAAAATACAAAAATACATACATTTTTATTTTTATTAATATTTGATAGTAAAAATACCTTTTTGACAAATATACTTCATTTTTATTTTATTTTTTTATATAATTGATAAATATTTGTACATATTAAACAATTAATATATTTACTTAATAAATTAGGGTTTTTCCCTAAACATAAAAAAGCTCCAAAAAATAATACTTTTTTATTTTGTTTATTTGACATAAAAAATACTTTTTTTCATACACATAAAAAGCCTTTTTGCATCTTGCATATTTATTTTATTTCTATTTAATTTGTGCAATTAATTATCTTGTAAATAATTCCAAATTGATGTAATAGTTAGATTTAAATTTCTTGTCAAAATACCCCCCATTTGAACATTTGTACCCCCTTCCCATATATTGTGTTGTAATAGTTTAGAAGTTTATTTTTCGCACTTTAATGCTTTCTAAATATACCATGTTAGAATTAGGGTTTGTATGCAAATAAAAACAACAAAATAGTTTGACCTAATTTCAAGATAATCAAGCATGAAAATGGACAACACTAATCACACTTGCACCCCTAGGGTATTCCACTTGTTGCCTTCAATAATGGGCCATATTGCATGTTAGGTCTCTTTGGGTAAAACAAAACAATCAAATGATCATAGTCCCTCGACGACGCTTTCGAAAAGTTGCCTAAAAATGATCAAGTCCCTTAAAGAAAAATTGCCCAAAGATACTTGGAACCATTGCAACTATGGTCTAAACGATGACCCGCGCCCGTCCCTTTCACATCCTAACACAAGATTGTCCACCAAATGCAATGGTGGAACAAAATTGTTAAAAGGGTTAAAACATAGCAAAAATCTTTGAGAACTTTAGGGTAGATAGCTCTTAAGTACTTGTCAACTTGCAAAACAAAAACACTTGCCTATTTTTCAAACCACACTTCACAAACACTTTCAAACCAAACTTTCAAAAACCTTGAAACATCTTTTCAAAAAGACAAACACCTTTTGTAAAACATTCGAGTAAAGAATTGTTACAAGGGTAGCCTAGACAAGGCATCTTTTTAAAAAAACATTTTCAAAACCACACACAAAGCACCATTTCAAACAATTGAAAACCAAGGCAAGTTGATATAAGCAAGTACCTAAGAGCCCATGGATAACCATGGATAGAAAGGGTGCTAATACCTTCCCTTTCTATAATCTACTCCCCGAACCCAAGAAAATATCTCAAAGGTTTTTGCTGTGCTTTTTAAACCTTTCCTTAGGATAAAATAAAAAGTCGGTGGCGACTCTTGCTCAACCGAAACATTTGCGAAAATAAACGCAAAACTATAGTCAGTTCTCCCACCGTATCACAGAACTGGCGACTCTGCTGGGGAATATTTTAAAAGTGGAGTAACCTTAGGGCTTAGATCACCCTCTTGCATGACTAATTGTTTGATTTGATTGCTTTATATTTCGGCTCTCTTGTTTGGGTTTGCAATCCTACACCCGGATTTTAGGAAACATTCATAGATAGCAATACGTTGTGGAAACTGTGCGGGGTATACTGACACGGTCGAAGCAATAGCTATATTAGTGCGACATATTTGTGAGTACCGGTAACCCTTGAGTTCAATCAAGGAGAGTACGGGGCCGCTGAGTGATGTCACTAAGCACTAATGACCTAGAACCTTACTTGACCATCTTGGCCTTTTATTAGGGGTAGTGAGATGACCGGCTTTGGTGCAGTCCGAAGTTGGTAGATACTCGATACTACACTCATTGAGGGTTGTTTTCTTGGAATATTTTGGTCGCTAGTTAAGTGGCTAAACCAAAACAATGAACAATGAAAACAATCCAATGATATTGAGCTCCTTAGAACCCGGTCACTATTTATAGGACAGGTTTTTAAGCCAACTACACTCAAGAGGGTACTTACCTATGAAACCTCATGCAAGCCTGAAACTAGGGTTTGATGTGAATTGATTGTACATATGTTTTGTGCATACAATCATAAACATCATAAAGCATCATATGCATTCGCTAACCATTTCAAGGGTTTAGATCTTCATCTTTGTTCTTGTTTTGTAGGTCATGGAAATTCCTCGCAGAAAAACCATCCAAGTTAACCTTGTGAGAATCTCTCCTCAACTCAAGGAGCTCACCTCAAGAATTCCGGAAAGCTCATCCTTCAGTGAAAGACATGGTAGACTGCTCAGCTTAGTCAACACCAACATTGAAGAAGACATGATGAAAGTGCTATTCCAGTTCTTTGACCCTCTTCACCACTGTTTCACTTTCCCCGATTACCAGTTGGTGCCCACTTTGGAGGAGTTTTCTCAACTCCTAAGAATCCCTATCCTTAATCAACTACCCTTCAACGGTACGGAAAAGGAACCAAAGCCGGAGGATGTTGCTCGAGCATTACATCTACAACCATCCGACATCAAGGGGCATTGGGAAACCAGAAGCGGCGTCAAAGGATTCTTAGCAAAATTCTTGTTTGAGAAGGCACAAGAATGTTGGAATTCATTGGACCTACAAGCCTTTGAAGAAATTGTGGCACTCCTTGTCTATGGGTTGGTCTTGTTCCCAAATTCTGACCAATTGGTAGATGTCAACGCCGTCAAAATCTTCTTGTCCAGAAATCCAATACCAACATTGCTTGGGGACATTCTTCACTCATTTTACACACGAACAATGAGAAAGAGGGGTGTTCTCATGTGTTGTACTCCTCACCTTGCAAGGTGGTTTATTTCGCACCTTCCACAATCCGTCTTGAAGAATGACCAAGGCTCAAGGTGGTCCCAACGATTGATGAGTCTTACTCACTCTGATGTACATTGGTGTTCTCGGTCCAGAGAAAATATCATCATCGTCGATCGTTGTGGAGAGTTCCCTAATGTTCCATTACTTGGCATTAGAGGGGGCATTACCTACAACCCTTGCCTAGCTTTGAGGCAATTTGGATATGCACGGAGGGATGGCCCTCATGACATGTTGATTCCTGACCTAGTTTTTGACTACGACGACGATGCGCAAGGACTTCGCCAAAGATTCATCAGAGCTTGGGGGAGGCCCAACAAGGTTGATAGCAAGACACTGGGACACAAGAACTCCATCCCTCTTGAGCCTTATCTCAAGTGGGTACGAGCCCGAGCCCAGAGTCTAATGATGCCTTATCCTCACGTTCTCCCTGTGATTAAAGAGCCCGTCAAGGAAGGAGAGGTTCCCTACACCATCCTATATCCTGACATGCCTACATCATGGGAGGAAATGCAGAAGAGTTGGATTCAGCTCAAGGAGGAACATAACACTTTTGAAGCCAGCTTCTACGCTAGTGAGAAGAAGGTTCTAGAGCTTACCCGCCGACTCCATGAGCAAGAGGCCCTTAACACCTACATCGCACCAAAGAGGATGCGCAATGTCTTTTTACCTTGAGAAGTTATTTTTGTAATATTTGGCCCATGGGGCATTTATGTACTAACAAATTCCTTCTTATTAATATGACGTGCGTTCTTCTTTGTCTGCAACAATTTTGAATGTTCTAAATCCTTGAATGCATTGCATACATAAGCATATCATTCATCATGTGCAAAGGCAGGTCTCACTCCAGGTTTCCTTATCTGTCTGCTGTTTATTTCAGTAGGATGGATCTCGAGCAAACAGTCAAAGACCTACAAGCTCAAAATGCACAGTTCCAGCAACTCCTGATGACCTTGGCTAAGGGTCAGGAGGATCTCAAGACCTTGCTGGGGAATAAAGACCCAGTGAAAAAGAAGAAAAAGAGACTCGGGGTGACTACTTTAGGGAGAAGATTTGACAGAGAGGCCAGGAGAGTGCTTGAATTTCCTCCTACTTCTGATGAAGGAACCAGTAAAGGAGGTGGGGCTGCGGTACCTTCCGAGTCCGATGTGGAAGAAGAGGAGGTCGAAGAGGATGAAGATTACTCTGATCAACAATACCCTCCAGCTGATGATAAATACAAAGGTTTAGAAGACAGGTTGGCCGCCATGGAGCTACAAAGGGTGCCGGGTTTGGATTTCGAAGACTTGGGTTTAGTTGCCGGGATTGTGATTCCCCCAAAGTTCAAAGTGCCAGTTTTTGTGAGGTATGATGGGCTGTCCTGTCCAAAAATGCATCTCAGGTCCTACGTAAGAAAGATCCAACCCTATACGGCAGATAAAAACCTTTGGATCCATTTCTTTCAAGACAGCCTTTCTGGGGCTCAATTGGAGTGGTTTTATCAGCTAGAGGGAACCAGCGTCCGAAATTGGGAAGACTTGGCCACCGCCTTCTACAAACAATATCAGTATAATTCTGACCTTGCTCCTACGCGTACCCAACTTCAGGGTATGTCATTGGGAACAGGCGAAGGATTCAAAGAATATGCACAAAAATGGAGGGATTTGGCTGGCAGGGTGCATCCTCCTTTAACCGACCGTGAGCTTGTTGATATGTTTCTAGGGACCCTATCTGGGCCATTTTTCAATCATCTGATTGGTAACTCTTCCGCGGGGTTTACCAATTTGATCTTAACAGGCGAAAGAATAGAAGCATGCATCAAGTCAGGAAAGATTCAGAAGGGTGCCGCTGCAAGTGTTGAGAAGAAACCTTTCAAGAAGGAAACGACTGTGGTATACTCTCAGAGAAGAGCAGGGAAGACGGAGCGTCGGCCAACTGTGGGGGCCGTAATGATTCAAAACCCTTTAGGTGAGCAGCCTCGCTATAACCAATCCAGACCAAATCAACAACGGGTGGAACGGCCACAACGGCAGTTCACCCGCATTAATATGACTCCAGCGCAAGTGCTTCCCCATCTGTTAAAGTTGAATCTCGCCACTATCAAAGAGGCACCAAAAAATGTGAATACGTCCTCTCCGCATTATCATCCTAATGCTAAATGCGCCTACCATTCTGACAGTATCGGGCACGACACCAATGATTATTGGGCACTCAAGCATAAAATCCAAGACCTGATAGAGGCGAAGGAGGTGGAGTTCGATGCTCTAAAGAAGCCGAACGTGATATCTGCTCCAATGCCGAAGCACGACCGAAATGTCAATGCCATTGAAGAAGATTTGTATGTTGCTGATGTCAATGATCTGATAACTCCATTGTTAACCATCAAGTTGAATCTGTTAAGGGCCGGGATCTTCCAGGGATGTAAAGAAGACTGCTATTGTTGTTACTCTCTGCCGTTTGATTGTCCGTTACTGAAGAAAGGCATCCAAGGCCTAATGGACAGTCGACAAATTTTGTTTGAAAAAGTTTCTGCTATTCCAACCCATACTGAAGATGTCTCAATCATAACCATTCACGCCAATCTTTCCAAGGCCGTCAAAAAGCCTGTTAAGATTACACCAGTTACGAAATCTGTTCCTTTGAAGATAACAATGCCAGGGCCTGTCCCCTATATTTCTGAGAATTCAATACCATGGAACTATGGCGGTGATGTCTACTACCATGGTATTAAACAAATCGAAATAACTGAAGAAAGTTCGGATGATGAAGAAGCCAGCATTGGAAACATTGCAGGCACGAGCAAAATCACCCGGAGCGGGAGAATATTTTCTCCAGAGATTGCCCCTCCAAGAGCAATCTTTGGACCCTCATCTGCCAACAAGGTCATCCCTGCACCAATAAAACTATCTGCTAGAACCCCTTTGATTAAAGATGTTGTTGTTCCTAGTATTGTCCCTCCTACCGCTGTTGATAAAGGTAAGGGAATCCAAGATGAGCTCGTCAGGACGAGGGCTCGACCCTTGGTCATCCCGGAAACCTCCAAGAAGGAAATGGATGAGATCTTGAAGATAATCAAAAGGAGTGATTACGATGTGGTAGAACAACTGGGGCAAACCCCCTCAAAGATCTCCATGCTGGCACTATTACTTTGCTCGGAAGCACATGCTAAAGCTCTGATAAAATTCCTGAAGGCAGCCCATGTGCCCCAGGAAACCTCTGCAGATAAATTTCAAAATTGCGTGGCCAGCCTTACCGCGGACAATGGATTAGGTTTCTCTGATGCCGACCTAACTCCTAAAGGTAGAAACCACAATGATGCTTTACACATTTCAGTCGAGTGCCGAGGAACTACTCTCGCACATGTCTTGGTCGACACTGGTTCGTCGCTGAATGTACTGCCTAAGAAAGCTTTGGACCGACTAGATTGTGAAGGGTTAGAGTTGAAGCCAAGTGATATTGTTGTCAGAGCTTTCGATGGTTCGAAGAGGATGGTCCATGGGGAGGTTGAAATTCCCATCAAGATAGGCACTGAGGTGTTTAAATCTACTTTCTATGTGATGGACATCCGTCCGTCATACTCTTGCTTATTGGGTAGGCCTTGGATACACCATGCCGGGGCAGTCACCTCCTCCTTACATCAGATGTTGAAGTATCCTGTCAAGGGAAAGATCATAACCGTCCATGGCGAAGAGGAGTACATGATCAGCCACTTGAACTCCTTCCGGTATGTGGAGGTAGAGGGGGAGTTCATTGAGACGCCTTTCCAGCATTTCGAAGAAGTCCTTCCTGAAATAATAGTAGCAAAGTTGGCAGCTGAAGTACCGAGGCAGATGGCCAGGATGGCATCTCTGGAGGACGCAAAGGCCGCAATAAAGGAGGGGAAGAATTCAGCATGGGGGCAGTTGCCTGATATTCCACATAAAACAGACAAATTTGGATTAGGGTTCACTACCGCGGGCCAGAAAGCTATGCGCCGTTCGAAGATTGAAAGAGCGCCAGTCAAAATTTCTCCCTACGGAATCAACGCTTTGGAGGACGAAGACAAAGAGAGCAACATCGAAGAGTGGATTTACCCAACTGTCAAAGGAGGATTGTGCAACTGGGAGGCAAAAGACTTTGTCCCCATCACTTTTATTCATCAGTAATTTATCTGTCAAACATTTCCTATTGGTCTGTAATATTTATTTTCGAACAATCCGTACACTACCTTTCCACCTCATGCCTTGCCCGGGGCATGTAGGTCCATTTGTAAGGGATTTGATTACTTTCATATCCATATGCCATGTTTAATAATTCATTGGACGTTTTTCATTTGATAAACTGCTGTGTTCATTTTCTTTCCTTTTGCATTTTTGTTTAAGGATGGCTATCCCTTACACACACCCACACTCACAAATGCAGGTACCCATCCACTCCGGATTCTATGGGTGACTATTCTGCTATATCCTTCAATAACTCTGAAGATCTGGTCAATCAAGCCGAGTATGAAGATGACGAAGGTTGTGAAGTACCAGGAGAACTAGCCAGACTTCTACAGCAAGAGGAAAGGGCCATCTTACCGCACGAAGAGTCATTGGAAACTATCAACTTAGGGACCGAGGAAGACCGGAAGGAGGTGCAGGTGGGTGCCAATCTGGAACCAAATGTCAAGGAGCGCCTGATACAATTGTTGAATGAGTATGTTGAAATCTTCGCTTGGTCTTATGAAGACATGCCGGGTTTAGACGCAGACATCGTGGTTCACCGTCTCCCCACAAGAGAGGATTGTCCACCGATCAAGCAAAAAGTCCGCCGAATGAGGCCTGACATGTCTGAAAAGATCAAAGCAGAAGTGATGAAGCAATTCGACGCTGGATTTCTGGCTGTTACGTCCTATCCTCAATGGGTCGCTAACATCGTGCCCGTACCTAAGAAAGATGGCAAAGTCAGGATGTGTGTGGACTACCGGGATTTGAATAGGGCCAGCCCCAAAGATGATTTTCCACTTCCATACATTAACATTTTGATCGACAATACAGCTCAGCACAAAGTGTTTTCCTTCATGGATGGATTCTCGGGCTACAATCAAATCAAAATGGCCCCCGAGGATATGGAGAAAACAACTTTTGTCACACAATGGGGCACTTTCTGTTACAAAGTGATGCCGTTCGGGCTGAAGAACGCAGGGGCAACTTATCAACGCGCCATGGTAGCTTTGTTTCATGATATGATACATCATGAGATTGAAGTTTACGTAGACGATATGATAGCTCGGTCACAAACAGAGGAGGAGCACCTTGAACATCTAGAAAAGCTGTTTGCCAGGTTGAAAGAATACAAACTCAGGCTGAATCCAAGTAAGTGCACTTTTGGAGTTAGGTCTGGTAAACTTCTAGGATTCATTGTAAGCAACAAAGGCATTGAAGTCGATCCAGCAAAGGTGAAAGCAATACAAGAGATGCCTGCTCCTCGTACTGAAAAGGAGGTTAGAGGGTTCTTGGGGCGCTTGAACTATATTGCCAGATTCATCTCTCATCTGACTTCTACCTGTGAGCCAATTTTCAAACTCTTGAAGAAAGATCAGGTAGTCGAGTGGAACGACAATTGCCAAGCTGCTTTTGATAAAATCAAGGAGTATTTGCTAGAACCTCCTATTCTGATGCCACCCGTCGAAGGAAGACCATTGATCATGTATCTAACCGTCTTGGATAACTCAATGGGGTGTGTTTTGGGCTAGCATGACGAGTCTGGTCGAAAAGAGCATGCTATTTATTACCTTAGCAAAAAGTTTACCGACTGTGAGACTCGCTACTCACTGCTCGAGAAAACTTGCTGCGCTTTGGTATGGGCTGCTCGCCGACTAAGACAGTATGTGTTGGCTCATACTACCTTGTTAATTTCCAAAATGGATCCTATCAAGTATATCTTCGAAAAGCCCGCTTTATCCGGAAGGATAGCTAGATGGCAAATGATCCTAACTGAGTATGACATCCAGTACACCACCCAAAAAGCTATAAAAGGGAGTGTACTAGCTGACCATCTGGCTCATCAAGCTATCGAAGATTACCAACCCATGAGATTTGACTTCCCAGACGAGGACATCATGAACTTGGACAACATTGAAAGTAACGGACCATATGACGGACCCAAGAAGGGATCCCGATGGACCCTGTACTTTGATGGTGCTTCAAATGCACTTGGAAACAGTATCGGCGCAGTACTCATTTCTCCGGAAGGTTGTCACACACCTTTCACGGCCCGACTTTGCTTCAGCTGCACAAACAACATGGCTGAGTATGAAGCTTGCATCTTTGGTCTCAAGGCTGCTATAGACTTGGGGATCAAATCTTTGATCGTATTTGGGGATTCGGCTTTGGTTATCAGTTAAATCAAAGGAGAGTGGGTTACCAAGCATCCTAATCTTATCCCATACAAAGAACATGTCTTGACATTGTTGCCTCATTTCAAGCAAATTACCTTCGAGCATTTCCCGCGAGAAGAGAATCAGCTAGTAGATGCTCTAGCTACAATGTCCTCCATGTTTAAACTCAACTGGGATAATGAGGCTCCCCAAATCACCATCGAGCGAATGGATGAACCTGCACATTATCACGAGATTAATACCGAAGAAGTAGTGGAACAACCCTGGTTCCATGAAATCAAAAGGTATCTCCAGACTAGAGATTATCCCGGAGGAGCTTCCGTAAATGATAAGAAGTTCTTAAGGAAATTCGCGGCTAAATTCTTCCTGAGCAACAACATCCTTTACAAACGAAGCCATGATTGTGTATTACTCCGATGCGTAGACAAAGTTGAAGCAGAGTTGATTATGACTGAGATACACATCGGCACATTTGGCACCCACTTGAGCGGGCATACAATGGCTAAGAAGATCCTAAGGGCAGACTATTATTGGTCTACCATGGAAGCTGACTGCCATCAACATTCCCGTACTTGCCACAAATGTCAAGTCTACGCTGACAAAGTTCATATCCCTCCGGTTCCTCTCAACATTCTGACTGCTCCTTGGTCATTCGCAATGTGGGGCATTGACATGATTGGAGAGATCAAGCCCACGGCTTCCAACGGACATCGCTTCATCCTGGTTGCCATTGACTATTTCACCAAATGGGTCGAAGCAGCTTCCTTCGCCTCTGTTACTAAAAATGTGGTTGCCCGCTTCATCAAGCAAAATCTCATATGCCGGTATGGTGTCCCAGACAGGATCATCACAGACAACGGTACGAATCTGAATAACACAATGATCACCGCATTGTGCGAACAGTTCAAGATTTATCATCACAATTCATCTCCCTATCGGCCGAAGATGAACGGTGCTGTTGAAGCTGCGAACAAAAACATTAAGAATATCATTCAGAAAATGACAGTCACTTACAAATACTGGCATGAGATGTTACCGTTTGCTCTGCATGGATACCGTACGACGGCACGTACTTCAACCGGGGCAACCCCATTTTCTCTGGTATATGGCATGGAAGCTGTCCTGCCTATGGAGGTTCAGATTCCTTCTCTAAGGATTATGAAGGACACATGTTTGAATGAAGATGATTGGATGCAGACCCGACTTGATCAACTCAATTTGATCGACGAGAAGCGACTCGCTTCTATATGCCATGGTCAGACGTATCAAAAATGGATGATCAAGGCCTTCAATAAGAAAGTCAGACGTCAAGTGTATCAAGTCGGAGATCTCGTAATCAAGCGGATTATCTTGCCGCAAAGTGATCCCAGGGGCAAATGGACTCCTACATGCGAAGGACCATTTGTGATCAAGAGCATATTTTCTGGTGGTGCAATGATTCTGACCACCATGGACGGCGACGATTTGCCGCACCCTACGAACGCAGACATAGTCAAAAGATACTACGCATAAGATAACCCGACAAGTCGAAAACCCGAAAGGGAGGCTTGGGCAAAAAGGGGCATCCCGGTGAATCGAAAACCCGAAAGGGCGGTTCAGGCAAAAATTAGGGATAAAAACAAAAAAAAATCTGTACACCCGGCAAGTTGAAAACCCGAAAGGGCGGCTTGGGCAAAAAGGGGTTTCCCGGTGGATCGAAAACCCGAAAGGGCGATTCAGGCAAAAGTTAGGGAATTAAAGCGTATGACTATGTCTCGTCGGATCACTTCATAGACAATCTCTTCATCAACTAGTTCCAAGCTTCTGATCAATCCAGTCATCGGCAGATGAAGCATTGAATGGATAGATATTCAGAGTTGTGAAAGCTATAGCGGAATGGAATCCCATGGAATTATTTCACATAGCCATCTTTATTTTGTATAAATCTTTCAATATTTACGACAAAATCCTCTTACTAGGATGATTGTCTCCTTGTACAAATATACTCAGAGAAAGTTAATGCAAATACTTTTCCCAGAAATTTGTGTCATTTCCTTTTTCTTTTTTTCTTGCACTAATTGTTTTATTTTGAGAAACGTCCAATGTTTTGTTAAATAGGCATATGCATTTGAACATAATCATTTCCTTGTGAATCAAGAAAGAGGATTACTGATAGGTTGAAGGTGCAGTTGGATATCTTGATACCCTTTCAAAGGAAACCCCCAGGAGATTTGGAACCCATATCCCCAGCAAGTCTTGAAGCTTATCCCCAGTAGATTCTGGAAGCTTATCCCCTGCAGAGTACGGACGTCTCTCCCGAGCCTTATTCAAAGTTATTCCTCACAAGGGCTTATAACTGGGTTATCCTCAGCTAATTTCCACGAAAGATCGCACTCGACAAATTTCTTCCTATCCCCAGCGGAGTTCATCAGAGTTCCCCAACATAACTTATCAATACAATCCCCAGAGGAGTTTATCTTTGTTATCCCCAGCCAGAGAATCCTCCAGAACTCAATTCCCCTCAGAGTTTAAGTTTCAGTATACCCAGCAGAGCTAAAACTTCAAGCTATCAATCCCCAGCGGAGTCAGACTAGTGAACCTTTTTCCCCATAGAAATGCTTCTCACTAGACTAGAGATTCTCAGTCTTATCTCCCCAGTTTAAGTCTACCAGGTTCTAAAATCCCCAGTAGAAATCATCAGAAATTATTTTACCCTGCAAGTCACCAAGGAAATTCCAAGTCCCCGCAAGTGGTTCTAAGGCTCCTCGACGATTGAAGGTCTGGTATTCCCCAAGCAAATCTGAAGACTCTCAGTTCTCAGTTCCTCATTGTATATTCGAAGATTCTCCAGTGAAGATCTCCTTAAGACAGGGATTCCCCAGAAGATTGGTATACAACCCAAGCTCCTTATTCCCCAGCAACAACCAGGAATTATTCTTCCCGACAGCAGTCAAGATGCTTTTATCTTCAGCCATCTCGGATTCATCTATCCTTCGCAAGACAGCTCTCCAGCTTACATGCCCATTCATTTACATTCATATCATATAACATACATCGCATCATGCATCGTGACATTGCATATAACTAACTCTTTACCTTTTCAGATAAGATCAGTCGACAGACAAAAATCATTATCTTCCGAGATTCTTTCCAAGAATGGTTCAGATGTGACCCAGACATGGCAACATTCTGATACTTATTCCAGATTCATCCAGATGCAGTTTTACACGAGCTCATCGTCAGGAAACCCTACACTGGTTCCTCCTCAAACTCCAAGACTTCTGAAAACAGTTTACGGATTCTTGCCAACAACGGATGTTAATCTATCGCTTGTTCAGATGCAACCTTTGAAAACAGTTTACGGACGCTTCCCAACAGCGGATGCTGCTCTATTGCTTATTCAACCTCAAGATTTTTGAAAACAGTTCACAGGTTCTCCAAGTAACGGATGTTAACCTATCACTTGTTCAGATTCTTCTCAAGACTTCTGAAAACAGTTTACGGATTCTTCCCAACAACGGATGTTAATCTATCGCTTGTTCAAACTCTTCTCAACTTTTGAAAACAGTTCACGGACGCTTCCCAACAACAGATGCTGCTCTATTGCTTATTCAACTGCAAGATTTCTGAAAACAGTTCACGGGTTCTCCAAGTAACGGATGTTAACCTATCGCTTGTTCAAACCCTTCTCAAACTTCTGAAAACAGTTTACGGATTCTTCCCAACAACGGATGTTAATCTATCGCTTGTTCAGACTCTTCTCAACTTTTGAAAACAGTTCACGGACGCTTCCCAACAACGAATGCTGCTCTATTGCTTATTCAACTGCAAGATTTCTGAAAACAGTTCACGGGTTCTCCAAGTAACGGATGTTAACCTATCGCTTGTTCAAACTCTTCTCAAACTTCTGAAAATAGTTTACGGATGCCTCCATATACGGATGTCAATCTATTGCATATTCAGACCCCCGATTCTGATGTGGTCCAAAACATGGACACCTTACTGATACTCATCCCAGATGGCATCTTTAAGCCCATCCCCGACAAGTTTCTGTCACTCCTCCCGATGGCATCATTAAGCACATCTCCAAATGGCATCTCTAAGCCCATTCCCGCATCCATTACTTTGACGAGTGCAAATTTAAGGGCACTCTAGTGTCCAATCTCCTTTTACCCTCGAGTCGCGAAAGGCAAACTTGCCAATCTAACTCTTCGGATTCAAGAAGATTGAATAGGGGCAACTGTTGTACCCCAAAATTTACCCTCCCATTTCTCAATGATTTCTCATCACAAAGCCCTTGGAGCTCAAGATCCAGTTAGGGTTTCATCTGCTCAAGACTTCTCCTTACACTGTTGACCCAAATTAGGGTTTGTGTTTGCACAAAGATGTTTTGACCAAAAATGCCTAAGATGACTTTTATGCTTCATATTGGACTCCCAAGTTTATCCATACCAAGTTTCAAGTCTTGATTCCAAATTTTGCCTAGTCAATTGGACAGTTAACCTAGAAATCAGCTGTATTGGGGAAAAAGTCAACTGTGGTCAATTGACAGTCAAACCTCATGATTTTTGACCCACATCAACATATTGAACTCACATGGACCATTTGGCCAAGTTTGGATCACAATTTCACAAGAAATTTGATCAGATCACCAAAAGGGCAAAATGGTCATTTTTAGGGTTTTGACTGCACAAAGGCAATTTTTGACTGTTTGACCTAGCCAATGGCAAACCAAGCTCACATATGGACTCAAGGACCCCATGGAATTGTCTTGACATGCTCAACAAGTTCAAAAGATCCCAAACACACAAGATTGACAGTTGAATTTCCCAGTCAATTGATCAATTTTGACTGTATACTGAAAAGTCAAACTTTGACTTTTTGGTCAAAATCAAGTGTCAAGATTTATTTTTCATCAAAACATGCCAAATCATGAAACTTGTTCTTCAAGAAATCAAGAATTGCAAATTAGGGTTTGAAATGAAGATTTTTCATAACTTAGAATTTTTTCTAAGTTATGAAAAACCCTAATTTTTTCCTAACTTTGCCCCACTTTCTCACCAAGATTCATTTGAATTCAAGCAAAAGTCAAAACATGAAAGTTATAGCCTATTGCATAATCTACAACTTTGATTCACAAAGTTTTCCCAAAAGAAGCTTGTAGCTCAAGTTACAAATTTTGGAACAAGGGTACCAAACCATTCTTAACTTAGAGAAAATTTGATCTATTTTAGGCAAGGTTTTTACCTAACTTCAAGACCATTTTTCATATACTTCCACTTGGAATTTCAATTTTCATTTCAAAGATGGATTGTAGTACACATTCCAAGCTTTCCAAAATGTCAAATAACTCATCAAACAACCTCATGGTTAGGGAGAATCGAATTTGGCAAGTTGGGAAAAACTCACTTTTGATTTGGCCAATTTACATGTCCATAACTTATACATTTTCAAGCTCAGCATGTGCAAGCTACATTGCAGGCCTCTAATCCCATTTTTACTCAATTATTCAATGCTAAACCATTGTGCCAAGATGTTGTTCTATGCATTTGGACATTACACGGAGAATTAATCCTTATTTAGAAAAAGCAATATATCCATTTTGATAAAGTGGCACTTTATGTTAAATTTACAATCCAAGTGGTACAGTTCAAATCTCTTTGGCACAAGTTTATGGACTAATTGCACTGATCAAGACTGAGTTATGCAGCACATTAGGGGGGCCTGTACAAGCTAGAAACTAAACTTGGCCATTGGTTGCTTAAACTAGAAGAAACTTGCCATAACTTAAGACAACTCTCATATCAGTTAACAGATGCTTAGAAAAACTTGTCAAACACATTCAAGACATTCATCCTAAGCTGAAACACGAGCCTAGCATCCCCAATACCTCCCCATTCCCAGAATCACCCTCAAACTGTCCAAACAGAGCACATGCTGCAGTTTGAATCCCACAACTCATTTCCATCGTGCATTCTTGCCCAAACCAGTTCAAACACCTTCCCTACCATCAATGCAAACTATCTAAAGCATTAGAAGTGGACTGTAACTCCTCTAATCAGTTTGGCCATTTTCATTTTTCTGATTTGCAGGTGGAGTTCTATAACTCGATTCAGCTAGTTTCAAAGCAAAGTAAAACTTGGAATAGCATCCCTGGACATCAAGGAAGCTGTACCAATCATCACCTTGCTCTGAAAGTACCTCCATCATCAGATACAACTTCAACTGAACAGATATATTCTTGAACTTCTATCTCTCAATATAGACATCATTAGCTCTAAGTTTGTGAATAAGAAGTGTTCTACTCATGCCCTTGAAACTGTACATACCTTTACTTTTCATTTATTTTGCATATGCTGTGAGAATTTAAGGTCTGAATATTGATAAAAAATTAGGTTAAGATTTGGGAATGGAGAAATTCTCTCTCAATTTTGAGAGTTAGATCAAGTTTTTGGTATGTATGGATTCGTTGTTTGATGCTGAACATTTTTGATGTTGTGAGTTTTCATTAAAAAGCCAGGAATCAGGATGTTTGAATCAGTGAACAAAGCGCGCGTTTTTGACATTGTTTCTGGCCAGAGGTTGAAGAAGGACTTGGTGGGCTGGGCTTGATTTGTCATTTCTATTTACACACCATTTTTGCTTTTACACCCCCTGAGCCCATTTTGCTTATTTTAATGATTTTTTGACTTTTCCTTTTTTATTCTGACTTATTTATTTTTGCTAATAATATTAAAAATATAAAAAATATTTTTCACACCATTTTTGAATTTATAGCCATTTATTTGTTTAGAATAGTTTTTTTGTACATAAATAAATAAATAAACACTTTTATTTAAAAATACCAAAAATAATGCAAACTTATTTTATTTCTGATTTTTATTTTATTTCTCCCTTGAAAACATTTTTATATCAAAAATACTTTTTTTATATAAATATTAAATATTATTATTTTGTATATATAATACATATTTAGAAAATAATACAAATATATATATATATATATATATATATATATATATATATATATATATATATATATATATATATATATATATATATATATATATATATATATATATATATATATATATATATATATATATATATATATATATATATATATATATATATATATATATATATATATATATATATATATATATATATATATATATTAGAATATTGAGGACAAAAATACAAAAATACATACATTTTTATTTTTATTAATATTTGATAGTAAAAATACCTTTTTGACAAATATACTTCATTTTTATTTTATTTTTTTATATAATTGATAAATATTTGTACATATTAAACAATTAATATATTTACTTAATAAATTAGGGTTTTGCCCTAAACATAAAAAAGCTCCAAAAAATAATACTTTTTTATTTTGATTATTTGACATAAAAAATACTTTTTTTCATACACATAAAAAGCCTTTTTGCATCTTGCATATTTATTTTATTTCCATTTAATTTGTGCAATTAATTATCTTGTAAATAATTCCAAATTGATGTAATAGTTAGATTTAAATTTCTTGTCAAAATACCCCCCATTTGAACATTTGTACCCCCCTTCCCATATATTGTGTTGTAATAGTTTAGAACTTTATTTTTCGCACTTTAATGCTTTCTAAATATACCATGTTAGAATTAGGGTTTGTATGCAAATAAAAACAACAAAATAGTTTGACCTAATTTCAAGATAATCAAGCATGAAAATGGACAACACTAATCACACTTGCACCCCTAGGGTATTCCACTTGTTGCCTTCAATAATGGGCCATATTGCATGTTAGGTCTTTTTGGGCAAAACAAAACAATCAAATGATCATAGTCCCTCGACGACGCTTTCGAAAAGTTGCCTAAAAATGATCAAGTCCCTTAAAGAAAAATTGCCCAAAGATACTTGGCACCATTGCAACTATGGTCTAAACGATGACCCGCGCCCGTCCCTTTCACATCCTAACACAAGATTGTCCACCAAATGCAATGGTGGAACAAAATTGTTAAAAG
Source organism: Vicia faba (assembly GCA_948472305.1). Lineage (NCBI taxonomy): Eukaryota > Viridiplantae > Streptophyta > Magnoliopsida > Fabales > Fabaceae > Vicia > Vicia faba. The sequence goes on from OX451739.1 coordinate 1,095,434,566, forward strand.
GGTTAAAACATAGAAAAAATCTTTGAGAACTTTAGGGTAGATAGCTCTTAAGTACTTGTCAACTTGCAAAACAAAAACACTTGCCTATTTTTCAAACCACACTTCACAAACACTTTCAAAACAAACTTTCAAAAACCTTGAAACATCTTTTCAAAAAGACAAACACCTTTTGTAAAACATTCGAGTAAAGAATTGTTACAAGGGTAGCCTAGACAAGGCATCTTTTTAAAAAAACATTTTCAAAACCACACACAAAGCACCATTTCAAACAATTGAAAACCAAGGCAAGTTGATCTAAGCAAGTACCTAAGAGCCCATGGATAACCATGGATAGAAAGGGTGCTAATACCTTCCCTTTCTATAATCTACTCCCCGAACCCAAGAAAATATCTCAAAGGTTTTTGCTGTGCTTTTTAAACCTTTCCTTAGGATAAAATAAAAAGTCGGTGGCGACTCTTGCTCAACCGAAACATTTGCAAAAACAAACGCAAAACTATAGTCAGTTCTCCCACCGTATCACATTTGTGAATTCTCAAGTGTGTTTCCAAATGACATTAGTGATTTGCCTCCAGATAGTGAAGTAGAGTTTGCCATCGAATTAGTACCATGTACGAGTCTAGTGTCAATGAATTCTTATAGGATGTCAACGTCAGAGTTGGTTGAGTTAAAGAAACAATTGGAATAATTGCTTTAGAAGAAGTTTATTCGATCGAGTGTTTCTCTATGGGGTGCACCTGTGTTATTAGTTAAGAAGAAAGATAGAAGTCAGAGGTTGTGTGTGGACTACAATAAATTGAATAAGGCGACTATCAATAATAAGTATCCACTTCCGAGGATTGATCACCTGATGGATCAGTTGGTAGCTTCCCATGTGTTTAGTAAGATTGATTTGAGGTATGGTTATCATCAGATTCATATTAAGCCAAATGATATTTCAAAGACGACTTTCAGAACAAGGTATGGTCATTATGAGTACACTGCAATGTCGTTTGGTGTATCTAGTGCACCAAGTATTTTCATGGAGTATATGAATTGAACTTTCCATTCATATCTTGATAAGTTTGTGGTAGTCTTCATTGATGACATTCTGATATATTCTAAATCAAAAGAAGAGTATGTTGAGAATTTGCAAATTGTATTGCAAGTGTTGAAAGAGAAGAAGTTGTATGCAAAGTTGTCAAAGTGTGAATTCTGGTTAAAGGAAGTGAGTTTCCTTGGCCACATGATTTAAAGTGGTGGAATTGTTATTGATGCTTCTAAATTTAATATTGTGTTGCAATGAGATACTCCAAAGGATGCTACTGAGATTCAAAGTTTTCTTGGTTTAACTGGTTATTGTCATAGGTTTATTAAGGGGTTCTCAAAGTTTGCATTATCATTGACTCAACTAACTCGAAAGGGTTAAGCTTATGTGTGGGATGTAACATGTGAAGGAAGTTTTGTGGAATTGAAGAAGAAGTTAACGACTTCTCCGGTATTGATTTTTCCTAATTCAAATGAATCCTTTGTTGTATTTTATGATTCATCGAAGATGGGTATTGGTGGTGTGTTAATGCATAATTGTCAATTTGTTTCTTATGACTCTAGAAAACTGAAAGTTCATAAAAGGAATTATCCTACACGTGACTTAAAATTGGAAATTGTGGTGTTTATGATGAAGATTTATAGACATTATCTTTTTGGCTCTAAGTTTGAAGTGTTCACTGATCATAAGAGTCTAAAGCACTTGTTCGATCAAAAAGAGTTGAATATGAGGCAGATGAGGTGGATCCAACTTTTGAAAGACTATGATTTTGATTTAAGTTACCATCTGGGTAGAGAAAATATAGTGGTTGATGCTTTGAGTAGGAAGTCCTTTCATATGTCAATGCTTATGGTAAAAGAGTTGGAAATGATCGAGCAATTTAGAGACATGAGTTTAGTGTGTGAAGGGACTCCAAACAATGTGATGTTGGGGATGTTGAAGCTGACTAGTGGTATTCTTGAAGAGACCGGGGAAGGTCAAAAATCTAATTTGAGGTTTGTTGATCAATTGACATTGATTAACCAAGGTAATGGATGTGAGTTCCAAATTGATAAGAACGGTGTAATGAGGTTTGGTGATACAGTATGTGTGTGTACCAGATGTTCTAGATCTTAAGAAGAGTGTTCTTGAAGAAGGACATCGAAGTGGTCTGAGTATTCATTCCGGTGCTACGAAGATGTATTAGGATTTGAAGAAACTATTTTTATGGCCAGGTATGAAAAAGTAGGTTGTTGAATTTGTTTATGCTTGTTTGACTTGTCAGAAGTCGAAGATTGAGCATAAGAAGCCTTTGGGTCTAATGCATCCATTAAATATTTCATAGTGGAAATGAGACAATATTTCCATGGATTTTGTGTCAGGTTTTCCCAAGAATGCTAAGGGAAACGATTTGATTTGGGTGATAGTGGATAGATTGACCAAATAGACTTATTTCTTACCAATGAAGATCAATCATCCCATGTAGAAGTTAGCTTAGATGTATATTGAGGAGATTGTGAGATTGTATGGAATACCTTCGAGTATAGTGTCGGGTAGAGTTTCTAGGTTTACATCAAAGTTCTAGGAAGGTTTGCATAATGCCTTTGGTACTAAGTTAAAGTTGAGTTATACATATCATCCGCAGAGAGGACTATCCAATCGTTAGAATATTTGTTGAGGACTTGTGTGTTAGAACAAGGAGGAGCTTGGGATAGCCCCTTGTCGTTGATTGAATTTATGTACAACAACATTTTCCGTTCTAGTATTGAGATGGCACCATATGAAGTTTTATATGGTAGGAGGCGTAATACTCCATTGTGTTTGTATGATTCAGGCGAGAGTGTTGTGCTCGGACCTGAGATTATGCAGGAGACGACTGAGAAGATAAAGATGATCCAAGAAAGGATGAAAGATTTTTAGAGTCGTAAGAAGAGCTATCATGATAAGAGGAGGAAATCTCTTGAGTTTCATAAGGGAGACCATGTGTTTTTTAGAGTTACTCCAGTAACTAGTGTTGGTAGTGCTCTGAAGTCGCGAAAGCTTACGCCATGTTTTGTTGGTCCATATCAGATTTACAAGAAGATAAGTGAGATGTCCTATCGGATTAATTTGTCATTTTAGCTTGCTACTCTTTATGATGTGTTTCATGTACCTCAGTTGAGGAGGTATGTACTGGATCCTTCACATGTGATCTAAATGGATGATGTACAAATGAGAGATAACCTGACATTTGTAGCATCACCCGTGCATATAGAAGGTCGGGAAGTGAAGTAGTTGCAGGTTAAAGAGATTGCCTTGGGGAAGGTAGTATGGGGTGGACCAGTGTTGTACCCCAAAATTTTCCCTCCCATTTCTCATTGATTTCTCACCACAAAGCCCTTGAAGCTCAAGATCCAGTTAGGGTTTCATCTGCTCAAGACCTCTCCTTGCACTGATGACCCAAATTAGGGTTTGTGTTTGCACAAAGATGTTTTGACCTAAAATGCCTAAGATGACTTTCATGCCTCATATTGGACTCCCAAGTTTATCCATACCAAGTTTCAAGCCTTAGTTCCAAGTTTTGCCCAATCAATTGGACAGTTGACCTAGAAATCAATTGTATTGGGGAAAAAGTCAACTGTGGCCAATTGACAGTCAAACCTCATGAAAATTGACCCACATCAACATTATGAACTCATATGGACCATTTGATCAAGTTTGGATCACAATTCCATAAGAAATTTGATCAGATCACCAAAAGGGCAAAATGGTCATTTTTAGGGTTTTGACTGCACAAAGGCAATTTTTGACTGTTTGACCTAGCCAATGGCAAACCAAGCTCATATATGGACTCAAGGACCCCATGGAATTATCTTGACATGCTCAACAAACTCAAAAGATCCCAAGTACACAAGATTGACAGTTGAATTTCCCAGTCAATTGATCAATTTTGACTGTATACTGAAAAGTCAAACTTTGACTTTTTGGTCAAAATCAAGAGTCAAGATTCATTTTTCATCAAAACATGCCAAATCATGAAACTTGTTCATCAAGAAATCACAAAATGCAAATTAGGGTTAGAAATTAGAATTTTTCATAACTTAGAATTTTTCCTAAGTTATAAAAAACCCTAATTTTTTCCTAACTTTTCCCCACTTTCTCACCAAGATCCATTTGGATTCAAACAAAAGTCAAAACATGAAATTTGTAGCTTGTTGCATAATCTACAACTTTGATTCACAAAGTTTTCCCATTTGAAGCTTGTATCTCAAGTTACAAATTTTTGAATAAGGGCACTAAACCATTCTTAACTTAGTGAATTTTTGACCTATTTTGACAAGGTTTTCTACCCCACTTCAAGGCCATTTTCCATACACTTACACTTGGAATTTCAATTTGCATTTCAAAGATGGATTGTATTACACATTCCAAGCTTTCCAAAATGTCCAAGAACTCATCAAACAACCTCATGACTTGAGAGATTCGAATTTCACAATTTGGCAAAAAACTCACTTTTGAATTGGCCATTTTTCATGTTCATAATTTGTGCAAACTTCTCAAAACCAGCATGCCCTTGATTACAGGTCCTAAAACCATCTAACACTCAATAATTTAATGCATGTTCATTGTGCTAAGACCTTGTTTCATGAGCTAAAGCATAGTATGATGGATTAATCCCAAATTGGAAAAAGCATTATATCCATTTTTGCAAAAGTTTCACTTTATGTCATGATGCAAATCCACAAGTACAAACCAAATCCAATTGGCACAAGATTATGGACAAATCACTCTGATCAAGGAGAGATTATGCAGCTCATTAGAGGTCCCCTACTTGTCTAAAACACCAAGTTGGTTTTGTTTGCTTAAGAGTGAAGAAAAGTACCATAACTTGTGACAACTTGGATATCAGCTTAGAAACACAACAACAAACTTATCAAACACACTCCAAACATCCCAACCAAGCTTTGGCACGACCCTAGCACCTCTCAAACACTCCCATTTCCATAATCACTCTCAAACTGCAAAAACAGGGCAAGGCCTGCAGTTTGAGTGCCATCTTTCATTTCTCTCAAGCTTTCTTGCCCAAACCAGTTCACATACATCCCCTAACATCTATGCAAGCTAACCAAAAGCAAAAACACGACCTGTAATCCCTCTAACCACTTCCACCATTTTCAGTTTCTTGTTTTGCAGGTGAAGTGCTCTAGCACGATTCAGAAGCTTTCAAGACAAAGTAAACATTGGAATAGCATCCCTGGACCTCAAGGAAGCTTTTCCAATCATCACCTTGCACTGAAAGCTCCCTCATTTCCAGATAGAACTTCAGCTGAACAGGTATCTTGGTGAACTCGTATCTCTCTTATTAGACATCATTAGCTTTAAGTTTGTGAATAAACAATGTTCTACTCATGCCACTGAACATGTACATGTTTTTACTTTTCATTTCTTTTGCTTGAGCTGTGAGAATTTGAGGTTTGAAAATGTCAGAAAACTTAGGTCAGGATTTGGGATTGTTAAAATTCTCTCTCATTTCTGAGAGTTAGGAGATGTTCTTTATATATTTGGAATCGTGGTTTCATGCTTAACATTTTTTGTGTTAGAAGTTTGTGCAAAAGATCAAAGAATCAGGATGTTTGAATGTTGGAACCAAGCGCGCGTTTTCTGAACATTTTTGGCTGGAGGTTGAAGAAGGGTCTATTGGGCTGGGCTTGTTTCATATTTCTTATTCACACCATGATTTTTGTTTTGCACCCCCTGAGCCCACTTCATTCATTTTTAATATTTTTGACTTTTGCTTTTTTTTGATTGGTTCATTTATTTTTTCTCAGCATATTAAAAACATAAAAATATTTTTCTCATCATTTTTTGAATTTATTAAGTATTTATTTGATTATTTCTTTAGTTTGTATATAAATGAATAAATATATACCTTTTGTTTAAAAATACAAAAATAGCACAAATATATTTTTTATACACTTTTATCTTATTTTTACTTCCTGAAAATATTTTATAGAAAAAACACTTTTTTTATTTTTATATTAAATATTATTAATTAATATATATAATACATATTTTGTAAATAATATGAATATATAGATATATATTAATATACTTAGGATAAAAATACCAAAAAATGTACATATTTTATTTTTTAATATTTAATACTAAAAAAATGCCCTTTTTACAAATATACTATATTTTATTCTATTTTTGTATGTAAATAATAAATAATTGATTAATACCCCTTTGATTAAAAATTAGGGTTTTTACCCTAAAATATGAAAATACTCCAAAAATAATACCTTTTTATTTTCTTTTTATTTTACATAAATAATACTTTTTTCATACATATAAAAATTATCTTTTTTGCATTCTTGCATATTTGTTCTATTTCTATTTTATTTATGCTTTTAATCATATTGTAAATATTCAAAGCAAATGATGTAATAGCTTAGATTCAATTTCTTGTCTAAATATCTCCCCACTTGAACATTGTACCCCCCTCCCCATATTATTGTGTTGTAATAGCGTAGGAATTTAAATTTCGCACTTTAAATGCTTTCTAAACATACTATGCTAGAATTAGGGTTTGTATGCGAATAAAACGAACAAAATAGTTTGACCTAATACAAGATAAATAAGCATGAAAATGGACAACACATGTCACACTTGCACCCCTAGGGTATTCCACTTTGTTGCCTTCAAATAATTGGGCCATATTGCATGTTGAATTTCTTTGGGTTAAACAAACAATCAAATGATCATAGTCCCTCAAAATGCTGCCTAAATGAATGATCAAGCCCCTTTTTAAGAAAAATTTCCCAAAGACATTTAACACTATTGCAATTATGGTCTAAACGATGACCCGCGCCCGTCCCGTTCACCTCCTAAGACAAGATTGTCCACCAAATGCAATGGTGGAACAAAATTGTCAAAAGGTTTAAAACATAAAAAAAATCTTTGAGAAAACTTTAGGGTAGATAACTCTTAAGTACTTGTCAATTTGCCAAGAAAACACTTGCCTATTTTCAAAACCCACCTCACAAACACTTTCAAAACCAACTTTCAAAAAAAACCTTGAAACATCTTTTTAAAAGACAAAACACCTTTTTGTAAAACATTCGAGTAAAGAATTGTTACAAGGGTAGCCTACACAAGGCATCTTTTCAAAAACATTTTCAAAACCACACACCTAGCACCATTTCAAATAATTGAAAACCAAGGCAAGTTGATCTAAGCAAGTACCTAAGAGCCCATGGATAACCATGGATAGAAAGGGTGCTAATACCTTCCCTTTCTATAATCTACTCCCCGAACCCAAGAAAAATCTCAAAGGTTTTTGCTGTGCTTTTTAAACCTTTCCTTAGGATAAAATAAAAAGTCGGTGGCGACTCTTGCTCAACCGAAACATTTGCGAAAACAAACGCAAAACCATAGTCAGTTCTCCCACCGTATCACAGAACTGGCGACTCTGCTGTGGACTAAATCTAAAAGTGGAGTAACCTTAGGGCTTAGATCACCCTCTTGCATGACTAATTGTTTGATTTGTTTTATACTTTGGCTCTATTGTTTGGGTTTGCAATCCTCCACCCGGATTTTGGGAAACATTCATAGATAGCAATACGTTGTGGAAACTGTGCGGGGTATACCGACACGGTCGAAGCAATAGCTATATTAGTGCGACATATTTGTGAGTACCGGTAAGCCTTGAGTTCAATCAAGGAGAGTACGGGGCCGCTGAGTGATGTCACTAAGCACTAATGACCTAGAACCTTACTTTACCATCTTGGCCTTTTATTAGGGGTAGTGAGATGACCGGCTTTGGTGCAGTCCGAAGTTGGTAGATACTCGATACTACACTCATTGAGGGTTGTTTTCTTGGAATATTTTGGTCGCTAGTTAAGTGGCTAAACCAAAACCATGAACAATGAAAACAATCCAATGATATTGAGCTCCTTAGAACCCGGTTACTATTTATAGGACGGGTTTTTAAGCCAACTACACTCAAGAGGGTACTTACCTATGAAACCCCATGCAAGCCTGAAACTAGGGTTTGGTGTGAGTTGCTTGTGCATATGTTTTGTGCATACATCATAAACATCATAAAGCATCATATGCATTCACTAACCATTTCAAGGGTTTGGATCTTCATCTTTGTTCCTGTTTTGTAGGTCATGGAAATTCCTCGCAGAAATACCATTCAAGTCAACCTTGTGAGAATCTCTCCTCAACTCAAGGAGCTCACCTCAAGAATTCCGGAAAATTCATCCTTCAGTGAAAGACATGGTAGACTGCTCAGCCTAGTCAACACCAACATTGAAGAAGACACGATGAAAGTGCTATTCCAGTTCTTTGACCCTCTTCACCACTGTTTCACCTTCCCTGATTATCAGTTGGTACCCACTTTGGAGGAGTTTTCTCAACTCCTAAGAATCCCTATCCTTAATCAACTACCCTTCAACGGTACGGAAAAGGAACCAAAGCCGAAAGATGTTGCTCGAGCATTACATCTACAACCATCCGACATCAAGGGGCATTGGGAAACCAGAAGCGGCGTCAAAGGTTTCTTAGCAAAGTTCTTGTTTGAGAAGGCACAAGAATGTTGGAACTCATTGGACTTACAAGCCTTTGAAGAGATTGTGGCACTCCTTATCTATGGGTTGGTCTTGTTCCCAAATCCTGACCAATTGGTAGATGTCAACGCCGTCAAAATCTTCTTGTCCAGAAATCCAATACCAACATTGCTTGGGGACATCCTTCACTCATTTTACACACGAACAATGAGAAAGAGGGGTGTTCTCATGTGCTGTACTCCTATCCTTGCAAGGTGGTTTATTTCGCACCTTCCGCAATATGTCTTGAAGAATGACCAAGGTACAAGGTGGTCCCAACGGTTGATGACTCTTACTCATTCTGATGTGCATTGGTGTTCTCGGTCCAGAGAAAATGTCATCATCGTCGATCGTTGCGGAGAATTTCCTAATGTTCCTTTACTTGGAATTAGGGGAGGTATCACCTACAACCCTTGCCTAGCTTTGAGGAAATTTGGATATGCACGGAGGGATGGCCCTCATGATATGTTGATTCCTAGCCTAGTTTTTGACTTCGACAACGATGCGCAAGGACTTCGCCAAAGATTCATCAGAGCTTGGGGAAAACTCAACAAGGTTGATAGCAAGACTCTGGGACGCAAGAACTCCATCCCTCTTGAGCCCTATCTCAAGTGGGTACGAGCCCGAGCCCAAAGTCTAATGATGCCTTATCCTCATGTACTCCCAGTGATTAAAGAGCCCGTCAATGAAGGAGAGGTTCCCTACACCATCCTACATCCAGACATGCCTACATCGTGGGAGGAAATGCAGAAAAGTTGGATTCAGCTCAAGGAGGAACGGAATACTTTTGAAGCTAGCTACTACGCCAGTGAAAAGAAGGTTCTAGAGCTTACCCGCTGTGATCGGTGGATCTGGAACTGACTGTTTAACGCTGGTTCCGCGAAATGTCGCGGTAAGCAAGAGTCGCCACCGTCTTTTATTTTCTCCAAATGGGAAGGACAAAAGCACAGAAAAATTCCTTATAGAGATTGCTCTCGGTTCGGGAGGTAGATTATAGAAAGGGAAGGTGTTAGCACCCTTTCTATCCATGGTTATCCATGGGCTCTTAGATACTTGCTCATTGTGTTTTCAAAATGTTTGTTTGCTTTTCAAGGTGAGTGGGTTTTGAAAAAAGTTTCGTTTGAAAAATCTCTAAGTAACTCTTGTATCGGTCCTCAAGAGTGTATGAAAAATTTGTTTGAAAACTTTTAGAAAGTGTAGGTGTGAAAAGTATTTTGTTTGTTTTTGAAAAAAGCAAGTATCTATGAGAATCTACCTACCCTAAGGAATTCGTTTGTGTAAATGTCCTTTAAAGTAGTGCCGTCCCACCATTGAGAGGTAGGTAGCACCACCGTTTGGAGGTGTTCGGGTCAATTCGAGGTTCGGGACATGGTGATCACCAGAGCAATGGGAAGACACCTTAGAAGCTACCCTCATGCCAGGTTCCCGGATCATGAGGACTTACTAAGACATCCTCTACTCGACGATCACCTTTCGAGGGGCAAGGCAACAATGAAGCGTACCCTAGGGGTGGTGTGTGAATTGTGTGTCATTTTCAGTTTATTGTTTGTCTTGTCATGCATTGGTGATCTACGTTTTGATTTTATTTTTGGGCATTCATTCTTTCATGTTATTGTTTAAACAGTTAAAGGTGCGGGAATTTAAAGTGCGGAAAAGATAAAAGGTCCTACGCTATTACAAAGGCGCGGGTCTACAACGCCAAATTAATCCAGACCCGATTTAAAATAAAGTGCAGAAAATAAATGGCTAATTGACTATTACAGGGCTTTGGAGCAAATACATTATATTCACAAAAAGAAATAAATAAAACGCGCGAAACAAAAAATGTAATCGAATGCGAGGGCGTTGGACCCTTTAAAGGAATTAAAATAAAATTAATAGAATAATTAAATTAAAAAAGAAAGAACTTATTTTTTATGTTTTTTGTATTTATGACATTAAAGAAAATTAAATTAATTAAAAGTTAAATAATTCTAATTCTAATTGCTTTTTAATTTATTAAAGAAAATGCATTAAAGTTAAAACCTAGAATTAAAACTAAATTAATTATAAAATTTATTTACAAAATTAATGGTTAATGATACTTATAATAAAAATATTTAACAAAAAAAGAAAATGCTAAAGGTCTATTTTTATTATTTTTGGTTATTGTGAAAAAGAATTAAATTAACAACCTAAAATTAAATCTAAATTAATTATGGGGTTTATTTACAAAATTAATACTAAAATAAAATATTTGTTATTTTTATCTTTTCTGATTTTTTTTTTGTATATTATGAAAATAATTGAATTAACAGAATTAATTAAAAAAAGAATAATAATTAAAAAAATAAAAAGAATAAAAAAGGACATTGCAAACCTCAGGGGGGTGTTGTCCCCAATTGTGAGGTTAGTTTTAGCAATCTGGGCCCATTTACCCTTTGGCCTGGTTGACTACTGCGTTGGCATGGGTCTCCGTTGACTGACGTTCACCGTGCTCTCCAGATCATGACCCTTGATTGCATCCATTGGCCACGTGAACAACTGGATTTTGGAAGTGTATGGTGGACCAATATGTGGAGTCCGCATATGAATATTAAATGGAAAATAATATGAAAGGGGGTGAGGACCTGGGGCTCGAACCCAGGTCCTGAACATTACCACTCAAGCGCTTCACCAACTGGGCTATTTTGTTTATCTGTACATAATATACCAAATAAATATAATAAAGTAAAACTAAATGCTAGTGCGTTTTTCGCGCGAGATTTCAAACAGCCCAATCCTGGATGGCCACCTCATCTTCTTCTTCTACGTTCCCTGAAACACAGAACAATAAGCAACGGTTTTCTAAATGTTCTAAAAGGTGCCTTTCCAAAAAATAACGAATAGCTTGTAGTGGCTCATAAATTGAGCGCGAGGCATCTAATCTCTTCGTCCAAGCATGCTGGTTGCAACCATGGCATCGTGATTCTCCAATTTTGCTGTATTCAAAAACCCCTAATTCAAAAGCTTAAGAACCCTAAAAAACAAAAATGGCAGATTCTCCAATAGTGCATAAAAACGCAATTAGAATATAGGGTTAGCTTCAAAACACATTGCTTAGTATGAATATGTAAACAAAATGCTATGAGAATGTCTCAAAATTAAAACACGAATATGTATTTTTGTGAAGAAAAGTTGACTTCTGTATACCGATTCAAAGGGTTAGGGACGAAGTTCTTGGTTGGAAAAGTCCTCTTGAAGCCTCAGGAAGCTAATGAGATCAAAATCTTGCCTTGAATCGTCCTAGAACTAGGTTTTCAGTTTTAAAAAAAAAGGCCAAAAATGTGAGTTTTCTTTTTGAGTTTATGCGCAGCTTAGGTCTCAATTTTGTTCTGTATCACTTGTATAGGCATTAGGTAATGTGAATCAAGAGGAATTATGGCCTCTTAATGCAAAGCAATCAATTTTCAAAATCTTCCATAAACCTCCATAACCAAACTTCCATTTTTGGATCATTTTTTGAATTCTTGCTTCTTTGAGCCTTGGCACGAAAATGGGATATACATAATGGTGCTTCAAGGTTAATCAAAGCCAAATATTCCCTTAAATTAATTTTTTTGAATTTCTCTTGATTTTAAAAGATTTAAAATTAATTAAATCGAATAAAATCAATAAAAAATGAAAAAAATAATAAAAAAATCTTAAATAAAAGGTGGGACACGTGGGAAGCATGGCCAAGTTAATTCAAGTGGAAAAAGTGGGCCCCTTTTGTCAAAAATGAAATTTCAAGGATAAATGATTTTGGCCATTTCACAAAAATTTCCCAACTTCTCCAATGCATATCTTGCTCAATTTTTAAGCTTTGATCATGTTCTTGGACATTTTGGAAAGGTCTTGAAGTCCTCTAACCAATGTCTTTGGTCCCATGTCATTTTGATTTACCAATCTCAAGTTATGGTCTTTGACTTAAAGTCCCTTTTTGTTGACTTTTGAAAATGACCTATAATGTTGAAATTGATAACTTTTTGTGAGAGCATTTCTTGGATTTGAAGTATGAAGAGGAGTTGTAGGAAATGTCTTTCTCTTCAAAATGAGCTTTGGATGGAATTTTTCTGATGAACCATGAAAACGTTATGCCTTGGTCAAGTTACAGTTGACTTTTCAGCTGTTTAAAAATAGAAACTTTTGCATCTTGATGATTTTTGAGCCAAGATTTGAGAATCATGATCAAGCATTGATCAAATGATGTTTGTGGCTTCAAAATGAGATGTTGACCAAAAATTTGAACTTTTGACTGTCAAATGACCATTTTGCCCCTACAGTTGACTGTAGTGCAATTAGGGTTTTGACTGTGCAATTTTGTGCTGAAAGTCTTGAAACTTGGTATGAGGATGCTTGACCATATTTGTAGGCATATGGGACTTGATTGGAACCTTGAAAACTTCATTTTCTTGATCAGAGACCAAACCCTAATTTTGACTGTTCAGGAGACCCTTGACTGTGCACCCTTTGGGGAGATTTTTGAAGCTTGACTTTGCAATTCTTGAAGAATATGGGAGGGAAAATTTTGGGGTACAACACCCGCCGACTCCACGAGCAAGAGGCCCTCAACACCTACATCGCACCAAAGAGGATGCGCAATGTCTTTCTGCCTTAAGAAGTTTATTTTGTAATATTTGGCCCATGGGGCATTTATGTACTAACAAATTTCTTCTTATTAATATGACGTGCGTTCTTCTTTGTCTGAAACAATTTTGAATGTTCTAAATCCTTGAATGCATTGCATACACAAGCATATCATTCATCATGTGCATAAGCAGGTCTCACTCCAGGTTTCCTTATCTGTCTGCTGTTTATTTCAGTAGGATGGATCTCGAGCAAACAGTCAAAGACCTACAAGCTCAGAATGCACAATTCCAGCAACTCCTGATGACCTTGGCTAAGGGTCAGGAGGATATCAAGACTCAATTGGGGAATAAAGACCCAGTGAAGAAGAAGAAAAAGAGGATTGGGGTGGCTACTTTGGGGAGAAGATTTGACGGAGAAGCTCGGAGAGTGCTTGAGTTTCCTCCCACTTCTGATGAAGGGACTAGTAAAAGAGATGGAGTTGTGGTGCCCTCCGAGTCTGATGCAGAAGAGGAAGAGGTTGAAGAGGATGAAGATTATTCTGACCAGCAATATCCTCCAGCTGATGATAAATACAAGGGTTTAGAAGACAGATTGGCTGCCATGGAATTACAAAGAGTACCGGGTTTGGATTTTGAATACTTTGGTTTGGTTGCCGGGATTGTGATTCCCCCAAAATTCAAAGTGCCAGTGTTTGTGAGGTATGATGGTCTGTCCTGCCCCAAAATGCACCTCAGGTCCTACGTGATAAAGATTCAACCCTATACGGCAGATAAGAATCTTTGGATTCATTTCTTTCAAGACAGCCTGTCGGGAGCTCAGTTGGAGTGGTTTTATCAGCTAGAAGGAACCAGTGTCAGAAATTGGGAAGATTTGGCCACCGCTTTCTACAAACAATACCAGTATAATTCTGATCTTGCTCCTACTCGTACCCAGCTTCAGGGTATGTCACTAGGAACAAGTGAGGGATTCAAAGAATATGCACAAAAATGGAGGGATTTGGCTGGCAGGGTGCAACCTCCTTTAACCAATCGTGAGCTCGTTGATATGTTTCTTGGGACCCTATCTGGGCCGTTTTTCAATCATTTAATTGGTAACTCTTCCGCGGGGTTTACCGATTTGATCTTAACAGGCGAAAGAATAGAAGCTGGCATCAAGTCAGGAAAGATTCAGAAGGGTGTTGCTGCAAGTGTTGAGAAGAAACCTTTTAAGAAAGAGACAGCTATGTTATATTCTCAGAGAAGAGTAGGGAAGATGGAGCGTCGGCCAACTGTGGGGGCCGTAATGATTCAAAACACTCCAAGTGAGCAGCCTCGCTATAACCAGTCCAGACCAAATCAACAACGAGTAGAACGGCCACAACGGCAGTTCACCCGTATTAATATGACTCAAGCACAAGTGCTTCCCCATCTATTGAAGTTGAATCTTGCCACCATCAAGGAGGCACCAAAGAATGTGAATACGTCCTCTCCGCATTATCACGCCAATGCTAAATGCGCCTACCATTAAGACAGTGTTGGACACGACACCAATGATTGTTGGGCACTCAAGCATAAAATCCAAGACCTGATAGAGGCTAAGGAGGTAGAGTTTGACGCTCCAGAGAAGCCTAATGTGATATCTGCACCCATGCCGAAGCACGGCGGAAATGTCAATGCCATTGAAGAAGATTTGTATGTTGCTGACGTCAGTGATCTGACTACTCCACTGCTAACCATTAAGTTGAATTTGTTAAGGGCCGGGATCTTCCCGGGATGTAAAGAAGACTGTTATTGTTGCTATTCTCTACCATTTGATTGTCCGCTACTGAAGAAAGGCATCCAAGGCCTTATGGATGGTCGACAAATTTTGTTCGAAAAAGTTTCTGCTGTTCCAGTTCATACTGAAGATGTCTCAATCATAACCATTCACGCCAATCTTTCCAAGGCCGTCAAAAAGCCTGTTAAGATTACACCAGCTGCAAAGTCTGTTCCTTTGAAGATAACAATGCCAGGACCTGTTCCCTATGTTTCTGAGAAGTCGATACCTTGGAACTATGGCGGTGACATCTACTACCATGGTATCAAGCAAATCGAGGTAATTGAAGAAAGTTCGGATGATGAAAGAGCCAGCATTAGTAACATTGCGGGCACCAACAAAATCACCAGGAGCGGGAGAATATTTTCTCCAGAGATTGCCCCTCCAAGAGCAATCTTTGGACCCTCGTCAGCCGATAAGGTCATCCCTGCACCAATAAAACTTTCTGCTAGAACTCCTTTGATTGAAGATGTTGTTGTTCCTAATCCTGTCTCTCCTACCGCTGCTGACAAAGGTAAGGGAATCCAAGATGAGCCCGTCAGGACGAGGGCTCAACCCTTGGTAATCCTGGAAACCTCCAAGAAGGAAATGGACGAGATTTTGAGGATAATCAAAATAAGTGATTACGATGTGGTGGAACAGTTGGGGCAAACCCCCTCCAAGATCTCCATGCTGGCACTACTACTTTGCTCAGAAGCGCACGCTAAAGCCCTGATAAAATTCCTGAAGGCAGCTCATGTGCCCCAGGAAACCTCTGCGGATCAATTTCAAAATTGCGTGGCTAGCCTGACTGCGGACAATGGATTAGGTTTTTCTGATGCCGACTTAACCCCTAAAGGTAGAAACCACAATGATGCTTTGCATATTTCAATCGAGTGTCGCGGAACCACTCTTGCACATGTTTTGGTTGATACCGGTTCGTCGCTGAATGTTTTGCCTAAGAAGGCCTTGGACCGACTAGATTGTGAAGGGTTGGATTTGAAGCCGAGTGATATTGTTGTCAGAGCTTTCGATGGTTCGAAGAGAATGGTCCATGGAGAGGTTGAAATTCCAATCAAGATAGGTACTGAGGTGTTTAAATCCACTTTCTATGTGATGGACATCCGTCCGTCATACTCTTGCCTGCTGGGTAGACCTTGGATACACCATGCTGGGGCAGTTACCTCCTCCTTGCATCAGATGTTGAAGTATCCTGTCAAGGGAAAGATCATCACTGTCCATGGCGAAGAAGAGTACATGATTAGCCATTTAAATTCTTTCCGGTATGTGGAGGTTGAAGGAGAGTTCATTGAGACACCGTTTCAACATTTCGAAGAAGTCCTTCCTGAAATAGCAGTAGCGAAGTTGACGGCTGAGACACCGAGGCAGATGGCCAGGATGGCATCTCTGGAGGACGCAAGGGCCGCAATAAAAGAAGGGAAGAATTCAGCATGGGGGCAGTTACCCGACTTTCTGCATAAGACTGACAAGTTTGGGTTGGGGTTCACAACCGCTCGCCAGAAAGCTATGCGCCGTGCGAAGATTGAAAGGGCGCCAGTCAAAATTTCTCCCTACGGAATCAACGCCTTGGAAGATGAAGACAAGGAGAGCAACATTGAAGAGTGGATTTATCCAACTGTCAAAGGAGGATTGAGCAATTGGGAGGCTAAGGACTTTGTCCCCATCACTTTTATTCACCAGTAATTTACCTGTTAAACATTTCCTATTTGGTTTGTAATATTTACTTTTAAACAATCCGTACACTATCTTTTCACCTCCTGCCTTGCCCGGGGCACGCAGGTCTACTTGTAAGGGTTTTGATTATTTTTCATATTCATATGCAATGTTTAATGATTCATTGGACGTTTTTCATTTGATAAACTGCTTATGTTCATTTTCTTTCCTTTTGCATTTTTTGTTTAAGGATGGCTATCCCTTACACACACCCACACTCACCAATGCAGGTACCCATCCACTCCGGATTCCATGGGTGACTATTCTGCTGTATCTTTCAATAACTCTGAAGATCTGGTCAATCTAGCCGAGTATGAAGATGATGAAGGTTGTGAAGTACCCGAGGAACTAGCCAGACTTCTGCAACAAGAGGAAAGGGCCATCTTACCGCATGAAGAGCCATTGGAAACTGTTAACTTGGGAACCGAGGAGGACCGGAAGGAGGTGAAAATGGGTGCCAATCTGGAACCGAAAGTCAAGGAGCACTTGGTATAGTTGTTGAATGAGTATGTTGAAATCTTCGCTTGGTCCTACGAAGACATGCCGGGTCTAGACACAGACATCGTGGTTCACCGTCTCCCCACAAGAGAAGACTGTCCACCAATCAAGCAAAAAGTTCGCCGAATGAGGCCTGACATGTCCGAAAAGATCAAAGCGGAAGTAATGAAACAATTCGATGCTGGCTTCCTGGCTGTTACGTCCTATCCTCAATGGGTCGCTAACATCGTGCCAGTACCGAAGAAAGACGGCAAAGTCAGAATGTGTGTGGACTACCGGGATTTGAATAGGGCCAGCCCTAAAGATGATTTCCCGCTACCTCATATTGACATCTTGATCGACAATACAGCTCAGCATAAAGTGTTTTCCTTCATGGACGGATTCTCGGGCTACAATCAAATCAAAATGGCTCCCGAGGATATGGAGAAAACAACTTTTGTCACACAATGGGGCACTTTCTGTTACAAGGTGATGCCGTTCGGGCTGAAGAACGCAGGGGCAACTTATCAACGCGCCATGGTAGCTTTATTTCATGATATGATACATCATGAGATTGAAGTTTACGTAGACGATATGATAGCTCGGTCACAAACAGAGGAAGAGCACCTTGAACATCTGGAAAAGCTGTTTGCCAGGTTAAAAGAATACAAGCTCAGGCTGAATCCAAGTAAATGCACTTTTGGAGTTAGGTCTGGTAAACTCCTGGGATTCATTGTAAGCAACAAAGGCATTGAAGTCGATCCGGCAAAAGTAAAAGCAATACAAGAGATGCCTGCTCCCCGTACTGAAAAGGAGGTTAGAGGATTCTTGGGGCGCATAAACTATATTGCCAGATTCATCTCACATCTGACTTCTACCTGTGAGCCAATTTTCAAACTCTTGAAAAAAGATCAGGTAGTGGAATGGAACGATGATTGTCAAGCTGCTTTTGATAGAATCAAGGAGTATTTACTAGAACCTCCTATTCTGATGCCACCCGTCGAAGGAAGACCCCTGATCATGTATTTGACCGTCTTGGATAACTCAATGGGGCGTGTTTTGGGCCAGCATGATGAGTCTGGTCGAAAAGAGCATGCTATTTATTACCTTAGCAAAAAGTTTACCGACTGTGAGACTCGCTACTCACTGCTCGAGAAAACTTGCTGCGCTTTGGTATGGGCTGCTCGCCGACTAAGACAGTATATGCTGACTCATACTACCTTGTTGATTTCCAAAATGGATCCTATCAAGTATATTTTCGAAAAGCCCGCTTTATCTGGAAGGATAGCTAGATGGCAAATGATCTTGACCGAGTATGACATCCAATACACCACCCAAAAAGCTATAAAAGGGAGTGTATTAGCTGACCATCTGGCTCATCAGGCTATCGAAGACTATCAACCCATGAGATTTGACTTCCCAGACGAGGACATCATGAATTTGGACAACATTAAAGGTGACGGACCGTATGACGGACCCGAAAAGGGATCCCGATGGACCCTGTACTTTGATGGTGCTTCAAATGCACTTGGAAACGGTATTGGCGCAGTACTCATTTCTCCAGAAGGTTGTCACACTCCTTTCACGGCCCGACTTTGCTTCAGCTGCACAAACAACATGGCTGAGTATGAAGCTTGCATCTTTGGTCTCAAGGCTGCTATAGACTTGGGGATCAAATCTTTGATCGTCTTTGGGGACTCGGCTTTGGTTATCAGTCAAATCAAAGGAGAGTGGGATACCAAGCATCCTAATCTCATCCCATACAAAGAACATCTCCTTACATTGTTGCCTCATTTCGAGAAAATTACCTTCGAGCATTTCCCGCGAGAAGAGAATCAGCTAGCCGATGCTCTGGCCACAATGTCCTCCATGTTTAAACTCAACTGGGATAACGAGGCTCCCCAAATCACCCTCAAGCGAATGGATGAACTGGCACATTTCCACGAGATTAATACCGAAGAAGTAGTGCAACAACCTTGGTTCCATGAAATCAAAAGGTATCTCGAGACTAGAGATTATCCTGAAGGAGCTTCCATAAATGACAAGAAGTTCTTAAGGAAATTTGCTGCTAAGTTCTTCCTGAGCAACGGCATCCTTTACAAACGAAGCCATGATTATGTATTACTCCGATGTGTGGATAAAGCTGAAGCAGAGTTGATCATGACTGATATACACAGCGGCACATTCGGCACTCACTTGAGCGGGCATACAATGGCTAAGAAGATCCTAAGGGCAGGCTATTATTGGTCTACCATGAAAGCTGACTGCCATCAACATTCCCGTACTTGCCACAAGTGTCAAGTCTATGCTGACAAAGTTCATATCCCTCCGGTTCCTCTCAACGTCCTGACTGCTCCGTGGCCCTTTGCAATGTGGGGCATTGATATGATTGGAGAGATCAAGCCCACGGCTTCCAACGGACATCGCTTCATCCTGGTTGCCATTGACTACTTCACCAAATGGGTCGAAGCAGCTTCCTTCGCCTCTGTGACTAAAAATGTGGTTGCCCGCTTTATCAAGCAAAATCTCATATGTCGGTATGGTGTTCCAGACAGGATCATCACAGACAATGGTACAAATCTGAATAACACGATGATCACTGCATTGTGCGAACAGTTCAAAATTTATCATCACAATTCATCTCCCTATCGGCCGAAGATGAACGGTGCTGTTGAAGCTGCGAACATAAACATTAAGAAAATCATTCAGAAAATGACAGTCACTTACAAAGACTGGCATGAGATGTTACCGTTTGCTCTGCATGGATACCGTACGACGACACGTACTTCAACTGGGGCAACCGCATTTTCTTTGGTTTATGGCATGGAAGCTGTTTTGCCTATGGAAGTCCAGATCCCTTCTCTAAGGATTATGAAGGATGCAGGTTTGAATGAAGATGATTGGATGCAGACCCGACTTGATCAACTCAATCTGATCGACGAAAAGCGACTTGCTGCTATATGCCATGGTCAGACGTATCAAAAGCGAATGATCAAGGCCTTCAATAAGAAAGTCAGACGTCAAGTGTATTAAGTCGGAGATCTCGTAATCAAGCGGATTATCTTGCCGCAAAGTGATCACAGGGGCAAATGGACTCCTACATATAAAGGACCATTTGTTATCAAGAGCATATTTTCTGGTGGTGCAATGATTCTGACCACCATGGACGGCAACGATTTGCCGCGCCCTGCGAACGCAGACATAGTCAAAAGATACTACGCATAAAATAACCCGACAAGTCGAAAACCCGAAAGGGCGGCTTGGGTAAAAATGGGCATCCCGGTGAGCCGAAAACCTGAAAGGGCGGTTCAGGCAAAAATTAGGGATAAAAATAAAAAAAATCTGTACACCCGGCAAGTTGAAAACCCGAAAGGGCGGCTTGGGCAAAAATGGGTTTCCCGGTGGATCGAAAACCCGAAAGGGCGATTCAGGCAAAAGTTAGGGAATTAAAGCGTATGACTATGTCTCGTCGGATCACTTCAAAGAAAATCTCTTCATCAACCAGTTCCGGGTTTCTGATCAATCCAGTCATCGACAAACGAAGCATTGAATGGACAAATATTCAGAGTTGTGAAGGCTGTAGCAGAATGGAATCCCATGGAATTATTTCACATAGCCATCTTTATTTTGTATAAATCTTTCAATATTTACGACATAATCCTCTTACTAGGATGATTGTCTCCTTTGTACAAATATACTCATAGAAAATCAATACAAATACTATTCCCAGAAATTTGTGTCATTTCCTTTTCTTTTCTTGCACTATTTGTTTTATTTTGAGAAACGTCCAATGTTTTGTTAAATAGGCATATGCATTTGAAACATGATCATTCCCTTGTGAGTCAGGGAAAAAGGATTACTGATAAGTCAAAAATACAATTGGACATCTTGATACCCTTCAAAGGAAACCCCCGGGAGATTTGGAATCCATATCCCTAGCAAATCTCGAAACTCTTCCCCAGTAGATTCTGAAAGCTTATTCCCCGCAGAGAACGGATGTCTCTCCCGAGTTTTATTCAAAGTTATTCCTCACAAGGCCTTATAACTGGGTTATCCTCAGCTAACGACCACGGAAGATCGCACTCGCCAGAATTCTTCCTATCCCCAGCGGAGTTCATCAAAATTTCCCAGCAGTAACTTATCCTTACAATCCCCCAGCCAGAGGATCCTCGGGAATCCAATTTCCCTCAGAATTTAAGTATCAATATCCCCAGCGGAGCCAGACTAATGAGCCTTCTCCCCACAGAGTTTTAGGAGAACAAATCTTGAGTTCCCCAGTGACGCCGCCAGAGATACTTCCCTCCAAACTGAAGATTCCCGGTCTTGTATCCCCAGCATAAGTCTGCTAGATTGGTGCTCCTCAGTAGAAGTCATCAGGAATTCCCCAGAGGTTTGGTATACAACCCAAGCTCCTTATTCCCCAGTCACAGCCAAGGATTTATTCTTCCCGGCAACCGTCACGATGCTTTTATCTTCAGCCACCCAGGATTCATCTATCCCCAGCAAGACAGCTCATCGGCTTACATGCACATTCATTACATTCATATCATACCATTGATATCCCATATATTGCATCATACATTTCATGCAACATAATTTTGTGTCTGGCTAACATTTTGTCCTTTTCAGGATAAGACTAAAAAGCTATCCTTAACAGTTTCAGATGCAGTTTTACACGGACTCATCATCAAGCAACCCTACACCGGTTCTTATTCAAATTCAAGATTTCTGAAAACAGTTCACGGGTTCTCCAAGTAACGGATGTCAACCTATCACTTGTTCAGATTCTTCTCAAGACTTCTGAAAACAGTTTACGGATTCTTCCCAACAACGGATGTTAATCTACCGACTTGTTCAGACTCTTATCAACCTTTGAAAACAGTTTACGGACGCTTCCCAACAACAGACGCTGCTCTATTGCTTATTCAACTTCAAGATTTCTGAAAACAATTCACGGGTTCTCCAAGTAAACGGATGTTAACCTATCACTTGTTCAGATTCTTCTTCAAGACTTCTGAAAACAGTCTATGGATTCTTCCCAACAACGGATGTTAATCTATCGACTTGTTCAGATGCAACTTTCTGAAAACAGCTTACGGACGCTTCCCAACAACGGATGCTGCTCTATTGCTTATTCAAACTTCAAGACTTCTGAAAACAGTTTATGGGTTCTCCAAGTAACGGATGTTAATCTATCGATTGTTCAGTTTCTTCTCCAGAATTCCGAAAACAGTTCATGGATTCTTCCCAACAACGGATGTTAATCTATCAACTTGTTCGGATGCAACCTCCTGAAAACAGCTTACGGATTCCTCCCAACAACGGATGTCAATCTATTGCTTGTTCAGACCCCCAGTTCAGAGATGGTCCAAAGCTTGGACACCTTCCTGATATTCCCTTCCAGATGGCATCTCTAAGCCCATCCCCGACAAGATTTCTGTCACTCTCCCAGATGGCATCGTTAAGCCCATCTCCGAATGGCATCTCTAAGCCCATTCCCGCATTCATTGCTGTGACGAGTGCAAATTTCCGGGCACTCTAGTGTCCAATCTCCTTTTACCCTCGAGTCACGAAAGGCAAAACTTGCCAATCTAACTCTTCGGATTCAAGAAGATTCAACAGGGGCAACTGTTGTACCCCAAAATTTGCCCTCCCATTTCTCATTGATTTCTCACCACAAAGCCCTTGAAGCTCAAGATCCAGTTAGGGTTTCATCTGCTCAAGACCTCTCCTTGCACTGATGACCCAAATTAGGGTTTGTGTTTGCACAAAGATGTTTTGACCTAAAATGCCTAAGATGACTTTCATGCCTCATATTGGACTCCCAAGTTTATCCATACCAAGTTTCAAGCCTTAGTTCCAAGTTTTGCCCAGTCAATTGGACAGTTGACCTAGAAATCAACTGTATTGGGGAAAAAGTCAACTGTGGCCAATTGACAATCAAACCTCATGAAAATTGACCCACATCAAAATTATGAACTCATATGGACCATTTGATCAAGTTTGGATCACAATTCCATAAGAAATTTGATCAGATCACCAAAAGGGCAAAATGGTCATTTTTAGGGTTTTGACTGCACAAAGACAATTTTTGACTGTTTGACCTAGCCAATGGCAAACCAAGCTCATATATGGACTCAAGGACCCCATGGAATTATCTTGACATGCTCAACAAACTCAAAAGATCCCAAGTACAAGATTGACAGTTGAATTTCCCAGTCAATTGATCAATTTTGACTGTATACTGAAAAGTCAAACTTTGACTTTTTGGTCAAAATCAAGAGTCAAGATTCATTTTTCATAAAAACATGCCAAAGCATGAAACTTGTTCATCAAGAAATCACAAAATGCAAATTAGGGTTAAAAATTAGAATTTTTCATAACTTAGAATTTTTCTAAGTTATAAAAAACCCTAATTTTTTCCTAACTTTGCCCCACTTTCTCACCAAGATCCATTTGGATTCAAACAAAAGTCAAAACATGAAAGTTGTAGCTTGTTGCATAATTTACAACTTTGATTCACAAAGTTTTCCCATTTGAAGCTTGTATCTCAAGTTACAAATTTTTGAATAAGGGCACTAAACCATTCTTAACTTAGTGAATTTTTGACCTATTTTGACAAGGTTTTCTACCCCACTTCAAGGCCATTTTCCATACACTTCCACTTGGAATTTCAATTTGCATTTCAAATATGGATTGTAGTACACATTCCAAGATTTCCAAAATATCCAAGAACTCATCAAACAACCTCATGACTTGAGAGATTCGAATTTCACAATTTGGCAAAAAACTCACTTTTGAATTGGCCATTTTTCATGTTCATAATTTGTGCAAACTTCTCAAAACCAGCATGCCCTTGATTACAGGTCCTAAAACCATCTAACACTCAATAATTTAATGCATGTTCATTGTGCTAAGACCTTGTTTCATGAGCTAAAGCATTGTATGATGGATTAATCCCAAATTGGAAAAAGCATTATATCCATTTTTGCAAAAGTTTCACTTTTTGTCATGATGCAAATCCACAAGTACAAACCAAATCCAATTGGCACAAGATTATGGACAAATCACTCTGATCAAGGAGAGATTATGCAGCTCATTAGAGGTCCCCTACTTGCCTAAAACACCAAGTTGGTTTTGTTTGCTTAAGAGTGAAGAAAAGTACCATAACTTGTGACAACTTGGATATCAGCTTAGAAACACAACAACAAACTTATCAAATACACTCCAAACATCCCAACCAAGCTTTGGCACGACCCTAGCACTTCTCAAACACTCCCATTGCCATAATCACTCTCAAACTGCAAAAACAGGGCAAGGCCTGCAGTTTGAGTGCCATCTTTCATTTCTCTCAAGCTTTCTTGCCCAAACCAGTTCACATACATCCCCTAACATCTATGCAAGCTAACCAAAAGCAAAAACACGACCTGTAATCCCTCTAACCACTTCCACCATTTTCAGTTTCTTGTTTTGCAGGTGAAGTGCTCTAGCACGATTCAGAAGCTTTCAAGACAAAGTAAACATTGGAATAGCATCCCTGGACCTCAAGGAAGCTTTTCCAATCATCACCTTGCACTGAAAGCTCCCTCATTGCCAGATAGAACTTCAGCTGAACAGGTATCTTGGTGAACTCGTATCTCTCTTATTAGACATCATTAGCTTTAAGTTTGTGAATAAACAATGTTCTACTCATGCCACTGAACATGTACATGTTTTTACTTTTCATTTCTTTTGCTTGAGCTGTGAGAATTTGAGGTTTGAAAATGTCAGAAAACTTAGGTCAGGATTTGGGATTGTTAAAATTCTCTCTCATTTCTGAGAGTTAGGAGATGTTCTTTATATATTTGGAATCGTGGTTTCATGCTTAACATTTTTTGTGTTGGAAGTTTGTGCAAAAGATCAAAGAATCAGGATGTTTGAATGTTGGAACCAAGCGCGCGTTTTCTGAACATTTTTGGCTGGAGGTTGAAGAAGGGTCTATTGGGCTGGGCTTGTTTCATATTTCTTATTCACACCATGATTTTTGTTTTGCACCCCCTGAGCCCACTTCATTCATTTTTAATATTTTTGACTTTTGCTTTTTTTTGATTGGTTCATTTATTTTTTCTCAGCATATTAAAAACATAAAAATATTTTTCTCATCATTTTTTGAATTTATTAAGTATTTATTTGATTATTTCTTTAGTTTGTATATAAATGAATAAATATATACCTTTTGTTTAAAAATATAAAAATAGCACAAATATATTTTTTATACACTTTTATCTTATTTTTACTTCCTGAAAATATTTTATAGAAAAAACACTTTTTTTATTTTTATATTAAATATTATTAATTAATATATATAATACATATTTTGTAAATAATATGAATATATAGATATATATTAATATACTTAGGATAAAAATACCAAAAAATGTACATATTTTATTTTTTAATATTTAATACTAAAAAAATGCCCTTTTTACAAATATACTATATTTTATTCTATTTTTGTATGTAAATAATAAATAATTGATTAATACCCCTTTGATTAAAAATTAGGGTTTTTACCCTAAAATATGAAAATACTCCAAAGATAATACCTTTTTATTTTCTTTTTATTTTACATAAATAATACTTTTTTCATACATATACAAATTCTCTTTTTTGCATTCTTGCATATTTGTTCTATTTCTATTTTATTTATGCTTTTAATCATATTGTAAATATTCAAAGCAAATGATGTAATAGCTTAGATTTAATTTCTTGTCTAAATATCTCCCCACTTGAACATTGTACCCCCCTCCCCATATTATTGTGTTGTAATAGCGTAGGAATTTAAATTTCGCACTTTAAATGCTTTCTAAACATACTATGCTAGAATTAGGGTTTGTATGCGAATAAAACGAACAAAATAGTTTGACCTAATACAAGATAAATAAGCATGAAAATGGACAACACATGTCACACTTGCACCCCTAGGGTATTCCACTTTGTTGCCTTCAAATAATTGGGCCATATTGCATGTTGAATTTCTTTGGGTTAAACAAACAATCAAATGATCATAGTCCCTCAAAATGCTGCCTAAATGAATGATCAAGCCCCTTTTTAAGAAAAATTGCCCAAAGACATTTAACACTATTGCAATTATGGTCTAAACGATGACCCGCGCCCGTCCCGTTCACCTCCTAAGACAAGATTGTCCACCAAATGCAATGGTGGAACAAAATTGTCAAAAGGTTTAAAACATAACAAAAATCTTTGAGAAAACTTTAGGGTAGATAACTCTTAAGTACTTGTCAATTTGCCAAGAAAACACTTGCCTATTTTCAAAACCCACCTCACAAACACTTTCAAAACCAACTTTCAAAAAAAAACCTTGAAACATCTTTTTAAAAGACAAAACACCTTTTTGTAAAACATTCGAGTAAAGAATTGTTACAAGGGTAGCCTACACAAGGCATCTTTTCAAAAACGTTTTCAAAACCACACACCTAGCACCATTTCAAATAATTGAAAACCAAGGCAAGTTGATCTAAGCAAGTACCTAAGAGCCCATGGATAACCATGGATAGAAAGGGTGCTAATACCTTCCCTTTCTATAATCTACTCCCCGAACCCAAGAAAAATCTCAAAGGTTTTTGCTGTGCTTTTTAAACCTTTCCTTAGGATAAAATAAAAAGTCGGTGGCGACTCTTGCTCAACCGAAACATTTGCGAAAACAAACGCAAAACCATAGTCAGTTCTCCCACCGTATCACAACCAGCTAGTGGAAGTTTGACTTGAGAGTGTGAGGATCAAATGAGAGAGTCGTACCTGACTCTGTTTTCCTCAGGTAATTTTCGGGGACGGAATTTTTTAAATGGGGGAGAGTTGTAACACCCTAAAATTTAGATTTATTTATTTAATTAATTATTTGTGAATTTTGTGTTATTTATATGGTTGGGAGTATTGGATATTGGTGGGAATAGTAGTGAGAATGAGAATTAATTAGAATTATTTAAATAATAGTCCTATATAGTTTATTATTAAAATAAATGAGGTAAATAGGATAACTAGCTGTGCAGAAATATTAGAGGCATGGTGGTCATTGTGTAAGGATAAGTGATGGCATAAAGGGAAGAACATAAAAAGGGTCTAAGGGATAACAAAGTAAAAAGAGAAAATAAGAGAGAAGGATTCATTCGGTACGACCGTAAAAATTGGGAGAACGTAAAAGAAGAGCTAGGGCACAAAGAGAAAAGAAGAAGAGATCAAAGCTACTAAGAATTTGAGATAAGGGGTGTAATCTCGGTTTATTATGATTGATATGGGTAAAGGTAAATATAGGTTTTTGGTTTGTATGATGACTCTGATGAAAAGCATGACGAAATTGTTGATTGATGGTGTTGGCATACTATATTTTATGTCCATAATGCGGTGATGAGATGCTTTGATGTTAATATGTGATATATGATGTTTATAATGCGTTTTGGACTGAGTATGATGCCTAGAATCAGAGTTGGGAGGGTCTGGATAGAAGTGAAATCGCTACTGAGAAGTTATTCATTTTCTATTGTCGTCAGGTGAGCCAGAGGTGAGCACGAGGAAAGCGAGTCACTCTAGCGTTGCTAGGCCATCCAGTTGGCAAGCGGAATGGTGGAAAAGGAAGCTCCTAGAATATGTATGGGGAGAGGCTTGTCTCCTCAACATCGTTGGGCGAGCGATGTAGCGGTGGTCCCAATTGCGTTGTTTTCCGGGCGAGCACCAGGAAAGAGGGAGGTGAGAAGAGCACTTCTAGGGTCGCAGGGCGAGCATCAGACGAGCAGTCTGGCAGTAAAACTTTAAAGTGTCACAACTTGAGTTTCAGGACTCCGTTTGAAGCATCGTTTGAAGCATTGAAAAGCTAACGCGCAGAACTATATTGTGAAAGAATTATATGATTTGTTTGATGCACGATTCAAATATGTATGCATTTATGAGAGTGAATAATTATATGATTGATATGCTAATGTGTTCTATTTTAATGATGAATTCAATGATGTTGTGGAGTTGCTATGATGTTATTGTTGTGATGTAATTGATGTTATTTGTGATGCTGTTTTAATTTTATGCATGTTTAATATGTATACATGCTATGTAAGAATGATTATGGGATTGTTTGTGAATGATGATGCAATTGACTAGCCTGGTCGAATTTATATGCGGCATTATTGTGCATCATGCATTCATGGTATTTTTGGATGTTGGTTTGCTTATGATGAGCCGTAATACTATTGTGTAGATTGGATGTAAGTAGCTAGATCCTTGTTTGGGGATTTAGTGAAATGTTATTATGATGGTAGTAGTGATTTATGTTGTGCTCTGGTTCCAAGAAGGAATTGATCCTATGGTGGGGATCACTGGAGGGTGATGCACCAGATGTTCATAAATTTGGTACCACATACATTAAGTCAATGTTGTTGCATTCTCATTTTGTGGCAATTGCTTGAATTTTGGTTTATGAGATGTGATATGATGATAATTGTGAATTGTGTGATTATAAGATGGTTTTTATGACAGAAGATGAATAAGTGATATTATGGTGTGTAGGTGTGAGTATTACTTGTTTATAAATTATGTGTGTTAATATGATGGTGATGTTACTACTAATATCTTCCCTATATCTTTTATAATGAATTGTGATTACCCACTATTTCTATTTGAATGTTGTCTCCATGTAGGTAACGCGCAGATGCTTAGGAGTAACTTGTAGGAGCATTGAAGATAGCTTTGGAGTATTTTATGATTTCCATTATTTTAGTGGTGTCTTTCTCTAATATGTAACATCGGGTTCGAAACCTTTGTTTTGCGAATTCTATGTTTCTTTAGTTAAAGCATTTTATGAGAATTTTTTGAGGCGTTGAACTAGTTTTAATTCTAACTTTTGACGAGACTAAATTACTATAAAGTTTTGATTTATGAAGAAATTTATTTATGACATTGTATCCGTTGCGATGATTTAAATAATGTGTTGAACTACAATAAGATGTTATTCCTATTTGATGTAACCCGTGTTATGGAGCATGATTGTTATTATTATATTTTCTATGAAGTGTGACACCCTTGAGTGGTGATTTTTATTTGATTTAATTCGTAAATTATATGAGAAATATATGTGGGGTTAGAATGGTGTTACATCATCCACATATAGAAGGATATAAGCAATATCAGTACCATGATGATAAATGAATAAAGAATGATCGAAGATGTTGTAAGAAAAACCCAATTGGGTAACATAATTAGTGAATCTTTGTACCAGGCACAAAGTGCTTGTTTAAGACCATAAAGAGACTTATTGAGGAGACATACATGCGTAGGGTATTGTGGGTCACAAAATCCAGGAGGATGGTGCATATACACGGTTTCATAAATATTTCCATGCAAAAAGGAATTCTTGGCATCTAGTTGATAAAGACATTATGACTTAGATAATGCAATACTAAGTACCATGCGAATAATGGTCGGTTTGATAGCGGGGCTGAACGTTTCACCACAATTAACACCAGATTATTGATTTGCATCATTACCTACAAGACAAGCTTTGTATCACTCAAAAGAACCATCTGATTTCTTCTTGTGCCTGAAAATCCACAAACTTTGAATAATATTAGCATTAGAGTGACAATGAACTAATTCCCACGTCTTATTGTCAATAAGAGCATCATATTTTTTTTTCATGGTCACTTTCCAATTATGATCATTTAATGCTGGGATTTGTGGGTAAATGAGAAATAGATTGGCGGTTTGATGTGTGTAGGTTTAAAATCTTATGAGGTTTGACAATACTGTGTTGCTCAAGTAGTCATTTGAGGAGAATAAGGTGTAAGAAGGGAGATATATGTGTTGATAGGTTGAGGTGATAATGTAGGAATTATTTTCATAGAGGAGACTTGTGTTTGGGATGGAGAATGTGTTTAGGCCATATGCGTAGGTTGAGGGAGGGAGGGATGTTGAGTCGTAGGTGATGGTTGAGAGGGATATATATGTTGTGCTGAGGAGGGTGTTAGGGAGGATGAGGAATTGGAACTGTGAGTGTAGGTTGGAGGTAGAAAGAGTTTGTTGATCAGTAGTTATATGGGGAGAATATGTTATTTGAGGTGTGGTGTACACTTGTAAGGGAAGGATATGGATTATGTCGTCATTTGTAATTTTTTATCTAGTCATGTTAGAAGCATTCATGGTAGAAAAGGGAAACTTATAAAATAATGTGTCGGGAAATAATGACCTTGCGATTTGACAATTAATAACACTTATAACCTCTATGGTTAGACGGATAGCCTGGAAATACCTAAGGTGTAGATCGAGACTGGAGTTTATTCCTAGTGGTGGATGGAATGAGGGGATAACAAAGAAATTCAAATACTCAGAGGTGTGAGTAGGTCGGTTCTTTTGGTGTAGAATTTTTGTGGGTGATTGAAGAGTGAGATTCTTATTTAGAAGTATTATGTGTAGGCAGGTGGCCGTCAGAAGAGCATAGTGCCAAAAAATTGGTGGAATAGAAGCATGAGCAAGGAGAGTTCGAATGATGTTATTGATTGTACAAATTTTTCTTTTGGATTTTCTGTTTTGAGGGGAGGTGTGAGGACAAGAGAATCTAAAGGAAATTGCATTCAATTCACATAACTTTTGAAAGAGAGCATTATCGTATTATTTTCCATTATCACATTGAAAACATTTTATGTCACGTTATTATGTTTTCATGTGAGCACAAAATTGTAAAAAAAAATGGAACGTACTTGTGATTTGTTTGAGATTGGAAAGTCCATAAAAAATTGTAAAATCATCAAGGAATAACACATAATAATGATGCTCTCCAAAGCTTAATATTGGAGAAGTCCAAAGATCACTATGAATGATGTCAAAAGTCATACAATTAAGCGACAAAGAATTATAAAAAAGGTAGTTTTATTTGTTTTCTAAGTGGACAAGAGTGACAAAAAAATCATTTTGAAACTTACTACATAGCAAAAGTTGGTTTCAATGAAGAGATTTTAAAATAGGAGCTCCTTGAAGTCCCAAATGATTATGCCATAACTCGGCAGATGAAGCAGAAAAAGCAGATGGTGGTTATGTTATTTTGTTTTCTCTTGTGGTAATGGGGTAAAGGTCAACAGAACTATTACATCATATTAAAAGTGTTCATGTCTGAAAATCCTTCACAGAAAAACCGAAAGGGTCAATTCAACAGATACGTCATTATTAATTGTAAATTTTTTGATATAAGTTTTGATAATGATGTTTTACCCAATTCAATAGATGCATAAAAACTTATAGTATCTTTTGAATTGGGTAAAACATTTTTAATGATAATGATGTATCTATTGATGCATGTAAATATTGTTTAAGGTTATGAAATTGGGTAAATATGCATGTTCACAATCTATAACAAGAATATGATGATCATTTCCAACAGAAATATTATAATTCATATTAAATTAAGACATGAGGTTACCTCCATTGTTCGTGATATGAGAAGTAGCTTTGTTGTCCATATACCATTGATCATCAAGAGGAGAGATGAAGAAAAATGTGAATAGAAGCTTGGATGCTTGTCGGAGCATAGTATTGTGGTGCTTGCTTACCAGTGTAAGTCGATATAGTAGTGGTTATATGGGCTTGCTGAGGTCTAGGGATAAGTATGCCTTATTATTTTTGTGACGCACCTACTGTTGGATAGGGACTTGGTAGAGTTGCCCATGGTTTCCATAGATCTGACCACGAATACTGCTAATAGGAAGATGGATATCACTTTTTATGTTATGGCTGAGAGTGACCTCCACCTCGACCATTGTGTCTTCCCATGCCACTACCGTGGTGGTCATTGTTCTAGCCATCGTGAGCATTTTTAATGTGTCCACTATTATTGTTGTTGCGATTATGACCTACTGAGACTGAAGCATCATCTTGAGAGGATAGGAAAGCTAAGTTCTCGACCAAACTCGCTACCTTTTTTGCCTTTGTTGTTTCCTCTAGAATGATCATGGAACGAACTTTGTAAAAAAGGGGAAGAGAATCTCTGTGATGAATCTGTGATCTAACTATGGCGTACACATCAGTGAGGCCAGAGATGATTTACAACACGATCCGTTCATTTGACATGGGAGTGTAGCGGTATAATGTTCAAGACTAAGCCATTGGATTGACTAGACTTATACAAATCAAAATAAAAATCGCCACCGTGCTTTATTGTTTCCAAAGGAATGGGAAAAGAGAGAATAACCCAAAAAGAGGGGGAAAGATTCAAGGTAAGGGGGTTGGTTATGAAAAGGGAAGGTACTACCACCCTAAACATCTACGGTACTCCGCAGAAACCTCTTTGTAAAATCTGTATATTTTGGCTATGAAACCTGTTGTATAAAATAGATGGTGGAGGTGGGAAAAGAAACATATTATTTTATGATTTTTGCACCCGCCACGGTTGCGAACCTTTAGTGCCTACGTGCCACCTTTTCGTGTAATAGGGGATCAGGGTACACATAGTACCTCTTTTAAAAAATTTAAAACACAAATGTGTTGGTCAATTTTATGAGATAAAACATCATCGTCATTGTCCGTATGGAAAGCATACCTACTACCCACAATCATGAGAAAGGAGAATTTGCATCATCTCAAAGTGGAGGATATGGCTTGGATTTTTAAAATCAACACTACCTCACTCAACACCCAAGTGGAAAATATATCTCTTTACTACATATTGTAGAAGTATAGTTGTTTGGATCACTACAAGGATTGACAAGAGTTCAATCTTTTGAGAAAAGTTTAAAGATAAAAAGCCAAAGTGGCAAGATGGTTTGAAATGAGATTGATTGACTTTTAGTCTTCTCACAAAAATGTCAAAGTATTGTTAAGTTTATTAGAGTTTATTTATGAAAATGTTTGAAAGTGCATGGACCTAAGTCCAAGTTTATTATAAAAGTAATTCAAGTTTAAAACAAGAAGAGTTTTCAAAAAGGGGGGAGAAGATTTTTGAAATTAAAGAAGATGGGAGGAGAAGAAGAGACTATCTAAAGAATAAGGCAAAAGATAGGGATAAGAATCATCTAACCAACAAGAAGCCAAAACTTGACATTATGAGTAAAGATAGAATTCTCATTTTTTGGATTGAAACCAAGCAAGCAAAGATACTATACCTCTTGAGAGAACTAAACTTCAAGTGTATTAAGTCTTCACAAAAATTGGGCAGAGTGACGGCTGTATACAGGTGAATTCTAGATTATAAACCAAGGGTGTAATCACAATAACCTGCATATAAAACAAACAAACAACCCAATGTCTTGAGGTAAACCTCAAGAACTACAGACAAAATATCAATTAAGGTCACAAGGTCCCCAACATAGGACAAGGTTTCTATTCCTAAGTTCAAGAAGTCCAATACTCCATAATGCCAAGAATAGTAACCAAATAGTCCAAATATCATTAAAGATTTTCAGGGTTTATGTTGATTATTAGGTGTCTTTAAAAGAAAAGAAAAGCTCAAGTGAGCAAAATAAAAAATGACAAGAATATAAATGGGATCAAGTGAGCAAAGATGAAAAATAGCATGAAATGTAAATGCTAAAAGTAAATGGTGCATAAAGTAAATAACATAAAATAAAAACACAAAATAAAATCAATTATTAGTGATTAGTGGTTAGTTGGATGATCATCTTGAAACATGCATTTGGAACTCATTAGAGGATTGGTAGAACCAAAGCCTCCACACAACAAGTTGCATTTGCTTTTTGTCAAGTATATCATCCATTTGGAATCCTTATGAGTATCATTTAATGATCAACGATGTTTAAGTTATCCACGTTGACCAAAGGTATTGTAGATCCATTAGAGGATTGGTAGAACCAAAGCCTCCACACAATGAATCTCAAGGTTATTGGATCAAAGAGATCAAATTAACATACTTGGGCTTGCAAACATAAGTTTGAGCCACAAATGATCATTTATTCGAATCGAGACAAAATTTACCGCTATGTTAAGCAATCGTAAGTGGACTTATATAGAAGTTGCACCTATTTTGAGGCTGGTCAATAGCAATCTATGCACCATTTGTTTTGAGACATGATATAGAGATCATGCTCCAACAATATTTAGTGCAATAAGAAGAGGATGAGATGAAGAGGGGTGAGAGAGAATATACAAACCACTTTTGGATTAAATTTAATCAAACTATTATTAAAATCATTCATCCATTTTTTGTGGAGTTAGACTCAACACCATGGATCCAATGATGTTAATAAAGTTTATGATAAAAAATTTAACCCAAGATCAGCCAGAAAATAATCACAAAATAATATTACATTTTAATATATACAAAAAGGTTTAAAAATAATGTTTAAAAATAGAAATAAAAGAGAAAAAATGTCAACTATGTTCAAATTAATCAGGAAATAAAAAGTAAGACCATAGAAAAAATCAGAAATGAACTAAAATAATTTTATAAATTTTTTGGTAATATTTTAAAGTCAGAAACTATTTTAAAATTTAAAGAAATGGGTGAAATAAACCAAAAAATGATAAAAAATAGTAAAGTTAGAAACAAAAATAAAATAAGGTCACCAATATTTGTCACAATATCATTGGATCATTCCATAATTTTTTCAGAATTTAAAAATGCATAAAAGTATTTTTAAACATTTAAAACAATTCCTAAAGTGTAAATTTATAAAAAATACCAAAAAACAAAATTAAATTGTGAAAAAATAAAAATCAGAAATAGAATAATCAAAAATATTTTTCATAATTTTTTCCAGATTTTTTGGACTAAAAATGAATTTTGTATGATTTTTTGAAGTTTAAAACAATTAAATATAAAAAATCAGAAAAGCAAATAAAAGTCAAAAATATATGAACCATTGGATGAGAGTCAAAAACACGTTAGTAATCAAATCCAAGGGATCTGACGCACTGTGCATATCATGGTCATTAGTGAATAAAGCACTGGATCAAAAATAAAATCAGAATTCAAAAATAACAAGTGGCGTGCCATCATTGGTTGGAAGATGACACATTGGTCATCTTCAACCTCCAGACAACGTGAATTACAGGTCTCTCAAACTGTAAAATCAAAATCTCAGACATATGCCATTCGCTTCGTCTCTTCAAGACGAAGACAACCACACCCTCGCGCCAAATTTATATAAATTGTAGCTCAAGCAATTTGGAAAGAAAGTTTTGAAAAGGGATTTGAAATTTCATGGTCAAAACGTGTTTCCAGTAAGAAGTAAGTGTTGCAACTAGAACTAGGGCAATGAGAGCATCACAATGATATCAAAGTTTTGAAGAATTGATAAAGGAATCTACCTATTGAAGTTAAGTTGCAGAGCTCTAAAACTGGACTTCTATGGAGAAATATATGGCACGATTCTTGAATGTAATTATATGGCTAGCTTCAGGGAAGATCAAGGAAGGTGAATTGATGAAAAAATTGGATTGAAAAAGGCTTGAGAATGGATTTCAAAGTTGCTGAATTCTGAGTTAGGGAACAAGTTTGGAAGGGTGATTCTGGCTATCCAAGCTTGAGAAAATGAATGGGATAGTTCATGTATTTAAAGGAGAAGCAAATAGGATCAAAAGGAAGAGTGAATGATGCATTTTGGAGGGAATTCGTGCAAACCTGATGCACAAGTGAAGTGTGATTTAATTTTCACCAAAACTCATACAATCCTTGCGTTTTGAGGTGCTAAACACTTCTTGCAAGTTTGTTAATCAAGTTTAAATCAAAACGCGTGTAAATCTTGTGATTAGAAGCCAAAACAAAGATTTCAAACTTCTGACCTGGTGAAAAATTAAGTTTCAAAGTGCCAACTTCTGACCAATGGCATTTTCAACTCAAGGGGTCTTACGACATGATTCTTGATGCTTCAGAAATATGAGGTTACAAGCTTTGCAATGGAAAAAGAATGGGATCAAATGGATGCTTGAGCTGAAAGTTGTGTTGAGTCAAAGTTGGAGAAAAAATGTTGATTTTCCATACTTAGAAATATTTCAAATTCTTCTTCAAAAGTGACCTATAATGTCTTGCATCCAAACAAAGCCTTATACTTGGAATTTTCTCTTGACCAAAAAATATGGCATGAAGTAGATCTATTGAATGACATTTTGGAACTTGAACCATTCAAAATATCCAAAAATTAAGAGAGTTATGAGTTGTTGAAGTGGGCAAAAATAAAGAAATGACCTATAATCTTTTGTATCCTTAAGGCAATTTCCATTCATTTTCTAACTTTGGGCATAAAAGAAGGCATAAATTTCACATCTTCAAGATCATTATGGAAAAAGAATGGGATCAAGGTGATAAAAATTGACCAAGTTATGATCATTTGAAGTCACACATGGAAAAATGGGGATTCATCTAGAGGACTTGTAATCTTTCTTCATCATCAAGTTTCTTCCACATGAAAATTCCTTGGAACTTTTGAAGTGATTTGTTGATACCCTTTTAAAGAGAAGGATGTATTTGGAATCACTCAAAAATACTAAAATATGAGCAAGATATACTCCTTTGAAGTTCAAAACCCTAGCTCCTAGATTAAGGAACACACTTTGAGGAACTTTGACAATTTTGAACAAACTTCTTGTACCAAAACAAATGCTTTGTAAATATAAGTTGTTGAGGATGATAATGAGAACTCATAGAAACCACAACATCTTCCATATCCTAATAATTGAGAGAAATATGCACTTGTGACCAATGGGAACAAGAACTTGTCCAACCAAGACTATTTTTCAATCAACCCCTTGTACTTTTGAATCAACCTTGATAATTTGGAAATGTAGTGAACCAAAATAACCTTACCATGCCATACATTCCAAAACAACTTCCATGGTGAGGTTTGAACTTCTCAAGCTTCATTGACTAGGTCATGGAAATAAACTCATGAACCCATGGATCAACTTGCCAAGCCCCATTGCCTTTATCTGCATTGTTGACAAGTAAGACAAACCAACATTGCATTTTATTAATTAAAAGGAAAGTCAAACAAAACATGAATGATTACACAAGAAAAACAAGTCAAGATGCTTGGTGATTCCTCAAAGAGCAAAGATAAATATAGGGAGGAGAACCAAAAGCCCTAATGTGATCTTGTTGTGATTGAATCAATATGGTATGGTGAAGGGATCTTAGGGGCAAAAATTTGGGTACAACAACTTCCCTTATTTAAGTTTCTTCTATTTGGAGATACGAAGGTTAAAAATCTTCGTGTCGACGCGATCGAAGATACTTAAATATAAAACAAACCCTATTTTTGGCCCTAAGATGCCATGAAAATGTTTATGATCATGAGTGCACATGGATAAATCCAAAGGGACGCAAAACACCATTGGGGATGTAACAATGATAAAGAAACAAGAGAGAGACCCGACCCAGAGAGGATGGTAAAATGGTCAAAGGATACACCAACTCCTACTTGAGGTAAAGCTACCAACATTCATTGAAGGTAGAAAGAGGAAAGAAATAACAACGCCAAAGTTCACTGACAATGAGATACCAATATTCACTGAAGGTAGAAGGAAAAGAAATATCATAGTATCGCCGTTCACTGACGATGAACTACCAACGTTCACTAAGGGTAGTAAAAAGATAACAATCATTAACGTTCACTGCCAATGACCTACCAACTTTCACTGAAGGTAAAAAGAGAATATATCATAACACCGCCGTTCACTGACGATGAACTACCAACATTTACTGAGGGTAGCAAAAAGATAACAAACACCAACTTTCACTGATGGTGATCTACCAACTTTCATTGAAGGTAGAGAGAAAATATATCATAGCACCGCTGTTCACTGATGATGAACTACCAATGTTCACTGAGGGTAGCAAAAAGATAACAAACACCAACTTTCACTGATGGTGATCTACCAACTTTCACTGAAGGTAGAGAGAAAACATATCATAGCACCACCGTTCACTGATGATGAACTACCAATGTTCACTGAGGGTAGCAAAGAGATAACAAACACCAACTTTCACTGATGGTGATCTACCAACTTTCACTGAAGGTAGAGAGAAAATATATCATAGCATCGCCGTTCATTGGCGATGAACTACCAACGTTCACTGAGGGTAGAAAAAAGATAACAAACACCAACTTTCACTAATGGTGATCTACCAACTTTCACTGAAGGTAGAGAGAAAATATCATAGCACCACCATTCACTGACGATGAACTACCAATGTTCACTGAGGGTAGAAAAAAGATAACGAACACCAACTTTCACTGATGGTGATCTACCAACTTTCACTAAATGTAGAAGGAAAAGAAATATCATAGTATCGTCGTTCACTGATGATGAACTACCAACTTTCACCGAGGGTAGCAAAAAGATAACAAGTTTCCCTAGAATTCTCATTTTTTCTAGAACGGGTCTTAACTTCTTCTTTAACCGAGGAAATTTTCCTGGAAAGGGTAAGATGTAGGTTGTCTCAAATAAAGAGACTTCTACTTGCAAAGATTTCACAACGAGCTGTTTCTGCAAATTTAAAAGTCTTGCCCTCCATTGGCGTAAACTGACGACGGACTGCAAACTATCCACTCATAGAGGAGATAGCAAAAAAGGTTACGTCGAATTTTACGGGGAAGCACAAGTTGCTCAAATAAAGAGACCTGTTACTTATTGTCATGGAGGATTGTAAAAATAAATGACTTTCCGGGGATAGAAATATGGCTTCCTGGGGAAAGAAATATGACTTCCTGGGGAAATTCCATGATATTCTTGCTGAGGAGATAAAGTCTTCTTATGCAAAATAAATGCACAAAACAAAACTCGAAGCTTTCATAAATCCAAAGTAAATAATATTGTTATGGAACCAAAGATTCAAACCAGAAATAAACTAGAATGGAACAGTCAACCAAAATACATCCTTTGAGACATAAACTCAAGAGGGAAAACGAAATCCATCCAAACAAGGAGCTGTATAGGAAGGATAAAGCAAAAATCTTCTACGAGGGACAACTCAGTGGGGACATTGAAAGAATATACGCTTTCTGCTTAAGGCCAACACTCTATTGAAGAGAGGACAACGTAACTCTGCAAAACAGGGTGATATGTCAACAAAAATATTAAAAAATGTCAATGAACAATGATTTGCCAATTTTAGCTATGCATGATGTATGTATGAATGTATGAGTGTTATCGTGCATATGCTGACAAAACAGATATATAACACTGGGAGTAACTAGGCAAAACCAACTCGGACACAAACAACACTCGGCTAAACCACATCCAGGATGATCATTCCAAGAAAAAGTAAATGCCAACTGAGGAAACAAAACCTACTGCATGCTTTAGCTTTGCTGGGGAGAAACATAATCCGGAAGTAAACAAAACAAAGTGATAAAATAGTACAGATAAAGGGATATAACATCTTTCTCTAGGCTTCACCGGGGAAACAAACATTTTCAAAAGTAACACTTCTACTAGGGATTGCAAAACCAGTCTCAAGTAAAGCAGATGGACACCAAATCATCGAAACATTCACTGGGGAATTCAAGCCTACTTCATTGGGGAGGTTAGAACCATATCCTCAAAGGGAGAACCACAATAAGTTCTTCACTAGAGAAACCAGGGTCCTGCGTTCTTCAAGAGTGATTATGGTACCAACTTCTCGGGAAAAAGAACTTCCATTAGACCGAATGGAAACTTCACTGGAGAAATCTCGGATTGAGACTTCACATCATGAAAGTTCAAAAAAGAGGAGAAATGAATCCAAACTTGACCAAGGATACCAGAGTCACGAACCCAATACGGCGAATCATCCTGAGTAAACCTTCCCGAGGGGAACAAAAACTTCTTAAAACAAACTGGAGTTTGTCCATTCCTGGGATCACCATTTTTTTTTCGCATCACAAATTCTAAAGTAAAAGCAAATTGTAAATTCTTTTTGAAAAGTCGATTTTGTTATTTAATATTTTTGCTTTAAAAGTTATTATCAATAATAAATGGAGTCTTCGCAAGCTAAATAAAATAAGAAATACAAAGAATTGAGTAAAAGCTCAAATTTCATTAATAGAATGGTAGTTTGCAAATGGCGAGACTCCATGGATAATTACAAAGTTCGGAAAATGGTAATATATAATGGAAAAGATACATTGAGATACAATGACCACTATCTCCTCTAACAACTTTTGAAATCCCGAGCAACAACTTCTGTTGAAGTTGTGATGAGAATCTGAGAAGATTGTTGCTCTAACGATCAAGTCTTATCTGATGTAGTTACTTGCCAAGAAAGTCCCTAACTTTTTCCTAAACTGCCCTTGTGGGTTTTCAGCTTAGCAGGAAATTTATTTTGTTTATGTATCTAATTTCTTCCTAGACCTTTCTGGTTTTCAGCCTATCGAGACGCTCTTTTTTGCCTAAGCCGCCCTTTCAGGTTTTCAACTTAGCGAGCTATTCTTTTATTTCTTTAGGCGGAGTATTTATTGACTGCATCAACATTCATGGGACGTGGGAACTCGTCGTCATCCATAGTTTCAAGAATTAGTGCACCGCCAGAGAAGGCTTTCTTGACAACATATGGGCCTTCGAAATTGGGAGTCCACTTGCCCCTTGAATCAGTGTTGAAAGACACGATCTTCCTGAGCACGAGGTCGCCTTCTCTGAATTTACGAGTTTTGACCTTCTTATCAAAAGCTTTCTTCATCCTTTTCTGATATAACTGTCCATGACATAAAGCTGTCATCCTCTTCTCTTCGATCAAATTCAATTGGTTAAACCGGTTCTGGACCCATTCAGCCTCTGACAACTTGGTTTCCATTATCACACGCAAAGAGGGAATCTCAACCTCGACTGGGAGTACAACTTCTATTCTATACACCAGGGAGAACGGGGTTGCTCCTGTTGAAGTGCGGACAAATGTTCGATATCCATGCAAAGAAAAAGGGAGCATTTCATGCCAATCCTTATAAGTAACGACCATTTTCTGGATAATCTTCTTGATATTCTTATTAGCAGCTTCAACAACCCCATTCATCTTTGGCCTGTACGGAGAGGAATTATGATGGACAATCTTGAATTCTTCGCACAGTTCTGTCATCATTTTATTATTCAGATTTGAGCCGTTATCAATGATAATTCTGCTCGGCACACCATACCGACATATAAGATTATTCTTGATGAAGAGCACAACCACCTGCTTAGTAACATTGGCATATGAAGCATCTTCCACCCACTTGGTGAAGTAATCAATTTCTACCAAGATAAAACGATGTCCATTCAAAGCTTTGGGTTCTATAATCCCAATCATGTCAATACCCCACATAGAGAAAGGCCACGGGGAGGAAATCACACTGAGAAGTGTCGCAGGCACATGGACCTTGTCCGCATAAATTTGGAATTTATGACACTTCTTTGCAAATTTATTGCAATCAAATTCCATTGTCAACCAATAATAACCTTCCCTTAGCATCTTTTTAGCCATTGAATATCCATTGGCATGAGTGCCAAATGAACCTTCATTAACCTCATGCATCAACATGTCTGCTTCGTGTCTATCCACGCATCTGAGCAAGACCATGTCATACTTTCTTTTATACAACACATTTTCACTGAGGAAGAAACTGCCATCCAATCTTCTCAGTGTCTTTCTATCTTTCTTCGATGCACCGATCGGGTATTCTTGAGTCTGAAGAAAATGCTTGATACCATGATACCAAGGTTTTTCATCTGCTATCTCCTCTTTTGTAAACACAAGAGTGGGCCTATCCAGTCGCCGAACCATAATTCGAGGTATATCATTCAAATTATTCACTTGGTACATAGAAGCCAGAGTTTCCAGAGCATCCGCCATCTGATTTCATCTCTAGGTATGTGATGGAATTCAACTTTATTGAAAAGGGTAACAATATTCTAGCATAATCTTTGTAAGGGATCAAGCCGGGGTGACGAGTATCCAATTCTCCTTTAATCTGATTTATTACCAAAGCTAAATCACCATACACATCTAGATTTTTAATTCTGAGATAAATAGCTTCTTCGAGACCCATGATGCAAGACTCATATTCTTCCATATTATTAGTACAATTGAATGTTAACCTTACAGTAAAAGGAATGTGCGACCCATATGGAGTGAAAATCACAACACCAATTCCTTTACCATAAGAATTCACAGCTCCATCAAATATCATACTCCAACAAGATTTAGGGTCAGGACCTTCCTCAGGAAATGGTTCATCACAATCCTTCACTTTCAGGAACATCACATCCTCATCAGGAAATTCATATTCTGCAGACTGATGATCCTCCACTGGTTGGTGAGCAAGATAATCTTCCAAAACACTGCTTTTAATAGCTTTTTGAGTGCGGTATTAGATATCATATTCAGATAGCAACATCTGCCAGCGGGAAATTCTCCCAGTAAGAGCAGGCTTTTCAAAAATGTACTTGATTGGATCCATTTTGGAGATCAACCAAGTAGTGTGATTCAACATATACTGCCTCAAACGCTTTGCCACCCAGGCCAAAGTACAACATGTCTTTTCCAACATGGAATACCGCGACACACAATCAGTGAATTTTTTACTAAGATAATAAATGGTGAACTCCTTCTTCCCAGTTTGATCTTGTTGTCCCAGAATACAACCCATGGAATTATCTAACACTGTCAGATACATAATCAACGGTCTTCCTTCGACAAGAGGGAGCAAGATAGGAGGTTCAAGAAGATATTCTTTAATACTTTCAAATGCCCTTTGGCAGTCATCTGTCCACACACAACCTTGATCTTTCTTTAACAACTTAAAGATCGGTTCACATGTTGCAGTCATATGGGAAATGAATTTGAAAATATAATTCAAATGCCCGAGGAAACCTCTGACTTGCTTTTCAGTTTTTGGCGCTGGCATCTCTTGAATTTCTTTGACTTTATCAGGGTCAACTTCAATTCCTTTCTGGCTAACAATGAAACCCAACAATTTTCCTGATCAAACATTGAAGGTGCATTTATTTGGACTCAAGCGGAGACGATACTTCCTCAAATGCTGAAACAACTTCAACAAATATTCTACATGCCCTTCTTCAGTCTGGGATTTGGAAATCATATCATCAACATATACTTCAATTTCCTTGTGCATCAGATCATGGAATAGGGTTGTCATAGCCCTCTGGTACGTTGCACCAACGTTCTTCGACCCGAAGGGCATCACTCTGTAACAGAATGTTCCCCAGGGTGTGATAAATGTTGTTTTTTCCATGTCCTTCGGAGCCATTCTTATTTGATTATACCCGAAAAATTCGTCCATGAACGAGAATACTTTGAATTTTGCTGTGCTATCCACTAACATATCAATGTGTGGCAATGAAAAATCATCTTTTGGACTAGCTTTATTTAGATCTCTGTAATCTACGCACATGCGGACTTTTCCGTCTTTTTTTGGTACTGGGACAATATTGGAAATCCATTGAGGATACACTGACGTCACAAGAAAACCAGCATTAATCTGCTTTAGAACTTCCTCTTTGATTTTCACTGCCATATCTGGGTGAGTTCTTCTCAACTTTTGTTTAATTGGGGGACACTCTGGCTTCAACGGCAAACGGTGCTCTACAATATCTGTATCTAGACCAGGAATATCTTGGTAAGACCAAGCAAAAATATCCACATACTCTCTCAACAGCTCAATCAACCTGCTCTTCACATCAGGATGCAACAATGCTCCAATCTTGACTTCCTTCAGATCTTTTTCTGAACCCAAATTAATCACTTCCAATGGCTCTTTATATGGATGAATGGTATTTTCCTCGTGCTCAAACAACCGTGAGACCTCTTCTGGAATCTCATCATAATCTTCTTCTTCATCCCCATACACAGGACATTCAAAGTTGGGAGAGGGTGCAGGGTCATTGTATTCAATGGATTTTTTAATTAATTTGCACATATGATTTATGATTGCTTTTAGAAACTGACACATATAACAAGTGATCATGCAAATTGAATTTCAGTTATTATTTATTTTGAAGTGTTTTTTTATTACCATTTTCCGAGAAAAATCAGAAAATAAAGACACAATTTGGGAAACAAAGACAACTTTTATTATTGATTTTAAAGGTCACAACAAACAGATAAGCCCTACAACATTAATTCTTCCACCTTGGGCAGAGTGAAAGCTTTTTTCAAAAAGATTAACAAAACAAATTACTTTGAAACATTTTTGCAAGAGGGAACATCAATGGTGATCCAGTTCTGAACCCTAACTCCGAGCGTCATATAATTCGGCATTTCCTGCTCTGCTACATCTTCTACAATGGCGTTAATCCCGGAAACAGTTGGATGAAGATAACCCCCACTATGGAAGATGTCTTGATACTTGCTTGCGGTAGACCTCGGCTTCATGCCCTTACCTTTATCATTCTTCAAAGAGAACCCCAAGCCAACTCTGTTCTTGTTCGCAGGTGGATCCATAATCTGTCCCCACACTTCACTATGTCCCTCACGTACAACCTGCTGCGCATCCTTACGTGAAACCATGTAATTCTCATTTCCTCTTATATTATCAATGGATAAGGATTGGAATTGGGTTCCAACAACAACTTCATCTGCCTCCACAATGCTGAAAGAGGACAAATGAGATATCAATAATGCTTGTTCCCCATTTATGATCACTACTTTCCCTTCACGTACAAACTTCAGTTTCTGGTGTAATGTTGAAGTGACAACCCCTGCCTCATGAATCCACGGCCGTCCCAATAAACAGCTATAAGTGGAAACAATGTCCATGATCTGGAAAGTAATCTGAAACAAATGTGG
This sequence comes from Vicia faba, assembly GCA_948472305.1. NCBI lineage: Eukaryota > Viridiplantae > Streptophyta > Magnoliopsida > Fabales > Fabaceae > Vicia > Vicia faba. The sequence goes on from OX451739.1 coordinate 1,095,479,480, forward strand.
TCCTATATGAATAGGCAAGTCCACTTCACCAATAACAAATTTCCTTGATCCATCGAACGCTTTCACAATGATGCCACTCGAGCGCATAGGCGTTCCTTGATATTTCAACTTCATAAGTGTACCCCTCGGTATAACATTCAATGCAGATCAATTATCAATCAACACATTAGATAGTGAATCATTCTTGCAGTTCAAAGAGACGTGGAGGGCCAAGTTGTGATTCCTTCCTTCATCTGGTAATTCATCATCGCAGAAACTTAAGTTATTACATGATGTAATGTTCCCTATTACACAGCTGAATTGGTCTATTGGCATATCACTCTCCATAAAATCTTGGTCCAATACCCTCATCAAGGATTCTCCGTGAGCATAAGAGTTCATCAATAAAGCTAAGATATATATTTTTGAAGGAGTCTGCAATAGCTGATCTACAATTCTGTAGTCGCTCATCTTGATTATCTTCAAAATATCATCCACTTCTTTCTCTAACGCAACCCCACTAGTCTCACCCATAGCCTTCTTGGGTTCAACATTCTCAGCAATTTTCTTTCCATCACTAACATCTCTTCGAACAACTGGTGCAAACACACAACCACTGCGGGTCACGCTGTTATTTTCAGCAATATTCCCAACATCAGACATTGGCTGGATATGAACTTCCACTCCATCCTCTAAGATTGTAGCGTTGTATTTGTAAGGCACAACCTTATCTGTCTTGTAGGGGATAGGACCCGACAAACTAATCACCAATGGGGTAACAACTTGCTTGCTATAATATTCAACTTCAAGATGGGCAGGTGCCCCAAAACAAGGTACAATGACGTTTACCCCTTCTTTAACACAATCAGTCATTATTGAGTCATTTCTGGAAATCAAATCCTCATCTGAGGAGAAACACTCATCTGCGGAGGCATACTCTTCATCCGACTCTTCTTCCATAAAAAAAACCTCAACAATATCAACTTCATGGTAATCATCCCTTTGACTTATAGCCTTGATAATTTCGTTATCTAACAACGACTGAACACCCTTCTTCAAGATTGAACATCCTCGGGAATATCGATAGCAAACTCGGCAAGATCCATATTGATGTTGCACCTGGCCAGCCATATGGCAGAAGGTAGCATGCAATTGCACAAGGTCTTCATTCATATAATCTACATCAAAAATTCTGAATTCTCTAGGACATCTAGAAACCATATTCACCTCCTCTTCATACTCTGCCCTAGGCCTGCTTATGTGGCTTAGGCCCTCATCCATCATCTCTTGTAAATCAGCCTTTATCTTATCGCAACCTTGTATATTTGTACTGCAAATAGCACAACCAGAATGGCCATGCGTATAGTAGCTAAATTCACAAAGGTCTGCATGCATTTTCACCAAATCTCCTATAACCAGATTAATATTAAAAATCCGGAAGTCGCCTGGACAACCGGCCACCATATTCACAACATTTACTCTCCCATGCTTGGGTAGAGGATTGTCTTTCACATTAGGTCCCACATCCTTGAAAGATAGAACACCAGACTTCACCAACTTCTACACCTCAGTCTTCAAAGGATAAAAATTCTCAACATTATGCCCTGGTGCTCCTTGATGAAAAACACACGTTTGATCTACTTTGTAGTAACAAAGAAATGGTGATGGTACGACGGGAGGTGGTCGGGTCTGAACCAACTTCTTCTGAATCAATGTCGGTAGTAACTCTGTATAGCTCATAGGAATAGGGTAATAACTCTCCCTTCTCTGATTATACCCTTGATTCCCCTGTTGGGACGGCCTCTGATAAGCAACGGTAGTTGGAGAGGCATCCACAACTGGAGTAACTGAGGCGACTTGCTGATGACGCTGATAATTCCTTCTAGGGGTATTAACCCTCCTCTCTTGCATAACATAATTTTCATCCCCTTCCTTCTTCTTAGTAAACCCATAAGATGGTTTCTTCACACCTCTAGAACTTTCACTCTTTGTTAAACGACCCTCTCTTACAACCTCCTCTAAGCGGATACCCATTCCTACCATTTCAGTAAAATCATTTGGCACACTTGCTACCATCCTCTCGTAGTAGAAAGCACCCAACATTTTCAAGAAAATCTTAGTCATCTCCTTCTCTTCCATGGGAGGAATCACTTAGGCGGCTACCTCACGCCATCTCTATGCACACTCTTTGAATGATTCCCTGTATTTCTGAACCATGGCCATGAGTTGATCACGGTCAGGCGCCATGTCCATGTTGTACTTGTATTGTTTGATGAATGCTTCTCCCAAATCATTGAAAGTATGGATATTGGCGCTGTCCAAACTCATATACCACTTCAACGCAACACCAATTAAACTATCCTGAAAAAAGTGAATCAGCAGACGCTGATCATGAGTATGGGTAGACATTCTCCTCACGTACATCACCAGATGAGCACGAGGGCAAGTGTTGCCCTTGTACTTCTCAAACTCCAGGACCTTAAACTTAACATGTATCTTAACATTCGGGACCAAGCATAGCTCATTCACATTCTGCCCAAATAGCTCTTTTCCCCTGAGGGCTTTCATCTCTCTTTGCATCTTGTCAAACTGCTCTTGAAAATCATCCGTTCTGTCATAAAGATCTAAGTCTTCACTCGGTGGAGGGAAAGGACGACACACATCATCATTAACAAATGAAACCATATTCACCAGCAGAGGCGCAACAGGAGCAGCATGCACCACAGGAGGTGCCGAAGTAACAATAGTCTGAATAATCAGAGTATCTTGAGGACCAAGGTTGAAACCTTCAGGTGTAAAATTCTCTGGAATTCCCCATGGATAACCTTGAGGCATGCGATTTTGAATAGCAGCTGGAGTAGCAGATATGGGAACATTCAGAGCTTCAGTAGTTAACCTTGTTGGTTGATGTTGAACACTCGGTGGCTGATTCTGAGCAGCCACCAAAGCTTCCATCAGAGTAGTCAGATTAGCCATGCCGGCTTTCAAAGCAGAAACCTCCTCGCGCAGCTCGCGATTCTCTTGTTCTATGTTATCCATCTTCTTTCTGAGATTAACCCGAGTGTTGTAGTGGTGAGTCAGCTTACCAAAGTAAAGAGGCTTGGTAAGACACCTGGATATGCATAACAAATGCAAGAAATATGTGAAATATGATGCATGATATGTAATGCACATGATTTCATTTTATTTAATATTTCAAGGGATTTAAAATTTATGGTCATATTGCAAATATCAAAGTAATAATGCATTTGAAATACCGAAAAAATTTATTATAACAATTCCAAAATGGATTAAAAGTTTCAATGATCCCAAGTACAAGATGAAATAAAAATCTAAAACCCTGAGAGGTAAAACTGATGGAGATCACTCTATACGCTGGCGCTTCCCTGTGATCCTGGTAATCTGAGCCTTCAACCCCTGGTTTTCTTCCTCATGTCGGATGGCAACCTCCTTCCAATCACCTGAATCAAGAAGTGAGTGATCAACATATGATTGAGGCTTAGGAGAAAATAAATCCCTTGCCTCTCCATAGTCTCTACCGCTCGACTCTCAAGGATCTCAATCAAGTCGTGTTTCTCCTTCAAGTCTGCTCTATAGGAAATCTCTAAAGTTTGGAACTTGTTCTTCCAAGCGTCCTTTTCCTGTTGTATCCTAACCAAAGCAAGTTACAGCTCTTCTAGATCATCTAATAAGGGAGGAGTGGTCTTCACAAATAGATCAGGCATAGGTGTTTCCCGGGAATACGACATCTTCAACTGAATAGCTCTCGTTCGGAACCACTAAAGATATGGCTCCAAAGAAACAACACCCCTAGGTCCCAAATCCTTCCTACTCTTCTTATGAACGTGACCCCAGGCCTTCGCAATCTGCTCCCTAGCTTCCCTATGGTCTTCTCCATCCTTCAGAAAGAAACTACTCAAATGAATACCATTTGGTTTATCCGTCATCGGATAACCAAGCTATCATCGTGCAAGAACAGGGTTATAGTTAATTCCTCCCTTTGTACCAAGAAGAGGTACATTGGGGAAACTACCACAACTGTCAATAATCTCTATATCCTGGTAAGCTCGATGATACCAATCAATATCCGAATGAGTAAGTGCCATGATCTTAGGAGCCTAACGGGGTTCCTTCTTGACATCTTAAAAAGCATCAGACTGAGGCATATGAGAGATAAACCACCGGTACAATAGGGGCGTGCAAGATAGAATCATCCCCCCATGATAAGAATTCTGAAGATGAATGAAGTAATAAGCATCACTCAACAAGGTAGGAACTGGGTTTCCAATCATGAAGATCCTGATAGCATTAATGCCAACAAACTTGTCCACATTAGGAAATGAGAACAACCCATAAGCAAGTAGAGCAAAGATGGCCTCAAAAGCGATTATACTCTTCATCCTAGCAAAGTAACGAGCTTTCTCCAATAAGAACTGAGCTGGTAATCCTCTAATCCATTCTTTAGTAGTCATATGGGCTTCCACCTCAGACTTTCCCAGATGAATCAAAGCAGCAATCTCATGTGGTTTTGGCTAACCCTCTAAACCAGTAAAACGAACACGATTAATAACAGGTAAATCCAACAGACAAGAATACTCCTCCAGTGTAGCCATCAACTGATAGTCGGGAAAAGTAAAGCAATGATACATCGGATCATAGAACTGGACCAAGGTCGAGAGAATACCCTCCTTCATCTTCAGCTTCATGAGAGGAATAATGGATTCATACTTCTTCTGAAAGTCTGCAGAACACTTGATCTCGGGAATTAGACTGATCAACTCATCTATCTTGGGATCCTTGAAACTGTACTTCCCAGTCTTTCTCTTTCCAGAATCCATGGTTAAAAAGTACCTGAGATATTCACAAATGGTCAACCTTTAAATCCCTTGAAATAATTTTTCTCCAAAAGATGCTTATGAGTGCATGGATGCATGATGCAACAATCATACACAAGATCACATATATAGGGCTCATAGGTTCAACGTCACGAGCATGAGGTCGAAGGTACTACCCATAAGGTATTGGTTTAAAAGTTATCACCTGCCGAACAAGGTTCTAGAGTTCCCAGAGTCTACATCCTTCCTTCAGATATTACCAACTTCTCGATTAACTCAGTAATTAGTAATATTCTCAAGAAAAACTCGTCCGAGCGTAGTATCGCGTGACAAATATTTCCGGATTACTCCGTTATAGCTTCTGCACTACACCTAAAAGGACAAGATGGGTTAGGTATTCTACAGTCCTTAGTTTCAGCAGGCTCCCAGGTCGAAAGCAGTACGTCTTCCCGATTACTCGGTAAACGATACTACAGTCAAAGGGGCCTCCACTGAGTGGGGGATCTCATGCCTCCTTTTTTGGGATTACTCCCTTAAAGTTAACATGACTATACCGCTCGTCCTATCTTAAAGTTTTCCAAAGTGCGGGTATAGGACTTATGAGTAATCACCAACCACCCTGAAAACCAGGAAAATCCAGACAAACATATATACAACATATAACACAAAAACAATAATAACACATATATAGATATAAAAAAAAGATAGGCTCAACCCAATTAGGTATGGACCAGTAAAAGGTCAATCTTTCCCCAGTGAAGTTGCCATTTTTCTGTAGCGGTAGAAATGTTCAAGACTAAGCCATTAGATTGACTAGACTTATACAAATCAAAATAAAAATCGCCACCATGCTTTATTGTTTCCAAAGGAATTGGAAAAGAGCGAATAACCCAGAAAGAGGGGGAAAGATTCAAGGTAAGGGGGTTGGTTATGCAAAGGGAAGGTATTAGCACCATAAACATCTACGGTACTCTGCAGGAACCTCTTTGTAAAATCTGTATATTTTGGCTATGAAACATGTTGTATAAAATAGATGGTGGAGGTGGGAAAAGAAACATATTTTTTTATGATTTTTGCACCTGCTGCGGTTGCGAACCTTTAGCGCATACGTGCCACCTTTTCGTGCAATAGGGGATCAAGGTACACATAGCTCCTCTTTTAAAAATTTTAAAACACAAATGTGTTGGTCAATTTTATGAGATAAAACATCATCGTCATTGTCCATATGGAAAACATACCTACTACCCACAATCATGAGAAAGGAGAATTTGCATCATCTCAAAGTGGAGGATATGGCTTGGACTTTTAAAATCAACAACGTCTCACTCAACACCCAAGTGGAAAATATCTCTCTTTACTACATATTGTAGAAGTATAGTTGTTTGCATCACTATAAGGATTGACAAGAGTTCAATCTTTTGAGAAAAGTTTAAAGATAAAAAGCCAAAGTGGCAAGATGGTTTGAAATGAGATTGATTGACTGTTAGTCTTCTCACAAAAATGTCAAAGTATTGTTAAGTTTATTGGAGTTTATTTATGAAAATGTTTGAAAATGCATGGATCTAAGTCCAAGTTTATTATAAAAGTAATTCAAGTTTAAAACAAGAAGAGTTTTCAAAAAGGGCGGAGAAGATTTTTGAAATTAAAGAAGATGGGAGGAGAAGAAGAGACTATCCTAAAGCATAAGGTAAATGATATGGATAAGAATAATCTAACAAACAAGAAGCCAAAACTTGACATTATGAGTCAAGATATAATTCTCATTCTTTGGATTGAAACCAAGCAAGCAAAGATACTAGACCTCTTGATAGAACTAAACTTCAAGTGTATTAAGTCTTCACAAAAATTGGGCAGAGTGACGGTTGTATACGGGTGAATTCCAGATTACAAACCAAGGGTGTAATCACAATAACCTGCACACAAAACTGTTGTACCCCAATTTTCCCCCCTAAGATCCCTTCATCATACCATGTTGATTCAATCACAACAAGATCACATTAGGACTTTTGGTTCTTCTCCCTATCATTTAGATTTGCTCTTTTTGAGGAATTACCAAGCGCCTTGACTTGTTTTCTTTTGTGATCATGAATATTTTGCTTAGATTTTTCTTTTATTAATAAAATTAAATGTGGGTTTGCCTTACTTGTTAATAATGTAGGTAAAGGCTATGAGGTTTATCAAGTTGCTCCAAGGGTTCATGAGTTTATTTCCATGCCATAGTCAACATATCTTGAGGAGTTCAAACCTCACCATTTGAAGTTTTTTTTTGGAAGAAATGGCATGACAAGGCTTATTTTGGTTCAACATATTTTAAAGTTATCAAAATTGATTCAAAAGTACAAGGGGTTGAGGGAAGAAGTTGTCATGATTGGACAAGGTCTTGTTCCTATTAGTCACAAGAGCACATTTATCTCAAATTTCAAGATATGGAAGTGGTTTTAGTGGCTATGAGTCCTCATCATCATCCTCAACAACTTCTATTCACAAATAAAGAATGTTGGCACAAGAAGTTTGTTCAAACTTGTCAAAGTTCCTCAAAGCATTTTCTTGATCTAGAGGCTAGGGTTTTGAACTTAAAAGGAGCATATCTTGCTCACCTTTTGATATTTTTGAGTGATTCCAAAGACATATTTCTCTTCAAAGAGTTACCAAGGAGTTTTCATGTGGAAAGAACTTGGTGAAGAAGAAAGATTACAAGTCATCCAGATAAATCCCCAATTTTCCATACGTGACTTCAAATGGTCATAACTTGGTCAATTTGTATCACCTTGAGTCCATCCTTTTTCCATGATGATCTTGAATATGTGTAACTTTTTCCTTCTTTTATGTGCAAAGTGAGAAAATGGATGGAAGTTGCCTTAAGAATGCAAAAGATTATAGGTCATTTCATGATTTTTGGCCAACTTCAACAAGTCATAACTTACTCATTTTTTGGAGATTTTGAGTGGTTCAAATTTCAAAATGTCATTCAAGAGATCTACTTCATTCCATCTTTTTTGGTCAAGAGCAAATTCTAAGTGGAAGGCCATGTTTGGATACAAAATATTATAGGTCATTTTTGAAGAAGAATTTGAAATATTTCTAAGTATGGAAAGTCAACTCTTTTTCTTCAACTTTGACTCCATGTAACTTTCAGCTCAAGCATCCATTTGATTCCATTCTTTTTCCATTGCAAAGCTTGTAACCTAATATTTCCAAAGTATCAAGAATTATGCCCTAAGACCCCTTGAGTTGGAAATGCCATGGATTTGAATTCGGTAACTTGAAACTGGATTTTTCACAAAGTCGGGATTTTGAAATCTTTGTTTTGGCTTCTAATCACAAGTTTTCCACGCGTTTTTTGTTTCTAAACATGATTAGCAACTTTCCATAAGTGATTAGCATCATGAAACACACGATTTAGCTGAGTTTTGATCAAAATTGAGTCACACTTTCTTCATGATGCATACCCACACGAATTCCCTCTAAAACGCATCATTCACTCTTCCTTTTGATCCCATTTGCTTCCCTATAAATAGAGGGTCACCCCCCATCCAGTTTGCCAAGCTTAGAGAGCCGAGAACACCCTGCCAAAACTTCTCACGAACCCACTTTTGTTGAATTCAGTTTTTGAAATTTAAGCTTCCTTTTCCAAAATTCTTTGTGCATTCATCATCCTTGAGCATCATACAAACTCTCAAGCACTGAAACCAATCAAAACGACCCATTATTCAAGCTACAGAAGTCCATTTTCATAGCTTCTTACTTGAACTTCGAAAAGGTAGAATTCTCCACCATTTGGATCCAAATCAAACACTAATTTGTTCTACTCCTTTGTCTGATTCTAATGCTGCTTACAATTTTTAAATCCATTGAGAATTGAGAGAGAAATCCCAAATTGAAGGTGCTCGCTATTTTCTGAGTTTTTGATTCATAACTCCCTCTATACCTTATATAAATTTAGCGCGATGGTTGTGTTAGAATCGTCTTGAAGAGACGAGTTCAATGATGCTAGCCAGAGATCCTAATTTTTCCATTTGAAGGATCTCACAAAATCCCCATTGCAGGGTGTCTGGAGGTTGAAGACGTTGACATGTCTCGTCTCAGCCAATGATAGCGTACCAAACATTTTAATTTCATTGGTTGCCATTTTTCTGATCCCATGTGTATTTCACTAAGGTCCATATCAAGAACAGCGCGTCTGGTCCATTGGATTAGCTTACTAACGTGTTTTGACTATGATCTGATGTTCCACATCTTTTTGGTTTTATTTTATTTTCTGATTTTTATATTTTATTTGATTAAATTTTCAAAAATTCATAACTCTTTTATTTTTTATCCAAATATTATGAAAAAATTCACAAAAATACTTTGAATTATTTCTGATCTCATGAATATTTTTTCACATTTTTATTTTAACATTTTTTTATATATTTTTTGTATTATTTGCTCTCTTTTAATTACTTAAAAAATACTTTCTGACATTTTTTAATTATGGAAAAATTCATAAATATTATTTTGCATATCTTTGACTTTCTGAAAATTTTATGGAATTTTATGTTGAGGTTTACTATTTTTGATATATTTTATGTTTTTTTTAGCAATTTTAAATAGTTTAAAAATAGTTTTCGACTTTTAAAAATTACCAAAATTTTCATAAAAAAATTTGGATCCATCTCTGATTTTTCTATGGCCTTATATTTCATTTCTTGATTAATTTGAACATAGTTGATATTTTTCCTCATTATTTTCTATTTTTAAACATTTTTTTAACCCTTTTTATTGTATATATTAAATATATTATTATTTTGTGATTATTTTCTGGCTGTCTTGAGTTGATTTTTTGATCATGACTTTATTAACATCATTAGATCTTGGGTGTTGAGTTCAACTCCACCAAAATGGATGAATGATTTTAATAATAGTTTGATTAAATTTTTAATTCAAAAGTGCTTTATTCATCTTTTTGCCCTAATCCTCTTCATCTCATCCCCTTCTTATTGCACTAAGTTTTGTTGGAGCATGAGCTCTATATCATGTCTCAAAACAAATGGTGTATAGATTGTTATTGACCGGCCTCAAAATAGGTGCGACTTCTATATAAGTCCATATACGATTGCTTAACATAACACTAAATTTTGTCCCGATTCGAATAAATGATCATTCGTGGCCCAAACTTATGATTGCAAGCTCAAGTATGTTAATTTGATCTCTTTGATCCAATAACCTTGAGATTCATTGTGTGGAGGCTTTGGTTCTACCAATCCTCTAATGGATCTACAACACCTTTGGTCAACGCGGATCACTTAAACATCGTTGATCATTAAATGGTACTTATGAGAATTCCAAATGGATGATACACTTGACAAAAAGCAAATGCAACTTGTTGTGTGGAGGCTTTGGTTCTACCAATCCTCTAATGAGTTCCAAATGCAAGTTTCAAGATGGTCATCCAACTAACCACTAATTATTGACTTGTTTTATCTCATGCTTTTATTCTTTTTATGCTTTATGTACTATTAATTTTTTTTAGCATTTACATTTCATGCCATTTTCATATTTGCTCATTTGAGCATTTATTTTCTTATCATTTTTACTTTGCTCACTTGAGATTTTTCTTTTCATTTCTTAAGATACTTAATAATCAACATAAACCCTAAAAAACTCTTAATGGTACTTGGACTATTTGGTTACTATCCTTGGCATGATGGAGTATGGGACTTTTTCTTGGACTTAGGATTATAAACCTTGGCCTATCTTGGAGACCTTGTAATCTTATCTGATTATTTTGTCTGGAAAATCTTGAGGTTTACCTCAAGACATTGGGTTGCTTGTTTGTTTTTGTGTGCAGCTTTTTGTGATTACATTCTCTATTTGTAATCTAGAATTCACCCGTATACAGCCGTTACTCTGCCCAATTTTTGTGAAGACTTAATACACTTGAAGAGGTCTAGTATCTTTGCTTGCTTGGTTTCAATCCAAAGAATGGGAATTCTATCTTGACTCATAATGTCAAGTATTGGATTTTTGCTGGTTAGATGATTCTTCTCCTTAGCTTTTACCTTATGCTTTAGGATAACCTCTTCTTCTCTTCCCATCTTCTTTAATTTCAAAAATATTCTCCCTCCTTTTGAAAACTCTTCTTGTTTCTAAACTTGAAACACTTTTATAATAAACTTGGACTTAGGTCCATGCATTTTCAAAACATTTTCATCATTAAATTTCAATCAACTTAATAATACCTTGACATTTTTTGTGAGAAGACTAAAAGTCAATCAATCTCATTTCAAACCATTTTGCCACTTTGGCTTTTATCTTTAAACTTTTCTCAAAAGATTAGACTCTTGTCAATCCTTGTAGTGATGCAACAACTATACTTCTACAATATGTAGTTAAGTGAGATATTTCCCACTCGGATGTTGAGTGAGGCATTGTTGATTTTAAAATCCAATCCATATCCTCCACTTTGAGATGATGCAAATTCTCCTTTCTCATGATTGTGGGTAGTAAGTATGTTTTCCACACGGACAATGACGATGATGTCTTATATCTTAAAATTAATTAACAAACTTGTGTTTCAAATTTTTAAAAAGAGGAACTACGTGTACCCTGATCCCCTATTGCATAAAAGGTATACGTAGGCACTAAAGGTTCGCAACCGCGGCGGATGCAAAAATCATAAAAAATATATTTTTCTTCTCACCTCCACCATCCATTTTATATACAACAAATTTTTATAGCCAAAATATACAGATTTTTTCAAAGAGGTTCTCGCGGAGTACCGTAGATGTTTAAGGTGCTAATACCTTACCTTTGCATAACCAACCCCCTTACCTTGAATCTTTCCCCCTCTTTTTGGGTTATTCTCTCTTTCCGCATTCCTTTGGAAATAATAAAGCGTGGTGGCGATTTTTATTTTTGATTTGTATAAAGTCTAGTCAATCCAATGGCTTAGTCTTGAACATTTCTACTGCTACAAAAACAAACAAACAACCCAATGTCTTGAGGTAAACCTCAAGAACTCCAGACAAAATATCAATTAAGGTCACAAGGCCTCCAACATAGGCCAAGGTTTCTATTCCTAAGTCCAAGAAGTCCAATACTCCATAATGCCAAGGATAGTAACCAAATAGTCCAAGTATCATTAAAGATTTTTAGGGTTTATGTTGATTATTAGGTGTCTTTAAAAGAAAAGCTCAAGTGAGAAAAATAAAAAATGACAAGAATATAAAGGTGCTCAAGTGAGCAAAGATGAAAAATAGAATGAAATGTAAATGCTAAAAGTAAATGGTGCATAAAGTAAAGAACATAAAATAAAAACACAAAATAAAATCAATTATTAGTGATTAGTGGTTAGTTGGATGATCATCTTGAAACTTGCATTTGGAACTCATTAGAGGATTGGTAGAACCAAAGCCTCCACACAATAAGTTGCATTTGCTTTTTGTCAAGTATATCATCCATTTGGAATCCTTATGAGTATCATTTAATGATCAATGATGTTTAAGTGATCCGCGTTGACCAAAGGTGTTGTAGATCCATTAGAGGATTGGTAGAACCAAAGCCTCCACACAATGAATCTCATGGTTATTGGATCAAAGAGATCAAATTAACATACTTGGGCTTGCAAACATAAGTTTGGGCCACGAATAATCATTTATTCGAATCGGGACAATATTTAGCGTTATGTTAAGCAATCTGTTATACCCCAAAATTTGCCCTCCCTTTTTCACAAGAAATCACCTCTTCGGGGGTTTCCCTGATTTTTTCAGTTTGGCTCAAGAATCGGTCAAACAGACTTTTCTTTATTAGTCAATCCAAAATTAGGGTTTCCACTGATTTTTGTTGAGATTGGCTCAAGAATTTTCTTTATCAGTCTATTCAGAATTAGGGTTTCTATTGATTTTGTTGAGTTTGGCTCAGGAATTGATCAAGCAGACTTTTCTTTGACGACAAATCTGGAATTAGGGTTTTTCACTCGTATTTCTCAGAAGAATTTGAATCCACCGTATTTCAATTGACTGTTACATTGTTTTTACGCTTGTTCAAGATTGTTGTTTGTTTCTCAAAACCTAAACATCTGGGCTAGGAGCTGGGGCTTTTGATTGAAATTTGGAAGCATTGGTTTGATCAGTGAAGTGAAAGGTGTTTGGATGCTTGTTTGTTTAACTGTGCAAAGCATATGATTGATTGGAATGCCGGGCGTATTGTAGTTAATGCAAGGTTGCGAGATTGCAAAGTTTGTTGATTATTTATTTTATCTGAGTCAAAATTATTGGGATGCATTTCCAATTATTTTAATTCAAGAGATCTAAATAATTAAATAGACAGTGCAGAAGAAATAAGGAATTATCTGACAAAGACTTTTTATTTTATTTTAATTGTTGTTACAAATGTTATTTGAATACTATAAATTTATTTACAACATTTACAATAATATTTATTACAATAATTGAAAAGAAAATAAATCTAAAAATCTAAGTCTCTTGAAGTCTTCTATCTTCTACTATTTCTTCCATTTATTCAACTGATACCTACCTGAAAAAAAAAAGAGAAGAGAAAGAAAGTCAGTACAAGATTATTTCAAATGAAGAGAAGAAAAAAAATCATCATTAAAATTGGCCGTCTAGAATCAGATTGCCTATTTTTTCATCACGCTTTATTTTTATCTCCGCAAATCACCAGAAGATCACTCTTCTCGGTTCACAGAGAGAAAAGTAAAATATAAATGCAAGCATGTCAAACTCAATACAAAAACATGGTTTAATTACAAAAAAAAAGAGGTTCCATGTTGCAAACTGAAAAAAAAGTTCCAAGCTGCAAACTGAGTTACCAAATTCAAAGTTACATTAACCAAATAAAATGTGTCACAAAGTTCAAAGAAGCAAACAGGCGCCAAAACTGCCAGGGTGAGTCAAAACAAAGGCATAAGCACAGCAGCAAATAAAGTCCCACATTCAGCTACAGTCCAAAATTCCTACAAGACAGAATTGGATAAAAATGGTAATGAAGCATAGAAACAACAATGCAGCAGACAAAAGGCAAGACAATAGGAAGCAGTTTATTTGACAAGTAAAAACTTGTCAAAGATGCCTTTTTTTTCATCATTTCCTAGACAGCCAAATTTTTTAGAAATTAAAGGTAATTAAGCAAATTAAAATGCTTAAAGAGAGAGAGGAATGAGAGAACCTAGTGATAGGTTTTGCAGTTTGCAGTTTTGACAGGCTGTAAAGGAAAGAGAAGAGGAACAAAAGAAATAATATAACAAGCAGAAAAACACAAAAGGAACCAGAAGGCATAACCTCCAAACTGCTATCTAAAATACAAAAACCTTCAAGCCTGTTTTCTCCATGCAGCCTGCATAAAAGCTCCAACCCACAAAAACTGCAAGCTGAGATAAAAAAAACCCTGCCTCAGAACCATAAAAAACTTGCACAACAAAAGCACAATAACTACAGAGAGCTATCAAACTGCTTGTAAAGACAAGCAAAACTCAACAGCCTGCCTGTAACAAACAAACAAGCCTTCAAACTTATTCAAACACAAACCTACAGAAGCATAAACTTGTGACCAAACAACTGCAAGTTATCAACTTGCAAAACCTGTAGAAAACGAAAACATCCAGCCTGCATCAAAACTATCAAGCATAACCTGCCTTACCAAACAAACAAACTCAGAACTATTATCCAAGATCCAAGCCTGCATTAAAACTATCAAGCATAACCTGCCTTCAAACAAGCCTTCAAGCCTGCCTAAAGCCAGTTCAACCTGTATAAACTGCAAACACCAAGGGCCACAAAACTGCAACTAAAAAAGCCTGTCAAAACTTGCCTCACCAACCATTCAAGTCTGCCAACTCCCAAAGCAAACTCAGATATCAAATACCACACATCAAATAAGCAACAAGTTCATCATTGGCAAAACCATCAGCTTAAATCAGAAGCAAAACAATAAGCAGCATCTCAGAAATATATCCAACATTCAAAGAGGAGGAAGAACTCAGAAGCAAGCATTTTCAGAAATAGTTTTTTTCAGAAATACAAAATCATCATCAAAATCCAACATTCAGATAAGAAGAAGAGAGAACTCAACATTCAAGTGTTTTAAGAAATATCTCATCACAAAACAATTCAAAGCTAAAGATACAAAGTACCAGAAAGCAAGTTAGCATCATCATCCCGCTCCCTCCTCCGGCCACTTGAGAGCACCGCCGATCCAACCCTCCATCGCCAAGTAGAACAAAGCTCTCAAGGTATCTATTCCCTTAATCTATTGCTGTATCTCACATAAACATAAACAATCCATGATTAAAACACTGTGAAACAATAAAACATGCAAAAATTAAACATGCACGAACCTAAACCCTAAAACGCGTTTAGAAGGAAGGCAATGCCTTTTTATTCGCCGCCCTGTGTAACCACGGAGAGAAGAGGTTGGAGGTGGCGTTCTGGTAGCCTAAGGCGTGAGAGAGGACATCAATTTCTTTGTTTGAGAATGATGAAGAGGACGAAGACGAGAGAAGGAGCGGCGCCGTTCACAAAATGTTAACCCTAATTCTGATAATGGTTTGTCCAAACCCTAAAAAAATTGAACATGGCATTTGGGCCTTTTCCCCATGAACCAAACCAAAAACCATACGCGAACTGGCGCCACACCCCCCTTTTAGTCTTATCTTATTTTTTATTCTTTGGGCCAAACACATTCCTCAAAGCCCACTTAACTTTTTTTTTTATGTTTTATAAATCAATACCTTTTTATTATTATCACCTTTTTTTCATTTTTTCTATAACCTAATCCCTAATTCTCTTTTGTTAAATAAAAATAATATATTAAATTTTTGTATAAAATATTCTTAATAGCTTTTTCATATTTATTGCATTTAAAAGTATGTAAATAATAAATTTTTAATAATTTGTCTTTGTTTTAAAACTTTTTGTTTAATAAATCTTTTTATATAAGTTCCTAAATAACATTAACCAAAATACATAAATAATAGAATTTATTAAGTTAAATAATTCTTTTTTTCTTTAAAACCCTTTGTTTATATAAAACTAAAAAAAAACACAAAAATAATAATAATAAACACTTATTTTGCATTAGGTTAACATTTTATTTAATCATTTGTAAATAACCACATACATCTCACAATACTTTTGTTTCTCTTTGATTCTTATACCTTGTTATATTTTACATTGAGAATGCGACGGTTCGATTTGGTTGTAACATAATATTTGGACATTACTATTCTGATAAGACTCATCCCCATTTGTAAACATTTGTACCCCCATCCCCGGACATTCATTTGTAATAACTTAGACTTTAAATTCCCACAATTTTATCGCTTTCCATATACTGTATAGTAATTATGGTTTGTATACGAAGATTCAAAATAAACCGCTAGATAACCTAATACAAGATAAATGCATGAAAATCAATACACCATTCACACTTGTACCTCTAGGGTAGCCTCGCTTGTTGCCTAGGAAAATACAATCATGTCCCTCGAGTATGAGACACTCTAGCAAATGTCCCTTTGATAAACAAAGATCGTAGTCCCTCAATGACCCTCGATGTTGCCTACGATAAAACGATCTCGTCCCTTACAAAATTGCTAGAGCGTCTCACAAGTTGCCTTCAATGATTGTATACGATGACCCGCGCCTGTCCTGTTTAACATCCTAACGCAAGGTTGTTCATCAAACACAATGGTGAAATAACACTGTTAAAAGGGTTAAAAACATAAGAAAAATCTTTGAGTAAAATAGGGTAGACAACTCTTAGTTACTTGATCAAAAATCTTGCAAAACATCCTTGCCATTTTTCAAACACACTTCACAACACAACTTCAAAAACAATTTCAAAACAACTTTCAAAACATTGAATTATCTTTTCAAAAAGACACACACCTTTGTATATATTCCAACAAGAATCATTACAAAGGTTGCCTAGACAAAGCATATTTTTCAAAACATTTTCAAAACCACACACACAAAGCACTATTTCAAACAATTGAAAAGCAAAGGCAAGTGATCTAAAACAAGTAACTAAGAGCCCATGGATAACCATGGATGAAAAGGGTGCTAGCACCTTCCCTTTTCATAATCTACCCCCCGAACCCACGAAAACATCTCAAAGGTCTTTCCTGTGCTTTTTGACCTTTCCTTAGGATAAAATAAAAAGTCAGTGGCGACTCTTGCTAAACCGAACAAGTGCGAAAACAAATGCAAATCTCAAGTCAGTTCTCCCACCGTATCATAGAACTGGCGACTCTGCTGGGGACATTTCTAAAAGTGGGGTTACCTTAGGGTTTTAGATCACCTTTACATGCTTACTTTGATTGCTTTGATTGCTTTACTTTTTGGGTTCCTTGTTTGGGTTTGTTTTAAATCCTACACCCGGATTTGGGGACACCTTTTTAGGTAAGTAGCAATAAACTGTGAGGGAACTGTGCGGGGTATACCGACATGGTTGAAACAGTAGCTACGTTGATGTGGCACCTTGGTTGGTACCGGTAACCCTTGAGTTGAATCAAGGAGAGTACGGGGCCGCCGCGTGGTGTCATGAAGCATCAATGGACTTTAGAATCTTACTTGACCATCTTGGCCTTTTTAGGGGTAGTGAGATGACCGGCTTTGGTGCAGTCCGAAGTTGGTAGATACTCGATACTACACTCATTGAGGATTGTTTTCTTGGAATATTTTGGTCGCCAGTTGAGTGGCTAAACTAAAATAATGAACACAAAATAATCCAGTGATATTGAGTTCCTTAGAACCCGGTTTCTATTTTAGGACAGGTTCGAGCCAACTAACTTCAAGAGGGTACTTATCTACAAACCCCATGCAAGCCTAAACCTAAGGACTTGTCTGCTTTGTGTGAATATGATTACCTGTATATACACTTGCTTACTTTTGCATACATGTACATAACATCATAACATCATATCATAGCATTTTCAATGACCATTTCAAGGATCTCGAGGGTCTTTTGATGCAGGGTCACGTTGAACCAGACGTCTACCAAAAGGTAAGAGGTTTCATTTTCCTCTAAAACAAACACCGTCAAAGATCAAGTGCAACAACTTGAATCAGGGGCTATGACCCACTCGACATGGTGAGCACGATTCTCGTGGAAAGGCATCCATCGAAACAAAGTTCCCCAATCAAAGATGTTGATCAAAATTCGACCTCTAACATTTTCTCGTGTTTACCCCGAGAGATCCTTGAAAACATGCATCCACATATCATGCATTGCATCGTAACAGGTTTTCCTTTTCAGGTTTCCTTATTCTCCTACTGTTTATTTCAGTAGAGATGGCTCTAGAGAAGACTGTCAAAGACATCCAGGATCAAAATGCTCAACTTCAAGAAATGTTCTTGAACCTGTCCCAGGGGCAAGAAGAAGTGAAAACTCTCCTCACAAGGGGTATGGTCCTAGGGAATTCAGGCAGTGTCAGGAATGATCAGTTGGAATAAATTCAGCTTGAGCTGGCAACAATGAAGATCCATATGATGGGACAACTGGTGGGCTAGATGGCTGTCATTCAAGACCTAGCTCAAAGACAAGAAGAGCTCAGGGTTCTCGTCAACAAGCTGCTTCAGGATAACCAAGTGGGACAAACATCTAGGGTTAAAGATCAAGTCATCATTCAACCTCCGTTGAGACAAGAAGACAAGGGAAAGGCTACTCAACTTGCTTCAGGGTCACAAGCCCAGCAACAACCTCGCCAGCATCAACGGGGTAATCGGCGTAAGAAAAATACGTCTGGAAGACATTTCTCTGAAACTGACATACCATCATCTCTAATACTGAAATGTTTGTTGGAGGTCAATCTGCTTGCTTTAAAGGATCCTATTCGGATGCCCAATACCTATACTCCTAGCTATCATCCCGACGCATTTTGTGTATACCACTCCCATAGTCCTGGACATGACACCGATGACTGTTGGGCTTTGAAAAATAAGATCCAAGACTTGATTGACGAAGGAGTGCTGGAATTCATGCCGGATGGCGAGATGAAAATCTTCCGCTAAGGGTTCTCCACCGAAAATGACAAAATTCGAACCAAGAGACATTTGTTCCATTTGAATTTTCAAGTTGTAATTTCTTCTGTTATTCAAACAATTATCTGTTGATGTCAAACTCTGTTTCATTAATGCATTGCATATGTTTGTCTTGAATTCATCCATTCGTTTTCACTATTATTGAATTATGCTTCCTACTTTCTTTATGATATTTAACTCTTGATAAAAAGCTACAAGCCTTTAGAGGGAGGATGACGAAACAATACCATAATCTCATACAGTATGCTTTTGAACTGACCTTGCTGACGATGTACATGCGTTTCTTTCAAATCCTAAACACTGGAGTTATAAGGAAGATAATCCCTAGTCAACCCCTTCGAGCCAAAGAAGTAGGAGTTTTCTGTTTTAAACAAATTGAAACCTTTGATTTAAACCTGGGGCAGGGTAGTCTCTCAGTTAATTCAAAAGATTGTGCATTGAAAGTCGCAAACTCTCAGCTCGTAATACAACGAGTGATATCAAAAACATTCCTTTGGAACCAAAAGACAGTGATGGCTCCTTATCTCATAGACAGTCATTACCTCTCAAAAGAGAAAAGCCCACTAAGCCAAAACCTATAAAGGAGGCTTAAGAAAGCCGGGGCATCCCGCTGACTGTAATCTCGAAAACCAGAACAATCATGCAAGAGTTAGGGATGATAAACCGAAAGAAAGAGGTCACTACAAATCCTCAGCAAACATGAAAAATGTTGAAAAAATGACTGCCTTCCAATAAATTCAACTGGTGAACCATCACCCAAAATGTCGTTCCAAACTCGAATAGAGTTCGACGCAAAAATTAACTGAGTCTAGGATTGAAGAACATCACGAAGAGCGGGTGGGTGCAAATATACTTTGAGCCTTTATCCTTTGTTTCTTAAACCGTGAACCAAGCCACGTTACAACCCTTTGAAAGTCCTAATTGAAGCATGGGTTAGTTTGAAAGCATACTGTTACAAAAGGTATCCTGACTCCTGTAAGGCTTTGCCCTAAATCTTGTGTTGAATTTGTCTTATAAGAAGTTTTCTGCTAAAAAACGCATTTTTAAAAAAAAAAACTTCGAGACAAGCATAAACTTTGCATTATTTGAATATCATTGTTTGCACATGTTTATTTGTTTGACAGCAAAGGAATTCACAACGGTGAATGTTCGGAGGAGCGAAAGCTCTCTCGGTGAATAAAATCACTTCAAGTGGGATGACACTCCCGTTACAAAAATCTCCCATCAACAAAAGGGGATTTGATATGGTATTATCCAGTTAACCTGGGGCAGTCCAGTCAAGATTTCAACAAATCTTTCAAAAGTTCAGTGAACCTAGGGCAATCCAGTCAAGATTTCAAGAAATCTCTCAATTGTAGGATAACCTGGGGCAAGTCTCCCTCACCATCACTTGGGGCATTTAAACGTCAATCTCATCAAAGGGTTATGAACAGTCCAAGTTTCCTGACAATGCCACAAGCATCTGATACTAGGGGCAGTGATGAAACCTCTCCGAAATCCTTCTGAAAAGAAGATCAAGCGTCCTCAAGAAGGTTATCACCTCTCTAATAGACCAACAGTCATGGGTTTATTTCCCCAACATTTGTCAAAGATTTATTCTCCAAAACAAATTACATTCCAAGTTGCACGGTCGTTAAAAATTCCTTCATCACCTGTTGGAATTCACGGTCGTTCAAAATTTCCTTCATCACCTGCTGGAAGTTACGATCATCATTAAAAAATTCCTTCATCACCTGTTGGAATTCACGGTCGTTCAAAATTCCTTCATCACCTGTTGGAATTCACGGTCGTTCAAAATTCCTTCATCACCTGTTGGAAATTACAGCCACCAACAGAATAACGGACAACTGAAGCTCCTAAAAATCTATTTCTCTCAAAGAATGAAGACTCTCATCCTTGAAACCTCATAAGATTGGTATACACCCAACCTCCTGCTATTCCCGACAGAATGAAGATTCTCATTCTTAAAGTGGCATGCAACAAAAACCTGAATTTCTTCCAGACAAGAATAAGCTTTTTCCAGAATCCTGAGTTTTACTCTCCGACAAGATAGCTACCTTTTGGCTATTCCCCACAAAATTCTTATTTCGCAAGAAGAACGAAGACTCTCATTCTCAGTACCTCACAAAGTATTCAGATATTCCCCAGTGAAGATCTCCTCAAAACAGGAATCCCCAGTAGATTGGCATACAACCCAAACTCCTGATTCCCCAACAGTAGTCCCAGGACTTCTCATTTTCAACAATCAAAGGATTTTCAATCCCATGTAGCAGTCAAAGATTCACTTTCCCCGGCAGCAGTCAAAGATTTCACTGTCCAGGATTCGTCTTCCTCAACAAGACAACTACTCAGCTTACATGCACATCCATTACATTCATATCATAAACATTGATGAAGTACAATTCACTGCATCATACATGTCATGCAACATGACTTTATGTTTTAGCTAACACTTTACCCTTTTTAGGATAAGATTAAAAGGCTATCGTTAACAATTATTCAGATGCAGTCCAAATACGATCCAGAAACGGTTGCCATTCTGTCACTTATTCAATACAGTTACAGTCTCAGATACACTCCAGACACGGAAGTCATTCTGCTACTCATACAAATCTCAAATTCAGATATAATACATATACACTCAAGACACGGCAATCATTCTGATATTTTATTCAAAATTCCAAATACAGTTACAGTACGGAAACACCCCAGACACGATGGTCATTCTACTACTCATACAAACTTCAAGACTTCTGAAAACAGTTTACGGATTCTCCAAACACGGATGTTAATCTATCGCTTGTTCAGATTCAGACTTCTGAAAACAGTTTACGGATTCTCCAAACACGGATGTTAATCTATCGCTTGTTCAGACTCAACTTCTGAAAATAGTTTACGGATTCTCCAAACACGGATGTTAATCTATCGCTTGTTCAGACTCAACTTCTGAAAACAGTTTACAAATTCTCCAAACACGGATGTTAATCTATCGCTTGTTCAGACTCAATTTCTGAAAACAGTTTACGGATTCTCCAAACACGGATGTTAATCTATCACTTGTTCAGACTCAACTTCTGAAAACAGTTTACGGATTCTCCAAACACGGATGTTAATCTATCGCTTGTTCAGACTGAACTTCTGAAAACAGTTTACGGATTCTCCAAACACGAATGTTAATATATCGCTTGTTCAAATTCAACTTTTGAAAACAGTTTACGGATGCTTCAAACACGGATGCTGATCAATTGCTTATTCAACTTCAACACTTCTGAAAACAGTTTACGGATTCTCCAAACATGGATGTTAATCTATCGCTTGTTCAGATTCAACTTTTGAAAATAGTTTACGGATGCTTCCAAACACGGATGCTGATCTATTGCTTATTCAACTTCAAGACTTCTGAAAACATATTACGGATTCTCCAAACACGGATGTTAATATATCACTTGTTCAGATTCAACTTTTGAAAACAGTTTACGGACGCTTCCCAACATGGATGCTGATCTATTGCTTATTCAACTTCAAGACTTCTGAAAACAGTTTACGGATTCTCCAAACACGGATGTTAATCTATCACTTGTTCAGATTCAACTTTTGAAAATAGTTTACGGACGCTTCCTAACATGGATGCTGATCTATTGCTTATTCAACTTCAAGACTTCTGAAATCAGTTTACGGATTCTCCAAACACGGATGATAATCTATCACTTGTTCAGATTCAACTTTTGAAAACAGTTTACGAGCGCTTCCCAACATAGATGCTGATCTATTGCTTATTCAACTTCAAGACTTCTGAAAACAGTTTACGGATTCTCCAAACACGGATGTTAATCTATCACTTGTTCAGATTCAACTTTTGAAAATAGTTTATGAACGCTTCCCAACATGGATGCTGATCTATTGCTTATTCAACTTCAAGACTTCTGAAAACAGTTTACGGATTCTCCAAACACGGATGTTAATCTATCACTTGTTCAGATTCAACTTTTGAAAACAGTTTACGGACGCTTCCCAACATGGATGCTGATCTATTGCTTATTCAACTTCAAGACTTCTAAAAACAATTTACAAATTCTCCAAACACGGATGTTAATCTATCACTTGTTCAGATTCAACTTTTGAAAATAGTTTACGGACGCTTCCCAACATGGATGCTGATCTATTGCTTATTCAACTTCAAGTATTCTGAAAACAGTTTACGGATTCTCCAAACACGGATGTTAATCTATCACTTGTTCAGATTCAGCTTTTGAAAACAGTTTACGGACTCTTCCCAACATGGATGCTGATCTATTGCTTATTCAACTTCAAGACTTCTGAGAACAGTTTACGGATTCTCCAAACACGGATGTTAATCTACCACTTGTTCAAATTCAACTTTTGAAAAAAGTTTACGGACGCTTCCCAACATGGATGCTGATCTATTGCTTATTCAACTTCAAGACTTCTGAAAACAGTTTACGGATTCTCCAAACACGGATGTTAATCTATCACCTATTCAGATTCAACTTTTGAAAACAGTTTACGGATGCTTCCCAACACGGATGCTGATCTATTGCTTATTCAACTTCAAGACTTCTGAAAACAGTTTATGCATTCTCCAAACACGGATGTCAATATATCACTTGTTCAGATTCAACTTTTGAAAACAGTTTACGGACGCTTCCCAACATGGATGCTGATCTATTGCTTATTCAACTTCAAGACTTCTGAAAACAGTTTACGGATTCTCCAAACTCGGATGTTAATCTATCACTTGTTCAGATTCAACATTTGAAAATAGTTTACGGACGCTTCCCAACATGGATGCTGATCTATTGCTTATTCAACTTCAAGACTTCTGAAAACAGTTTACGGATTCTCCAAACACGGATGATAATCTATCACTTGTTCAGATTCAACTTTTGAAAACAGTTTACGAGCGCTTCCCAACATAGATGCCGATCTATTGCTTATTCAACTTCAAGACTTCTAAAAACAGTTTACGGATTCTCCAAACACTAATGTTAATCTATCACTTGTTCAGATTCAACTTTTGAAAATAGTTTATGAACGCTTCCCAACATGGATGCTGATCTATTGCTTATTCAACTTCAAGACTTCTGAAAACAATTTACGGATTCTCCAAACACGGATGTTAATCTATCACTTGTTCAGATTCAACTTTTGAAAACAGTTTACGGACGCTTCCCAACATGGATGCTGATCTATTGCTTATTCAACTTCAAGACTTCTGAAAAAAATTTACAGATTCTCTAAACACGGATGTTAATCTATCACTTGTTCAGATTCAACTTTTGAAAACAGTTTACGGACGCTTCCCAACATGGATGCTGATCTATTGCTTATTCAACTTCAAGTATTTTGAAAACAGTTTACGGATTCTCCAAACACGGATGTTAATCTATCACTTGTTCAGATTCAGCTTTTGAAAACAGTTTACGGACGCTTCCCAACATGGATGCTGATCTATTGCTTATTCAACTTCAAGACTTCTGAAAACAGTTGACGGATTCTCCAAACACGGATGTTAATCTATTACTTGTTCAAATTCAACTTTTGAAAAAAGTTTACGGACGCTTCCCAACATGGATGCTGATCTATTGCTTATTCAACTTCAAGACTTCTGAAAACAGTTTACGGATTCTCCAAACACGGATGTTAATCTATCACTTGTTCAGATTCAACTTTCGAAAACAGTTTAGGGATGCTTCCCAACATGGATGCTGATCTATTGCTTATTCAACTTCAAGACTTCTGAAAACAGTTTACGGATTCTCCAAACATGGATGTTAATCTATTACTTATTCAACTTCAAGACCTCTGAAAACCGTTTACGGATGCTTCCCAACATGGGTGTCAATCTATTGCTTATTCAGACCCCCAGCTCAGAGATGTTCCAAACATGGATACCTTTATGATATTCACCCACTCACCTACAACATACAGGTCAACAAACATTCTTGGATGGCATCTTTAAGCCCATCTCCGACAAGATTCTGTCACATCTCCAAATGACATCTTTAAGCCCATTCCCTCAACTTTGCTTTGACAAGTGCAAATTTTTGGGCACTCTAATGTCCAATCATCTTTTACCTTCGAGTCGCGAAAGGCAAACTCGCCAATCTAACTCTTCAGGTTCAAGAAGATTGAACAGGGGCAACTGTTATACCCCAAAATTTGCCCTCCCTTTTTCACAAGAAATCACCACTTCGGGGTTTTCCCTGATTTTTTCAGTTTGGCTCAAGAATCGGTCAAACAGACTTTTCTTTATCAGTTAATCCAAAATTAGGGTTTCCACTGATTTTTGTTGAGATTGGCTCAAGAATTTTCTTTATCAGTCTATCCAGAATTAGGGTTTCTATTGATTTTGTTGAGTTTGGCTCAGGAATTGATCAAGCAGACTTTTCTTTGACGGCAAATCTGGAATTAGGGTTTTTCACTCGTATTTCTCAGAAGAATTTGAATCCATCGTATTTCAATTGACTGTTACATTGTTTTTACGCTTGTTCAAGATTGTTGTTTGTTTCTCAAAACCTAAACATCTGGGCTAGGAGCTGGGGCTTTTGATTGAAATTTGGAAGCATTGGTTTGATCAGTGAAGTGAAAGGTGTTTGGATGTTTGTTTGTTTAACTGTGCAAAGCATATGATTGATTGGAATGCCGGGCGTATTGTAGTTAATGCAAGGTTGCGAGATTGCAAAGTTTGTTGATTATTTATTTTATCTGAGTCAAAATTATTGGGATGCATTTCCAATTATTTTAATTCAAGAGATCTAAATAATTAAATAGACAGTGCATAAGAAATAAGGAATTATCTGACAAAGACTTTTTATTTTATTTTAATTGTTGTTACAAATGTTATTTGAATACTATAAATTTATTTACAACATTTACAATAACATTTATTACAATAATTGAAAATAAAATAAATCTAAAAATCTAAGTCTCTTGAAGTCTTCTATCTTCTACTATTTCTTCCATTTATTCAACTGGTACCTACCTGAAAAAAAAAGAAGAGAAAGAATGTCTGTACAAGATTATTTCAAATGAAGAGAAGAAAAAAAATCATCATTAAAATTGGCCGTTTAGAATCAGATTGCCTATTTTTTCATCGCGCTTTATTTTTCTCTCCGCAAATCACCAGAAGATCACTCTTATCGGTTCACAGAGAGAAAAGTAAAATATAAATGCAAGCATGACAAACTCAATACAAAAACATGGTCGAATTACAAAAAAAAAGAGGTTCCATGTTGCAAACTGAAAAAAAAGTTCCAAGCTGCAAACTGAGTTACCAAATTCAAAGTTACATTAACCAAATAAAATGTGTCACAAAGTTCAAAGAAGCAAACAGGCGCCAAAACTGCCAGGGTGAGTCAAAACAAAGGCATAAGCACAACAGCAAATAAAGTCCCACGTTCAGCTACAGTTCAAAATTGCTACAAGACAGAATTGGATAAAAATGGTAATGAAGCATAGAAACAACAATGCAGCAGACAAAAAGCAAGACAACAGGAAGCAGTTTATTTGACAAGTAAAAACTTGTCAAAGATGCCTTTTTTTCCATCATTTCCTAGACAGCCAAAATTTTCAGAAATTAAAGGTAATTAAGCAATTTAAAATGCTTAAAGAGAGAGAGGAATGAGAGAACCTAGTGATAGGTTTTGCAGTTTGCAGTTTTGACAGACTGTAAAGGAAAGAGAAGAGGAACAAAAGAAATAATATAACAAGCAGAAATACACAAAAGGAACCAGAAGGCATAACCTCCAAACTGCTATCCAAAATACAAAAACCTTCAAGCCTGTTTTCTCCATACAGCCTGCATAAAAGCTCCAACCCACAAAAACTGCAAGCTGAGATAAAAAAAAACCTGCCTCAGAACCATAAAAAACTTGCACAACAAAAGCACAATAATTACAGAGAGCTATCAAACTGCTTATAAAGACAAGCAAAACTCAACAGCCTGCCTGTAACAAACAAACAAGCCTTCAAACTTGTTCAAACACAAACCTACAGAAGCATAAACTTGTGACCAAACAACTACAAGTTATCAACTTGCAAAACCTGTAGAAAACCAAAACATCCAGCCTGCATCAAAACTATCAAGCATAACCTGCCTTACCAAATAAACAAACTCAGACCTGTTATCCAAGATCCAAGCCTACATCAAAACTATCAAGCATAACCTGCCTTCAAACAAGCCTTCAAGCCTGCCTAAAGCCAGTTCAACCTGTATAAATTGCAAACACCAAGGGCCACAAAACTGCAACTAAAAAAGCCTGTCAAAACTTGCCTCACAAACCATTCAAGTCTGCCAACTCCCAAAGCAAACTCAGATATCAAATACCACACATCAAATAAGCAACAAGTTCATCATTGGCAAAACCATCAGCTTAAATCAGAAGCAAAACAATAAGCAGCATCTCAGAAATATATCCAACATTCAAAGAGGAGGAAGAACTCAGAAGCAAGCATTTTGAAAAATAGTTTTTTTCAGAAATACAAAATCATCATCAAAAGCCAACATTCAGATAAGAAGAAGAGATACCTCAGCATTCAAGTGTTTTCAGAAATATCTCATCACAAAACAATTCAAAGCTAAAGATACAAAGTACCAGAAAGCAAGTTAGCATCATCATCCCGCTCCCTCCTCCGGCCACCTGAGAGCGCCGCCGATCCAACCCTCCATCGCCAAGCAGAACAAAGCCCTCAAGGTATCTATTCCCTCAATCTATCGTTGTATCTCACATAAACATAAACAATCCATGATTAAAACACTGTGAAACAATAAAACATGCAAAAATTAAACATGGACGAACCTAAACCCTAAAACGCATTTAGAAGGAAGGCAATACCTTTTTAATCACCGCCCTGTGTAACCACGAAGAGAAGAGGTTGGAGGTGGTGTTCTGGTAGCCTAAGGCGTGAGAGAGGACATCAATTTCTTTGTTTGAGAACGATGAAGAGGACGAAGACGCGAGAAGGAGCGGCGCCGTTCACAAAATGTTAACCCTAATTCTGATAATGGTTTGTCCAAACCCTAAAATACTTGAACATGGCATTTGGGCCTTTTCCCCATGAACCAAACCAAAACCCATACGCGAACTGGCGCCACACCCCCCTTTTAGTCTTATCTTATTTTTTATTCTTTGGGCCAAACACATTCTTCAAAGCCCACTTAACTTTTTTTTAATGTTTTATAAATCAATACCTTTTTTATTATTATCACCTTATTTTCATTTTTTCTATAACCTAATCCCTAATTCTCTTTTGTTAAATAAAAATAATATATTAAATTTTTGTATAAAATATTCTTAATAGTTTTTTAATATTTATTGCATTTAAAAGTATGTAAATAATAGATTTTTAATAATTTGTCTTTGTTTTAAAACTTTTTGTTTAATAAATCTTTTTATATAAGTTCCTAAATAACATTAACCAAAATACATAAATAATAGAATTTATTAAGTTAAATAATTCTTTTTTTCTTTAAAACCCTTTGTTTATATAAAACTAACAAAAACATAAAAAAAATAATAATAAACACTTAATTTGCATTAGGTTAACGTTTTACTTAATCATTTGTAAATAACCACATACATCTCACAATACTTTTGTTTCTCTTTGATTCTTATACCTTGTTATATTTTACATTGAGAATGCGACGGTTCGATTTGGTTGTAACATAATATTTGGACATTACTATTATGATAAGACTCATCCCCATTTGTAAACATTTGTACCCCCATTCCCGGACATTCATTTGTAATAACTTAGACTTTAAATTCCCGCAATTTATCGCTTTCCATATACTGTATAGTAATTAGGATTTGTATGCGAAGATTCAAAATCAACCGCTAGATAACCTAATACAAGATAAATGCATGAAAATCAATACACCATTCACACTTGCACCTCTAGGGTAGCCTCGCTTGTTGCCTCGGAAAATACAATCATGTCCCTCGAGTATGAGACACTCTAGCAAATGTCCCTTCGATAAACAAAGATCGTAGTCCCTCAATGACCCTCGATGTTGCCTATGATAAAACGATCTCGTCCCTTACAAAATTGCTAGAGCGTCTCACAAGTTGCCTTCAATGATTGTATACGATGACCCGCGCCTGTCCCTTACAAACTATTATTAAAATCATCCATCCATTTTTTGTGGAGTTAGACTTAACACCATGGATCCAATGATATTAATAAAGTTCATGATAAAAAATTTAACCCAACATCAGCCAGAAAATAATCACAAAATAATATTACATTTTAATATATACAAAAAGGTTTAAAAATAATATTTAAAAATAGAAATAAAAGAGAAAAATGTCAACTATGTTCAAGTTAATCAGGAAATAAAAAGTAAGACCATAGAAAAATCAGAAATGAACTAAAATAATTTTATAAATTTTTTGGTAATTTTTTAAAGTCAGAAACTATTCTAAAATTTAAAGAAATGGGTGAAATAAACCAAAAAATGATAAAAAAATAGCAAAGTCAGAAAGAAAAATAAAATAAGGTCACCAATGTTTGTCACAATATCATTGGATCATTCCATAATTTTTTCAGAATTTAAAAATGCATAAAAGTATTTTTAAAGATTTAAAACAATTCCAATAAAGTGTAAATTTATAAAAAAATACAAAAACACAAAATTAAATTGTGAAAAATTAAAAATCAGAAAGAGAATAATCAAAAATATTTTTCATAGTTTTTTCAGATTTTTTGGACTAAAAATGAATTTTCTATGATTTTTTGAAGTCCAGAACAATTAAATATAAAAAAATCAGAAAAGAAAATAAAAGTCAAAAATATTTGGACCATTGGATGAGAGTCAAAACGCGCTAGTAATGAAATCCAAGAGATCTGGCGTGCTGTGCATATCATGGTCATTAGTGAATAAAGCACTGAATCAGAAATAAAATCAGAATTAAAAAATAATAAGTGGCGTGCCATCATTGGTTGGAAGATGACACGTTGGTCATCTTCAACCTCCATCCAACATGAATTGCGGGTCTCTCAAACTGTAAAATCAGAAGCTCAGACCTATGCCATTCGCTTCGTCTCTTCAAGACGGAGACAACCACACCCTCGCGCCAAATTTATATAAACTATAGCTCAAGCAATTTGGAAAGAAAGTTTTGAAAAGGGATTTGAAATTTCATGGTCAAAACGTGTTTCCAGTAAGAAGTAAGTGTTGCGACTAGAACCAGGGCAATGAGAGCATCACAATGATATCAAAGTTTTGAAGAATTGATGAAGGAATATACCTATTGAAGTTGAGTTGCAGAGCTTTGAAATTGGACTTCTATGGAGCAATATAGGGCACGATTCTTGAATGTAATTATATGGTTAGCTTCAGGGATGATCAAGGAAGGTGAATTGATGAAAAAATTGGATTGAAAAAGGCTTGAGAATAGATTTCGAAGTTGCTGAATTCTGAGTTAGGGAACAAGTTTGGCAGGGTGATTTTGCCTATCCAAGCTTGAGAAAACGAATGGGATATTTCATGTATTTATAGGAGAAGAAAATGGGATCAAAAGGAATAGTGAATGATTCATTTTGGAGGGAATTCATGCAAACCTGATGCACGAGTGAAGTGTGATCTAATTTTCACAAAAACTCATCCATTCCTTGCGTTTTGAGGTGCTAAACACTTCTGGCAAGTTTGTTAACCAAGTTTAAATCAAAAACACGTGTAAATCTTGTGATTAGAAGCCAAAATAAAGATTTCAAACTTCTGACTTGGTGAAAAATTCAGTTTCGAGGTGCCAACTTCTGACCAATGGCATTTTCAACTCAAGGGGTCTTAGGGCATGATTCTTGATGCTTCAAAAAGATGAGGTTACAAGCTTTGCAATGGAAAAATAATTGGATCAAATGGATGCTTGATCTGAAAGTTATGTTGAGTCAAAGTTGGAGAAAAAATGTTGACTTTCCATACTTAGAAATATTTCAAATTCTTCTTCAAAAGTGACCTATAATGTCTTGCATCCAAACATAGCCTTCTACTTGGAATTTGCTCTTGACCAAAAAAGATGGCATGAAGTAGATATCTTGAATGACATTTTGGAACTTGAACCATTCAAAATGTCCAAAAATTAAGAGAGTTATGAATTGTTGAAGTGGGAAAAAAATCATGAAATGACCTATAATCTTTTGTATCCTTAAGGCAATTTCCATTCATTTTCTCAATTTGAACATAAAAGAAGGCATAAATTTCAGATCTTCAAGATCATTATGGAAAAATAATGGGCTCAAGGTGATAAAAATTGACCAAGTTATGATCATTTGAAGTCACACATTGAAAAATGGGGATTCATCTAGAGGACTTGTAATCTTTCTTCATCATCAAGTTTCTTCCACATGAAAATTCCTTGGAACTTTTAAAGTGATTTGTTGATATACCTTTAAAAATAAGGATGTCTTTGGAATAATTCAAAAATACTAAAAGATGAGCAAGATATACTCCTTTGAAGTTCAAAATCCTAGCTCCTAGATTAAGGAACATGCTTTGAGGAACTTTGACAATTTTGAACAAACTTCTTGTACAAAAACAAATGCTTTGTAAATATAAATTGTTGAGGATGATAATGAGAACTCATAAAAACCACAACCACTTCCATATCATGATAATTGATAGAAATATGCAATTGTGACCAATGGGAACAAGACCTTGTCCAACCATGACTATTTTTCAATCAACCCATTGTACTTTTGAATCAACCTTGATAATTTGGAAATGTAGTGAACTAAAATAACCTTACCATGCCATCCCTTCCAAAAAAACTTCCATGGCGAGGTTTGAACTTCTCAAGCTTCATTGACTAGGTCATGGAAATAAACTCACGAACCCATGGATCAACATGCCAAGCCCCATTGCCTTTATCTTCATTGTTAACAAGTAAGACAAACCAACATTGCATTTCATTAATTAAAAGGAAAGTCAAACAAAACATGAATGATTACACAAGAAAAACAAGACAAGGTGCTTGGTGATTCCTCAAAGAGCAAAGCTAAAGATAGGGAGGAGAACCAAAAGCCCTAATTGTGATCTTGTTGTGATTGAATCAATATGGTATGGTGAAGGGATCTTAGGGGCAAAAATTGGGGTACAAAAGGGAGTAGTGACATTAGAAAGTTGATCAAATAGTGATTTTAGATATTAATAATAGGTAGAGGCATCAAGAAATTATTTCATACAAGCATTCAAAAATTCTTGCTCAAGGTTGAGAGCCCTAGAATTTTTGTTGTCATAATAGATATTGAACAACCTTTTCCATGCTTATTTCACGATCGAAATGTGAAGAAGATCATCTGATATAGTATTGTAAATCCATTAAAGGACAATAGAATCTAGATGTTACCAGAGGTGAAGGTCGATGGTTTTGAGGCCGGAGAAGGCAAAGCAGTTATTGTTTGGAAGGAGACGGCAGTGTGGTTAGGGTTAGGTATCTGGATCAATACCTGATACTTATTGACACCATATAAGAATCAGAGGCCTTGTCTTTTCCTTTGATTTGATCAGTGTTATATACGATATGGATTTCCATAAATAGTCTCATATACAATCATTATTATTCTATAAATAGATATATGGATAATCACGGCCTAATACAATAATAGTACAATAATTTTAGAGTATAATTTATTCATCTTTCAAAATTATTTATGCTTGAAGCTAACATTTACTACTTTTATCCCGAATTATGATACATTTTAGTTATTTTACACTAATTAAGAAACATAATTAATTTTGTATGGGAAATGGAAATTATATATAATTTTACAATATTGTCATTCATTTATTACACATGAAAAAGAAATTTTAAGAATTGGAAGAAAAAATAGTAATAAATACCAGAGGGTAAATTAGGAAAAATATCATTAATGTTAGTTATATTAAAATTGGAAGGTGACTTATAATTTGGGACATTTTTTGCAAACTAACTTATAATTTGGGATAGATGGAGTATAATTTTTTATTTTAAATGTAATATTTACATTGAAATTTGTTCTTCAACTCAATTCTTCATAAAGTTATTCAAACATAAATCACTTTACATTTAACTCACTTTTAACCTGAATTAATTTTACATAATCATTTCATTCAAAATCAATTTTTTGCATAACCAAACATAATATTAGACATTTTTCAAAAATGATTATGATTTTTCATCTCATTTTAATTTTTTTTAACGTTTACACATATTTTCAATGATACGTACTTGAGCTTGGGTAAGGAGAAGTTTATTCAAAATACTAACACACTTGCGCAAATAAATCGAGAGTAAAAGAACTTCCAATAGAGATTTTCAAAGAGGTATTATTTCTAAGGAAGGTGAACGAGTCAGTGGCAACCTTAATGGCATGAAAGGCCTAACGACATTCGTCAATGGAGTTTGAGCTGAAAGATAAACCAATTTAACGATAAATTGGGCCCAAATTGAATAACATAAAGCTTTTTCTAGATTAATGTTTTGTTTAAGGGTTTTTAGCATCGATTTGAAAGCATAGAACCAAAGGAATGTTAGGAAAATGAAGCATTTATAGTGTTTGTGCCAAGATTTCTAGGCAGGTCGAGTTGTGTCATGAAGGAGCATTAGTTGCAAAGAATATAGTTAATTTTTAACTTCACATGAACTATCCAAAGATTTATTGAAATGCTAGCTCAAAGGAGCAACAATGTGGTTTGGTTGTGTTGCTGGAAACAAAAAGTTTAGGATCTCCATATCTAGTGTAATTGTATTCCTAATTACTTTTTATCCATATTTACTATAAGTTCCATTTATTAGAAGATTCATCGGTCCTCATAAAATGTTATATATTTCTAAGATTGTGATATATAATGGATATTTACTGATATTGTAAAGATATTTTACATTGTCAATTATTCACAACCGTTGATTTGTTTGAATTGTTTGTATTTTATTTTAACTTCATTTAAAGTAACACATTGGAATGATTATGATAATTAATGGATACGAACACCACAAACACTCAATCATATCATACAAAAGATTACTTTGTCATTAAATTTCACATTGACTAGCACAAGGATTTTACCCCATGATGAGTAAAGTAAATACAACAAAGAATGGTCCTAAGACAAACATTTCAAAACAGATATAAAGTAATGATAAATCTAAAAGTGACACTTCAACCACTTGCAGCTTTCAACCAACAAGAGACGTCTTATATCATGCCTCCAATGTGGCACTTCTTCAGAAATGGTAGGGGCAGATATGTAATAAAACTTTGTTTAGTCCTTATTCATTGTTACTTATTTTCTCTCTAATTTTTTAACCCTATCTCTAGTGGCAATGCATGTCTGTTTATAGGTATTCTTCAGCTTGGGCGTTGTTCCCTTCCTTGGATCTTGGGCCTTGTGATTATCAGTTGGTTTCAGCCCAAGGAATAAAGCATATTCCCTCATTTGTTAATACAAGTAATAGGGTAATACACAACACATGGGGTATAACACAATTTGTAGCATTCACCCTTCAGCTAAGGGGCGTCAAGTGGTAGCACTTGCAGCAGCTTTTTTAGAGTTTTCCTCTAACGCTTATCCTTATATCTCTTCATTTACAGCTCAGCCCTAGATGTTTTCTCGTGATTCTTTCATGTGTAATTATGAACAAGTTCATCTTCTATTGACAAAATTTCTATTGGGCATTAATCATATGATATTGTCGTACCAAAACTTGTAAACAAGTCTACTCATGCACATCAAGAAAAAAGTAAAATAAAAAAAAGCACCTAGTATGCTCATTATTAGCTAAAATAAATTGCTAGAAAAAAATGATAAAATAAACCTAATTCAGTAAAACTTAAATGAATAATACAAACATTAAGGGATAGAATATCTCACAATAAATGATTTAACACACTCCCAAACTCGAGTAATTACATATACTTAGGAAATGCGATAGGATATATAAAATAAACAACCAAAGAACTTTAAGATCAACATCGCATTTCAACAAAATATAATTCTTTTTCATGGATTGTATTTAGACATTGGCACAACTCAACCTTGCTTAGAATTTGTGTGTGTGTGTGTGTGAGTGTATGTGTGTTGAAATTATGGTAGTCATATCTCAGATGTCCTAAGAGATGTCGAAACACTAATCTCAGAACAATAACACAATGAACAATGTAAAACAATAGAGCAGTGCAGAAAAATAAAGGAACACACAAAATTATTAACCGATTTTGGTGTACAATAACACCTACTCTGGGGGCTACCAAGCCAAGGACGAAATCAACTAAGTAGTATCAATTTATAGACCCACAACAAACTCTCACTAGTTTACAATCTACTCACTTAATCACAAGCCGTGTTTAACTTCTAACTAAGAATCACCTAGGTATAAGATCCTTCTCAAATCCCTTTAAGTCACAAACAGTGACAAGAACACCATTTAAAAGAGTTATAAGACAACCTTCAAAAACAGATAATCATTTACTGCTTAAATGCTTTAGAATGATTGGCAGAACTTACCACTCAATAGAACAAGCCTACACTTTTATCAAGATGATATTAGAGAGGCTCAAAATTAACACACACAAACCCTAACAAAAACACAAGTTCCACACTAAAACTAGGTTAGTGACATTCTATTTAAAACAATCTTCTGGACTAGATTGAGGTTCAAAAGTGCAGTAAATCAGCTGCAAAATTTTTGCAGAAACTTCTTCATAAAAATAGGACTTCAATAATTAGTTTCCTATATTATCTCCATAATTAGAAACTAAGAATACTCCTTGAGTTTAGCTTGAATATCTCAATCCTTAAAATGAGCGCCACATAGGAAATCATAATATTCCCAGAATATTATGCATCTGTAATAAACTAAAAACATCCAATCATTCAGCTGTACACATACGTGATATCGAATTATTCTGCATAGGACATATTGTTCAACATATTTCTCTAGTTGATAGAACATCTTATTTCAACATGTTTCTGCTAAGTTATTTTTACCAAACATAATGCCAATCACAAAAATAGAGAATTAACAATCTCCCCCTTTGGCTTATTTTGGCTAAAACAAATTAATACTCCTTGCACACATAAACATTCAAAAACCTCAGATTTGAAAATACATCAACTACAAATATATGAGGCACAACAATAGAAATTAATTCAACAGAGTATCAACAGATAAAAGCTACTAAACACATCAGCCACGAGAAACATAAATTCTCAACATGTCAGGACATCATGTCTGACAACAATTCACAGTAACAACAGTCCAATCTAGAACAAGGACTCCCCCTCAAAACCTACTAATTACCACATCAGAGAATAACAAACTCTCCCCCTCAAGCACACAAATTACTCCCCCATTTTATCCATAATTTGACAAAGGTGAGTAGCTAACCATATCCATGGCATTTAACCCTTACAAAATCATAAAGTAATAAAAACAAGTACGCAAAGAAAACCAAAAAAGGTTTACAGAGGAAATAATCAGACATCAGCATCAATATCATACTCTTCTCCTTCTCCATCAGCATCAGCACCAACAAATGTAACAATTTCACCAACAAGAACAACATCATTACTTCTATCAGTAGGGTCTTTACCTAGGAAGATGTCACGATAATGTTTGGAACACGTGTTCCACTAAACAATCTATAATGCAAAGATAAAGGAAATTCCATTTTCTTAACACTATTCATAGCCAATAAAATACCAGGATGTAGATGGTATGTGTAATATGGTGGGAGAACTGACTTGGGATGTTTTGCGTTTGATCGCAATTGTTACAGTTAGCAAGAGTCGCCACCGACTTTTCGTTTATCCAAAAGAAAGTTGGAAAAGAACAAGAAAGGCCTTTGAGATTATTTCTTGAGTTCGGGGGGTAGATTATGAAAAGGGAAGGTGTTAGCACCCTTTTCGTCTATAGTTATCTATGGGCTCTTAGTTGATTGCTAGATCACTTGCTTTTGTTTGAAAATGTGCTTTGTAGTGGTTTTGAAAGTATCTTTGAAAAACGCCTTTGTTTAGGCAAACTTTGTAATGGTTCTCATTCGTAAGAACATATACAAAGTGTTGGACTTTTTTGAAAATATTTCATGTTTGGAAAGTGTTTTATTGTTTTGAAAGTGTTTGTTTTGAAAATGAGCAAGGATGTTTGTTTTGAAAGTGAGAAAGCAACTAGGAATAATCTACCTACTCAAAAGTCTTTGTTCATTTCTTCCTTCCTTTGATATTGCTATCTTACCATTGATTTGGTAAGAAGCCTTATCTTTGGACGTAAAGGGACGGGCAGGGATCATCGTATAGTCATGATAGCAATGTTGTGAGATATCTTAGCATTTCTCTTTGAGGGACTAAGATCATTTGAAAGGCAACATTTGTAGCATCATCGAGGGACTATAATCTTGTATTTTGATTGTTTTTGCTAAGACATCCCACATGCATAACATGACCATTTTTGTAAGGCAACAAGTGGAATTACCCTAAGGGTGCATGTGTGAATAGTGTGTTTGATTTGGATGCATCGTCTTGGATTAGGGTTATCTACTTGTTGATTTTATCTTTCCATACAAACCCTAATTACTAGCATTTATATGAAAGTGATAAATTGAAGAACGTAAAATTACTACGCCATTACATCATTTGGGAGATGGGGTATACAAATTTACAAATGGGGATTTGCATGAAATTAAACCTAATTATCTATTACAATCATATTGAATAGTGTACAAGAAATGAAAATATAATGTACAAGGAATAAATGGAAAAAGAAATGGATTTTTGTTTGGTTTTTGAGGAAAGGGTTTAGTTTTGACCTAATTATCTAAAAGAAAATAATTAATTAAATTAAGAAAATTAAGCCTAAACTAATTAAGAAAATAAATTAAATTAGAAAGCATTTTTAGGGTTTTTTAGAAAAGGTTTTTAAGTTTAATAAAAATAGTATAGAAATTAATTAATTAAAAGAAAACCTAAATTCTAAGTTGTTTTTAATTAAAAAAGAGAAAATAACTAAACCTAAATCCACTTATTAATTTATTAAGAAAATAATTAAATTTGTTTAAGAAAATATTTTTTGTCTTTTTGTTTTATAAAGAAAATAAAAACATAAGCATGTAAAATACCAATAATAAATAAAAATATATTTTTTGGATTTTTATTAATAAAAATGATAATTATAATAATAATAAAAATAATAAATAAAAAATAAAATAAAAATAAAATATAAAAAATAAAAGTCAGAGGGGTTTGAAATGGAATGTGGTAGTTTGTTAGAAAAAATAGTTTTTAATCTGGCCCAAATGGTATTTTTTTTTGTAATCAGAAAAATAAAAAATAAAAAGGATGGGCCTGTGTGTGATAAGTGTACAAGGGGTGTGGTGCAGCAAAAATACAAAGTCCAATGAGGAAAGTCCCAGGGCGCTGGTTGTGGCAAAAAAGAAGAAAATGTTAGAAAAAAGCAAAAAGTGGCAGCGTTGGGGCTTGAATCCACGCCCTTGACATGAAACGCGCGCGGCCTTACCATTATGGTGGATATACATCCGTTAAATTAAAAAAACAATAAATATATAACATAAATCCAGTCCTAGAAATGACTTCATCTTCAACTTCCAGCCATGGTTCCTATAACTTACTCATTTCTCATCCAAAATGAAAAATGTAAACATGAAAGTTGCTCCATTTTTCCATACGAATCCAACCATATAAATATCATAAGCTATAAATCAAAGATGAATGGGAATTTCTAATAGTGCCAAATTCTGACCTAACTTTTTCAGAAAGTTCAAACTTAAAATTCTCACTACTCAAGCAATATAAATGAATTTTAAGGACATGGTCATCTTCAGGGCTATGATATCTACATTTTGTCTTTGAAAATGGAAAGCTAACAATGCCTATATGAAGATTTCAAAATTCAGAAAACTTACCTAAAAAATGGAATTCGTGTTTTGCAAATGAACTTGATTCAAGGTGCTGGAATGATCAGGTTAGCTTTCTTGAGTCCTTAGGAAGCTAATGCAATACTTATATTGAGTTGAGAGTGGCTAAAATGGCTTGGAGAAGTCAAGATGCAAACCTCTATTTTTGGTTATGGAATATGGAGAAGATGATGTTACAGAAATGTAACAGGTGTTTGGTTAAGTTATATTTGAGGTATAGAAACTTTGTGGAGGGTTTTGCAAAGAAACACACGAGTGGATTTTGTGTTTCAAGTTTCTTGGCCAAAAAATGATAACAATGGTGATTTTTGCACAATTGAGTTTGAGAGATTTTTAGGACTTGTGCCTTAGTTTATTCTCTTGCAATAGAATTGTATAGTCATAAGAAAAAGGTTATAGCACTTGAGGTTGACAGATTTTTGGGATAGAGGGTTATGGCTATGTTACTTGATTTTGAAGAAAAGTGGAAAACATGGTTTCAAGGCATAGTACAAGCATGTATGAGTTTCTTGGAGGCTCTAGACATGTTGCTTTTATCTTTGACATTGCTTGTACTCAGATGAAACAAGTTGGGAGCTCTATGCATTGACTTTTGTAATAAAGCTTGCTTTTCCAAAATGGAAGTGTTACCTTTGTGCCATTAATGGAATAAACATGTAAACAATGCCTCAAATGATTGGATCAAATCTCTAACAGTTGTGTAAAAATTTAATTATGGAGTGAAAGTCAAGTTATAATATTGAAAAGTGGGATTTTTACAACATGCTTGAAGATTGAATCAAGTGTTCATCACAAAATTGACTTGTAAATCAAGTTTGAAACCCTAACTTCTTGCCTTCAATTCTCTTAGATAAATTATGATCTCAATGAGTTCTTGGACATTTTGGAAATCTTGTAACATACTCTACAACCTTCATGTTGTACATTTTTGAAGATTCATCTTAGAACTAGGTGAAAAGTTGCCATGAAGTTGGTACCAAAAATCTCCCTAACTAGGGCAAAATTTCACTAAGTGTTTTAAGTTCATGAGCATGTCTTCACAAATTCATAACTTGAGATCCATGCATTTCTAGAAAATGTTCTGCCCTACAATGTTTTAGATCTCATTGATATCTACAAATTTCATGTTGGAAGTTTGTCTTGAATCATCTTGCATCATGATGGCAATTTGGCACAAAGTTATGAAAAAATATGAACTTTCTAACACTTAGAAAAAATTCTAAGTCTTAGAATTTTGAATTATCAATTTCTTGATGAACAAGTTTCATATTTTGACATGTCTTGATGAATTGTAATCTTTGAAACTTGATTTTGATCAAAAAGTCAAAGTTTGACTTTTCAATGTACAGTTGACTTTTCATTAGTTGACTGAAATTCAACTATCAATCAATTGATCTTGAGAAATGTTTTGAGCCATGCCATTTGGTCAAAATGATTTATTTGAATCCTTGAGATTATGTCTTAAACCAATAAGTCATTGGTTAGGTCAAAAGTCAAAAATTGCACCTTCTCAGTCAAAGCCCTATTTTTGACCATTTTGCCCTTTTGATGATCTAATCAAATTTCTTGAGGAATTGTGATCCAAACTTGATCAATTGACATATATGAGTTCATGATGTTGATATGGATAAAAAATTATGAAGTTTGACTGTAAATTGACCATAATTGACTTTTCCCCAATACAACTGATTTTAGGTCAACTGATCAATTGACTGAGCAAAAATGTGATCCAAGACTTGAAAGTTGACATGAGAAATCTTGAGGGTCCAAAATGATTCATGAAATTAATTTGAGGCTTTTAAAGTTCAATTATCTTTGTGAAAACTCAAACCCTAATTTTCAGTTGTCAGTGTTGAGGAAGTGTCTTGAGATGATCAAGCCTTGTGTAGTCTTGAACCAAAGGAGATCTTATGAGATATTTCTTGAGAAATGAGAGGGAAAATTTTGGGGTAGAACAGTATGATTGAAGAATTAATATTGACCCACAACAGTAGCAATAATTGCTATAAGTCCTCATAGATACATATCCCTAGTCTCCTTCTTAAGTTTTCAAATTGAACTACATCTAGAGCTTTAGTAAAAATATCAGCAAGCTGATTTTCAATGCTAACATGCTCAAGAGTTATAACTTTGTATTCAACAAGCTCTCTAATAAAATGATGTCTGATATCAATGTGCTTAGTTCTAATATGTTGAATAGGATTTTTGGAAATATTGATAGCACTCAGGTTGTCACAAAATAATGTCATGACATCTTGTGTGACATTGTATCCAAATAACATTTGTTTCATCCATACAAGTTGAGAACAACTACTTCTTGAAGCAATGTACTCAGCTTCAGCTATAGATAGAGACACACAATTTTGTTTCTTGCTGAACCATGAGATCAAATTGTATCCCAAGAAGAAACATCCACTAGAGGTACTCTTCCTATCATCAACGCTACTAGCCCAATCAACATTACAATATCCCACAAGCACCAGATTTGAGCTATGAGAATACATCATTCTATATTCACATGTACCATTCACATACTTCATAATTCTCTTGACTTGATTGATGTGACTCACTTTGGGTGCTGCTTGATATCTAGTACAAACTCCAATAGCAAAAGCTATATCTGGCCTGCTTTCTGTAAGATATAGAATACTTCCAATCATGCTTCTATATAAACTTTGATAAACATTAACCCCCTTTTCATCTTTGGATAGCTTCCAGTGTGTAGGAGCTCAAGTTCTCTTATGGTTGGCATTCTCCAATCATAATTTCTTCAAAATATTCTTGACATACTTGCTTTGACAAAGAAAAATGGAGTCTTCCATCTTCCTGACTTGCAATCCCAAAAAGAATGTGAATTCACCCACCAAACTCATCTCAAACTCAGATTTCATTTGTTTTACAAAATGTTGGACCATTTCATCCGACATCCATCCAAAGACAATATTATATACATAGATCTGAGCTATCATGAGTTTTCCATCTTTCTCTTTGACAAAAAGAGTTTTGTCAATTTATCCCTTTCTATAACCATGGTTAATGAGAAACTTAGTCAACCTCTCATACCAAGCTCTTAGAGCAAGCTTTAACCCATACAATGCCTTCTTTAGTTTGAACACATGATATGGGAAAAAGGGATCAACAAATCGTTTTGGATGTTAAACATATACTTCTTCATTCAGATAACCATTTAAGAAGGCACTCTTGACATCCATTTGGAACAATTTGAACTTAAAGAGATATGCCACTCCAAGTAATAGTCTGATGGATTCCAAACGAGCTAAAAGAGAAAATGTTTCATCAAAGTCCACTCCTTCAATTTGAGTGTACCCTTGAGCAACAAGTTTGGCTTTATTTCTGGTGATAACTCCTTGTTCGTCTTACTTATTCTTGTACACCCATTTAGTACCAATAACATTAACCCCTTCGGGTCTTGGTACGAAGTCCTAAAACTCATTTCTCTTGAATTGACCAAGTTCATCTTGCATAGCATGAATCCAAAATTCATCAGTCAAAGCCTATTTGACATTATTTGGTTCAATTTTTGAAACAAAGCAAGAATTTGACACATCTTCCCTTGAGATGGTTTTGAATCCTTCATCCAGACTTCCTATAATAAGCTCATTAGGGTGATCTTTCTGAATCCTAATAGAAGGTCCTTTGTCAGTTGCACCAGTTTCTCTAGGTTCAATATTGACACTTGAATCTGCAACATCTTCAGGAACATCATCATTCATGGGAAAAATCCTCCAATATCATCTGTGACATCAGCTTCTTTGGATGAGTCGTCAATCACAACACTTATGGACTCCATCATCACCTTAGTTCTAGAATTGAATACTCTATCGGATCTACTATTTGTTGAGTATCCCAAAAAGATTCCCTCATCACTTTTAGAATCTATCTTTTTCCTCTACTCACGATCTTCCAAAATGTAGCACTTACTTTTAAAGATATGGAAATGTTTCACAATTGGTTTTCTTCCTTTCCACAGCTCATAAAGAGTAACAGGTGTACCAGATCTGATAG
Source organism: Vicia faba (assembly GCA_948472305.1). NCBI lineage: Eukaryota > Viridiplantae > Streptophyta > Magnoliopsida > Fabales > Fabaceae > Vicia > Vicia faba. Next base: position 1,095,522,288 of record OX451739.1, read on the forward strand.
TCACTCTATTATGAATATAGCAGGCATTGTTCATAACTTCATCCCAGAAATGATATAGAAGTTTCTTAGCATGAAGCATGATCCTGACACATTCTTAAATAGTCATGTTCTTGCGCTCCACCAGACCATTATGTTGAGGAGTGATATGTGAAGAGAAATCATGACTAATCCCTTCAGAGGTGTAGAATTCATCAAATTTGTTATTTTTAAATTATTTCCCATGGTAACTTTAAATTTTGACAATACTACAATCGTTCTCTCTTTGAATCCTTTGACACAAATCTTTAAAGACTTCAAACACATTGGATTTCTCTTTGATGAAATTCACCCAGATGAACCTTGAGAAATCATCAACAACAACATATGCATACCTATTTCCTCCTTGACTTTCAACATGTATAGGTCCCATCAAGTCCATATGCAACAACTCCAACACTTTTGATATGGTCAAATGTTGAATCTTCTTATATGACATCCTTTTTTTCTTCCCAATTTGATATTCACCATAGATTTTTCCTTCATCTATCTTCAGTTTGGGAATACTCTAACAACTTCCTTTGACAAAATTTTCTTCATACCTTTCATATGCAAGTGACCAAGCTTTTGATGCCATAACTTAGCTTCATCTTCTTGTGTAATTAAGCATGAGGAGAAACAATTTGTTTCTTGAGAACTCCACAGATAACAATTGTCTTTTGCTCTGACTCCTTTCATGAGAACTTCATTCTTCTCATTTGTAACTTGGAATTCAGATTTAGTAAAGATAACTTTGAGATCTTGGTCACATAGTTGACTAATACTTATCAAATTAGCAGTCAACCCCTTAACAAATAGCACATCATCAAGACTGGGTTGTCCTGTATTGTCCAACTTTCCAACACCTTTTATTTCACCTTTTGATCCATCTCCAAAAGTGACATAGCTAGTGCAGTGTGATTTAATATCCATCAGAATTTATTGACACCTGTCATGTGTCTAGAACAACCACTATCAAAATACCAATCCTCTCTAGCAGAAGCTCTGAGAGAGGTGTGAGCTATGAGTCCAAAAGTACCCTTTCTTGGGAACCACGTCTTCTAAGATTTAACAAACATTTGTTCTCTTTTGGGTTATGCTTCATATTTGGGGTAGCCATTGAACCTGTAGCAAAAGGATTTTATATGACCAAACCTTCCACAATAATAAGATCTACATCATCGAGTCTTGTTTCCTGCGTGGTTTTTCTGTTGTCCGTGTTGATGTTGGAACATTTTATTTGACATCTTATCTTCCAGTTCTTTCTTTGGACGAACAAACTTCACTTCAGCCTCTTTCCCTTTGTTCTTCATAGCTTGATTGTCATAGCCAATCTATTTAACATTTCCAACATTCTTTCCAGACTGAAGAACCTCATCAAGCCCATCAGAACTATTGTTAAACATTCTCACATATTTAATCATATTTTCAAGTCGAGATTTGAGAAATATAACTTCACTCTCCAAGCCACAAATGATGGACAATTGCTCCATTTTTTCTTCCTCCAGACCAGAGATGATGGACAGGTGCCCCACTTTTTCAGTCTGCATCTGAGCAATAGTTTTTCTTTACTTTTTTCCTAATTGGCTTACCTCTTGACTTATGAGGAACAACTCCTTGTAGGATGTAACAACCTAAATCCTCGGCATAATTGTTAAATAAAATTCAAAGAAATTTAAAATATTTCAATATTCAGAATGTTACCTTCATACATACACATGATCATCAATATGAAATATGTAACACATTTAAAAAAACATAAAAAACCACATATACTTCATGTCTGAAAAATATTTCATTTATTCGCAACGAAAAAACATTGACAATAATTATTCTCAATTCTTCCACATGAGTTATAATTATCATAATTCAAAATTAATCGTAAAACATCAATTAATTCCAACAAATGGAATTTTACAAAATTTTACTCTCAACATAAACAAAACAAGTGCAAAATCCCTAAGTGTTACATATCAGAGCTGACACCGACTCAATCTACGCAAAATGAGGCAACTCCTCAGCTAACTTCGACCTCAAGCTACTTCGGATCATCTATACGTTACCCAAGTAGAGGCAATATTCAAACATAAGGGGTGAGATTCGTAACCATATAAAGGAATGCATAATAATAAGTAGATAGCAATATAAGTACACATAATCATACTTTTTTACCTCACACCTTTACTTCGTTTTATAGCAATCACAAGGCATATCAAAATAAAATCAACAATCCAAATAATACATAGTATCAATCATAGTATAATCCATACATCATCCACATCATATAACTACAATAAAATAGGCATATAAAAAATACAAATGTCAACATACATCATCTATGCAATGCAACTTCAACATGCATCATCCACATATTACAACATCAAGTTAATAATAATAATGTAATGCAATGAGACTGACACTGACTCAATGCATGTGGTACCAACAGGGAATAAGCCCTCATCAAAATGCTAAATAAGGCAGCAACATGACATAATCCCTTATCATCACGCTAACACAGACCATCTCTCACCAATACATGCCATCTTACAGAGCATAAGCCCTTATCATGAATGCATGCGACACCGACATGCAAAAACGTAAAACACATTGATATTTCTACCCACTAATGCCACACCAATACAGGCCGTTGTCATCATCATCATGCAATACATCACGCCAAACAGTTGAGCCATTCATACAACATCATCATACTCAATTGCAACATTCATCACAACACATTACTCGAAAATACAGATAGGTAGGTATCAATTTTGGTAAAATAATTATCTATTGTGTTCCAATTTATTTTTATAGGATAGAAAATAATTTTAGCTTTTCATCAGTTCAAACGGCACATCAAATGGACATTCGAGTCAAAAGTTATGAATTTTACAAATTTTGAAACATCTGTCAGCTTCAGTGGTAACCGGTTACCACTAGGCCAGTAACCGGTTACACCCCTGTAACTCAAAATTCCGCGCTTCTATTTTACTAGGTAACCGGTTAACTCTAAGCCATTGACCGACAACACCTTCATATTTTTCCCTTTACGCCCAAAATTGCACACGGTAACCAGTTACCTCCAGGCCAGTAACCGGTTACACCTGATGCATAATCCAAAAATTTGGAACTTTTCGAAATACGAATTCTATTGTTTCAGAACCAAAACTTCTAATTTCTCAATCAAAACAATATATTTTAATACTACCAATTATTCACAAACATTGTACATCAATCTAACTCAATTTACATCATCAATTTCACCAATAACACACAAAAATACATCAAAGAAATTCTTCAATAGGTAAAACCCCATAAAGCAAAATAGTGAGAAATCAAGAACTCACAATCATGGAACCTAATCACTACCATTCCCCATTGTGATCGGTGGGAATGAGAACTGACTGTTTTGGAAAGCTGGTTCGCGTTTGCGTTTGTTTTCGAAAAATGTCGCGGTAAGCAAGAGTCGCCACCGTCTTTTATTTTATCCAACAAGGAAAGGACAAAAGCACAGAAAAATTCCTTTTTTGAGATTGTTTCTCGGGTTCGGGAGGTAGATTATAGAAAGGGAAGGTGTTAGCACCCTTTCTATCCGTGGTTATCCACGGGATCTTAGGTACTTGCTCATTGTGTTTTCAAAAGTTTGCTTTTCTCTGTGTTTGTGGGTTTCAAAAGGGTTTTTGTTTTGAAGAGAGTGTAAGTGCGAAAAGTTTTGTTTTTGTTTTCAAAAGAGCAAGTACTTAAAAGCATCTACCTACTCAAAAAGGAATTAAACTGTGCAAATGTCCTTTAGACAGTGCTATCCCACTATTGAGAAGTAGGTAGCATCGTCATTAGAGTTTTTCGGGTCAATTCGATTAAGGGACGTGTGCCCACTTAAAGCAATGTTAGGACGCATTAGCGGTAACCCTAATGTATTAGATCATTTTATCCGAGGCAACCGTTTTGAGGCAACTTATGATCTTCGGACAAGAGGGCGACCTCTAAAACACCTTATACTCAATGACCAATGTTCGAGGAAACCAAGTGAGGCGTACCCTAAGAGTGGCATGTGCAAGTGTATTTTTTCCAATTATATTATCTTTGTACATATTATGGTGAGCTACGGTTGATTTTAAATTAAAGGTTAATCTTGTCATGCATCACCTATTTACTAACAAGCATATAAAAGTAATAAAGTGCAAAAAGATAAAATCCTACACTATTACAACCATATCGAATAGCATGAAAATATAAAGGCAAAAATAAAAACAAGAAAAATAAGGGTCTTTCGACCCAGGCAGCAACACTCTTCGATTCTGCACTTTCTGGCTCTCTTCGATTTGGCCTGGGAAGGGTGAAGGCGTGACTTTCGACTGAGGCCTCACGGTCAGCATATTGTGCCTTTCGATTGGGACCAGTGGGACAACATGTTGTGCGTTTCGACTAGGCCTGGAATCTTTGCAAGATGTAATCTTCCCTTCTGCCTCCTTCGACCGGGCCTGGAGTCAGTGAGGAATCCTGAGGCTTCGTTTCATATTCCTGTCTCCTGTTTACTTCGTTTGAAATATTAAATAGCAACATGGCCTAAGGCCATGCTATCATTACTTCAGGGCCAGGTTAATTCTTAAAGCATCCATAACCAACCAAAGAACCAAACCAAAAAGGGCAGCAATAAAAACAAACTAAAGGGTGGAAACGAAAAAGTAACAAACACTATGTATATATTTGAAACGAAAAGGAAGCTTATTCACATGTTATGCTAGAAATGAAGGGTTCAAGGTTAAGAATGACTTACCTCGCTTGAAGCTGGAACGTGTGCTGTGCCTTTAAGTGGTTTCCTTGAATGCTTCTGGATTCGAAGGGAGGAACCAGGGTCTATGTCTTTGATACTGGATTCGAAAGAGAAGAACCAATGTGAGGTTCTTCCTACTGGATTCGAAGGGTAATAAGGTACAGGGATGTTTCAGATTCTAAGGGGATAAGTGTTTGGATTCTGGATATGTGTTTGGATTCTGGATACGTGTTTGGAGTGTTTAAGTGTTTGAGAAAATTTGGTGTTCTTGAGAATTTTCTGAAGATTTTGGATGTGTGTTTGGAGTGTTTAAGTGTTTGAGAGTTTTAGAGAATTTTCTGCAGATTCGTTCGACTGGCCAAAAGGTCCTCTTCAAACATGTATTGAAGCCTCTTATTTATAGGCAGAGTTGGCTGAAGCTTTTGGAGGGAAAACAAAATTATTTGAACAAATTGGGTAAACTGCTCTTTGCAGCCTCCGAGGGACAGTGCTTTATCACCATTTTGGTGCAAGGAATGGGCAGCAGCGCAGCACTGCTGTGCAACAGTTTTTGGAGTTTTATGGCCAGTGTACCATGTATGAACTTTGGCAGCAAGCATCTTTGAATATTTTATCCTTTAATTTTGACCCTCCTTCGACCAGATTCTTCTTCCAACACATTGTTTTGACTTTCCTCCAACAAGTGTCCTTCGAACGAATCATCTTGGTGCATCGTTTGAAGGGGCCAAATGTGTGCTTCGAATGGACTAGTAAGGCGTACCCTTCGACAAGGACTCATATGTATGCCCCTCAAGTCCACCACTATATGTCTTTTGAAGGGGCCATCAACCATGTGCTGAAGTTTGTCAAGGATGGAAATGCAGCATACTAAAGAGGATTGTTGTCCAGTCGAAGCTAGTACAAACGTAGTCAATGTCTTGTCGAAGCCTGCATGGAGGAGGAAAAATGTCCAGATTCGAAAGAGGCAACCAGGAGGCAAAATGTCCAGGTTCGAAAGAGGCATGCAGAAGGCAAAATGTCCAGATTCGAAAGAGGCATGCAGGAAGCAAAATGTCCAAATTCTAAACAGGCATGCAGGAGGCAAAATGTCCAAATTCGAAAGAAGAAAACATGAGGCAAAATGTCCAAATTCGAAGGATGCAAACATGAGGCAGAATGTCCAGATTCGAAGGATGTCAAAAGAGAGCCTTTTGCCTTGGAAATGAAATAGATTACAAGAGAATCTTTTCCTTGTGAATCCAAACCAAACTGTGTCAGAGGCCCATGCCCAATCGAAGGATGCAAGTCAAGCTTGTGTCGAAAGAGGCCAAAAGGCCAATCAAAGGGTGTAAGTCAAGCTTGTGTCGAAAGAGGCCAAAAGGCCAATCGAAGGATGCAAGTCAAGCATGTGTCGAAAGAGGACAAAAGGCCAATCGAAGGATGCAAGTCAAGCTTGTGTCGAAAGAGGCCAAAAGGCCAATCGAAGGATGAAAATCAAGCTTGTGTCGAAAGAGGCCAAAAGGCCAATCGAAAGAGCTGTAACGAAGAACACTTGTATTTCTCCAATTTTTGTCAAAATCATATTTTTATCTGTTTTCTCCCTTTTTGTCAGTTTCCTCTTAATTTTGTACTGGAAAATCCCAATGCACTTGTTCAAGCTTGAATTTTGAGAATCCTTGTCAGAAAGGCCTTGAAGAATTAGAGGGCAAATTTTGGGGTACAATAGTTGCCCCTGTTCAATTTTCTTAAACCTGAGGATATAGATTGGCTTTCGGGCCTTTCGTGATCCGAAGGTGGAAGATAATTGAACACTAGAGTGCCCAAAAATTTGCACTCGCATGGTGTAGTATCTGCATTGTGATGTCGGGTATGGGCTTACAGATTCCATTTGGAGATTGTGACAGAAAGTTATTTTGTCTTCGTTGACGGGTTGTCTCTTCTGATAGGGTGTCTCCTTTGAGGAGTTGTCTCCATTGATAGGTTGTCTCCATTGACGGGTTATCTCTTCTGATTGGGTGTCTCCTTTGATGAGTTGTCTCCATTGACAGGTTGTCTCTATTGACGGGTTGTCTCCATTGACAGGGTGTCTCCTTTGACGAGTTGTCTCCATTGACAGGTTGTCTCCATTGACGGGTTGTCTCTATTGACGGGTTTCGCCTCAGAAAAATATTTAGGAATCGATTTAACTGATTTTGTCTCCATTGACTGGCTTCGCCTCAGAAAAATCTTTAGGAATCGATTTAACTGATTTTGTCTCCATTGACTGGCTTCGCCTCAGAAAAATCTTTAGGAATCGATTTAATTGATTTTGTCTCCATTGACTGGCTTCGCCTCAGAAAAATCTTTAGGAATCGATTTAACTGATTTTGTCTCCATTGACTGGCTTCGCCTCAGAAAAATCTTTAGGAATCGATTTAACTGATTTTGTCTCCATTGACATAATTGAGAATTTAACTGCATATTTCCTGAAAGGTAAAGGTCAGTCATATGCAATGCATGATATGGATCAAGCAATGGTGTTCTCAACACAAATGAGATTGTATGGTATGATGCGTATATGCATGTATCATGATGTATGGAAATGTGATGTTTTAGTTGGGGAAAATAAATCCCGAACGACTGCTGGAGAGTAAGGTTGAATTCTTCGTTTCCACTGGGGATGATGAACGAAGATGATTTGCAAGAAATAAACCTGCAGGAGAGGATGACTCCGTTGGGGAATAAACTGGTGAAGAGATTACTCTGTGGGGAATTACTCTGTGGGGAAGAGAGACTTTTCTGAGATTTTAATGATAAACTCCGCTGGGGATTCCGTTGATAAGCTCTGTTGGGGATTTTGATGATGAACTCCGCTGGGGATAGAAAGAACTTCGCTGGGGATGTTCTTTCAGTTGCAACTCGCTGAGGATAACCTAGCTAGACTCTTGTGGGGATAACCTCTGAATTTGGCTGAGGATACTTATTTATGCTTCACAGGGGATAAGCTTCCAGAGTCTACTGGGGAAGATGATTCAACTCCATTGGGGAAGCTTTTTTAGACTGCGCTGGGAAAATGACTCCACTGTGGTACCTTGTATTCCACCGGGGAACATTCTTATATTCTGTTGAGGAATATTAAGACTGTCGTGGATGCTCTTTACGCTTGCTGGAGAGTATCTTTATACTCCGCTGGGGAATATTAAGACCTTCTAGGGATACCCAACCTTTTTAGGGCTGATGGTAGACCAACTCTGCTTGGGGAGAGTACTGCTGATTTGTTCATAGTTGCAAGTCTCAGCTGAGAGAGCTATCATTACTGTCTTACTCTGTAGGAAGTGAAAGTATCTTAGCCATATTCTTCAGCTGAATATATACCTTGGCATCTGGTGGACAGAGCAACTAGACCGCTCAGACAATTCTTATTGCCCCTACTTCTGATATCACCCGTAATTTGTCCTTTGTTTCGCATGTAAATATTTATGAGTAGCAATTAATGTCAGATGCATATATCAAAAATGAACATTGGACGTTCTTTGCAAAACAAAACAGATAATGGGAAAAACAGTTTGAAATTTGTCTGAAAATGAATTTGTATTGATTTTGAAGTTTGGTCTGTAAATAGGCGTTTTGTACAAGAGGCTGACGTCCTAGTAAGAGAACGCCGCTGAACCAATAGAATTTATACAATTTGTGAAAAGAAAACAAAACAGCTATGTGAATAGTCCCACTGGGTTCCAGCTCTGCTATTGCCTTTATATCTTCAAGCATCTCATCACTTTGCTGCTTAGTTGAAGATGAGTCTGATTGACTGGTGTCGTTCGAGCCTGATAGTTGATACCAAAGTCCGGATGCAAGGTGATCCAATGAGACATAGTGTTACGCTTTAATCCCTAACTTTTGCCTGGACCGCCCTTTCGGGTTTTCAGTCCACCGGGATACCCTTTTTTGCCCAAGCCACCTTTTCAGGTTTTCGACTTGCCGGGTGTACAGATTTTTTTTATTTTCATCCCTTATTTTTTCCTGAACCCTTTTGGTTCACCGGGAAACCCTTATTTTTGCCTAGGCCAGTCAACCTAGCGGGTCTTTGATTATGCTTAGTATCTTTTTACTATGTCTGCATTGACGGGGTGAGGAAGGTCGTCACCATCCATGGTGGTTAAAATCATCGCTCCTCCTGAGAAGATGTTCATAACCACAAATGGCCCTTCGTAAGTAGGGGTCCATTTTCCCCTGGGATCACCTTGAGGTAGAATAATGCGCTTGATTACCAGGTCCCCAACTTGATACTCTTGTCGTCTGACTTTCTTGTTAAATGCCTTGATCATTCGTTTTTGGTACGTCTGACCATGACAAATAGAAGTAAGTCTCTTTTCGTCGATTAGATTCAATTGATCAAGTCGGGTCTGGATCCAGTCGTCTTTGCTCAAACCTACATCCTTCATGATCCGAAGAGAGGATATCTGAACTTCAATAGGCAACACTGCCTCCATACCAAAAACCAAGGAATAGGGTGTTTCCCCTGTTGACGTCCGTGTTGAGGTACGGTACCCATGAAGAGAAAATGGTAACATATCGTGCCAGTCTTTATAAGTCACTGTCATCTTCTGCACAATCTTCTTAATGTTCTTATTTGCCGCTTCGACAACCCCATTCATCTTCGGCCGGTAGGGAGAAGAGTTGTGGTGCTGTATTTTGAATTGCTCGCAGAGCTCAGTGATCATCTTGTTATTAAGATTGGTACCATTGTCTGTAATGATCCTCTCTGGTACACCGTATCGACAGATCAGGTTGTGCCGAATGAACCGTGCCACGATGTTCTTGGTTACGGTAGCAAAGGAAGCTGCTTCAACCCACTTCGTAAAGTAATCAATCGCTACCAGGATGAAACGATGCCCGTTAGATGTAGTAGGTCTGATCTCGCCAATCATATCAATGCCCCACATTGCAAAAGGCCAAGGTGCTGTCAAAATATTCAGAGGAACTGGAGGAATATGCACCTTATCAGCATAGACCTGGCACTTGTGACATGTCCGAGAATGATGATAACAGTCGGCCTCCATTGTGGACCAGTAATATCCTTCTCGGAGGATTTTATTTGCCATGGTATGCCCACTGGAATGAGTTCCGAAGGTACCTTCATGCAGCTCTGCCATGATCCTTTCTTCTTCAATCTTATCCACACAACGCAGTAAGGTTGAATCATGGTTACGTTTGTAAAGAATGCCATTGCTGATGAAGAACTTTGCCGCGAACTTTCTCAGAAACTTCTTGTCATTAACAGATGCACCCTCGGGGTATTCTTGAGCTTCAAGGTATCTCTTCACCTCATGATACCAGGGTTTTTCTGTTACCTCTTCAGTCTCAAGATCACAACAATGTGCAGGTTCATCCAATTTCCAGATAATGATCCGGGGGGCCTCGTTGTCCCATTTGACTTTGAACATAGAAGACATTGTAGCTAACGCGTCCGCCAACTGATTCTCTTCTCTCGGGGAGTGTTCAAAGGTTATCTCCTCAAAGTGGGGAAGCAACGTCAACACATACTCCTTGTAAGGAATAAGATTTGGGTGTTTCGTATCCCACTCTCCTTTGATCTGACTGATCACGAGAGAGGAATCTCCGAAGACACTCAGAAACTTAATCATTAGGTCAATTGCTGCTCGAAGACCCATGATGCACGCTTCATACTCCGCCATGTTGTTGGTGCAGTTGAAGCATAATCGGGCGGTAAACGGAGTATGAGAGCCTGTAGGAGATATGATCACAGCGCCAATGCCATTACCCAAAGCGTTTGAAGCTCCATCAAAGTGCATAGACCATCAGGATCCCTCTTCAGGTCCTTCATCCGGTCCAGGTGTCTCACAATCAGTCACTACCATGATATTCTCGTCCGGGAATTCAAAGTTCATAGACTGATAATCATCCACTGCCTGATGTGCCAAGTGGTCTGCCAATACACTTCCCTTGATTGCTTTTTGAGTTGTGTACTGGATGTCATACTCAGTCAAGATCATTTGTCATCTTGTTATTCTTCCGGACAAGGCAGGCTTTTCGAAGATATACTTGATTGGATCCATCTTTGAAATTAACAGAGTAGTGTGAGTCAGCATATACTGTCTCAGCCGGTGAGCATCCCATGCCAAAGTGCAGCAAGTTTTCTCAAGCAGTGAGTATCGGGTCTCACAGTCGGTAAACTTTTTGCTAAGTTAATAAATAGCATGCTCTTTTTGGCCAGACTCGTCATGCTGCCCATGCACAAACCCCATTGAATTTTCAAGTACTGTCAAGTATAGGATCAGAGGTCTCCCTTCAACTGGTGGCATTAGGATGGGTGGCTCCTGGAGATACTCTTTGATTCTTTCGAAAGAGGCCTGACATTCATCGTTCCAACGTACCACTTGATCTTTCTTCAGCAGCTTGAAGATTGGCTCACAAGTAGCAGTTAGGTGCGGGATAAATCAGGCAATATAATTCAGTCGTCCTAGAAAGCCTCTGACTTCTTTCTCCGTCTTGGGAGCTGGCATCTCTTGTATGGCTTTCACTTTGGCAGGATCCACTTGAATACCTTTGTCTCTTACAACGAAACCCAGCAGCTTACCGGACCTTACCCCGAAGGTGCATTTGTTTGGGTTCAATCTCAACTTGTACAACTTCAACCTGTCAAACAGCTTTTGTAGATGGTCAAGGTGTTCCTCCTCAGTTTGGGACCTCGCAATCATATCATCGACGTATACTTCAATCTCATGATGGATCATGTCATGAAATAAAGCAACCATGGCACGCTGATATGTTGCCCCAGCGTTCTTCAACCCAAAAGGCATGACCTTGTAACAAAAGGTACCCCACTGAGTAACAAAAGTGGCCTTTTCCATGTCTTCAGGAGCCATCCTGATTTGATTATAACCGGAGAAACCATCCATAAAGGAGAATACCTTGCGCTGAGCAGTATTGTCAACCAGAACGTCGATGTGAGACAGAGGGAAGTCATCCTTAGGGCTTGCCCTGTTCAAATCCCTGTAGTCAACACACATTCGGACTTTACCATCTTTCTTCGGTACCGGAACCACATTGGCGACCCACAGAGGGTAAGAAGTCACTGCTAGAAAACCGATGTCAAATTGTTTCATAACCACAACCTTGATTTTCCCAGACATCTCTGGGCGCATACGGCGAACCTTCTGTTTCACTGGAGGACAGTCTTCCTTGGTAGGCAAGCGATGAACCACAATGTCAGTATCCAACCCAGGAATATCTTTATAAGACCAGGCAAAGATCTCAACATAGTCACACAACATCTGAATCAACCGTTGTTTCACACTAAGCTCCAGATTTGCACCGATCTTGACTTCTTGTCTGTCTCAGTACCCAGATTCACCATTTCCACTGGCTCTTCATGTGGCTGAATGGCCCTCTCTTCTTGGAGTAGTAGTCTTGCAAGTTTACCAGGCACTTCACAATCATCTTCACCTTCGTCTTCGGCTAAGTTGATCGGATTTTCGAAGTCATAACCGGTAGTAGCTGAGTCGTTACCAGTGAGATCCAGAGTGGATGGAGACCTGTATAGGTGAGTGTGTGTAAAAATAGTTGTTTTGCAATATATAATAAAGAAAAACAAAGAGCGCAAAATGCAAAAAATGTCCAATGCTTTTATTAATGATATATGAAAATGGCACACAAAAGCCCTCACAAATGAAGCCACGGTGCCCCGGGTAAGACACCGGGCCATAAAGTTTCAAAACATTGTCTGTTACAAATTCAAAACAAAGAGTTCATTACTGGGTAACAAAAGTAATTGGGATGAAGTCCTTTGCTGTCCAGTTGCTTGGTCCACCGTTGGTCGTAGGATAGATCTAGCTGTAAAATTCAGACTCCTCCACATCATCTTCAATGGCATTTACTCCCGAGTTGCTGATGAACACAGGAGGTCTTCCCATCCTTGCACTACGAACAACCCTTTGAGCTTCTGCCGTGAAACCCAAACTAAACTTGTTAGTCTTCTGAGTGAAATCAGGAAGTCGGCCCCAGTTTGAATACTCACCCTTCTCAATAACGGCCCGGGCGTCCTTTAAGGAAGCCATATTCATAGGAGAATCTTCAACCACAGTCTCAGCTGATGCCAGTGTCTGAGGAACCTCTTCAAAGTGATGAAATGGGGTCTCAATGAACTCCCCATCCATATCTACGTATCCAAACGAGTTGAGGTGGCTGACCATATACTCTTCCTCCCCCTGTACTGTCACAATCTTCCCTCTGACCGGGTACTTCAGCTTCTGGTGGAGCGTTGAGGTTACGGCTCCAGCTTTGTGGATCCATGGACGACCTAGCAAACAAGAATAGGATGGACGAATGTCCATAACGTAGAATGTAGAATTGAAGATCTGAGAACCAACTTTGATTGGAATATCAACCTCACCATGCACCATCCTCTTAGACCCATCAAAGGCCCGAACGACAATGTTACTTGGCTTCATCTCCAACCCTTCGCAATCTAACCCGTCTAGAGCTTTCTTGGGCAAGACGTTCAATGAGGAACCAGTGTCAACCAACACATGTGCAAGAGTAGTGCCCCTGCATTCAATGGAGACATGCAGGGCATCGTTATGGTTCTTCCCTTGAGTAGTCAGATCAGCATCGGAGAAACCCAACCTATTATCAGCAGTTAAATTGGCCACACAATCGGTAAACTGATCAGCTGATGTCTCTTGTGGCACGTGGGCCGTCTTCAGGAAGGTAATCAGAGCCTTGGCATGGGCCTCTAAACACAACAACAATGATAACATAGAAATCTTGGACGGGGTTTGCCCCATTTGCTCAACTACATTATAATCACTCTTCTTAAGAATCTTCAGGATCTCTTCCATCTCCTGTTTGGAGGCTTCAACAGTGATTGTCTTTGGTGCCTCCGTCTGGGCAGTCATATCAGTCGTGATCCCTTTTCCCCGAGCGTCAGAGGACTCGGCGACAGGGGTAAGGATAGGAACTTGATCAGGAACGACAGTGGGTACACTTTCAGGTGTGATGACAACAGGTCTTCGAACAATTGGTGGAGCAATATCAGGTGAGAAAAGTCTACTGCTGTGGGTGACTTTTGCAGGTCCAATAATGTTGCTGACGCCGGTATCAGCATCAAACTCTTGCTTAACTCCGAGAACATAAACATCTGCCCCATAGTGCCAAGGGACAACTTTGTCAGAGGTGTAGGGAATGGGCCCCGGAACAGTGATGATTACAGGTGTGATCTTCCGAACAGGCGTAATTCTGACAGGCTTCCTCGAGGGAGCCTTGGGAGAATTGTTGAAAATGGTAATGATGGCAACTTCTTCAGTAGGAATGGATGGAACAATAGTCTTTTCAAACAGGATCTCTTTGCTATCCATCAGGTTTTGGATACCTGACTTCAAAGATGGGAAACCAGTAGGTAAAACAGAACACATATGGCAACCTTCACCACAACCTGGAAATAAACCGGCTAGCAATAGGTTCTTCTTGACAGTCATCAGAGGGGTAATAATATCATCCACAGAAACTACAAACAAGTCTTCCTCTACAGCATTCACTCCATGCTTGGGCATGGGAGAATTTACAACATTGGGCCTCTCGGGCGCCTCAAACTCAATCTCCTTTGCATCAATCAAGTCTTGGACCTTATTCTTCAAAGTCCAACAATCATCCGTATTATGCCCTGGGCTCTCAGAGTGATAAGCGCAGCGGACGTTGGGGTTATACTTTGGTGATGTAGTATTGGGATTCTTTGGGGCTTCCCTTAGAGTCACTAGATTGGTCTTCAGCAACTGTGGGAGAATCTGAGACAAAGTCATGCTGAGACGGGTGAATTGCCTTCGAGGTCTCTCGTATCTTTGTTGGTTGTGATGTTGAGGAGCAGCAGCAGGTTTTGAAATAACAACCGCATTGATAGCTTGGCGGTGTTCAGGTCTATTCTGTCTTCTTGAACTGTAGACATCACTGGACTCTTTCTTAAATGGTTTCTTCTCGGTGCTCGATGAGGCATCCTTCTGTATTTTCCCAGCTTTAATACCAGCTTCAATTCTTTCACCAGTCAAGATAAGGTCTGTAAACCCGACTGAAGAGCTTCCAATCAGATGATTAAATAACGGACGGGACAGGGTCCCCAGAAACATATCAACAAGTTCACGATCAGCCAAAGGTGGTTGCACCCTTCCGGCAAGGTCTCTCCATCTTTGAGCATACTCTTTAAATCCTTCACCCGTCCCTATTGACATACCCTAGAGTTGGGTACGCGTAGGAGCGAGGTCGGAGTTATACTGATACTGCCTATAGAATGTAGTAGCCAAATCCTCCCAGTTGCGAATACTGGCTCCATCCAGCTGATAGAACCACTCAAGCTGAGTCCCTGAAAGACTGTCTTGAAAGAAATGGATCCACAAGTTCTTATCAGCAGTGTAAGGTTGGATCTTCCTCACATATGACTGGAGGTGCAGCTTTGGATAGGAAGCTCCATCATATTTGGCAAAGGCAGGTGCCTTGAACTTATGGGGAGTCACCACCCCAGACGATAGACCCAGATCTCCGAAGTCCAGACCGGGCACCTTTTGTATCTCCATAGCGCTCAAGCGGTCTTCCAGCTGTTTGTACTTATCCTCAGCGGGAGGATACTGTTCTTCATCATAGTCTGTCTCGTTGTCGGAGACCAAAGGGCTAGGAGCCCTCCTTTCTTGTGGACTAACCTTCCCTCCAGATGAGGTGGTCAGATCAACTTCATTCTGCAGCCCGCTTCCAAACCTGCATCCGACATTGAACAGGATAGTCTTCTTCTTCTTCTTCTTCCTCTCTTTCAGAATCAGGGTCTTTAGGTCCTACTGACCCTTAGCTAGGCTCATGACCAACTCTTGAAACTGGGAATTCTGGGCCTGGAGGGCCTTGATAGCTTGCTTAGTGGAGGATTCAGTAGACATGATGATTGCTGAAATAAACAGCGAAGAAGATAAGAGACCTATAAAAGGGTACCTGTTTATGAAGTGCATGAGATGAAATGCGTATGATTTATGATTTCAAAGACAATCAGGATTCAAATTTGTAAACAAGAAGGAAACACACTTGATTAGATTTAACTTCAGAATTTAAATTGTTCAACAAAATGCCCTTAGGCGTTACACAAATGGAAATACTGAAAAGTAAAGAAAAACTGTAAAAGAAATCAACAAAGGTCCATCAATGCTCCCATGGTCTCTTCTTCTCAGTGTGGATATAATCATTCAGGGCCCACTCATTCTCCAGTTGCCTAGTCAGCCTCTGGATCTTTTTCTCTTGTTCATTGAACCTTTCCCGATAAGAATCCCGTTCTTCCCGCAGCTGCGTCCAAGACCTCTTCAGTGTCCCAATATCAGTGGGCATATGAGGATGGAGAATAGTTGGAAGAACCCCTTCCTCATTTGCAACTTCAAGAGTAACAGGTCTGACAACTTCATATGGCATACCTAGCTTTTGGGCACGGATGCAGACCCATCTCAGATATGGCTCCATTGGCAGAGAAGTCTTTGATCCCAACTCATGTGGGTCAGATCGGTGAACTCTATCCCAAGCCCTGATGAATCTACGACGCAGCTCGTCACTATCTCCCTGAAAATCAAAGATGATATGAGGCATCAACATCTCATGAGGCCCTTCTCTCCTGACTCTTCCAAACTGACGGAGAGCCAAACATGGGTTATAAGAAATTCCTCTATGGGTTCCGATCAATGGAACATTAGGATACTCTCCACAACGATCAATGACAGTCACCTCATCCAAGCCTTTGAGAGTCCAGATAATGTCATTATTAGTGAGAGACATTACCCTAAAAGCCCAGCCCATTCATTCTTGGTTCTTCAGTATGGACTTAGGGAGGTGCAAAATAAACCACCTCGACAATAAAGGAGCACAGCACATCAAAGTTCCCCGCTTTCGGGCAGTACGAGCATAGAGATAATGAAGGATATCACCCAGGAGAGTGGGTACAGGGTTCCGAGAGATGAAGATCTTTATGGCACTAACATCAACAAAAGTGTCAGGATTTGGAAACAATACCAGACCATAAATCAAGAGAGCCAGAATGTCCTCGTACGCCTTGAAGTCTAAGCTGTCCCAGAAGTAGTTAGCCTTGCCAACCAAAAACTTAGTCAGGAAACCTTTAGCTCCACTCCTAGTCTCCCAGTTAGCCATTACCTCCTCTTTGGTCAAGTGAAGGGCTGCAACAATTTCTTCGGGCTTAAGAGTCTTTTCCCAACCAGTAGATGGAGTCTGCTCCAAAACAGAGATACCAAGCATCTCAGAGAATTCTTCCAGGGTAGGAACCAGCTGGAAGTCTTGAAAGGTGAAGCAATGATATATGGGATCATAAAACTGGACCAGGACACTGATCATTTGTTCGTCCAACTTTGAGGTGACTAAACTGAGAAGAGAACCATGCCTCCTGATGAAGGAAGTAGTGTCTGGAATCCTGATAACCAACTCTTTAAGCAAAGTAGGTACTCGAACAAAGTTGATTCGGATAGTTTTCCTACGCATCATGGTGTCCTACAAAACAGAGCAAAGATGAAACCCTCTTGTCTTTGAAATAGGTTAGTCTTTATGCAAGATGTATGCAATGTTCATGATGTTATGATGTCATGGTAAAGGCACAACATAAGTATCCACAAAAGGAAAACATGGTAAAGGGCACACAAGTCACACAAGAGAGCCCTTATATTTCAGGCTGGCATGGAGCTTAGGTACTACCCTCTTTCAGTTCAGTTGGTTAAGACCTGTCCTAAAAATAGTAACCGAGTTCTAGAGGATCTCAATATAACTGACTACCCTCAATCAGTCATAATTCCAGTTTAGCAATCTTTTCTTGCGGCCGGAACCATCGCAAGAGTTTAGTCTCAATGAGTGTAGCATACTGCTACTGTTCTATGGCCAAGTTGGTCAATTTAAGGTACTAAGGTCAGTTGGTGCTTAATGACTCCTTAGAAGACCCATATTCTCCTTGTTCCAACACAAGGGATATCGGTACAGACCAAGGTGTCACACCAACGTAGCTACTGCTTCATCCGTGTCGGTCTACGCTGGATAGATCCCTCACAGTTTACTGCTACTTACCTAAAGGGTATCCCCAGATCCGGGTTAGGATCTATAGAACTCCGATACAAGCCCACAAAATTAAAGCATACAAAGTATACAATTGAAAACACAAGTGATCTAATCCTAAGGTACACCTCACTTATTATAGTCCCCAGCAGAGTCGCCAGTTCTGTGATCGGTGGGAATGAGAACTGACTGTTTTGGAATACTGGTTCGCGTTTGCGTTTGTTTTTGCAAAATGCCGCGGTAAGCAAGACTCGCCACCGTCTTTTATTTTATCCAACAAGGAAAGGAAAAAAGCACAGAAAAATTCCTTTTTTGAGATTGTTTATCGGGTTCGGGAGGTAGATTATAGAAAGGGAAGGTGTTAGCACCCTTTCTATCCGTGGTTATCCACGGGCTCTTAGGTACTTGCTCATTGTGTTTTCAAAAGTTTACTTTTCTCTGTGTTTGTGGGTTTGAAAAGGGGTTTTGTTTTGAAGAGAGTGTAAGTGCGAAAAGTTTTGTTTTTGTTTTCAAAAGAGCAAGTACTTAAAAGCATCTACCTACTCAAAAAGGAATTAAACTCTGCAAATGTCCTTTAGACAATGCTATCCCACTATTGAGAAGTAGGTAGCACTGTCGTTGGAGTTTTTCGGGTCAATTCGATTAAGGGACGTGTGGTCACTTAAAGCAATGTTAGGACGCATTAGCGGTAACCCTAATGTCTTAGATAATTTTATCAGAGGCAACCGTTTCGAGGCAACTTATGATCTTCGGACAAGAGGGCGACCTCTAAAACACTCTATACTCAATGAACAATGTTCGAGGAAACCAAGTGAGGCGTACCCTAAGAGTGGCATGTGCAAGTGTATTTTTTCAGTTATATTATCTTTGTACATATTATGGTGAGCTACGGTTGATTTTAAATTAAAGGTCAATCTTGTCATGCATCACTTATTTACTAACAAGCATATAAAAGTAATAAAGTGCAAAGAGATAAAATCCTACACTATTACAACCATATCGAATTGCATGAAAATATAAAGGAAAAAATAAAAACAAGAAAAATGAGGGTCTTTCGACCCAGGCAGCAACACTCTTCGATTCTGCACTTTTTGGCTCTCTTCGATTTGGCCTGGGAAGGGTGAAGGCGTGACTTTCGACTGAGGCCTCACGGTCAGCATATTGTGCCTTTCGATTGGGACCAGTGGGACAGCATGTTGTGCGTTTCGACTAGGCCTGGAATTTGTGCAAGATGTAATCTTCCCTTCTGCCTCCTTGGACCGGGCCTATTGTCAGTGAGGAAGCCTGAGGCCTCGTTTCATATTCCTGTCTCCTGTTTACTTCGTTTGAAATATTAAATAGAAACATGGCCTAAGGCCATGCTATCATTACCTCAGGGCCAGGTTAATTCTTAAAGCATCCATAACCAACCAAAGAACCAAACCAAAAAGGGCAGCAATAAAAACAAACTAAAGGGTGGAAACGAAAAAGTAACAAACACTATGTATATATTTGAAACGAAAAGGAAGCTTATTCACATGTTATGCTAGAAATGAAGGGTTCAAGGTTAAGAATGACTTACCTCACTTGAAGCTGGAGTGTGTGCTGGGAGTTTAAGTGGTTTCCTTGAATGCTTCTGGATTCGAAGGGAGGAACCAGGGGCTATGTCTTTGATACTGGATTCGAAAGAGAAGAACCAATGTGAGGTTCTTCCTACTGGATTCGAAGGGTAACAAGGTACAGGGATGTTTCAGATTCTAAGGGGATAAGTGTTTGGATTCTGGATATGTGTTTCGATTCTGGATACGTGTTTGGAGTGTTTAAGTGTTTGAGAAAATTTGGTGTTCTTGAGAATTTTCTGAAGAATCTGGATGTGTGTTTGGAGTGTTTAAGTGTTTAAGAGTTTTAGAGAATTTTCTGCAGATTCGTTCGACTGGCCAAAAGGTCCTCTTCAAACATGTATTGAAGCCTCTTATTATAGGCAGAGTTGGCTGAAGCTTTTGGAGGGAAAACAAAATTATTTGAACAAATTGGGTAAACTTCTCTTTGCATCCTCCGAGGGACAGTGCTTTATCGCCATTTTGGTGCAAGGAATGGGCAGCAGCGCAGGACTGCTGTGCAACAGTTTTTGGAGTTTTATGGCCAGTGTACCATGTATGAACTTTGGCAGCAAGCATCTTTGAATATTTTATCCTTTCATTTTGACCCTCCTTCGACCAGATTCTTCTTCCAACACATTGTTTTGACTTTCCTCCAACAAGTGTCCTTCGAACGAATCATCTTGGTGCATCATTTGAAGGGGCCAAATGTGTGCTTCAAATGGACTAGTAAGGCGTACCCTTCGACAGAGACTCATATGTATGCCCCTCAAGTCCACCACTATATGTCTTTTGAAGGGGCCATCAACCATGTGCTGAAGTTTGTCAAGGATGGAAATGTAGCGTACTAAAGAGGAATGTTGTCCAATCGAAGCTAGTACAAACATAGTCAATGTCTTGTCGAAGCCTGCATGGAGGAGGCAAAATGTCCAGATTCGAAAGAGGCAACCAGGAGGCAAATTGTCCAGGTTCGAAAGAGGCATGCAGAAGTCAAAATGTCCAGATTCGAAAGAGGCATGCAGGAGGCAAAATGTCCAGATTCGAAAGAGGCATGCAGGAGGCAAAATGTCCAGATTCGAAAGAAGCAAACATGAGGCAAAATGTCCAAATTCGAAGAAGGCAAACATGAGGCAGAATGTCCAGATTCGAAGGATGTCAAAAGAGAGCTTTTTGCCTTGGAAATGAAATAGATTACAAGAGGCTCTTTTCCTTGTGAATCCAAACCAAACTGTGTCAGAGGCCCATGCCCAATCGAAGGATGCAAGTCAAGCTTGTGTCGAAAGAGGCCAAAAGGCCAATCGAAGGGTGTAAGTCAAGCTTGTGTCGAAAGAGGCCAAAAGGCCAATCGAAGGATGCAAGTCAAGCTTGTATCTAAAGAGGCCAAAAGGCCAATCGAAGGATGCAAGTCAATCTTGTGTCGAAAGAGGCCAAAAGTCCAATCGAAGGATGCAAATCAAGCTTGTGTCGAAAGAGGCCAAAAGGCCAATCGAAAGAGCTGAAACGAAGAACACTTGTATTTCTCCAATTTTTGTCAAAATCATATTTTTATCTGTTTTCTCCCTTTTTGTCAGTTTCCTCTTAATTTTGGTACTGGAAAATCCCAATGCACTTGTTCAAGCTTGAATTTTGAGAATCCTTGTGAGAAAGGCCTTGAAGAATGAGAGGGCAAATTTTGGGGTACAACACCCATCATTGTGCAACCTGTTATAGCATTAGAATCCCACCCTTACCTTGGATTTTCTGGTTCTTGACTCTTACAGTGAAACTTCCTACCCTAACGTCTTTCTCTTCTACGATTCTTCTTTGTTTTCTATGTTGTGTTTTCTCTTCTCTCTTCTCAATTCTATTTTATTCCAATACTGACCTTAGGACCCTTAAATCATAGTTCCAACCTTGTCCTTCCCCAGTTAAATAATTATTTAATTATAAAATTATAATCATCATCATAACCATAATTATTTATAATAATAATATAATATATCACATTTTCAATGCACCTCTGCTACTATGAAATTAGTCATACACCCTTACCTTAATTATTTAACGAATCTAAGGTACTCTCCTCTCGCTAATGCACAACGACACATTCTTACGTTCAACAAAATACACCAAAAACACCACATCACGTAATTATTTTAATTAAAATAATTTAAACCAAAAATGAGGTGTTATAACTCTCCCCAACTTAGAACATTTCTGTCCTCGAAATACAACTCTCACATCTTACTCTCTGACTTCCACAACATGAACATCGCCTCTACTATTTCATCACACAGTGACACCACCATAACCATAATTCCGACATCTTCGACACACAACATTTGTACCACAATGCTACGATTTACCAATCGAACATGTAAATTAATACATCTATTGACATGGAAATACAACGAATAAGATATAAACTTTTGACCTAACAATTTCATTCTAGATTGTCTAATATTTTGCATCATCTCGATAACTTCTAATATTTAATCCTTGACTCCAAAAGTCATACCCGCATAACGAACTGCGTCACATTACGCTTCCATTGTGCCACTCTGATCATGTATCGTAAGTCACTATCTTCATTTTGATTTCCATCAACTATCATATCTACAAGTTTCACATCTATCTCCAGACTTTCTTTAGTACCCACCAGAAAATCATTGTACACTTTTCTACATCCTCAACCTTCTACTCTACGGCATTAGCTTGCATACCAACTCAATTCTTTGAACAGATTAATAATTTCCAAGTCTTTCATAGCCACTTTCCCATTAGGTTCACACGAACTAGTGAATGACTATCCTCTTGATAGCTGGTCAATCACCTTACACACTATCAAGCTTGAAAGACAAGTATATTCAATCCAACACGACCCTGTCTACTATAAACAAGAGATTGAGGGTGATCAGTTCCTCAATTTGTCAATAGATAATTGACAACCATAATTAAGTATAAACCATCGTTACCAAACTATAATAGTGTTCCTTTAGAACTTGTTCTCAAAGTCACCTAAAGCACCAAGGCCCAATAATATCCTTTGAGGATTATGATTTCTTCCATAATTTCCTTCTCATTCGATCTCGTCGATGAGACACCATCGCCCAAATACATTACATAATCGTCTTCACACTCACTTAGAATCACACAAATGTTAAGTATTTTCCAACTCAGGAAATGCCAACATACCAAATACATCATAATTCATTTTGTTCCAATTGAAGTCTTTATCCATGTAGAGGGCTCCAACCACATTTATACATCCTTAATTTTCTTTTAAATCTCACAACATCGAGGATCCTATTTTCACATTTGAATCTCATTCCAATCACAATCTCAATAATACCATCTCCACTTCCCGGTTGATGATAGAAACTTCCAAAAATTTCCCGACACATGTCAATATTATGCTATCAATAACATTCAATCCACTCTACCATATAAATTTCTCTTTTCCTCAAAGATCTCTCCATTTTGACCATTGTCAATTGGCATAAACTTCACTTCTATGTGTTTCTCCAATACCTATATATCCTTACTAATACCAACATCTCATTCATTAACAACATATTGTTCTTGACCCCATCTCAAACAAACTGTGACAATAACCATATATGTCCAAAAAGCTTTTGGTCTCCGTAACCAACTTCAGAGCCTCCTAATATAGAAATACATCTGCTTGGAATGGATCCACAGTTACCACCACCCGAAATAGAATACTCAATAAAACTCATCTCCTCAAACTATAATTTACACCTTGACAACTTTACATAAAGTTTCCACCCTTTCAACACCGAAATTCACATTGCAATATTCAACATGCTTATATTCTAACTTAGATTAAATCAGAATTTCCGCAATACACACTGCAACAAATTGACCAAAAAATTCCTATTGCCTACGCCGAGTTCTAAAAGTTGTCCTCTGTAATACGGTGGGAGAATTGACATTGTTGTTTTGCGTTTTATCGCAATTTTTGCGGATAGCAAGAGTCCCCACCGACTTTTCTTTTATCCAATAAGGAAAGGGTGAAAAGAACAGGAAAGACCTTTGAAATATTTTCTTGAGTTCGGGGGATAGGTTATGAAAATGGAAGGTGTTATCACCCTTTTCATCCATAGTTATCTACGAGATCTTAGTTGCTTGCTAGATCACTTTTTGAAATTGCTTTATTTGAAATGTGTTGTGGTGGGTTTTGAAAGTATTTTTGAAAAGCACCTACGTTTAGGCAAACTTTGAAATGATTCTCGTCTTGATAAGAATGCATACAAAATGTTGGGCTTTTGAAAATATTTCATGTTTTGAAAGTGTTTGGTGTGTTTAAAAAAGATGTTTATTTTTTGAAGATGGATTGTGAGCAAGTAACTAAGAATGTTCTACCTACTCAAAAGTATTTTATTCATTTCTCTCTTCCTTTGATATTGTTATCTCGCCATTGATTTGTAAGTAACCTTATCTTTGGATGTAAAGGGATATGCATGGGTCATCGTATAGTCATGGATAGAAATGTTGTGAGATATTTTTAGCATTTCTCTTAAGGGACTAAGATTATTTGTAGGACAACATTCGTAGCATCATTGAGGGACCATGATATTATATTTTTGATTTGTTTTGGCTAATATGTCTCACATTAATATCATGACTATTTGTTTAAGGCAACAAAGTGGAGTTAACCTTAGAGGTGTAAAATGTGCAAGTGTTTTGTATTTCATGCTTGATTTAATCTTGAATTAGGGTTTTCTAAGATTGATTTTATCTTGCCATACAAACCCTAATTACTAACATTATATGAAAGCGATAAATTACGGAAAGTAAATGTTCTACACTGTTACATCATTTGGGGATGGGTGTAAAAATTTATAAATGGGAATTGCAAGAAATTAAAACCCTAATTATCTACTACAACCATATTGAATTATATTGTACAAGAAATGAATATAATGTACAATGCAAAAATGGAAAAAAGAAATGAATTTTGTTTTGGTTCTTTGTTAAAGAAAAAGGTTTAGGTCTAACCTAATTAATTAAAAGAAAATAATTTAAATAAAAATAAGAAAATTCAATTAAGTTAATTAGAAAAGAAATCTTTTTTAGGGTTTTGTTTGTGAAGAGGTTTTAATTAAATTAAACTAGTATAAAAATTATTTAATTAAAAGAAAAAAAACCTAAGTTCTAAATTAATCTCAATTAAAAGAAAATAAATTTCCTAAATCTAATTACTAATTTATTTAAGAAAAGAATTAAATTTATTTTAAGAAAATATTTTTAATGTGGGAAAATAATAATAAAAAATCCTACATTGTAACTAATTTACAAATTAATTATCAAAGATGAAATAAAAGGGGATTAAAATAAATTTATTTTTATGTCAAAATTAATTTAATTAAATAAAAGCCTAAATCTATTTTTTTAAAGATTTTATGATTTTTTAGTATTAAATAAAAATATTAAAAGAAAAAAATAAATAAAAAATGAGAAAAAAATAAAATGGACAAGTACTGCAAAAGTTAAGTGGGGGTGAGAAATTAGCAAAGTTTCAGGCCCAATACAATGCGCCCAGTGCCTATTTTTGTATCCAATAGGGAATGATCTTTGAAGGTGTATCAAGGGGATGTGTGATGGAGCGATGGATTTTCTTTACACGCTGATCAGATGGTTGAGAGGAGAGGTGTACCATGCATGCTTTGGACTTAGCTTGCACTGGATCTGAAATAGAAAATATTTAAAAAAAAAAAGGGTACCACTAGGGCTCGAACCCAGGTCCCTATAGTCACAGGTGCGTGCTCTTACCACTGGGGTGGCTATACATCCGTTTATTAACACAAAACCATAAATATATATTTGAAACACGTTCCTAAGCCTGTATCATCTTCAACCTCGCGCCAAACCTTCAACATGATTTTTTGAAGTTGCTATCTCTCTCATTTCTCAAACATTTTCAAAATTATAAACATGAAAGTGGCTGGAAATTTCATGACGAATCCAACCATGTAAATAACTTAAGCTAACACTCAAAGTTGAAAATGAATTTTTTAATGGTACCAAATTCTGACCTAATTTTTCAGAGATTCAAACTTAAAATTCTCTAAGCTCAGGCAATATAAATGAAAACTATGGACATGGTTAGCTTTAGGGAAATGATATCTACATTTTTCATTCATAAATTAACCATTAATGATGCTTGTATGAGGAGTTTAAAGTTTAGAAAACTTACCTAAAAACTGAAAATCGTGCAGGGAGTTTGAGCAACTTTCAAGGAGTTGTGATGATCATGTTAGCTTCCTCAAGTATCTAAGAAGCTAATGCAATGCTTAGCTTAAGCTATGGATGGATGGAATGGTGTAGAAAAGTCAAGATGCAATGCCCTGTTTTTGAAAATGGAGGATGGTGCAAATGGTGTTACAGTTTGAAAACAGGGGTTGGGATAACTTCTATATGGGTGTTAGAAGCTTTGTGGATGGTTTGGCTAAGAAACGCACGAGGGAATTTGGAGATTGGATTCAAAAATAAAAAATGACAAGTTTTTGTGCTTGTGTTGCAATTTCTGGTTTTTGGGAGTTTGAGGGAGTTTGAGGGCTTGTCAAATCGCGTCCTAAGTTACATAAGAGTGTCTTAACATATAGGAAAAGGATTGGAGACTTGTAGAAGTCAGAAGTACAAAATCACATGCTTGTGGATTTTAACTTATTTTTGAAGCAACATGGACAAACATGGTTTCAAGGTAAGGTAGGGTGGTTAAGAACTTTAAAAATACTTCTTATGAGCTTATAGACTTAGTGTGTGCAGAAGGAACAACTACAAAGCTCAAGGAGAGTGGACTTTATGATTAAAGCCACTTTTCCAAACTGGAAGTATTAACTTTCTTCCATTAATGGCAATTTGGTTTGGATAATGCTTGAATAAATTGAATAATGTCTCAACCAGTTGTGTAAACCATTAATTATGGAGTGAAATACAATTTTAAGGCCTGCAAAGCAAATACCATGCAGCATGGGCTTGAGATTTGAGTTCTTGCACATCACAAAATGACCTATAATTCAAGAACGAAACTCTAAATTCATCTCTTCGATTCTCTTAGCTCAAGCATGTTCTCAATGAGTTCCTGGACATTTTAGAAATCTTGTAGCATCCCCTACAACCTTCATGTTGGACATTTTTGAAAATTCAATTTGGAACTAGGTGAAAAGTTGCCATGAAGTTAGGTAAAAAATCTGCAACTTGAGATTAATAACTTGAGATCCACGAATTTCTAGAAAAATTCCTGCCTTAAAATGTTTTAGATTTTATTGAGATCTACAACTTTCATGTTAGAAGTTTTCCTTGAATCATCTTGCATCATGGTGAAAATTTTGCACAAAGTTATGAAAAAAAAGTAAATTTTCTAACACTTAGAAAAATTTCTAAATCTTGGAAATTTTGAATTTTCAAAATGAAATTGTACGTTTTGATTTCTTGATGAACAAACTTCATATTTTGACATGTTTTGATGAAATATGATTTTTGAAACTTGATTTTGATCAAAAAGTCAGAGTTTGACTTTTCAATGTATCAGTTAACTGAATTTCAACTATCAACCAATTAATCTTTGGAAGTGTTTTGAACCATACCATTAGGTTAAAATGATACATTTTAATCCTTTATATCACTTCTCAAACCAATAAGTCATGTATTTGGTCAAGAGTAAAAAATTAAGCCTCTTTAGTCAAAACCCTAATTTTGACCATTTTTCCCTTTTGGTGATCTGATCAAATATTTTAAGGAATTGTGATCCAAATTTGATCAATTGACATATATGAGTTCAAAATGTTGATATGGATAAAAAATTATGAAATTTGACTGTAAATTAACCATAATTGACTTTTTCCCAATACAATTGATTTTAGGTCAACTGATCAATTGACTGAGCAAAAATGTGATCCAAAGCTTGAAACTCGACATGAGCAATATTGAGAGTCCAAAATGATCCATGAAAGTCATATGAAGCATTAAAAGTCCAATTGTCCTTGTACAAATTCAAACCCTAATTTTCAATTATCAGTGCTCGAGGAGGTTTCTTGAGCTGCTCAAACCTTGTGCAGTCTTGAATCTTGTGAAAGAATTCTTGAGAAATTGAGAGGGAAAATCTTGGGGTACAATAGCTTCCCCTGTTCAATCTTCTTGAACCTGAAGAGTTATATTGGTGGACCCGCCTTTCGTGACTTGAAGGTTAAATATGATTGAACACTAAAGTGCCCAGAAATTTGCACTCGATGATGTATTGATTTGAGAATGGGATTATAGATGCCATTTGGAGAGATGATGGTAGAAACTGGAGGAAACATTACCATGAATCTTTGGTCGATTCATACTGAGACTAGATGTCTTGCCTATCTTTAACTGGGAGAATTAATTCTGGTCCAGAAGAGGTCTTTTGATCGACGATTTTTTTTCTACAAGGAAAAAGGGGTTAGCTGCATGCAAATGTATGCATGGTGTAATGATGTTCTCAAAATAAATGAGATTATGTTGTATGTATATGTTATGTATGTTATATGATGTATGAATGTGAAAATGTTGTTGAAGCCTATCCTTGATAGATGCTGGACACGATGCTTCTGCTGGGGATTCCTATTGTGTTGAGGAGAATTCCACCGGGGAATGTCGATTTTTCTTGAGAAGACTCTGTAGAGAGTGTTGATCTCTTCTTGGAAAAGAGTTCAAGATATATAGTCGTCCGTTCCTCTAGTCAGGAACTATCTCTTGAAAGTTGGTTGTTATCTGCTTGGATTACAGGCTTCACAAGGACTTGTTGGGGATAAAGAAGTTAGTTGTTATCTGGTCGGATCCAGGCTTTGCAACAAATCACTAGGATAGTGTCAAACTCTACTGGGGGAGAAAGAGTTTTGCTAGTGATCTGTAAGAATTAAACTGTTATCTGGTTGGGTCTAGGTTTCAGCAACTCGAATTGTTAACTAGTCGGGTCCAGGCTTTGCAGTACATGGAGAAGTTAAGTTACTATATGGTCGGGTCCAGGCTCTAGCCACTTGAAATTGAGGTTTACTGTTATCCGATCGGGTCCAGTCTTCAACAATTTGAACTTGAGATCAACTATTATCCGGTCGGGTCCAGGTTTCAGTAATTCGAACTGTTAACTGATCGGGTCCAGGCTATGTAGTTGAAGAAGTTAAACTAATATCTAGCCGGGTCCAAGCTTTAGCAACTAATTTGAGATTCAAGTTTCAGATATTGGAGTTGTTATCTGGTCGGGTCCAGGCTTCAGAATTTTAAATTGTTAACTAGTCGGGTCCAGGCTTAAATTGATGACTGGTAGGGTCCAGGCTTAAACAATTTGAGAAGTTAAACTATTATCTAGTTGGGTCCAGGCTTTAGTAACTTGGAATTGAGATTTACTGTTATATGGTCGGGTCCAGGCTTTATAGTAACTTTTGGAGATAACATTGACTCTGTTGGAGACTTCACTGGGGACTAGGGGTTGTGGTCCCTTGATTTGCAATAGTCTGAGAGGCAAACTCAAGTTGGGGAATATGTAGTTTGTTGGGGAAATAAACCCTTTTGAAGAGGATATTTGATGAACTGATGGGGAGGATATTTTTTAGGAAGAATTCCATAAGGCTTCCTTTTAATACCAACTCAACTTGGGAGAGGATCTTCCGGAGATTGGAACTCTGGCTAAGGATTTTATGAATACAAATTTGTGGGGATAATGCTATATAAATAACTCTGTGGGGATATCTCTAATGAATTTAAGGAGATGCTTGTCACTATTTTTAAGCATACATTTGTTAAAAGTTTAATCATGTTCATATGCACATTTTCAATCAATTTTAGTCATTGGAAACTTTTGCACTCAAAACAGAAAAAATAGAAAGTTTGCACTTCAAAGTATATTTATATTGATATTTTGCCCATGAATAGGCATTTTTGTACAAAGAGACCAAGATCCTAGTAAGAGGAAATCGTCGAAATAATGGAAAGAATACAAAGTGAAAACAAAAAATAATAGCCACGTGAAAGTGATCTCATTATGTTCCAACCACACTATTGCCTCTATGTCTTCGTACAAACCCTTTCCGCTTGGAAGAAATTGATTAAATTGATCTGGTATCATTGAATTTGGCTCTTGGTAATAAAACTAGCTGTAAAGATCCCATGGGACATAATCATACGCTTTAATCCTTAAACTTTTCCTGGACCGCCCTTTCGGGTTTTCAGCCCACCAGGATACCCATTTTTGCACAAGCCACCCTTTCGGGTTTTCGACTTGCCGGGTGTACCATATTTTGCATGTATCCCTAATTTTTGCCCGAACCTCTTTAGTTTGTCGGGATGCCCTTATTTTGCTTAGGTATGTCAACCTAACCGGTCATTTTATGCGTAGTATTTTTTGACTATGTCCGTGTTCATAGGATGTGGGAAGTCTTCGCCATCCATAGTAGTCAGCATCATGGCACCACCAAAGAAAACTTTCTTTACGACAAATGGTCCTTCGTAAGTGGGAGTCCATTTTCCCCTGGGATCGACTTGTGGAAGAATGATGCACTTTATCACCAAGTCGCCAATCTGATATACTCGAGGCTTGATCTTCTTGTTGAACGCCTTGATCATACGCTTTTGATACATTTGTCCATGACAAACAGCAACCAGTCGCTTCTCGTTAATCAAGTTCAATTGGTCCAACCTAGTCTGAATCCATTCGTCTTTGCCTAAATCTTCTTACTTCATAATCCTTAGAGAAGGGATCTGAACTTCGACAGGGAGGACAACTTCCATGCCATAGACTAGGGATAACGGGGTTGCCCCAGGTGATGTTCAGGCTGAAGTTCGGCAGCCATGGAGAGCAACAGTAACATCTCATGCCAGTCTTTTTAGGTTACCACCATCTTTTGCACAATCTTCTTGATATTTTTATTGGTAGCTTCCACTGTGCCATTCATCTTGGGCATGTATGGAGAAGAATTGTGACGGTTGATTCTGAACTGAGTACAAAGTTCAGTAATCATAACATTATTGAGGTTGGTCCCATTGTCGGTGATAATCCTTTCGGGGATACCGAAAAGGCAAATGAGGTTATGCTTGATGAATCTGGCTATAACATTCTTGGTAACTGAGGCATCTGAGGCAGCTTCAACCCACTTGGTAAAGTAATCAATGGTAACAAGGATGAAACGGTGTCCATTAGAAGCCGTAGGCTTGATCTCTCCAATCATATCAATTCCCCACATTGCAAACGGCCACTGAGCAATCATGATATTTAGAGGAGTAGGAGGTACATGGACCTTGTCAACATAGATTTGACACTTGTGGCAAGTCCTTGAGTGATGATGACAATCAGTTTCCATTATGGACTAATAGTAACCAACCCTCAGGATTTTCTTGGCCATAGTGTGTCCACTAGATTGGGTCCCAAAGAGGAAATCATGCATGTCTTCCATAATTTTCTCTGGCTCCTTCTTGTCCACACATCTGAGTAGAGTAGAATCATGGTTGCGCTTGTACATGATTTTGTTGCTTAGAAAGAATTTGGCTGAAAATCTTTGCAATAATTTCTTATCATTGATGGAAGCTCCTTCAGGATACTCTTGTGCTTCAAGATATCTCCTCACCTCATGGTACCTTGGTTTCTCTTCGTTAGTGTCAAGCTCATAGTAGTGCGCAAGTTCGTCAAATCTTTCAATTGTAATCATGGGAGCTTCATTGTCCCATTTGATTTTGAACATGGAAGACATTGTTGCCAAGGCGTCAGCCAACTGATTTTCTTATCTAGGGAAATGTTCAAAGGTGATCTCCTCGAAGTATGGTATCAGGGTTAACACAAGATCCTTGTAAGGAATAAGGTTATGATGCTTAGTGTCCCATTCTCCTTTGACTTGACTGATCACTAGAGCAGAATCTCCGAATACGTTCAAGAACTTGATCCTTAAGTCAATGGCAACCTTTAGACCCAAGATGCATGCTTTTTACTCAGCCATGTTGTTCGTACAATCGAAGCACAGTCTAGAACTGAAGGGAGTGGCAACCCTCAGGAGAAATAATCACATAACCAATTCCATTGCCCAAAGTGTTGGGAGCCCTATCGAATACCATAGTCCATCGGGATCATTGTTTAGGTTCGTCATACGGTCCAGGTTATTCACAGTCAGTTACTAGCATAATATTCTCATTCGGGAAGTCAAAGTTCATAGACTAGTAATCACTAACAGCTTGATGGGCCAAATGATCCGCCAATACACTTCCTTTGATGGCCTTTTGTGTGGTATACTAGATGTCATATTCGGTCAAAATCATTTTCCAACTAGCTATTCGTTTGGAGAGGGTTGGATTCTCGAAGATGTACTTGATAGGGTCCATATTAGAAATCAATAGAGTGGTGTGAGTCAACATATACTGGCTTAGCCGATGAGCAGCCCATGCCGGAGCGCAGCAAGTTCTCTCGAGCAATGAATATCTGGTTTCACAGTCGATAAACTTTTTGCTCAGGTAGTATATCGCATGCTCTTTTCGTCCAAACTCGTCATGTTGGCCCAACACACACCCCATAGAATTCTCTAATACAATAAAGTATATAATTAGAGGTATTCCTTCAACTGGAGGCATCAAGATAGGAGGTTCTTGCAAACATTCCTTGATTTTGTCGAAGGCATCTTGGTAGCCTTCGTTCCATTTGAGTACTTGATCTTTCTTCAAGAGCTTGAAGATTGGCTCACAAGTAGCAGTTAGGTGAGATAAGAAACGAGCAATGTAGTTAACTCGGCCCAAGAACCCTCTAACTTCTTTCTTGGAATGAGGAACGAGCATTTCTTGAATGGATTTAACCTTTGCAAGATCAACTTCGATGCCTTTACCACTGACCACAAAACCTAGAAGTTTTCCAGACCTTACCCCGAAGGTGCACTTATTAGGGTTCAACCTCAACTTGTACTTCTTTAGCCTCTCAAATAGCTTATGTAGGTGATCAATATGCTCTTCTTTGGTTTGCGACCTTGCAATCATATCATTCACATATACCTCTATTTCATGATGGATCATATCATGAAATAAAGCTACCATAGCTCTTTGATATGTTACCCCTGTATTCTTTAATCCGAACGACATGGCCTTGTAACAAAAGTTGCCCCATTATGTAACAAAGGTGGTATTTTCCATGTCTTCGGGAGCCATCTTGATTTGGTTGTAGCCAGAAAATCCATCCATGAAGGAGAAGACTTTATGTTGAGCGGTATTGTCATCCAAGACGTCAATATGAGGTAGAGGGGAATCATATTTGGGGCTTGCCCTATTCAGATCCCTATAATCTACACACATATGAACCTTCCCATCTTTCTTCACTGCGGGGACCATGTCTGCAACCCATTGAGGATAAGATGTCACAACTAGGAAACCTGCATTGAATTGTTTCCTCACTTCAGCTTTTATCTTTTCAGACATGTCAGGCCGCATGGGACGAACCTTTTGCTTAATAACAGGACAATCTTCCTTCGTTGGCAGACGATGAACCACAATGTCGATATCCAACCATGTCATATCTTTATACGAGAAAGAAAACACTTCAACATAGTCATGTAACATCTGAACCAATCTGCTCTTTATACCATCTTATAGGTTAGCGCTGATCTTGACTTCTTTCTTATCTGTCTCAGTACCTAAGTTGATAACCTCGACTGGCTCTTCATGAGGTTGAATAGCTTTCTCTTCTTGCATTAAAAGTATGACTAATTCTCCTGGTATTTCACCATTTTCCTCGCCTTCGTCTTCGACTTGGTTAATTGGATGTTCGAAGTCATAACTGGAAATAGTAGAGTCGTTGGTAATGAGATCCGGAGTGGATGAAGATCTGCAAGTGTGTGTGTGTTTGCATGTAAGATACATGGCTATTGAAAAAATGTAATAAAGGAAAAGAAAGACAATGAACACAAAAATTTGAATGCAAAAGGTCCAATGGTTTATATTAAATGATCACGTGATAAATGGACATGAACAAAACCCTTAACAAATGGACCATAGTGCCTCGGGAAAGGCACATGCCTTAAAAGTCATTGAAATTT
Source organism: Vicia faba (assembly GCA_948472305.1). Taxonomy (NCBI): domain Eukaryota; kingdom Viridiplantae; phylum Streptophyta; class Magnoliopsida; order Fabales; family Fabaceae; genus Vicia; species Vicia faba. The sequence continues at coordinate 1,095,555,725 of OX451739.1, forward strand.
AAGATTACAGACAAAAGTTCTTGAATTGACATACAATAGTAAACAATAATTACCCATCAATGAAGGAGATGGGAGTGAAATCCTTTGCATGCTAGTTGTTGAGCTTTCCTCCGGAAGTAGGGTAGATCTAATCTTCAAAAGTACATTCATCATCAGAGTCTTCTACAATGTTCACTTCATTATTTTTGATGCGAGGAGGTGGCTTTCCCACGCGAGCACGCCTGACTTCTTTCTGAGCTTTGATGGTGAAACCCAGCCCAAATTTGTCTGCTTTAAATGAAATGTCGGGAAGTTTTCCCCAGATAGTACAGTTCCCATATTCGACCACGGCACATGCATCCTTAAGTGAAACCATTCTTGGTATAACTTCATCATCTTTTAATATATTATAGGAGATTTTGGTGGCAACAACCATAGGAGGAACAATTTCGAAGGCCTGGCATGGAGTCTCTATGAATTCACCATCCATTTCCACATACTTGAAGGAATTGAGATGGCTCACCATAAATGTTTCTTCTCCGCAAACAATAATGATCTTTCCCTTGACTAGGTATTTCAATTTCTGATGAAGGGTGGATGTTACTGCCCCTGCCCCATGGATCCAAGGGCGTCCAAGCAAACAAGAGTAGGCGGGACGTATGTCCATTATATAAAAGGTAGAGTTGAAAATATGTGAGCCAACTTTAATTGGGAGATCCACCTCTCCATGAACCATTCTCTTAGACCCATCGAAATCCCTTACGACAATATCGCTTGGCTTCAATACCAGTCCTTCATAATCTAGCCGGTCCAAAGCACCTTTAGGTAACACATTTAAAGATGAGCCAGTATCAATTAGGACATGGGCCAGGGTGGTCCCCTTGCATTCAATAGAGATATGTAAGGCTTTGTTGTAGGTTTTACCATAGAAGTCAAATCAGCGTCAGAGAACCCTAATCCATTGTCAACCGTTAAACTTGCTACACAGTTATCGAACTGGTCAGCTGTGGTTTCTTGGGGAACATGGGCTTTCTTCAAGAACTTGATTAGATCCTGGGCATGAACGTCCGAACAGAGTAACAATGACAGATGGAAATTTTGGAGGGGGTTTTCCCCAGCTGCTCGACTATTTTGAAGTCACTCTTCTTTATGATTTTCAGGATTTCCTCCATCTCTCGAGTGGAGGGTTCTTCAGTGTCATTATATTTGGTAGGTGCCTCTATCCCAGCAGACTCACCTTCTTTCTCTTTGCCTCTAATGTTGACACTAGACTTGTCACTGGTTATGCAGACGAGAGTTATTATAGTAGTGGGCGATGAAATATCAGAGGAAAAGATTCTCCCTGTTCTTGTCACTTTAATAGAACCTGCAATATTAGTGACATCAGCTTCTTCTTTGTTAATATAAGAATCTTGTTTTATACCATGATAATAAACCTCGGCACCATAGTTCCACGAAATCTCTTTTTCAGAGGAGTAAGGAATCGGCCCAGGGGAAGTGATTATTAAAGGAGAAATGGTTGGTTCATTTGAAATCCTAATAGGACACTTTGAGGGGATCTTAAGAGTCTTGTTGGAGATTGTTATTATGGAAAGGTCTTCAGCTTTGTTTGTTAAACTTTTGATGGGAGGAATCTTCTCAAAAAGAATCTCGTGGCTATTTATCAAGCGTTGCACATCTTCCTTCAGCCGCTTGCACCCATTTACATGTTGATCACAGCAAACACAATATTTAGAACAGCCAGGGAAAACCCTGGCTCTTAGCAAATTAACCTTCATAGTATTTAATGGGGTTGTTAAATCTTCAATGGAAGAGACGAAAGTAGTATCATCAATTGTATTAACACCTTTTCCATGATTCAGCATTGGTGCGGTTATTACAGGTGGATCAAATTCAATTGTTTTATTGTATATCAGATCTTGAATTTTATTCTTCAGAGCCCAGCATTGATCAGTTTCATGCCCGGGGCTGTTGGAATGATACAAACATTTGGCATTTGGATTGTACTTAGGTGATGAAATATTTTGGTTGGATGGTGGATCGCACAATGTCACTAAGTTAGCCTTCAACAAATGTTGTAAGGCTTTGGATAATGACATGCTTATCCTCGTGAACTATCTCCAAGGAACTTCAGATTGTTGATTGTTGGATGATTTCCTTTGAGCAGATGGAGGGTTGGATATTAACACAACATTAATAGAAGGTCGATGACCCTTCTGGGTATGGACCCTTTCTCCATAAACATCATTTGTTTACTTCTTTCCAATGAAAGGCTTCTTTACAACGTTGGATGCAGAAGAAGATGTCATGGGAATTTTCTGCTCTTAATGCCACTTTCGACCCTTTCACCAGTTAGGATCAACTCGGTGAAACCAAATGAAGAACTGCCAATCAATAGGTTGAAAAATGGGCCAGTTAATGTACCCATGAACATGTCAACTAGTTCTCTATCATTTAGCGGTGGTTGGACCCTACAAGCAAGATCCCTCCATTTTCGTGTATACTCCTTAAACCCCTCATTAGTACCCATTGTCATACCTTAAAGTTGGACTCTAGTTGGTGCCAGATCAACATTATATTGATACTGATGATAAAAAGCAGTGGCTAGATCTTCCCATGTGTGGATGCGGGAATCCTCCAATTGATGGAACCATTCTAGTTGAGTCCCATCCAGACTCTCTTGGAAGAAATGAGCCCAACTGTAATGTGCGGCTGTATCTTACGCACGTAAGACCTTAGATGAAGTTTCGGGCAGGAAACCCCATCATACTCGGCAAAGACCTGTATTTTGAACTTATGGGGAATGACGACCCCAGGTGCTAAGCCCAACTCACCAAAATCTAAACCAGGAACGACTTGAATTTCAACAGCCTTTAGTTTATCCTCCAACTGCTTGTATTTATCCTCAACCAGTGGATATTGCTCATCAAAGTAATCTTCATCTTCGGAATCTTGATTATTAACACCCCCCAACACAGGTGCTCCTTTCCTCTTCATCTTGATTTTCATCCTCCTCAGACGAATCTTCGACTATCTGTACCTGACGAACCGGACCTTTGAATATCTTACCCATTATGATGAAGGCCTTCTTTTTGGTTTTCTTCTTGGCTACAAGCATAGTCATCAGCTTTTGTTTCCCCTTAGCCAGGGTCAACAAGGTCTCTTGGAACTTGGAATTTTGTGCTTGCAAGTCCTTCACTGTTTGTTTGATATCCATCTTACTGAAATAAACAGTAGAAAGATAAGGAAACCTGTTGTGGAAAACCTGTTTATGTTATGATGCATGAAAATGCATATGCCAATGATTTCAAGGACTTAGAAGATTTAATTTTTTTTAGACAAAAGGAACAAACGTCAATTGCATTAATAAGTTAAAATTGATTACAAACATGCCTCTTGGGGTTACAATGGATAAAATAAACACAAAATAAACTCCTAAGATAAAAAGCTCGAGCGCATCCTCTTTGGCACAATGTAGGCATTCAAACTTCGCTCTTTATAAAGTTGTCTCGTAAGCTCCAAAACCTTTTTTTCACTTGCGTAGAACTGGGTTTCGAAGGTGTCTAACTCTTCCTTTAGCTGAATCCAAGCTCTTTGCATATCTTCAAGAGAAGTAGGCATGTTAGGATAAAGGACAATATACGGAACATCTCCTTCGGCAACAGGCTCCATGATGATAGGTAGGATGGCTTCATAAGGCATCATGAGGTTTTGGGCGTGAGTCTGCACCCACTTGAGATAAGGCTCCAAAGGAATGGAGTTCTTATGCCCCAATGTCTTTCTATCAACCTTGTTACCCATGCCCCAAGCTCATATGAATCTCTGACGATAACCTCAGACATCACTCTCATAGTCAAATGCAACTCCTTGGACAAGTGCGTCATGAGCGCCATCCCACCTAGAATACCCAAACTGTCTCAAAGCTAAACAAGGATTGTAGGTGATACCTCCCCTAATTCTAAGTAGAGGGACATTAGGGAATTCCCCATAATGGTCAATAATAGTAAGGTCCTCCATAGATCGAGCACACCAATAAATATCAGAATGTGTGAGTGACATTAATATTTGAGACCATGTTAAGCCTTGCTTATTCTTCAACATTGATCGAGGTAGGTGTGAAATAAATCATTTAGAGAGTAATGGAAGGCAACACAAAAGATCTCCCCTTATCTTCATGGTGCGAGTGTGGAAACAATGTAGAATGTCTCCAAGCAAAGTAGGTATGGGATTACGAGAGAGAAAAACCTTGATGGCGTTCACATCTATGAGTTGGTCTAGATTGGGAAATAGAACAAAACCATAGATTATAAGGGCCAAGATATTCCTCAAAAGCTTGAAAATCCAAATCTTCCCAGAACAAACGAGCCTTCTCCAATAGAAACTTGGCTAAGAAACCCTTAACTCCACTTCTTGTCTATCAATTTTCCACAATGTCAGATCTCTTCAAATGCGAAGCTTTGGAAATAACTTCAGGTTTTGGAGTCTCTTTTAAACCAGTGAATGGTATTTGATCAAGTACATACACTCCTAATAATTGAGAGAATTTGTCTAATGTAGGCACCAATTGGTAGTCAGGAAAGGTGAAACAATGATGTATAGGATCAAAGAATTGGAAAAGCATACACATCATTTCTTCTTGGAAGTTTGAGGTAGACAAGTTGAGAAGTCGACCATATTTCTTGGTGAAAGGAGAATCTCCAGGAACTCTTGATGCTAACTCTTGAAGTTGAGGATGCACTTTCATGAAGTTGACTCGGATGGTATTCCTACGAGTGGAAGTCATGACCTACAAAACAGAGCAAAGATAAATTCCTAAATCCTTGAAATGATTAGTGAGAATGCTTTGTGATGTTATGATGTTTATGATGACATGAATAATAATCACAAACAAAGCACATAAAAACCTTAGGTTTAGGCTTGCATGGGTTTCATAGTTAAGTACCCTCTTGAAGTTTATTTGGTTCAACCTGTCCTAGACAGTAATCGGGTTCTAGGGAATCTCAATATCACTAATCTTTCTTCATTAGGCATTGTTTGAGCACAATCAATCTTTTCTTGCGGCCAAAATATCCAAAAAAGTCCAATCTCAAAGAGCGTAGTATCGAGTATCAAACAATTTTTAGCTTTCCATCGAAACCGGCTATCTCACTACTTCCTAATGGCCAAGTTGTTCAAATAAAGGTTCTAAGGTTCATTAGTGATTCATAACACCACTCAGCGGCCCCGTATTCTCCTTAATTCTCCATAAGGGCTATTGTAGCGGTTGAAATGTTTTAAGACTAAGCCATTGGATTGACTTGACTTATACAAATCAAAAATAAAAATCGCCACCGCGCTTTATTGTTTCCAAAGGAATGGGAGAAGACCGAATAACCCAAAAAGAAGGGGAAAGATTTAAGGTAAGGGGGTTGGTTATGCAAAGGGAAGGTATTAACACCCTAAACATCTACGGTACTCCGCAGGAATCTCTTTGTGAAATCTGTAAATTTTGGATATAAAAAAATGTTGTATAAAAATGGATGGTGGAGGTGAGAAAAGAAATATATTTATTTTATAATTTTTGCACCCACCGCGGTTGCGAACCTTTAGTGCCTACGTACCACCTTTTCGTGCAATAGAGGATCAGGGTACACGTAGTTCCTCTTTTAAAAATTTAAAACACAAATGTGTTGGTTAACTTTATGAGATAAAACATCATCGTCACTGTTCGTGTGGAAAACATACCTACTACCCACAATTATGAGAAAGGAGAATTTGCATCATCTCAAAGTGGAGGATATGGCCTGGATCTTAAAATCAACAATGCCTCACTAAAAACCCAAGTGGAAAATATCTCTCTTCACTACATATTATAGAAGTATAGTTGTTTGCATCACTACAAGAATTGACAAGAGTTCAATCTTTTGAGAAAAGTTTAAAGATAAAAACCAAAGTGGCAAAATGGTTTTAAATGAGATTAATTGACTTTTAGTCTTCTCACAAAAAATGTCAAGGTATTATTAAGTCGATTGGAGTTTATTTATGAAAATGTTTTGGAAATGCATGTACATAAGTCCAAGTTTATTATGAAAGTGGTTCAAGTTTAAAAATAAGAAGAAATTTCAAAAGGAGGAAGAATATTTTTGAAATTAAAGAAGATGGGAGGAGAAGAAGAGGCTATCTAAAGCATAAGATAAAAGCTAGGGATAAGAACCATCTAACCAACAAGAAGCCAATACTTGACATTATGAGCCAATATATAATTCCCATTCCTTGGATTGAAAAACAATCAAGCAAAAAATACTAGACCTCTTGAGAGAACCAAACTTCAAGTGTATTAAGTCTTCACAAAAATTAGGCAGAGTAACAACTGTATACGGGTGAATTCCAGATTACGAACAAAGGGTGTAATCACAAAAAACCTGCACACAAAAACAAACAAGCAACCCAATGTCTTGAGGTAAACCTCAAGAACTCCAGAAAAAATAATCAGATAAGATCACAAAGTCTCCAAGATAGACCAAGGTTTCTAATCTTAAGTCCAAGAAAAGTCTCATGCTCCATAATGCCAAGGATAGTAACCAAATAGTCCAAGTACCATTAAAGATTTTTATGGTTTATGTTGATTATTACGTATCTTAAAAAAGGAAAAGCTCAAGTGAGCAAAGTAAAAATGACAAGAAAGTAAATACTCAAACGAGCAAAGATGAAAATGGCATGAAATGTAAATGCTAAAAGTAAACAGTGCATAAAAAAAGGGGCATATAATAAAAATAAAGGATAAAGTCAATTATTAGTGATTAGTGGTTAGTTGGGTGATCATCTTGAAACTTGCATTTGGAACTCATTAGAGGATTGGTCGAACCAAAGCCTCCACACAACAAGTTGCATTTGCTTTTTATCAAGTATATCATCCATTTGGAATTCTCACAAGTGCCATTTAATGATCAACGATGTTTAAGTGATCCGCGTTGACCAAAGGTGTTGTAGATCCATTAGAGGATTGGTATAACCAAAACCTCCACACAACAAATCTCAAGGTTATTGGATCAAAGAGATCAAATTAACATACTTGTGCTTGCAAACATAAGTTTGGGCCACGAATGATCATTTATTCGAATCGAGATAAAATTTAGCGCTATGTTAAGCAATCGTAAGTGGACTTATATATAAGTCGCACCTATTTTGAGGTCGGTCAATAGTAATCTATGCACCATTTATAATGATACATGATATAGAGATCATGCTCCACCAACATTTAGTGCAATAAGAAGGGGATGAGATGAAGAGGGATGAGAGAGAATATACAAACCACTTTTGAATTAAATTTAATCAAACTATTATTAAAATCATTCATCCATTTTTATGGAGTTAAACTCAACACCATGGATCAAATGATGTTAATAAAGTTCATGATCCAAAATTTAACCCAAGATCAGCCATAAAATAGTCACAAAATAATATTACATTTTAATATATACAAAAGGGTTTAAAAATAATGTTTAAAATAGAAAATAAACAGAAAAATATCAACTATGTTCAAATTATTCAAGAAATAAAAAGTAAGACCGTAGAAAAATCAGAAAAAGGCTCAAATAATTTTACAAATTTTTTGGTTATTTTTTAAAGTCAGAAACTATTTTTAAAATTAAAAGAAATGGGTAAAATAAACCAAAAATGATAAAAAATAGTAAGGTCAGAAACAAAAATAAAATAAGGTTACCAATATTTGTCACAATATCATTGGATCACTCCATAATTTTTTCAGAATCTAAAAATGTATATAAGTATTTTTAAACATTTAAAATAATTCAAATAAAGTGTAAATTTATAAAAAAATACCAAAACACAAAATTAAATTATGAAGAAATAAAAATCAGAAAGAGAATAATCAAAATATTTTTTCATAATTTTTTCAAATTTTTATGACTTAAAATGAATTTTCTATAATTTTTTGAAATATAAAACAATTAAAATATAAAAATAAGAAAAGAAAATAAAAGTAAAAATATGTGAACCATTGGATGAGAGTCAAAACGCGTTAGTAATCAAATCCAAGGGATCTGGCACGCTGTGCATATCATGGTCATTAGGGAATAAAGTACATAATCAAATATAAATCAGATTTTCCAAAATAACAAGTGGCGTGCCATCATTGGTTGGAAGATGACGCGTAGGTCATATTCAACCTCCAGCCAACGTGATTTGTAGGTCTTTTAAACTGTAAAATCAGAAGCTCAGACCTATGCCGTTTGCTTCGTTTCTTCAAGACGAAGACAACCACACCCTCGCGCCAAATTTATATAAACTGTAGCTCAAGCAATTTGGAAGGAAAGTTTTGAAAAGGGATTTGAAATTTCATGGTCAAAACGTGTTTCCAGTAAAAGGTAAGTGTTGCCACTAGAACCAGGGCAATGAGAGCAACACAATGACATCAAAGTTTTGAAGAATTGGTGAAGGAATCTACCTATTAAAGTTGAGTTGCAGAGCTCTGAAACTGGACTTCTATGGAGTAGTATAGGGCACGATTCTTGAATGTAATTATGTGGATAGCTTCAGGGAAGATCAAGGAAGGTGAATTGATGGAAAAATTGGATTGAAAAAGGCTTGAGAATGGATTTTGAAGTTACTGAATTCTGAGTTGTGGAACAAGTTTGGCAGGGTGATTCTGACTATCCAAGCTTGAGAAAATGAATGGGATTGCTCATGTATTTATAGGAGAAGCAAATGAGATCAAAAGGAAGGGTGAATGATGCAATTTAGATGGAATTCGTGTGGGTCTGCATCATGAAGAAAACGTGACTTCTCTTTTGTCAAAACTCATCCAAAACGCGCGTTTTATTGCAATAATCCATTGGGAAAGTTGGCTAATCATGTTTAAACCCAAAACGCGTGCTAATTTGAGGTTTAGAGGTTATAACATGAAATTCAAATTCTGACTTGCAGTGAAACTTCAATTCCAAGTTACCACTTTTGAAACAATGACATTCTCAACTCAAGGGGTCTTAAGGCATGATTCTTGATGCTTTAGAAAGATGAGGTTACAAGCTTTGCAATGGAAAAAGAATGGAATCAAATGGATGCTTGAGCTGAAAGTTGTGTTGAGTCAAAGTTGGAGAAAAAGAGTTGACTTTCCATACTTAGAAATATTTCAAGTTCTTCTTCAAAAATGACCTATAATGTATTGCATCTAAACATGGCCTTCCAATTGGAATTTTCTCTTGACCAAAAAAGATGGCATGAAGTAGATCTCTTGAATGACATTTTGAAACTTGAACCATTCAAAATCTCCAAAAATTGAGAGAGTTATGAATTGTTGAAGTTGGAAAAAAAATCATGAAATGACCTATAATATTTTGCATCCTTAAGGCAACTTCCATCCATTTTCTCACTTTGCACATAAAAGAAGGCATAAAGTTCACACCTTAAAGATCATTATGGAAAACGAATCGGCTCAAGGTGATAAAAATTGACCAAGTTATGATCATTTGAAGTCACACATGGAAAATTGAGGATTCATCTGGAGGACTTGTAATCTTTCTTCCTCATTGAGTGTCTTCCTCATGACAACTCCTTGAAACTTTTAAAGTGATTTGTTAATAACCCTTTGAAGAGAAAGATGTCTTTGTAATAACTCAAAAACACCAAGAGATGAGCAAGATATATCCCTTTGAAGTTTAAAACTCTAGCTCCTTAGATCAAGAGAATGCTTTGAGGAACTTTGACAATTTTGAACAAACTTCTTGTACCAACACACATGATTTGTAAATAGAAGCTGTTGAGGATGATAATGAGAACTCATAGCCACCAAAACCAATTCCATATCTTGAACATTGAGAGAAATATGCACTTGTAACCAAATGGAATAAAATCTTGTCCAACCATGACAACTTCTCCAATCAATCCCTTGTGCTTTTCAACCAAATTTGATAACCTTGAAATGTGATGAACCAAAACAACCTTTCCATGCCAATTATTCCAAAACCAAACCAATGGTGAGGTTTTAACTTCTCAAGCTTTATTGACTAGGGAATGGAAATAAACTCATGAACCCATGGGGTAACTTGTTAAATCCCATTGACTTTACCTACATGAATATCAAGCAAGACAAAGCAACATTGCATTTTAGTTAGCTGAAAGAAGAAATCAAGACAAAAACAATATTCATGATCACAAAAGAACATAAGTCAAGGTGCTTGATGATTCCTCAAAAGGGCAAAGCTATATATAAGGAGGGGAACCAAGAACCCTAGTGTGATATTATATTGAATGAATCAACATGGTATGATAAAAGGATCTTAGGGGCAAAAATTGGGGTACAACAGCTGCCCTTATTTAAGTTTCTTCTATCCGGAGATACGAAGGTTAAAAATCTTCGTGTCGACGCGATTGAAGATACTTAAATATAAAACAAACCCTATTTTTGGCCCTAAGATGCCATGCAAATGTTTATGGTCATGAATGCACATGGACAATTCCAAAGGGACGCAAATCACCACTGGCAATGTAACAATAATAAAGAAACAAGAGAGCGACTCCACCAGGAAAATAAATCACTGGTGGATTCAAAGACCTGAATCAAAGAGGATGGTAGAATGGTCAAAGGATACACCAACTTTTACCGAAGGCGAAGCTACCGACGTTTACTGAAGGCAGAGAGAAAGATAACAAACATCGAAGTTCATTGCCGATGTCCTACCGACTTTCACTGAAGGTAGAAAGAAAAGAAATATCATAGCACTGCCGTTCACTGACGATGAACTACCAATGTTCACTAAGGGTAGCAAAAAGATAACAAACACCAACTTTCACTGATGGTGATCTACCAACTTTCACTGAAGGTAGAAAGAGAAAATATCATAGCATCGCCATTCACTAACGATGAACTACCAACGTTCACTGAAGGTAGCAAAAAGATAACAAACATCAACGTTCACTGTCGATGTCCTACCAATTTTCATTGAAGCTAGAAAGAGAATATATCATTGCATCACCGTTCACTGACGATGAACTACCAACGTTCACTAAGGGTACCAAAAAGATAACAAGCACCAATTTTCACTGATGGTGATCTACCAACTTTCGCTGAAGGTAGAAATTGAAAATATCATAGCACTGCCATTCACTGACGATGAACTACCAACGTTTACTGAAGGTAGAAAAAAGATAACAAACATCGACGTTCACTGCCGATGTCCTACCAACTTTCACTGAAGGTAGAAAGATAATATATCATAGCATCTCCGTTCACTAAAGATGAACCACCAACATTCACTGAGGGTAGAAAAAAGATAACAAACACCAACTTTCACTGATGGTGATCTACCGACTTTCATTGAAGGTAGAAAGAGAAAATATCATAGCATCGCCATTCACTGATGATGAACTACCAATGTTCACTGAGGGTAGCAAAAAGATAACAAACATCGATGTTCACTGCTGATGTCCTACCAACTTTCACTGAAGGTAGAAAGAGAATATATCATTGCATCACCATTCACTGATGATGAACTACCAACATTCACTGAGGGTAGCAAAAAGATAACAAACATCGATGTTCACTGCCAATGTCCTACCGACTTTCACTGAAGGTAGAAAGAGAATATATCATTGCATCGCCGTTAACTGACGATGAACTACCAACGTTCACTGAAGGTTACAAAAAGATAACAAGTATCCCTAAGATTCTGGCGTTTCACCTAGAACGGGTCTCAACTTCTTTTTTAACCAAGGCACTTCGACTTGAAAGGATAATATATAAGCTGTCTCAAATAAAGAGACTTCCACTTGCAAAGATTTCACAACGAGCTGTTTCTGTGATATTTAAAGTCTTGCCATCCGTTGGCGTAATCTGATGACAAACGGCGAACTATTCACTCATAGAGGAGATAGCAAAAAAAAGTTACGTCGACTTTTACAGGGAAGCACAAGTTACTCAAATAAAGAGACCTGCTACTTGTTTTCATGGAGGATTGTAAAAAGAAATGACTTTTTGGGGAGAGAAATATGACTTTCTGGAGAAATTAATATGACTTCCTGGGGAGAGAAATATGACTTCCTGGAGAAAGAAATATGACTTCCTGGGCAGATGCCACGATATTCCTGCGGAGGAGATAAAGTCTTCTCGTGAAAAATAAATGCACCAACCAAAACTTGAAGTTTTCAGAAATCCAAAGTGTTGCACCCCAAAATTTACCCTCTTGATTTTGGCTTATGTTTCATCATGAATATCATATTGCATTGCATTCATACATTGTGATGAGCTCAAAGTACTTTGGTTATCAAAGTCTTCCTCAAGCTTCGAAGGTTGATTACATGGAAAAGTTGCTCCAATAGAATCTTATTATCTAAACCTCTGGATCTTTTCAAGATCAAAGATTATGGCATAGCTCAAGACATTTTATACATCTCTTTGGATCATCAGAGGATTGGAGTTTGTGTTTGGTTACAAGGAGAATCACTCTTTGGATTCACCAGTCAAATTAGGGTTTTGTTTGAACAAGGCTATTGGACAATGTACAAGTCTTGATTTAGGGAGCTATAACATCTCTTTTGTATCTAAGAGGTCTTTACATAAAGAATGGGTCATGATGCCCAAAGTATTTGAAGTTTTGAAGATGATTCATCAGTCTCCTGAGGTGTTGATCAAAACTAGGGTTTGAGTTTTTATCAGGTTTATTTGAGAATTTTGAAGTGAAACTTTGTACATGGCCTCTATATATTTGGAAGATCATATGTTTGAAGTTTTGATCATCAATTTTGAAGGGAAGTGGATCAATTGATTCAGATGGGCAAAATGGTCATTTTGGTTAAAATCAGTCAAAGTTAAGGTTGACCAAGTGAACTTTTGGCCAACCATCAATTCAAGGATTTAATTTTCATATTTCAAGTCCTTTTTGGTCATTGGATCAAAGAGATTGAGGTTTGGGTTGAAACTTGTTCTTGAAGAAACCCTAAAAGTTACTAATTTTGGAAAATAAGGACCTAATTTCAAAAAATCATATTTTATTCACCCTTGATCAAGAAGATGCAAATAAAATATTCTTGGAAAGCTAAGATAATGATCTTTCACCTCCTTTTGGTCTCATGTCCAAATTGGAAAGGAATAAAGAGTTATGGTCTTTTGAAGTCACAAAATTATAGGTCATTTTTTAAAATTAGTGAATTTCAAGCCAAATTTTGAGGACCTTAATGGATTAATTTTCAAAAACTCTAAACAAAGGGTTTGTATATCTTTTCAATACCTTTCCAAATTGTGCTCATTTGTATCAAAACTCAAAAGTATGAGCAAGTTGTGGACTTTGAAATTTTGAGGCTTTTCATTGAATTGATGCATGCCATGTAAATTGCAAATTGTTGATAACTTGATTTGTGGCCTTTTGATCCACTTCAAACTTGGCCCATGACCAACATGCAATGTACCAAGGCCCGTCATGCCAAAGCTTGAGCTGCACATGGGCAAATGCAAAGGGAATTCGTGATTTTGCAAAAAATGGCATGAAGTTGCCTAATCACCAACACTAGCTTAATACAAGGATTTAAGTATTAATTTTGTTGATAATCTCTTCCTGAGGTAAAATGGACTAAAATGCACGTAAGCAAGCCCACACAAGAGGGATTGAGAGGCTGCATGTGCATACTTGATTTTGGACAAAAGAAGATTCCATTCTTTCCAAGAGCTTTCAGCGCGAAAAACCTATCCTACCCTCCTCCTGATGCTCTATATATTGAGAAGCAAGCCTCAGTGAGCGTGGTTCGTGCTTCGTTTCATCAATCAAAGTCAGAAACTCCATAGCTTGTTGCTCTGCATTTTTCTTCGATTATTCCATCTCCCTTACGCGTTTTGGTCAATTCTTCTTGCATTCTCTTCTCCAAGTGATAAGGATTGTAGATCGAGGCTTAGTTTGCAACTGGAGTGAAGAAGACAGTAGATCCATTTTTTATCAAAGGTTTGAATTCTCAACTTTGAATTCTGATTTCTATCCGTGCATTGTGAGATTTAAGTTCATAATCATGTTGTTTGAAGTCCATTAAGTGTTTTTGAAGCTTTAGAGCTTTTAATTTGATGAGATATGCATGAATGATGCATCTGTTTTTTCTGTTCAAGTGAGTTTTTGGCATTTTTGCACGATCTATTCTTGATCCATGGTTCATTATTTGTTTTGATTCAACTTGCAACGTGAAGTATGAAATGCTAGCTTGAATTTGCATAAAATTTTATGGAAATGGTGTAGAATTGAGCATGTTATGTTGACTGGAAAATGAGAGGATGAGCTGGATCATGCACGCGTTCTGCCCTAGCCAGAGGTTGAAGATGATTACGTGGCCTCCTCTGGTTGGCTGGCTTATTTCTTTAATCCATTTGAATTTTGTTTTATAAATTGATTTCTATAATTTTATTTCTTACTCTATAATTTTATTTCTGACTTTGTGTATTTTTTTGATAATTTTTGAAAACGTTTTGATTGGTTCAAAAATTCATAGGTTTAATTAATTAATTGATCAAAGTTGATTTTTATTTTAATAGTTCCTTTGATCTAAAAAATCCACAAAAAATATTATAGACTCATAAAATAATGTAAAGTTTGATTATGAATTTGGTTTAGCATATTTTCTATTTTTGTTTAGAATTTTAATTTGAGAAGTTTATTTTGAATTTTTGCTTTGTAATTTTTATTTTAATATTTATTTTAATTCAAAAAAATTCAAAAAAATAATGTAAGCTTGTTTTTAGTCATGGAGTCAGAATATAATTTCATTTTTGACCTTTTGTTGATTTTTGGCTAGGGTTTGCATTTTGCCATTTAAATAATAGTTTAATTGTTAATTGTTTGTTTTTATTTTTTTTATATTTTCCTTTAATTCAAAAAATTCACAAAATCAGGGATATGTGTGTTTTTAGTTCTAATATTTGAATATGATTTTGGTTGGGCATTATTTCTGACTTTTGGATTTAAATAATATTTTGATATGTGAATATTTGTTAATTGGCTAATTGTTTGAATCTAATTTCATTTTTGACTTTTTCTTAATTCAAAAATTGTGAAAAAATATATTTTCAGACATTTAGGGTTCCTTGGTGATTTGTGTGACCTTGGTTTAATTTTTTTGAATTTTGATCTTACTTAATCAATATTTAAGATTAAAAGTAAAAATTTAGGGTTTTGTTGCTTATGGTGCAAGTTTTATTTTCAAAACTACTATGCCCTGGATTTTCTATAGGATTCAAGTCTTGATTAGGGTTCATGAATGTATTAAGGATCTTAAAACCATTTATCTTGATTTTTTTAACTTGGTTTGACATTTTTCCAAATTATTTTGAAAACTTGTCTAGTTTGGTACTTTTGCCAACTAGTCTTGAACTTTGGACTTCATTTGGTTTTCTCCTCAATCATTCATGAACTTAGGGCTTGCATTCTGACTTCTATACCTTTCATAGATGCTAATATTTTTTTGGTTTGAATTGTGGACCATTATTTCCATTTTTGATGTAATTTTGAAGTGAAGGTACCCAATTGAATTTGCATATCTTGTTGCAATTTGTTTGATGGCCAATGAACTTGAGTAAGGCCTATAATTAGGAACCTAATGATCATGTTGATTCTGATTTGTCCATTTTAACATCAAACCATTTTTACTCAATGTCCCATGCTTGAATGTTTGAACTTTCTAATGCATTGTGTGGAACACCTCTTCTATTGTGCTTATGAGTTATGATAATTTATTTGAGAATGTTTGAAATGTATGTGCTACTGACCTTTATGGTCTTTGTTTACATATTTATCAAGCTCCTATGATCCTTGATTGATATTCAATTGTCAATTCAACATGGTGATAGAAGGGAGCAATATTCCTCTGATTCTTTTGACCTAATCTGTGCATATGCTTGTTTCCTCTTGCCTATCATGTCTAATGTTTGATAATTGTTACCATGTTGTCCTTACTTTTTCACCTTATGGAATACTAACTTGGTTGTTGAATATGCGAGGTACTCTGAGAAAGTTGTCACTTTTGGCTTGAGGCTTTGGTGTTTCACTTTATTTGTGGAACACAATTTATTATAATTGTATTATCCTTGTGTTTGGCATGTTTGATGGTGTATGCAGGATATACATACATTTGATTGTGAATGTTACACATTGCCCATGGGATTTGTTCATATATGATAAATTACTTACATCCTGATGGTGTAATTTCTGACTCGATTTGTCTACTGATGCCAGCTTGCTTGAAGTTTCTCTGGGTTTCTTTTATTCTTGCTTGAGTGCTACAGATAGTTATCTGTTTGGTATTGTACTACTTCCTTTATCCCATTTTCATTTTTCATAATTCTCTGACTGCATGATGGGACCTCCGTTGCTGATATATGTCAGGAGGCCCTCTGGTTTTTGTCTAATTGCGTGTCTTGTGTTTGTTTTTGATCGATGAGTCACTCAATTTAGAAATTTAGATCACGACTTCGCTCTCATTGCATGTTCCCTATAGGATGTTTATTTCTTTTCTTCTTTAATTATTGATCGATGAGTCACTCAATTTATAAATTGAGATCATGACTTCGCTCTTATTGCATGTTCCCTATAGGATGTTTATTGCTTTTATTCTTTAATTGTTGATCGATGAGTCACTCAATTTAGAAATTTGAGATCACGACTTCTCTCTCATTGCATGTTCCATATAGGATAGTTTTGTTAAGCTCCCTTTAACATGTTAACATAGGATAGGATTTTCCTTTATCCTCAACTCTAGGATCAACCATTGTATGATAACACTAGGGATAATGCTAGGCTAGCTTCCCTTAGTTGTTTTTACCTTTCTTTGTATTTTTCATCTTAAAACAAAAACTGTTTTCTTGGCAAATCATAAGAACACCTCTAATAAACTCAAACTCCTCTTCAAAATAAAAGATACAAACCAATCCTATTAGTTTGTGTGCCTCTTGGCTTTTCTTTTAAACCTGTTTTATTGATGTTTTTCCATCTCTACCATGATACTGAGTTATCTTTTAGCCGATGTTTCGCCATCGCACATTTGTTTGAAGCCGATGTTTCGCCATCGCACATGCTTGTTATCCTAATTTTATTCTCAATATCATTGTTAGGTGTGATGTTTTGTCATCCGGTTTATTGATGTTTTACCATCGCACATGCTTGTTATCCTACTCTGATTCTCAATATCATTGTTAGGTGTGATGTTTTGTCATCCGTTTTATTGATGTCTCGCCATCTTTGCCATGACTTTGTTATCTTTTAGTCGATGTTTCGCCATCGCACATTTGTTTGAAGCTGATGTTTCGCCATCACACATGTTGGTTATCCTACTTTGACTCTCAATGTCATTGTTAGGTGTGTTTGTTTTATCATTTGATGTTTCGCCATCTTTGACATGTTACTTTGTTATTATTTATCCGATGTTTTACCATCTCATTTGTTTGTTGTTTTATTTGATGTTTTGCCATTTTGACTATCTTTGCTTGTCTTAATTAAAAAACACAAACCAACCAAAACACATAAGCTGAACTACGGCTGCTCTGATTCCTTAAAAGGGATACGTAGGCATTGGGGTAGGGCCTAACCGAGCACATCTTTTATTTTCCCTATATTGTTTTCTTTTTCTTTCGCATGCATTCCATTTTCAGTTTTAAGCCATATACATAGCATTTGACCACACCCATTAGATTAGACAACAAGAGTGGATACCGTAGAGTACTACGGGCGTGTGGGGTGCTAACACCTTCCCCTCGCATAACAGACTCCCTTACCCGATCTCTCGGTCGAAAGACCGTGATTTCTCCCTTTCCAGGTTTTCTCGATGTTTACCTTTCCCTCTCGGTGGGATAAAAGACGTTCGGTGGCGACTTCATTGATGTTTCATTACATCTAGATGACAGGTTCCGGCCGCGTTGTTTCACAAAGTAAATAATATTTTTGTGGAACCACATATTCAAACCAGAAATAAACTCGAACGAAACGGTCAACCAGAATACATCATTTGAGAAATAAACTCAAGAGGGAAAACCAAATCCATCCGAACTAGGAGCTGTACAGGAAGGCTAAAGCAAAAATATTCCACTAGGGACAACTCAGTGGGGAAATTGAAAGAATATACGCTTTCTGCTTAAGGCCAACACTCTATTAAAGAGAGGATAATGTAACTCTGCAAAACAGGATGATATATCAACAAAAATATTAACAAATGTCAATGAACAATGATTTTCCAATTTTAGCTATGCATGATGTATATATGAATGTATGAGTGTTATCATGTGTATGCTGACAAAACAGATATACAACATTGGGAATAACCAGGAAAAACCACCTCGGGCACTAACAACACTCAGCTAAACTTCATCCAAGATGATCATTCCAAGAAAAAGTAAATGCCAACCGAGGAAACAAAACCTACTGGATGCTTTAGCTTTACCGGGGAGCAACATAATCCGGAAGTAAGCAAAACCAAGTGACAGAATAGTACAGATACAGGGATAGAACATCCTTCTTCAGGCTTCACTGGGGAAACAAGTGTTTAAAAGTAACATTCCTACTAGAGATTGCAAAACCAGCCTCAAGTAAAGCAGACTGACACCAAAACACCAAAACATTCACCAGGGAATTCAAGCCTACTTCATTGGGGAGGTTAACACTATATCCATAAAGAGAAAACCACAATACGTCCTTCACTTAAAGAAACTAGGGATCTGCGTTCTTCAAGAGTGGTTATGAAACCAACTTCTCTGGAAAAAGAACTTCTATTAGGCCAAACGAAAACTTCACTGGAGAAAATGCGGATTGAAACTTCACATCATGAAAACTCAAAAAAGAGGAGAAATGAATCCAAACTTGACCGAGGATACCAGAATCATAAACCCAATACGGAGAAAACATCCCGAGTAAACCTTCCAGAGGGGAACAAAAACTTCTCAAAACAACTAGAGTTTGTCCATTCCCGGGATCACCGTTTTTGTTGTCATTGTTTCATCACAAATCTCAAAGTAAAAGCAGTTTGTAAAAATCTTGTTTTTTTTGAAAAATCAATTTTGTTATATAATCTTTTTTGCTTTGAAAGTTATTATCAATAATAAATGGAGTCTTTGCAAGCTAAATGAAATAAGAAATACAAAGAATTGGGTAAAAGCTCAAATTTCATTAATAGAATGGTAGTCTGTGAATGGCGAGACTCCATAGATGATTACAAAGTTTGGAAAATGGTAATATATAATGGAAAAGATACATTGATATACAATGACCATTATCCCCTCTAACAACTTTTGAAATCCTGAGCAGCAGCTTCTGTTGAAGTATGGTGAGGATCCGGGAAGATTGTTGCTTCAACGATCAAGTCTTGTCTGACGTAGTTACTTGCCAATAAAGTCCCTAACTTTTGCCTAAGCTGCCCTTGCGGGTTTTCAACTTAGCGGGAAATTTATTCTGTTTAGGTCTCTAATTTTTGCCTAGACCGTCCTTTTGGGTTTTCGGCCTACTGACACGCTCCTTTTTTGCCTAAGCCTCCCTTTCGGGTTTTCAGCTTAGCGAGTTCTTCTTTTATTTCTTTAGGCGAAGTATTTCTTGATTGCATCAGCATTCATGGGACGTGGGAACTCCTCGCCATCCATAGTTTCAAGAATTAATGCACCGCCAGAGAAGGTTTTCTTGACAACATATGGGCCTTCAAAATTGGGAGTCCACTTTCCCCTAGAATCAGCGTTGAAATACATGATCTTCATGAGCACGAGGTCACCTTCTCTGAATTCACGAGGTTTGAACTTTTTATCAAAAGCTTTCTTCATTCTTCTTTGATATAATTGGCCATGACACAAAGCCTCCATTCTCTTCTCTTCAATCAAATTCAATTGGTCAAACCTGTTCTAGACCCATTCAAACTCTGCCAATTTGGTTTCCATTATCACACGTAAAGAGGGAATCTCTACCTCGATAGGGAGTAAAACTTCCATTCCATACACCAGGGAGAATGGGGTTGCTCCTGTTGAAGTGCGGACAAATGTTCGATATCCATGCAGAGCAAAAGGAAGCATTTCATGCCAATCCTTATAAGTAACAACCATTTTCTGGATAATTCTCTTGATATTCTTATTAGCAGCTTCAACAGCCCCATTCATCTTTGGCCTGTATGGATATGAATTGTGATGGACAATCTTGAATTCTTCGCACAGTTCTGTCATCATCTTGTTGTTCAAATTCGAGCCATTGTCAGTGATGATTCTGCTAGGCACACCATACCGACATATAAGGTTATTCTTAATGAAGCGCACAACCACTTGCTTAGTAACATTGGCATATGAAGCAGCCTCCACCCACTTGGTGAAGTAATCAATTGCTACCAAGATAAAACGGTGTCCGTTTGAAGCTTTGGGTTTTATCATCCCAATCATGTCAATACCCCACATAGAGAAAGGCCACGGGGAGGAAATCACATTGAGAAGTGTCGGAGGCACATGGACCTTGTCTACATAAATCTGGCATTTATGGCACTTCTTTGCAAATTTATAACAGTCAGACTCCATTGTCAGCCAATAGTAACCTGCCCTTAGAATCTTTTAGCCATTGAATGTCCATTGGCATGAGTTCCAAATGAACCTTCATGAATCTCATGCATCAACATGTCTTCTTCGTGTCTATCCACGCACCTGAGAAAGACCATGTCATAATTTCTCTTGTACAACACATTTTCACTGAGGAAGAAACTGCCTGCCAATCTTCTCAATGTCTTTCTATCTTTCTTCGACGTAATAATCGGGTATTACTGAGTCTGAAGAAAATGCTTGATATCATAATACCAAGGTTTTTCATCTTCTACCTCCTCTGCTGTAAACACATGAGTGGGCCTATCCAGTCGTCAAACCGTAATTCGGGGTATATCGTTCCAAGTATTCACTTGGTACATAGAAGCCAGAGTTGCCAGAGCATCCGCCATTTGATTTTCATTTCTAGGAATGTGATGAAATTCAAATTTATTGAAGAAGGGTAATAATCTTCTAGAATAATCTTTGTAAGGGATCAAGTCGGGGTGACGAGTATCCCATTCTCCTTTAATCTGATTTATTACCAAAGCTGAATCACCATACACATCTAGAATTTTAATTCTGAGATCAATAGCTTCTTCGAGACCCATGATGCAAGCCTTGTATTCGGCCATATTATTAGTACAATCAAATATTAACCTTGCGGTAAAAGGAATGTGCGATCCATGAGGAGTAACAATCACAACACCAATTCCTTTATCATAAGCATTCACAGCTCCATCAAATATCACACTCCAACGAGATTCAGGGTCAAGACCTTCCTCAGGCAATGGTTCATCACAATCTTTCACTTTCAGGAACATCACATCCTCATCGGGGAACCCCTCTTCTATTGTACTTATGAGTTATGATAATTTATTTGAGAATGTTTGAAATGTATGTGCTACTGACCTTCATGGTCTTTGTTTACATATTTCTCAAGCTCCTATGATCCTTGATTGATATTCAATTGTCAATTCAACATGGTGATAGAAGGGAGCAATATTCCTCTGATTCTTTTGACCCAATATGTGCATATGCTTGTTTCCTCTTGTCTATCATGTCTAATGTTTGATAATTTTTACCAAGACAAATAGGGGCTCAATTGAAGAGGCCCCAATGATGAGGATTTGAGCCAATCGAAGGAGGTAACTATGGGCCAATCGAAGAGCAATGATTGAGGGTATTCGAAGGATTCAAACATGTATAGGTTCACCCCAAAGCTCAAAGGGGTAGGGACTCATCAAAAAAGGAAATCCCTTAATGTGTATGATTTCGCCTTCAAAGCTTAGTTAATGGTTGTCCCTTTCTATTTCTATGTTATGACCCTCTCTCTATCTCCTATAAATACACAACACTTCAAGCCAAGGGGACTACATACGTACGCACAAGGACAGACTACACGCACATGCTGCCTCATAAGCCACACCAAAGTTATCAAAAACCTCACAAGTGATCCAAAATCGAAGCAACCTTCAACAAATGCTCCCCTCACTCCCTGAAGTTTGCAAGAGGCGTTCTCAAGCACTAGGCAGGTCCAACATACACTGGAGCATCACTCACACAATCTATCTATTGGTAATTTTCTTTCGATCTCAAACTAGCTAAGTATGCAATTTTTAAATTCATGTTAATCATACATTCTTGTTATTGCTAATGTTTGTTATTGCTTTCATGCAATACATGCAAGATTAAGTGCATGGGTGAGATCATGCCATTTCTTGGGCACGATCTATATTTTCTTTTGAATCTCAGGATTCATGACGTTGCAAGAGGAAATAGCCTTCGATTCAGACCCAGGGGATTCAAGTTAGGATTATGCAGCCACAGGATGTCGAATCTAAGACTAGAATCGACCCAAGTCTGGATCTTTATCTTGTTTTCTCTAATAAATTTCTTGCAGGAGTACAACATACACCTCCAACAATATTCTCTACTGGATCGAAGGCCACATCCTTCCTTGGATCGAAGGATGACATCCTTCATTGGATCGAATGCCATCCTTAATTGGATCAAAGCCCTCTTTTTTTTCTTTGGATCGAAAGACTTGTCTCCTTGTATTTTTATTTTTTTGTGTTACTAAATTCTTTTATTAATTTCCCTCTTTAAATTAACATTAAATAAAAAAAATCATCACAAAAATTAGGATTAGATTTTTATTAATTAAATTAATTTCTGAATTAATTAATTAATTAATTTTAACATCTTCTTTTCTTCAAAAAATTAAAATAAATTAGAATGTAGGTTTAATTTTATTTATTTTCTTTTCATAAAAATCAAAAACACAAAAAAGATTTCCTTTTACCTTTGGATTTTTAGGCATATTTTCAATTCACGCGCTTATTTTAAATTTAGCTTTTTTTTTATTATTAATTTACCTGCTCATGGGTTGTAATAGAATAACTAGGAAATTTACTGCTTTTATCTTCCCCATCTTGGACTTGTAATAATCCCCTCCCCGAAGCTTTATAATAGCGTAGGATTTATAGTTCCCGCACTTTAAATTCCTATATATATTAACTGTTTAGATGCATGCTAAATAGGATTGTATGGCAAGAATAAAACAAAATGATAGAAAACTTAACACAAAAGAAAAAAATAACTGAATACAACATACTTGCACATATACACCTCTAGGGTATTCCCAATTTGGTTTCCATCGGAAAATAAAACAGTCAGGTCCCTCGAATGTAGGGACACTTTAGCAAAGACCCTCGAATCAAAAGATCATAGCCCCTCGATGACCCTGCGATGTTGCCTTTCGGTAAATGATCTAGCTTCTTAAACAAAATTGCTAAAGCGTCTCTATATGTTGCCTTTATGACTGTACGATGACCCACGAATGCCCCTCATACATCCAAACGAATATGGCTACCTACTCACTAATAGTAGGATAGCCTTGTCTAAAGGAAAGGAGGAAAAGAACGACCCTTTCGAGTAAAGTAGATAGTTGTTATATGCTTGCTCAAATAAACTTTTTACACCTACATAAAAACCATTTTCAAAAACATTTTCAAATGCTTTATCAACGCTCTTGAAGACTGATACAAGAGTTATCATAAAGAAAATCGTTGCACTAAGGTATTTTCAAAAATACTTTTCAAAACACACACAAAAGCACAAGGTATTTTTCAAATGAGCTAAGCATCTAAAAGCCCGTAGATAACTACATATGGAAAGGGTGCTAACACCTTCCCTTTCCATAATCTACCCCCCTTACTCAGAAAACATCTCGAAATATCTTTTTCTATTCTTTTCACCCTTTCCTTTGTTGGATAAAAGAAAAGTCGGTGGAGACTCTTGCTTACCGCAACATTTGTGAATACAAATGCAAAACCAGTATAACAGTCGGTTCTGCCACCGTATTACACTTGCTAGATCACTTTTTCAAATTGCTTTGTTTGAAATGTGTTGTGGTGGGTTTTGAAAGTATGTTTGAAAAGCGCCTACGCTTAGGAAAACTTTGTAATGATTCTCGTCTCTATAAGAATGCATACAAAATGTTGGACTTTTGAAAATATTTCATGTTTTGAAAGTGTTTGGTGTGGTTAAAAAAAGATGTTTATTTTTTGAAGATGAATTGTGAGCAAGCAACTAAGAATGTTCTACCTACTCAAAAGTCTTTTATTCATTTTTCTCTTCCTTTGATATTATTATCTCACCATTGATTGGTAACTAACCTTATATTTAGATGTAAAGGGACGGGCATGGGTGATCGTATAGTCATGGATAGCAATGTTGTGAGATATCTTAACATTTCTCTTAAGGGACTAAGATCATTTGTAGGGAAACATTCGTAGCGTCATCGAGGGACCATGATCTTATATTTTTGATTTGTTTTGGCTAAGATGTCTCACATGCATATCATGACTATTTGTTTAAGGAAACAAAGTGGATTTAACCTTAGAGGTGTAAAGTGTGCCAGTGTTTTGTATTTCATGCTTGGTTTAATCTTGAATTATGGTTTTTTAAGATTGATTTTATCTTGCCATACAAACCCTAATTACTAACATTATATGAAAGCCATAAATTACAGAAAGTAAATGTTCTACGTTGTTACATCATTTGGGGATGGGGGTACAAATTTACAAATGGGGATTGCAAGAAATTAAAGCCCTAATTATCTATTACAACCATATTGAATTATATTGTACAAGAAATAAATATAATGTACAAGGCAAAAATGGAAAAAAGAAATGAATTTTGTTTTGGTTCTTTGTTAATGAAAAAGGTTTAAGTCTAACCTAATTAATTAAAAGAAAATATTTTAAAAAAAATAAGAAAATTGAATTAAGTTAATTAGAAAAGAAATCTTTTTTAGGGTTTTGTTTGTGAAGAGGTTTTAATTAAATTAAAGTAGTATAAAAATTATTTAATTAAAAGAAAAAAAAACCTAAGTTCTAAATTAATCTTAATTAAAAGAAAATAAATTTCCTAAATCTAATTACCAATTTTTTTAATAAAAGAATTAAATTTATTTTAAGAAAATATTTTTAATGTGTGAAAATAATAATAAAAAAATCCTAAATTCTAATTAATTTACAAATTAATTATCAAAGATGAAATAAAAGGTGATTAAAACAAATTTATTTTTATGTCAAAATTAATTTAATTAAATAAAAGCCTAAATCTATTTTTTTTAATGATTTTAAGATTTCTTTAGCATTAAATAAAAATATTAAAAGAAACAAATAAATAAAAAATGAGAACAAAGAAAATAAAATGGGCCAGTACTGCAAAAGTAAAGTGGGGGTGAGAAATTAGCAAAATTCCAGGACTAATACAATGAGCCCAACGCCTATATTTGTATCCAATGGGGGAGGCCTTGTGAATGTGTATCAAGGGGATGTGTGCTGGAGTGTTATATTTTCTTTACATGATGATCAGATGCTGAGAGGAGAGGTGTACCACATGCACTTTGGACTTAGCTTGCACTGTATCTGAAATAGAAAATATGAAAAAAAACAAAAGGGTACCACTGGGGCTCGAACCCAGGTCCCTATAGTCATAGGCGCACACTCTTACTAATAGGGTGGCTATACATCCATTTATTAATACAAAACCATAAATATATATTTGAAACAGGTTCCTAGGCCTGTATCATCTTCAACCTCACGCCAGACCTTCAACGTGATTTTTTGAAATTTCTATTTCTCTCATTTCTCATACATTTTCAAAAGTATAAACATGAAAGTTGCTGGAAATTTTATCAAGAATCCAACCATGTAAATAACTTAAGCTAACACTCAAATATGAAAATGAATTTTAAATGATACCAAATTCTGACCTAATTTTTTCAGAGATTCAAACTTAAAATTCTCTAAGCTCAGGTAATATAAATGAAAACTATGGACATGGTTAGCTTCAGGGTAATGATACCTATATTTTTCATTCACAAATTAACCATTAATGATGCTTGTATGAGGAGTTCAAAGTTGAGAAAACTTACCTCAAAACTGGAAATCGTGTAGCGAGTTTGAGTAGCTTTCAATGAGTTGTGATGATCAGGTTAGCTTCCTCAAGTCTCCAAGAAGCTTATGCAATGCTTAGCTTAAGTTATGGATGTCTGGAATGGTCTGGAGAAGTCAAGATGCAATGCCCTGTTTTTGAAAATGGAGGATGGTGCAAATGGTGTTACAGTTTGAAAACAGGGGTTGGGATAGATTTTATATGTGTGTTAGAAGCTTTGGCCAAGAAAAACACGAGGGGATTTGAAGATTGGATTCAAAAATAAAAAATGACAAGTTTTTATGCTTGTGTTGCAATTTCTGGTTTTGGGGATTTTGAGGGAGTTTGAGGGCTTGTTAAATCGTGTCCTAAGTTGCATAAGAGTATCTTAACATATAGGAAAAGGTTTGGAGACTTGTAGAAGTAAGAAGTACAAAATCACATGCTTGTGGATTTTGACTTGTTTTTGAAGCAACATGGACAAACATGGTTTCAAGTTATGGTAGGGTGGTTAAGAACTTTAAACATACTTCTTTTAAGCTTATAGACTTAGTGTGTGCTGAAGGAACAACTACAAAGCTCAAGGAGAGTGGACTTTGTGATTAAAGCCACTTTTCCAAAATGGAAGTATGAACTTTCTTCCATTAATGGCAATTTGGTTTGGATAATGCTTGAATCAATTGGATAATGTCTCAACCAGTTGTGTAAACCATTATTCATGGAGTGAAACACAAGTTTAAGGCCTTCAAATTAAAGATTATGTAGTATGGGCTTGAGATTTGAGTTCTTGCACATCACAAAATGACCTATAATTCAAAAATGAAACCCTAACTTCATCTCTTCAATTCTCTTAGCTAAATCATGATCTCAATGATTTCTTGGACATTTTAGAAAGCTTGTAACATCCACTACAACCTTCATGTTAGACATTTTTGAAAATTAAATTTGGAACTAGGTGAAAAGTTGCCATGAAGTTAGGTCAAAAATCTGCCTAACTAGGGCAAAATTTCACTAAGTGTTTTTAGTTTCATGAACATGTATTTATGAATTAATAACTTGAGATCCAAGCATTTCTAGAAAAAGTCCTGCCCTACAATGTTTTATATCTCATTGAGATCTACAACTTTCATGTTGGAAGTTTTCCTTGAATCATCTTGCATCATGGTGAAAATTTAGCACAAAGTTATAAAAAAAATGTAAATTTTCCAACACTTAGAAAAATTTCTAAATCTTGGAAATTTTGACTTTTCAAAATGAAATTTGACTTTTGGATTTCTTGATGAAGAAACTTCATATTTTGATATGTCTTGATGAAATATGATTTTTGAAACTTGATTTTGATCAAAAAGTCAGACTTTGACTTTTCAATGTATCAGTTGACTTTTCATCAGTTGACTGAATTTTAAATATCGACCAATTAATCTTTGTAAGTGTTTTGAACCATACCATTAGGTTAAAATTATACATTTTAATCCTCGATATCATGTCTCAAACCAATAATTCATGTATTTGGTCAACAATAAAAAATTAAGTCTCTTCAGTCAAAACCCTAATTTTGACCATTTTGCCCTTTTGGTGATCTGATCAAATTTCTTGAGGAATTGTGATCCAAACTTGATCAATTGACATATATGAGTTCAAAATGTTGATATGGATTATTAATTATGAATTTTGACTGTAAATTGACCATAATTGACTTTTTCTTAATACAGTTGATTTTAGGTCAACTGATCAATTGACTGAGCAAAAATGTGATCCAAAGCATGAAACTTGACATGAATAATCTTGGGAGTCCAAAATGATCTATGAAAGTCATATGAAGCATTAAAAATCCAATTGTACTTGTACAAACTCAAACCCTAATTTTGAGTTATCAGTGCTCGAGGAGGTTTCTTGAGCTGATCAAACCTTGTGCAGTCTTGAATCTTGTTAGAGAATTCTTGAGAAATTGAGAGGGAATATTTTGGGGTACAACATCCTCTAACCATCCCCACCCTTCACCCGAATTTGAATGTAACTCAACCTCAATTTGATTATACTGAAGACATACTTGTCTACTAGTCGATCCTTCAAATCGTCAATCCCTTTGAATTAGATATTTAATCTCAATCACTACCTTAATAAATTGTCAGTAATCCATACACAATTTTGTACTACCTTCTTTCTTCTTAACTAATAACACCAGAGCTCTCCAAGTGTTACACATGATCTCATAAATTTCCTTTCCAATAAATCTTCTAATAGCTTTTATAATTCACCCAACTCTGAAGTTGATGTCATGTATGGTGCCATAGATACAAGTTTGGTACCAAGGACAAGATCAAAAGCAAACTCCACCTCCCTCCAACAACACTACGTGACAAATAAATTAATTACAAGTACTGGAACCATTTTCAAAAGAAGTTTCATCACTTTATCTTTCTAACGCTTCAAACGAAACTCAAATCGAATGTCCAGAACTCAAGTTATGAATTTTTAAAGATTTCACAAAAACTATCAGCTTCGGGTGTACTCGGGTACCCATATACCCGTAGTCGCTCACACCCTGTCAAAACAACCAAAAACACTATCTTTCGAGCGGTAACCAGTTACCCATATACTGGTAACCGATTACCACTGTACCAAAGTAAAAAAACATATTTTTATGTTACGAAAACCACTTATTTCATACCCAAACATCCCTAACTTCCACATACTTCATCGTTCATGTTCCTAATTATAATTCTTATCTATATACATCAGTATCAATATTCTAATTCACAAAGTAAATACATTTAAGCATGCAATTACTCAATTATATTTCATTAATCCCAACACTGACATGTCAAATACATCTCAATAGTTATAACACCGACACCCAATCATAGCAAAACATCAATATTCCAAATCTTTTCACAATACTACTAATATGTTTGAGTTCTGAAGCATTCTCGCGATTCACAAATACCCGATAACATTAACGAAATTCAACAACCACTTACATGATTCCAACAATAAAATTCACAATAATTCATCGCTCCAACATTACTCTGAACAAAGACAATACACACAATGGTAACTCAACACTGACAACTTCACGATCAATATGCAGTGCTGAAAACATTATAACCATATGAGCTCCACCTTCTAAGACTTATCCTACTTGCTTAACAGATACCTTCTGACATAAGAATATGCATCGACTCATCAAAATAATTCGTAATCACTTGGTTTAACTTCAAACAGTTCACTCTAAAGATAACATTAAGTCAATCCAACATCTCTCTCTAATAACGAGTCGCAATTGTCCCTAGGAAAACACCAGGACTCACCCACAACTAGCACATCATTAGCCATAACATCGCCCTTCACTTCTAGAG
The DNA here is from genome assembly GCA_948472305.1 of Vicia faba. Lineage (NCBI taxonomy): Eukaryota > Viridiplantae > Streptophyta > Magnoliopsida > Fabales > Fabaceae > Vicia > Vicia faba. Next base: position 1,095,585,005 of record OX451739.1, read on the forward strand.
ATGTGAACAACATAAGTACCTGATCATTTCCTATCAAGGACACTTCGACTGACCGCTAGGCATAAATCTTAAACCCATACTTCCTTCAAAATCAGAAACAAAAAACAAAGCCTCACTAACATTTGCACCCATAAAATTCACGACATACTAAACTAATTATCCTTACCTGAACCATCTCAGAGGGGCACAAGCTTCTTCCCCATTTGTTTCAATCCCACTCCTGTAAATAAGTGATTATAAAAGCAAGAAAGCACCGATAGTGTTTCACACACATGTCGTGTACTGGAGCAGCACAATGACATTATTCCACTGCTATACTATACTGAGTCGACAACTTGGTCAGATAGACCAACCTGCTCTGATACCTCTAATGTAACATCCTAAATCCCCCACGTAATGATTAAATAAAATTCAATGGAATTTAAAACATTTCAATATTCAGGATGTTACCTTCATACATACACATGCTCATCAATATGAAATATGCAACACATTTATAAAAACATAAGAAAACCAGATATACTTCATGTCTGAAAAATATTTCATTTATTTGTAGTGGAAAAATATCGACAATGATTTTCTCAATCCGTCCACATGAGTTATAATTATTGAAATTCTGGTATCAGATATGTTATGTCGAAGAAGATGTCACGACACAAATACCCGAGGATAATGTAAAGTGTAACAATAATAAAAGCAGTAAAAACACAAAGGATTGTTAACCCAATTCGGCGTATAACAACACCTACTCTGGGGGCTACCAAGCCAGGGACAAGTCCACTAAATAGTATCAATTCATAGATCCTCAGTAAACAATCAGTTTATGATCTAATCACATAATCACTACCCGTGCTATACTTCTACCTAAGACACACCTAGGTTTGAGGCCTTCCTCAAATCCCTTCAATCACTTACAGTGAATAAACAAAATAATTAATAAGTTTTTAAAGACTTCAAACATTCAATGCTTAAAAGCTTATGAATGATCCATAATTAACAACCCAAATAACAACTTAAGTATTAAACCAATACTAGAGTGTTTTACAATTAAAAGACTTAGACTTCTAAAACAGAATGAAAGTATTCTTCTTCAAAAGTTGCAGTAGAATGAATAAGGAAGTAGGTCCTTATATATGCGCAGTAGTGGGCTTGAGCTGAAAAAAAATATTCAAATCTTTTGAATATTTCCATGAAAGCATGCCAATATATAATCCATAATGATGATTCAAATAGAACAATATGCCTCCATATTTTTCGCAGCCTATGAGTCACAAATCCTGAATTATGGCGCGCATGAAAGCAGGAAACAAAAAACTTAAACTGATATTGGGATGAGTTCAGTTCAGGAGGCAGATGTCAAGACATTTTCCTTGACATCATTCAAAATAGTTTTCTTCAAATGTCAAGACATTTAGCAAAACATTATCAAGTCATTGTTTTACCAAAATTGCTGCCAACAAACACTTACAAACTCACCCTTTGACAAATTTTGGCTAAAACATTATCAGAGCACATTATCAGAATATTATCAGAGCATTATTAGAGCAGAAACATAAGCAAATAAATAAAAATAAAAACTCAGTTAGCAGTTAGCCGTTAGCAAATGAAGATGTCAAAACATCTTTTGAGACATGAGGCTCCCCCTAAAGTATTAAGCCCCCCCTTAATTAGTGGTCCATTAGTGGTCAGACAGTCAGTTTCTCTACCCCTTTTTAGTCATAATATGACAAATAAAATGATGCATTCAAGAGTGTATCAGTAATATAGGTACAGACCATAGAATTCAAAAGTCAAGAACATGAAAGTGCCAAAAAGAAACAAAAGGGTCAAATAAATAAACAACAAATAGTCTAACTGTCTTCAGGACCAATAGACTTGACTGAGCCAGAACTTCCTTCCTCACTAGAATCTCCTCCTTCAGAGCTCACTCTATCATCAAAGTTGTTATCCTTTTGCATCTCCGTGATCATCTTTTAAAAAGTTAGCTTTCTTGATGAGCTAACTCTGATCACATCATCTAGTTCTTTGCAAGCTTCCTTTAGTTCAATGATCATGTCATCCTTGGTGGAGGTCTTGTTTTCAGCAAATGTAGATGTGAAAACAATGTCCGAGACATGTTTTCCTGAAAAAAGCTTGACGTGAAGGGTCAAACAGACTCCCTTTTGCACACTACATCATTACCACTTAGAATCCCAGGATGCTGATTAAGAATAATTCCACAGATAAGGGAAGGAAAGGTAACATGCATCTTAATGGCACATGTTCATGCATGCTTAATAGTCTGATCAAAGATGTAAGTACCATAATCAAACAGTTTCTTGTTTCCAACAACATAAATAAACTTTCCCAAGCCAATAGTAATGGTTGAAGTATGATTAGTAAGAACCCGATTAACAACTCCAATTCTATGCAAAATATCATATTTCACACTTAGCTTGCTAACAGGAAGTTTATTCTTCATGGGCCACTCACTCACTTGGTTAGCAGTGATGGCTCTGCACACTTAATTATCTGTTTCTTCCAGCTCACAATAGTCATCTTCAGACCTATCTAGAAATCTATTTATGATAGCAGGGGAAAATTCTACACACCTACCTCTAACATACACCTTTCTATACTCCTTACTTTTATGATCATCACAGTCAACAAGAATATTAACAATAAATTCCTTAACAAGAGTCTCATAGCATTTGGCAAACCTGGTAATAGTTTTCATCAATCCATCATAAGATATCAGCTCCATGATTTCTTTGCATTCCAGAGCACCAACTCCTAATTCTCTTTCAAGGGAAATTCTTCTTTGAAAAACATACTTTCACTTTTCAGCATTCCCAACAGAATGGAAGGAAATGTTATCAAGGGGAGCATCAGGAACCCTAACATAAATCTTCTTGTTTGCAGACTTTTTGATAGGAGAGATGTCCTGGACATCTTGCTCAACATCATAGTTAGATTCAGCTTCTTCAACTAACACAACTTTCTTTTTACTCTTAGATATTTTTACATCATCATCATCATCATCATCAGTGGAGCTATCAGGTCTAGCTTTTCTTTTGCTAGAGGGAGGAACCACTTTACTTCCAGGATTTGAGGGACCATACATGATTTTCTTCATGGAAGTCTTGGAAGGGGGTGTGACACTTGCATCCTTCACTTTCCTGCATTTGAACCTTTTTGCAATTCCAGGCACCACATTAGTAATGAGCTCATTGTCAGACAGCTCATCTACATTAACCACATTCTCAACATTTTGACCTTCTGCAACCATGGAGCCATCAAAACCTTCCTTAGTTGGATAGTTATCCTCAACATCTTGTTCAACATCTTCTTCTTCCACTTCCTTTAGAGCAGAGGTAGCAAGCTTCTCAAGTTTGCTTTCAGCAGCATCTTTCTTTAAGGTGGATGATTCAACAACAGTACTTTTAGGGTCATTTCCTTTGTCAGCCGGAGGAGGCATACGAGCAAGAGGAGTAGAAATCCATGGCACAGTAAAACCTTCATTTAAAACTCTATCTACTAGCCTTCTAATGCTTCTATCAATATTAACAATCTCTTATTATGTCCTATCATCAATAGCAGTAGAAGAGTTACCTTTATCATCATTGGATTTCTTTACAGGTGATGATCTGGGTTTCTTGACCTTCTTCTCAAGAGGTGGGATAGTTGTTATAGGAGTAACGTTAAGTACTCTGTCAAGGGAGATATTTTCAGGGAGTTTGACTAATTTTGAAGAAGACGATGTATGATGTTAAGACATCTTTGAAGATTTTTGAGCAAAGAGATGAATAATGACAAGGGTTCTTTTTCTGTAGAGGAGAATGAAGAGTTTGTGAAAGTAGAGAGATGTGATTTTTTAGCGTGTGGAAAATAATTTGAGACACTCTTGTAATGATTGCTTTCTAAATTTGATTTGTTGGAAATATAATATCACTTTAATCATATTCCCACACGCCTATAATTGCTACAAACCCTCATATAGGAAAATCCCTAATTTTATTCTTAAGTTATCAAACTAATTAGCATCTAAAGCCTTAGTGAAAATGTCAGCCAGTTGCGATTCAGTGGCTACATGTTCTAAGGTAACAATCTTTTCCTCAACAAGATCTCTTATGAAGTGATGACATATATCAATATGATTGGTCCTGCTGTGTTGAATATGATTTTTGGATATGTTTATGGCACTTAGATTGTCACAGAATAATGTCATGACATCTTGTTTGACATTATATTCTGTTAACATTTTTTCATCCAAACCAATTGAGAATAACTACTTCCTGCAACAATATACTCAGCCTCTGCAGTGGACAGAGACACACAATTTTGCTTCTTACTAAAACAATATATGATATTGTTTCCCAGAAAGAAGCATCCTCCTGATGTACTTTTTCTATCATCAACACTTCCTGCCCAATCAGCATCACAATAACCAATTAAGGCATAACTAGATCCATGGGAGTATAACATACAATAGTCACTTGTCCCATTCACATATTTAAGAATTCTCTTCACATGGTTGACATGGATAACTTTAGGATCAACTTGATATCTTGCACACACCCCTACAACAAAGGCAATGTCAGGTCTTCTAGTTGTGAGATATAGAAGATTGCCTATCATACTTCTGTAAAGATTTTGATCCACACTTACTCCTTTTTCATCTTTAGACAACTTCAAATGTGTGGGAGCAGGAGTTCTTTTGTGATTGGCATTTTCCATCCCAAATTTCTTTACTATATTCTTAGCATACTTGCTCTGAGATAAAAATAAGGAATCTTCCATTTGTTTAACTTACAGACTGACAAGGCTCATCTCAAATTCTGACCGCATTTGCTTGGCAAAATGTTGAACCATCTCATTTGACATCCTATAAAACACAATATCATCAACATAAATCTGTGCAATCATGATCTTCCCTTCTTCTTCCTTGACAAAGAGATTTTTGTCTATGCCACCTTTCTTGTATCCATTCTCACCAAGAAATTCTGTCAATCTCTCATACCAAGCCCTTGGAGCTTGATTTAATCCATACAGAGCTTTCTTTTGTTTGTAAACATGTTTAGGAAAACTTGGATCAACAAATCCCTTTGTTTGTTCCACATAAACTTCTTCATTCAGATATCCATTTAAGAAGGCACTCTTTACGTCCATTTGAAACAATTTAAATTTCAGTATGCATGCAACTCCCAAGAGTAGTCTGATTGATTTAAGTCTGGCCACATGAGCAAAGGTTTCTTCAAAGTCAACTCCTTCGATTTGAGTGTATCCTTGTGTAACTAGCCTTGCCTTATTTCTAGTGACCACCCATTTTTCATCAGATTTATTCTTGTACACCTATTTAGTGCCAATCACATTTGTCCCTTCAGGTCTTGGAACTAGATCCCAAACATCATTTATACTGAACTGTTCTAGCTCTTCTCGCATAGCATTAATCCAGAACTCATCAATTAGGGCCTCTTGGACAATCTTAGGTTCAATTTTTGACACAAAGAAAGAGTTTGATATCCCATCTCTTGATCTGGTAGTAACTCCTTTATTTAGATCTCCTATGATAAGCTCCTTAGGATGATCTCTTTGGGTTCTAATTAAAGGTCATTTATTGATATGACTAGGCTCAGGATCTTCTTGAGGTCGATTAGAATTAATACTACTGTCATTTGATTATGTTGGAATATCAGACAAAGATGTTCCAACATCTTCTAAGACATCTTCTTCAACATTCCATCCTCTATCATCAATAATAACATTTATTGACTCCATCATAATTTTGGTTCTGGAGTTAAAAACTTTGTAGGCTCTGTTATTTATAGAGTAACCTAGGAATATTCCTTTATCACTCTTAGGATCCATCTTCCTCTTTTGTTCAGATCAGCTAAGATGTAGCATTTACTTCCAAAAACATGAAAGTATTTGATATTAGGTTTTCTTCCCCTCCATATTTCATATAAGGTGGATGAGGTGCCTTTCCTTAGAGTGACTCTTATGGATATAACATGCAGTATTCATAGCTTCAACCTAAAAGTGGTAGGGTAACTTCTTAGCATGAATCATGGCTCTGGAAGATTCTTTAAGGGTTCCGCTTTTGCGTTCCACAATCCCATTTTGTTGAGGAGTAATGGGAGAAGAGAATTCATGGCTGATTCCTTCAGAAGAGCAAAAGTGAGCAAATTTGTTGCTCTGAAATTCCTTTCCATGATCACTTCTGATTCTGATGACATGACTATCTTTTTCCCTTTGAAGTTTTTGACACAGATCTTTAAACACTTCAAAAGTTTCTGATTTTTCTCTAATAAAACTTATCCATGTGTATCTAGATAAGTCATCTACAACAACATAGGCATACTTCTTTCCACCAAGACTTTAAACCTGCATAGGTCCCATCAAGTCCATGTGAAGAAGTTCCAAAACTTTTGATGTAGTAAGATGTTGGATCTTCTGATGTGACATCTTAGTTTGCTTTCCAATCTGGCACTCACCACATACTCTTCCTTCTTCTATCTCGAGCTTGGGAATCCCTCTCACCGCTTCTTCAAATATAATTCTTTTCATACCTTTCAGATGCAAGTGCCCCAATTTTTGATGCCATAGTTTATCTTCATTCTCTTTGGCTAAAACACATGTTGAGGGAAAGTTCATTTCTTGAGGAACCCATAAATAACAATTGTCTTTAGATATGATTCCTTTCATAATAACTTCATTATTTTCATTGCAAACAAGACATTATTCCTTGGTGAAGTTAACTTTGAATCCTTGATCACACAATTGGCTTATACTTATCAGGTTAGATGTTAACCTTTTAACAAGTAACACATCATCAAGCTTAGGGACTCCTGAACATTCTAGCTTGCCAACACCTTTGATTTCACCTTTTTCTCCATCACTAAAAGTCACATAATTGGTGGAATAAGATTTGATATCTACCAACAGATTCTTGACACCTGTCATGTGTCTAGAACAACCACTGTCAAAGTACCAGTCATCTTTGGTTGATACTCTGAGAGAGGTATGAGCTATGAAACAAGAAACATTAGACTTGGGAACCCACTGTTTCTTCTTTTTTCTATTTTGGGGAATCTTATCATTCTTGGGAGGAGGAGGAGTCTTAGGGTACCCATACAACTTGAAACAAGAGGGTCTTATATGACCAAGCCTTCCACAGTGATGAATCTCCAGGGCTGTGAATTCTCTCTGGTGTGATTAAACTTTTTCTTGCCATGATGTCCTTTCTTGCCATGATGTTTAGACATTTGATTCGACATCCTTGGTTTATACTTGGCATGAGTGGAATCTAATGAAGATTCTCCTGAATCAGGTTTCTTTTTTCCATTAAACCCTAGACCACTCTTGTCTCCTGTCACTCTCCCCACTTAAATAATTTCATATAATGTGTCAGATCCATTATTCAACATCTTGAGAGATTTGACCATTCTATCAAGATTTCAATTCAGAGAAGTCACTTCACTTTCCAGATTAAAAATAGTTTTTAGATGCTCTTCCCTTTCTGCCTTCAGTTGAGTTATGGGGGTTTTCTTTTTCTCCCCTTCAAGGCACACTCTTGCACTTTTGAGACATAATTCTTTGTATGAAGCAGCTAACTCATCAAAGGTTAGTTCCCCATCACTAGACATATTTCTCTGTCAATGCTTTAACATACTTGGCAGATTCTTTAAGATCACTCTCTAAGTCCTCTTAAGACCAAGTAACATATAGATTCTTATTTTGTTTCTTAAGATATGTAGGACATTCAACTCTAATGTGACCAAAGCCTTCACATTCATGACATTGTACTCCCTTCCCTTGAGTGGATTTTCTTCAGCCCTTTTTCTTCCAAACTCATTTGACTTATGGATGTCAGATGAGATGTTCTTGACATTTGATCTTTGGTTCCTATCCATTCTTTTTATCACTTTGATAATCTGTGTTCCAAGCATAGTAAGGCATTTGATATTCTTCCATCTGTATCTAGATCAGAGTCTTCCTCTTCATCTTCAGTATTTGATACAAAGGCTAAGCTTTTGTTCTTCTTTTCAGATCTGTCATTGATGCTTAATTCAAATGTCAGAAGGGATCCAACAAGTTTATCAACTTTCATTTTTTCAATGTCTTGGGATTCTTCTATAGCAGTCACTTTCATATCAAATCTCTTGGGAAGAGACCTGAGCATCTTTCTCACAAATTTGTCTTCAGGTATTTCCATCCTATTAAAACAACATTCCAAGTTCTACTGTCCAGAGACTTTAAGAAGGAAACCATACGTGGTTTCCAATAGTCATAATTACTTCCATCCAGAATGGGTGGTCTGTTCATAAATCCTCCTTCCTTGTCCATAGTACTAGAAAGTATCTTCCCTGGATCTCACCCAGAAAAAGAGCAGGATGCCTGCTCTGATACCAATTGAAATTCTGGTATCAGATATGTGATGTTGAAGGAGATGTCACGACACAAATATTTGAGGACAATGTAAAGTACAATAATAATAAAAGCAATAAAAACACAAAGGATTGTTAACCCAGTTCAGTGTACAACAACACCTACTATAGGGGGCTACCAAGCAAGGGACAAGTCCACTAAATAGTATCAATTCATAGACTCTCAGTAAACAACCAGTTTACGATCTAATCACTTAATCACTACCCGTGCTATACTTATACCTAAGACACACCTAGGTATGAGGCCCTTCTAAAATCCCTTTAATCACTTACAATGATGAAACAATAGAATTAATAAGTTTTTAAAGACTTCAAATTAGATACTTTACTCGTTTCATTCTAAATCTCAAACCCTGGAGGTCGTGTCACATAGACCTCTTCGTCTAAAGGACCATTCATAAATGCTGATTTCACATCTAAATGAAATGTCGACCAACTTTGGTTGTATGTCAATGCTACCCTTAGTGGAATAGTCTCCAATATTTCTACTGGAGAAAATACTTTAGAGTAGTCAAGTCCTTCTCTTTGAAAAAAACCTCGAGCTACTAATCTTAATTTATGTCTTTCTATCGAGCCATCAACATTATGTTTCAACTTGAATACCCACTTTACTTCGATAGCTTTTGCATGTGCTGGAAATTCAACTAACTCCTATGTGTTATTTCTTTCGATTGCGTGTAACTCTTCGACCATAGCTAACTTCCACTGTTTAGTCTTCAAAGCTTTGCTATAGTTAATTGGTTCAGCACTTGCAAGTAAAGAAAAAGGAACTAATTCTCCATCTGGTGTGACTTAATCATCACCCACCACTTCATAATCATGAAGTCTTGTTGGAAGAACTCTATTTCTTTGAGGTCCTTGGCTTGTTTCAGCCACAACCTCTTTGACTTCAACTGTGTTGGGAATGTCATCAACTGCTTCTTTTTCGACTTTGACTAGATTCTCAACAATTCCTTCGACCTCTACTTCATCAATTTCTTTATCGATAGTCGAACTCATCAGTGGCTTATTACTTGAATTTCTAGAATTCCAATCCCAGGCAGAATTTTCATTAATCACAATACCTTAACTCAACATAATATTCTTATTAACTAGATTGAATAGCCTGTATGCACCAGTTTTATGATCTCCTACGAGAATCATAGGTTCACTCTTGTCATCAAGCTTCCTTCTTCTTGCATGAGGAACATGCTTGTAACACATAGAGACAAACACCTTCAAATGAGTCACGGATGGTTGTTTGTCACTTCATACTTCTTGAGGAACTTGGTTCTTTAATATCTCAGTAGGACACGTATTATAATATAAACTGTAGTCGAAATAGCTTCTCCCCATAAATATTTTGGCAAATTCTTTTGTTTCAGCATGAATCCCGTATATCTAATATGGTTCTGTTTCTTCTTTCAGCAACTCCCCATTATGTTGAGGTGTATAAGGAGCAGTTACCTCATGATCAACATCATTTTCTACACATAAATATTCAAACATCTTGAATATGTATTCACCACCTCCATCTATTCGCAGAACATTGATCTTCTTCTCACTCTGGTTTTCGACAAGTATCTTGAATCTCTTAAAGATTTCAAATACTTAGTCCTTTTGTTTGATCACATAGATCCACATTGTTGTACCCCAAAATTTTCCCTCTCATTTATCAAAAGAATTTCTCACAAGATCTCCATTGATCCAAGACTGCATAAGGTTTGATCAGCTCAAGACACCTCCTTAAGCACTGATGAGTCAAATTAGTGTTTGAGTTTACACAAGGAAAAATGGACTTTTAATGCCCCATATGACTTTCATAATTCATTTTGGACCCTCAATATTGCTCATGTCAAGTTTCAAGTCATGGATCACATTTTTGCTCAGTCAATTGATCAATTATGGTCAATTTATAGTCAAACTTCATGATTTTTGATCCATATCAACATCATGAACTCATATATGTAAATTGATCAAGTTTGGATCACAATTCCTCAAGAAATTTGATCAGATCATCAAAAGGGAAAAATGGTAAAAATTAGGGTTTTGACTGAGGAGGTTCAATTTTTGATTTTTGACCTAACAGATGACTTATTGGTTCAAGACATGATCTCAAGGATTCAAATAATTCATTTTTACCTAATGGCATGGCTCAAAACATTTCTCAAGATCAATTGATTGATAGTTGAATTTCAGTCAACTGATGAAAAGTCAACTATACACTGAAAAGTCAAACTTTGACTTTTTAATCAAAATCAAGTTTCAAAGATTACAATTCATCAAGACATGTCAAAATATGAAACTTGTTCATCAAGAAATTCAAAATTCAAAATTATCTTTGAAAAGTCAAAATTCTAAGACTTAGAATTTTTTCTAAGTGTTAGAAAGTTCATATTTTTTCATAACTTTGTGCCAAATTTCCACAATGATGCAAGATGATTCAAGGAAAACTTCCAACATGAAAGTTGTAGATCTCAATGACATCTAAAACATTGTAGGACATAACTTTTTCTAGAAATTCTCTGATCTCAAGTTATGAATTTGTGAAGACATGCTCATGAACTTAAAACACTTAGTGAAATTTTGCCCTAGTTAGGAAGATTTTTGGTACCAACTTCATGGCAACTTTTCACCTATTTCCAAGATGAATCTTCCAAAATGTCCAAAATTAAGGTTGTAGAGGATGTTAAAAACTTTACCAAAATGTCAAAGAACTCATTGAGATCATATTTGAGCTAAGAGAATCGAAGGCAAGAAGTTAGGGTTTCAAATTTGAATTACAAGTCTATTTTGTGATGAACACTTGATCCAATCTTCAAGCATGCTGTACAAATCCCACTTTGCAGGCTTCTAAATTTCCTTTAACTCCATAATTAAATGTTTACACAACTGTTAGAGCTTTGATCCAAGCATTTGAGGCATCGTCCAAATGGTTATTCCATTAATGGCACAAAGGTAACACTTCCATTTTGGAAAAGCAACTTTATTGAAAAAGTCAATGCATAGAGTTCTCAACTTGTTTCATCTGAGTACAAGAAATGTCAAAGATAAAAGAAGCATGTCTAGAGCCTCCAAGAAACTCAGACCATGCTTGTACTATGCCTTGAAACCATGTTTTCCACTTTTCTTCAAAACCAAGTAACATAGCCATAACTCTATATCTCACAGAGCTGTCAACTTCAAATCCTCTAACCTTTTTCATATAACTATACAAGTTATATGCAAGCTAACACACGAGTTGAAGCACCCTCAAAACCTCCCAAACACCCTGCTGCATAAAATCTGCCATAACTTGACAGTTTTGAGCAAAAAATAATCATCTTCATTTTCACTCGTGTGTTTTGATTTCTAATCATCCCAACACCTTACATACATCATATAAAAGTGATCCAGGACCCTGTTTCATGACTGTAACCCCTCCATCACCATCCACCATTTTCAAAACTGAAGCTTGCAACTTGACTTTAGTTGGGATTTTCAGCCATCCTCAAAGCAAAGTAGGAGTTAGAATACACTCAAGGAGGTCCGGGAAAGCTAAAGAAATCATCAGGCCATCTCAAAGGTTGCTCAAACTCCATACAAGAATCTAGCTACAAGAGGTAAGTTTTCAAACTTTTATCTCTTCATACAAGCATCTTTTGTGCATACATTCTGAAGTAAAAATGTAGATATCATTGCCTTGAAGTTGTACATGTCCATAGTTTTCATTTATATTGCCTGAGCTTAGAGAATTTTAGGTTTGAATCTCTGAAAAAAGTTAGGTCAAAATTTGGTACTTTTAGAAATTCATGCCCATATTTGAGAATTAGCTTAACTTATTTACATATTCAGAATCGTGATGAAATTTCTGACAAGTTTGATGTTGGAAGTTTTGTGAATGGATGCGAAATGAGTGAGTTACAGGAACCATGGCTGGAGGTTGAAGATGAAGTTCATTTCTGGAACTTATTTTGCATTATGTATTTATTGTTTCAGTTATGTTAACGGGTGTATAGCCACCCTAGTGGTAAGGCAGCTCACGTTTAATGTTCATAGCGTGGTTTCAAGCCCCAACGCTGCCACTTTTTGTTATTTTTCAAACATTTTTTCTCTTTTTCGCCACAAGTCAGCACTTGGGCCTAAGGCCACTGGGCCTTTCCATTTTTCTTCTCCTCACCCCCTGTACATTTATCACACATAGGCCCCAACCTTTTTTATTTTGTTTATTTTTCTGGTTATAAAAATATTAATGGGCCAGGCCTAACAAAACAAAACTGCTTTTCTAACAAACTCTCAAATCCCATTTCAAACCCCCCTGACTTTTATTTTATATTTCATTTTATTCTATTTTTCTTTATTATTCTTATTCTTATTTATTTTTTTTATTAATAAAAAAATCCAAAAAATATATTTTTATTTTCTTTACAAAACTAAAAAGACAAAAATATTTTCTTAAACAAATTTAATTCTTTTTCTTAATAGATTAAATAATTAGATTTAGGTTTAGTTATTTCTTTCTTTTTTTAATTTAAAATTAACTTAGAACTTAGGTTTCTTTTAATTAATTAATTTCCATTTTATCCAAACTTAATTTCTATACTTAATTAGTTTAGGTTTAATTTTATTTATCTTAATTAATTACTTTCTTTTAGTTAATTAGGTCAAAAATAAACCCTTTCCTCAAAAACCAAACAAAAATCATTTCCTTTCCATTTATATCCTTGTATATTATATTTTCATTTCTTGTACATTATTCATTATTCAATATGGTTGTAATAGATAATTAGGTTTAATTTCTTGCAATTCCCATTTGTAAATTTGTATACCCCATCCCCCTAATGATGTAATAGCGTAGCAAAATTATTTTCCGCAATTTATCGCTTTCATATAATTTCTAGTAATTAAGGTTTGTATGGAAAGATAAAAATCAAAAAGTAGATAATCCTAACTCAAGATTAAATCCATGCAAATCAAACACACTATTCACACATGCACCCTTAGGGCAATTCCACTTGTTGCCTTACAAAAATGGTCATGTTATGCATGTGGGATATCTTAGCAAAAAAAATCAAAAAAACAAGATCATAGTCCCTCGATGACGCTACAAATGTTGCCTTTAAAATGATCTTAGTCCCTCGAAGAGACATGCTAAGATATCTCACAACATTGCTATCATGACTATATGATCTCACGCCCGTTCCTTTACATCTAAAGATAAGGCTTCTTACCAGTCAATGGTAAGATAGCAATATCAAAAGAAAGGAAGAAATGAACAAAAGACTTTTGAGTAGGTAGATTGTTCCTAGTTGCTTGCTCACTTTCAAAAAAAACATCCTTGCTCATTTTAAAAAGAAACACCAAACACTTTCAAAAACAAACTTTCAAAACTTAAAATATTTTCAAAAGTCCAACACTTTGTATACGTTCTTAAGAACGAGAACTATTACAAAGTTTGCCTAAACGAAGGCGCCTTTTCAAAATACTTTCAAAACCACCGCAAAGCACATTTTCAAACAAAGAAAGTGATCTAGCAAGCAACTAAGAGCCCATAGATAACTATGGATGAAAAGGGTTCTAACACCTTCCCTTTTTATAATCTACCCCCCGAACTGAAGAAATAATCTCAAAGGTATTTCCTATTCTTTTCAACCTTCCCTTTTGGATAAAAGAAAATTTGGTGGCGACTCTTGCTAACCACAACATTTGTGATCAACGCAAAACATCCTAAGTCAGTTCTCCCATCGTATTACAGAACTGGTGAATCTGCTGGGGATAAAATTTAAAAGTGGGTTTACCTTAGGGATAGATCACCTTTATTTTCTTTCATTGTTTGACTTGCTTGCTTTACATTTTGGTTCCTTCTTTGGGCTTGTTTTGATCCTCTACCCAAATTTGGGATACCTTATAGGTAAGTAGCAATACGTTATGGAAACTATGCAGGGTATACCGACATGGTCAAAGCAATAGCTACATTAGTGTGACACATTTGGGGGTACCGGTAGCCCTTGAGTAGTCAAGGAGAATACGGGGCCGCTGTATGGTGTCATGAAGCACTAACTGACTTTAGAACCTTTACTTGACCAACTTGGCCATTAGGAAGTAGTGAGATAGCCGACTTTGGTGCAGTCCAAAGTTTGTTGATACTCGATACTACGCTCATTGAGATCGGACTTCTCGGGATATTTCGGTAGCCATGAAAGAGGCTTGCATTGAAACAATGCCCGATAAGAATGTTCAGTGATATTGAGATCCCTTAGAACCCGGTTACTATTTCTAGGACAGGTTTGAGCCAACTAAACTTCAAGAGGTACTTACCTATAAGACTACATGCAAGCCTAAACCTAAGGACTTGTTTGATTTGTTTGTTTATGCTTACTTATACATAACATCATAAACATTATAACATCATACTTATTCTCAATAACCATTTCAAGGATTATTGGGATTTATCTTTGTTCTGTTTTGTAGGACGTGGCTTCCATCCGCATGAATACTATCCAAGCCAATCTCGTAAGAATTCCTTCTCAACTCAAAGAGTTAGCATCAAGGGTCCCTGAGAATTCTTCATTCACCGAAAGACATGGTCGCCTCCTAAACTTGGTTACCTCAAGCACTGATGAAGATATGATGAAGGTGCTTTTCCAGTTCTTTGATCCTCTACACAATTGCTTCACTTTTCCTGATTATCAGCTTGTACCTACTATGGAAGAATTCTCTGAACTCTTGAGGATTCCCATTATCAATCAAATACTCTTCAACGGTACGAAAAGGGATCAAAGACCTGAAGAGATTTCCCGAGCACTACACTTACAACAATCTGATGTCACGACTAATTGGGAAACAAGGAGTGGTGTCAAAGGGTTCTTAGCTAATTTCTTGTTTGGGAAAGCTCAAGATTGTTGGAACTCTTTGGACTTACAAGCTTTTGAAGAAATATTGTCCCTTCTCATCTATGGGATGGTTTTGTTTTCAAATCCTGACTAACTTATAGATGTAAATGCTGTCAAAATCTTCATGACTCGCAATCTGATGCCTACTTTGTTGGGAGATATCCTACATTCTATCTACTCTAATGCTATGAGGAAGAGAGGGGCCCTTATGTGTTGCACTCCTCTCTTGGTTAGATGGTTTATTTCGCATATTCCCCGGTCTGTGTTGAAGAACGAGCAAGTTTTGAGATGATCTCATTGGCTGATGACGCTCATACATTTAGATATTCATTGGTGTTCTCGATCCTTGGAGAATGTTACTATCATCGATAGTTATGGGGAATTACCTAATTCCCCTTTGCTTGGCATTAGAGGAGGTATCACTTACACCCCTTGCTTATCCTTACGACAATTTGGATATGCCTGAAGAGATGGTCTTCATGACATGCTCATCCAAGGAGTGGTATTCGACTACAAGAGCGACGATCAAGGCTACCGTTAGGAAGTTTATACGAGCTTGGAGGATGGTAAGCAAAGTGGAAAGTAAAACGCTGGGACACAAGAATTCTATTCCACTTGAGCCTTATCTTAGGTGGGTACGAGCTCGTGCTCAGAAGCTCGTGATGCCTTATCCCTTCATCCTACCAGTTATCATGGAACGTGTGGTTGAAGGAGATGTCACATACAATGTCCTCCATACCGACATACCTACTTCTCTTGATGACTTGAAAAATGGTTGGATTCAGCTGAAGGAAGAACGAGATACCTTCGAAGCTCAATTATATGTTAGTGAGAAAAGGGCCTTGGAGCTTACAAAGCAGCTACATGAAGAGCAAAGCTTGAACGCCTACATTGCACCGAAGAGGATGCGTTCGGCTTTTTTATCTTAGAGATTTATTTTGTAAGCCCAAGAGCCATGTTGTAATCATTTTGAACTAATTAATGGAAATTGACATTTTTTCATTCTTTGTCTATACAAATTTAAATTTCATAAATCCTTGAAAACATTTGCATATACATCTTCCCTGCATCATAACATAACAGGTTTTCACACGACAGGTTTCATTATCTTTCTACTGTTTATTTCAGCAAGATGGATATCGAGAAAACATTGAAGGAACTACAAGCACAAAACTCTTAGTTTCAAGATACTCTGTTGATCCTAGCCAAGGGGAAACAAGACTTGATGGTGTTGCTAGCAGCCCAAAAGAAACCAAAGAGGAAAGCCCTAGTTAACATGGGTAGAAGATTCAAAGAGTCGGTCCGTCAGATCTCGATAGTGGAGGAATCATTTGAGGAAGACGAGAATCAGATTGGAGAAGCTAGGAGTACCCAGGCTGGGTGTATCAATGATCAAGCGTCTGATGATGATGATTATTTTAACGAGCAGTATCCTCCTGCCGATGTCAAGTACAAGCAATTAGAAGACAAATTGAAGGCCGTTGAGATTCAAGCCGTCCCCGGTTTGGATTTTGATGATTTGGGTTTAATATCTGGGGTTGTCATTCCCTATAAATTCAAGATACCAGTGTTTGCTAAGTACGATAGGGCTTCCTGTCCAAAACTTCACCTGAAATCTTATGTGTGCAAATTCAACCGCACACCGATGATAGGAAACTATGGGTTCACTTTTTTCAAGAAATTTTGGTTAGGATGCAACTAGAGCGGTTTTATCAATTGGATGGTTCTCGTATCCATACACGGGAAGACTTAGCCACTTCTTTCTACCATGAATACCAGTATAATGCCGACTTGGCACCAACAAGAGTTCAATTGCAAGACATGACAATGAGTAAGGATGAAGGGTTCAAAGAGTACGCCCAATAGTGGAGAGACCTTGCCAGTAGGGTACAACCACCTTTGACTGATAGGGAGCACATTGATATGTTTATGGGCACTTTATTTGGTCCATTCTTTAACTTATTGGTTGGCTGTTCTTCTTCCGGTTTAACCGAGATGATCTTAACCGGTGAAAGAGCTGAAAGCGGTATCAAAAGCGGGAAGATTCCCATGGCATCTGCCTCTACCTCCAATCCTATAAAGAAACATTTTGTTGGGAAGAAAGAAACGAATGTCGTGTATGGGGAAAGGGCCCGTACCAAGAAGGATGACCATCCGTCTGTTACTACTGTCCGGATTTCCAATCTAACTCCTGCTCAAAGACTATCTGCTAATCATCAACGATTTCAGGCTCCACCAAGAAAATTCACAAGGATAGGCATGTCACTATCACAAGCCTTACAACACCTACTAAAGGATAATTTGGTGACACTGCCTGATCCTCCGGCCAATCCAGATACCTCTTCACCCAAATACAATCCATGCCAAGTGTGCATATCACTCAAATAGTCCCGGGAATGAGACTGACTAATACTGGGCACTGAAGAATAAAATTCAAGACTTAATAGACAACAAGACCATTGAATTTTATCCTCCTCCAACTTTGAATGTAATCACCGCACCTATGCCAAATCATGGCAAGGGTGTCAATGTTGTTGAAGATACCATTTTTGTTTCCTCTGTCGAAGACCTGACTACTCCGTTAACCATCATAAAAAAAATATGTTGAAAGTCGGGATTTTCCCTGGATGTTTGAAGGAATGTATTTGCTGTGCCAAATAACTCAATGGATGCAAGGGGCTGAAGGAAGGCATTCAATTCCTGATGAATAGCCATAAGATCCTATTTGAGAAGACTCTGTCCGCCAAAAGTTTGACCAATAAGTGTGAAGACCTCTCCATCATAACCATCTCAAACAAGCCTCTTAGAATCTCCTCCAAGGGTTCTATCAGGATTTTAAATGAACCAATTGTTGCTCCTCTGATAGTTACCACCCCCGGGCCAATTCCATACTCTTCCAATAAAGCAGTGCCATGGAACTATGGTGTTGAGGTGGTTTACCATGGAATAAAGCAAAACGCTTGGATTGAAGAAAGCAAAGCTGATGACATTGGTAACATTACTGGCTCTAGTAAGGTGACCAGAGCTGGGAGAATCTTTTCACCTAACATCTCACCACCAGCTATTATAAAGGCGCCTGTCTGCATCACCGTTGCTTAACCTAGTGCTGACCCAAGGGGAAAGGAGAAGGTAGTTGAGCCTTTTGAGACGAAAATACCCGCAAAAGACATTGCTGATGGGGAACCTTCCGCTCGTCAAATGGATGAGATCTTGAAAATTATAAAAAGGAGCGATTTCAAGATTGTGGAGCAGTTGGGGCAAACCCCTTCCAAGATTTCCATGTTATCTTTGCTACTCTGTTCCGATGCTCATGCTTGGGCATTAATAAAATTCTTGAAGAAGGCTCATGTCCCTCATGAGAACAAGTCTAACCAGTTTGAAAATTGTGTGGCAAGCTTGACGGCCGACAATAGTGTGGGGTTCTCGGATGCTGATCTGGCACCACTTGGAAAGAACCATAACAAAGCTCTGCACGTTTCTGTTGAATGTAAGGGGACTAACTTAGCACATGTTCTGGTTGACACTGGCTCTTCTTTAAACGTTCTACCCAAGGGAGCTTTGGACCGGTTAGACTGCGAGAGACTAGTTTTGAAGCCAAGTGATATCATTGTGAGGGCTTTCGATTGGTCGAAAAGGACAATTCATGGAGAGGTGGATCTCCCGATCAAGGTGGGCTCACAGATTTTCAACTCTACTTTCTACATCATGGATATCCGTCCTGCCTACTCCTGTTTGTTGGGTCTCCCTTGGATCCATGGAGCTGGGACAATAACATCAACTCTTCATCAAAAGCTCAAGTATCTGTTCAAAGGAAGGATTGTCACTGTCTGTGGTGAGGAGGAGTTCATGGTAAGCCACCTCAACTCTTTCAAATATGTGGAGATGGATGGAGAATTTATAGAAACCGCGTGTCAAGCTTTTAAAGTTGTGCCACCAATGGTTGCTATCACCAGATGTTCCTCTGATGTGTCCAAAGCTGTTAAGATCGTGCCAAAGATGGTTTCATTCAAAGATGCTCGTGCTACATTCAAAGAAGGAAGCTGTGATACTTGGGGGCAACTCCTCGAGATACCATTCAAAGTGGACAAGTGTGGTTTGGGTTTTACTATCAAGGCTTAGAAGGAAGTGAGATGTGCTCGTGTAGGGAAACCCCCTCTCCGTATTGGAAGTCATGGAGTCAATGCTTTGGGTGATTTTGATGATGAATGTGAATTTGAAGATTGGGTATACCCTACTACAACAGAGCTCAATAGTTGTCACGCAAAGGAATTCGTTCCCATCTCCTTCATTGAGGAGTAATTACTTGTTTATTGCTTTTTATTAATTCAAGAACATTTTGTCTGTAATATTAAACAATGACTTTTAAGCCATGTGTATGGCCCGGGACACTATGGTCCATTTGTCAAGGGTTTTTATTTATGTTAATTTTATCATATGATTATTCAATACAAATCATTGGACTTTTGCATTCAAATCTTTGTGCTCATTATCTTTCTTTTTCTTCAAATACGTTTTTCAAAATAGCCATGGGCCTTACATGCACACACACACACACTCTTGCAGGTCCTCATCCACTATGGATCTCATTGCCAATGACTCTACTATTGTCGACTATGATTTCAAATGTCCAATTAACCAAGCTGAAGACGAAGGCGAGGAAGATTTTGAAATACCGGAAGAATTAGCCAGACTTCTATTACAAGAGGAAATAGCTATTCAGCCGCACGAAGAGTCAGTCGAAGTTATCAATCTAGGTACTGAGACAAACAATAAAGAGGTCAAGATCGGTGCTAACCTGGAAAGCAGTGTCAAAAGCAGATTGGTTCAGATGTTGCATGACTATGTGGAAGTGTTTTTTTGGTCGTATGAAGATATGCCAGGGTTGGATACCGACATTGTAGTTCGTCGTCTGCCGACAAAGGAAGATTGTCCTCCTGTCAAACAAAAAGTTCGTCGCATGAGGCCTAACATGTCTGAAAAGATAAAAGATAAAGTGATGAAACAATTTGACTCAGGATTCCTAGTTGTGACATCTTATCCCCAATGGGTTGCAAATGTGGTGCCAGTGCCAAAGAAAGACGGAAAAGTTCGTATGCGCGTAGATTATAGGGATCTGAATAGGGCAAGCCCCAAGGATGACTTCCCTCTACCTCATATTGATGTCTTGGTCGATAACACTACTCAACATAAAGTCTTCTCTTTCATGGATGGTTTCTCCGACTATAATCAAATTAGGAAGTGAGATGTAGATTTCTCATACTTAGGGAGAACATAGGTAGAAGTTTCATTGGGTAGGGATTAGGCAAGAAGTTGTAAACGGGGGAGTTTAGCTTTGAACTAATACTGCTGATAGTTGACTTCCTTCTGGGCTTGGTAGCCCTTAGAGTAGGTGTTGTTGTACACCGAATTGGGCCATCATATTTGTGTGTTATTATCTTTATGTTTTGTTTAGGTTTTTCTTGATTAATTAACACGTCGTATAAGATGTTGGAACATCTGTTATGACTCTGGACTAATAAGTTTTGTATCAGTCTGCTGTATTCTGTCTGTGTGTTATATTGCAGAGATCAGTTTCTCAACATGTGTTAGGATATTTGTAATATGTATACCCAAATTTTCATATCTAATATTCTCCCACTACATAAATACCACCACCTAAGCAAGAAAAATATATGATTTTAATCTATAATTCACTTTATCCTTTTTGTAAAAAATGATTCATGTGTTGGAATCATAACATTGCATATTCACCCCCGAACAATTGCACTGGAGCAGTTTACTCCCTCATCAAAGATCTGCACCAACAATTATGGTTTCTGAATGTAACAATAATATAAATAAACACTAGATATGTTTTATTTTTGTAAAAGTAATTTTCTACAAGAAAATATTAACATGTCTTAGTAGCATATATTACGAAATTGAATATAAAAAATGTTGGAACATGCAATCAGAAGATTGATAAACAATAGAGAGTTTGACTATATGGAGAAAGAGAGAGTGATGAATTGAGGAAATGAGAAAGAGATAGATGACTGAGGGTGAGAATATTATTTTTGCATTAAGAATGATAAGGATGCCTCTAAGGTATATAAACATTACAAATCAATTGGGATACAAAACACACAATCAAATAACTAAAAAAACAGAAAAATCGAGCCTGTAACCAGTTAGACGAAACCTGTAACCAGTTATAGCTGAAATAAAAACTAAAAACAACTCAGTGGTAACCGGTTACTACAAATACGTAACCGGTTACACCAACTTCAAAAGCACTTTTCTTCAGCTTATTTATCTGTTTCACCCGCATGTAACCGGTTACACCCTCATGTTAACATGTTACAATACTTGAATTAGTGTTTTTCACTCAACACACCACCTTAGTTCACGTGCTCCAAGTCTTCCATACACGTGCTCATCTTCATCCTTTTAAGCACATCATTTGTGACCCCTTGATCAGCAAATCAACAACTTGGTCTTCACTTATACAATATCTTAATCTCAAATTTCCTTCACTAACAAGTTATCTCAAGTAGTGAAATCTCATCTCAATATACTTGATCTTCTCATGTGCATTTAGGTTCTTATCGATATTAGTCGGGGAAAATTACCAACCAGGAATGTAACAACCTCACCCTCACTACTGGCCCGCTCCTTCAATAAATTCATTATCCACATGACTTGGCACATACATAATGAAGCAACCGTGTACTCGGTATCACAATACGAGAGTGCCACTATCGGTTCCTTGTTAGAACACCATGAGATTGGTGTTCCACCGAACATAAAGATGTATACAACTGTATACTTTTGATCATCTTTAACTCTGCACCAATTGGAAAAATTAAAACTGAGTAAATTGCCTTTTTTTTCCATATCTGTTGTGGGAAAAAGAATTCCATAGCCAATAGATTATTTCACATATATTAGGATCCTCTTGATTGCTGCTAAGTGATATATATTTGGTCTTTCCATGAATCTGCTTGTAATATCGACACTAAACACCAAATATGGCCGCGTATTGCACAAGTAACATAAGTATCCAATCAACCTTCTATGTTGAGATGGATCTATATTATGCTCCTCTTCATTCTTTGAATGTTTCAACCTTGGTTTAGCTGGTGTAATGGAAACATTAAAATGCTCCATTTCACACATCTTCAATATTTCAATAGCATATTGTTGCACCTCAAAATTTTCCCTCTTCATTTTAAACCTAATTGGCTTATACTTCATCATCAGATGCATACATACATGTCATTGGGTCTATATTCATCTAATCAAGGGTTTTTCTCTGTGAAAAGAGCTGTAAAATATGAATGTTCTGTTAGGCAGCGTTGTGAAGCAAAACTCAGGGTTTTCAAATTTTAAATGTATGCTGCATGTTTTCCAAGCTATATAATCAAAGATTAATCAAGTTATCATCATATCAAGCTCACATGTGTTTCAGCACACTTTGGTTTGCACAAAATGTCAAGCGTTTCAATTGATTTGAGACAGGGCAGACATAAATTCAGTATCTTGCGGTGTGAGGTCAACAAATCATAACTTGAGACTAGAAAATGGTTTAGGAATGGTTATTCAGTCTTTAGAATCGTCTTGAGGTCTTCTCCAATTCATCTATTCAGATTGAAGGCTAATTTTGTAAGGGAGATTTTCAAAAGAGCAAAATACCTGAAATCATGTTATACAGTGGATTTGTTGATTTGCTGGTTTTCAAATGCTTAAAAATTTGTAACTTTTGACCGAAAGATCATCTTTTATTGGCTATTGGAGCATTTAAATCGTCTTATTATTTTCTTCATTTAATATGTTCGGTTCAAAAGCCGATTTAGTGAGGAAGATCCCCAGATTTGCGAATACTCTAAGACTGGTACCATGAAACAGTGTGTTGAATAGTCGTTATCGGATGTTCAAATATTCATAACTTTCTTCCGTTTCGATGTTTTTGGATGGATATTTGGGAGTAAAATTTGTATTGATGTTGTCTTCAATTTGTATGCTTGTGTTAGAAGTTAATTCTCTGAAGAAGATCTCCGAAAGTGCGAATCACCTGAGACAATTGCACTCCGAAATGGTTTTTTACCGGACTATATCCTGATATTGAAAAATTCATGACTTTCTCACTTTTTATCAGTTCAAGATGATTCTTGAAGTGTGAGCTCACATATTTTGTTAGCTACAACTTTGCTTCAGGTCCTGAGTTTGGGTTATGCTCCGAAGGCTTCAGTTTATGGCTCGCTTCCTAAAGTGCGAATGAAAATAAGCTGAAATTTCCATACAACCAAAAAGTCCACTGTTTCTTGTCATTCAAAAAATCATAACTCTCTCAATTTGTATCGTATTCAGGTGATTTTTTCGGCACGACATCATAAATTTCGTCATCGACGATTTTGTTACAGGTTTCATGTCAGGATTCTGCACAGAAAGTCATGAGCTTGTGGTTTGTTTGTCGAACAATACATAAAATAAGCTGAAAAATTTTCAGAGAGTTTTCTGTCAATCATTCCACACCATTAGAAGAATCATAACTCACTCAATTTTATTGTATCAGAGCAATTAATTTGGTACTGCATCACAAATTTCGTCATCGACGATTTTGTTTCAGGTTTTACGTTGGGATTATGCATCGAATGTCCCTAGTTTAGGGTTTGTTTCTCAACTGGTACATGAAATAAGTCAAAACTCAACATTTGTCAAAAATACACAAGCCAAACAAGACTTAAGGCGTTGTGTATATATTCTTGAAACTCAAATTAGAATCAACTTTTCCCTCATTATTTGAGAAACACAAAAAAAGTTCAAGTCTTCTCTCAAGAACACAAGAAGATATTCATCTTCCTCACTCCTTCAACCACCGTGCACCACCACTACTGGCCATCTTCTGACCAGCCATCTCCTTTGCTCGATCCTCTAACCAATCAGTCGGCGCCTCCCTCTTCTTCTTTTCTCCTCCACCGATCTTGCTATAGAAAACACTGTCCCGACCTCTGCGATTCCCTGCGCATACTCCCTCTGGCAACCGCGTGATCTCCATGCTAATCTCCCTTCATCTGTTATATGATTTTCTGAATGCTCCCTCCTTTCCTAGATTTTCTCCCTGCTCTGGTAAATGCCTTCAGCTTGATTCAGTAGTTATTTCTTGAACCTTGCTTTGATTTGGTTTTTGAATTGAATAGTTCTTGAGAATTTGTGATTGTTCTTGAAATAGGTTGATGTTGTGAATTTAGGATTAATTGAATCTTGTGAATTAATTGATTTCACAAATATTGAGATCCGAAATCTGTTGATTTGTTTGCGATTAATTATTGAGCTTATGTGTCAGATATGATTTTGCTAATTGTTCATGAGTTTATGTGTTGTAATTTGGTTTTAATTCAACACTTGTACATAATTGTTTGATTTCATCTATCAGAACAAAATATCAAGTTAATTGTTCACTTTCGACGCGTAAATAATGTTTGATTCGGTACTTGGAAATGGTTATACCAATACCGGTTGGATGAATGATATTTGTTTGTCAAGTTCGGTAGAGTTTTCATGTGTCGATACATGGACTGTTTGCACTAAAACAATGATTTCAAACTGATTTTTGTCAAGTATCGACACTTGATGTAGTGCTTTCCGGAAATCAAAAATGTGCCATAAACTTTGATTTATTTGTTGCACTTTGCATTTTTGGCTTGAACGTGGTAATTGCATGACATTTGTGGTGGTTTCTATCGATTTTAGACCAACTTTTTGTGCATCTCATGAAGCGGTATAATGTTGTTCGTATTCGATTGATACATGCATATTGTCATTTCATATACATCTAATGCATGCTTGTGCTTATTTGGTTGATTGTTGAACAATTCTTGTTGAGTTTACTCAATTTTAATGTGATTATTTGGGTGATTTGTTGCATCGATACCATACTGCCCGAATTCATAAGTAAGCCTTAAAGCATGTTTTTATTGTTCAATAGTACGTGAACAGACTTTCCTTGGTTTATGTTTGACATATATGTGTAGATTGGTGGTTTTTAAACCAACTTTTTTGCACGATTCATGTGTTACAGCGATGTTGCCTGGATATGTTATATGTGTGTACATTGTGATTAAATTATCATGTGATGCACACTTGATTGTATTTGAGCATTCATAAACATTAATGATGAATTTTGTTGGTTTCGACTTTAGTTTTTTAGCCATTTCATGTATGGACGCGGTGCTGCTCGGTTTTCTATTTTCATGTTCCAATACTCGTTCAGATGTTATTTCTTTGCATTTCGATCTTACTTTGAGTTACAATATGATTGCTTGACTTTATTTATGCTTTCTTGTTATCACTAACTCTTCTTGTTAACTTGTGAAAGCTTCAGAAAGGCGGTTTCTCGCACCATGCGATGTGCGAATTATTTATGCTTGTATAGTTTTGTATGTTGTGTAGGATGCACATGATATTAGATACGCATGTGATTACTTTCACATGATGCTTTGATGCTTATTATCATTGTGTCTGATTTCTGACTATGTGCTTTATTGGTGAAGCTTACAGGAAGTTTTCCAATATTCTTTACCTCGCTTGCTTGCTACGACCTTTTGTTCATTTGTTGTTATTTCGATTCTGGTTTAGTTTCCGCATTGCCTTTTCTTTTTCTTTCCATGACAAGTAGGAATAGAGATGCATGACTAGGAGTCCCTACTTTAGGTAGGCAAATTTGTTTAAAGTCCTAAAAGGAGGTGGTGTTTGTGTTTGTTAAAAGACCTCGAAATGAGGCAATGTTTTTGTTTGCTTGTGTGAAAAAGACCTCGACGAGGTAAAATTCCACTCCCCTCTTATTTCTCTTTTATTTTGTGCTTGGTATAGATTGGATAAGTGGAATAAAGGGCCTTCAATCGGCCCCGACACTTCTCTAGTCTGTGTCGTTCTTAGCTCGCATTATACGTTGATGCTTCAAACTATGCTTATTCTTGTCCATTGAGTCAAAGAAGTGGAAGAAAAGGTTCGTAACCAACCCCCACACTTTGTAATTTGTTTCGATGATGTTAGCTCATATTTCTTTAAAACGTTGATGCTTCTAGTTATTACCTGATATCGATGCTCGAGCAAATCAAGTGGAAATAGTTCCTTACTCCCACTTTGAGATCCATTGGACTCTTCATTTGGTTCTAGCTCACACTCGATTTTGTTTTGGTTTTGGTTCGACTTTGTTTGATTGCACTTCTGTTTGTGCTTCTCTCTAAATATTTGCATGCTCCCTTAGGATTATTGTTTCATTTTCGGTACAAGTTGGATATTATGTTGTGATCTTTGCATGTTCCCTTAGGATTTCTTGTTTCATTTTCGATTCAAGTTGGACATTAGGATTTCAAACCATGCACACTAACTTAGGTAGTGTTTCCCTTTCAAACTCGACTATAGGATCAATCATTTTATAATAACATTAGGAATAGAGATAGATAGCTTCCCTTATATGTTTTTCTTTCCCTTTTGTTTGATTGAAACTAAAACTCATTTTTCTTGGAAAATTCTAAAACATCTAATAATTAAAGATGCGAATCATATGCAGTTGAGTCTTGTGGGGATAGAGCGAATCAGTTTAGACTGAGCCTCGCTCTATTTTCACGTTCATACTTTATTACATTTCAAATTGAAAACCATTATATAATTAAGAGAAGAAGTAGAGCGCATCCCTCCAGTGGGATTCATTCGCAATTATCCCACAAAAATACTCAACCAATTCAATCTCTTTCTCCTTTAGGCCTTTCTTCGAAACTCTCAAAAAGGGTATGTTAATTCTACTCTGCGTAATACAACGCATAAATCCCCAAAGGTCGGGGGGCACCATGTCTATTTGCAAGAGCACGAACGTAGCATTATCCTCCTTCAAGAATTTTTCTTTTGAAAATACCTCTTCAGGTAAGAACATGTTAATTCCTTCCTATGCCAATACGTGAGTCTCCAAAGGTCGAGCTGCGATAAAAAGCAAAATTAATATTGTTCATAAAAAACACAAAATAAACGGAAACTTTTGAGTTGAACTACGATGATCTGGTTCCTTAAAAGGGATACATAGGCATTCGGTCGCGGGGCCTAAGCAAGAAAAACTTTGTAAATCTTCCTTCTTTTCCCCGTATTTTCTTTTGCATGCATCCCCTCTTTGCATTTTTCCCTTAGCTCTTAAGCTTTAGCTTTAGATTTGAACAATCTTTTGATTATAACAACGAGAGTGAATCCCGTGAAGTACCACCGACGTGAGGGGTGTTAATACCTTCCCCTCGCATAATCGACTCCCTTACCAGTATCTCTCTGTCGCAAGACCTTGATTTCACTCTTGTCATGTTTACTCGATGATTACCTTTCCCTTCATGTGGGATAAAAATTGTTCGATGGCGACTTCATTGATTTTCTCTCGATGATTTTTCCGCCAGTTGTTTCAGCTAGCGACTTCATTGGGGATAGATTAACCAATTGTCGGTCCATCCCAGAGTCACTCCTAGATGTTGTTGTTTTGTTTTTAATTGGGTGTTTATCTTTATGCTTTATAGCTTGTTCATTTGTACATGTTTATCAGAGCATATGTATGCATTGCATTTTATTGTTTTTCATATACTTGTTATATATGATGTGCTGGCTCTGTTGGTTTTCCATGTTGGATGGGTATTACTATTGAGATAAAAGGCCCAGTACACATGACAGAGTTGTAAACCACTAGGAACACATATGAATAGAGTGGAGTCATGATGGCTACTTAACGTAGGTCCACGCTAGTGCGGTCATGTGTGCCTTGCTCAGACGAGGTCCAAGCAGGGAGATATTTTTATCACGTAGGTGTTACGATGATAGTTTCTCCAGGCAGACTCATGACTCTGAGTTACCATTGATCTTACCATGACTCTGTTGGTTACTATGGGTTTCTTTGGTTTATGTTTCAGAACTTTGATCTTGGTATTCTCGGTATATTCAGAAATAGCATAACAGAGAGCCAGTGTTGTCGAAACCTTGATTCCATGTTATTGCACTTGCATCATGGCATATTTATTTTTACAAAAAAATAAATGTATAAAAAATGTATATGAAAAAAGCTAACTTGCATATGCATATCATTTCCATGATATTCTGAGGTTTTCATTATCATCAAGGATGAATAGCAACATTGTCACAAACAAAGAAATTACCAGGAAGACTTTCCGTTATCAGTTCCACAGTTTTATCCTGACTCCATTGTGGGAAGTAGGAGCTTTGTGGAAAGGTCTGAATGAGAAGATCTTCAGAGAGAGTTATGGGGACTTGCTGCCTTTGTTGAATGATTGATATAAGAATTGGGCCATGGTGGCACTTTTACATATCTATGATCCGCAATTGCGATGTTTCACTTTCCTGGACTATTAGTTAGCGCCAACCCTGTAAGAATATGCATATATCCTTGGTATTGAGGTGACAAACCGTATTACTTTTGTTCGTGTACCGGTGAATCCTAATTATGAAGCCATTGCTAAGACTCTTTATTTGAGTCTGAGCGATGTAAAAGATAACTGAATTAGCAAGAGTGGTACAAGCGGTATATCTCTTAAGGTTCTGATACCTAAGGCTAAAGAGTTTGCAAAGAACAAGTGTTGGGTCACGTTCAACGCGTTGCTAGCTACCATGATCTATGGTATAGTCCTCTTTCCCATTGTGGAGAATTTTATGGACCTAGCAGAGATATCTATTTTCATGAATGGAAATCATGTGCCGAATATACTTGCTGACACCTACTATACCATCCACTCCAAACACGGAAAAAAATGAGGGGTTTATTGGTGTATTCCTTTGCTCTATAAATGGTTTATGTTGAACTTACCCACAAAAGGACCATTTGTGGATACTGCTGATTCATCTCTTTGGTAGCAATGGATCATGATGCTCACTTCTTATGAAATTGTTTGGAATAACATAATGGGCGTGAAGGAGATTATTAAGCTGTGGTGAGTTTCCAAATGTTCTGCTCATGGGAACGAAAGGTTGCATCCACTATAATCCTATTTTAGCACGTCGTCAACTAGGATATGTTATGACTGGTAAACCCACAGATCATGAGGTGGAAGAAACTGTTTGTTTTGGAATAGGAGAAGATCTCGTCTTGCTTGAAAGAGTAAAAGTCGCATGCAGTCAGATTCACAGAAAAGGAAAGGTTTTCTTTAGCCAGAAAGGATGTATGGCTCTTGATGCTTATGAAAGATGGGTTAAGAACCGAGTAAAGGTGATGTTGTTGCCTTACAAAAGGAAAGAGACCTGGTATCCTCAGCTTACTTTTTATACATCAGTTTAGGGTCAATTATCACTAGAAGCAATTGTTAATCAATCATTCCTTTCTGAATCATCTATTAAGCGATCAACTTCTAAAGCGTCTGAATTTGTGCCTATAGTGTGTTTTAAACATGTCAAAGCCAAAAGTCTTAAGTTGTGGGCAGAGCAGCAAGAGAAAATCATTGAACTCTCTTTTACCTTGTAATACAAGAAGAGGTTCATTCACGAGTCCAAGTTAAAGGACAAGTCGCTAGAAGATTATGGCTTGCTTGAGAAGTCGAAAAAGTAAAGGGTTGAAAGCTCCCTTGCAACTAATAATCAAATTGAAGAGTCGTTGAATCATCAACAACAGTTTGAAAGTCTTTGGTTGTCCAAGGACAAGCCTAAAGAGAAACATACTGAAAAAATTAAAGCTACGAAGAAAAATCATCGGGAGGAGGAATCCAAATCTCAAGAAACTTGCAAAAAGCAAGAGAGCTTGGAATAGAAAATTCAAAGCCAACAAGTGCAGATCACTAGGTTTACTGAAGGAGTTGGCAAGCTCAAGATTCAGTTCAGAGAAAATGATGGTCAGATGTTCATAGTAGAGGCTTAGGTGATAGGAAGAAATCTCCAGTTGGCCCAAGTTGTAGAAGAGTTGAAAAATCTTAAATAACAAATGGTGAACAAAGACAAGATTTCAGCAGAGGAAATTGATATGGAAAGCACAGGTCCTGAAGATTGGTAGCTCAAGTGTCGTTATTTATCAACGATGATGAGGAAGAAAGATCGTCTTATTTAGGATCTAATTCAAAGTCCAAACATCAAGATAACCAGGAATCAGTTTGAAGAGTCCAAAGAATGGACTAAAAAATGCTTGGGGAAGGGTTTTCTCAGTTATCTAGAGTTTTATGGAAATTCTCAGCATTATTGAGTTATTATTTGTTTATAAGATCACCTCCAAATTTGTTGGACGAGATCTTTATGATGTTTGACTGTATTCATGTTAAGGATTTTCTATATGAACATTGTTTGATTTTATGATATGAGCATCTTTCTTTATCCAATTATCTTATGTATTGTTGCTTTATCCTGTTGTTATTTGATGTTTAATGAAAATTTCAAGATTTCTGGAAATGGTAAAACATTCCATGCATAATCATGCATTCATTCATATTATATCATGGCAGGTTATTCCAGTGGGTCTTCTTACGTCTAATCTAGTTATTTCAAATTTTTATACTTACACTTCTCACTGATACGACACTAGAGGTAATTCAATAAGAGAAATGGAATAAATCCAAGCTGATGTTGCTGCCATGGGTGTCAAGATGGACACTAGTGTTGAACAGTTGATGGAGATCATATAGAATATGGCTCGTCGATAGGAAGAGTTAAGAGCCTTAATGTGAGCCCTGATACAACTACAAATAATGGGAATGTAGCTCTAAATCCTCCTCTGGGAGATGCTGAAAATCTTGTGGGGGTTGTTTTAATATTCTTGCTGGTAATTCAGGCGGTCAGAATCTGAATGGTAATGCTCGTGGTAATTTTTAGAATGGTCATGTTGTTAACCTTGGTAATCCTGTTGGTAATAATAAAGGTATCCATGGGGTTCAAGTTTTGGGAAATAAACCTCCCCCCATTCCTCCTCGTCAGAATAATGAAAAACCTTTCATTCAGCCAAGGCCTGCTTGCATACTTGTTCAGCAGCTTGAAGAGGATAACTATGAGGATTGGATTTCTAATATGGAAGAAACTGCCAAAGCTGATAAGAATTACGTATGCTCGAGGAACATATGCGGGCTTTTGAGAATGAGGGCGCTATGGGCCTTGATATGTCTGATTTAGGATTAGTCCCCGGAGTGAAGGTTCCTCCAAAATTTAGTCATGGACTTTGTGAAGTACATAGGCACCTCCTGTCCAAGGACACATGTCAAGTTTTACTACATGAGGATGCCAACGTACTCCGATGATGAGAAGCTACTCATGCACTTCTTTCAGGACAGTTTGAATGGTGGGCCATTAGAATGGTACATGTAACTTGAGAGCAACCATATCCGTACCTGGAGAGAGCTAGCTGAAGCTTTCATCCAGCATTATCGATACAACTCTGACATGGCGCCTACAAGATCTCAGTTACAGAATCTATCGCAGAAGCAAAATGAGTCATTTAAAGAATACGCGCAAAGGTGGTGTGAAATGACGGCTAGGGTCCGACCGCCAATGATCGAAAAAGAAATGGTAGACATGTTTACTAGCACCCTGTAGGGGAGCTACTATACTGCTTGTAGTACTTCTGATACTTTTGCTTAATTGGTAACCTACAGAGAATGGATTGAAGTTGGAATTAAGATTGGAACGATTCATAAGGATGTCTCTGGAATTAATGCTGGTAATGCAAATAAGTCTTTTGGTGGCTAACACAAGAAGAAAGAAGGCAAAGCAATTGCAATATATGCGCGAAAGGGTAAAGTAAGGGCTCATGAGGAGTCTGATCATCAAATTATTGTTGTGATAATCCCAATTGTAGCGCCTCAACGGAAAGCCTACGCACCGCGTCATGTAACGCCCCAAAATAAATTGTTAGAATTATTTTAAAAAATTGATTCTGTGTTGATTTATGCTTGTACGTATGGTGGTGTGTTAGAGGTTAAGAGGCATAGAGAAGGATTATTTCCTTAAAACTATAGGGATGTGTAGTATTAAAAAGGGTGTGTGTGAGTAAAAGTGTAGAAACATGGGTGTAAATATTACCTTATTATTATTATTATTATTATTATTATTATTATTATTATTATTATTATTATTATTATTATTATTATTATTATTATTATTATTATTATTACTGTTAGAATAATGATTATAATAATGTTAAAAAAATTATTATTAATAATGAATTGAGGGTGTTATAGTAAGATAAAGTGGACTAAGTAGGGGCATAAGGGGAAAGTCCTTATGAGGGCTATTTATATAACAAGGAAGAGAAGAGAATAAGATTCATTCTAATCGATCGTAGAACTTTAGAGAAATAAAGATGATAGAAGAGGCAAGGTAAGGCTAGGTTAATGGTTCTTCCACCATTATTGAGCCAATCAAGCTTTGGAAACCAAGGTAAGGGGGAGAATGGGTTCTCTAATTTGGTGATTATAGCATGAGAGAGTAGGGAGGGTTACTTTTCCTCTTAGGTTTTCTTGATTATGTATTCCTTGTGTGTTTTATTTGATTGTGACGATGAATTTTGTTATTTCGTTTGTATTGAATTATGTTGGCATAATTGTGATGTGGGATTTATGATTATTATGGATTACTATGGAAAAACCTTAAAAAGAACATATTAGAGAACATAGATTTTACTTAGGTATTGGTTTGTAAACCCTTAAAATTGGTAATAGAAAGCAATAATAGTAACGATAGTAAAGGCCTATGTTAGAATTCTTAAAATTAGGTTTTTCAGGCTATACTATATTGGATTCAAGTGGAAAAGGGTCGGTGTTAGTGTAGAAATTCGTAGCAGAAATATTCAGCACAAAACAACATGCACCGACTCATGTAAGTTCAAGACTCATTATGCGTCGACCTAAGGGTTGAATTGAGCACACCTGAGGCGGGAAGAATACCAATGCGTCGACTCATGCGTCGACTCATGCAATCCAATCTTTGACAGATTTTTCTAAATGCCATAACTTGAGTTTCCGAACTCCATTTGATGCGTCGTTCGAAATGTTAGAAATCTAATGAAATGAAATATACCTTGGAAGAATAAAATGATTCATGGGATGTAGTTTTATAGTGCTTGTATTAGGATTAAGTGATGACCTATGTGGTGCTAACATAAGAAGTATGCTATTTGCTATGAATTGACGTAACCATACCTTAATACAACTTAATGGGTGTTTTCTTTATGATGATATGATGTCATTGTGATAACTATGTATGCTTCTATTGATGTTTTGATGATAATGGTGAAATATTCTTCATTGTGAATTCTTTTGATGCTTTTGTAATGGCTTGTGATTATATGGAAATTCATGAGGAATGCTGGTGATTCAGAAGGAATCGCAGTAAGTATGTGACTCACGAGTGATCATGAGGGTCATATGTCATGAAATAATTATTGTGTGTTTTGTGCATATTATCTATATATGTCATGCATTCATTGTGTCTTGTTGTGATGAGATGAGCCTAGGTGGGAATCCTTGTTAGGTGCCTAGTCTCATCCGGACTCTTGAAGGGAGTCGAGTTGAGATAAGTCAAGTTTAAGAGGAACATGATTGTCTTATCCGAATTCCGACGCGAATCAGGTTCATGTGAATGAACCGTATTGGTTGTGTTGGTACCGCATGTATGGTGTAAAGTCCATGGAGTCATATTTCATACTGTGATGAGTTATGTGTAATGATAGCGCTGGTTTGTATCTATGATAATTGGGCGTGCATTATAACCATGTGATTGTGCGTGTATTCATTTACTACTCCTTAGCATGCGATTTCTCACTGTTTAAATTACTGAATGTGATTCTCACCAATTTTTGTTGTTGTGTATGTTCTCCTTGGGGAGTACAAATAATTAGGTACTTGAGTAGTTATTGGATGCTTGTGTTGCTTTTGGATCGAGTCGTAGGAGTCGCTCTGATACGTAACACCGGGATGGGAATTTAGTTCTATGTTGTTTCTTTTGAATTGTTGTTACGTATCTTTATTTTCAGAATCATGTTGGACCGCCAAGGAGTGGGAGTTTTATTTGATTTGGAGCCTTAAGGGCATGATGTGAATTATTTGAAAATATTTTCCGCTGTTTTAATCCAATCGATTGAGATACTATGCTTTAAAGTGAAATAATACTTATGTGGTTTTGTTTTATTTGAGGTTGTGACATCCAACTAACGAGTACTCTGATTTGTCTACAAAACTATTTTTATTTGAAATTCTAGTTATTTATCAATTTAATTAGAAATGGGAAAGTGGGGTGTTACACGTCAGGGTAATCAGCAACAGAAGCCGAGACAGCCTCCGAGAAAGTTTTATGCACTTCCCATGTCTTATACTGAATTGCTACCTCTTTTACTCGAGCTAAAATTTACAGAATTACGCACTTGGAATGTTAACCCTAATGCCACCGAACTTTAATGCTAATTCCCGATGTGAATTCCACTCTGGAGGACAGGGGCTAAACATTGAAAACTGCATTGCTTTTAAGCACAAAGTAGATGATCTACTTGATTCAAAAGCTATCAACTTGGGGCCAGTCCTGACACCAAATATTCTCTAGTAGTCGTTGCCAACCCATGGGGGCGCTGTTTTCAATGCCATTATTAAAGACGAAGGTCAGAATTTGGTGATGGATGTGAACCTGTTAACAACTCTTTTATCTTTTGTGAAGGAACAACTGTTTAAGAAAAGTGTGTTTACGGGCTATGTTACAATTGTGAAGAATGTTTGATTCATTCAGAGGGTTGTGATTGCTTGAAAAGTGAGATTCAGATGTTGATTACTGAAGGATCCCTACAGTTTGATAGGTTAGTTGTTGAAACCTGGTCTTAAGAGAATGAAGTGGACGTGATCATCATTCTCTTTACACCCAATAATATTACTGTTCCGGTAACAATTTTGATTCCTGCTAAGCAGTCTCCTTTGATGATCACCTTGCCTGGTCCAGTTCTGTATACCAGTGAAAAAGAAGTTCCCTGGAATTATGGAGGCGGATATTATTGTCAGGAAAAGAAGTATGTAATTGAGATATCTGAAGAAGATAATTCTGAGGTTACTGAAATTGTAGGTGAAAGCAGAATCACCAGAAGTGGTCGAATCTTTTTTCCTCCTAATCCACCAGAAAATAGTGTTGATGCCTTGGCCAAGGTCAAAGGCAAGCATATTATAGTAAATGGCGGAGAATCCATGCAGAATCCTCCTGATTCGACTTTAAGTGCTGATATAGCCAAAGATGTGGTGGAGTTGATGCATTATATAAAGAAGAGTGATTATAAGATAATTGATCAGTTGGGCCAAACAACAGCTAAAATTTACATTCTAGATTTTCTTCGGGACTTCGAGTCTCGCTATAATGCATTGATGAAGTTGTTGGGTACCTCTTTTAGTCTGTAGGAAATTTCTGTGAATTAGTTTGAAGGAATTATAGCCAATATTGTTGCAAGCAATGGGCTAGTTTTTACAAATTTCGATTTACTTCCCGAGGGGAGGAAGCATAACAAGGCACTGTATATCTCAATGGAGATTGCAAGGACTACCTTATCCCGTACTTTGTTTGACACGGGATCATCCCTTAATGTTCTGCCAAAGTCTGCTCTCTTGAAGTTGGACTATGGAAGGCTTATGTTGAGGCCTAGCAATTTGGTGGTTAAGGAATTTGACGGGTCGAAAAGAACTATATTTGGTGAAGTTGATTTTCCTATAAGAATAGGTCCTGAGATCTTCAACACGACATTCATTGTCATGGATATCAATCCTTCATCTTGCTGCTTGCTAGGGCGCCTGTGGATCCACGGGGCTGGTGCTGTAACTTCTATGTTGCATCATAAGTTGAAATTCCTAGTTAATGGGAAAGTGGTCACCATTTGTGGTGAAGAAGACCATATTGTCATCCATTTGAGTACCTTCTGGTATCTTGAAATTGAGGGTGGGGTACATGACTCTGTTCCAGGAGTTTGAAACTGTGCAAGTTGTCAAAACTCCTTGTCAAGAGGTTAAAAAGTCAGAAGTCGCCATGGCATCTTACCGACAAGCTCAGGAAATTGTAGAATCTGGGCACCTTGAAGGCTGGGGCAGGGTCTTGGACCTCCCTGTGTAGAAAGATAAGAAGGGTTTGGGTTTTATGGCTGGACGAAGTGCGTTGATTACTCTTCCGAGGATTCAAGGAATTTCCCCTCCAATCAAATTCGTTAGTGCCGACATCATCCACGAGGAAGTTCATGTTGTGAGTGATGAAGGCGACAATGATTGTGATATGAGCAAATGGATTCGTTCTATTGTTCCAGGAAAAGAGCCTTCCAATTGGTTTATCGAGGACATCATCATAATTACCCTCTATGAAGAGTAATTTTCTTTTGTTTTTATCATGCAATAATTCCTACGTTATGCCCAAGACATAGTAATCATGCTGTAGGGCCACAATGTTTTCATTTTTAAAATTATCATTAATAAAGGACGTCTTTTTTGCATTCAAATATTTTTATCCTTGTCTTTCTCTGTATTTTTCAAAAAAATTGGCAATGTGTTTTTATTTTTCTTTTCAAATCTTGAACTAAAATAAAAACAAAATCATCAATTATGCAGATACAATCCCCCATTAATCCCGTAGTTTGTCGAAAATGATTATGCTATGGCACACTATGATTTTGAAAACCTAATCTATCAAGTTGATGAAGAAGCTGAGGAAGATTGTGAAATTTCTCAAGAGTTGACCAGATCGTTGAGGCAAGAGAAAAAGGTCATTCAGCCGCACCAAGAGACTTTAGAAATGATCAACTTAGGTACCAAGGAGGTCCAAAAAGAAGTCAATATTGGGGTAGCACTAGAAGATAGTGTCAAGGAAATATTGGTTGAAATTCTCCGAGAGTATGTTGATATCTTGCTTGGTCTTATGAAGACATGCTTGGGTTGGATATAGATATTGTTGTGCACAAGATGCCTCTCAGAGAATATTGTCCTCCCGTCAAACAAAATCTTTGAAGAACTCATCCCGAGATGTCCAAGAAGATCAAAGAGGAGGTTCAGAAACAATTTGATGCAAGTTTCTTGAAGGTCATCTCTTACCTATCATGGATTGCAAAGATTGTGTCGGTGCTGAAGAAAGATGGAAAAGTCAAAATGTATGTTGATTATAGGGACTTGGACAGAGCAAGCCTTAAAGGAGATTTTATGCTTCCTCATATTAACATTCTGGTTGATAATACTGCTCAGTCAAAAGTGTTTTCCTTCATGGATGGTTTTTCTGGCTACAATCAGATAAAGATGGCACTAGAAGACATGGAGAAGACTACTTTAGTTACACCTTAAAGAACATTTTTCTTCAAAGTGACGCCCATTGGTTTGAAAAATGCAGGGGAAACATATAAGCACGCTGTGGTGACTCTCTTTCATAACATGATCCATAAAGAGATTGAAGTATACATTGACGATGTGATTGCAAAATCCCAGACAAAAGAGGAACATCTTGTCCATCTGCTAAACTTATTTAAAAGATTGAGGAAATTCAAACTGAGGCTGAACTCTAACAAGTGCACCTTCAGGGTGAGATTAGGGAAGTCATTGGGCTTTCTTGTAAGTGAAAGAGGAATTGAGGTTAATCCTACTAAAATAAAAGCAATTAAAATATACCTGAGCCAAGAACAGAAAAAGAGGTTTGTGGTTTTCTCGAGAGGTTAAACTACATTGCTAGATTCATCTCTCACTTTACAGCCATGTATGAACCCATATTCAAGCTATTGAAAAAAGATCAAGTGGTCAGGTGAAATGACAATTGCCAAGCAGAATTTGATAAAATAGAAGAGTATTTGCAGGAACCTCCAATTCATATGCCTCTTGTGGAAGAAAGACCTTTGATAATATATATGACAGTGTTGGAAAATTCCATGGGTTGCGTACTCGGTCAACATGACGAGACGGGTAGGAAAGAACATGATATTTACTACTTGAGAAAGAAATTTACCGATTGTGAGTCGAGGTATTCATTTCTAGAAAAGACTTGTTGTGCACTCGCGTGGGCAGTAAAACGTCTCAAACAATATATGCTAACTCACACTACTCTCTTGATATCTAAGATGGATCTAATCAAGTACGTTTTTGAAAAGCCAGCTCTCACGGGAAGAGTATCTTGTTGGAAGATGATTTTAACTGAATATGATATCCATTATACTACCCAGAAAGCTATCAAGGGTAGTGTATTGGCTGATTATCTTGCTCACCAGCCTATGGAAGATGATTATCAGCCGATGAAGTTTGAGTTTCCATATGAAGATATCATGTACATACGTGATTGTAACATCCTCAGCCCAGAGGAAGGACCTAAACTAGGATCGTGATGGACAATGGTGTTTGATAGTGCCTCAAATGCATTGGGTAATGGTGTTGGTGTTGTTATTACCTCTCCTGAAGGTTTCCATACTCCTTTCACTTTTAGAATCTGCTTTGACTGTACTAACAATATGGCTTAGTATGAAGCTTGTATCTTTCAGATCAAAGTTATCATTGATTTACAAATCAAGATCTTGGAAGTATACAGGGATTCGGCTCTAGTAATCAGTCAAATCAATAGAGATTGAGAGACTCATCACCCTAATTTGATTCTATATCGAGAGCATGTTATGAAGTTAATCTCGTACTTCGATGAAATCACTTTCAATCATATCCCAAGAGAAGAGAATAATTTGGCAGACGCTTTGGCGACTCTATCATCATTGTTTAAAGTCAGATGGGCATATGAAGCCCCCTCTATCATTATTTTAAGGTTGGATGAGCCAGCATTCTATTATGAGATATAAGAAGAGGCTGATGAGAAACCGTGGTTTTATGATATCAAAAGATATCTTGAAATGCGAGAATACCTAGAGGATGCATCTATTACAGATAAGAAGACTCTGCAGAATTATTCCACCTAGTTTTTCCTCAATGATTGGTTTTTTACAAGAAGAACTATGACTCTGTTTTGCTCAGATGTGTGGATAGACACGAAGCAAATAAGATCATAGAAGATATACATGAAGGTTCTTTCGGAACATATTCCGGTGGGTATACCATGGCCAAGAAAATCATTAGAGCAGGTTATTATTGGTCTACAATGGGAAATGATTGTTACAATCACTCTAGAATCTATTACAAGTGTCAGATTTATGCCGATAAAATGCATGTGTCGCCCGTTGAATGTTTTGACTTCTCCTTGGCCCTTTGCAATGCGGGGCATTGATATTATTGGATGCATTGAGCCGACTGCTTCCAACAGACATTGTTTTATCCTGGTTGCCATAGATTACTTCACCAAATGGGTAAAAGCTGCATCGCATGCCAATGTCACCAAGCAAGTGGTTACTCGCTTCATCAAGCAGAATATCATTTGTCGTTACGGGATTCCCGAAAAGATCATTACTGATAATGGATCTAATCTCAACAATAAGATGATGAAAGAGTTGTCTGATAGTTTCAAAATAAAGCATCACAATTCTTATCCATATTTTCCAAAGATGAATGGTGATGTTGAGCAGCAAATAAGAACATTAAGAAGATTATGCATAAAATGGTTGTGACCTACAATGGTTGGCATCAGATGTTGTCGTTCGCATTGCATGGTTATCATACTTCGGTGTGTACTTCGACTGGGGTAACCCTATTCTCCTTGGTATACGATATGGAAGCAGTCCTGCCTGTGGAAATGGAAATTCCTTCATTAAGGATCATGACAGATGTACAACTTGATAAAGCTGAGTAGGTTCAGAATAGACTTGATCAATTGAATCTCATTGGAGAGAAGAGATTGACAGTTATTTTCCATGGGAAGTTATACCATAGAAGGATGAAGAAAGCTTTTGACAAGAAAGTGCGTCCTTGGAATTTCCAAGCTCATAATCTTGTAGTGAAAAGGATCTTACCTCCTAACAATACAGATGCTCGAGGAAAATAGGCTCCGAATTACGAAGGATAATATGTTGTAAAGAAAGTCTTCTCCGGAGGATCCATGATGCTTACAACTATGGACGTAGAATATTTCCCTCATCCCATCAATGCATACGTAGTTAAAAAATACATCGCATTAAAATACCCTCTAAGTCGACGACTTAGGCAAAAAAGGGCGTCCCAGCGAACAATAAAAAATGAATAGAGAGGTTCAGGAAAAACTTAGGGACAAAAAAGAAGAAGTGAAAAGAATGAAAAATAATTGTGTACACTCGCTAAGTTGAAAAACTGAAAAAGGTGACTTAGGCAAAAATAGGTATCCGGTGGATTGAAAACCCGAGAGGGCGATCCAGGAAAAAGTTAGGGATTTAAAGCAAATGACTACGGTTTGTATTGCATCTGTGCTATCATTATTTTGCTGTAGTTGGGTAACTTGGAAGGATAAGGATTCAGTCCAATCAACTTTTTCAGAAAGCAAGGTACTAAGGAGCTTTGAGGTTATAAGAGTCATAGCAGAGTCGGTACCCAATGAATCCTCCTTCACATTTCCATCTCGGTAATCTCCCTTTGTATGTTTTATATGTAATTACCTCTTTTCAGGAATTGCTTCTTGATGTAAAATTCCTATTTATAGGCCATTCAATCAATAAAATTCTTTTTTATCCAATTTATGCCTCTTGGTTTTTACTTTTACTATTTGTTTGGAAAAGGCGTCCAACATTTTTGATAAATTTTGCATTAAAAAAACATTAAAGTTTTACAACACATGATACAAATATATAAAATTTCTTGAATTTTTGGGTGTCTGGGATGAAGGCTAAGGTTGTCATTTCATACCTGGAACGTGTTGTTGTGTTTATATTGTTGTAGGTACTTTTGTCCATTTACGACATGAGAATAAGGAAATTTGGGTTGTTACCAACATGAGGGTCTTAAAGGTAGGGGCTTTCTGTAGACAGAATTCCTTATCCCTAGTGAAGGCATACATCTGCTTAAATAGAGTTGCAATCCACAGTGTAGTCTGCACTCTTGCTAAGAGTTTGTCCCCTTTCCGAGGAATTATCTTCAGAGAAGTGCATTTGAGTAGGATCTTGTATGATCCTTCACCCTAGGGCAGCCTACTCCTTTTAAGGATTCTCTGAAGAATTATTCTATTTATGTGCGGGAGATTTTTGATATATATCCCCTTAGAGTTGTCTGTAATCCCCAATGTGGGCCGCATTTTTTATTAAAGCTTTATCTGAAGATATTTTGGTTTACCTGGGGGATATTCTTGTTTATAACCACATGAGGTTGGCATCTACTTCCCCAGTGAGGTTGGCATTTGTCTTCCCCATGAAGTTTACATCCTTTTCCCCATGGAGCTGACTGTTATCCCCGGTGGAGCAATCTCTTTTCCCTGGTAAATCTATTTGTTGATATACATCATGCAAAGATGGCTTCCACAGTGTAGCTTATATCGGCGATATTTCTATTAAGAGCTTTTCTATTCCCCAATGGAAGATATGGCATTTTCTCTAGTTGGAGCCGAGTTTCGAGGATTTTCTTGATCAACTTGCCTCTTGTCCCTCAGCGGAGCAAGTTTCTTTTCTCCAGTAAAGCCTGGTGATGATTGAGAATTATAGAAAATCTTGTTTCCCCAGTGTGGTGTATACATGTGAGCGATAGTCAAAAATCTTTTTATCCCCAGTGGCGGAAGATTTTTGTGCTACCTTCAATGGAGTTTTGCACTCCGAGTTTTTGGTTCAAGGTTTTCTCATTTTCCCCATTTGCAAAGGTGTACTCCAAAGGTAATTATCCCTAGTATGGTATGATGGTATAATCCTTATTGTTCAAGAGTTTCTATGATCCCCAGTTGAAGTTATCTTCATTGATAACTCTACACAAGAAGATCTCAATTCCAAACGAAGTTCTCTTCATCCCCGACATGAGATAATGGATCTGTTCCTCAGGAAGTTAAGAGTTTGTTCGAAATCATAAGTGGTGTTCTTCTGAACTGCAATTTATTTTTGTTGCGCTCTTCCTAAAAACCCTTTTCCCCTGTGATATCTTTCTTCGTAAGTTGATAATTCAGATTTGCAATTTTCCCACTAAAGTCCAGATTTCTTTACGGAAGATCAGATGTGCAAGGATGAATTTTCGAATGTTCCTTGTCTCCCCGACAGTGTTTATTGCTTTGTTTTTCCTTGGTGAAACGTTTAAACATGCATCATTACATTGCATCTTCAAAACACATAACATTTCCATTATAAGGAGCATTACGCTATAAAGAAAAAAAATTCAAACATGCATTGATGTATAAGGCAATTATGTTGAGTACCCGAGATAACTAGAATGTTGTGTGTTCAGATTTGAATTAACTCCACGACTTGTCCTTAGAGTGATCTTACCATGTTCCACAATAGAGCCTGTTGCGGTTTGAACCCCAATCGGGTCCCGTTATGTTTCCTTCTCTCTAGTGAGTCGTAGACTTTCCTGGACCATGTAAGTCCTCCTTTATTTTACCCATGTTTACTTTTCTATTAGAGTGCGAGTAAGAGTCAGTGTATGACCTTTCTTACTTCTCAAGTATTTGAGTATCTATACTTGGTGTGTGGTAATTCAGATAATTTTCACTGTTGAAGAATTATACCCCACCTTTCATCAGAGGGATATAGTAGTCTTACGTACCTGCAATTTATTAAAAGTCCAATGTGTTTTGACAATCCTTGTTAGAGTTCCCCCTAGCTGGTCTCTTTCTCCTGTGAAGTTCTCTTTTGATTCGTGTTGCATTTGACATTTCTTAGGTCAGAATTATCGTCTAGTTTCCCCAACGGAGTCCATCGTGTATGTAACCTTATTAAGTCCTCCTTTGATCGGTGTTCTTTCTCCAAGAGTCTATATTTGGTTAGAATTATTTTCATTAGTGGGTTTTCCTTTAATTTTTATTTTCTCAATTGAAGTCTGCCTTAGTCGGAATCTATTTCATATGTTCAATATCTTTGATTAGGTTCTGCTTAATCAGTTCCTTATCTTTGGGTTTACGTGCTTAGTCGGTTTCTCCCTCTGTTAGCTTAGCTAACATTGTTTGGTTAGGTTCTTCTTAGTCGGTTCCTTATCTTTGGGTTTACCTGATTAGTCAGGTTCTCCTTTTGTTAGCTTAGCTAACATTGTTTGGTTAGTTTGTGCTTAGTTGGTTTCTTATCTTTGGGTTCACCTACTTAGTCGGGTTCTCCTTCCGTTAGCTTAGCTAACAATGATGAGTTGGGTTATGCTTAGTAGTTTCTTCTCCTTTGGGTAGGTTCTACTTAGTCGGTTCCTTATCTTTGGTTTCCCTCCTTAGTCGTTTTTTCTCCTTTGGGTAGGTTCTGCTTAGTCGTTTCCTTATCTTTAGTTCCCCTGCTTAGCCGGGTTCT
Organism: Vicia faba; assembly: GCA_948472305.1. Lineage (NCBI taxonomy): Eukaryota > Viridiplantae > Streptophyta > Magnoliopsida > Fabales > Fabaceae > Vicia > Vicia faba. Next base: position 1,095,628,555 of record OX451739.1, read on the forward strand.
CCTACTATTAGCTTAGCTAACAACCTGAGTTGGGCAATTTCTTCCTTCCTTGTTTTAGGTTTACTTCGATTGGCGTTCCTTGTGAGAGTCCTCCTTGGGTTCTGCTCTCTCTTCTTCCAATTTTTCATGTTTGGGTCCGCTTCAATTAGCGTTCCTTGTGAGAGTCCTCCTTCGGCTCTAGTCTCTCTTCTTTCGATTTTTCATGTTTGGGGTTCGCTACAATTGGCATTCCTTATGAGAGTCCTCCTCAGGTTTTGGCCTCTCCTCTTCTGGGTTTTCGTGTTTGGGTTCGCTTCGATTGGCGTTCCTTGTGTGAGCTTTCTTTCGTTGGTCTCTTTCTTGTGTGTGTCTAACCCTGACCAGACATACCTTTCCCGATAACCTATTTTCACCAAAAGAAAAATAAGAAAGATAGAAAATTTCCTAAAACTAAAAAAATTAATAATACCCGATTGTCTTCAGGGTGAAAATTTTATGGTTCTATTGAGTATTCAATCCTCTTTTACCTTGATTGTTCGAAAGGCTACCGCCAATCTCACCCTCGGGTTAAAGAAGATTGAATAGGGGCAACTTTGGCAACCTAAAATATTTCCTCTTCATTTTATCCTAGTTGGCTTATACTTCTTCATCGGATGCATACATACATGTCATTGGGTCTATACTCATGGAATCAAGGATTTTTCTCTGTGAAAAGAGCTGCAAAAGATGATTGTTCTGTTAGGCAGCATTGTGAAGAAGAACTCAAGGTTTTTGGATTTTTAATGCATGTCGCACGTGTTATAAGATGTCCAATTAGGGATTAATCAAGTTATGATCATATCAAGCTCTCATGTGTTTCGGCACACTTTGAGTTGCACAAAAAGTCAAGCGTTTCAATTGATTTGAGACAGGGCAGACAAAAATTTAGTATCTTGCCGTGCGAGATCAAAAATTCTTAACTTGAGACCAGAAAATGGTTTAGGAATGGTTCTTTAGTCTTTATAATCTTCTTGAGATATTCTCCAATTCATCTGTTAATATCGAAGGCTAATTTTGTGAGGAAGATCTTCAAAAGCATAAAATACATGAAATCATGTCATATAGTGGATTTGCTGGTTCACTGGTTTTTAGATGCTTAAAAATTTGTAACTTCTGACCAGAAGATCATCTTTGATTGGATCTTGGACAATTTGAATCGTCTTATTATTTTCTTCATTTCATATGTTCGGCTCGGAAGTTGATTTGGTGAGGTAGATCCCTAGATTTGCGAATACTCTAAGACTGGTACCATGAAAAAATGTGTTAAACCGTTGTTTATCGGATGTTAAAAAATTCATAACTTTTGCCTGGTTCGATGTTTTTTGGATGGTTCTTTGGGCACAAAATCCTTTTTGATTTTGTCTTCAATTCGTATGCTTAGGTTAAAAGTTAATTCTCTGAAGAAGATCTCAAAAAGTGTGAATTACCTGAGAAAATTGCCCCCCGAAATGGTTTTCTATCGGAGTGTTTTATGATATCGAAAAATTCATAAATTTCTCAATTTTTATTGGCTTAGAATGATTCTCAAAACGCAAGTTCAAAAATTTTTGTTAGCTACAACTTTGCTTCAGGTCCCGAGTTCGGATTATGCTCCGTAGGCTTCGGTTTATGGCTCGCTTCCTAAAGTGCGTAAGAAGATAAGCTAAAATTTCCATAAAGCCAAAAATGTTCTCTGTTTCTCGTCATTTAAAAAATCATAACTCTCTCAATTTGTATCGTATCAGGGTGATTCTTTCGGCACGACGTCACAAATTTCATCATCAACGGTTTTGTTTCAGGTTTCACATCAGGATTCTACACCAAAAGTCATGAGCTTGTGGTTTGTTTGTTGAACAGTACATAAAATAAGTTGAAAAATTTGCACAAAGAGTTTTCGGTCAATCGTTTCTCTCCTTTTGATGAATGATAACTCACTTAATTTGTATTGTATCAGAGCGATTTTTTCATAAATGCGTCACAAATTTTGTCATCGACGATTTTGTTTCAGGTTTCGTGTCGGGATTATGCATCGAATGTCCTGAGTTTATGGTTTTTTTCTCAACCGGTACATGAAATAAGTCTAAAATTCATCATTTGTCCAAAATACACAAGCCAAACAAGACTTAAGGCCTTGTGTATATATTCTTAAAACTTAAATCAGTATCAGTTTTTCCCTCATTCTTTGAAAAACACACAAAAAGTTCAAGTCTTCTCTCAAATTCTCTCTCAAGAACACAAGAAGATCTTCACCTTCCTCACTCCTTCAACCACCACACACCACCACTATCGACCAGCTTCCGACCAGTCGTCTCCTCTGCTCGATCTGCCAACCAATCGGGTGACACCTCCCTCTTCCTCTCTTATCCTCCACCGACCATGCTCAGGAGAACACCGTCCCAACCTCCGCGATTCCTGACGCTAATCGCCCTCTGTCCGTCGCGCCATTTTCCGGATGCTCTCTCCTCCTCCCGGTCATCTCCTTTCTCCTGTTAACTCCTCTGACATTGATTCGGTAGTCATTTCTTGAACCTTGCTTTGATTTGATTTTTGAATTAAGTAGTTCTTGAGAATTTTTTATTGTTCTTCAAATAGGTTAATGTTATGAATTTAGGCTTTATTTAATCTTGTGAATTAATTGATTTCACAAATGTTAAGATTCGGAATCGGTTGATTTGTTTGCGATTAATTGTTATGTTTATGTGTCAGATACGATTTTGCTATTTGTTCATGAGTTTACGCGTCGTAATTTGGTTTTGATTCAACACTTGTACATAATTGTTTGATTTCATCTATCGGAACCAAATATCGAGTTAATTGTTCACTTTCGACGCGTAAATAATGTTTGATTTGGTGCTTGGAAATGGTGATATCGATATCGGTTGGATGAATGATATTTGTTTTTGAAGTTCAGTAGAGTTTTCACGTGTCAATACAAGGACTTTTTGCATTAAAATGATGATTTCAAACTAATTCTTGTCAAGTATCGACACTTGATGTAGTATTGTCTGGAATTTGCAAATGTGCCATAAACTTGGATTTATTTGCTGCACTTTTCATATTTGGCTTGCACTTGGTAATTGCATGACATTTGTGGTGGTTTCTATCGATTTTAGACCAACTTTTTGTGTATCTCATGATGTGGTATAATGTTGTTCGAATTCAATTGATACATGTATATTGGGATTCCATATACATCTAATGCATTCTTATGCTCATTTGGTTGATTGTTGAATAATTATTATTGAGTTACTCGATTTTAATGCGTTATTTGGGTGATTTGTTGCATTGATACCATGCTGCCCAGATTCGTAAGTAAGCCTTAAATCATGTTTTTATTGTTGGATAGCACATGACTGGACTAGTCTTGGTTTCTGTTTGATATATATGTGAAGATTGATGGTTTTTAAACCGACTTTTTTACACAATTCATGTGTTACAACGATGCTACCCAAATAAGTTATATGTCTGTACATTGTGATTCAATTATCATGTGATGCATAATTGATTGTATTTGAGCATTTGTGAACATCTATGATGAATTTTTTTGGTTTCGACTTGAGTTTTTGAGCCATTTCATGTATGGATGCGATGCTGCCCAGTTTTCTATATTCATGTTCCGATACTCGTTCGGATGTTATTTCTTTGAATTTCGATCTTATTTTGAGTTACGATATGATTGCTTGACTTTATTTATGCGTTCTTGTTATCACTAACTCTTCTTGTGGACTTGTGCAAGCTTCAGAAAGGAGATTTCTCGCACCATGCGATGTGCGGATCATTTGTGCTTGTATAGTTTTGTATGTTGTGCAGGATACGCATGATATTGGATACACGTGTGATTACTTTCACATCATGCTTTGATGCTAATTATCATTGTGTTTGATTTCTGACTATGTGCTTTATTGGTGAAGATTGCACGAATTTTTTTGGGTTTCTTTGCCTTGCTTTCTAGCTACGAACTCTTGTTTGTTTGATATTATTTCGATTCTGGTTTAGTTTCTGCATTGTCTTTTATTTTTCTTGCGATAAGAAGTAGGAATAGAGATGTATGACTGGGAGTCCTTACTTTAGTTGCGTAAATATGTTTAAAGTCATCAAAGGAAGCGATGTTTGTGTTTGTTCAAAGACCTCGAAATGAGGCAATGTTTGTGTTTTCTTGTGTGCAAAAGACCTCGACGAGGGAAAATCCTACTCCCCTCCCATTTCCCTTTTATTTTGTGCTTTCTATCGAGTTAATAAGTGGAACAAAGGTACTACAATCATCCCCCACACTTTTCTAGTTTGTTTCGTTCTTAGCTCGCCTTATACGTTAATGCATTGAATCATGCTTATTCTTGTCCATTGAGTCAACTAAATGGAAGAAAGGGTTTGTAATCAACCCCCACACTTTTCTATTCGTTTTGAAGATGTTAGCTCATGTTTCTTTAAAATGTTGATGCTTTGAATTGTTACCCGACATCGGTGCTCGAGCAATTCTAGTGGAAAGAGTCCATTACTCCCACTTTGAGATCCATTGGACTCTTTGTTTGTTGCTAGCTCACACTCGATTTTGTTTTGGTTTTGGTTCGACTTTTGATTAATTGTGCTTGTGTTTGTGCATCTCTTCAAACATCTACATGATCCCTTAGGATTGCTTGTTTTGTTTTCGATTTCAGTTGGATATTAGGTTGTGATCTTTTCATGTTCCCTTAATATTGCTTGTTTCGCTATAAATTCAAGTTGGACATTAGGATTTCAAACCATGCATGCTAACTTAGGTAGTGTTTCCCTTTCAAACTCGACTATAGGATCAATCATTGTATGATAACATTACAGATAGAGATCGATAGTTACCCTTAAATGTTTTTCTTTCCCTTTTGCATGATTAAAACTAAAACTCTTTTTTCTTGTAAAATTCTAAAACATCTAATATTTGATGATGTTAATCATATGCAGTTGAGTCTTGTGGGGATAGAGCGAATCAATTTAGACTGAGCCTCACTCTACTTTCACGTTTGGACTTTATTACGATTCAAATTGCAAACTATTTTGCAATTAAGCAGAGAAGTAGCGCGCGTACCTTCAGTGGGATCCATTCGCTATTATCCAACAAAAATACTCAACCAATTCAAACTTTTTCTCCTTCGAGCCTTTCTTCGAAACTCTAAAAAAGGATACGTTAATTCTACTCTGCATAATACGAGGCGTAAATCCCCAAAGGTTGGCGTTGCAATGGCATATCGGTAAGTAAAAAGTAAGTTATTAATTTACCGGGTGATATTTAGGTTATATTGTATCTTGTCCACAGAGATTGGTTATTGAATTACCATTTGACAAATCATTCGTTAATTAGTTTGGGGATAAATGGGTTGAAAAGAAAAGTATCAACAGAAAATAAATGTAAACAACAGTAAAAACTGATGAAGAACTTATCAAGCATGCATATAATATACTCATCACAGACTTAAATCTATCGACCAGTTACATTCAACCTAACAATACTCATCAATGTCACTATGTATCACTCACAACCTAAGTCATTTCTAACCCAAATTTAGAGACCGACTGTATCACCAAGGAAATGATCTCTCTACCTACTCAACAACATAGAAGACAACTATGTAATCACACTGACAATCTCTCAGCACAACATAGCCACACAAAGGAATTAAGCTCTGATACACAAGTAGATGTCAGCTCTAAATCTATCTCTAGAGTTCAGAAACTAATAGATAATCATCCTAGATAACAATCTAAGCAGTATATGTCTATAACAACTCAAATCCCTAGCACAAAGCAAAAATCCAGGACAACAATCCATAAAGATTTGTAAAGCAAGTTTAATATAATGCCATGGGCGAAAAATACACATATGTTCATAGTAAATATACATACAAAACCCAACAAAAGAGAAATACATAGATATGAGAAGATATAAACCACAAATCTTCTAGTTTGTCATAGTCGATCGACGAGCAATCCATCTCGGGTCATCCGTATGTGAGCCCTAGTGTTGTTATCTAAGCTAATCCACTACAAAAATGAGGTTGATGGAGTTGGGAGAACAAAAATCACCCCTAAAACCATCTTCTTCCAAATGAAATGAAATATAAACAAAATTATGATCCACAACAGTCACTCGGTGACACAACTCACGTCACCCGGTGACGGCTTCTATACACTTAACCCAGGTCACACCACGCATGCAACTGAGGAAAATATCTTTCTTTCGCCCGACGAAACATGGCAGAAGCAACATGGAAATTTGTCTTCAAATTTCTCTCGACGATGACTTCTATCGCCCGGGGATCCATGACAGGTCAACAACTTCTGTTGCTTTCTTGCATAACTTCCAATGGCTCCAATCTTTGGCCTTATTCCTTCACTGATCAAAAATGCATCTTGGAGCTTTATTCCTCTTGCTCCAACAATGCTCAAATACCTACAAAATGAATACAAAACTATCAAACGATACACTTTATACATGAAAACACATTATACACAAACTAAACATATTTATACACAAAGTTGGGTTATTCAACTGATATTAACAACAAAGAGTTGATAAGTGCAACAAAAAGTATATACATAATAACTACACTTTTGCACTTATCAAACTCTCCCCAACTTGAATCATTGTTTATCCTGAAACAAACTCAAATAACCCAAAGAACAAAGAATGATAAATCAAATTATCACGAATCAACAGGTTTTGAAAATAGAAAACAAATGCAATGGTTCAAATGAAAAACAGTACACACAAAATAAACACTTACCACTAAACTACGACTATAACATAAACACGAAACAAATGCTAAATACAAAAATTATGCCAAACATTCTAAAACAATTCTAGTTCACAAATGAATCACACCTAGCAAACACAATCATCGGTAGATGAAAACACCGAAAAATATGGTATTTTCACTCATCCAACAATCTTGCAAACAATAGATTAAATTATGCATTCATCCAAAAATTTACATTGAAAATATAAAAGAAAGAACCTCAAGAGATTTTCAAGGTTGTAATGTGGCTTGGTTAATAAACAAGTGATAAGTCCTAAAGTTAATCGAAACAAAAACTTGCCTAAACCTAAGGGAGTAATTACTTCCACAAAGTTTCAAACAATAGAATTTCAATCAAACTTCTTCTTTACCACAAGTTTCACACCAACACATATCACTTATTAACACAATTATTCGAACTCTTTTTGTTTTTCTTTTTCAAAGCTTTTTCAATTTTTTTCTTTCTTTTTCTATCTTTTCTTTTTCACATTTTTCTTTTTCTTTTTCTTTTCAACCTCATAGAAATCAAACAATAAATACACAATCATTTTTCTTCCAAACTTGAATTCAACCATACATTAAAGTGAATACTCCCTACTTTCTAAGGCAATATAAAAATTAAAACCAAAACAATGGTTGAGGGTTCAAGAAAACAACGAATCAACATCCATGCAAAAAGAGAAACTAAACACTCATAGACAAGCATTTAGAAAATACAACATGGATATCGAAAAAAAGCTCAAAGGGGTTACTAAGATCACAGACTCACAAGGTGAATTTACTATTTAGCTAGGTAGTTATGCTCAAAATGAAACAAAAATGCCTTGATACTTTTCTTGCATTCATACAATCAACACAAAACAAAAGATTAAGCATAATAAAATCCAGTTAAAACAAGAATTGTAGCCTCTAGCATATATGAACAATGAAAAGCTACCTCACAAAAAGGGTGGGAACTAAAGTGATTCATAAATGAACAAGTATACAAAAGAATGAATGACATAAAAATTGTAAAAATTATATATATAATTAATATGCTAAAGCATAGAAAGCGATAAACACATACCTCAAACGTGTACAAAACTTTAACAAAATCATTACCATGCATTCGCATGTCGAAACGATCAAACTTGACAAATCACCTCAATATTCTACAAGTAAACGGACCAAAACCTGAGTAAACAACAACAAAAGAATTAGAAAAATAATACTCCTACAAAATTTCAATGTACAAAATTTACAATATTTACAACGAACAAAACTCCTCAAGCTAAACACGACAAGCTTTCGGAAAACACAAATTGACATAACAAAACAAATACAAATAACGATATGAAAACCGGGTGAAAATGAATTAACAAGTAGAAAAGTGGAGATTTGAAATTCAAATCATTTCCTTGTTTCAACTTGCTATAGCACAAATCACCAAATACATAAACAATTACAAACAAACATGCTTGTTTTACATCATAAGCTCGAAGCCTTTATTGTGCGAGCTAGTAACCTCCTCTCGTCATGCCATGGTATTGTCACATCGCGCAAATATAAATAAAGTGTCCTAACAATCACACAACAAACATTACGAAAATGAGACAATTCACAACAATACGTGAAAATAAAGAAAAACACATACATGCACAAGTATCCTATACAAGTTAATGTACAATTTCTATACAACATATACATTAATTACAAAACTCAAAAACAAAAGAAGTATCGCAATGCGAAATCAATAGAACCTATCCCCAGTAACGACACCATTTTGTTGCAGTGGAATAACGGAAATCAAAAAGTAAGTTATTAATTTATCGGGTAATATTTAGGTTATATCGTATCGTGTGCACAAATATTGATTATTGAATTGTCGTTTGACAAATCATTTGTTAATGAGTTTGGCGATAAATAGGTTGAAAAGAAAAGTATCAATAGAAAATAAATGTAAACAAAAGTAAAAATTGAGGAAGAACTTATCAAGTCTACATATAATCTACTCATCACAGACTTAAATCTACCGCCCAGTTGCATTCAACCTAACAATACTCATCAATATCAACATGTATCACTCACAAACTAAGGCATTTATAATCCAAATTGAGAGACCGAATGTATGATCAAGGAAATGATCTCTCTACTTCCTGAACAACACAAATGACAACTATGTAATCATACTGACGATCTCTCAGCATAACACAACCACACAGAGGCATTAAGCTCTGATACCCAAGTAGATGTCAGCTCTAAATCCATCTCTAGAGTTCAGAAACTAATAGGTAATCATCCTAGATAAGAATCTAAGCAGTATATGTCTATAACAATTCAAATCCCTAGCACAAAGCAAAAATCCAAGACAACAATCCACAAATATTTGCAAAGCAAGTTCAATATAACTCCATGGGCGACAAATATACATATGTTTAAAGTAAATATACATACAAAATCCAATAAAAGAGAAATACATAAAGAGGAGAAGAGATAAACCATAAATCTTCCAATTTGTCAGAGCCGGTCGATGAGCAATCCATCCCGGATCATCTGTATGTAAGCCCTAGTGTTGTTATCTAAGTTAATCCACTACAAAATTGAGGTTGGTGGAGTTGGAAGAACAAAAATCACCCCCAAAACCATCGTCTTCCAAATGAAATGAAATGAAATATAAACAAAATTGTGATCCACAACCGTCGCCCAGCGACACAACTCACGTCGCCCGATGACAACTTCTATACACTTGGCCCAGGTTGCGCCACACATGCAACTGCAGAAAATATCTTTCTCTCAGCCGATGACAGATACACATCACCTAGAGACACATGGAAGAAGTAACATATAAGTTTGTCTTTAAATTTCTCCCGACAACAGCTTTTATCTCCTGATGATCCATGACAGTCCAACAACTTCTGTTACTTTCCTGCATAACTTCCAATGGCTCCAATATTTTGCATTATTCCTTCATTGATCAAAAATGCATCTTGGAGCTTTATTCCTCTTGCTTCAACAATGCTCAAATACCTACAAAATGAATACAAAACTATCAAATGATACACTTTATACATGAAAATGCATTATACACAAACTAAACATATTTATACACAAAGTTGGGTTATTCAAATGATATTAACAACCAAGAGTCGATAACTGCAACAAAAATTATATACAAAATAACTACACTTTTTCGCTTATCAGTCGGGTGGCACCATGTCTATTTGATAGAGAACGAATCTAGCATTATCCGCCTTCAAGAATTTTTCTTTTGAAAATACCTCTTCAGTTAAGAACATGTTAATTCCTTCCTATGCTAACACGTGAGTCTCCAAAGGTCGAGCTGCAGTAGAAAGCGAAATTAATATTGTTCATAAGCAAACATAAACGTTTTAGTTGGACTATGACACTCGGATTCCTTAAAAGGGATACGTAGGCATTCTGTCGTGGGGCCTAAGCGAGCAAAATTTTGTAAATAATCCTTCTTTTCCCCGTATTTTCTTTTGCATGCATTCTCGCTTTGCATTTTTTCCCTTAGCTCTTAAGCTTTAGCTTTATATTTGAACACAACCTTTGATTAGAATAACAAGAGTGGATCTCGTAGAGTACCACAGACGTGAGGGGTGCTAATACCTTCCCTCATGTAATCGAATCCCTTACCCGTATCTCATGGTGGCAAGATCTTGATTTCACCCTTCTCGGTTTAGTCGATGTTTACCTTTCCCTTCTTGTGGGATAAAAAACATTTGATGGAGACTTTATTGATTTTCTCTCAATGATTTTTCCACCGGTTGTTTCACATATCTCCTTTGATGCATAAGAAATCCCCTTTTAGACTTGTGGAACTCTATGCCAAGGAAGTATATCATGATACCAAGGCCGATCATCTCGAATTCTTTCAAAAGTCCACTCTTGAACTTAGAAATACTCATCTTGTTATTACTCGAAATATGCAAATAGTCTACATATAGACAAAGAATGACCATCCCCTCATTTTTATCTGTATTCACATACATTCCATGTTCGGATACACATTTATTTAAGCCAACATTCTTTAGGAAACATTTTATCCTTTTGTTCCAAGCTCTCAGAGCTTATTTTAACCTGTATAGCTCTTTTTTTCAACTTGTAGAACCTTCCTTCTTGGTTTTTCACAACAAAACCAGCGGGATTATTCTACATGCACTTCTTCTTCAAGCGGCCCATATTAAAACACAGATTTCACATCCATTTGATAGATGGACCAATTGTTGTTATTCATAATACCAAGAACTAGCCATATGGTTTCAATTCTAGCAACTAGTGCAAATACCTCTTCAAATTTTATGTCTTCTCTTTGCAAACATCCATTTGCAACTAATTGAGCCTTATGCTTGATTATTTCACCTTTGGGATTTTCCTTCACCTTATATACCGATCTTACACCAATTTGCTTCTTTATTTTTGATATATCAACCAACTCCGAAGTATTGATTTTCTAAATCGAATCCAGCTCCTCCTTCATAGAACAAATCCACTTTGGATGACTCAAGGCCTCTTATGTCTTAATGGGTTAGGATTCGACCATAAGTGCAAAATGGAAGGAATCACCATCATCATTGACTTTGTTGTCATATAACATCTTGCGTTCTTTGAGGTAAACCTCTTTTCCTAATTTATCTTCTTATATTTTCATCGGTTTGAGCATCGACACACGACACTTCTGCACTTTCTATTTCTCCATAATCTGAAATTTCAAAGGTGTAACCAGTTACAGGTTGTGGGTAACCAGTTATAGACTGCTTGTAACCGGTTACAAGCTACTCATAACCAGTTACAACCTGTGGCACTTGCTTCAATTCATAAACCATTACGTCTTGATTTATCACAATTCTTCTATTTGTAACATCATATAGCTTGTAACTTTTAGTGGAGTGATACCCAACTAGTATTATCATTTATCCCTTATCATTCAGCTACTTTATAAGCTGGTCTAAAACATGTCGATACACCACAAAATCGAAAAATTTCAATTGGTTCAGATTCGGTTTGAATTTAGACCATGCCTTTTCTAGTGTTATCTTCTCAAGCTTCTTTGTAGGACACCTATTCAACAAATAGGTAGATATGGACACCTCTTCTTCCATTTCAACATGATTCTCACCATGTTCATAATCGATCAATTCTTCCTTTTCACAACACTTTTTTGTTGTGGTGTATAGGGTGGTACTACCTCATGCATTATTCCCTCTTCATTAAAAAACTTCCCAAAGTCATTTGAGACATACTCACCTTCACCATCCGTTTTGTGAACTTTGAGCTTGTGACTGATTTGTCGCTTAATCATGAACTTGAACTTATTAAACACTTCAAATACCTCATCTTTTCTCTTGATTAGGTATGTGTCATGCCCTAAAATTCCACTATCAATTTGATAGTCGTATTATTATTGTGTTTCTAATTAATAATCACAGTATTTAAATTCATTTGTTTGAGTATTATCTTATAGGGGGTTTAAATATTAGAAAGGGGTATGTTACCTTAGTGCACCATCAAAACCTGATGGCCCACTAAAACTTTTTTTGGCCTGGTTATAGATAATAAGAAAGGGGTGTATGTTTTGAAGGGGTGAGTGAGTTTTACAAATATGTTTGGCCTAATAACTAAAGACCATTCAAAAATTATTGTTCAAATAGTGGGAGGTGTGTTTTCTTTGGAACAAAGGGTGTGGGAAGGCCCATTAAGATATTTATTGAGGCCCTTTAGCCCTTTATAAAGTTGACTGAAGTCAACATCTAGTTAACATTTGGTTTTATTATGAAATTATTATTATTATCCACATTAATTATTTATGGCCTTATTAATAAAACTATGATTGAAACTATGTTGGCCGAAGTCAACATTAATAAAATTAGGGTCTTATACTTTTGTTATTTTGTTATTATACTAATTACTTTGGTATTAATGTTATTATAATTATTTTTATTATGTTTAAATTTTGTGAACTTAGTCAACTAAGGACGAACTAACCCTAAAATCTGTTACACAAGCCCTAATTACCCAGGCCCAAACGTGTACTGTTCAGATCTGAAAAGGAAAATGCTTTTCAAAACTAAAACAAAACAAATATTCAATGGATCAAATCAAATCTGGAAAATAAGAATTCATGTTATTCACTGAAAATGAATCTATACAGTAACAAGTCCAAATACAGGTTATACAAAAACTAATCTCAAACAAAATCATCTAATACAGAATCAAATCAATTACAATCAATTCCTAAAACCTAATTTATCAATCTATTCATAATCAACAGATTGTAATGACAATTAGAATAAAAGTTTCATAATTGAACTAGTTCCTAAAACTATAAAAAGACTAGAAATTCCTAAGAGAAGGACAGACAATTCTTGGAGGAAAATACTCAAAACTGAGGAGAAGAAGGAGCAGTTGTTGGAGCTTTGAAGCATCCCCTTCGCTTGAGATCTAGGTTTTCAATTTCTGAAACCCTAAGATATGTCCTTCGAGCCATCACACATCATCATACCTGCAAATAAAGAAGGAGAGAGGTAATCAAAAAGAGGAAAGCAAATTACGAGAAGAAACACTACGAGCAAGGTAAGCCGTAAACCACTTAGATTTAAGGTTTTTTTTTATTGTATGATGATTGATGTTTAACTATGTGATTGGGGTTTAATTAGCGTTTTTTGAGATTTCTAGGGTTACGTTAGGGTTAGGGTTCTTCGCGGTTGAAGGTTTCTGAATTTTGGGTTGATTAAGGTTCTTTGGGTTAGGTTATATGTTGTTAGGGTTCTTCAAGAACCCTTAGGGTTCTTACGAACCTAGAAGGTGGTGGCGTATGAAGCTGGTTGTGCCTTCGGGTAGCGGCCGACAAAATCGATTTCTGATCGGTGGCGCCTAAGGCGGAGGAGATTTCTAAAGATGGAAATCTAGAGAGAAGTCAAAGATTCTCTCTCTAATATCCAAACAACAACATTTTTGTTTTTGTGTAGAGATGGGGAAAGAAGAATAAAATGGGCCTTCTGTAACACCCCTTATAAATAACCCGCGAATATATTAATTAAATCAGAGTAACATGGAAAACAGGGATGTCACAATCCAAGATAAATATGAAAACCTCAAATCTACAGTTATCATGCTTTACTGAAGGAATTATTAAGATAAATATTCAAATCAATATCATGTTCTACACAGCGGAAATGTCTTAAATCCGGAATAACTTCACTTCATAAGTATTCCCAACATAAATTAAACAATAGAGTATAAAATAAAACTCATCATTCAAACGTTTCCCCCAGTGTTACAACCTATCAGAGCACGACACTGACACGCGGACTTAAAGTAACATAGCTCTAGAGCCATCCTCACCAACTCCTGAGCTGCTAACTTTAATCTGAAATTGTAAAGTAAGGGTGATATTTCTCATAATTAACATGCATTATAAGCTTCTCAATCAACATTATATCACAAGCATATTATTCACCCATTTTAGCATAAATTCATATTCAACACGCAGTTCCAATCATACAAGTCATTATGCACAAATCAATAATCAACCAAAGAATTGTAACACTGGAAGACATCCTAACATGTTACAATTCCATGCAAACACAAAAGCAGACACAATGCATGTGGTACCAACACGTGACCAAGTCACCCAACACTGATCCATCATCAACCGGATACAGCAACACATTTTCAAAATAAAATCAAGTTACAGTTGTCTTCTTCCTTTTATAAAATAGAGTATTTAATTTAAGAAACAACGTCCAAAACGGCGACTAAATGGAATTACGGTTTGAAAGTTACGGATTTTTAAAGTTTAATATTTTTCAAAAAGTTACAGCAGAACCCGGTTCCTACATATACAGGAACCGGTTCCCGCGAAGCTCAAAAATCACCCTTCTGGAAAATGTATGGGAACCCGGTTCCTACCTATACAGGAACCGGTTCCTACGTGCAATTTTGCCAGTTTTTATAACTTCGCACAGTGGAACCGGGTTCCTCCCCACTGGGAACCGGTTCCCACGACCTGCAGAGCCTAAAATTGCTATTTTTGACAGCATTATGTATCTCAATCCATTCCTTTTCATTCCCATACGAATGACCACATCAATTAACACCAGAATTACCCAAGTAACATCAACATAATGTCAAATAACACAATTCAACCATTCCTAACAATCTTATATCATGCAATTGGTTCAATTCCACACAATTTGACAACATTAGGGACAAATTGTACAAACCTAGAAAATCCTAAATTGAGATTCCTAACATGCTTAATCAATTCTATTAATCCCAAAATCTATAAGGCATAGTAATTAATCGAAATCACCCCTTACCTCGCGATGATCCTTCGAATTCACGATGTTTGGCTTTTTCCTCTCTTCTCTTCTCTTCTCCAATTTCACGTACAATGGCTTTTCCAAATAACCTTCTTTTTTTTTTCCTTTTTATCCTTCTTTTTCCTTTTATTATTTTCCAAATAATAGTAATAAATTAGTTACTATTTAGTAGAGCTTTTTACTTCACACACCTCTAATTCAACCTTACACCCCCCGGTCTTCCTTTTTAATTCCATAATTAATTCATCCATTTAATCCAAAATATTATTAATTAAGCCTTTAATTAATTTAATAATTAAATTCCTAATTATTTAACACTTGAATTAATTTGGGATGTCACAACTCTCCCCAACTAAAAGAGTTTTCGTCCTCGAAAACATACCTTAGACGAACAGTTCGGGATACGAGTCCTTCATCTGGCTCTCCAGCTCCTAAGTGACATTTCCATCTGTTGGTCCTCCCCAAGCCACTCTTACCAACGCGATCTCCTTGCCTTGCAACTATTTCAACTTCCGATCCTCAATTCTCGCAGGTACCGCTTCCACAGTCAAATTCTCTCGTACCTGTATATCGTCTACCCGAATCTCATGAGACGGATCAGCAATGTACTTCCTTAGCTGAGATACATGAAAAACATCATGCAAATTTGCAAGTGACGGCGGCAAAGCAATCTGATAAGAAACTTTACCAACTCTCTTGGTAATCTGAAACGGACCAATAAAACGTGGAGTCAACTTCTTTGACTTCAAAGCTCGACCAATACGAGTCATCGGAGTAACTCGCATAAAAACATGTTCTCCTTCGCTAAACTCAAGATCTTTCCTCCTCTTATCGTGATAACTTTTCTGACGACTCTGAGAAGTCCTCATCTTCTCCTGAATCATCTTAATCTTTTCCGAAGTCTGTTGGACAATTTCCGGTCCAATCACAGCACTCTCTCCAGATTCATACCAACACAGCGGTGTCCGACACCTCCTACCATACAATGCCTCAAACGGAGCCATACCAATGCTCGAATGAAAACTATTGTTGTAGGTAAACTCAATCAATGGTAGATAACTATCCCAAGCTCCACCTTTCTCCAACACACAAGCTCTTAACAAATCTTCCAACGACTGAATCGTTCTCTCCGTCTGACCATCTGTCTGTGGATGATAAGCGGAACTCAAACGCAACTTAGTACCCAAAGCTTCTTGCAATCCCGTCCATAATTTAGATGTAAACCTCGGATCTCGATCCGACACAATACTAGAAGGAGTACCGTGCAAACTCACAATCTTCTCAACATACAATTCTGCCAACCTTTCCATCGGATAATCCATTCTTATCGGAATAAAGTGAGCAGATTTCGTCAACCGATCAACAATAACCCAGATAGAATCACAATTCTTCGATGTCCTTGGCAAACCAGACACAAAATCCATAGAGATTCCATCCCATTTCCATTCCAGAACAAACAACGATTCCATCAATCCTGACGGTTTCTGATGCTCAATCTTCGACTTCTGACAAACCAAACAAGCATACACAAACTCAGCAATTTCCTTTTTCATTCCCGGCCACCAAAACAACTTCTTCAAATCATGGTACATTTTAGTAGCACCCGGATGAATACTCAATCCACTACGATGTCCTTCTTCCAAAATACTCTTCCTAATCTCTACAACATCCGGAACACACACCCTATTACCAAATCTCATAACACCATTCTCATCAATCCGGAACTCGCCTCCTTGACCTTGGTTGATCGATGTCAATTTATCAAATAACCCAACATCGAACTTCTGTCCATTCCGAATTTCTTCCAGAATACCACTAGTCAGTTTCAACATACCCAATTTCACACTATTCGGAGTAGTTTCACATACCAAACTTAAATCTCTGAACTGATCAACCAAATCTAACTCACGGACCATTAACATCGACATATGCAAGGACTTCCTACTCAAGGCATCTGCAACAACGTTTGCCTTACCAGGATGGTAATTCAAACCGAAATCATAATCCTTTAGAAATTCTAACCATCTCCTCTGCCTCATATTCAACTCTTTCTGATCAAAGAGATGCCTCAGACTTTTGTGATCACTGAACACCTCAAACTGAGAACCATATAAATAATGCCTCCACAACTTCAAAACAAACACAACAGCTGCCAACTCCAAATCATGAGTCGGATAATTCCTTTCATGTACTTTCAATTGTCTCAAAGCATAAGCCACCACCTGCTTATCTTGCATCAACACACCACCTAATCCCATTAATGATGCGTCACAATACACAACAAAAGACTTAGTCGGATTTGGAAAAATCAAGATCGGAGCACTTGTCAACCTCCTCTTCAGCTCTTGAAATCCTTTCTCACATTCAACATCCCAAACAAACATCTGACCCTTCCTGGTCAACTTAGTCAACGGTAACGCTAATTTGGAAAATCCTTCTATAAACTTCCTGTAATAACCTGCAAGACCCAGAAAACTACGGATCTCAGAAGCATTCTTCGACGCTTCCCACTGAGATACTGCTTCTACCTTCGTAGGATCCACATCAATTCCATTATTGGAAATTACATGGCCAAGAAAACTTACCTCACTTAACCAGAATTCACACTTGGACAACTTCGCATAAAGCTTCTTCTCTTTCAACAATTCCAACACAACTCTGAGATGTTCTGCATGCTCTTCATCGCTCTTCGAATAAATTAGAATATCATCAATGAACACCACCACAAACTTATCAAGATACGGATGAAATATCCTGTTCATATACTCCATGAAAACACCAGGTGCATTAGTAACTCCAAACGGCATAACAGAATACTTGTAATGTCCATACCTCGTTCTAAATGCAGTTTTCTGAATATCTTCCGACTTCACACGAATCTGATGATATCCAGATCTCAGATCAATCTTACTAAATACACAAGCTCCAACTAGTTGATCCATAAAATCATCGATCCTCGGCAAAGGATACCAATTCTTGATTGTAACTTTATTCAGCTGTCTGTAATCAACACATAATCTCATTGAACCTTCTTTCTTCTTAACCAACAACACCGGAGCACCCCACGGCGAAACACTCGGACGAATAAACTTCTTCTCAAGTAACTCCTCCAACTGTTTCTTTAACTCCGCTAATTCAGATGCCGACATACGGTAAGGCGCCATCGACACTGGACTAGTTCCAGGAATCAAATCTATAGTAAATTCTACCTCCCTCTCAGGTGGAAATTCACTAACGTCTTCCGGAAACACCTCTGGAAATTCATTCACCACTGGCAATCCATCACTCTTTGCTTTTCCCTCCGCTTCTATTGCGGAATATAACATAAATACCACAACACCATCTTTCACAGCTAGGTTCATCTGTTTAACCGACATAGTCACATCTTCGACACCAACCTCTTCAGGAAAAATAACCGTCTTCGCAAAACAGTTGATATGAACCTGGTTGAATTCCAACCAGTTCATTCCAAGGATGATATCAAGTTTTTATAACGGTAGGCTCACCAAATCCATACCGAAACCCCTACCAAAAATCACAATAGGACAATTCCTACAAACATAAGAAGTAGTCACTGAACCCGACGCAGGAGTATCAATAACCATACTTCCATCCATATTAGAAATTTCCAAATTCAATCTTTTAGCATAATCCAAAGCAATAAAAGAATGCGTAGCTCCAGTATCAATAATCGCAATCAAAGGTATGTCATTAATAAAACATGTACCTTTAATCAGCCGATCATCTGGCTTAGTCTCTGACCCAGACAATGCAAACACTTTACCACCAGCTTGCTCCTTCTTGGGTTTTGTACACTGAGGACGAGTATGACCTTCTTCACCACAGTTGTAACAAGTCACCACTCTTACTCTGCAATCATTGGCCACATGGCCGAGTTTCCCACACTTGAAACACTTCTTTGCATCATTCTTGCACTCATTAGCTCTGTGCCCCATTTCACCACATCTGTAACACTTAATGGAAGAACCAGAGTCTCCCCCACTAGGCTTCCTCCAACCACCAGATTTCTGATTATTTCTATCATAATGCTTACCACGATCCATCTGTTGCTTACCTTTCCTATCAACATACCCTCGAGCATTGGACTTAGTGCTAGCAACATCCTCCTCTAAAATCCTACTACAGTCAACCAGATCAGGAAATATTCGGATACGCTGATACCGAATACCCTGCTTAATCTCATCACGAAGACCATTCTCAAACTTGATACATTTGGAAAATTCTCCATCTGCATCGTTAGTATAATGAGCATAATACTTCGCTAACTCAGTAAACTTTGAAGCATACTCACTGACAGTCTTGTTACCCTGCTTGAGTTCCAGAAACTCAATCTCCTTCTTGCCTCTGATGTCCTCAGGAAAGTACCTCCTCAGAAAAGCCCTCCTGAACACAGCCCAAGTCAACGGAATACCATCTTCTTCCATTTCAGTTATGGTAGCAACCCACCAGTCATCAGCTTCCTCTACAAACATGTGAGTTCCGTATCTCACCTTCAGCCCTTCAGCACAGTCAATTACTCTGAAGATCCTCTCGATTTCCTTCAACCACTTCTAAGAACCTTCGGGATCATGTGCACCCTTGAACAACGGAGGATTATTCCTCTGAAAATTCCCCAATTGTCGGTCAGCACCAATCACAGCTTCCTGCTGGTTCCCTCCGAGTACTCCAGCCAACATTCCCAATGCTTCAGCAAGAGCATCGTCGTTTCTTTCGTTACCTCTTCCGGCCATTATTCTGTAACATTACAAAACAACCTCATCAGCACACAAGTATCGACAGTGTCATCTTACACTAGTCGCATACAAAAGGGATAACGACACAAGACAAGACCGACTATGCTCTGATACCATTGTTGTAACACCCCTTCTAAATAACCCGCGAGTATATTAATTAAATCAGAGTAACATGATAAACAGGGATGTCACAATCCAAGATAAATATGAAAACCTCAAATCTACAGTTATCATGCTTTACTGAAGGAATTATTAAGATAAATATTCAAATCAATATCATGTTCTACACAGCGGAAATGTCTCAAAACCGGAATAACTTCACTTCATAAGTATTCCCAACATAAATTAAACAATAGAGTATAAAATAAAACTCATCATTCAAACGTTTCCCCCAGTGTTACAACCTATCAGAGCACGACACTGACACGCGGACTTAAAGTAACATAGCTCTAGAGTCATCCTCACCAACTCCTGAGCTACTAACTTTAATCTGAAATTGTAAAGTAAGGGTGAGATTTCTCATAATTAACATGCATTATAAGCTTCTCAATCAACATTATATCACAAGCATATTATTTCACCCATTTTAGCATAAATTCATATTCAACACGCAGTTCCAATAATACAAGTCATTATGCACAAATCAATAATCAACCAAAGAATTGTAACACTGGAAGACATCCTAACATGTTACAATTCCATGCAAACACAAATGCAGACACAATGCATGTGGTACCAACACGTGACCAAGTCACCCAACACGGATCCATCATCAACCGGATACAGAAACCATCGATTCGTCCATAAACACTCGGACACGAATCCAGCCTAACCACCCATCATCACCCGGGTATCGGTTAACAGCAATACAAGTCAAATTCCACACAATGGGAATTAACTTCACCAAAACAATGCATATGCATGCACATCACCAGCATGCAACATCAATCAGTCTATGAAATACATCAATTTATCATAACTGAACCAAAACCAAAAAAAAAACATGATATCATTATTTATCATACACACATCAAACAGCATAAACATGCACTTCATCCACTAAGACCTGATACAATCAATTATCATGGATACACCATTGCATATACACCAAATATGCACATAATAACAAACCGCATAATCGGAAAGTCAACACATTTTCAAAATAAAATCAAGTTACAGTTATCTTCTTCCTTTTATAAAATAGAGTATTTAAGTTAAGAAACAACGTCCAAAACGGCGACTAAAATGGAATTACGGTTTGAAAGTTACAGATTTTTAAAGTTTAATATTTTTCAAAAAGTTACAGCAGAACCCGATTCCTACATATACAGGAACCTGTTCCTGCGAAGCTTAAAAATCACCCTTCTGGAAAATGTATGGGAACCCGGTTCCTACCTATACAGGAACCAGTTCCTACGTGCAATTTTGCCAGTTTTTATAACTTTGCACAGTGGAACCTGGTTCCTCCCGATTGGGAACCGGTTCCCACGACCTGCAGAGCCTAAAACTGCTATTTTTGACAACATTATGTATCTAAATCCATTCCTTTTCATTCCCATACGAATGACCACATCAATTAACACCAGAATCACCCAAGTAACATCAACATAATGTCAAATAACGCAATTCAACCATTCCTAACAATCCTATATCATGCAATTGGTTCAATTCCACACAATTTGACAACATTAGGGACAAATTCTACAAACCTAGAAAATCCTAAATTGAGATTCCTAACATGCTTAATCAATTCTATTGATCCCAAAATCTATAAGGCATAG
The DNA here is from genome assembly GCA_948472305.1 of Vicia faba. Classification (NCBI taxonomy): domain Eukaryota; kingdom Viridiplantae; phylum Streptophyta; class Magnoliopsida; order Fabales; family Fabaceae; genus Vicia; species Vicia faba. The sequence continues at coordinate 1,095,650,178 of OX451739.1, forward strand.
TAATTAATCGAAATCACCCCTTACCTCGCGATGATCCTTCGAATTCACGGCGTTTGGCTTTTTCCTCTCTTCTTTTCTCTTCTCCAATTTCACGTACAATGGCTTTTCCAAATAACCTTCTTTTTCTTTTCCTTTTTATCCTTCTTTTTCCTTTTATTATTTTCCAAATAATAGTAATAAATTAGTTACTATTTAGTAGAGCTTTTTACTTCACACACCTCTAATTCAACCTTACACCCCCCGGTCTTCCTTTTTAATTCCATAATTAATTCATCCATTTAATCCAAAATATTATTAATTAAGCCTTTAATTAATTTAATAATTAAATTCCTAATTATTTAACACTTGAATTAATTTGGGGTGTCACACCTTCTACCCAAAAATGTGCTTATACAATACCTCCCTAATCGGATGCCTGCGACTCCATGCCCTTGCCATACGCCCTCATTGTACGTCCACGTGATCATCATCAAGTGTCCCAGAAACACGCTCTCATCATAATAGTGTGTACTCTGCCGTATAGAGTCCAAGCGGAATCCCCAAATGTTTGCAAACACAGGGCATGGTCCATTGCTAATCAAGCCCTCTATGTTTTGTTATTTTGCTAGCACTTAAAAAATTATACCCCCCAGCGCTGGTGGACCAAGTCCAACATCTGGACTTGGAACCTTACTCCTTAAACCCCCACCTTTTACTACTATGTAAAAACAACACCCCTCATCGTTTGGGCCTGAATTCATCATCTGAATTCATGTCCCTACTACTTATACCCCCTTGTTTTGCTAGCCCAACACAATATACACCCCTGGTGCATATTCTTTCTTTTATTATTTATAATTGTTATTTTTATATATTTTAATATGTTTATTAATTCTAATATTATTTTACTATTATTATAAATCAAATAGTTATTTTCAACTCATCCAAATATTTATTTATTGTATTAAAATTATTCTAATCATACATTAATAAGATGTTTTTATATATTAATACATTAAAAACACTTAACCAACACTAAAATATTTTTTAAAATAACTTAATTAACTCTAAACAAAATTTCAAAAAGGATTACAAAAATATTTTAATCGATTGTGCACTTTGTTTAACAAAATCCGCTATTCACACACCCATACTAAGTACAAGGGGAATTCAAACATTTTCGTAATCCATAAATAACACTAACCAACTGGGAACTACGAATTGGGACTCTGATTCCTCATAAGAGGATACATAGGCATACGACTAAAATCGTGGCGAGTTCCCATAATAAAAAATTAAAACCCTATTTCCTAAGCCATAATTCTAAATCTTAGTATCTTTGTGAACAAGGTAGATGAGGGGTGCCTAACACCTTCCCTTCATCTAAGAAAGTTTCCAACAACCTAGAACCTTTGTATGTGAAATTAGGGTTTCCTATTAGATTCTCATCCTTATAATAAAAACTAATAGTGGCGACTCTCAATTTAAAACCGGTAACAACAGCCGGCGAGTCTGCTAGGGACTTAGCCCTAGGGTTTAGAAGCCTCTCTCTTAGGTTTAGGGTTTTTATTTTGCTTTTTTTACTGCTTTCAATGTTTATTTTTATTTATTCATTTGTTGTATTTATTATTTTGATTTATTTATTTTATCATATTATATTCATGTGTTATTGGGATTTTCATTAATTTCAAAAAATGTATATTTTTCAAAACTCTTAGAAAGAAGGTTCGTCTATTAGCCAAGGGGATACATCAGTCCTATGAGTTTATGCGACAACTTCTCCTAGAGTTGGTGGAATTCTGAGAAAGGAATATGTCTCGAGAGATATCCTCTTGTGGGGTAGGACTTTGGAATGAAACCTATGGCTCTTTGTATAACCCTTAATCCAAAATCTCATGACGAGACCTTTCATAACATAGAGACGAAAGTTTCGGTCTGTAAAGAGGCTCCACTTAAGGGAGTTCCTTGTGCCTTTCTCTCTAGTGTTATTCATGATACCCTTAAGGAAACCACCTTATTGGGAGGGTAGAATATTCGTAGGCCAAAACTAAGAGCCTACTTTCTAAGGATACCTTTTATGAAATCTCGTCATTAAGCCACACAATCATGCATCCATACATTTTGCATTTCATATATTCATTACCCTCCACTTTTTTTGTTTGTCTTATTCACAGGGTCAAAAAATAGTTAAAGGTTTTTGGTGAAGTGTTCTAAAAATGAATGCCAAGGGAAAAAAACTTGTCAGTATCGATTCCATTAAGCAGGATATAACAAAAATTGAAGCTATAAAAAAGAAATTGTATGAAAGAGATTTGAAAATGTTTACTCGCTGTTATGGGGATACCCTTGAATTAATAAAAGTGGAGGTACAGTTGGATTCCATTTTTTCCTTGGTTCAGTTCTACGACCCTCCGTTGAGGTGCTTCACCTTTCAAAAAATTTAGTTAGCACCAACATTAGAAGAATTGGATAGACTCTTGAATTTCTCTAAGGGAACAGCATATGTGGGAATTGGAAAAACCATTGATATTAAGGACTTAGAAAATGGCGTAGGGATCCCTTATCCTGAATTTTCACTCAATTATAAAAGAGAAGGTTATATACAAGTGATAAAAAGGCAATATTTGGATACTAAAGCCCTTTCTTTTGCTGATAACAAAGAATGAGAATCTTGCATTGATTGTTTAGGGCTACTTATTTTTTGTGTAATCTTACTTCTGTGGACTTTGGACTATATTAACCCGACATTTATTAGTATATTTTGGGGCACAAAAGCTTCGAATGCGGACCTAACTCATGCTTTTCTTGGTGACATTTACTACGCTTATCCCACTCATTACGAAAAGGGGAGGGGTACGCTGAACCGTTGTATCCCGCTTCTTTATTCTTGGCTTATGTCTCATATCTACAAAGAAAACTATATGATTAAGACTCTGACACGATTTGAGTGGCCTCAAAAATTAAGGTCTCTTACTGCTGATTATGTGTTGTGGTATGCGAGGAAGCTAAACATTGGAGATATTGTTTACAGTTGTGGGGATTTTTCGAATGTTTTGCTGATTGGGTCACGTGGTTGTATCAATTACAACCCTACTTTGGCTTTGCGACAACTTAGACACCTTTTGGAGGATACACCATCTGATGAACAACTTCAACAACTGATCATTCATGACATGGGAAAAAACGACCAAGAATTTCTCAACAAGATCACTCGAGCTTGGAATATGGTTAATAAAAGAAAGGCCGAAAGAAATAATGTTGTGGCAAAAGAGCCTTACACTCGATGGGTTCTGGATAGGGTGTGAGTTGTTAAGTTACCATTTGATGTAGATCCCGAGTACAAACCAGATGTTCCAGATTCTCCGCCTATTTCCTTAGAAGAAATAGACGATTTGAAGAATGCGTAAAACAAGCTCAAAAGGAGAAGGAAGAATTGGAGCTTAACCTCCATAACTTAACCAAGGAGAAAAGACAAATGCAACACATCCTTGAGTCAAAAGATCAACAAATTCAGAAAGACCGTGAAACATTTGAAAAGGAGAGTCTTAAACAGAAGCATTGAACCAAAGGATTATTAAGTGTGGCCTTCAACTTGTATTCTTACAATCAATGCTTGGAGGATGCTTCTAGTGAAATTGGGAGACTAAACAGGTGGTATGAAAAAGCAATGCAATATATAAAGGAGATAAAGGATGGTTTGAGCACAAAGGTTCAAAGTTTGGTCGAAGCCTCTCTAGACCACAAAGAGTAAATGAAATACCTTACTACGAGACTCCAACATAGCCAAGAATCGGATGCAGGTAAACGCCTCAAGAGGATGAAAGCCGAAAGACTTATCACCCAGAAGAACGAGGAGTATGAGCAAGTTTGCCATGAGTTAGAGGACCTCCAAAATAATTTCTTCATACAAAGAAGACTCTATACAGAGATGAGGGCTGAAAAGCTTTATTGGGAAGAACAATATGCAAAGATCGCCAAGGCGGGAAAGGATAATCACAAGATAATTCTAGATCTCTACCAAGAATATCGATTCTATAAAGACAAGCATGCAATACTCACCTTCTTAGCTAACAACCTCATTGGTGACATCCCTAGAAGATTGAGAGATATAGAAAATGTGATGGTCCCGCTTCTGAAAGATGTTGAAGACTTCCTCAAACTCTGTAGGACAATGGTTGATGGCTTCAGAGCGGAAATCCGTAGGTGCACCTAAGAAATTTTGTTTCCCTTGTTATTCAGTAGTTTAATTTTGATGTTTTAGAATATTTTTCAATATGTGAATTGTATTCTTTTCTTTAAAAACAATCATTATTTTAATAAAGGCATTTGTTTCTGTATCTCGTGGTGTATTTATTTTTTAAGATGCTCACCAATAAAAATGAAAAACCAAAGAAAAAAAATATATAAGAAAAACATGTGTATATATATATATATATCCAAGTGAATAAGACATTCAAAAAAAAATCTTATCATATTCATACGCATGCATGCATTAAAAAACATTTGCATTTCATAAACTTGCATACAAAAAAACTCATTTTTAAAACATTCTCCAGTTAAACCATTGGTAGAAGGAAAACGCCGCCTCTCCGACCACCATACCATACAAGAGCCCGTCAACTAAAAGTGAAGGAACAAATTAAAGATAACCAAGAAGCATTCAAATAAGATTTGGAGTAAGTCAAGGGAAACTTGACTCGATGAAAGGAGACATGAGTCAAGTATTTCATGCCTTAAAGAACATCATAAATAGGAAAGAACAAATCCCTGGGATAACCTTTGAAGAAGTAGCTCAGACCGTTGGTGCATCGAGCAGACACCAACCAAGGAAAGAACCAGCATCAGGACCTCAAAAGTCAACCATGAATCAACAGGAAATAAGACAAGCTGATACTGAAGGGTTTGTCTCACCTCCACCAATGGTATGGGCATATCATACCTTGCAGAATCCGATTAAAAATGCATACAACTACTTAGACTTGCAATATGGAGATCACGACTTAGAGGACGTCAATCAAGCACCTCAAAGAATAACCTATACTTATACTACTGAAAATCCATTGGCGCTCAACCAATACAAATCCCTTGAAGAGAGGCTAAAGGTTGTAGAGGGTTACGATGCTTTCGATGTGGATGCTCTCAAAATGGGTCTAGTTCTCGATATGGTGATCCTGCTGAAATTCAAAGTACCTGACTTTGGAAAGTACAAGGGGTTCATATGTCCGAGGAACTATCTATGCATGTATTGCAGAAAGATGCATGCCTATGCTCAAGATAAGAAGTTGATGATCCATTGTTTCCAAGACAGATTGAGTGGGGCATTCCTGGATTGGTACATGAAGTTGGAACGGGTTCATGTCGAGACATGAGTAGATCTTGCTAATACTTTTCTGAAACAGTACAAACATAACTTGGACATGGCGCCTACCCGCATGTAAATCTTGAACTTGCCTTAAAATAAAGAATAATCTTTCAAGGAATATGCCCAAAGGTGGAGAGAAATGACATCCCGTGTACAACCACCACTTCTGGAGAAAGAACTAGTCGATATGTTCATGGGAACTCTGCAAGGATAGTATTATGAAAATATGGTAGGAAGCATCTCTTCTGGATTTTTGGATTTGGTAACTATTTGAGAAAGGATTAAAGCTAAAATAAAAAGTGGAAAGATACAAGGGGGATCATTTGGTTCCCCTTATAATGCAAAAAGACATGTTCCTTGTAACACCCTGATTTAATTAGAATTATTTTTAATTAAATAATAAGGTGATATGGTGTATTTACATGAATTGGTGAATTTTATGATGTGGTGTGATGTCTTTATTGAGGACTAGATGCATTAGAATAATGGGAGTTGAGGTTATAGGGGTGTATGGCTAAATGTGCAGAGACCTGGGGGTGTGTAGTGTAATATGAATTATTACTATTATTATTATTATAATATTAGGATTATTATTATTATTATTATTATTATTATTATTATTTTATAGTAATAATTAAATAATAATTTAATTGGGATAGTTATATTATTATTAGATTATAAGAGGTGAGAATAGAGAGAATAGAGTCAGAACGTAAAAAATAGAAGAGAAGCGTAGAAGTGATAAGAGGATAAAAGCACTAGGAAGCTATGGCAAGAAGATTCATCCGTAGGAATCAAGAATAATCACCAATATAAGGTAAGGATGGGGTTCTGACTCTCTAATAGGCGGTATAATTGTGGGTAGATAATGATATTGAATGTTAGGTTTTAGGGTAAATTGTTGTGAAAATGATTGTTGTAATTGCTTGTAAATGATGAAATTGATGTGTTGATTATGTTGGGTTTGTGGTATATGATGTGTGTTGATGATTTAAAATAATTAATGTGTTTGAACTTTCATGAAAGTAGTTTTTGAATGAATAGGATGGGATTTCGTAGCAGAAAATACAGGTTTTTGGGTCTGTTCGCGATGGGTACTCGGTTACCATATCTGGGTAACCGGTTACCGCTGTTTGTGTTTTTGAACATTTGGCTACTAACTTGCAGTACCCAGTTATCATAATTGGGTAACCGGTTACCGCAAGGAATTTTGTAAAGACAAGGTTACTGTCTTGCGGTAACTGGTTATCATAACTGGGTAACTGGTTACCACTGCTACTGACAGCATTTTTAGAAAACTTCTAAAACTCATAACTTTTGTCTCGGGGGTCTGTTTGACGCGCCATCTGGACCATTGAAAAGATAAAATAATTTTCTATAATATAAAAATGACTTATAATACAGTAGTTAATTATTTCACCAGCATTGATACCTATTCGTGGATGTGTTTTGATTTATATGCCATGATTTACGTTGTGGTTAAATACAATGATTGTTTTGATTGTGTGACATGATAATGATGATGGCGATGGCCTGTAATTGGAGAAATTGTGATGAAGAAGAATGATAAATGCAAAGTATGTTGTTGCATGTAGTGTCTCATGCATTCATAAGCGAAAGCCTGTATTGGCGAGCGAAGGCATGTATTGGCAATTGTTGAGGGCTTATGCCCTGGCTTGTATTGGAAATCCATGGGGGCTTATTCCCTGGCCTTTATGGAAAATTTTGAGGGCTTATGCCTTGTACTTTATGGCAATTGTTGAGGGCTTATGCCCTAGCCTATATGGCAATTTGTTGATGGTTTATGCCTTGATGGTACCACATGCATCTTGCATCAGTGTCAATCGTATTGCATTTGTTGAATTGTTGATATTTGATGAAGTTGAGTTGTATGTTTGATTCACGTTTTATGATGGGTGATGATATTGAATTTGAGTTATATGTTTGATTTATGTCGTATGATGGGTGATGATAATTAAGTATGTATATTTGTAATCGTTATGAACTATAATTGATGATTGTGGGACTCTAAATCTTGCATGATATACTTGTTGTTACTCATGATTATATGACTTATTATATTGTCATGATAGCTCACTCTTATTGTTTGAATGTTACCTACACGTGGGTAATATGCAGATAGCCAGGAGTAGTGCGAAGTCGCAGAGTCTAGAAGAGGTTGCTTTCTCTTATTGAGTGGGTGTCATTTCTCTGATACATAACACTTGAAGGTTTTGCGTTTGTCTTATTATGTTGGGAGTAAACTTTGTATAACTACGTTGTTTTTTAATTTACTTTATGATTGTGATGATTGTTGGATGCAAAGAGTACCACTCATGTTGAGGGTTGAGAATAATTATTATTAATGTTTTCTGCTGCAAATGATGCAATGAAGTTTAAGACTTGAAGTTTATGATTTTGTGTTATGTATCTTAATTAATTAGATTGTATGATGTATGAAGTATGTGACATCCTATTTTGATGTTGTATTTTAGAAATAAATTTATTCTGATTTTATATAAAATGTTGACGGGGAAATAGGGTGTTACAATTGGTATCAGAGCAGGTCCGTCCGTCCGACCAAGTTGCTGAGTTTGTAGTGTGATAGTGGAATACTGTCATTATTTTGTTCCTTAGTACACAACATGTATGTGAAACACTTTTGGACTCTCTTGTTGTTCTAATCACTTGTTGCAGGAGTGGGATTGAAATAAGTGGGGGAGAAGCTCGTGCTTCTCTGAGATGGTTTAGTGTGTCGTGAATTGTATAAGTGCAAATATTAACAAAGCCGCGTTGTTTACCGAATTCAGAGGAAGTATGGATTCAGGATTTAATTCTAACGGTCAGACGAAGTGTTCTTAAGGGGAATGATCAGGTACTCGTGTTGCTCTCATCTCTAGAAGTGGAGGGCGATGTTATGACTAATGATGTTCTCGTTGTGGGTGAGTCTTGATGTTTCCTGGGGATAATGGCGACTTATCGTTAGAGAAAAATGTTGGATTAAATTGGTGTTAGCCTTGGGGTTAACTATCTGGAAATAAACCAGGTGATTACAAAGTGTTTTGGCTATTCGATGCAGATTTTCATGCATGAAGGTTGTACGAATTCAAGGTTCTTGATTGTTGGTCAAGTAGAGTTGCCTCCGAAGGAAAAAGAGAATTGTTAAAGGTTGCTTCTCAGAGGATATAAAGCAATGTGATGACTTATGATATACAAGATGTGTGTATTTCTTGATGATCCTCTAAGGACATTAGCTAAGCAAGTAGGATAGCTCTTGGAAGATGAAGCTCGAATGATTGCGATATTTTAGAAAATTCCAGTTGATAGTGAAGCTATCATTGTTGAGTTACCATTATTTATGATGTTGATATTTTGAATGGTGATATAGTGATGATGTACAGTGAATGTTATTGTTGGAGTTAGGTAAGTAATTGTCGGGTGTTGTTGAGGATTTTGGGTGATATTGAATTGCGAGTCAAATTCGGAACTCAAAGATACTAGTAGTCTTGTGAGAAGAATCGGAGTTTTAAGGTATTGAAAATTGAGGTTTTGGCAACGTAATATGTCTTTTGAGTTATAAGAAGAATGGAGTTAGGGTAGTTTTGTGGAAAGAATTCAAATTTTGGTGTTTTGGAAACTCAATTTTGAAGAAAGTGATGTGTCTCTCGAGTTATGAGAAGAATGGGGTTTCAGATATATGTTGGAATGAATTTTGTATACAAAAATGACAAAAAAATATCTTATGTTCCGCCGGTACCCGGTTACCATATATGGGTACCCAAGTATCCTGCGATGAAAATCAGCAGAACTTCAAAATTTTGTAATTTGAGTTCTAGACGTCTGATTTGAGTTCCGCTTGAAGTGCTAGAAAGCTAATGTGATGAACATTGTTTTTAGAATGGTTCGAGCACCTAGAAGTAATTTATTTGCCACGTGATGATGTTGGATAACAGGAGAAATTTGATGTTGATCTCGTGCTTGGTACCAGACTTATTTCTATGGCACCATACAGGATGTGAGTTCAAAAGTTGGGAGAATTGGAGAAGTTATTAGAATATGTATGGAGAAATAGATTTGTAAAACCGAATGTATCATTTTGGTAGCTTTGATGTCATTATTTAAGGAAAAAGAAAGTCGTATGAAGCTGTTTGTGGATTACCGATAACTAATTAAATAGTGGTTGAGTTTACATATCCACTTTAGATGATCGATGATTGGATGGACCAACTGATAGGAGAGTATGTTCTTAGTATAATTGAATTGGGGTCAGATTATCTTCAGATACAGATGAAGAGTGAGGATAGTTAGAGGACAAATTTTAGAACCAGTGAAGTTATTTTGATTACTTGAATCAGTCTGTTGTGGTGTTTCTTGAGGATGTTTTGATTTAGTCTGATTCAAAAAAAGGAAACGTTGAATGTTCTGATTCAAAATTTGGTGTTGAAGGGGAAGAAAAATGTATGTTAGGATGTCAGGATGTAGATCATGATTTGAAGAGGTGAATTTTATTGAACATTGCTATTTCGAATGAAGATAACTGTGGAATCTATTCAAAGTAAATAGAGGTCTATATTGAGAGGCTCTGAAATTGGTTATGGAGACTAGAAGCTTTTCAGGATTAACTAGTTATTATCGTAGTTTGCTGGAGATAAGGTCAAGTGAGATATGTTGTTAGTGAATGAGTTAAGGGAATGAGATGTTTGACATTAGTAAGGATGCGAATGTATTAGATAAGTGCTTACACAAGAAACATATGCCTATTAAGATTGATTTGAGTGACAATGGCTTTTGAGAGGAATAGTTCTAGAGGAAAAATAAATTCAAGAGGAATTGGAATCATGTTTATATGGTTAAAGTATCAACATGTGTTAAAGAGGACTTAGAAGTTTCTATCACCAATTGGGATGTGGGGATGGTACCATTGAGATTGCGATTGGAATGAGATTCAAATGTGAAAAACATATGGATCCTCGAGGTTGTGAGATTTTAAGTAAGGACTAAGGATTTATTGTTGTTGCTAAAGTCTTTTACTTGGATGAAGACTTCATTAGGAGAGAAATAATTTGGATTATTCTTGGGGTAGTAGCAGTCCCTGTATTGGTGAATGCATATTGATTGTGTTATACTTCATGTGGGTATGAGAGACTATGAAATGAATTTTTAGGCGTTATGTCTCATTGATGAGATTGAAAAAGAAGGAATTAAGGAAGACGTTTGTAATGCCTATGGAGATTGTTGAACATTATGCTCAAGTAACCTTAAGCACATGGTGGAGGATACTATTATAGTTGGGTAATGATAATTTATGCCACCATTATGGTTGTCGAATACATATTAACAAATTGAGGGACTGATCACTCTTAATCTCTTGTTGATAGTAGACCGGATCATATTGGGTGGGATAGACTTGTCTTGCTAGCTTGATAGTGAGTAAAGTGAATTGACATTATATCCAGAGGGTAGATTTCACCATTTTGTGTGAACCTAATATAAAAGTGGTTATGAAAGAGTTGGAAATTATGGAGCAGTTCGGTGCCTTGAGTTGATATGAGAGTTAACGTTGTAGAGTGGAAGGTTGAGGATATCTAAAGTGAACAATGACTTCCTAGTGGATATTAAAGAGACCCAGAAACTGGGTGTGAAACTTGTAGATCTGATAGTTGATGGAGATCAAAATGAGGACAATGACTTTTAGGTGAATGATTAGAGTGGCGTAGCAGAAGCATGAAGGTAACACACTTCCTTATGCATGTATGACTTATTAGGAGTCGAGGGTTAAACATTAGATGTCTGAAGGAACAATGCAAACCAGCGGATATTCCAAAATGGAAGTGATAGGTGGAGGGTTTGTATGTCTTTCGTATTGCTGACATGTCAATAGAATGTATTAAATTGTGTATTAGATGTGTGAGACATATCATTGTAGTATTGGTGCGTGTGTCACCATTCAATACCAAGGTTATGTTGATGTTCTTAGGACGATATTATTGTGTGATGTAATAATATGGATGGTGTTCATGTCATGAGACTCTGCGTCCTTAAGCTATGTTGTTGTGTCGTTTCCTATGGCAAGGACTCGAGGGTGAGTGTATTTTTCCTTATAAAGATAAATTAGAGAAGTGTTATTTATAGTGACTGAAAAGAACTCGTTGAGTTTTGGTTCAAGCGTGAACAATATCGTTAAGTAATAGATCTTGTATCGCAGGGTGATAGGACAAGGAGAAAAATGGATATGTGCATTCATAACTCGGTAGTAATGTATCTTGTTGTACTGTTGCAGTTGACAATATATATGTTGGATAGTAGTATTCCAAATATTTCCAAACATGACATCGGAGCTGTAGGGTGGGATGTGAGAGTCGTATCCGGAGTTGTTCGGAATAGGTAATGTTCGAGGACGAAAATTTCTAAGTGGGGGAGATGTGTAACACCCTGATTTAATTAGACTTATTTTTAATTAAATAATAAGATGATGTGGTGAATTTATATGAATTGGTGGATTTTATGATATGGTTCAATTCCTTTGTTGAGGACTAGATGCATTAGAAAAATGGGAGTTGAGATTATAGGGGTGTATGGCTAAATGTGCAGAGACATGGGGGTGTTTAGTGTAATGTGAATTAATTATTATTATTATTATTGTATATTAGGATTATTATTATTGTTTTACAATAATAATTAAATAATAATTTAATTTGGATAGTTATATTATTATTGGATTATAAGAGGTGAGAGTAGAGAGAATAGAGTCGGAGTGTGAAAAACAGAAGAGAAGTGTAGAAGTGAGAAGAGGAGAAGAGCACTAAGAAGCTAGGGCAAGAAGATTCATCCGTAAGAATCAAGAATCATCACCAATCTAAGGTAAGAGTGGAGTTCTCACTCTCTAATAGGTGGTATAATTATGGATAGATGATGATATTGAATGTTAGGTTTTAGGGTAAATTGTTGTGTAATTGATTGTTGTAATTTCTTGTAGATGATGAAATTGATGTGTTGATTGTGTTGGTTTTGTGTTATATGATGTGTGTTGATGATTTAAAATAATTGATGTATTTGATCTTTCATGAAAAGTGGGTTTTGGATGAAAAGGATGGGATTTTGTAGCAGAAAATATAGGTTTTTGGGTCTGTTTGTGATGGGTAATCGATTACCATATTTGGGTAACCAGTTATCGTTTTTTTGTGTTTTTGTACATTTGGCTACTGACTTGCAGTAACCGGTTACCGTGATTGGGTAACCGGTTACCTCGAGTAATTTTGGAAAAACAAGGTTATTGTCTTGCGGTAACCGGTTACCACTGCTACTGGCAGCAGTTTTGGAAAACTTCTAAAACTCATAAGTTTTGCCTCGGGTGTCCGTTTGATGGGCCGTCTAGACCGTTGAAAAGATAAAATAATTTCCTATCTTATAAAAATTACTTATGATGCAGTATTTAATTATTTCACCAACATTGATACCTATATGTGGGTTTGTTTTGATTTATATGCCATGATTTATGTTGTGGTTAAGTACGATGATTATTTTGATTGTGTGACATGATATACATGATAATGATGATGGTGATGGCTTGTTGTTGTACCCCAATTTTTCCCCTAATATTCCTTTACCATACCATATTGATTCAATCACAACAAGATCACATTAGAGCTTTTGGTTCTCCTCACTATCTTTAGCTTTGCTCTTTGAGGAATAACCAAGCACCTTGACTTGTTTTTCTTATGTAATCATTCATGTTTTTGTTTTGACTTTCATTTTAATTAATAAAATGAAATGTTGGTTTGTCTTACTTGTCAACAATGAAGGTAAAGGCAATGGGGCTTAGCAAGTTGATCCATGGGTTCATGAGTTTATTTCCATGACCTAGTCAATGAAGCTTGAGAAGTTCAAACCTCACCATGGAAGTTGTTTTGGAAGGGATGGAATGGCAAGGTTATTTTTGTTCACTAAATTTCTAAGTTATCAAGATTTGATCCAAAAAGTACAAGGGGTTGATTGAAAAATAGTCATGGTTGGACAAGGTCCATTTCCCATTGGTCACAAGTGCATATTTCTCTCAATTCTCAAGATATATAAGTGGTTGTGGTTGCTATGAGTTCTCATTATCATCCTCAACAACTTTTATTTACAAAGCATTTGTTTTGGTACAAGAAGTTTGTTCAAAATTGTCAAAGTTCCTCAAAGCATGTTCCTTAATCTAGGAGCTAGGGTTTTGAACTTCAAAGGAGTATATCTTGCCCATATTTTGGTATTTTGGGTGATTCCAAAGACATCATGCTCTTTAAAGGGATATCAACAAATCACTTCAAAAGTTCCAAGGAGTTTTCATGTGGAAGAAACTTGATGATGAAGAAAGATTACAAGTCCTCTAGATGAATCCCCATTTTCCATGTGTGACTTCAAATGATCATAACTTGGTCAATTTTTGTCACCTTGAGCCCATTATTTTTCCATAATTATCTTGAAGATGTGAACTTTATGCCTTCTTTTATGTGCAAAGTGAGAAAATGGATGGAAGTTGCCTTAAATATACAAAAGATTATAGGTCATTTCATGATTTTTTGCCCACTTCAACAATTCATAACTATCTCAATTTTTGGATATTTTGAATGGTTCAAGTTCCAAAATGTCATTCAAGAGATCTACTTCATGCCATATTTTTTGGTCAAGAGCAAATTCCAAGTGGAAGGCTATGTTTGGATGCAAGACAGTATAGGTCACTTTTGAAGAAAAATTTGAAATATTTCTTAGTATGGAAAGTCAACATTTTTTCTCGAACTATGACTCAACACAACTTTCAGCTCAAGCATCCATTTGATTCCATTCTTTTTACATTGCAAATCTTGTAACCTCGTCTTTCTGAAGCATCAAGAATTATGCCCTAAGACCCCTTGAGCTGAAAATGCCTTTGGTCAGAAGTTGGCACTTTGAAACTGAATTTCTCATCAAGTCAGAATTTTGAAATCCATAATATGGCCTCTAATCACAAGTTTTTCACGTGGTTTTTCCTCTAAACATGTTTAGTGAAGTTCCAAATTTGTTTAGCACCTCAAAACGCAAGGATTGGATGAGTTTTGGTGAAAATTAGATCACAATTCACTCGTGCATCAGGTTTGCACGAATTCCCTCCAAAATGCATCATTTACTCTTCCTTTTGATCCCATTTGCATCTCCTATATATACATGAACTATCCCATTCATTTTCTCAAACTTGGATAGCCAGAATCACCCTGCCAAACTTGTTCCCTAACTCAGAATTCAGCAACTTCGTAATCCATATAAAAGCCTTTTTCAATCCAATTTTTTCATCAATTCACCTTCCTTGATCTTCCCTGAAGCTAACCATATAACTACATTCAATAATCGTGCCCTATATTGCTCCATAGAAGTCCAGTTTCAGAGCTCTACAACTCTACTTCAATAGGTAGATTCCTTCATCAACTCTTCAAAACTCTGATATCATTGTGATGCTCTCATTTCCCTGGTTCTAGTCGCAACACTTACTTCTTACTGGAAACACGTTTTGACCATGAAATTTCAAATCCCTTTTCAAAACATTCTTTCCAAATTGTTTGAGCTACAGTTTATATAAATTTGGCGCAAGGGTGTGGTTGTATTCGTCTTAAAGAGACGAAGCGAATTGCATAGGTCTGAGCTTCTAATTTTACAGTTTGAGAGACCTGTAATTCACGATGGCTGGAGGTTGAAGATGATCAACGTGTCAGCTTCCAACCAATGATTGCACGTCACTTGTTATTTTTGAATTCTAATTTTATTTCTGATTCAGTACTTTATTCACTAATGACCATGATATGCGCAGCGCGCCAAATCCATTGGATTTAATTACTAACGCGTTTTGACTCTCATCCAATGGTTCACATATTTTTTAATTTTATTTTCTTTTCTGATTTTTTATTTTAATTGTTTTAAATTTCAAAAAATCATAGAAAATTCATTTTAAGTGCAAAAAATCTGAAAAAATGATGAAAAATATTTTTGATTATTCTCTTTCTGATTTTTAGTTTTTCACAATTTAATTTTTTGTTTTGGTATTTTTTATAAATTTACACTTTATTGGAATTGTTTTAAATGTTTAAAAATACTTTTATGCATTTTTAAATTCTGAAAAAATTATGGAATTATCCAATGATATTGTGACAAATATTGGTGAGCTTATTTTATTTTTGTTTCTGAGTTTGCTATTTTTTATCATTTTTGGTTTATTTTACCACTTTCTTTTAATTTTTAAAATAGTTTCTGACTTTAAAAAATTTCCAAAAAATTTATAAAATTATTTTAGTTCATTTCTGATTTTTCTATGGTCTTACTTTTTATTTCTTGATTAATTTGGACATAGTTGACATTTTTCTCTTTTATTTCTATTTTTAAACTTTATTTTTAAACCTTTTTGTATATATATATTAAAATGTAATATTATTTTGTGATTATTTTCTGGCTGATCTTAAGTTAAATTTTTGATCATGAACTTTATTAACATCATTAGATCCATGGTGTTGAGTCTAACTCCACAAAAAATGGATGAATGATTTTAATAATACTTTGATTAAATTTAATCCAAAAGTGGTTTGTATATTCTCTCCCACCCCTCTTCATCTCATCCTCCTCTTATTGCACTAAATGTGGTTGGAGCATGATCTCTATATCATGTCTCAAAATAAATGGTGCATAGATTGCTATTGACCGGTCTCAAAATAGGTGCGACTTCTATATAAGTTTACTTACGATTGCTTAACATAACGCTAAATTTTGTCCCGATTCGAATAAATGATCATTTATGGCCCAAACATATGTCTGCAAGCCCAAGTATGTTAATTTGATCTCTTTTATCCAATAATCTTGAGATTCATTGTGTGGAGGCTTTGGTTCTACCGATCCTCTAATGGATCTACAACACCTTTGGTCAAGGCGGATCATTTAAACATCGTTGATCATTAAATGATACTCACAAGGATTCCAAATGGATGATATACTTGACAAAAAGAAAATGCAACTTGTTGTATGGAGGCTTTGGTTCTACCAATCCTTTAATGAGTTCCAAATTCAAGTTTCAAGATGATCATCCAACTAACCACTAATCACTAATAATTGATTTTATTTTGTGTTTTTATTTTATTTTCTTTACTTTATGCACCATTTACTTTTAACATTTACATTTCATGCTATTTTTCATCTTTGCTCACTTGAGCCCCTTTATATTCTTGTCATTTTTTATTTTGCTCACTTGAGCTTTTCTTTTCTTTTAAAGACACCTAATAATCAACATAAATCCTAAAAATCTTTAATGATACTTGGACTATTTGGTTACTACCCTTGGCATTAAGGAGCATTGTACTTTTTAGACTTAGGATTAGAAACCTTGTCTTATGATTGGAGACCTTGTGATCTTATCTGATTATTTTGTCTGGAGCTCTTGAGGTTTACCTCAAGATATTAGGTTGTTTGTTTGTTTTGTGTGCAGGTTATTGTAATTACACTCTTTGTGTGTAATCTGGAATTCACCCGTATATAGCCGTTACTCTGCCCAATTTTTGTGAAGACTTAATACACTTGAATTTTGGTTCTCCCAAGAGGTCTAGTATTTTTGCTTGTTTGGTTTCAATCCAAAGAATTAGAATTCTATTTTGGCTCATAATGCAAAGTATTGGCTTCTTGTTGGTTAGATGGTTCTTATCCCTATTTTTTACCTTATGCTTTAGGATAGCCTCTTCTTCTCCTCCCATCTTCTTTAATTTCAAAAATCTTCTCCCTCCTTTTGAAAACCCTTCTTGTTTTAAACTTGAATTACTTTTATAATAAACTTAGACTTAGGTCCATGCATTTTTAATCATTTTCATAAATAAACTCCAATAAACTTAATAATACTTTAACATCCTTTTTGTGAGAAGACTAAAAGTCAATCAATCTCATTTCAAACCATTTTGCCACTTTGGATTTTATCTTTAAACTTTTCTCAAAAAAGATCGAACTCTTGTCAATCCTTGTAGTGATGCAAACAACTATACTTCTACAATATATAGTGAAGAGAGATATTTTCCACTTGGGTGTTGAGTGAGGCATTGTTGATTTTAAAATCCAAGCCATATCCTACACTTTGAGATGATGCAAATTCTCCTTTCTCATGATTGTGGATAGTGGGTATGTTTTCCACACGGACAATGACGATGACGTTTTATCTCATAAAATTGACTAACACATTTGTGTTTTAAAATTTTTAAAAGAGGAACTACGTGTACCCTGATCCCCTATTACACGAAAAGGTGGTACGTAGGCACTAAAGGTTCGCAACCGCGGCGGGTGCAAAAATAATAAATATATTTCTTTTCTTACCTCCACCATCTATTTTATACAACATGTTTCATAACCAAAATATACAGATTTTACAAAAAGGTTCATGTGGAGTATCGTAGATGTTTAGGGTGTTAATACCTTCCCTTTGTATAACCAACCCCCTTACCTAGAATCTTTCCCCCTCTTTTTGGGTTATTCGCTCTTTTCCCATTCCTTTGGAAACAATAAAGCGCGGTGGAGATTTTTATTTTGATTTGTATAAGTCTAGTCAATCCAATGGCTTAGTCTTGAACGTTTCCACCGCTACAGAAAAATGGCGACTTCACTGGGAACAAATTAACCTTTTGCTGGTCCATCCCTAAGTGGGTTGAGCCTATCTTTTTTTATATATGTATATGTGCTATTATTGTTTTTGTGTTATATGTTGTATATATGTTTGTCTGGATTTTCCAGGTTTTCAGGGTGCTTGGTAATTACTCATAAGTCCTATACCCGGACTTGGGAAAACTTTAAGATAGGACGGGCGGTATAGTCATGTTAACTTTGAGGGAGTAATCCCAAAAAAGGAGGCATGAGATCCCCTACTCAGTGGAGGCCCCTTTGATTGTAGTGTCGTTTACCGAGTAACCGGGAAGACGTACTACTTTTGACCTGGGAGCCTGCTGAAACTGAGGACCGTAGAATACCTAACCCCTCTTGGCCTTTTAGGTGTAGTGCAGAAGCTATAACGGAGTAATCCGGAAATAGTTGTCACGCGATACTACGCTCGGACGAGTTTTTCTTGAGAATATTACTAATTACCGAGTTAATCGGGAAGTTGGTAATATCCGAAGGAAGGATGTAGACTCTGGGAACCTCTAGAACCTTGTTTGGCTTGTGATAACTTTTAGACCAATACCTTATGGGTAGTACCTTCAACCTCATGCTCGTGACGTTGAACCTGTGAACCCTATATGTGTGATCTTGTGTGTGATTGCTGCATCATGCATCCATGCACTCATAAGCATCTTTTAGAGAGATCATATTTCAACGGATTTAAAGGTTGACCATTTGTGAATATCTCAGGTACTTTTTAACCATGGATTCTGGAAAGAGAAAGACCGGGAAGTACAGTTTCAAGGATCCCAAGATAGATGAGTTGATCAGTCTAATTCCCGAGATCGAGTGTCCTGTAGGTTTTCGGAAGAAGTATGGATCCATTGTTCCTCTCATGAAGCTGAAGATGAAGGAGGGTATTCTCTCGACCTTGGTCTAGTTCTATGATCCAATGTATCATTGCTTTACTTTTCCTGACTGTTAGTTGATGCCTACACTGGAGGAGTATTCTTATTTGTTGGATTTACCTATTATCGATCGTGTTCCTTTTACTGGTTTAGAGGGTGAGCCAAAACCACATGAGATTGCTGCTTTGATTCATTTGGGGAAGTCTGAGGTGGAATCTCATATGAATACTAAAGGAGGGATTATAGGATTACCAGCTCAGTTCTTATTGGAGAAAGCTCGTTACTTTGCTAGGATGAAGAGTACAGTCGCTTTTGAGGCCATCTTTGCTCTACTTGCTTACGGGTTGTTCTTATTTCCTAATATGGACAAGTTTGTTGACATTAATGCTATCAGGATCTTCAAGATTGGAAACCCAGTTCCTAGCTTGTTGGGTGATGCTTATTACTCTATTCATCTTCAAAATTCTTATCACGAGGGGATGATTCTCTGTTGCATGCCCCTGTTGTACCGATGGTTTATCTCTCATATGCCTCAGTCTGATGATTTTCAGGATGTCAAGAAGGAACCCCGTTGGGCTCCTAAGATCATGGAACTTACTCATTCGGATATTTATTGGTATCATCGAGCTTACCAGGATATAGAGATTATTGACAGTTATGGTAGTTTCCCCAATGTACCTCTTCTTGGTACAAAGGGGGGAATTAACTATAACCCTGTTCTTGCACATTGACAACTTGGTTATCCTATGAGGGATAAACCAAATAGTATTCCTTTTAGTAGTTTCTTTCTGAAGGATGGAGAAGACAATAGGGAAGCTACGAATCAGATTGTGAAGGCCTGGCATCACATTCATAAGAAGAGTAGGAACGATTTGGGACCTAGGGGTGTTGTTTCTTTGGAGCCATATCTTCAGTGGGTCCAAACGAGAGCTATTCAGTTGAAGATGTCGTATTCCCGGGAAACACCTATGCCTGATCTATTTATGAAGACCAATCCTCCCTTATTAGATGATCTAGAAGAGCTGCAACTTGCTTTGGTCAGGATGCAACAGGAAAAGGACGCTTGGAAAAATAAGTGCCAAACTTTAGAGATTTCCTATGGAGCAGACTTGAAGGAGAAAGACGACTTGATTGAGGTCCTTGAGAGGCAAGGGGATTTATTTTCTCCTAAGCCTCAATCAGATGCTGATCACTCACTTCCTAATTCAGGTGATTGGAAGGAGGTTGCCATCAAACATGCGGAAGAAAACCAGAGGTTGAAGGCTTAGATTGCCAGGCTCACAGGGAAGCGCCAATGTATAGAGTGATCTCCATCAGTTTTACTTCTCAGGGTTTTAGATTTTTATTTCATCTTGTACTTGGGATCATTGAAACTTGTAATCCATTTTGGTGTTGTTATAATAAAAATTTTCAATATTTCAAGTGCTTTATTACTTTGATATTTGCAATATGTCCATAAATTTTAAATCCCTTGAAATATTACATAAAATCATGTGCATTGCATATCATGCATCATATTGTACATATTTCTTGCATTTGTTATGCATATCTAGGTGTCTTATCAAGCTTCTTTACTTCGTTCAGCAAGCTGACTCACCACTACAACACTCGGGCTAATTTCAGAAAGAAGATGGAAAACCTAGAACAAGAGAATTGTGAGCTGCGCGAAGAGGTTTCTGCTTTGAAGGCCGGCATGGCCAATCTGACTACTCTAATGGAAGCTCTAGTGGCTGCTCAGAATCAGCCACCGAGTGTTCAACCTCGACCAACAAGGGCAACTAATGAAGCTCCAATTGTTCCCGTATCTGCTACTCCAGCTGCTATTCAGAATTTCATGCCTCAAGGTTATCCATGGGGAATACTAGAGAATTTTTCACCTGAAGGTTTTAATTTTGGTCCTCAAGATACTCTGATTGTTCAGACTATTGTTACTTTGACACCTCCTGTGGTGCATGTTTCTCCTGCTGCGTCTCCTTCGGTGAAAAAGGTTATGTTTGTTAATGAGGATGTGTGTCGTCCTTTCCCTCCACCGAGTGAAGACTTGGGTCTTTATGACATAATGGATGATTTTCAAGAGCAGTTTGACAAGATGCAAAGAGAGATGAAGGCCCTCAGAGGAAAAGAGCTATTTGGGCAGAATGTGAATGAGCTATGCCTGGTCCCGAATGTTATGTTACCTGCTAAGTTTAAGGTCCCAGAGTTTGAGAAGTACAAGGGCAACACTTTCCCTCGTGCTCATCTGGTGATGTACGTGAGGAGAACGTCTACCCATACTGATGATCAACGTCTGCTGATTCACTTTTTTCAGGATAGTTTGACCGGTGATGCACTTAAGTGGTATATGAGTTTGGACAGCGCCAATATCCATACTTTCAATGATTTGGGAGAAGCATTCATCAAATAATACAAGTACAACATGGACATGGCGCCTGACCGTGATAAACTCAGGGCCATGGTTCAGAAAGACAGGGAATCATTCAAAGAATATGCATAGAGATGGCGTGAGGCAGCCGCCCAAGTGATTCCTCCCATGGAAGAGAATGAGATGACTAATATTTTCTTGAAAATGCTGGGTGCTTTCTACTACGAGAGGATGGTAGCAAGTGCGCCAAATGATTTTACTTAAATGGTAGGAATGGGTATCCGCTTACAAGAGGCTGTAAGAGAGGGACGTTTAACGAAGAGTGAAAGTTCTAGAGGTGTAAAGAAACCAAATTATGGGTTTACCAAGAAGAAGGAAGGGGATGAAAATGTTATTATGCAAGAGAGGAGGGTTAATACCCCTAGAAGGAATTATCAGCATCATCAGCAGGTCGTCTCAGTTACTGCAGTTATGGGTGCCACTCCAACTACCGTTGCTTATCAGAGATCGTCCCAATAGGGGAATCAAGGGTATAATCAGAGAAGGGAGAGTTATGACCCTATTCCTATGAGCTATATAGAGTTACTACCGGCATTGATTCAGAAGAAGCTGGTTCAAACCCGACCACCTCCCATCATACCATCACCATTGCCTTGGTATTACAAAGTAGACCAAACATGTGATTTTCATCAGGGAGCACCAGGGTATAATGTTTAGAATTGTTATCCTTTGAAGACTGAGGTGCAGAAGTTGGTAAAGTCGGGTGTTCTATCTTTCAAGGACGTGGGACCTAATGTGAAAGACAATCCTCTACCCAAGCATGGGGGAGTAAATACTGTGAATATGGTGGCCTGTTGTTCAGGAGACTTCTGGATTTTTGATATTAATCTGGTTAGAGGAGATTTGGTGAGGATGCATGCATACCTTTGTGAATTTATCTACTATACGCATGACCATGCTGGTTGTGCTATTTGCAGTATAGACATACATGGTTGCGATAAGATAATGGCTGATTTACAAGAGATGATGGATGAGGGCCTAATCCACATAATAAGGCCTAGGGCAGAGTATGAAGAGGAGGTGAATATGGTTTTGGATGTCCTGGAGAATTCATAATTTTTGATGTAGAGTATATGAATGAAGACCTTGTGCAAATGCATGCTACCTTCTGCCATATGGCTGGCCAGGTGGAACACCAATATGGATCTTACCGAGTTTGCTTCCAAGATTCCCGAGGATGTTCGATCGTAAAGAAGGGTGTTCAGTCGTTGTTAGATAATGGAATTATCAAGGTTATAAGTCAAAGGGATAATTACCATGAAGTTGATATGGTTGAGGTTTGTTTGATGGCAGAAGAGTCAGATGAAGAGTATGTCTCTGCAGATGAGTATTTCTCCTCAAATAAGGATTTGTTTTCCAGAAATGACTCAATAATGACTGATTATGTTGAAGAAGTGGTAAACGTCATTGTACCTTATTTTGGGACACCCGCCCATCTTGAAGTTGAGTATTATAGAAAACCAGTTGTTACCTCATTGGTGATTAGTTTACCGGGTCCTATCCCCTGCAAATCAGATAAGGTTGTGCCTTACAAATACAACGCTACAATCTTAGAGGATGGAGTGGAAGTTCCAATGCAGCCAATACCTGATGTTAGGAATATTGCTGAAAATAGCAGGGTGACCCACAACGGTCGTGTGTTTGCACCAGTTATTCGAAGAGATGTTAGTGCTGGAAAGAAAATTAGTGATAATGTTGAACCCAAGAAGGCTACAAATGAGACTAGTGGGGATGCATTAGAGAAATAAGTGGATTATATTTTGAAGATAATCAAGATGAGCGACTACAGAATTGTATATCAGCTACTGCAGACTCCTTCAAAAATATCTATCTTAGCTTTATTGATGAACTCTTCTTCTCACAGAGAATCCTTGATGAGGGTATTGTACCAAGCTTTTATGTAAAGTGATATGCCAATAGACCAATTCAGTAGTGTAATATGGAACATTACGTCATGTAATAA
The DNA here is from genome assembly GCA_948472305.1 of Vicia faba. Taxonomy (NCBI): domain Eukaryota; kingdom Viridiplantae; phylum Streptophyta; class Magnoliopsida; order Fabales; family Fabaceae; genus Vicia; species Vicia faba. Next base: position 1,095,673,433 of record OX451739.1, read on the forward strand.
CTTGAGTTTCTGCGATGATGAATTACCAGATGAAGGAAGGAATCACAACTTGGCCCTCCACATCTCTATGAACTGTAAGAATGATTCACTATCCAATGTGTTGATTGATAGTGGATCCGCGTTGAATGTTAAACCGAGGAGTACACTTATGAAGTTGAAATATCAAGGAACGCCTATACGCCCGAATGGCATCATTGTGAAAGCATTCGATGGATCAAGGAAATCTGTTATTGGTGAAGTGGACTTGCCTATTCATATAGGACCACATTTGTTTCAGATTACTTTCAAGGTAATGGATATTGTACCCGCTTATAGTTGTTTTCTAGGAAGACCATGGATACATGAGGCAGGGGCTGTCACTTTAACTTTACACCAGAAATTGAAGTTTGTACGTAAAAGGAAAGTAGTGATCGTAAATGGGGAACAAGCATTATTGATATCTCATTTGTCCTCTTTCAGCATTGTGGAGGCGGATGAAGCTGCGGTTGGAACCCAGTTCCAAGCTTTATCCATTGACAATATAAGAGGAAATGAGAATTCCATGGTTTCACTTAAGGATGCGCAGCAGGTTGTACGTAAGGGTCATAGTGAAGTGTGGGGACGGATTGTGGATCAACCTGTGAACAAGAATAGAGTTGGCTTGGGGTTCTCTTTGAAGAATGACAAAGGTAAGGGCATGAAGACGAGGTCTTCCGCAATTAAGTATCAAGACATCTTTTGTAGCGGGGGTTATCTTCATCCAACTGTTTCTGGGATTAATGCCATTGTAGAAGATGAAGCAGAGCAGGAAATGCCGAATTATGTGACGTACAGAGTTAGGGTTCAGAACTGGATCACCATTGATGTTCCTTTTAGCATACATGTTTAAAAGTAAATTGTTTTTTTAATCTTTCTGAAAATCTTTCACTCTGCCCAAGGTGGAAGTATTAATGTTGTAGGGCTTATCTGGTTGTTGTGATTTTTAAAACCGATAATAAAAGTTGTCTTTGTTTCCCAAATTATGTCTTTATTTTATGCTTTTTCCTGGAAAATGGTAATCAGAAGAAAAAAACCTTTCAAAATAAATAATAACTGAAATTCAATCTGCATGATCACTTGTTATATGTGGTAGTTTCTAAAAGCAATCATAAATCATATGTACAGATTAATTAAAAAAACCCGTTGAATACAATGACCCTGCACCCTCTCCCAACTTTGAATGTCCTGTGTATGGGAATGAAGAAGAAGATTATGATGAGATTCCAGAAGAGGTCTCATGGTTGATTGAGCACAAGGAAAATACCATTCAGCCATATAAAGATCCATTGGAAGTGATCAATTTGGGTTCAGAAGAAGATCCGAAGGAAGTCAAGATTGGAGCATTGTTGCATCCTTATGTGAAGAGCAGGTTGATTGAGTTGTTGAAAGAGTATGTGGATATTTTTCTTGGTCTTATCAAGATATGCCTGGTCTAGATACAGATATTTTAAAGCACCGTTTGCCATTGAAGCCAGAGTGTCTGCCAATCAAACAGAAGTTGAGAAGAACTCACCCAGATATGGCTGTGAAAATCAAAGAGGAGGTTCTAAAGAAAATTAATGTTGGTTTTCTTGTGACGTCGGTGTATCCTCAATGGATTTCCAATATTGTCCCAGTATCGAAAAAATACGAAAAAGTCTGCATGTGCGTAGATTACAGAGATCTAAATAAAGCTAGTCCAAAAGATGATTTTACATTGCCACACATTGATATGTTAGTGGATAGCACAACAAAATTTAAATTATTCTCGTTCATGGAAGGATTTTACGGGTATAATCGAATAAGAATGGCGCTTGAGGATATGGAAAAAACAACGTTTATCATACCCTGGGGAACATTCTGTTACAGAGTGATGCCCTTCGGGTTGAAGAACGCTGGTGCAACGTACCAGAGGGTTATGACAATCCTATTCCATGATCTGATGCACAAGGAAATCGAAGTATATGTTGATGATATGATTTCTAAATCCCAGACTGAAGAAGGGCATGTAGAAGATTTGTTGAAGTTGTTTCAGCGTTTCAGGAAGTATTGTCTCCGCTTGAATCCAAATAAATGCACCTCCGGTGTTCGATCAGGAAAATTGTTGGGTTTCATTGTTATCCAGAAAGGAATTGAAGTTGACCCTGATAAAGTCAAATCAATTCAAGAGATGCCAGTGCCAAAAACTGAAAAGCAAGTTAGAGGTTTCCTCGGGCGTTTGAATTATATTTCCATATTCATTTCCCAAATGACTGCAACATGTGAACCGATCTTTAAGTTTTTAATGAAAGATCAAGGTTGTGTGTGGACGGATGACTGCCAAAGGGCATTTGAAAGTATTAAAGAATATCTTCTTGAACCTCCTATCTTTCTCCCTCCTTTCGAAGGAAGACCGTTGATTATGTATCTAACAGTGTTAGATAATTCCATGGGTTGTATTCTGGGACAGCAAGATGAAACAGGGAAGAAGGAGTTCTCCATTTATTATCTCAGTAAAAAATTCACTGATTGTGAGTCGCGGTATTCCATGCTGGAAAAGACATGTTGTGCTTTGGCCTGGGCGGCAAAGCGTTTGCGGCAGTATATGTTGAATCACACTACTCGGTTGATCTCCAAAATGGATCCAATCAAGTACATTTTTGAAAATCCTGCTCTTACTAGGAGAATTTCCCGCTGGCAGATGTTGCTATCTGAATATGATATCGAATACCTCACTCAAAAAGCTATTAAAAGCAGTGCGTTGGTAGATTATATTGCTCACCGACCAGTGGAGGATCATCAGTTTGTAGAATATGAATTCCCCGATGAGGATGTAATGTTCCTGAAAGTGAAGGATTATGATGAACCATTGCTTGAGGAAGGTCCTGACCCTGAATCTCGTTGGAGTATGATATTTGATGGAGCTGTGAATGCTTATGGTAAAGGAATTAGTGTTGTGATTGTCACTCCACATGGATGGCACATTCCTTTTACTGCAAGGTTAACATTCAATTGTTCTAATAATATGGCAGATTATGAGGCTTTCATCATGTGTCTCGAAGAAGCTATTGATCTCAGAATTAAAAATCTAGATGTGTATGGTGATTCAGCTTTGGTAATAAATCAGATTAAAGGAGAATGGGATACTCGTCACCCCGGGTTGATCCCTTACAAAGATTATGCTAGAAGATTGTTACTCTTTTTCAATAAAGTTGAATTCCATCACATTCCTAGAGATGAAAATCAGATGGCAGATGCTCTGGAAACTCTGGCTTCTATGTACCAAGTGAATACTTGGAATGATATACCTCGAATTATGGTTCAGCGACTGGATAGGACCTCTCATGTGTTTACAACAGAGGAGGTAGCAGATGAAAAACCTTGGTATCATGATATCAAGCATTTTCTTCAAACTCAAGAATACCCGATCAGTGCATCGAAGAAAGATAGAAAGACACTGAGAATATTGGGTGGAAGTTTCTTCCTCAATGAAAATGTGTTGTATAAAAGAAATTATGATATGGTCTTGCTCAAATGTGTGGATAGACATGAAGAAGACATGTTGATGCATGAGGTTCATGAAGGTTCATTTGGCACTCATGCCAATGGACATTCGATGGCTAAAAAGATACTAAGGGCAGGTTACAATGGAATCTGATTGTTATAAATTTGCAAAGAAGTGTCATAAATGCCAGATTTATGCGGACAAGGTCCATTTGCCTCAAACACTTATCAATGTGATTTCCTCCCCATGGCCTTTCTCTATGGTGGGTATTGACATGATTGGGATGATAGAACCCAAAGCTTCGAATGGACATTGTTTTATCTTGGTAGCAATTGATTACTTCACCAAGTGGGTGGAAGCTGCTTCATATGCCAATGTTACTAAGCAGCTGGTTGCACGCTTCATCAAGAATAATCTTATATGTCGGTATGGTGTGCCGAGCAGAATTATCACTGACAATGGCTCAAATCTGAACAATAAAATGATGACAGAACTGTGCGAAGAATTCAATATTGTCCATCATAATTCCTCTTCATACATGCCAAAGATGAATGGGGCTGTTGAAGCTGCTAATAAGAATATCAAGAAAATTATCTAGAAAATGGTTATTTCTTATAGGGATATGCATGAAATGCTCCCATTTTCTCTACATGGATATCGAACATCTATCTGCACTTCAACAGGAGCAACCCCGTTCTCCCTGGTGTATGGAATAGAAGTTGTACTCCAGGTCGAGGTTGAGATTCCCTCTTTGCGTGTGATAATGGAAACCAAGTTATCAGAGGCTGAATGGGTCCAGAACCGGTTTGACCAATTGAATTTGATAGAAGAGAATGACAGATTTGTGTCATGGACAGTTATATCAGAAAATGATGAAGAAAGCTTTTGATAAGAAGGTCAAACCTTGTAAATTCAGAGAAGGTGACCTCGTGCTCAGGAAGATCATGTCTTTCAACACTGATTCTAGGGGCAAGTGGACTCCCAACTTTGAAGGCCCATATGTTGTCAAGAAATCCTTCTCTAGCGGTGCATTAATTCTTGAAACTATGGATGGTGAGGAGTTTCCACGTCCCATGAATGCTGATGCAGTCAAGAAATACTTCGCCTAAAGAAATAAAAGAACAGTTTGCTAAGTTTAAAACCCAAAAGGGAGGCTTAGGCAAAAAAGAGCATCTCGGTAGGCCGAAAACTTGAAAGGGCGGTCTAGGAAAAAATTAGAGACATAAACAGAATAAATTTCCCGCTAAGCTGAAAACCCGCAAGGGCAGTTTAGGCAAAAGTTAGGGACTTTCTTTTCAAGTAAATACATCAGACGAGACTTGATCATTGGAGCAACAGTTTTCTCGGATTCTCATCACAACTTCAACAGAAGTTACTACTCTGGATTTCAAAAGATGTTAGAGAGGATATTGGCTATTGTATCTCAATGTATCTTTTCCATTATATATTACCATTTTACGAACTTTGTAATTATCCACGGAGTCTTGCCATTCGCAGACTACCATTCTATTAATGAAATTTGAGCTTTTAACCAATTCTTTGTATTTATTATTTTATTTAGCTTGCAAAGACTCCATTTATTATTGATAATAACTTTCAAAGCAAAAAGATGAAATAACAAAATCGATTTTTCAAAAAGAATTTACAATTTGCTTTTACCTTGCAATCTGTGATGAAATAATGGAAACAAAATGGTGATCCCAGGAATGGACAAACTCCAGTTTATTTTAAGAAGTTTTTGTTCCCCTCGGGAAGGTTTACTCAGGATGATTCAGCGTATTGGTTTCACGACTCTGGTATCCTCGGTCAAGTTTGGATCCATTTCTCCTTTTTTATGAGTTTTCATGATGTGAAGTCTCAATACGAGATTTCTCTAGTGAAGTTTTCGTTCGGTCTAATGGAAGTTCTTTTTCCCGAGAAGTTGGTACCATAATCACTCTTGAAGAACGCATGACCCTAATTTCTGTAGTGAAGAACGTATTATGGTTCTCCCTTTGAGGATGTGGTGTTAACCTCCCCCAATGAAGTAGGCCTGAATTCCTCAGTGAATGTTTTGATGATTTGGTGTCCATATGCTTTACTTGAGACTGGTTTTGCAATCCCCAGTAGAAGTGTTACTTTTGAAAACATTTGTTTCCCCAAACAAGCCTGAAGAAGGATGTTCTATCCCTGTATCTGTACTATTCTGTCACTTTGTTTTGTTTACTTTCGGATTATGTTTCTCCCCAGTAAAGCTAAAGCAGGCAGTGGGTTTTGTTTCCTCAGTTGGCATTTACTTTTTCTTGGAATGATCATCCTGGATGTGGTTTAGCCGAGTGTTGTTCATGCCCGAGTTAGTTTTGCCTAGTTACTCCCAGTGTTGTATACCTGTTTTGTCAGCATACGCACGATAACACTCATACATTCATACATACATCATGCATAGCTAAAATTGGCAAACCATTGTTCGTTGACATTTTTTAATGTTTTGTTGACATATCACCCTGTTTTGCAGAGTTACGTTGTCCTCTCTTCCATAGAGTGTTGGCCCTAAGCAGAAAGCGTATATTATTTCAATTTCCCCACTGAGTTATCCCTCGTGGAAGATTTTTTGCTTTAGCCTTCCTATACAGCTACTTGTTCGAATGCATTTGGTTTTCCCTCTTGAGTTTATTTCTCAAATGATGTATTTTGGTTGACTTTTCCATTCCAGTTTATTTATGGTTTGAATTTGTGGTTCCACAACAATATTATTTACTTTGGATTTCTGAAAGCTTCGAGTTTTGGTTTGTGCATTTATTTTGCACCAGAAGACTTTATCTCCTCAGCAAGAATATCATGGCATTTCCCAAGAAAGTCATATTTCTTTCCCCAAGAAGCCATATTTTTATCCCCGGAAAGTCATTTCTTTTTACAATCATCCATGACAACAAGTAGAAGGTCTATTTATTTGAGCAACTTGTGTTTCCCCGTAAAAGTCGACGTAACTTTTTTTTGCTATCTCCTCTATGAGTGGATAGTTTGCAGTCCGTCGTCAGTTTACGCCAGTGGATGGCAAGACTTTCAAATTCACAGAATCAGCTCGCTGTGAAATCTTCACAAGTGGAAGTCTCTTTATTTGAGACGACTTACATATTACCCATTCCAGGCAGAGTGTCTCGGTTAAAGAAGAATTTGAGACCCTTTCTAGGTGAAATGCTAGAATTTTAGGGAAGCTTGTTATCTTTTTGCTACCCTCGGTGAACATTGGTAGTTCATAATCAGTGAACGGTGATGCTATGATATATTCTCTTTCTACCTTCAATGAAAGTTGGTAGATCACCATCAGTGAAAGTTGGTGTTTGTTATCTTTTTGCTACCCTCAGTGAACGTTGGTAGTTCGTCGTCAGTGAACAACGATGCTATGATATATTTTCTCTCTACCTTCAGTGAAAGTTGGTAGATCACCATCAGTGAAAGTTGGTGTTTGTTATCTTTTTGCTACCCTCGGTGAACGTTGGTAGTTCATCGTCAATGAACGGTGATGCTATGATATATTCTCTTTCTACCTTCAGTGAAAGTTGGTAGATCACCATCAATGAAAGTTGGTGTTTGTTATCTTTTTGCTACCCTCAGTGAATGTTGGTAGTTCATCGTCAGTGAACGGTGATGCTATGATATATTCTCTTTCTAACTTCAGTGAAAGTTGGTAGATCCCTATCAGTGAAAGTTGGTGTTTTTTTATCTTTTTGCTACCCTCAGTGAATGTTGGTAGTTCATCATCAGTGAACGGCGGTGTTATGATATATTTTCTCTCTACCTTCAGTGAAAGTTGGTAGATCACCATCAGTGAAAGTTAGTAGGTCATTGGCAGTGAACATCGATGATTGTTATCTTTTTGCTACCCTCAGTGAACGTTGGTAGTTCATCATCAATGAACGGAGATGCTATGATATTTCTTTTCCTTCTACCTTCAGTGAACGTTAGTAGCTCATTGTCAGTGAACGTCGGTGTTGTTATTTCTTTCCTCTTTCTACTTGCAGTGAACGTTGGTAGCTTTACCTCCAGTAGGAGTTGGTGTATCCTTTAACCATTTTACCATCCTCTATGGGTCGGGTCACTCTCTTGTTTCTTTATCATTGTTACATCCCCAATGGTGTTCTGTGTCTCTTTGGTTTTGTTCATATGCATCCATGATCATAAACATTTGCATAGCATCTTAGGGCAAAAAATATGGTTTTTTTTTATATTTAAGTATCTTTGATCGCGTCGACACGAAGATTTTTAACCTTCATATCTCTGGATAGAATAAAATTAAATAAGGGAAGCTTTTGTACCCTAATTTTTGCCCCTAAGATCCCTTTACCATACCATATTGATTCAATCACAACAAGATCACATTAGGGCTTTTGGTTCTCCTCCCTATCTTTAGCTTTGCTCTTTGAGGAATCACCAAGCACCTTGACTTGTTTTTCTTATGTAATCATTCATGTTTTTGTTTTGACTTTCCTTTTAATTAATAAAATCCAATGTTGGTTTATCTCACTTGTCAACAATGCAGGTAAAGGCAATGGCAAGTTGATCCATGGGTTCATGAGTTTATTTCCATGACCTAGTCAATGAAGCTTGAGAAGTTCAAACTGCACCATGGAATTTGTTTTGGAAGGGATGGCATGGCAAGGTTATTTTGGTTCACTACATTTCTAAGTTATCAAGATTTTATCCAAAAAGTACAAGGGGTTGATTGAAAAATAGTCATGGTTGGACAAGGTCTTATTCTCATTGGTCACAAGTGCATATTTCTCTCAATTATCAAGATATAGAAGTGGTTGTGGTTTCTATGAGTTCTCATTATCATCCTCAACAACTTATATTTACAAAGCATTTGTTTTGGTACAAGAGGTTTGTTCAAAATTGTCAAAGTTCCTCAAAGCATGCCTTAATCTAGGAGCTAGGGTTTTGAACTTCAATGGAGTATATCTTTCCCATATTTTGGTATTTTTGAGTGATTCCAAATACATACTTCTCTTCAAAGGGATATCAACAAATCACTTCAACAGTTCCAAGGAGTTTTCATGTGGAAGAAACTTGATGATGAAGAAATAATACAAGTCCTCCAGATGAATCCCCATTTTTCCATGTGTGACTTCAAATGATCATAACTTGTTCAATTTTTGTCACCTTGAGCCCATTCTTTTTCCATAATGATCTTGAAGATGTGAAATTTATGCCTTCTTTTATGTACAAAGTTAGAAAATGGATGGAAGTGGCCTTAAGAATACAAAAGATTATAGGTCATTTCATGATTTTTGCCCACTTCAACAACTCATAACTCTCTCAATTTTTGGATAATTTGAATGTTTCAAGTTCCAAAATGTCATTCAAGAGATCTACTTCATGCCATCTTTTTCGGTCAATATAAAATTCCAAGTGGAAGGCTATGTTTGGATGCAAGACATTATAGGTCTTTTGAAGTAAAATTTGAAATATTTCTAAGTATGGAAAGTCAACATCTTTTCTCCAACTTTGACTCAACAAAAATTTCAGCTCAAGCATCCATTTGATTCCATTCTTTTTCCATTGCAAATCTTGTAACCTCATCTTTCTGAAGCATCAAGAATCATGCCCTAAGACCCCTTGAGCTGAAAATACCATTGGTCAGAAGTTGGCACTTTGAAACTGAATTTCTCACCAAGTCAGAATTTTGAAATCCATAATGTGGCCTTTAATCACAAGTTTTCCACGCGTTTTTGCCTCTAAACATGTTTAGTGAAGTTCCAGATTTGTTTAGTACCTAAAAACGCAAGGATTGGATGAGTTTTGGTGAAAATTAGATCACACTTCATTCGTGTATTAGGTTTGCACGAATTCCCTCCAAAATGCATCATTCACTCTTCCGTTTGATCCCATTTTCTTCTCCTAGAAATACATGAACTATACCATTCATTTTCTCAAGCTTGGATAGCCAGAATCACCCTGCCAAACTTGTTCCCTAACTTAGAATTCAACAATTTCGTAATCCATATACAAGCCTTTTTCAATCCAATTTTTTCATCAATTCACCTTCCTTGATCTTCCCTGAAGCTAACCATATAATTACATTCAAGAATCGAGCCCTATATTGCTCCATAGAAGTCCAGTTTCAGAGCTATGCAACTCAACTTTAATAGGTAGATTCCTTCATCAATTTTTCAAAACTTTGATATCATTGTGATGCTCTCATTTCCCTGGTTCTAGTCGTAACACTTACTTCTTACTGGAAACGCGTTTTGACCATGAAATTTCAAATCCCTTTTCAAAACTTTCTTTCCAAATTGCTTGAGCTACAATTTATATAAATTTGGCGCGAGGGTGTGGTTGTCTTCATCTTGAAGAGACGAAGTGAATGGCATAGGTCTGAGCTTCAGATTTTACAGTTTGAGAGACCTTCAATTCAAGTTGGCTGGAGGTTGAAGATGACCAACGTGCCAGCTTCCAACCAATGATGGCACGCCACTTGTTATTTTTGAATTCTGATTGTATTTCTGATTCAGTGCTTTACTCACTAATGACCATGATATGCACAGCGCGCCAGATACCTTGGATTTGATTACTAACGCGTTTTGACTCTTATCCAATGGTCCACATATTTTTTACTTTTATTTTCTTTTTAGATTTTTTATATTTAATTGTTTTAAACTTCAAAAAATCATAGAAAATTCATGAAAAATATTTTTGATTATTCTCTTTCTGATTTTTATTTTTTCACAATTTTATTTTGTGTTTTGGTATTTTTTATAAATTTACTCTTTATTGGAATTATTTTAAATGTTTAAAAATACTTTTATGCATTTTTAAATTCTGAAAAAATTATGGAATTATCTAATGATATTGTGACAAATATTGATGACCTTATTTTATTTTTGTTTCTGACTTTGCTATTTTTTTTATCATTTTTGGTTTATTTTACCCCTTTCTTTTAATTTTAAAAATAGCTTATGACTTTAAAAAATTTCCAAAAAATTTGTAAAATTATCTTAGTTCATTCCTAATTTTTCTATGGTCTTACTTTTTATTTCTTGATTAATTTGGATATAGTTGATATTTTTCTCTTTTATTTCTATTTTTAAACCTTTTTGTATATATATTAAAATGTAATATTATTTTGTGATTATTTTCTGCCTGATCTTGGGTTAAATTTTTTATTATGAACTTTATTAACATCATTGGATCCATGGTGTTGAATCAAACTCCACAAAAAATAGATGAATGATTTTAATAATAGTTTGATTAAATTTAACCCAAAAGTGGTTTGTATATTATCTCCCACCCCTCTTCATCTCATCCTCTTCTTATTGCACTAAATGTTGTTGGAGCATGATCTCTATATCATGTCTCAAAACAAATGGTGCATAGATTGCTATTGACCGGCCTCAAAATAGGTGCGAATTCTATATAAGTCCACTTACGATTGCTTAACATATCGCTAAATTTTGTCCAATTCGAATAAATGCTCATTCGTGGCCCAAACTTATGTTTGCAAGCCCAAGTATGTTAATTTGATCTCTTTGATCCAATAACCTTGAGATTAATTGTGTGGAGGCTTTGGTTCTACCAATCCTCTAATGGATCTACAACACCTTTGGTCAACGCGGATCACTTAAACATCGTTGATCATTAAATGATACTAATAAGGATTCCAAATGGATGATATACTTGACAAAAAGCAAATGCAACTTGTTGTGTGGAGGCTTTGGTTCTACCAATCCTCTAATGAGTTCCAAATGCAAGTTTCAATATGATCATCCAACTAACCACTAATCACTAATAATTGATATTATTTTGTGTTTTTATTTTATGTTCTTTACTTTATGCATCATTTACTTTTAGCATTTACATTTCATAATATTTTTCATCTTTGCTTACTTGAGCCCCTTTATATTCTTGTCATTTTTTATTTTGCTCACTTGAGCTTTTATTTTCTTTTAAAGACACCTAATAATCAACATAAACCCTAAAAATCTTTAATGATACTTGGACTATTTGGTTAATACCCTTGGCATTATAGAGCATTAGACTTTTTGGACTTAGGATTAAAAACCTTGGCCTATGATTGGAGACCTTGTGATCTTATCTGATTATTTTGTCTGGAGCTCTTGAGGTTTACCTCAAGACATTGGGTTGTTTGTTTGTTTTGTGTGTAGGTTATTGTGATTACACCCTTAGTTTGTAATCTGGAATTCACCCGTATACAGTCGTTACTCTGCCCAATTTTTGTGAAGACTTAATACACTTGAATTTGGTTCTCTCAAGAGGTCTAGTATTTTTTCTTATTTGGTTTCAATCCAAAGAATGGGAATTCTATTTTGGCTCATAATGCCAAGTATTGGCTTCTTGTTGGTTAGATGGTTCTTATCCATAGTTTTTACCTTATGCTTTAGGATAGCCTCTTCTTATCCTCCCATCTTCTTTAATTTCAAAAATCTTCTCCCTCCTTTTGAAAACCCTTCTTGTTTTAAACTTGAATTACTTTTATAATAAACTTGGACTTAGGTCCATGCATTTTCAAACATTTTCATAAATAAACTTAATAATACTTTGACATCCTTTTTGTGAGAAGACTAAAAGTTAATCAATCTCATTTCAAACCATTTTGCCACTTTGGCTTTTATCTTTAAACTTTTCTCAAAAAAGATCAAACTCTTGTCAATCCTTGTAGTGATACAAACAACTATACTTCTATAATATGTAGTGAAGAGAGATATTTTCCACTTGGGTGTTAAGTGAGGCATTGTTGATTTTAAAATACAAGCCATATCCTCCACTTTGAGATGATGCAAATTCTCTGTTCTCATGATTGTAGATAATGGATATGTTTTCCACACGGACAATGACGATGACATTTTATCGCATAAAATTGACCAACACATTTGTGTTTTAAAATTTTTAAAAGAGGAACTACGTGTACCCTGACCCCCTATTGCACGAAAAGGTGGTACGTAGGCACTAAAGGTTCGCAACTGCGGCGGGTGCAAAAATAATAAATATATTTCTTTTCTCACCTCCACCATCTATTTTATACAACATGTTTCATAGCCAAAATATACATATTTTACAAAGAGGTTCCTGTGGAGTACCCTAGATGTTTAGGGTGCTAATACCTTCCCTTTGCATAACCAACCCCCTTACCTAGAATCTTTCCCCCTCTTTTTGGGTTATTCGCTCTTTTCCCATTGCTTTGGAAACATTAAAGCGCGGTGGAGATTTTTATTTTGATTTGTATAAGTCTAGTCAATCCAATGGCTTAGTCTTGAACATTTCTACTACTACACTTGTAATTGGAGAAATTGTGATGAATAAGAATGATAAATGCGAAATATGTTATTTCATCATAGTGTCTCATGAATTCATAGAGCGAAGGCCTGTATTGGCGAGTGAAGGCATGTATTGGCAATCGTTGAGGGCTTATGCCCTTGCCTGTATTGGCAATCGTTGAGGGCTTATTCCTTGGCCTTTACGGAAAATGTTGAGGGCTTATGCCCTGGCCTTTATGGAAATTGTTGAGGGCTTATGGACTGGCCTATATGGCAATTTTTTGAGGGCTTATGCCCTGATGGTACCACATGCATCTTGCATCAGTGTCAGTCGCATTGCATTTTTTGAATTGTTGATATTTGACAAAGTTTAGTTGTATGTTTGAGTCACGTTGTATTATGGGTGATGATAATGAAGTTGATTTGTATGTTTGATTTATGTTGTATAATGCGTGATGATAATTAAGTATGTATCAGTGTAATCGTTATGAACTATAACTGATGATTGTGGAACTCGAAATATTGCATGAGATACTTGTTGTTACTCATGATTATATGACTTATTATATTGTCATGATATCTCACTCTTAATGATTGAATGTTGCCTCCATGCGGGTAACATGCAGATATCCAGGAGAAGTGCGAAGTCGTGGAGTCTGGAAGTGGTTGCTTTCTCTTATTGAGTGGGTGTCATTGCATTGATACGTAACACTTGGGGGTTTTTCATCTGTCTTATTATGTTGGGAGTAAACTTTGTATAACTCCTTTGTTTTTGAATTTACTTTATGATTGTGCTGATTTTTGGATGTAAAGAGTACCACTCATGTTGAGGGTTGAGAATAATTATTATTATTGTTTTTCGTTGCGAATGATGCAATGAAGTTTAAGATTTGAAGTTTATGATTTCGCGTTACGTATCTTAATTAATGAGCATGTATGATGCATGAAACATGTGACATCCTATTTTGGTGTTGTATTTTAGAAATTAATTTACTCTTATTTTATATAATTTACCGACAGGGGCCAACAATAAATGCGATTGAAGTAGTCATTGACTTTGGGTCAGCCAGACGAGTAAAGTCCCTAATAAATTTATTGAAGGAATATCTGTTAGAGTGTAGGTTTCTTTTGGAACATAATCAATCTTTTGAAAAGACATTGCATAAATTGATGGACCTGGGGATAGTCCAATTTGTATCGTACCCTAAAGAAGAATATGTAGCCGCAATTGAAGTAAGTACAAAGAAGCCATTGGTAATTCCTTGCCAAAGGCCGAACCTTAATAAGAAGACTCTTGTGATTCCGTGGGGAGAATCAACAGAAACACCAATAATGACACCAAGACAAACTTTAAGGATACCGGTAGTTCCAAGGACTACGATGGTAATTAGGGGGAATCTCCTACCATTTACAAAAGTGACAAAGCATTACCATGGAGTTATGATTCTACTGTATACGCCAATGTTTTAAAGCAAGAATGTGAGTCGTCGATAATTCAAGGACCTGCAATCTCAAATATAGCAGGAATAGGGGGCATGACTCACATTGGTCGAATATCTGGTTCAAAACTGCAAAATAATGTTGTGGTGAAAAATAAAAATGATACGTTGGTGAAAGATTAAGGAAAATCAGTGGTGGAGGCAAGTCAAGAACAAGAGCCTCCGAGAAAGAACTTTACTGAGCAAGAGGCAGAAGAATTTCTGAAGATAATCAATAGGAGAGATTATAGGGTGGTGGATCATCTTCACCAAACCCCAACCAAGATTTCTATACTCTCGTTGCTCATTAATTCATAAGTGCATTGAGACTTTCTAATGAAGGTTCTAAGTTTTACTCATGTCGTAGAGAAAATTACTGTAAACCAATTTGACAATGTTGTAGCAAATCTGACATCTGGATCATATCTGGGTTTTAATGACAGTGAGTTACCTCCGCATGGCCGAGCTCACAACAAAGTATTACACATTTCTATTCAGATAGGAACCATAAGCCTGTTCAGGGTACTCACCGATAATGGCTCCGCCCTTAATGTGTTACCAAAATACAGCTTGATGAAATTAACGCTAGATTGTGTTGTAATAAGACCAAGTTTATGGTAGTTAAAGCTTTTGACGATTCTCAAAGTTCAATATTTGGAGAAGTGGACCTTCCTGTCAATATCGGCCCACATATGTTCTATATCACTTTTCAAGTCATGGATATAGAACCAGCATATACATGTTTACTCGGGAGACCCTGAATTCATGTAGCAGGGGAAATCACTTCAACTATACATCAGAAACTGAAGTTCTTCGTTGAGGGAAGATTGGTCATAATTAATGGTGAAGAAGACATCTTTATTAGTCATATAAAATCCTACAGGTATATCAGTGCTGATGAAAACTGATAGCTATACCATTTCAAGTATTAGAGGTTGCCTCAATGGTAACCCTACAAGTGGAAAAAAATCAGGAAACCTACTGTGACTTCGTGGAGAGATTTGCAAATAGTGGTTGGAAGTGGTACCTTAAAGGGTTTGGGTAAGCTCCCGGAAATACCTAAAAAAAGAATCGTTTTGGTTTGGAATATGAATGATCAAAGGCTACTCTGAGAGGAAAAGCACAATTTCCTCCAATCCAGGACACCTTCGTCAGCAAAGGAGTAGAACATGGCGGATAGGTGGCAATGATATCTAACAAGGATAACATCAAAAAGGCATTTGATTTCATCCATGAATGCGCCCTAGGTGAAAAACTCAAGAGTTGGACAGCTGTGGAGATTCTAGAGATCTTTTTCTTTCCAAAGTAATTTTTCTTGTTTTTTGAAAGAACCTATGTCAAGCCCGAGGCATAGGGGTTACTTGTAAGGGTCCCCCAATTTATTTCAGACAGTACTCATAATTAACAAAAGTTATATTTCACATTCAATTAAGATCCTTGTCTTACTCTTGCATTTATCTCTCATATTTAAAAATGGAAATACTTTTCTTCATATGCATTTTCCAAGTTCACATACTAAAAATTGGACCCAAAACTTGATAAATGTGCAGTTCCATGCCCAAAATCATTGATAATGTTATTGCTGCTATCTGATATAACTTTGATGCACCCATCAACCAAGCGGAAGAGAAAGATGATGTAGATCTTGAACTTTCTAAAGAATTGGCGAGGGAGATATAGCAAAAAGATGACAATATACAACCATACTAGGAATCCATTGAGACTATTAACCTTGGAACAAAAGAAGATCCGAAAGAGATCAAGCTAGGGGCAACATTGGATAAAAGCATCAAAGAAAGAATGATCAAATTACTACATGAATATGTGGATATATTTTCCTGGTCTTATAGGGATGTGATAGAATTGGATACAGACATTATGGTCCAAAGACTACCTCTCAAGGAAGGTTGCTCTCCAGTTAGGTAGAAGCTCAGAAGTACTTTTCCAGACATATCCAACAAGATTTGAGAAGAGGTCCTTAAACAATTTGACGCAAGGTTCTTAGCGATGGTAGATTATCCACCTTGGATAGCTAACATCGTGTCGGTACCCAAGAAGGATGGAAAAGTACACGTGTGTGTAGATTATCGGGATCTGAACAAAGAAAGTCCCAAAGATGATTTCCCGTTACCTCACATAGATGTTTTGGTTGAAAATATAGCTCAAGCTTCAGTATTCTCATTCATGGACGATTTCTCAGGCTATAATCAAATCAAAATGGCACCCGAAGATATGGAAAAGACTACCTTCATGACTCCTTGGGGAACTTTCTATGGTAATTCCATTTGGTCTAAACAATGCAGGGGAAAATTATCAACAGGCTATAGTCACACTATTCCATGATATGAGTCACAAAGAGGTTGAGGTGTATGTAGAAGATATGATTGCCAAATCTCATACAGAGGAGGATCATATCATACATTCAAAAAAGCTATTCGAGCGTCTACGAAAGTTCAATTTGAGATTGAATCTAAACAAGTGTACATTTGGTGTTAGGTTAGACAAGTTGTTGGGTTTTATTGTAAGTCAGCATGGTATTAAGGTAGACCCCGACAAGGTAAAAGCCATACAAGAAATGCCATCTCCAAGAACATAAAAGGAAGTTTGTGGTTTCTTAGGATGATTGAATTACATTTCAAGGTTCACATCACACCTAACTGCTAAGTGCGAGCCTATATTCAAATTACTGCAAAAAGATCAGACGGTGGTATGGAATGATGATTGTCAGACAACCTTCGAGACAATAAAGCAATATTTACAAGAGCCACCAATCTTAATGCCACTAGTTCCCAGAAGACCACTCATCATGTATCTGACAGTGATTGAAGGATCAATGGGATGTGTGTTGGGGCAACATGATGAAACAGGTAGAAAAAAGCATGCGATCTACTACCTCAGCAAGAAATTCACCGACTACAAAACAGGGTACTCACTTCTCGAGAAAACTTGTTGCGCATTGGCTTGGGATACTAAAAGATTGAGGCAATATATGTTAACTCACACCACATGGTTAATAGAAAGAATTGATACTTTATAGTATGTGTTCGATAAACCAGCTCTTACAAGAGGATTTCCTGATGGCATATGTTACTATCAGAATATGACATCTAATACCTTACTCAAAAGGCCATCAAGGGTAGCATATTGGCAGACCATCTAGCTTATCAGCCACTACCAGAGTATCAACCAATGAAGTTTGAATTTCCAGAAAAAGATGTCATGGTTATAGGTGACTACGAAATACTAGGGTCCCGACGAAGGACCTGAACCAGGGGCACGTTTGATATTCATGTTTGACGAGGCTTCAAATGCATTGGGGCACGACATTGGGGCAGTTTTGACTTCTCCGAAATTTTTTCACAAACCTTATACTGCAAGGTTATGTTTTGACTGCACCAATAATATCGTTGAATATGAATCTTGTATCTTGTATCTAGAAGCTGCTATCAATCTAAGAATCAAACATCTCAAAGTATTTGGAAACTCAGTGTTGGTCATATATCAGGTCAATGGTGAATGGGCACAAAACATCTGAAATTGATTCCATATCGGGATAATGTTTTGAAGCTAGCTACGCAATTCACTGAGATTACCTTCAGTCATATCCCACGAGAAGAAAATCAAATGTAAGATGCATTGGTAACTCTATCAGCCTTGTTTAAAGTAACTTGGCAAAACAACGAACCACACATTACAATCATACATTTCAAAGAACTAGCACATTGCCTTGCTATTGAAGAAGGACCGGATAACAAGCCTTGGTTCTATGACATCAAGAGGTACCTTGACAAACATGAATATCCAGAAAATGCCTCTATCATTGACAAGTGAACTCTACAAAAGTTAGCCTCGAAATTCTTTCTGAGTGGTGTCGTGTTATACAAAAGAAACTATGATATGCTATTACTCAGGTGTGTGGAGAAACAGAAAGCAGATACACTTATGACTGAAATCCATGAGGTCACTTTTGGGACACATACAAATGAACATGCCATGGCTAGAAAAATCCTGCGAGCATGTTATTTTTGGTTAAAAATGGAAGCCGATTGCCTCCATTATACAAATACATGTCACAAATGGAAAATCTATGCATAAAATGAATGTGCCACCAACTCCTCTGAATATCACGAGTTCTCCTTGTCCATTTTAGATGTGCGGAATTGATATGATAGGCATGATCGAACCAAAAGCATCTAATGGACACCGATTTATACTAGTTTCCATTGATTACTTCACCAAATGGGTGGAAGTGGCATCCTACGCAAATGTGACAAGTCAAGTGGTTACTTGATTCATCAAGCAGGATCTATTATGAAGATATGGGGTCCCAATCAGAATCATTACGAACAACGGGTCCAATTTGAACAACAAAATGATGAAGGAATTATGCGATAATTTCAAGATCGAGCATCATAATTCCTCACCATGTCTACCCAAGATGAACAAATCCATTGAAGTTTCCAATAAGAACATCAAGAAAATCATTTAGAAAATGGTGAAAACATATAAATATTGGCATGAAATTCTTCCCTTCGTCTTACATGGCTATCGTACCTCCGTACGAACATCAGCAGGTGCAACTCCTTTCTCTCTGGTATATGGCATGGAGGAAGTAATCCCAGTTGAAGTAGAAATTCCATCACTTTGAGTTATAATGGAAACAATACTTGAAGAAACAGAGTGGGTTCAAACAGGACTTGATCAACTTAACCTCATCAAAGAAAAATGCATGACAACTTTATGCCACAGTCAGTTATACCAAAAATAGATGAAAAAAGCATTCAACAAGAAAGTTTGTCCTCGAGTGTTCAAAGAAGGGGATTTGGTGCTCAAGAAGATTCTTATACCTTGCCTCGATTCACGTGGTAAATGGACACCCAACTACGAAGGTCTATATGTGATTAAAACAATGTTCTCTGGTGTTGGCCTTATCCTTACAACAATGGATGGGGAAGAACTACCACATCTAGAGAAGTTAGACGCAGACAAAAAATACTATCTATAAAAAAAGATTGCTAAGAAATACAACAACAATTAGGGACATGCACAAATTTATTTCTCGGTGGATCGAAAACCATAGAGGGAGATCCAGACAAAAATTAGGGATCTTATTCAAAGAATAAAGATCAAAAAGACTGATCTAAGAACTACGACTCCAAACCAAAAAGAAAGAGATTGGTCCAAATCATTTAACTCATAAGCAAAGGAGATTGCATCTATCAAAAGGATATTGGAGAAACAGTAGTAACAATTATCATTCTTATTGCCATTTTCAGTTTTGAAACTTTCTGTAATTACCTCTTTCAAGGAATTGCATCTTGTACACTCGCCTATTCAGAGGCATATTTATCAATAAAACATTGACTTTTTCAAACCTTTCAATTTCATTTTTTCTTTTTTGACTTGTTTGCAAAATTGCTACGATTATTTTTGTGAACACTGCGTTGATATCATTTTGGGGATTTGACAAATAAAAGCATTTGGTATAACATGAAAAATTATTTTGGTTAGAAAAAAATCAAAAGAAAATCCCCACTCACATCCATGTCCACACCTACGTACACGTCTATGTCCACGTCCACACATGGGTCCACAATGATGTCCACGCCTATGCATGTGCCTACGATACAAATATCAAAATCCTGCTAACACTTTTCATCGTGTTCAAATTAATTCAACAATGCCACGACAATGCAATGTTGGAGGATGGGTAACACAAAACCAATGGTTTAAAAGGAGATAATATCAAAAACATCTTTATTATATTTGGGGGCATATACACATTTGGTGCATTTGGGGCATACGCAAATTTTTTGATGCATATACATTCTGGGTTCCATATCAATTTAGAATATTATGCACATACATCCTACATGACATTTTTCAAACACACTTTGGGTAAAACCAATATCTTGGGACCCTTTTGTTAGTTTAACAAAAACAAGCATTTTACCTTGGTTGAGAACAAACACAACCGATAAAAATACAATCTCTTCTTTGATCTAGTTATCTAACATTTGATCATCAAAAAACACTTTTCAATCATCTACCCCCTAGGTTGTGGTGGGTGTGAGAATTACCAGATTCATATTATTCATTCCCTAGGTTGTAATGAATATGTGAATTCATCTTTGTGTCGTTTGTCCCCTAGGTTATGGTAAACGCACAAACTCTTCAAATATCTATCCCCTAGATTGCGGTAGATATGCGAATTTTCAGGGTTATACTATTCATCCTCTAGGTTAAAATGAATAACATAAGCCCACCCCTTGTTGGCTTTTATCCCCTTGGTTGTGATAAATACACAGGTTCATCCTCATACTGTTTACTCTCTAGGTCATAGTAAACATAACAAAATCTGCATAATTAATTGTATTAGTCTCCATGCAGCAATACGTTATCAAACTTTGCTTTATTCATCCCCTAGGTTGCGATGAATAGAAAAATATGCGTCATAAACTTACTATATTAGTCTCGAAGAATTAGTAAGTCAACTTTGAAAACTCGTATTATTTACCTCCTAGGTTATGGTAAATGTACGAAAATCTCCGATATCTTTTAGCTATTGACGAGTTATCCGCGTCGTCATATCTAAGTCAAAACAGAACATTATGTTTAAAAATCTGGTAAGATGATATATCACCATCCTTTCCTATTTTTTTCCGTATTCTTAGGAACGTTGTACATCGTATCTTTATCTAGCCCACTGTTGGTTAAATTTTTGGGGTCTTCCATTATTTATTATGTCTCTGATTCAAATGTGTGAGACCTACATATTCTCGCATCCTTCAATCGAAGAGTGATTAAATAAGGGCAGTTTTCATACCCCAAATTTACCCTATCAATTTGATAGTCGTATTATTATTCTGTTCCTAATTAATAGTCATGGTATTTAAATTCATTTGTTTGAGTATTATCTTATATGGGGTTTAAATATTAGAAAGGGGTATGTTGCCTTAGTGGACCATCAAAATCTGATGGCCCACTAAGACATTTTTTTGGCCCGATTATAGATAATAAGAAAGGGGTGTATGTTTTGGAGGGGTGAGTGGGTTTTCGAAATCTGTCTGGCCCAATAACTAAAGCCTATTTAAAAATTATTGTTCAAATAGTGAGAGGTGTGTTTTCTTTGGAACAAATGGTGTGGGGCGTCCCATTAAGATATTTATTGAGGCCCTTTAGCCCTTTGTAAAGTTGATTGAAGTCTACATTTGGTTATCATTTGGTTTAATTATCAAATTATTATTACTATCCACATTAATTATTTATGGCTTTATTAATAAACTTATGATAGAAACTATGTTGACCGAAGTTAACATTAATAAAATTAGGGTCTTATACTTTTATATTTTGTTATTATACTAACTACTTTAATATTAAGGTTATTATAATTATTTTTATTATGTTCTAAATTTTGTGAACATAGTCAACTCAGGACGAACTAACCCTAAAATCCGTTACGCAAGCCCTAATTACCTAGGCCCAAACGTCTACTGTTCAGATCTAAAAAGGAAAACGCTTTTCGAAACTAAAACAAAAAAAATTCTTCAATGGATCAAATCAAATATGGAAAATAATTATTCATGTTATTCACTGAAAATGAACCTATATGGTAACAAGTCCAAGTACAGGTTATACAAAAACTAATCTCAAACAAAATCATCTAATACATAATCAAATCAATTACAACCAATTCCTAAAACCTAATTTATCAATCTATTCCTAATCAACAGATTGTAACAACAATTAGAATAAACATTTCCTAATTGAACTAGTTCCTAAAACTATAAATAGCCTAGAAATTCCTAAGAGAAGGACAACAAATTCTTGGAGGAAAATACTCGAAACTGGGGAGAAGAAGGAGCAGTTGTTGGAGCTTTGAAGCATCCCTTTCACTTGAGATATAGGGTTTCAATTTTTGAATCCCTAAGATCTGTCCTTCGAGCAAACATGCATCATCATACCTGCAAACAAAGAAGGAGAGAGGGAATCAGAAAGAGGAAAGCAAATTACGAGAAGAAACATTGCAGGGGAGGTAAGCCGTAAACCACATAGCTTTTAGGATTTTTTTCATTGAATGATGATTGATGTTTAACTGTGTGATTGGGGTTTAATTAGGGGTTTCTGGGATTTCTAGGGTTAGGTTAGGGTTAGGGTTCTTAAATCTAGGGTTAGGGTTCTTCAAGGTTGAAGGTTTCTGAATTTTGGGTTGATTAGAGTTCTTAGGGTTAGGTTATATGTTTTCAGGGTTCTTCAAGAATCCTTAGGGTTCTTATGAACCCAGACGGTGGTGGTGTATGAAGCTGGGGGTGCCTTGGCGCAACTGTTGGCGGAAGCGATTTCAGACCGGTGGCGCCCAAGGAGGAGGCAATTTTCGGTGACAGAAATCTAGAGAGAAGTCAGAGCTTCTCTCTCTAACCTCCAAACAACAAAATTTTTGTTTTTGTGTAGAGAGAGAGAAAGAATAAGAAAATGAGCCTTATACCAAAAAATGTGCTTATATAATACCTCCCTAATCTGATGCATGTGATTCCATGCCCTTGCTATACACCCTCACTGTACATCCATGTGATCATCATCAAGTGTCCCAGAAACGCGCTCCCATCATAATAATGGGTACCCTGTCGTATAGAGTCCAAGCGGACTCCCCAAATGTTTCCAAACACTAGGCCTAGCCCATTGCTAATCAAGCCCTCCCTATTTTGTTATTTCTCTATCACTTACAAAATTATACCCCCAATGTTGGTGGGCCAAGTCCAACATCTGGACTTGGACCCTTACTCTTTAATCCCCCAGCTTTTGCTACTGTGTACAAACAACACCCCCTTGCGTTTTGGCCTGAATTCAATATCTGAATTTAGGGCTCTACTGCCTATATCCCCCTGTTTTGCTAGCCCAACACAATATACACCCCTGTGTTTTTCTCTTATTATTTATAATTGTTATTTATATATTTTTTTATATGTTTATTAATTCTAATATTGTTTTACTATTATTATAAATCATATATTTATTTTCAACTTATCCAAATATTTATTTATTGCATTAAAATTATTTTAATCATGCCTTAATAAGATGTTTTTATATATTAATATATTAAAAAACACTTAACTAACACTAAACTCTTTTTTAAAATAACTTAATTAACTCTAAAACAATTTTCAAAAAGGATTACGAAAATATTTTAATCGACTGCACACGTTGTTTAATAAACTCCGCTATTCACACATCCAGACTAAGTACAAGAGAAATTGAAACATTTTCGTAATCTATAAAAAATACCAACCAACTACGAACTACGAATTGGAAATCTGATTTCTCATAAGAAAATACATAGACATACGACTAAAATCGTGGTGAGTTCCCCTAATAAAAAATTAAAACCGTATTTCCTAAGCCATAATTCTAAACCCAAGTATCCCGTGAACAAGGTAGATGAGGGGTGCCTAACACCTTCCCTTCGTCTAAGAACGAGTCCAACAACCTAGATTCTTTGTCTGCGAAATTAGATTTTCCTATTAGATTATTATCCTTAGGATAAAAACTAGTAGTGGCGACTCTCTAAAACCAGTTACAACAATATGTCTATATCTTTCTACTATAATCATCGATAAATATGACAAATTATTTATTGCCCCCAAATGAATCAACTTGCATCGACCCAAACACATTGGAATACACCACCTCAAGGTGATGTTTGGTTCTATAACTTGCATCCTTACCGAATTTACACTTGTGTTGCTTCACTTTCACACACTCTTCACAAATCTCAGTTGTTGTGTTAATGAATGGCAATCATGTTACCATTTAGTTCTATTGTAATGCATTGAGATCTTAGATACATAGATGCCTAAGACAGATGTGCCATAACCACTCTTCCCAACTAGCCGCTACAACAAGACATCTATGATCTATAACCTTCAGCCAAACCTTGAAAGTTCTATTGGCAGCCATAGGAGCTTTAAGGATTAAAACCCTATTTGCATCCATAATGTGTAACGTCTTGTCTTTCTTACAACTCTTGTAACATTTCTCAAGTAATTGGCCAATACTTAGAAGGTTACATTTGATTCCTTAAATGTAAAATAAATATTTTATCAAGGAATATACACCATCCATCTTCATGATTAAAACATCACTAGTACCATCGGCCGCTAAAATGGTGTCATCTGTGAATTTCACTTTGTTCTTCATGGCTTGATATTTTGAAAAACCAATCCTTCATCCTTGTCATACGTAAAACAATCTGAATCCAAATATCAGTCCTTGTTGCATTAGAATCCTTCTCTCACAGCCACCATGACATTCTCTTCTGCATGTAATCGACTGTTGTCTTTACGTAATCGGTTATAACATATTTCTGTAGCATTCCCACAACTGTTGTTGTTGTTGCTCTCCCGCAGTCTGTTGCTGCTGCATTCACCTTTTGTGATCATGACCAAGAGTGTGTTATCATTATCAAACTCTCGTCTTTCAACCTTGGATTCATCTCCTTGAGATTCCTTCTTGTTCATGTTGCAATCTCTTACATAATGACCAAACTTTTGACAATTGTGGCATTGCATCTTGCTCTTGTCAAACTTTTCTTTTTCACATCTAAACTTACCTTGACCATCATTCTTATTGCAGTTTCTGGCACCTTTTTGACAAGTCGAATTCTTTGAATTTTGAGACTCTTTTCCACCAAAATTCTGAAAATTCCCTTACTCTTCATGGACATTTTCCTTTTGACTTCTTGTTCTTCTCATTGAACCGAGCTTGTAAAGAAATTTCTTCCTATTCCTTGTCGTTATTTCTCTCATCCATCATTTGCTCATGAGCCTCAAGAGAGCTTTGAAGCCTCTCTTTGCTCAACGTTGCAAGATCCTCCGATTCCTTAATCGCCACTACAATATTGTCAAATCTTGTCGTCAAAGAACACAAAATCTTCGTCACAATATTCTGCTCAGAAATAGTTTCTTCACATGACTTAATTTGGTTCACCAATCGCATAATTCTCATCACGTAATCGTTGCTTATCTCTTTTCCTCTATTTGAATCAGTTCAAGTTGACGCTTGTGAGTTTGTAACTTCGCCACCTTTGCCTTATCAGCCCCTGCATATGCCTTTTCCAAGATTTCTCACGATTGTTTTGACAACTCGCAATCACCAACTTTCTCAAAGTTGTGACCATCCACACATTGATGGATAAAAAATGACGCTTTGTAATTTTTCTTCTTTTCTTCCTTATGTGTTGCTCGTTGCGCATCCGTTGCACCTTCGACAAGAGAATTTACCCCATTCTTGATCACTTAAAAAACATCTTGGTAGCCACACAACGCTTTCATTTTCTTGTGCCATTTGTCGTAATTCTTCGCATCAATGGTTGGTAGATTTGTAGGGATTATTTCGTTGGAAACAAAATTCAAGTTGCACACTAGGTATTTGATGGATCAGAACCAGACTCTTGATGCTAAATGTTAGAACATGCAATCACAAGATGGGTAAATAATGAAGGGTTTGAGTGTGTGGAGAAAGAGAGAGTGATGGATTGAGGAAATGAGAGAGAGAGAGAGAGAGAGAGAGAGAGAGAGAGAGAGAGAGAGAGAGAGTTGAGGGTGAGAATGCGATTTTTGTATTAACAATGATGAGGATGCCTCCTTGGCTTTTATACAAACATTACAAGTTCATTGGAATACAAAACACACAATCAAATAACTAAAAAAACAGAAATGTCAAGCCTGTAATCGGCTACACAAATCTATAACCGATTAGAGCTGAAACAAAAACTAAAAACAACTTAGTGGTAACCACTTACTGCAAATACGTAATTGTTGTACCCTAAAATTTGCCCTCCCATATTTCTCAAAACATTTCAAGAAAATTCACAAGTCCAAGCCGGCGCGTTATATTCAGGTGTTCTTTCGCCAAGATATCTCTAATAACATATTCTCAAATTCAGGTTCGGCTCAAGAGTCAATTCTTTAAAGAAGGTATCCGAATGTGTGAGTTTTCTCGAAGAAATATGGTGAAAAAGTGTGCTGAAAGTGCAGTTTTTACGCGCTAAAAAATTCATAACTTGAAGATCGTGGCTCGTTTTGAACTCGTTCCGGTGGCCAAAATTCCGTCTTGACATTATCTATGTTTTCATCTCTCACGGCTGGAAGCCAATTTCGATCATAAGGTCTTCAAAAATGTGGATTTATCAAGTATTTTCATACAGAAAATTTGTGACAAAAGTTTATTTACGTCATGTTCAGAAAATCATAACTTGGTCGATTTTCATCGTATCGAGCTGGTTCCGGCGCCAAAATTTCACAAATTGAGTTGGCTACATTTTCACAGGAGGTATCGAGTTCGAACGGTGTTCAAAAGGCCTTCATTTTTTGCTCAGAGTGTGTGACACACCGAAAATCCTGAATGCTGAATATTATTTCATCTGGGCCGAAACTTCGAAAATTCATAACTCGGTCAATTTTTATCGGATTAGACTCATATTTTTACACAAGGTTACTGACTCATAGATCTACAACTTTGCTTCAAAAGTCGAGACCAAATTATGCACCGATCAATACCAGTTTTTTATTGAAAAACGTGTCAGAGACGACACTGAAGCCCAAAATAAGTTTGTCTGAGCTGAAACTTCAAAAATTCATAACTAATTCACCGTTTATCCGATTGAGTCGATTTTCGGACAGGAGTTAGTTCTCGATTTCGGCTACATTTTGTTTTCACATTTCAACTTCAAAAAATGCACTTAAGTTCCTGCGATTTAGCCTGGAAAGTGACGAATTCAAGTGAATATTGGAGGCCCAATTGCACATTCAAAGCCCATTTGCTTTACCCTAATTTTCATTATATAATCACCTTCTTTTCACACAAACCAGGGAGGAGAAAAAGAGGAAAAGAGAGAAAAAACATTGCCACAACACTGTTGGAATATCAAACTCTTTCAAGAACCCTAAAACCTTGAAATCCTTATTACAAATCCCTCTCTCACTACAAACAAGCCATCACAGTTACAAACCAACACCTCACTACTTCTTCAGTAAGGATAAGGCTGACTTGATCTCCATGATCCTAATTTTCCAGTAAGGCATAAAAGCATTCAGGTCACTAATTTTCCAGTAAGGATAAGATTGATTTGATCTCCATGATCAAAAGGGTGTAATCATTCATACATGTCATATTGTACCTAAACATTAAATTTCTTCATATATTGACTTTATTTGCATTTTATGATTTTATTTAATGTGTTCATGAGATTCAACACTTCAGATTTAGACAGGATCCCATGCAGGTTCATTAAGGAACGTTGAGGCCAAAACACAAATGGTCAAAATCCAAAAGTCAAATGGCCAAAAGAACAACTTATGCATGACACCAATACATGGCAAGACAGACATCCTGAGAAGATTAAGGAACGTTGAGGCCAAAACGCAAATGGCCAAAAGCCAAAAGCCAAATGGCTAAAGTAGAACAACTTATGCATGAAACTCAATCCAATGGCCAAAGAATGCAGACCACGGTACCAGGAGTCAATACTTCAAAAAAACCTCCTCTTGGGCCAGACACCCCCTATGGTTTGCTCAATTTTTAATTTTTATTTGTTTTTCTTTTTTATTCTTTTAATTGTTTTTTAATTGTTTTCTTTTAATTCCATAAAATAATTTTCATAATAAATATAAAATACAGAAAAATCAAAAAAATGTTTATTTCATTAATATTAATTTCACTATTATTATTTTTGTAAATAAACTTTAAACAATTAATTAGATTAATTTAGGTTTCAAAACTTTAATATTTTTCTTAATAAATTAAATATGTAGAAATTAGGGTTTTTAACTTTTTCATCATTTTTTTTAATAAATAATTTTCTCATTATTATTATTATTATTAATTACTAATTTGTTTTGTAAATAAACATGTACATAAATTCTTTAGTAAATTAAGTTAAACTTTAACATTTTTCTCAAATAATTAAAAATAACTTAGAATTAGGGTTTCTTTTAATTTTAATTTTAATTTTCTTATTTCATAAATACAAAAAAACCTAAAAAACACTTCTTTTATTTCAATAAATAATTAATTAATTTTTAATTTCAATTTAACTTCAAAAGGGTCCAACGCCCTCGTTTTCAATTTTAATTCAATTCACACATTTTATTTATTCCTTCTTTTAAATATTGATGTAATTCTCCCAAAGCCGTGTAAATATTTATCTTTCGCACTTTACTTTATTTCTTTATTTTATGTCAAATCGGGTCCTGGATATAATTTGGCGATGTGGACCCGCGCCTTTGTAATAATTTAGAACTTTTATCTTTCCGTACTTTTTTAATATCTAATAAAATGCATGCAAGAATGAATGGCCTAAAATAAAAACAAACGCATAGATCACTTTGACATGACAAGATAAATATAACGAATGTGACACACAAATCACACACCACCCCTAGGGTACGCCTCACTGTTGCCTTGCCTCGAAAGGTGATCGTCGAGTAGAGGATGTCTTAGTAAGTCCTCATGATCCGGGAACCTGGCATGAGGGTAGCTTCTAAGGTATCTTCCTATTGCTCTGGTGATCACCATGTCCCGAACCTCGAATTGACCCGAACACCTCCAACGGTGGTGCTACCTACCTCTCAATGGTGGGATGGCACTACTTTAAAGGACATTTACACAGACGAATTCCTTAGGGTAGGTAGACGACTCTAGATACTTGCTCTAATTTCAAAACAAATTCAAAAAATACTTTTCACACCGACACCTTTTCAAAAAGCTTTCGAAAGCAACTTTTCAAACACTCTTGAGGACCGATACAAGAGTCGAACTGGAATTTTCAAAGAAACTTTTTAAAACCCACATTGAAAAGCAAACAAACCATTTTTGAAAACACAAGTGAGCAAGTATCTAAGAGCCCATGGATAACCATGGATAGAAAGGGTGTTAATACCTTCCCTTTCTATAATCTACCTCCCGAACCGAGAAACTATCTCATAAGGAATTTTGTTGTGCTTTTGTCCTGTCCATGTTGGAGAAAATAAAAGACGGTGGCGACTCTTGCTTCCGCGACATTTCGCGAACCAGCGTTAAACAGTCAGTTCTAGATCCACCGATCACAGAACTGGCGACTCTGCTGGGGACACTTAAAGTGAGGTGTACCTTAGGGTTAGTTCATAACTGTGTTTTCAATTGTATTGACTTGCTTGCTTTACTATTGTGGGTTGCATGGGAGTTACATAGATCCTAACCCGGATCTAGGGATACCCTGTTTAGGTAGCATAAGCTGTGAGGGATCTGTCCGGCGTATACCGACATGGGTGAAGCAGTGGCTACATTGGTGTGGCGCCTTGGTCTGTACCGATATCCCTCGTGTTGAAACGGAGAGAATATGGGTCTTCCAAGGAGTCATCAAGCACCAACAGACCTTAGAACCTTAAATGACCCAACTTGGCCATTAGAACAGTAGCAGTATGCTACGCCCATTGAGGCTAAACTCTCGTGATGGTTCTGGCCGCAAGAAAAGATTGCGATGCTGGAGTTATGACCGATTGAGGGTAGTCAATGATATTGGGATCCTCTAAGAACCCGGTTACTTTGATAGGACAGGTATGAACCAACCAACTGAAAGAGGGTAACACCTGGACCTCATGCTGGCCTAAACTCTAAGGGTTTCTTTTGTGTGACTTGTGTGCCTTCGTACTTGACTAATTGCATGCGTGTTATCTGACACATAAGCTACTTGCAGGTTTTGTTTATAGTCCTTGAATGGGACTCATAATAGGGTTTACTAGGTCTCTTGCAGGTTTTGTTTATAGTCCTTAATTGGAACTCATAACAAAGTATACTGAATTTCTTGCAGGGTTTGTTTATAGTCCTTAATTGGGACTCATAACAAAGTATACTGAATTTCTTGCAGGGTTTGTTTATAGTCCTTAATTGGGACTCATAACAGGGTTTACCCATATTACCCCATGCATAGCATAACATCATACTATTGCATGCATCCTGCATAAAGACTGACCCGTTTCAAGGATCCCAAGGGCTTGTGATGCAGGTCATGATGAACAAAATGTCTAGCAAGGGGCAAAGAGGATTTATTTTCCTCTAGCCAAAGTTGTCAGGGGCTATGACCCACTAGATATGGTGAGCCTTTGACCCTTGAAGAAGGACTCTCAACAACATGGAGTACCTTCAATCAAGTTACCAGTTTCCGACTCCAATAATTTTCTTGTTTACCCCGCGAGGTCCTTGAAAACATTGCATGCATACATACATATCATTACATAACAGGTACCCTTTTTCTACAGGTTGCTTACCTTCTTTGCTGTTAATTTTTCACAGTCTCATCATGAATCCTGAAACATTTACTGAGCAATCCATCCAGGCCCTCCAGGCTCAGAACGCCCAGTTCCAGGAGTTGATTAAGAATCTAGCCCAGGGTCAACAGGATTTGAAGACTCTGCTCTCGAAGAAGAAGAAGAAGAGGACAGTGTTGTTCAACCCGAGACGCAAATCTGGGAATGGATCACAAAATGAGGCTGAGCTGACTACCTCATATGTCGGGAAGGACAGTCCCCAAGAAAGAAGGGTTCCTAGTCCCGTGGTCTCTGACAACGAGGCTGATTTCAATGAGGAGCAGTATCCTCCAGCTGAAGACAAGTACAAGCAGTTAGAGGACCGTCTGAATTCCATGGAAATTCAACAGGTGTCTGGTTTGGATTTCGGAGACTTGGGTCTATCTTCTGGTGTGGTCATCCCACACAAGTTCAAAGCACCATCTTTCGCAAAGTATGACGGGGCGTCCTGCCCTAAGCTGCATCTCAGGTCGTACATGAGGAGGATCCAGCCCTACACGGCTGACAAGAATTTGTGGATTCATTTCTTCCAGGAGATTCTTTCAGGGACTCAGCTCGAGTGGTTCTATCAACTGAATGGAGCCAACATCCGTACCTGGGAAGACGTGGCCACTGCATTCTACAAGCAGTACCAGTATAATGCCGACCTGGCTCCCACGCGCACTCAGCTTCAGGGAATGTCTATGGGTGCAGGCGAAGGCTTTAAAGAGTATGCTCAAAAATGGAGGGACCATGCTGGAAGGGTACAACCACCTCTCACTGATCGGGAACTTGTGGACATGTTCCTGGGGACCCTGTCTGGTCCATTCTTCAACCACCTGATCGGGAATTCTTCTGCTGGGTTTACAGATTTGATCTTGACTGGGGAAAGAATTGAAGCTGGTATCAAGTCGGGGAAGATTCAAGAAACCGCACCTGCTGATGCTCAGAAAAAGCCCCACAGTGGGAAGAAAGAGTCCAATGCTATACATGGTAAAAAGGGTCGTCATGGTGTAGGGGAAATCTAGATCTCTGATCCCACGCCCGTTCAACTAAGAAAGAGCAATAGGCGTAGGATAAAGTATCAAGATAGGAAGTATACTGACATCAATATGTCTTTGTCTCAGGCATTACAACAATTGCTGAAGGCAAAACTGATCACACTAAAGGATCCTCCTCAAAATCCTGATACTTCCTCTTCCAAGTACAACCCGGGTGTGAGATGTGCCTACCATTCCGACAGTCCTGGACATGACACCGACGACTGTTGGACCTTGAAGAATAAGATCCAAGACTTGATTGATGCCAAGGAGGTCAAGTTTGAACACTGATCCTACACCAAATCATCGAGAACGTCTTTTGTTCATTAGAATTTTCAAGTTGTATTTTTTTCCTTGATTGTTCAAACATTTTATTCATATCAAACGATGTTATTTCATTAATGCATTACACGTGTCTGTCTTGAAGTAATTGTGTTTATTATGCTTAAAATTGCTTTTATTGATGCTCAATTCTCAATTAATAATTCTAAGCCTCTTAAGGGAGGATGACGAAAACGATACCATAATCTACAGTATGCTTTTGAACAGACCCCGCTGATGAGGTACAGGCATTGTTTCAATTCCTAAACACTGGAGTTATAAGGAAGATAATCCCTCGTCAACCCCTCTGAGCCAAAGAAGTAGGAGTTTTTCTTTTCGAAATTTAAAACCCTTAATCGTAACCTGGGGCAGGGTAGTCTCTCAGTTGATCCAAGTGCATAACGAATGGCACCAAAAGAGGTCCTTACAAAACAAAGAAAGACAATGATGGTTCTGAATAATCAAGAAGGACAGGCAGTCATTATATCTCTCAAAATAAAAAAGCCCATTAAGTCAAAACCTATGAAGGAGACTTACAAAACGGGGGCATCCCGCTGACTGTAATCACAAAAGAAACAGTTCAGGAAAAATTCAGGGATAGCAAAATCAAAAAGAAAGAGGTCATACAAACCCTCAACAAAAACAGAAATGACTGCCTATTCAAAATAAGTTATCAACATCCGAATCATCACCGGAAATCAGAGCAAAGACTCAAACAAGGTCGAACGTATGATCAACTGAGTTTAGGTTTGAAGAACATCACGAAGAGCGGGTGGGTACAAATAATTTGAGCCTTTATCCTTTGTTTCTTAAATCGTGAACCAGGCCACGTTATAACCCTCAAAAGTCCTAGCTGAAGCATGGGTTAGTTCAAAAGCATACTGTACGAAAGGTATCCTGACTCCTTAAGGCCTACGGTAAAATACAGAGTGGACATCACGTTTTACAAACATTCACTTGTTTTATGAAAAAGAATGCATTTCTAAAATCTTCAAGACAGACATAAGCTTTGCATTTTTAACATAACTTTGTTTACATATGACTTTTTGTCTGAACAGCATAGAAGTTCGCACGACGAAAGTTTAATGAACAGAAGCGCTTCCAATCAAGGGGCATGACATGATCATTGTCCATTATCTGGGGCAGTCCAATCAAGATTCGGAGAATCTCTCAAAGGCCAATTAGCCTAGGGCAAATCTCTGTCTAGATCACTTGGGGCATTCCAACAACGAATCTTGCCTGATCAAACATCTTCTGGTGATATGACAAAACACTTCTAACAGGGGCAACTCCCTACATTCTGAGAACGCGGACATAGTCGAGAAAATACTGCGCAAAATCAAAGACCCGCTAGGTTGACATACCTAGGCAAAAATAAGGGCTTCCCGGCGAACCAAAAGGGTTCGGGCAAAATGAAGGGATGAAATGAAAAAAATCTGTACACCCGGCAAGTCGAAAACCTGAAAAGGCGGCTTGGGCAAAAATGGGTATCCCGGTGGACCGAAAACCCGAAAGGGCGGTCCAGGCAAAAGTTAGGGATCAAAGCGTACGACTATGTCCCGGCATCTCGCCACTTGCCTACCAGAAGATTTGTCAGCTACCCTCACAGGTCTTCCTCTCCCACCTCAGAAACAGGGGCAATGATGAGTTGTCCCAAACGATCTAATTGCTCTGTCCACAAGGTACAAGGTATGATCAGCTGAAGAAGGTAGCCAATATATCTTAATTCCCCAGAGAGTGAGCCAGCAAGTCAGTGCACTCTCCCCAAGCAAAGCTACTATCAAACTTAAGGAAGTTGGGTATCCTCCCGCAGATCTCAACATTCCCCAGCAGCATATATGCATTCTTAACAAGCATCCCCGGCAATCTTGGTCTAAAGATTGTTCCCCAGCGGTATATCAAACATTCAGTGGAGTCACTTCCCCGATACAGTTCAAAATTTCCCCAAGAGAGTCCAATCCAGCTTCCCCAGGAAAGTAGGGACCCATCTCCCCAAGCAGTAAGCTTATCCCCAGTAGATTCTGGAAGCTTATCCTCGCAGAGCACGAACGCGTCTCCCGGCTTTATTCAAAGGTTATTTCCCTACCAGGATATAACTGGGTTATCCTCAGCCAAAAGCCACGGAAAGATCGTCCTCGACGAAGTCTTCTTATCCCCAGCGAAGTCTATTAACACTTCCAACACAACAAGGGTATCCCCGGCAGGTTATTATCAACAACTCAACAAAGTATCTCTCCCCCCACAGAGTATTGCTTCCCAGCAAGATCGCTAGAGTACTTTTCTCCCCGCAGAGTAATCCATTCGCCAAGTTTATCCCCAATGGAGTTATCTTCTCCTACCGGTATTCTAGCAACTATCATCCCCAGCGGAGGCAAAATCTATTCTTCAACACCAGCCCAGGAGTTAACTTCCTGGAACCCGTCAAGGATTTATTTTCTTAGACAAAAAATACATTTATGAACATTACATCTTCATACATTATAGCATGCATATGCATCATACTACACGAATCTCATCAATTTTGAGGACATCCTGAAATCATGCAGTTCATGCATCATGATCTTGCATACAACTGATGTTTTGCCTTTTCAGGAAAAAGGTCAATACAAAGATGATTACTATCAACTATCGCAACTCCTTCTAGATATAGTTCAGATGTGAACCAGATATGGCGACGTTCTGATACTTCTTCCAGACTTTTTCTAGATATAGTTCAGATGTGAACCAGATATGGCGACGTTCTGATACTTCTTCCAGATTTCCTTCTAGAGATAGTTCAGATGTCAACCAGATATGGCAACGTTCTGATACTTCTTCCAGATTTCCTTCTAGATATAGTTCAGATGTGAACCATATATGGTGACGTTCTGATACTTCTTCCAGATTTCCTTCTAGATATAGTTCAGATGTGACCCAGATATGGCGACGTTCTGATACTGCTTCCAGATTTCCTTCTAGATATAGTTCAGATGTGAACCAGATATGGCGACGTTCTGATAGTGCTTCCAGATTTCCTTCTAGATATAGTTCAGATGTGAACCAGATATGGTGACGTTCTGATACTGCTTCCAGATTTCCTTCTAGATATAGTTCAGATGTGAACCAGATATGGCGACGTTCTGATACTGCTTCCAGATTTCCTTCTAGATATAGTTCAGATGTGACCCAGATATGGCAACGTTCTGATACTTCTTCCAGATTTCCTTCCAGATATGGTTCAGATATGACCCAGGCATGGCGACGTTCTGACACTTATTCCAGTTGAAGATTTCAAGACCTAGACCGGTTCAGATTTTTCTGTTTCTTATCCAGTCCAAGGCCTTCTCTAGTCCAGTTAAATCGACCCCTAACAGATTTTCCCGATAAAAACTCAGTAGAAGTCATCCAAGATTCTCTCAATGATTGCTATTGAGGTTGTAGTCGCCTATGGTTCTCTCCCCGATACTGCGGAGGTAGTAATCATCCCAAGATTCGCTCAGCGTTACTGTTGAAGTTGAAGTCGTCCAATATTCTCTCAATGATTGCTGTTGAGGTTGTAGTCGCCTATGGTTCTCTCCCCGATACTGCGGAGGTAGTAATCATCCCCAGATTCGCTCAATGATACTGTTGAAGTCGAAGTTGTCCAAGATTCTCTCAATGATTGCTATTGAGGTTGTAGTCGCCTATGGTTCTCTCCCCGATACTGCGGAGGTAGTAATCATCCCAAGATTCGCTCAACGATTGCTGTTGAAGTCGAAGTTATCCAAGATTCTCTCAATGAGGGCTATTGAGGTTGTAGTCGCCTGTGGTTCTCTCATCGTCCCGTTGAGGTAATAATCATCCCCAGATTCGCTCAGCATTACTGTTGAAGTTGAAGTCGTCCAAGATTCTCTCAATGATTGCTATTGAGGTTGTAGTCGCCTATGGTTCTCTCCCCGATACTGCGGAGGTAGTAATCATCCCAAGATTCGCTCAGCGTTACTGTTGAAGTTGAAGTCGTCCAAGATTCTCTCAATGATTGATGTTGAGGTTGTAGTCGCCTATGGTTCTCTCCCCGATACTGCGGAGGTAGTAATCATCCCCAGATTCGCTCAGCGTTACTGTTGAAGTTGAAGTCGTCCAAGATTCTCTCAATGATTGCTATTGAGGTTGTAGTCGCCTATGGTTCTCTCCCCGTTACTGCGGAGGTAGTAATCGTCCCCAGATTCTCTCAACGTTACTGCGGAGGTAGTAATCGTCCCCAAATTCTCTCAGCGATACTGTTGAGGTTGAAGTCATCCAAGGTTCTCTCACCGTTCCTGTTGAGATAGTAACCATCCCTGGTTCATTCATCACCTTTTGAAGCTCCAGATCCAGCTCCTGTAACCAGTCAGGACACATCTACACAAAGAATTTGAAGACCAGCTCCTGTAACAGGTCAGGTAATCTTTTTCTTTTGCAGGTACGCAAGTTCTCGCTAAGGAATCTCTTACGCGATCGAAGCCCAGATGGAATCTATAAGCCCATCCACCTTCCATTATCTCTCAGCATGGCATCTATAAGCCCATCTTCCTATCCGTCAATCTCCAAATGGCATCTATAAGCCCATTCCATACATCATACTGCTAACACACTCTATATGAGTGCAAATTTCTGGGCACTTTAGTGTTCAATCATCTTCCACCTTCGGATCACGAAAGGCACGCAAGCCAATCTACATCCTCAGGTCTAAGAAGATTGAACAGGGGCAACTGTTGTACCCCAAAATTTGCCCTCCCATATTTCTCAAAACATTTCAAGAAAATTCACAAGTCCAAGCCGGCGCGTTATATTCAGGTGTTCTTTCGCCAAGATATCTCTGATAACATATTCTCAAATTCAGGTTCGGCTCAAGAGTCAATTCTTTAAAGAAGGTATCCGAATGTGTGAGTTTTCTCGAAGAAATATGGTGAAAAAGTGTGCTGAAAGTGCAGTTTTTACGCGCTAAAAAATTCATAACTTGAAGATCGTGGCTCATTTTGAACCTGTTCCGGTGGCCAAAATTCCGTCTTGACATTATCTACGTTTTCATCTCTCACGGCTGGAAGCCAATTTCGATCATAAGGTCTTCAAAAATGTGGATTTATCAAGTATTTTCATACAGAAAATTTGTGACAGAAGTTTATTTGCGTCATGTTCAGAAAATCATAACTTGGTCGATTTTCATCGTATCGAGCTGGTTCCGGCGCCAAAATTTCACAAATTGAGTTGGCTACATTTTCACAGGAGGTATCGAGTTCGAACGGTGTTCAAAAGGCCTTCATTTTTTGCTCAGAGTGTGTGACACACCGAAAATCCTGAATGCTGAATATTATTTCATCTGGGCCGAAACTTCGAAAATTCATAACTCG
Source organism: Vicia faba (assembly GCA_948472305.1). NCBI lineage: Eukaryota > Viridiplantae > Streptophyta > Magnoliopsida > Fabales > Fabaceae > Vicia > Vicia faba. The sequence continues at coordinate 1,095,710,671 of OX451739.1, forward strand.
GTCAATTTTTATCGGATTAGACTCATATTTTTACACAAGGTTACTGACTCATAGATCTACAACTTTGCTTCAAAAGTCGAGACCAAATTATGCACCGATCAATACCAGTTTTTTATTGAAGAACGTGTCAGAGACGACACTGAAGCCCAAAATAAGTTTGTCTGAGCTGAAACTTCAAAAATTCATAACTAATTCACCGTTTATCCGATTGAGTCGATTTTTGGACAGGAGTTAGTTCTCGATTTCGGCTACATTTTGTTTTCACATTTCAACTTCAAAAAATGCACTTAAGTTCCTGCGATTTAGCCTGGAAAGTGACGAATTCAAGTGAATATTGGAGGCCCAATTGCACATTCAAAGCCCATTTGCTTTACCCTAATTTTCATTATATAATCACCTTCTTTTCACACAAACCAGGGAGGAGAAAAAGAGGAAAAGAGAGAAAAAACCTTGCCACAACACTGTTGGAATATCAAACTCTTTCAAGAACCCTAAAACCTTGAAATCCTTATTACAAATCCCTCTCTCACTACAAACAAGCCATCACAGTTACAAACCAACACCTCACTACTTCTTCAGTAAGGATAAGGCTGACTTGATCTCCATGATCCTAATTTTCCAGTAAGGCATAAAAGCATTCAGGTCACTAATTTTCCAGTAAGGATAAGATTGATTTGATCTCCATGATCAAAAGGGTGTAATCATTCATACATGTCATATTGTACCTAAACATTAAATTTCTTCATATATTGACTTTATTTGCATTTTATGATTTTATTTAATGTGTTCATGAGATTCAACACTGCAGATTTAGACAGGATCCCATGCAGGTTCATTAAGGAACGTTGAGGCCAAAACACAAATGGTCAAAATCCAAAAGTCAAATGGCCAAAAGAACAACTTATGCATGACACCAATACATGGCAAGACAGACATCCTGAGAAGATTAAGGAACGTTGAGGCCAAAACGCAAATGGCCAAAAGCCAAAAGCCAAATGGCTAAAGTAGAACAACTTATGCATGAAACTCAATCCAATGGCCAAAGAATGCAGACCACGGTACTCAGGAGTCAATACTTCAAAAAAACCTCCCCTTGGGCCAGACACCCCCTATGGTTTGCTCAATTTTTAATTTTTATTTGTTTTTCTTTTTTATTCTTTTAATTGTTTTTTAATTGTTTTCTTTTAATTCCATAAAATAATTTTCATAATAAATATAAAATACAGAAAAATCAAAAAAATGTTTATTTTATTAATATTAATTTCACTATTATTATTTTTGTAAATAAACTTTAAACAATTAATTAGATTAATTTAGGTTTCAAAACTTTAATATTTTTCTTAATAAATTAAATATGTAGAAATTAGGGTTTTTAACTTTTTCATCATTTTTTTTAATAAATAATTTTCTCATTATTATTATTATTATTAATTACTAATTTATTTTGTAAATAAACATGTACATAAATTCTTTAGTAAATTAAGTTAAACTTTAACATTTTTCTCAAATAATTAAAAATAACTTAGAATTAGGGTTTCTTTTAATTTTAATTTTAATTTTCTTATTTCATAAATACAAAAAAACCTAAAAAACACTTCTTTTATTTCAATAAATAATTAATTAATTTTTAATTTCAATTTAACTTCAAAAGGGTCCAACGCCCTCGTTTTCAATTTTAATTCAATTCACACATTTTATTTATTCCTTCTTTTAAATATTGATGTAATTCTCCCAAAGCCGTGTAAATATTTATCTTTCGCACTTTACTTTATTTCTTTATTTTATGTCAAATCGGGTCCTGGATATAATTTGGCGATGTGGACCCGCGCCTTTGTAATAATTTAGAACTTTTATCTTTCCGTACTTTTTTAATATCTAATAAAATGCATGCAAGAATGAATGGCCTAAAATAAAAACAAACGCATAGATCACTTTGACATGACAAGATAAATATAACGAACGTGACACACAAATCACACACCACCCCTAGGGTACGCCTCACTGTTGCCTTGCCTCGAAAGGTGATCGTCGAGTAGAGGATGTCTTAGTAAGTCCTCATGATCCGGGAACCTGGCATGAGGGTAGCTTCTAAGGTATCTTCCTATTGCTCTGGTGATCACCATGTCCCGAACCTCGAATTGACCCGAACACCTCCAACGGTGGTGCTACCTACCTCTCAATGGTGGGATGGCACTACTTTAAAGGACATTTACACAGACGAATTCCTTAGGGTAGGTAGACGACTCTAGATACTTGTTCTAATTTCAAAACAAATTCAAAAAATACTTTTCACACCGACACCTTTTCAAAAAGCTTTCGAAAGCAACTTTTCAAACACTCTTGAGGACCGATACAAGAGTCGAACTGGAATTTTCAAAAAAACTTTTTAAAACCCACATTGAAAAGCAAACAAACCATTTTTGAAAACACAAGTGAGCAAGTATCTAAGAGCCCATGGATAACCATGGATAGAAAGTGCGTTAATACCTACCCTTTCTATAATCTACCTCCCGAACCGAGAAACTATCTCATAAGGAATTTTGCTGTGTTTTTGTCCTGTCCATGTTGGAGAAAATAAAAGACGGTGGCGACTCTTGCTTCCGCGACATTTCGCGAACCAGCGTTAAACAGTCAGTTCCAGATCCACCGATCACAGTAATCAATTACACCAACTCCAAAAACACTTTTCTTCAGCTTATTTGACCATTTCATCTGCAGGTAATCAATTACACCCCGTATTAATCGATTACAAAGTTAAATTAATGTTTTTCACCAAAAAAAAAATAAAGTGGTGGATTTAACTTTTTTGAAAATTATTATTTTAATATGTAATAGTTATTTTGTGATTTTAAACATCTATTCTCAAGAGCCTTTCGAATTTTATACTACTATACTACTATCGAATAGAATAACCGTTATTTTTATTGTGTCGTCAGCATTTTGAGCCAGTGATTCTAATTTGTACAGAATGTGTTTGCGTATAAATATGGTTGAGTTTTGTAGTTTAGTGGAAGGAAACGTAGATAAACAAACCATTCAACATGGTCCTATCGTGTTTCTAGATTCTGGTCTCATAGCGCACATGTGGTCGACGGAGTCATTCATTCTAGACGGTGTTTGTTGGTCAAGACCGGCCACCCAAAATGGAAAATGTCTCATCACACCACTACACATGAAAATCATTTGTCCAAAATTATTGCTCTATCCATTCCAAATTAAAAGATTTGTCTTAGAATGATAAAAAAAATTAATTTTCAATATAACATTAATTAAAATTTAATTTATAATTACTATTACTTTAATATTAAAATATTTAGATCACAATTAGAATGTTAGATGTGTTAGAACTATTATGTAATTAGTCAAAGTTGTAGTGGTCTAATTAATAATAAGTATGTGGTTAAAAACATAAATATCATGAAAGATAAGATTAATGTATAGATACTATAAGTCAATATCTAATTTGATGATGGGTCAAATTAAATTATTGAAAACTAAGAAATAATTAAGGTTATTTACAGGGGTTATGGTTCCTATTTGTAGATAACACAAAACGGCTTATCATGAATTCTCTCTTCATTCCCATTAGAGGAGAATCAAAGAGTCATAAGGAACTCTGCAAATCGGAAGATCAAATATCCGCAAACCTTCAATGATTTCTAATGACAAATTCAAATATGCTTCGGCTTTCATTCTCATAATTGTATTCGGGTATGAGTTTAAGGGGTTTTATTTAGAGTTTTGTTATTGATTTCTATATTAATAAAAATTATAACGTTATGAACAGATCTAACAAGAAATATGAGAACTATTCATCTCTGATTCAATTTGATTTAAAGTTTATTTAGGATCCTTTGATTTTCTAATTGTATAGATCAATATTTTTCAAAATTGTTGATCACGTGAATTTTTTTTTTGTTTTTTTTTTCATATTCGGGTTTTGAAATTGGGATTTCTATCTTCCAATTTTTCTAAGGTTTATGTGTTTTTTTAATGCTGGTAATTTTAATGTATAAGATTGAAAATCGATTGTTTGTTTTTCAACACGATCTATTTTTTTTTGTCATACAGGTTTTCGATCTTTTTTCGCTCATGCTATACGAATCATATTGTTTCTTTTCCTATTTGTGGTATATTAATATATATTAGACTTAATTGCAACTTTGGTCCCCCTGTTTAGCACTTTACATGATTTTGATCCCCCCATTTTTAAATTTACTATTTTAGTCCTTTTTTTAATTTTTAACGTGAGTTTTGACCCCTTCAAATTTGGGTGGGTTTTTGTATGACATTGCATTATTTTTGATGATGTGTCAGTTTCATGTCATGCAAATTAATATAATTCAGTTTTTTAAATTTAATAATTATTTTAATGTTTAATTTATGCAAATAAGCCAATATTATATTAATCACCCCACATCTATCTTCATAAACCCTAATCACCCCACATCCATCCTCAAAGCAGCGCCTCCTTCTTCTTCCCATCGTCTTCTTCTCCTGTCTCATAAAACTTTCATAAATTGTTTCTTCCCATCGTCATCTTCTTCAAACTCCAAACAACCCAGTATTTGTAACTCATTCGACATGTCCGAAACAAATTTTTCATTTGCCTCAACAATTCAGTCTGGTGCAAGAAGAAGAGGGAGTAGATGTTGGCGTGGGCTTGAGTCTCCATTGATGACGTCACGGACCTACGAGAATCCAGGAAGAAGATTTCATGGTTGTGGTAACTTAAAGGTGTTGTAGAAAAAATTTTGTAATTACTTTTAATGGTTTGATGAAGATATGCGCAACAGAGCAAAAGATCTGATTAGAACTTTGAAGGACAAGAATGACGAGATTGCTGCTTTATTTAGGGACACCAAGAATAGAGAAGATTTGCTTAAGATGAAGATTAAGTTGATGTCTTATTTTGTTGGCTTATGTATGGTGTTTGTGTTATTAATTGTGTTTGCATTGGTTCTAACACATGCACTCAAATGAAGTTGGTTGTAGGATATTAACTGAACTTAGATATGATGTAATTTCTCTTGTACTTGAATCGTTATTTTTTATGGAATGAAAATTGACATAAGTTTTCCCAAATCATTACTTTATCTGCAATTGTGTCTATGGTCATAATTTTCCAATGTTGTGTAATAATTTTTTGCCTAAATCGTTACTTTATCTGCAATTTGCTATAATTTGGCCATAAATAAAAGCTTAAACTATTTCATAAACATGTAATAACTTGTAACCATAATTTTCATAACATAACAGTTTAGCAGCATAATAGACTACCAGGACAACAACTTAAATATGACCCTAAATGTTTTGGTCATTACAAAAGAGATAACAAAAAACATAAAACAAACAGCAACATAACAGAGTGACTATTCTTGGGTTGCAAAACAGACTACCAGGACAACAACTTAAAAATGACCCTAAATGTTTTGGTCATTACAATAGAGATAACAAACAACATAAAACAAACTGCAACATAACAAAGTGTATATTCTTGGGTTGATGGCGGTGCTTGTGATCCTCTTGCATTTACCGTTTGTCCAGCAACTTTGTCGACCTTTTTTTCGCCTTTTTATTGCCACCTTTAGGAATCGCTCTATCTGGTGCTCTCTTCCTTTTACACGTTCGCTTGTTATGGCCAAAGCTACCATATTTCTTGCACTTGAAAGTTTGAAGACTTCTAGGTAGTGTATTTCTTGTTCTTGTTTCATCATTTGCCTTGTTACAATTTTTCTTTGGACGACCAATAGACCTCCTCATGATTGGAGGGTTGATTTGGTTAGTAACATTAGCAGGCCATAGTTGTGGGCCATTAGTTGGCATAACGATATGGCCATAAATTTCCAAAACAGCAGACTTCCTATTCACATAAAAATTATTCATTAGTAAGTTAACAGATTATGACTAATTAACATAATATGAGAAGTATTGTTACCTATAGAACAATGAAAAAAAAAGTTCGGGCTCTTTCTTGACATACCATATGCAAGCGATAGCATGGCAACATGGGATTCCGGTTAAATCCCACTTCCTACAACCACACTTCTTTTGCAGCAAGTTAACAGAATACGTCTCAACACCGTTTGAACCCTCAAAAATAGAAAAGTCATCATCGGAATTCCATGTTGTAATCCACTCTTCTGCCGCCCTCTTTGTTTTTTCCAATACTTTTCGAACGTTAGGACTTATTACACCATCGTACCTACGTAATTTCTCCTTTTGATTTGAAATTTTAACGGTTATGTAATGTTTGATTCCATCTAGCAGTGAAATGATTGTCCCGTCTCTATATTCCAATATCGCTCGATTAAAAGCATCACACATGTTATTGACTTACAAATTGCATTGTGTGTTTGTCTTGAAATGCGATCTACTCCAACATGCAGCAGGTACATACATCATGTCTTTCCAAGCATTGTCATTGAGCTCTTTAATCAAGTTCATTGCTCTTTCTCATCCAGGTATTGTTGTGGCCCTAGCTTCCCTCCATAAAGCTTCCTTCAAATGTATCCCAGGACATTTCTTCCTCCAATTTCCATACAAGTGTTTAACACACAACCTATGTTCAACACGTTTTCTTGTCTCTAGAATAGATGGTACCAGACCTTGTTCAATAAGATGACATATTTAAGATGACATATATAAAGACATCATATGAAATATTTAAAGACATAATAAGTCAGTAAAACTAACCTTCTGTTGATCAGATATAAATCCGTAGTCCATGTCTTGAATGGATTGGAAGTCTTCAAGTAATAACTTAAGGAACCATTGCCAAGAGTCATTTGTTTCAGCTTCCACTACGGAATAGGAGATTGGATAAATTCTTCTATTTACATCCTTCCCAACAACACCTATTAACTAACCTCCAAAGTCCCCTTTCAGAAAACAAGCATCCAATCCAATTAAAGACCTACAACTGGTTGCAAATGTTTCCTTACAAGCCTCTAAACATACATATATTCTTTCAAACACAGGTCCAACATCTGAATCAACACACTTGATTTTAACAATAGAATTTGGATTTGACTTTAACAACTCCTCAGCATAACTCCTAAGATGGTTGAACTGGTCTCGACCGGCACCTTGAATTAACTATATAGCTTTTCTCTTGGCTCTATAAGCTTGATGGCTTGACAACTTCACACCCCATCTCCTAAGACCTTCTGCAATCAGCCATTTATTCTTCATTTTAGGAGAGTGTCTTAGGGTATTCAAAAATTTGTGAGCTAACCATTGCATTGTCGATTGTATAATCTTGGCTGTCCTATGACAAATATGTTGATCAGTGAAGATAAAAATTTTCCAAAATTGGCTTGTAGACCTCATGCTAAACCTAATATGAAATGGACAACCTACAATACATTTGGAAAACACTCTCTTCTTGTCATTCTTCATGATTTTGAGACTCTTTTTGTTCTCCATAGCAAACTCCTTAACGACATTTCTTATTTTCTCTTTATCCTTGAACATCATCCCTACTTCAAGTTTTGTAGATCCTTTAAAAGTTGGAAACCTTTCCATATCAACTTTGGCATCACTATCCGGTGGAGTATGAAGCACATCTGAATCACAACTTTCATTATCTGAAATATCATTCATCCTTGAAGGTTTTTCTGTTGTAACTGTAGGGAGAATTGTCTGCCAATCAACAACAAAATCCTGACCTAAATCCAACTCATCTAAGTCAACTTCTTCATCATCATCCTCATTGCTCAAGTTATAATCTGGATCTGTTTCACTATCTTCATCTGAATTTTCAACATCACTAACCACTACATTTTCCACCTCACTAACTTCTTCATTATTAACCTCTGCATTTTCATTTTCACTAACTTCTTCAGTAACCTCCACGTTTTCATCTTCATAACTTCTTCAGTAATGTCCACAGTTTCTCCCTCACCGTTAACCTCCATAGTTTCCTCGATATTAACCTCCACAGTTGCTCCCTCCCCATTAAACTCCACAATTTCTCCCTCACCATTAACCTCCACAGTTTCCTCAACAGTTACGCCCTCACCATTAACTTCCACAGTTGCTCCTTCACCATTAACCTCCACATTTTCCTCAACAGTTGCTCCCTCCCCATTAACCTTTATAGTTTCCTCAACATTTTCCTCCACATTTCCTCCCTCGCCATTAACCTCACCATTACTTCCCTCCTAAAAAATAACATCATCAATACATACTTCTTCAACCTTGTGTTCTACATAAATGTCAACTAGTTTAAATCCTATAACATCTTTCACTAACCTTAACATGCCGTTGTTACTATTCAGAGGCCGAAGTCCATGTGAAAAGGAAAAGTTGGGATTCCAATACCATAGGAAATTTATGTTATAATACCCCTTTTCTTTGATCAAGTCTTCAATTTGCATATACAACAGGAAATCCACATCACAATCCCAATCCATTTCAGTAACAACCTCACCAACATACAACTTCATTGGTTTATCTACAAAATATCCTCGATGATGTAATCTCAGTCTGACAAGTTGGGTGTCGGATGGCCTGCAACAGAATATATTAGGGACCACTCACAGACATTAGAGACCACAACATAGACAAATCACATAAAATAATCAGTAAAGGCAATAGAACATAAAGAAATCAGTGACGGGACCACCACAACAACATAAAGAATAATGGGATGGGATCACAACATCAAACAGAAACCCTAACCTAAAACCACAACCTCAACATAAAGAAGATATACGAACACAGAGACACCGACCTTGTCACGTAGCTTAGATTTTCCATTGATGAGCTGCACGGAGAGAACAATGATTTGCAACGGCGATTTAGGATTCGTTGGTCACATAGAAGAGAGATGAACAGATGGAGAGAGTAGAGCTTGTTTTTGTTTTGGAATGTCATTTTAAAAAAATGAAATGTTAGATTTACTTCTGCAATTAACATAATAAAAGTTTATTTACATAAATTAAATATTAAAACTATTATAAAATTAAAAAAAAACTGAATTATATTAATTTACAGGTATATACGTGATACTTGTGTTTTCATTTTTTGGTTTAATTATAAACTCACAAACCATACAAAATCTTTTAGCATTTTTGGTACAATTACTTTTGATATAATACCATAAAGTTAAACATGCAGAATATGGTGATCCATTAGTGAATGAATTTAAAATATTGTTTAGTATTTAATTCTCTCATCGTGCTATGTCTAATTTTAGTAACAATGTTGTAACAATAGGTATAAAGTATACAGATGTATTTTTTAAGACTCCCATGCTTTAGTTCGGTTAGATGATTTTTTGTTTGATAGGAATGTGTTTATTATTATTGCTATTAAATTATTTTTTGTTTCTTTTAAAAATATTAATAATATATTGATAGCAATTTTGCTACATACATTTATATTCAAATATTTAAATATTGACTACCGATTATATTTTTATATAGTAATTTAATCTTTTGAATGAGTAATTAAAATGAAAAAGTTGTTAAAGTGATATTTTTATAGAAATTGCTTATGAAAAATGTTAAATGATTTTCTAGTTGTGTGTATGTTTGTCCACGCGAGTATCAATTGATTCAAAAGAGAGTTGATGGTTGACCGATTTTCATACGCGTCTGTGATGGTAAACATGTGATAATTATAAGGTCTTACATGAGAATAACAAATCAATCCAAAGAGGAGTTTATATTCGACATATTTTTATTATCAATGTTTGATCGTTACAACAAGAGTATTGATCTTACCAATGATTATAACCTATAATGGGCCGATAGATGACGTCTGCAGAGTTGAAATCAGGGAGGAGAGGGGGTGTACCTGTAAGGAACTTTGATGCTCAAGTAAGTACGAGTGCAAAGAGATACAAGAGAGAGTTTAGAGTTTTTTAGTGAATATTGAAAACCTGACCCTCACAAGTGTGAGAGTTTATATATTTCCTCCGATGCTTGGCCATTGGTTCCTATTTTTGGGCCTGGATATTAGGTTCCTCAAAAATAGGTAAATGTCAGGAACTAGACGTTATAATGGACAAAGATGCTTGGAATTAGTCGTTATAACTAATGAGGAAGTATTCACGGGCAGGCGTGATTCTGGTCGTTCTTGGGTAGCTGTCCTCGTGTGGCTGACGGGGTGAGGACAAGCCTGTTTGAGCGGGCAGAGGTGGTCTCATTGATCCTGGGGGTCAACTGGCCACAACTGCTCGGGTGAGGGGAAGAAGGGAAAATGCCCTTTGTCTGTCCCAACTGATTGGGCCAAAGCTATTAAGCCGTTTTGGACGTAGAAGTGGATTGGGCCATGTCTAGTAATTGGGCCAGTCCAAAATAGGAGTCCCCCAAGTCGTTGCTTCGGGTTACAAGTTTGATAACTCAGAGTCAGCTCGTGCGTCGAGGACGAGGTAGTGTCATCATTGTTTATTGTTCGTGACAGGGACATTTTGTGATTTCCCGAGGACGAGTTTGTGGGGGGAGACCGAATGTTACCTTATGTGTTCGAGTTGTAGGGAGCCGAACCGTTGATTGGATTTTGAATAGGTTATGTATCACACCTACATTGAGTTATGCGTAGTAGTAAACGTGTAATGTGGGAGTCTAGGGGCTAGGGTTTTAATGATGACCCTTACGCTTCCCTAGGTCGTGCATGCACATGCACATGATTGTGAGGCTCTCTATAAATAGGTAAAATCCTAGTTCACTTGCACTTGTTTACTTTCCACTCTTCTTCTCCGCTTCCAGTCCTCATAGTCTTCATAGTCTACTGTCGTTCACTACCACTATGCCAACATCATTCAACTAGAGTTCAACTTTATAGACCTTGTAAGTTTCTCATTATTCTCTGTTGTGAATTCATTTTGGCTTTGTTCTTCCTAGAATGCATGTGGTTAGGATCATGGTTAGTTATGGAACTGTTGCTCCGGCGACTGTTGGTGTTTGACGGTGGCCATGTTGTTTCGGATGATGTCACGGTCGAGAGAGTGAGGTTGAGCTAGACTTTAAGTGTTTTCTGGCCGCTTCGGCGCCGTGATTCTGATGAAGGATAAGCTTATTTCCAGTGATACTCATGAGTTTCCCCATGAACTCATGAGTTTTCCGACAAAGGTATGCGTTTTTCGATAAATGTATGAAGTTTCTGATGAGTCTTCAAACGAATTTCTGGGTAGCGCGATGGGAAGACTTTCCTCGTTAGGGTATTAGGGATTCACCCATCGAGGAGGCTCCCATTCATCTAAGGAGGCTTTCTTCCTATCTTCACTTGCTGTTAGAGTAAGGGCTTTTTCCGAGGACATTGTTCTTGTGTCTTCATATGCCCTTTCACTTGAGTAGCGGTGGAATGGTGGATTTAATTTGATCGTCGAATTCACTTTTGTCCTTTGCTTTTCAGGTGAACATGGCCTCTAATTTTGGTGACAAAAAATATTGTCGAGCTGATCGAGATTTTTGAGGAGGAGCAGACGACCTCGGAGCCCCGTGAGTGGATTTCCCCAGAGCCCTGGGGAATAGCCTCGCTTTTTTCTCTTTCCCCGAGAAGGCGTTCACAACAGTGGCAGGCGAAATGAGTTCGTCAAATGCCGAGGAGGAGTGAAGGGTATTGTTCCACAGGGAAGATAAGAAAATTTGTTTTCCATTTAAAACTAATGGGTTCCCTATGTATGAATATGTCTTCATGGAGATGGGGCTTTGGTTTCCCTTCTCAAATCTTCAGGTGGTAGTCCTTGCCCATTTGGATTTGGCGCCCTTGCAGCTCCATCCTAACTCGTTTTCCTTTACTCGGGCGTTCGAGATTGTTTGTGACCATCTCAACATTGGGGCCATAATCCCCCTATTCTTTGCTTGCTTCCATCTTCAGTGGCAAACGACCTCAGAGGGTCTGTTCAGTCGGGTTTCCTTGAAGCAGTCGAGGAAGTTGTTCAAGGCGTACTCAGAGTCTATCCGAACGTTTAAGAATAGGTATTATGTGGTCTTTCCCATGTCTAAGGGGGCCATCTATTCTTTACTTAGCTGGGAAATTATGATAGCAACGAATGGGAACCCCTCCTCATTAAGAATGGTAAGGGAATGAGACATCAAGTCCAGAGGTTCTGTTTCACCTGGAGCTAGGATCATTTGACCAACCGACTGAGTAGTATATTGTCCGCCTGAACGACTTGGAACAGGATTATTGGGAAAGTTATAACAAACTTGTAGCTTTCATTGACAAATTCATTCCTGCCTAATGCATGGCTAAGCGTCGGGAGACCATCTTTAATGATGACGGGGCGCCTATGCTTCAGGCTCGACTTATCAATACAAAGGGGCTCTTTGAGTGCGCCACTCACGAGGATGACTTAATTCTATTAGGTAGTTATTTGTGGTGTTGACTCCTTTTTGTTTGTCTTCTGTGTTTTACTGATTTGCGTTTGCTCTTTGTTGCATGTGAAATGCCGAACGCTCAAGAGTTTATGGTCGATATGGTCACCACCAATAAAACCAGGCAGCTAAAGAAATCTCTGAAATAAAAAGTTATTTGGGAGGTACTTCGCTTCCTCCTCCTACTGGGCCAGGACCTCCTCTTTCACTCCTTCTGGTGAGCACCCTTCCCTCAAACAGGTGTCCTCGACTCAAAAATGTCATAGTGTGGGGAGTGATCATGTCGACCTGACCGCAGAGGGTAGTGTGGAGATGTACGAGTTTCCTCCCTATTGGTTGCACCAGGGTTACTTTTAGGGGGTACCTCTTTGAAAGTGCCATTGGAGGAATCTCTGCATTTGGAGAATATCGACCAACCAAGCAAGAGGAAGACTCTTACTCAGGATATCATCGGGTTGATGAGTAGTCTAGAGTTGGCGGTGAATCATACTGAGGACGGGACCCCTACCATCAAGGAGGTGAAGGATGGATGTGCGGCCAATGTGGCCCTCGAGGAGAGAATTGCCAAGTTGAGGTATGATAAAGAGGGGCTGGAAAAAGAGAAAGCAATGTTGACCAAGAAGGCTGGAATTATGGCCAAGTTGAACAAGGAGCTCGAGGATAGGATCGCTGCTTTGGAAGCGTATGCGGCTCTGGTTGAGGATGAGATCGAGGAGTTAAGGTAGTTGAGGACTCAAGCTGAGTTGGTTGCCCGTATCTGTCTGGCTGAGGAAGACTGTGTGGCGATCACTGAGGATAAATTTAACAATGCGGTGGGTCAGCTTAAGATCATGAACCCTAATGTCGAATTTAACATGGATAGGACCGAGTTTCTCCATAGTGTGGTTGACAGGCAGAGCGTCGTCCTTGACTTCCTCAACCTGGGAAGAGACGTAGAAGGTGAGTAGCCCAATTTGGAAGAATGACCATCTCCTGGAGGTTAAGCTTTTTTATTGTGTATGATCGGCATGCCTGTCGTACTTTGTAATATTTTTTGGGGGCTTTTTCTCGGATGGTGTAACACCCAGACAACTTTGGTCCTTGTGGCCATTACTTTGGTTATTTTGGTGGGGGCTTGGCCCCTATGTAATATTCAGACAATTGCAGTCTCTATGGCCGTTTTTAATCTACATTTTTCTTGTTTCTGCATTTATTCGTTCGTATGCTCGTCCATGGTTTATAATTATTACTTTTGTTGAGTTTTGCATGTTTGTATGCTTGTCTGCTTGAAACGTTTAACTTTTCTTTGTTTAGGGGGTTTTTCTCGACAATGTCGATATTCGCTACTGAGGGGAACTAGTCGAATGGTAGGGATTGATTTCTAGGAAGGGGGTGAAGCTCGGGACCCGTTGTTCTGTGTCCGAATTCTGTGACATGAACTTACCATCGCGAGCTAGGCATTCTTCCATCATGTTACAACGATGGTGGAGCTCTCTTGAGTCTTCCTCATTGGGCTGAGGATCTGCTCGTTAAAGATTTGAAACTCACCATTTCGTTCACATTGAGGTGCAATGCTTGTACCTGAGAACGCACATATGGTCGAGACTATTGTATTCGTTGTTTTAAAAAAGCATGTAGATTGTTTCCACACCCTAACTGTAATATTGTTTTAGTTTTTCGGTGTTCCATAGTCGAGTAAGCTATTCCCCGTGTAAAGTTTCTAGGTAGTAGGCTCTGTTCTCCATTTTTGCTCGGACGCGATAGGGACCTTCTCAGTTTGCAGCAAGTTTTCCTTCGCGAGAATATTTGTGGTTTCGCCTTAAGACTAGGCTGCTGACTTCGAACCCTTATTGTATGACTTAGGTATCATGACGAGTGGCTATTCTTTGTTTCAATGGGGCTTCTCGGAGGGTTGCCCCTAATCGGACTTCTTCGAAAAGGTTGAGCTCCTCTCTTAGTTCCTCATTGTTCATTTCCACATCGAGAGGGGCTTCAGTTCTCCTGGATGGCTCTCTGATTTCTATTGACATCACTGTTTCTATTTTGTAAACTAGTCCAAATGGGGTTTCCCTGGTGGTCGAGTCAGAAGTTGTGCAGTAGGCCCAAAGTACACTTTGTAGCTCCTCGACCCACCTATTTTTTGTTTCGTCTAGCCTTCAGTTGAGTCCTCGTAGGATCACCTTGTTTGCAGCTTCGGCCTGCTCATTTGTTTGAGGGTGCTTGACAGAGGGGAAGTGCTGAATGATGCCTAGTTTGGTGATAAATTCTTGAAAGTTTATGTCCGTCGATTGTGTCCCGTTGTCAGTGACAATGGCTTAAGGTATGCTGAATCGAGCAAGTATATTTTGATTATAGAAATAGAGTATGTCTTATGTCGTGATTTTGGCCAGAGCATATTCTTCTATTAACTTGGTGAACTAGTCTACACCCATTATTAGGTATTTGTTCAGGTTGGAGCCGATGAAAAAGGGTCCAAGAATATCTAGTCCCCACCACGAGAAGTGCTATGGGGAAGAGAGGTACTTGAGCTAGTTTGGTGGTGCTAAGTGCATACCCCATGGAGTTGGCATTTATCTTATCTCTTGACGTGTTCTTTTGCATTGTGTTTCATGGTGGGCCAGTAATATACTACTCGTAGGGCCTTTCGGGCAAGGGATCTTCCTCTGAGGTGTTGGATGTTGATTCCTTTGTGAATTTTGCGTAAAACATGGGCGACTTTGGGCTCTTCAAAACACATGAGAAGGGAGGGGGGTTAGAGAATCCACGTCTGTAAAGTTTATTTTTGGCCAAAATATGCTTGGCGCCTGATCATGCTGGTGTTGTACCCCAAATTTTCCCCCTAAGATCCCTCTATCATCTCATATCAACTCAATCACAACAAGGTCACATTAGTGTTTGATTTTTCTCCTTATCTTTAAGTTTTCTCATGAGGAATCACCAAGCACCTTGACTTGTATATTGTAATCATCTATGTTTTATTTTGATTAACTTTTAACTAATGAATACTATGAATGTTTGCTTTAGTTGATGAAGCTATAGGTGGAAGCATAACATATTTCATCAGGTTGATCTATAGGTTCATGAGTTTATTTCCATGCATTCTTCAACAAGATTTCATTGAGGTTCAAGCTTCATCATGGAAGATGCTTTGAAGTGACATCATGACAAGGTCTACTATGATTCATCATGCCTCAATTTTTCAAAGAAAGTCAAAGGATGCAAAAGTTGATTGAAGAGGTTTGACCTAATTGGACAAGTCCTTGATTTCTTGATCACAAGTGCATAATTCCCTCAATTCTCAATATTTGTAAGTGGTTGTGGTTGCCATGGTTTCTCATTTTCATCCTCAACAACATACATTTACATGACAAAAGTATTTGTGCAAGAAAGTTTGTTAAATTTGAAAAGGGTTTCTAAGGCATTTTGTTGTTCTAGGAGCTAGGGTTTTGAACTTCTAAAGGCTACATCTTACTCATTTTTGGTATTTTTGAGTTATTCCAAAGACATGCTCCTCTTTAAAGGGTTATAAACAAATCACCTCAAAATTTTCAAGGAAATTTTATGTGGAAGATGCCTAATGATTGAGAAAGATTACAAGTCCTCTAGATAGGCCATCAAATTCTCTTATGTGATTTAAAAAGATCATAACTTGGTCATTTTTTATCTACTTGAGTCCATTATTTTTCCACAATGATCTTAAGGATGTAAACTTCAACCCTCCTTTTATGTGCAAAGCTTAAAAATGGATGGAAGATGTCTTAAGAACTCAAGAAATTATAGGTCATCTCATTAATTTTCACCAAATTCACCAAGTCATAACTTTATAATAATTTTGAGATTTTAAATGGTTCAAGTCTTTAAATTTCATTCAAGGGATTTACTTCATGCCATATATTTTGGTCAAGAGAAATTTTTAAGTGGAAGTCCATGTTTGGATGCAAGACATTATAGGTCATTTTTGAAGAAAAACTTAAAAATTTTCTAAATACAAAAAGTCAGCATATTTTTTCTCAACTTTGACTCATCACATTTTTCAGCTCAACCCTCCATTTGATTCCATTCTTTACACATTGTAGAGTTTGTGATCATATCTTTCCAATGCATCAAGAATCAAGTCCTAAGATTACCTAAATTGTGCACACCGTGATTTCAAAGTTGGTACCTTAGAACTGAAGTTTCTCAAACATTTAGAATGCATTTTCCATGATTTAACTTCTAATCACCAAGTTTGTGCGTTTTATCTACTTAAACATGATTAGCATTATCGTGTGGATGATTTAGAGTGTCAAAACGCATCATTTGGATGAGTTTTGATGCACATGTGATCACACTTATTTCATGAAAACAAGTGTGCACGATTTCCCTCCAAATTGCATCATTCACCCCTCCTCTTGATTTCATTCACTTTTCCTATAAATACAGGCTTTATCCCACTCATTTTTGCAGGCTTAGATAGACAGAATCACCCTACCAAACTCTCTCTTGAATCCACTTTTCTGCAACTTTGAATTTGGTTTTACAACTTTCCTCAATCCCTTTTCTTTGTCATTTTTTCATCCTTGAACTTCATTGAAGCTAACAGAAGAAGAACCAAGTTCTAAGACTTCATAAATCATGCTAGTCAAGTCAAGTTTCAGAGCTTTGAATTTGAACTTCAATAGGTAGATTCCTTCACCAATTCTCTCAAACTTTAGTACTGTAATGAAGCTCTCATCATTCTGATTCTAGTTGCAACATTTGTTTTCAACTGGAAGTGAGTTTAGGCCATGAATTTTGAAATCCCTTTTCAAATATTTCCTTCCAAAACGACGGATAAGCGTGGCTGGAGGTTAAAGATGACAATGTGTCATCTCTCAACCAATGATATCGTGCCATTTGTTTTTTTTCAAATTCTGATTTTAATAAATGATTCCGTGTTTTATTCACTAAGGACCATGATAAGCACAACGCGTCTAATCCATTGGATTAGCTTACTAACGTGTTTTGACTCTCATCCAATGGTCTACATATTTTTGGTTTTTATTTTCTGATTTTTATATTTTATTTGTGTTAAACTTCAAAAATTCATAAAAAAATCATTTTAACTTCAAAAAATCTGAAAAAATTCTTAAAAATACTTTTGATTTTTCTTTTTCTGATTATTATTTTTTCACAATTTTATTTTGTGTTTGATATTTTTTTTATATATTTTCACTTTATTTGAGTTATTTTAAATGTTTAAAAATTGTTTTCTTAATTTTAAAATTCTAAAAAAAATACGGAAGGATCCAATGACCTCTTGACAAATATTGGTGACCTCATTTTGTTTTTAACTTTACTATTTTTCACAATTTTTGGTTTATATTACCTATTTCTTTTAATTTAACAAATAGTTTCTGACTTTAAAAAAATACCAAAATTTTTATAAAAATATTTGAGCTTATCTCTGATTTTTATATTGTCTCATTGAATTTTTCTTGGATGTTTTGAATATAGTTGATATTTTTCCCTTTTATTTTCATTTTAAACCATTTTAAAAAATCTTTTCTTTATTTTTTAATACAATTTTATTTTTGTATATATTCTGACTGATCTTGAACTATAAGATTTTTATCATGAGCTTCATTAACATAATTGGATCTTGGATGTTGAGTTTAACTCCACCAAAATGAATGATTGATTTTAATGATAGCTCGATTAAATTTTTGGTTCAAATGTGGTATGATTCTCATCCCTTCCATCTTAATCTTATCCCCTTCTTACTTGTACTACATGTTGTTGGAGAATGATTTATATATCATTTCTCTAAACATATGGTACATAGATTACTATTGACCGACCTTAAAATAGGTGCAACTTCTATATAAGTCCACTTATAATTGCTTAACATAGCACTAAAATTTTGTCTCGTTTCGAGAAATGATCATTCGTGGCCCAAACCTATGTTTGCAAGTCCAAGTATGTTAATTTGAAACCTTTGATCCAATAATCTTGTGATTCATTGATAGGAGGCTTTGGTCTTATCAATTCTCTAATGAATCTTCATAAGCTTTGGTCAAAGTGAATCACTTAAACATCATTGATCATTTATTGTTACCTTGAGATTTTGAGATGAATGATATACTTGACAAAAAGCAAGTGAAACTTATTATTGAGAGACTTTTGTTTTATCAATCTTCTAATGAGTTTCAAATGCAAGTTTCAAGATGGTCATTCAACTAACCTATAATTTCTAACAATTGACTTTATTTTATGCCTTTACATTATGCTCTTTACTTTATGCACCATTTATTTTAAATTTTACATTTCATGCTATTTTCATCTTTTCTCACTTGAGCATTTACTTTTATGCCATTTTATTTTTCTCCCTTGAGCTTTTCATTTCTTTTTGAAGATATTTAATAATCAACTTGAACCATAAAAAACTTTAAAGTTACTTGGACTATTTGGTTACTATCCTTGGCATTATGGAGTGATGGACTTCTTGGACTTAGGATTAAAGACCTTGACCTACCTTGAGACTTGGTGACTTCTATTGCAATTTTGTCTGGAGTTCTTGGGGTTTACCCCAAGACATTGAGTTGTTTGTTTTCTTTGTATGCAGGTTATTCTGATTATATGCTTTGATTGGGAATTTATCTGTATACAACCATTACTCTGCCCAATTTTTGTGAAGACTTAATGCATTTGAAGTTTGATTCTGAAGAGGTTATGTTGTCCTTGCTTGTTTGCTTTCAATCCAAAGAATGAGAATTCTACATTGACTCATTATATCAAGTGTTGTCTTCTTATTGGTTAGATGGTTCTTTTCCCTAGCTTTTACCTTATTCTTTAGGATAGTCCTTTCATCTCCTCCCATCTTCTTTAATTTCAGAATTTTCTCCCTCCTTTTCAAAACTATTCTTGTTTTCTAAACTTGAACAATTTTCACAATAAACTTGGACTTAGGTCCATGCATTTTTAAAAATGTTTTCTAAATCAAATTTTAATCAACTTAATAATACCTTGACAATTTTTGGAAAAAGACTAAAAGTCAATCAATCTCATTTAAGCTATTTTTCCACTTTGGCTTTTTGCTTTAAAATTTTCTCAAAAGATTAGACTCTTGTCAATCCTTTTAGTGATGCGAGCCACTATACTTCTACGATATATAGTGAAATGAGATATTTTCCACTTGGATATTAAGTTAGGCTTTGTTGATTTTAAAATCCAGGCCATGTCCTCCACTTTGAGATGAAGCAAATTCTCCTTTCTCATAAGCGTGGGTAGTAAGTATGTTTTCCACTTGGCTAAGACGATAATGTCTCGTCTCTTAAAATTAACCAACACACTTGTGTTTTTTTTTAATTTTTAAAGGTGAACTATGAGTACCCTGATCCCCTATTTCATAGAAGGTGGTACGTAGGCACTAAAGGTTTGCAAGCACAACGGGTGAAAAAATTATAAAAATATTTCTTTTCCCATCCCCACAATCTATTTTTGTATACAACATTTATTGCCAAAATACAAAAAATTTCAAAGAGGTTTCTGCAGTGTACCGTAGATATTTAGGGTACTAATACCTTCCCTTTGCATAACCAACCCCAGAACTTAGATTCTCTCCCCCTCTTTTTTGGGTTATTCTCTCTTTTCCCATTCCTTGGAAAAAATAAAGCGTGGTGGCAATTTCTATTTTGATATGTGCGAGTTAAGTCAATCCAATGGCTTAGTCTCAACATTTCTACTAAAGAAAAATTGGCTACTTCACTGGGGAAAGATTGACCTATTGATGGTCCATCCCTAAGTGAGTTGAGACTATCTTTGTTTATTTTTATGTATATGCTTTTGTTTGTTGTATATTATGTGTTGTATATATGTTTGTCTGGATTTTCCTGATTTTCAGGATGCTTGGTGATTTCTCATAAGTCCTCTACCCGGACTTGAGAAAACTTAAGTTAGGAAGGGTGGTATAGCCATGTTAACTTTGAGGGAGTAACCCCAAAAAAGGAGGCATGAGATCCCCCACTCAGTGGAAGCCCCATTTGACTAGTGCCATTTACCGAGTAATCGGGAACACGTGTTACTTTCGACCTGGAGTCTGCTGAAAATAAGGACCGTAGAACCTTTAACCCATCTTGGCCTTTTAGGTGTAGTGCTGAAGCTATGACAGAGTAATCCGGAAATGGTTGTCACACGATACTATGCTCGGATGAGTTTTTCCTGAGAATATTGCTAATTACCGATTCAATCGAGACGTTAGTAATATCCGAAGGAAGAATGTAGACTCTGGGAACCTTTGAGAACCTTGTTCGAAAAGTGATAAAATATTAGACCATACATTGTGGGTAGTACCTTTTAGTCCATGCTCGTGACGTCGAACCTATGAACCCCCCATGTTTGTGATCTTGTGTGTGATTGTTGCATCATGCATTCATGCACCCATAAGCATCTTTTAAAAAAACATTATGGTTCAAGGGACTTAAAGTTGACTCTTTGTGAATATCTCGAGTACTTTTGACCATGGATTCTGGAAAAAGAAAGACTCGGAAGTATAATTTCAAGAATCCCAAGATAGATGATTTGATGAGTCTAATTTCCAAGATTGAGAATTCTGTTGATTTTCGGAAGAAGTATGGATCCATCGTATCTCTTATGAAGCTCAGGATGAAGGAGGGTATTCTCTCTACTTTGGTCCAGTTCTATGATCTAATGTATCGATGCTTTACTTTCCCTGATTATCAGTTGATGCCTACATTGGAGGAGTATTCTAATCTGTCGAGTTTACTTGGTACTAATCGTGTTCCTTTCACCGACTTGGAGGGGGAGCCAAAATCTCATGAGATTGCTGCTCTGGTTCATTTAGGAAAGTCTCAAGTTGAAGCCCACATGACTACCAAAGAAGGGATTAGAGGATTACCCACTCAGTTCTTATTGGAGAAAGCCCGTTACTTTTCTAGGATGAAGAGTACAATTTCTTTTGAGGCCATCTTTGCTCTACTCGCCTATGGGTTGTTCTTATTTCCGAACATCGACAACTTCGTGGACATCAATGCCATCAGGATCATTTTGATAGGGTATCTAGTTCCTACATTATTAGGTGATGCTTATTACTCTATTCATCTTCGGGATTCTTATCATGAAGGGATGATCATATGCTGCACGCCTTTGTGGTATCAATGGGTTATTTCTCACTTGCTTCGATCTGATGCCTTCTTGGATGTCAAGAAGGAACCTCGTTGGGTACCAAAGATTATGACCCTCACTCATTCAGATATTGTTTGGTACCATCAGGCTTACCATGATGTAGAGATTGTTGATAGTTGTGATAGTTTCCCCAATGTACCTATTCTTGGTACAAAGTGAGGAGTTAACTACAATCCCGTTCTTGCACGATGACAACTTGGATATCCGATGAGGGATAAGCCAAATAGTATTCATCTGGGTGGTTTCTTTCTTAGAGAGGGAGAGAATCATAAGGAAGTTAAGGAACATATTGCAAAGGCTTGGCATCATATTCACATGAAGAGTAGAAAGAACTTGGGACCTAGAGGTGCTGTTTCTTTGGAGCCTTATCTTCAGTGGGTACAAGCGAGGGCAACTCAGTTGAAGATGCCATATTCCTGTGAAGCACCTATGCATGATATGTTTGTGAAGACCATTCCTCCCCTTTTGGATGATGTGGAAGATCTTCAGATGGCTCTAGTCAGAATGCAGTAGGAGAAAGAAGCTTGGAAGAATAAGTATCAGATTTTAGAGATATCCTACCAGGAAGACTTGAAGGAGAAGGATGACCTAATTGAGATTCTTGAGAGTTGTGCTATAGAGATGATGGAGAAACAAGAGGATTTATTTTCCTATAGAACTCAGTTAGGACTTGGTCATTCACTTCTTGACTTTGGTGATCGGAAAGAGGTTACTGACAAGTATGTAAAAGAGAACAAGCAGCTGAAGGCTCAGATTGCAAGACTCACAGGAAAGCGTTAGTGTGTGGAGTGATCTTCATCAGTTTTGCTTCCTTAGGGTTTTTAGATTCTATCTTATTTTGTATTTGTGATTGTTGAAACTTATACTGAAAAGTTGTAATCCATTTTGAAGATTATTAAAATGAGATTTTCAGTATTTCAAAATATGTTAGTACTTTAATATTTGCAAATTGTCTATAAAATCTTTGAGTTCCTTGAATTAATAATAATAAAATATATCATGTGCATTGCATATCATGCATCATCCTACACATATTTCTTGCATTTTTGTTCATACCCAGGTGTCTTACTAAATTTCTCTACTTCGTTCAGCAAGTTGTCTCACCAGTATAATACTCGAGCTAATTCCAAGAAGAAAATGGAGAATCTTGAATAAGAGAATTGCGAGCTGCGCGACGAGGTTACTGCTCTGAAGGCCGGTATGGCTAACTTGACTGCTTTAATGGAATCATTTGTGGCTTCTCAGAATCAGCCACCACTTGCTCAGCCTCAACAAACAACCTTTGCTTATGAAGGTCCATCAATTCATGTTTCTGTTCCCCCAGTTACTGCTTCTCAGAATCGTATGCCTCAGGGTTATCCATGGGGAATTCCAGAAAACTTCATGCCAGAAGGTTTTAATCTTGATGCTCCAGTTACTCCAGTTGGTCAAGTTGCTGCTACTCCTGCACCTCCTGTGGTGCATGTTACTCCTGCTGCTAGAAATGAGATTCACTATGTCGCACCTCCTTCGACGAATGTTGTGCCTTTTGTTAATGATGAAGTTTATCTTCATGTTCCTCCACCAAGTTAAAGCTTGGGTTTCTATGACCGGATGGATGATTTCTAGGATCAGTTTTATAAGACACAGAAAGAGATGAAGGCCCTCAGAGGAAAATAATTGTTTGGGAAAAATGTGAATGATCTGTGTTTGGTTCCTAATGTGAAAATACCTTCAAAGTTCAAAGTGCCGTAATTCGAGAAGTACAAGGGAAATACTTGTGCTCGTGCTCACCTTGTGATGTATGTGAGAAGGATGTCTACTCACACCGATGATCAACGCCTATTAATCCACTTTTTCCAAGACAATTTGACTGGTGCAACATTGAAATTGTACACGAGCTTGGGTAATTCCAATATTCATACTTTCAACGACTTGGGTGAAGCGTTTATTAGATAGTACAAATATAATATGGACATACCGCCCGACGGTGATCAACTCAGCGCAATGGTCAAGAAAGATAAGGAATTGTTTAGAGACTATGCACAAAGATGACGTGAAGTGGCCGCCTAGGTGATCCCTCCAATGGAAGAGAAAGAGATGACAAAGATATTCCTAAAGACTCTAGGTGCCTTCTACTATGAAATAATGCTGGAAAGTGCACCAAGTGATTTTACTGAAATGGTGAGCATGATGGATGTTCATTTGGAAGAAGCTGTGAGAGAGGGTCGTTTGACAAAAGGTGAAAATTCTGGTAGTACCAAGAATCCTTCATACGGGTTTGCTAAGAAGAAAGAAGGAGATACAAATTCCGTCATTCAAGAGAAAAGGGTTAATCCTCCTAGAAGAAATCATTAGCGCCACCAACAGGTTGCTTCGGTAACTCCAATTGTCAATGTGGCTCCGACTACAGTTTCTTATTAAAGACCATCCCCTCAGGGAAATCAAGGGCAGAATCAGAAGAGAGAGCCTTTTGACTCTATCCCCATGAGTTATGCAAAATTACTCCCAACATTAATTCAGAAGAAGCTGGTTCAGACCAGGCCACCCTTACTATACTATCACCTTTGCCTTGATATTATAAGGTAGATCAGACACACACTTTCCATCAGGGAGCACCGGGGAACAATATGGAAAACTGTTATCCTCTGAAGTCCGAAGTACAAAAATGGTGAGATCTGGACTTTTATCCTTTAAAGATGTTAGCCCTAACGTAAAAGACAATCCTTTGCCAAAGCATGGAGAAATAAATGATGTAAACATGGTTGCTGGTTGTCTGGGGGACTTCCGTATTTTTGATATCAACCTGGTTAGAGGAGATTTGGTAAAAATGCATGTTGACCTCTGCGTGTTTAGTTACTATACGCATGACCATGCTGGCTGTGGAATTTTTAGTACAAATATACAAGGATGTGATAAGATAAAGGCTGATCTTCGGAAAATGATGGGCGAAGGCCTCATTCATATAATTAGGCCTAGGGAAGAGTACGAGGAACATGTGAATATGGTCTTTGGATGTCCTGGAGAACTCCAGATCTTTGACGTGAACCATATGAATGATGATTTGGTGCAGTTACACACTACCTTCTGTCATATGGATGGTCAAGAAGAACACCATTATGGGTCTTGTCGAGTCTGCTGCAGATATTCTCGTGGTTGTCCCATTGTGAAAAGGGGTATTCAATTGTTATTGGATAATGGTACTATCACAATTTCAGGCAATAAAGATGATTACAATGAGATTAATATGATTGAAGATTGCTTGGATGAGACTGTGTCAGATGATGAGTATGCTTCTGCAGATGAATTCGTTTCCTCAGATGATGAAGTTTTTTATAACAATTATTATGTGATGTCGAAGTATTCTGAAGAGGGGTGAATGTTATTGTGCCTTGTTTCGGTGTTCCCGCCCCTATTGAGATTGAATGTCATGGCAATCCAACTGCTTCTTCGTTGGTAATTTACTTACCGGGGCCTGTTCCTTACGAATCAGACAAATCCGTATCATATAAATGCAATGCCACAATCTTGGAGGATGCTATGGAAGTTCCCATCCAACCTTTATCTAATGTCAAGAATATTTTTGAAGCTAGCTGGGTGATCCGTAGTGGTTGTGTTTTTGCACCTGGCATTCGAGGAAGTGTTAATGCTGATAAAAAGGTTGATGAAAGTGTTGAACCCAAGAAAGCGGCGGGGGAATCTAGTGGTACTACTTTAGAAAAAGATGTGGATGATATGTTGAATATTATCAAGATGAGCGACTACAGGATCGTAGATCAATTGTTGCAGACTACATCAAAGATATTTATTCTGGCCTTGCTGATGAACTCTTCTGCCCACAGGGAATCTTTGATGAGAGTATTGGAACAAGATTTCGTTGAAAGTGATATGCCATTGGACCAATCCAGCAGTGTGATAGGGAATATTACATCATGTAATAACCTAAGTTTTCTGTGATGACGAATTGCCTAACGAAGGAAGGAACCATAATCTGGATCTCCATATCTCCATGAACTGTAATAACGATTCATTATCAAATATGCTGATTGATAATGGGCCTGCTTTAAATGTCATACCGAGGAGCACACTTATGAAGCTGAAGTATCAAGGAACTCTCATGTGCCCGAGTGGCATAATTGTGAATGCTTTTGATTGACCAAGGAAGTATGTCATCGAGAAGTAGATTTTTCTATTCACATAGGCCCGAACCTTTTTCAGATTACTTTCCAGGTTATGGATATTGTTCCCGCTTACAACTGTTTACTAGGACGACCGTGGATCCACGAGGCAGGGGCTATCACTTCGACTTTACACCAGAAGTTGAAGTTCGTACGTGAAGGAAAGGTGGTCATCATAAATGGAGAACAATCTTTGTTAATATCTCATTTATCCTCTTTCAGTGTTGTGGAAGCGGATGAAGCTGCTGTTGGAAATCAGTTCCAAGCTTTATCCATTGGTAATGTAAGAGAGATTGGAAATTCCATGGCTTCATTTAAAGATGCTTAATAGGTAGTGCGTAATGGCCATAGCAAAGTATGGGGGCAGATTATTGATCCGTCGGTGAACAAGAATAGAGCTGGTTTGGGATTCTTTTTGAAGAATGATAAAGGTGGGAATATGAAGCCGAAGACTGCTTTGGGCAAGTACCAAAATATCTTTCACAGTGGAGGTTACCTTCATCCAACTGTTCCTAGGATTAATGTTATTATGGAAGGTGAAGAAGAGCAAGAGATGTTGAACTACATGACACATAGAATCAGAGTCTAGAATTGGATCACCATTCATGTTCCCTCTCGCGTTCATATTTAAAAGTAATTTGTTTTTTGTTAATCTTTCCAAAAAAACCATTCACTCTGCTCAAGGTGAAAGTATTGACATTGTATGGGCATGTCTGTTGCTTTGATCTTTAAAATCAATAATAAAAGTTGTCTTTGACTCCCAAATTATGTCTTTATTTTCTAATTTTTCTTGGAAAATGGTAATAAAAAAACCCCTTTCAAAAATATTAACTGTAAATAAATCTGCATAATCACTTGCTATATTTGTCAGTTTCTAAAAGCAATTGTAAATGATATGTGCAGATTAATTAAAAAACCCGTTGAATACAATGACCCTGCACCCTCTCCCAACTTCAAATATCCTGTGTATGGAGCCAAAGTAGAAGAATATGATTAGATTCCATAGGAGGTTTCACGGTTGCTTGAGTGCGAGGAATGTTCCATTCATCCATATAAAGAGCCATTGAAGACGATCAATTTAGGTTCAATGGAAGATCCGAAGGAAGTCAAGGTTGGAGCATTGTCATATGATGACGTGAAGAGCAGGGTGGTTGAATTATTGAAAGAGTATGTGGACATCTTTGCTTGGTCATACCAAGACATGCCTGGTTTGGATACTGATATTGTGGAGCATCATTTGCCGCTAAATCCAGAGTGTCCGCCAATCAAGTAGAAATTGCGAAGAACTCACCCCGATATGGCAGTGAAAATTAAAGAAGAAGTTTTAAAGCATATTAATGTCAGTTTTCTTGTGAGATCACTGTGCCCTCAGTAGATTGCCAATATTGTCCCTATACCAAAGAAATACGGAAAAGTTCACACGTGCGTTGATTATAGAGATTTATACAAAGCAAGTCCAAAATATGATTTTCCATTTCCACATATTGATATGTTGGTTGATAGTATAATAAAATTCAAAGTATTCTTGTTCATGGGCGTATTTTCCGGATATAATCAAATTAGAATGGGTCCTGAGGACATAGAAAAAACAACGTTTATTACACCCTGGGGAACACTTTGTTACAGAGTGATGCCCTTCGGGTTGAAGAATGCTAGTGCAACGTAACAGAGGGCTATGGAAATCTTATTCCATGATCTGATGCACAAGGAAATTGAGGTATATGTTGATTATATGATTTCCAAATCCCAGACTGAAGAAGGGCATATAGAAGATTTGTTGAAATTGTTTCAGCGTTTGAGGAAGTATCGTCTCCACTTGAATCCAAATAAGTGTACCTTCGATGGTCGATCAGGAAAATTGTTAGGTTTCATTGTCATCCAAAAATGAATTGAAGTTGACCCTGATAAATTCAAAGTAATTCAAGAAATGCCAACGCCAAGAACTGAAAAGCAAGTTAGAGGGTTCCTTGGGCGGTTGAATTACATTTACAGATTTATCTCCCATATGACTGCAACGTGTGAACCGATTTTGAGTTGTTAAAGAAAGATCAAGGTTGTGTGTGGACAGATGATTTCCAGAAGGCACTTGAAAGTATTAAAGAGTATTTGCTTGAACCCCCTATCTTGCTCCTTCCTGTTGAAGGAAAACCATTGATCATGTATCTGATAATGTTAGATAATTCTATGGGTTGTATTTTGGGACAACAGGATGAAACATGGAAGAAGGAATATGCCATTTATTATCTCAGCAAGAATTTTACTGATCATGAGTTGCGGTATTCTATGCTGGAAAAGACATGTTGTGCTTTGGCCTGGGTGGCAAAGCGATTGCGACAATATATGTTGAATCATACCACTTGGTTGATTTCCAAAATGGATCCAATTAAGTATATTTTTTGAAAAGCCTGATCTTACTGGGAGAATTGCTTGTTGCAGATGTTGTTGTCTGAATATGATATTGAATACCATATTCAGAAAGCTATAAAAAGTAGTGTGTTGGCAGATTATCCTGCTCACCAACGGGTTCATGATTATCAGTCGATTAAATATGATTTCCCTGATGAGGATGTGATGTTCTTGAAAATGAAAGATTGTGAGGAAACTTTTCCTGAGGAAGGCCCTGATCCTGAGTATCAGTGGGGTATGGTATTTGATGGAGTTGTGAATGCTTATGGGAAAGGAATTGGTGTTGTGATTATCACTCCTCATGGACCACATATCCCTTTTACCGTGAGGCTGGCATTCAATTGTACCAATAATATGGCAGAGTATGCAGCTTGTATCACGGGCCTCGATGAGGCTATTGATCTCAGAATCAAAGTTCTAGATGTGTATGACGATTCAGCTTTGGTAGTAAATCATATTAAAGGATAATGGGATACTCCTCACCCTGGCTTGATTCCATACAAAGACTATGCTAGAAGATTATTACTCTTCTTTAACAAAGTTGAATTCCATCATATCCCTAGAGATGAAAATCAGATGGCGGATGCTTTGGAAACTTTGGCTTCTATGTATCAAGTAAATACTTGGAATGATGTGCCTCGTATCACAGTGCAACACTTGGATAAACTTGCTCATGTGTTTGCAATAGAGGAAATATCAAATGAGAAACCTTGGTATCATGATATCAAACATTTTCTTCAGACTCGGGAATACCCGGCTAGTGTGTTAAATAAAGATAGAAAGACATTGAGAAGGTTGGTAGGTAGCTTTTTCCTCAGTGAAGGTGTGCTATACAAAATAAATCATGACATGGTTTTGCTGAGATGCGTGGATAGACACGAAGTAGACATATTGATGCATGAAATCCATGAAGGTTCCTTTGGTACCCATCCCAATGGACATTCGATGGAAAATAAGATGCTTAGGGAAGGTTATTATTGGCTGACAATGGAATCTGACTGTTATAAATTTGAAAAGAAGTGCCATAAGTGTCAGATTTATGCTGACCAAATTCATGTGCCTCCGACACTTCTCAATGTTATTTCTTCCCCGTGGACTTTCTCTATGTGGGGTATTGACATGATTGGAATGATTGAACCAAAGGCGTCGAATGGACATCGTTTTATTTTGGTGGCAATTGACTACTTCACCAAATGGGTGGAAGCAACTTCATATGCCAATGTTACTAAGCAGGTGGTCGTGCGTTTCATCAAGAAAAATCTCATATGTCGGTATGGTGTACCAAGCAGGATTATCACTGACAATGGCTCGAATTTGAATAACAAGATGATGACAGAACTTTGTGAAGAATTCAGGATTGTCCATCATAATTCATCTCCTTACAGATTAAAGATGAATGGGGCTGTTGAAGCTACTAATAAAAACATCAAGAAGATCATAAAGAAGATGGTTCTTACTTATAAAGATTGGAATGAGATGCTCCATTTTACTTTGCACGGGTATCGTACATCCGTCCGTACTTCAGCAGGGGAAACCCCGTTCTCCCTTGTGTATGGTATGGAAGCATTGCTCCCAATCGAGGTGGAGATTCCCTTTTTACGTGTGATAATGGAAACTAAGTTGTCATAGGATGAATGGGTGCAAAATAAGTTTGACCAATTGAATTTGATTGAAGAAAATAGAATGACGGCCTTGTGCCATGGGAAGTTATACCAAAAGAGAATGAAAAAAGCTTTTGATAAGAAGGTCAAGCTCGTGAATTCAGAGAAGGCGACATCGTACTCAGGAAGATCATGTCTTTTAACGCTGA
The DNA here is from genome assembly GCA_948472305.1 of Vicia faba. NCBI lineage: Eukaryota > Viridiplantae > Streptophyta > Magnoliopsida > Fabales > Fabaceae > Vicia > Vicia faba. The sequence continues at coordinate 1,095,740,514 of OX451739.1, forward strand.
TTCTATGGGCAAATGGACTCCTAATTTTGCAGGCCCATATATTGTCAAGAAAGCCTTCTCTGGCAGTGCATTAATGCTTGAAACTATGGATGGTGAGGAGTTCCCGCGTCCCGCAGATGCTGATGTAGTCAAGAAATACTTTGCCTAAAGAAATAAAAAATAGCCCGCTAAGTAAAAAACCCGAAAGGTGACTTAGGTAAAAAAGAGCGTATTAGTAGGCTGAAAATCCGAAAAGGTGGTCTAGGAAAAAATCAGAGACATAAATAGAATAAACTTTCCCTCTAGTTTGAAAACCCGAAAGGGGAACTTATGCAAAAGTTAGGGATTTCTTGGCAAGTAACTGCGTTAGACGAGACTTGATCATTGAAGCAACAATCTTCTTGAATCCTCACCATACTTCAACAGAAATTGTTGCTCACGAATTCAAAGTTGTTAGGGAGAATAGTGGTCATTAATTTCAATGTATCTTTTCTAATATATATTACTATTTTCCAAACTTTGTAATCATCTATGGAGTCCAGCCATTCGTTGACTACCATTCTATTAATAAAGTTTGAGCTTTTACCCAATTGTTTGCAATTCTTATTTTTATTATGCATACAAAGACCTCATTTATTATTGATGGTAATTTTCAAAGCAAAAAGATTAAAATAAAAAAATAGTTTTTTTAAAAGGAATTTACAAACTACTTTTTACTTTAGATTTTGTGACACAAGAAAAAACAAAAATGGTGATTCCAAGGATGGACGAACTCAGAAATTTTGGAAGTTTGTTTTCCCCAGGAAGGATCTCTCAGATAGTTGGAGATGAAACCAATTAATGTATGGCGTGGTGTTGGGTATGTGGTCCCATTTTCCCCAGTTAATTATTGGTTCATTTTGATTTCAAGTTTGCATGGTTCGAGGCCTCTACCCCAGATTCCCCAACAACTAGACAAGGAGAGTATCTTTTTTAAGAAGTGTGGGAACAATTGACAACCTTGTGGGTTTTCTCTTGCCAAGTGTTGGGTTTGATTTAAAATCCCAAGAATTTGTTGCATTATTGTTTGATTTCTTAGAACCCCAAGTGAAGCTGAAATATTGTTTCTCTCTAGGAGTTGTCATCCCCATGTAATTTCATAATTTCTCCACAAGGAAGTTTATGTAATTATCACCCCTGGTATTGGAGAAGGTATCTTGGTTTTCTCTCAATGATGTGGTGTCGTACTCCCCAATAAAGTTAGCACCAGATCCCCAGGTGATATCTCGACAACGTGGTATTGTTTTCCCATTGAGGTCAGTATTGCAATCCCAAGTAGAAGTACAGACATTGAAGCATTTGTTTTTCCCTCATTGAATCCTGTGTGATGTTCCCTGGTGAAGCCTGGAGGAGGATGTTGGATCCTAGTATTTGTACTTTTTCTTTTGTCTTGATTTGATTATTTTTGGATTGTGGTTCTTCCCAGTGAAATTAAGCCATGGAATAAGACTTTGTTAGATATGATTTAGCCGAGTATTAACTTTACCCAATTTGGTCTTTTCTGTTTATCCATAGTATATTGTGATAGTTTTGTCAGCATATACACAATAATATTCATATATGCATCATGCATAGCTAAATTAAATTCGTTACTCATTTGCATCCACTAACTCTTATTGGAATATTACCCTATTTGTAGAGTTGTGTTATCCTCTCTCCATTAGATTGTCCACTTTAAGAAGAAAGTGTATATTCTTTGATTTTCCCCACTGAGTTATCCCTCGTGGAAGATTTTTGCTTTAGCCTTCCTAGACAACTCATTATCTGAATGACATGTCATCCGTTTTTGAGTTTATTTCTCATCAGGTTCTCTCTCGGTTGACTTTTCATACCGGTTTATTTCTGGTTTGAATCTGTGGTCCCCGGTAGCGTTATTTTGATTTCTGCAAACTTTGAGCCCTAGTTTGAGAATGTGCATTAATTTTGCACGTGAAGACTTTAGTTTCTCTGCAGGAATATATTGGCGTTCCCCACAGGAAACCATATTTGTTTCCCCAAGAAGTCATTATTACAGTTCCTTCTCATAATAGCAAGTGGCAGATCTCTTTATTTAAGAAATCTATACTTCCCCAGTAAGTTTGTTAGTTCCCCGAGAAGATTCTTTTACTCCAATGAATGGTAGTCTCGTCATTATGGGAGATAGCTCGTTGTTGATATTTTACTCCAATGAATGGTAGTCTCGTCATTATGGGAGATAGTTTGTTGCCGAGATTTTACTTCAATGAATGGTAGTCTCATCATTATGGGAGATACTTTGTTGCTGAGATTTTACTCCAATGAATGGTAGTCTCGTCATTATGGGAGATAGTTCGTTGCTGAGATTTTACTCCAATGAATGGTAGTCTCGTCATTATGGGAGATAGTTCGTCGATGAGATATTACTCCAATGAATGGTAGTCACGTCATTATGGGAGATAGTTTGTTGCCGAGATTTTACTCCAATGAATGGTAGTTTCGTCATTATGGGAGATAGTTCATTGCTGGAATTTTACTCCAATGAATGGTAGTCTCTTCATTATGGGAGATAGTTTGTTTCCGAGAATTGTTACTCCAATGAATGGTAGTCTCGTCATTATGGGAGATAGTTCGTTGCTGAGATTTTACTCCAATGAATGGTAGTCTCATCATTATGGGAGATAGTTCATTGTTGAGATCTTTTTCTGATGGATGGTAGTATCTTCATTGTGGGAGATAGTTTTTTGTTGAGATTCACATTACTCTGAAGAAGTTTATTTGTTTCCGGTTGTAAGTACTGACACCAATCAATTGTTACCACCTCTAATATTAATGCTTACTGGTATTATCCTACTGCCTCTTTTCTCCCCAGTGGATCGACATTACCTTTTTTGTTATCTTCTCCAAGAGTGTATAGTTTTCAGTTATCTGTTGATCACCTTTTATTCTTTATTTTCTCTCCTCGATGTCTGAGTTGATGATACTTTATCTTCTCCTTGGCCTTTACCCCAATAGAGTCGAGTCTTCTATTTACTAGTGATTTATTTTCCTGGTCTAATCTTCTTTTAACTTTTATTTTCTGTATCCCCAGTGGTGTGTTGTATCACCCTTGGATCTGTTTATTTTCATGCACAATCATAAACATTGTAGGGCATCTTAGGGCCAAAAATAGGGTTTGTTTTATATTTAAGTATCTTCAATCGCATCAACACAAAGATTTTTAAACTTTGTATCTCCAGATAGAAGACACTTAAATAAGGGAAACTATTGTACCAAAATTTTTTCCCTAAGATCCCTCTATCATCTCATATCAACTCAATCACAACAAGATCACATTAGTGGTTTTTTCTCCTTATCTTTAAGTTTGCTCATGAGGAATCACCAAGCACCTTGAATTGTATATTGTGATCATCTATGTTTTGTTTTGATTAACTTTTAACTAATGAGTACTATGAATTTTTTCTTTAGTTGATGATGCTATAGGTGGAAGCACAACACATTTCCTCAAGTTGATTTATAGGTTCACGAGTTTATTTCCATGCCTTCTTCAATAAGATTTCATTAAGGTTCAAGCTTCAGCATTGAAGATTCTTTGAAGTGACATCATGACAAGGTCTATTATGATTCATCATGCCTCAATTTGTCAAAGAAAGTCAAAGGATGCAAAGGTTAATTGAAGAGGATTGACTTAATTGGACAAGTCCTTGATTTCCTGATCACAAGTGCATAATTCCATCAATTCTCAATATTTGGAATAGGTTATGGTTGCCATGGTTTCTTATTATCACCCTCAACAACTTGTATTTACATGACAAAAGTATGTGTGCAAGAAAATTTTTCAAATTTGAAAAGGGTTTCTAAGGTATTTTGTTGCTTTATGAGTTAGGGTTTTGAACTTATAAAGGCTATATCTTTCTCATTTTTTGGTATTTTTGAGTGATTCCAAAGACATTATCCTATTTAAAGGGTTATCAACAAATCACTACAAAAGTTTCAAGGAAATTTAATGTGGAAGATGCCTAATGATTGACAAAAATTACAAGTCCTCTAATATGCCATCAAATTCCCTTATATGATTTCAAAAGATCATAACTTGGTCATTTTTATCTCCTTGAGTCCATTCTTTTTCCACAATGATCTTAAGGATGTAAAATTCAACCCTCGTTTTATATGCAAAGCTGAAAAATGGATGGAAGATGTCTTAAGAACTCAAGGGATTATATGTCATCTCATGAATTTTAATGAACTTCACCAAGTCATAACTTTCTCATGTCTTGGAGATTTTAAATGGTTCAAGTCTCAAAATTCCATTCAAAGGATATACTTCATGCCATCTTTTTTGGTCAAGAGCAAATTTTATATGGAAGGCCATGTTTGGATGGAAGACATTATAGGTCATTTTTGAAGAAAAACTTGGAATTTTTCTAAGTACAAAAAGTCAGCATATTTTTCTCAACTTTGACTCACCACAATTTTTAGCTCAAGCATCCATTTGATTCCATTCTTTTTCCATTGTAAAGTTGGTGATCATATCTTTCCAATGCATCAAGAATCAAGTCCTAAGGATCCCTAAATTGTGCACACCATGATTTCAAAGTTGGTACCTTGGAATTGAAGTTTCTCAAACAGTTAGAATGCAATTTCCATAATCTGACTTCTAATCACCAAGTTTGTGTTAGTTTTCTTCTTAAACATGATTAGCATAAGCGTGTGGATGATTTAGAGTGTCAAACCGCATTATTTGGATGAGTTTTGATGCACATGTGATCACACTTATTTCATGAAAACAGGTGTGCACGATTTCCCTCCAAATTGCATTATTCACCTCTCCTCTTGATTCCATTCACATATCCTATTAATACAAGCTCTATCCCACTCATTTTCTCAAGCTTAGGTAGCCAGAATCACCCTGCCAAACTCTCTCTTGAATCCATTTTTCTACAACTTTGAATTTGGTTTTACAACTTTCCTCAATCCTTTTTCTTTTTCAATTCTTCATCCTTTAACTTCACTGAAGCTAACAGAAGAAGAACCAAGCTATAAGACATTCTAAATTGCGATAGCCAAGTCAAGTTTCAGATCTCTGAATTTAAACTTCAATAGGTAGATTCCTTCACCAATTCTCTCAAACTTTGGTACTGTAATGAAGCTCTCATCATTATGATTCTAGTCACAACATTTGTTTTCAATTGGAAGTGAGTTTTGGACATGGATTTTCAAATCCCTTTCAAATCTTTCCTTCCAAAACGACTGAGCTAGACCTTACATAAACTTTTCGCGAGGGTACCATTGGAATTGTCTTGAAGAGACAAAGCGAATTGTACCAGTCTGAAGATCTAGTTTTTCCATTTTAGAGACCTACAATTCACATGGATGGAGGTTAAAGATTACCAATGTGTCATCTCTCAACCAATGATACCGTGCCATTTTTTTTCTTTTCAAATTCCGATTTTAATAAATGATTCAGTGTTTTATTCACTAAGGACCATGATAAGCACAACACGTCTGGACCATTGGATTAACTTACTAATGCGTTTTGGCTCTCATACAATGGTATATATATTTTTGGTTTTTATTTTATTTTTTGACTTTTATATTTTATTTGTTTTCAACTTCAAAAATTCATAAAAAATTCATTTTAACTTCAAGAAATCTGAAAAAATTGTTAAAAATACTTTTGATTTTTCTCTTTCTGATTATTAATTTTACACAATTTTATTTTGTGTTTTGATATTTTTTATATTTTTTCACTTTATTTTAGTTATTTTAAATGTTTAAAAATACTTTTCTTAATTTTTAAATTCTAAAAAAATTTGGAAGAATCCAATGACCTCTTAACAAATATTGATGACCATATTTTATTTTTATTTTTGACTTCACTATTTTTCATAATTTTTGTTTTTTTTTCCGATTTCTTTTAATTTTAAAAATAATTTCTGACTTCAAAAAATTACCAAAAAATTTATAAAAATATTTGAGCTTATTTTTGATTTTTCTATTGTCTCATTGAATTTTTCTTGGATGTTTTGAATATAGTTGGTATTTTTTCCCTTTAATTTTCATTTAAAACCATTTTAAAAAAATCTTTCCTTTATTTTTTAATACAATTATATTTTTGTATAAATTTTGGCTGACCTTGAACTATGAGATTTTGATTATGTACTACATGTTGTTGGAGAATGATTTACATATCATTTCTCTAAACATATGGTACATAGATTGCTATTGTCCGGCCTCAAAATAGGTTTGACTTCTATATAAGTCCACTTACGATTCTTAACATATTGCTAAATTTTATTCCGATTCGAGAAATGGTCATTCGTGGCCCAAATCTATGTTTACAAGCCCAACTATGTGAATTTGAAACCTTTGATCCAATAATCTTGTGATTCATTGTTAGGAGGCTTTGGTCTTATCAATCCTCTAATGAATCTTCATAAGCTTTGGTTAAAGTGAATCGCTTGAACATCATTGATCATTTATTATTGCCTTGAGATTTTGAGATGAATGATATACTTGACAAAAAGAAAGTGAAACTTATTGTTGAGAGGCTTTGGTTTTATCAATCCTCTAATGAGTTTCAAATGCATGTTTCAAGATGGTCATTAATCTAACCTCTAATTTCTAACAATTGACTTTATTTTATGCCTTTACTTTATGCTCTTTACTTTATGCACCATTTATTTTAAATTTTACATTTCATGCTATTTTCATCTTTTCTCACTTGAGAATTTACTTTTATGCCATTTTATTTTGCTCCCTTGAGCTTTTCATTTCTTTTTGAAGATACATTAATAATCAACTTGAACCATAAAAAAATTTAAAGTTACTTGGACTATTTGGTTACTATCCTTGGTATTATAGAGTGATGGGCTTCTTGGACTTAGGATTAGAGACCTTGACCTACCTTGAGACTTGGTGACTTCTATTGCTATTTTGCCTGGAGTTCTTGGGGGTTTACCCTAAGATATTGGGTTGTTTGTTTTCTTTATATGCAGGTTATTCTGATTATATGCTTTGATTGGGAATTTATCTGTATACATCCATTACTCTGCCCAATTTTTGTGAAGACTTAATGCATTTGAAGTTTAATTCTCAGGAGGTTATGTTGTCCTTGCTTGTTTGGTTTCAATCCAAAGAATGGGAATTCTATATTGACTCATTCTGTCAAGTGTTGGCTTCTTGTTGGTTAGATGGTTCTTTTTCCTAACTTTTACCTTATGCTTTAGGATAGTCCCTTCATCACCTCCCATCTTCTTTAATTTCAAAATCTTCTCCCTCCTTTTCAAAACTATTCTTGTTTTCTAAACTTGAATAATTTTCACAATAAACTTGGACTTAGGTTCATGCATTTTCAAAAATGTGTTCTTAATCAAATTTTAATCAACTTTGGCTTTTTTCCACTAAAAGTCAATCAATCTCATTCAAGCTATTTTTCCACTTTGGCTTTTTGCTTTAAAATTTTCTCAAAAGATTAGACTCTTGTCAATCCTTGTAGTGATGCAAGCCACTATACTTCAACAATATGTAGTGAAATGAGATATTTTCCACTTGGGTGTTAAGTGAGGCTTTGTTGATTTTAAAATCCAGGCCATGTCCTCTACTTTGAGATGAAGCAAATTTTCCTTTCTCATAGTCGTGGGTAGTAAGTATCTTTTCCACTCGGATAAGACGATGGTGTCTCGTCTCTTAAAATTAACCAACACACTTGTGTTTCTTTTTTAAAATTTTTAAAGGTGAACTACGAGTACCCTGATCCCCTATTGCATGGAAGGTGGTACGTAGGCACTAAAGGTTCGCAACCACAGCGGGTGTAAAAATTATAAAAAAATATTTATTTCCCACCCCTACAATATATTTTTATGTACAACATTTATAGCCAAAATACGCAAATTTTCAAAGAGGTTCCTGCGGAGTACCGTGGATGTTTAGGGTATTAATACCTTCCCTTTGCGTAACCAACCCCCAAACTTAGATTCTCTCCCCCTCTTTTTTTTGGGTGATTCGCTCTTTTCCCATTCCTTTGGAAACAATAAAGCACGGTGCTGATTTCTATTTTGATCTGTACGAGTTAATTCAATCCAATGGCTTAGTCTCAACATTTCTACCGTTATAGCTGGGCTCCTTCTGGTCGGCTGGTATCCCCCTTTTTTTAGGTAATTGTATATCGGGGTCCATCTAACAGTTGATGTCGTCGATAGCGTTTACATCCAAATTTATGGAGGGTTTTTCATTGATTGGTCGAGGAAATATCTCCTGGATCACTGATTTGTTTCCTCTATTCCTTTTTGTGCTCGCCAGCTTCGACATAATATCCGCTTGGGAGTTATGTTCGTGGGGAACATGACGTACCTTTATGGATTCAAGTTTTTTATTTCTTTGTTTACTGTGATTGGCATTATTTTTGGTAAAACTAACTTAGCTTAGACATGTTGAATGAAGATGTTCAATCATCTGGAGAAACATGTCGATTGTGATGTTCTATACTAGTTCTTTTGACATCGTGGTTATCTACAGCTGGACAATTTGATATGTAGTTTGTTACACGTGCAAAATATTTTGTAAAATATCATATATCCTATATGGCGCACGGTTTTAAGATTTAAAAAGATTCAAGTTGATTTCAAGGAGATTTGTTAGTTTCTAATTATAGATATAATCAAGGAAACAAATGATTGATGTCCTATCTTTGAGGAGATAAATCTACAGCGTCTATGTCATATCCAACTGCATATGTGAAGCCCAAATCTAGTTCATTGAAGATTATAAATAGAAGGGTTCTACCCTAGTGCAAGTGTCAAACTTACATTGTATTGTGTTAGGGTTTGTGTGTTTATTGTGAGCCTCTCGATTATCATATTGATGAACGAGTAGGACTATTTTTGAGTTGTAAGTTATGTAAGTCATTCCAAAGCTTTTAAGTAGTGAATGATTGTGTGTCCTACTATTAACTTATTTCTACTACATGTACTATTCTTTTATACTGTTAATAGTTTTGCGATAAGGTTCCTGCAATTACATCTTACTTCTATAAATTAGCTCCTACTACCATAAATTATCTCTGCTATTGTTTTACTCTTAATAGCCTACAACTTAATTTTAGCCAATCAATACAGGCAACACAATAAAATTCATCACTACCTACAACTTCAACAATTAACAACAACATCACAACGACTTATATAAATTAATACTATTATCGACCAAGTCTTATTAATTCACTTCTACTAAAATATTCTACTGTTAAGGTCATCCTGCCAAATACTCAATAGCTCTATAATCCAATTCAATCATCTATTTCATTACTCTACTATATGAGCCAGATCTATAATTTGTGTACTTAATTTTCTGTTATTAACCAATTAACATAATAAGGTGACAAACACACAAGAAACAGAGCAACCAAAAGAAAACAGAAAACAAATGTTTAGGGTGAGCCCCTCGTCACCCAATTGTTCCCCTCAGCACAAAACTAAAAAGGCCATGCCACTCATCATGAAGTTGTGACGCTCGACACAATCCTATCCATACAATGCCAGTCGGCAGGCTTGTGTGCCCCTCGGCACGTCCCTTCGCTTTATGTTGTCCGAAACAACATTTGTGCCCCTCGGCACAGACTATTTCCTTTTCACATACTTACTGATTCGAACACAGAATTCTATTCAATTAACAGTTTCTTAAATACCAGACCAACACAACATACGATCACAACAACATAATATCTATAACAACATCAACATAGGATAATTTTCCTATAACAAATTCATTGACAATAAGACAATTTCAGCAATTTCAGAAGTAACCTCAACAAATATACACACACAACAACAATTTTACACGACCTAATTCCCACATGCTATTCATCATATACTCAATTATAGAGTCAGAACCCCACCCTTAAGGCCGCTCTACAATTTCCGGTCTAACCTAGCTTTTCCTCTTTTCCTTTTCCTCTTCTCCTCCACTTCCTACGTTACTGCATCAGACTTCCTTAATCTTCCTAATTAACCTAATTTCTTATTATTATAACTAAACCTAATAATAATATTATTATTCCTAATGGGCTTAACAACACACCCTCTATATTTCTACTTCCAACCATATAAATAAGTCCAACGTAATTATTCCATTAATTCCAACATTATTATTATTAATCAACTATTTAATTAATTAATAATAATCTAACAACTTATACCAACAATTCTCAGCATCTCCCAACTTTTCAACAAATAATCCAAGAATAATTTAATTAAATAATGAGCGTTACACTTTGTGACAAGAATTGGTTTTGAGGTTGAGAGGGAGTAAGTTATTTGAAGATGAAGTTTATCTTCTTCCTCGTGTACACCAAATGTCTTCATCTTGGGTCTACTATGCAGTAATGAAAGTGTTGTTCTCTAGAGTGGTACTTAGCAAGTTTTGAGTTCTCGATTGGACTACTATGGAGACTTGTCATAGATGATCTTCTGATAAGTTGAGAATTTTGTATTCTCTTGTTGTGTAGCTTCCACTAGTTATTGCTCTGATATTAGCTGTACTGACTTTTTCTACCATTGTTGCTCTGATCGTGTGTGTGTGCATTTGAGGTGCGTCTCAAACCCGAGCTATTGTTGTTTGTGTGGAATATGTGAAGTTGTGCTAAATTGTTTTAGCCAAAATAAGCCAAAAGGGAAGATTGATATTTCTCAGTTTACTGTGATTGGCATTATGTTTAGTAAAACTAACTTAGCTTAAACATGATGAACGAAGATGTTTTATCAACTGGAGCAACATGTCGAATGTGATACCCTAGGCCGGTTCTTTCAAGATTGTGGTTATTGTTGCACCTCAAAATTTGCCCTCTTCATTTTACCTTACATGGCTTGTATTTCATCATACATGCTCATGCATTCTCATGATAGGATCAAGGTATGTTAGTTCTTAAGTTCCTCTACAAGCTATTGAAAGTTGATTTTTTTGTCAATCAGTGCAAAGGGGTGTCTCATATCCTCAGTATTTGAGTCTCTCAAGCTACAAGGGTTCTAAATATCTCTATAAATCTTATTTGTACCATTGTGTCATCAGAAGATTGAAGATTGCAAGTGTTGATTCTTGAATCACTGTTTTCCTATGAATCTCTTGAGATTAGGGTTTTGGCCAGATGAAGTATTTGAGGCTTGTATGAGACAAATTTGTGAAGTATCATATTCTCATAATCATACTAAGCATCTTTGTTCAAGGAATTTCTCAACATGTACAGAAGAAGTAGGATTTTGAAGCTTGGTCATCATCTCCTAACACAGAGGGCCAAAATTAGGGTTTTTATTTAATCAGGATATCTCTGATTTTTGGGCAAGACTTGATTCCATATCTCTCTACATGTTCATGAGTATATATGACTGAAAGATTGAACATCAATTTTGATTAGAAGAGGTTCAATTGATCTAAAGGGGGCAAAATAGTCATTTTGACTAAAGTCAACAAAAGTCAATTGTTAAACAAGTGAACTTTGGGTCAACTATTAATTCAATGTTCCTATTTTCACATTTCATGATCAACGGTGGCACAAAATAAAGAGGAAGTGTTGAATTAGAGATAACTTATCAAAGAAGTTACTTGAAGTATTCATTGATCATAGTGCTGAACTTTGACTGATCATAACTTTCTCAATTTTTGTTGAAAATGTGCAAACCTTATATGATTGAAAAGAGGAATAAAAAGTTCTTCAACTTTGTCACTCTGGGATTAAGTCTCAAAAGTGAAAGCATTGTGAGATATTGAGCTTGTAAATTTAGGGCACATAAATGTCAAAATGAGAGCTTTCTTGCGTGACCAGGTTAGTGCTTTTATCAAACATGTGGTGTACCCACATTCATGGTTGTTTCCTTTTTGATTCAAGTCATAATTTTAAAAATGGAAAAAGGGATTGTGTAGTTGGATATATTGGGCTCCATTTAGATCTTTGAATAATGCCATTTGGATCAAGAATGAAAACAATATCATCATTATAAATTGAGCTCTCAAAGTTGACAAAGTTACCAACATGCAGGCCATGCACACACGCACACATTGCTCTTCCAAGACCCATTTTTACCAAACTTCATTCGTTGTTTTCTAACATTTTCCAGCATTATTTTCAAAGATTCAAAGCCCAACCTTGATCTTTATCATGAGTGTTTTCCATAGGCCTCAATAGCTTGCAAAACGCACGAGGGAATTTAGAGAAAATTGAGAATTGGCAGAATTGGTCATACAAATCAAGGTAGATTGGAGTGCATGTTCATATAAATCCAGCTCACCATGCATGCGTATCTCACTACTTTCCAATCTCTATTTCCCACTAAAAACGACTTCATGCTCAAAATGCAACAATATAAAACGCAGCAAGCATGCACATTCTTCATTGAGACCAAAAAGCCCTTTAACGACCTTATGCTTCAAATGTCCATCATACCCGCAACAAAACTTCCTCTGCACTCTTTCTCTTTCTATATAAGAAGCTTCTCTTCATTCATAAAGAAGGAGAGTCTTCATTCACGAAAATCACTCTCTCTCACAAGCTTCACTCTCTCTCTCTCTCTATCTCTCTCTCAAGTCAGAATCATTGTACTTCATTTCTCTCTCAAACTTTTCGCGCAAGTTTCAATCTCTGCTTAATTCATCATCCCTAAAGCATAGGAAGCAAGATCATCGGGTTTCTCATCTGTGATCAGAGGCACAATGAGTTTATTTCTCACTTTTGAGGTAAGTTTTCAGATCTAAATTCCTCTCATGCTAGCTTGAATCATTACATTAGATCTTGCATATGTTGTGTTAGCTGCCCAAACCTTAGATCTAAATTATAATTTTATGTGTTTTGTTGCTTAATTTGAACTCTGCAATATGCTTAAAACCTTGACTGGATCTGTGTCTTCGTGCTTAAATCTCTACTTGATCTTTCATTATTTGTGAAATCTATGATTACCTCATTGTTCCTTGCACTTTTATGATGAATTTTGATGTTTGGATCAAACGATTTGGTTAAGAAACGAGTAAGATAATTGAATATGAAATCTGGTTGTTAGTTTTGAAAATTTGAAATCGTGATCATGTGATTTTCAAGTGGCTTTTTCTTTATGATCCATGAATCTTTTTATGATTTTCTTGATCCTATCATGTTCTACTCATTTAGATCTTGAGGTTTGGTGTTTACGTTTTGCAAATTCATGGATAAATGAGGGAGAAATCGTGACCTGAACATTGCATGTTAAACTATTTTCAAACGAGTTAGGGTTTATCGTTTGGTAGAGACGATGAGTTGGCGCATTTTGATCCGTGCATGCATAAGGCTTTTTGCAGCGTTTCTTGCTTAAAACAGGTGTAATAGATTTCAATCTATTTAAATTTTCATTCAATTTTAATTGATTTATTTAATTTTATTTTAATATTTTTCTTGATTAAAAAATTATCACAAAAATAATTTAGACTATATTTTCAGTATATTTTTATATTCTGAATTTTATTTCATATTTTCATCATCTTTGCATGATTAAATAATTCATATGAAATAATTAGGATTTTTTTAATCATCTTTTAGGTTTTAGAATTTTATATTGTAATTTTCATCAATCTAAAAATGTATGAAAAATATTATGAGTTTTCTTTTGAGTCCACTTCATGAAAATATTTTTGGTTCATTTTTATAGAAATTTTTGGCATGTTAATTAAATCAATTGGTTAACTCTGCTATTATATTGCTATGTTTTGTTGCGTTGTGCAAATATTTTCTATTTTAATTTTTTATTTCAAGATAAAATTCCAGAAAAATATGTTTAGTGTTGTTTATATATTTATATATTTGTTCATTATTTTTAATTGAATTTACTGTTCAGTTTGCTTATTTTTCAATATTGTGCAAGTTAATTGTTGTTCTTGGCCTATATTTTCAGTATATTTTCAATATATTGATCCATCTCTTGCTTAGGCTTAAATAAACATTTAATTCTCCAATTTCCCTTACTTATAAAAACCAAAGAAAATATGTTTGATATTTTTGGATGACTTGAGATCGTAAAACCCATTTTTGTTGAATTTTAAGTTTTGATATTACATTTTTCACAAATTATTTTGATTAACCTCTCTAGTTTGTGCCTTTTTGCCAACTAGTCTTGACAATTTCCAATTATTTTCACCATTTCTAGTTAATCCAAGAACTTAAAATGATATTTCTGACTTTTATAAGTCTTTAGGAAGCTAGGGTTAAATTGACATGATTTTACAAGTCATTTTCCTATTTTTTAACCTAATTTTGACTTAGAGGTATGCATAGGATTGTGCCTTGACCAAAATGCTTGTATTTGAGAACTTGTGTGCATAGTTTTAAGATAATTTTTGGTATAGGGTATGCTACTTACTTGGTTCTATTTTGATCCATTTCTCCAAATTATCTCATGTCTCTAACTCTTTTTTCTATGATCAATAACTGTGTGTTCCTTATAGCTCCCCCCTTGTGTACTTTGTGCATGATCTTCTTGCATTTCTGTGTGATGCTTGTTTAATTTCTTCTATATGTTTTAAGCTACTAACTTGTATGATTTAGACCCTTTCTAAACACCCCCCTCTTTATCTATCCCATTCTTTGTTCTTCTTTTACTTTAAATTTGATTTTGGGTGTGGTATTGACCTAGTTTTTGTGCTAGCTTTTGAGCATGTTTTAGAAGGTTTGTTATAGGGTTATGTAAAAACTTTTTAGGATGATAACCTTGTATGTTATCTTTCTTCTTCATATATTCTTAACACATTACACCATGATTGTCCAATCACAGACTCATTCACACTTCATTCTACAACTTTGTTGTGACCTAGTTTGTATATTTTGGTGTTTGTACCATGATCTTCATGTATAATTGAGTTTTACCTTGATTACTTGGTATGTGTTAGGTGTATAACATGTAAATTTATTCTTTCTCTTCTTCACATCACCTCTTTCCTCTCACATGTTTGCTTGTTAGCATTGAATGGGGACTTATGTCCACTTAGGGTTTTCAAACTAACTTTCCTTGATTAATTTGATTGTGAATCTTTCTCAAGCTTGATTATGTGATGATGATGAGTTTGATATGTGTTCAATTCTGACTTGTATGATATTTCATCTCCTTCATCTCATTTCATATTCTCATACTTCCTTGATTTCTTATTTTTGTTTTCTACTTCTTCTTCTCCACTTCTTTTGGTGTGTTTAAGAGTTTCATCTCTTGCATGAGTTTTGTCACATAAATGTTGTGTGTGATTGATGTGTTGTCATATTCATTTTGATGTTTTATCATATTTCTTATGATACTTGATGTCTTTCCATCTTGATGCATATATGATGTTTTACCATCTCATTCTTTGTATGATGTTCTGTCATCACATCTATGCGATGTTTTGCCATCCTTGTTATATTTTTTGTCATCTATACTTGATACATGCTTCTTGATGACTTGTCATCTTTGTGTATGATGTTTTGTCATTTGTTTCCCTTTTTTATATTCTCTTCTTGTATGCTCTCCATAGGATCTTTAGTTCACTCTTCTCTAATTTTGAGCTAAATAGAGCTTAGGATCTTTATCCAAGCATGACAACATTAGGTAGATGTTTTCCTCTTTTATCCTCAACTATAGGATAAACAATGAATGAAAACTTTAGGGCTAATAACTTCCCCTCATGTAAGTGACTTCCTTACCCGATTTCTATAGTTGCAAGACCGTGATTTCACCCCTTCAGGTTTACTCAATGTTTACCTCTCCCTTTCGGCGAGATAACAAACATTCTATGGCGACTTTATTGAGTTTATTTTGATGATTTATCCAGTTGTTTCAGTTATGTAAAGTTGGACTGTTGGATATTTAGTTTGTTACAGGTGCACAATATTTTATAAAATATTATCTATCCTATGTGGCACACGGTTTGAAGACTTAAAAAGATTCACGTTGATTTCAAGGAGATTTGCTAGTTTCTATTTATAAAGAAATCGAGGAAACTAATGATTGATGTCCTATCTTTAAAGAGATAAACTTGCAACGTCTTTGTCATATCCAGTTTCATATGTGAAACCCAAACCGAGTTCATTGAAGATTGTAAATAGAAGGCTTCTACCATAGTGGAAGTCTCAAACTTACATTGTATTGTTTTAGGGTTTGTGTGTTTATTGGGAGCCTCTCAGTTATCATATTTATTAATGAGTATGACTGTTTTTGAGTTATAAGTTGTGTCAGTCATTCCAAAGCTTTTAGGAAGTGAGTTATTGTGTGTCTTTGAAGTGTGACTTCTGTGTTGTTTTTCTAACTGTTTAGAATTGGCCAGTCACTGGGCTATGATTGAAAGGGATTTTAGAAGGGTCTCATACCTAGTTGAGTCTTAGGTAGAAGTTAAGAAAAGGTAGTGATTAAGTGAGAAGTTTTAAACGAGGGAGTTTAGCTTCGAATTGATACTATTTTAGTTAACTTGATCCCTGACTTGGTAGCCCCTAGAGTAGGTATTAGAGTACACTAAACTGGATTAACGATCATGTGTGTTCTTTACTTTTCTGTACTTTGTTTATCATTTATCTTGTCATTGTGTGTTTGTTCAGAGAAAGGTGTCTCGACATATTTTCAGATATCTGAAATCTGAATACTAGAATTTCAAAAAAATTTCATTCTTTCTAAGACTAGAGTTAAGTATTTGGAGAAGTTATCATTCTTGACTTGGTATTCTCCTCATACTTGAGAAGCGACAAGCTGGGAGCCCGTGAATATTTTTACTTCCTCGACTTCCAAGTATTATGCTAAACGCAATCCTGTAAGAAAAGTTTCGTATTTTTCCTGATTGTGAGAGGTCGAAAAAGAGAAAGTGTTGGAGACTTTGATCAAGATCCATTCCTTGTTCTCCGGAATGATACCTTCCCCGCTTTCCGAGGTCCTGGACACTCCGTCCACGAAGATGGTCCATTTGCGTGCCCCACATGGTTAGGGAGCTGACGAGGTCATTTCTGCCACGAAGTTAGCCAGTACTTGGGCTTGAAGGGCCTTTTTTCCTCCGTACCTGATGTCGAACTCACAAAGTTATAACGATCATCTGAGCATCCTTCCTACCATGTCCAGATGATCGAGGAGCTGTTTTACACGATGGTCTATTTGCATGACGATCATGTGAGCTAGGAAGTAGTGCCTTAGCCTTCATGCTGTATTGATCAGGGCCAAAGCCACCTTTACTATATGCTTATACCCGAGCTTTGGGCCTTATAGGGCATTTCTCGTAAAGTATATGATCTTCTACCCCTCAGGGGTTTCCCGGATGAGAGTCACACTGACGACCTCAGTTGCGACTGCGAAATAGAGGTAGAATTTCTCCCTTATCTGGTTGCTAGAGGACCTGTGGATGCGAGAGTGCTCGTTTGAGGTGGAGGAGGGATTTCTCGCACTCGTCAGTCCACTCAAATGCTGCTTCTTTGTGAAGAAGTTTGAAAAAGGGAAGTGCGTGCTGGGAAGATTTTTCCATGAAGCGTAATAACGAGGCGAGCATCCTGTTCACGGATTGGATTGACTTTTTCGAATTTGGCATTGAGAACTTATAGAATTCCCTACATTTGTTGGGGTTGGTCTTGATTCCTCGTTCTGTTAGGTAGAAGCTGGAGAACTTTACTGCTCGTACGTCGAAGGTGCATTTTTCTAGATTGAATCGCATTTTGCACTTCCTCTCTTGGTCGAATACCCTTTTAAACTGGAGTGTATGGTCGTTCTCCTCTTGGAACTTTACAATCATGTTGTCGATGTAGACCTCAAGCATGTCCTCGATCTCTCCTCGGAAGACTTTGTTCATCATTCTCTGGTACGTAGCACCATATTTTTTAAGTCGAAGGGCATTAAGTTGTGTATTTTTTGTCGCTTTTTACCATGGGGAACTAGTTGTATCACTACTCCAAAAATGGATTTTAACAACGTACGTTAGACAACGTTTTTATACAAAAGCGCTGCTATAAGTGAATTTAAAAAAAAACACGGAAACTGTATACAATAATAAGTAAAAGCGCTGCTAAAAATGTGACCTTAGTCAGCGCTTTTAAAAAGCGCTGCTAAAAGTGTTACTTTAGAAAGCACTTTATCAAAAGCGCTGGTAAAGGACCACTTTAGATAGAGCTTTTAAAAAGCACTGTCTAAAGTCATATAAAATTTAAAAAAAAATCTGAAAAGCGTTGCTAAAGGTTTCTATTAGCCAGCACTTTTCAAAAGCGCTGCTAAAGGCCCATATTAGCCAGCGCTTCTAAAAAGCGCTGTCTAAATCCATATAAATGAAAATGAAAAAATAGAACCAGTGTACTGTTTCTCTTTTCATAGACTCTCGAACACGAACATAAACCCTTTCCCTCTCATTCTCACGAACAGAAACCCTTTTCATTGCTGTCCAACCAGCCCTTTCCCTCCGTCGTCTATCGTCTCTCCACCGTCTCTCTCAGTTGTCCTCCACCCACACCAGCCGATTCTCAAGGTAGGTTCTTTCTTGGAAATGTCTTTATCTCCACTGATGTCCAAACTGAGTTATCCTCCTATTGATAATGTATTATGCTAACATCTAAGACATTATCCTCCTATTGATGTCCAAACTGAGTTATAGATATGCATAACTGAGTTATTGGTATGCATTTTGATTTTTTGGTTCTTGGTAGGGCTTGATAACAACAACACTTTTAGTATTTAGCATTATTGCATTTTCTTTTGGTTCTTTGTTTTGGAATAAAAAAGATGATGATGGGTTTTTTGTTATTTTAATTGGTTTCTGAATTGTTTATCATGTTTATATTCTCCATGAACTAGTATTTTTTTACTTGTTGGTTGCTTGGTTTCTTTACTTTTAATACTATTTTACTGATATAAATTTCAGAATTGTTTAAGCATTATTACTCCTAAATACTGTGTTTCTATTGGAAAGAAATATAATATGATAGAAAAGATTCATAAGTGATTTTTTTTCTCATACAATTTTTCACAAAAAACTTGTCTAAGAAAAAATTCTTAAGGTTTGTGAATTTAAGCTATTATAGCCCTATATATACAACTTGTTTTTGATGATCCCTTTGTATTGGTGTAGTTAGTCGAAGACCATCACCGATTCTAAGAACATCAAAGCCGCATCATCCGCCGCCGACACCAATAACCCATTTTCTTTCTTTGGTAAGTCAAGTTCAAATTCTATCTGTATTGATCAATTAAAAAGCACAATTATTTTTATATAGATATATTTATTTTTAGTCCATGTTATTAACTCTAGAAATAAATTTCTAGATATAATTTGTTTAATTCAAACAAAAAGAGAATAATCCGTTTATAGTGTTTTTGTTTACTTGAATTAGTAGAAAAAATGGATAAAAAATGGATGTCTGCCGAGCGATTGTCACAAAAGTACGAGAATTGGGTATTGGAATTCGTTAAGTTTTCTGTTGAACACACCATAGCCCAATTCGAATGAAGTGTCCTTGCTTGGGTTGTTATTATATTGGTCGGGTTGACGCAGATGGATTAAAATTGCATTTACTAATGCATGGAATTGATAGAAGTTATATGTGTTGGATATTTCACGGTGAAAAAAGTAACAACAACGTTGAACAGGGGGAGAAAAGTAGTACGACTTATGCTTCAGATGACAAGGACACAGATACATACGATTTTGATCGAGTCGAATAGATTGTAGATGCACTTGAAGAAGATCTTCAGGATTGTCCCAAAATGTTTGAGAGATTGGTAAGCGATGCAGAGAAACCATTGTATAAAGGTTGCACTAAATTCACAAGACTGTCTGCGGTACTAAAGTTGTACAACTTAAAGGCGGGCAATGGATGGTCAGATAAAAGTTTCATAGAGTTATTAGCCCTTATGAGAGATATGCTTCCGGAGGATAATGTTCTTCCTAATAGAACCTATGAGGCCAAAAAAATGTTGTGCTCTATTGGCATGAGCTATGGTAAGATACATGTTTTTCCAAACGATTGTGTTTTGCTTCGAAACGAATATGCATCGTTAAATGAGTGCCCTAAATTTGGTTTGTCTCGATATAAGAAAAAATTGTCTCCAACAAAAGTCTTATGGTATTTTCCTATAATTCCAAGATTTAGGCGCATGTTTCATAGTGAAACCGATTCAAGACACCTAACTTGGCATGCAGATGAAAGAATTATTGATGGAAAGTATCGACGTCCGACAGATTCACCACAATGGTCGAAAATTGATAATGATTATCCTGATTTTGGAGAAGAAGCAAGAAACCTTCGCTTGACTTTATCTACTGATGGAATGAACCCATATGGTCTTCAAAGTATCTCACGTACCACATGGCCTGTGATTCTTATGATTTATAACCTACCTTCATTGTCATTTTATATATATATATATTTAAATGACTATGGAATTTTATATTGGGTTTATGTTTATGTTTATGTTTATTACAGGTTAGATGGCTACTAACGAGAATCACCCATATGATGATTCTGGGCATGATAGAGATAAGGCCGTTAATAAAACGGAAATGGAATATAGACGAGGAATAACAATAATGAAGAGAATCATTCGAGATAGAGATCAAGGCAAAAAGTATGATGTGCATTGGAGTCAAGAAGGCCAACTAATTGAGCCTAACGATTCAACGTTGACAAGTTATCTTGATTCGGTGGTAAGGAGAGAAATTCCAATTACATGTGAAGATTGGAGAGCAACAGTGTTAGACGACGCTAAAGATAAAATATGGAGTGAGATACATGTACTATATGTGATGTTATTTGTTTTTAATGATGATTATGTCTTTAAATTACTTATACTAACGCACTTTGTGTATGATTTTCGTAGAGTTCGTTCAACATTGAGGATACCAGGAGAGATTATATCCTCAAATTGGCCATAAAATTACATAGAGGGTTTAGAGCTTTTTTATCAAACAAGTTTCTTAGGGGTGCGGATAAAATTTTTGTTGATGCAGAGCTTCCAAAGAAATATGAAGATTTGATTACGCCTGAAGAATGGGAAACTTTTAAATCCAAAAGAAATACCCAGAAATTTGAGAGTTTAAGTGTTGTAAATCGACAATGAGCATCAAGTCCAGCATATCCATACAGAAAAGGGCGTATGAGATATGCACGCTTACAACAATCTATTGTAAGTATCTATAAATTGCAAAGTATCTATAATATATGCACACTTATATTTGATAATGTTATTTAGATTAATATGTAGTTAACAAAGGAGAATAGTTCTGAAACATCTCTTCCGGAACACATTTTATGGAAGGAAGCCCGTGTGTATAAGGATGGAGCTGTTGAAGAAAAAGTTCAACAAGTTTTCGAGAGATGTGTAAGTATAACATTATTTATTTAATTACATCATACTTTTATTTATTTAATTACATCATTCTTTTATTAACATATCATTCTTTAATTAAAATATTTATATGAATTTCAGGAGACTCTTTATCAGTCTATACCTCCAGATTAAGATAATGATTGCAGGAGAATACTCTCACGAGCATTAGATATTCGTGAGTATTCTGGTCGGGTGAGGGTAAGGGATTTGGGATCACTCCAACATCCTTAAAGAAAAAATCAAAGAAAAAAGTTATAAAGAACTTTAGGAAAAGTTGGAAAAGTTACAACAAGAAGTTTATGAGTTGAGAAAGGAAAAAGAAACAGATCAAGCTACAGGTTTTAAAGATACTAGTGATAAATGTAGTATCAATGGTAACTTTGGACAGAATACTCCCGAGGTAATTATATACCATATTTATAAATTATATAACCATATTTTTTATTAATTATATAACCATATTTATTAATGGTTATAGGGAATTTCCCGGTGTCAACTCTATTTGTCGTCACCGACTTATCAGATGGTTGACAAGGGAAAAGTGTATAGTACTTAGGGAGAAATGCTTCACCATAAACCGATACCAAATGGATTTTTGAAAGTATCGGTTGATGTTGTTTTAGAGGGGGATGCGTTGTTACCACTATCTGACGATGTGGCGGATTCAACATTGGTGGCAGATGCAATAAGATCGTTTGTTGCATGGCCGTCAAGCCTCGTTTGCGTAGATAATGAGGTATGCTTAAAATCATTTACTATTAAAATTTTTTAAGGCAATTTTACTTACATTTTGTTTACATGGTAATGTTAGACTCCAACAAAATCCATTCCAAAAGATAATGGGATTAGGAGGGAAACTGAGTCAATTGCATCAATTGAGGTACAACACAATTATATGACATTTATGCTATGAGAAATGCTAATTTTTGATTTTATACTTCCCCTAACTAATTATATGATAACTAGATTCATGCTAAAGAGATTGCACAAGTCAGTAGGGGTAAGGTGCCTGAAATTAGCAATATCCCACAAAAAAAAAGAATGTTGCTAAGAAGACCGTGGCTAGCAAAAAAACTACTGCTCAGTTCAGGTCGTGCCTTCGAACATATTTAGGAATAAAAAATATTATGGGTGGTGGTACCCGCCTTATACCTATGAGTGAAGACATCTTTTGCTTTGAATACCTGGAAGCAATTGGTAGAGATGATATGGAGCAAGTTTTTAGACATTTGGAATTAGGCCTCAGTGTTATCGGTGCATACATCAGGTATACTCCGATCAACTTTATTTAATTAGATGAACAATTTATTTCCTCATTTCAATGAATATAGTATAATGTTAATTATGTTTTAATTTAAGGTTTATGTATGACAAAATTGTGCACCCGCATGAATTAGAAGCAAGATTTAGCTTCTTAACTCCCAACACTGTCAATTCAGGGTTAATTGTAACAAGACCAGATGATGTCATAGCATATGTACTCAGTTTATTTGTGGCTAGCAAAGATATAGAGAAGTTGTTCTTTTTGCCATATAATACTGGCAATGGGTTAGATTTTCATCCTAACTTGATCTATTATAATTTTTCGTTTTTGGAAATTGTTTAATCTTTGTTTAATCTTACAGTGGGCACTGGTTATTGGTTGCGATTAATCCTACGAGAGAAACTGTGCATTATTTGGATTCATTATACAATGATTGGTCAACATATCCAGATTTGCAGTAGATGATTGACACGTAATTTTTTGCTCCCAAAGAGATATTCAAGTTTATGTTTATGTTTATGGTCAACATATTTGTATTTGTGTTTATGTTTATGTTTCTATGTGAGATTGTTCTAAACAGTCGTTTATATTTCATTATAGCGTTCTACTATCTTTTCTCTCCCAAAGAGATATTAAAGTGCCAAAAAGTAGAGCCAACAACGTTACATGGATCAGAGTGGAGGTATATTTTCACAAAGAGATATTCAGTTTTGATTACATTAGTGATGATACTTGATAAAACAATTTAAGGGGTATATCCTGATATATATTCGTATTTTCTTTCAATTTGTAGTGTCCTCGCCAGCGTAACGGTATAAATTGTAGCTATTTCATGTTGAGGTTTATGAAAGAAACTATTCTTTTGGATCGATTAGAGATTCCATCCACGATATGGATTTCTAACTTAGGAATTACATACTATTTTCATATTTGGTGTTTCTCATAAAATGACATATTGTTTTAACTAAATCACATACTATGTTATATTATTATATATGTAGTACTTTGAGGAATTCAATTGTGCACATTACTCAAAAGATCAATTGGATGAACTTATCGAGGAATGGTGTCAATTCATTATCGGGTTGAGAATTTTATAAGCTAAGGTATATTGTCTTATTTACTTTGATGAGAACTTTCGAGTTTTGAGTATAAATTAAATTCGAATAAAGTGCAACGTTAATATTAGCATGTTATGAATTTCGGTCATTTATTTTTTTTTCTTCAGGTTTATAGGTGCATGTGTAGAAGATAGAGATAATATATTCATGTTGTTGTTGTTTCATGAGAATTTTCGAAGATAGTAAGATGTAGATGTAACATCAATTTTGAATTTTAGGATTTTTAACTTGTAGAATTTTAACTTGTGTCATAAATTTTGTAGTTGTTGTTGTACATATCATCAATTTATATATATGTGTAATTTTTATATATGCATATTTTATTGGAATTAAGCTACCAAATATGGTGCATAATATGGTGAAAACCTAGTTCAAATATGGTTAAAATTCTGATTAAAATGCATTATATATATTGGACAACGCTTTTATAAGTCAAAATAGGTATTTTATTAAAAAAAATCGTGACTAATAAACAGCGCTTTAAGAGAAAAGCGCTGTAAAAACTCAAAAATAAGCGCTGCCTAAAGTGGGAAAGCGCTGTCTAAAGTGGGGGAATAGACAACACTTTTAAATGAAAGCGCTGTCTAAAGCCTAACTTAAAAAATAACAAAGCGCTGTCTAAAGCCAAAGCGCTGCTAAAAGGGTATATAAAAAAGCGCTGTCTATTCTAAAAGTGCTGTCTAAAGTGGGCATAAGAAAGCGCTTTTACATTGAAAAAAAGCGTTATCTTTTCTTTTAGCAGCGCTGCTTTAGGCAGCGCTTTAAAGCGCTGTTAAAAGCCAAAAAAAGCATTGTCTTTTCCTTTATTTGTAGTAGTGTATCCAAAGTATGCATCCATGAAATAAAAAAGTTTAAAACTAGCAGAATTATCAACTAATTTGTCTATGTTGGGAAGAGGATAAGAATCTTTGGGGCAAGCCTTATTGAGATCGATATAATCAATACACATTCGCCATTTTGTGTTAGAATTCTTTACAATTACAACTTTAGATATCCAGGTTGTGTATTGGGCTTCACTTGTGAAATTTGCCTTTAAGAGGTCTTTTAAAGCCTGCTCAGCAGCCTATGTTTTCATTGAAGATTGCTTTTGCCTACACTGGGAAACTTCCTTAAGGGCAGGATATATTGTAAATTGGTGACAAGCTATCTCTAGATCTAATCTAAGCATCTCCGCGATGCTCCAGGTGAAAAAATCCGCATTCTCCCAGAGGAATGCTTTAAGTTGCTTCTGCACCAGGTCGAGGAGGATGGTTCCAATTTTTACCCCTTTATTGGGGTTGTTGCCAAGGGGGATGATCTCGAACTCCCCATCTGGAATTGGTTGGAGAGGCTCATAATTATTCACTGAAGCTGAAGAGGTTTCTGCAGTCAGCCGGGTTTCTTTCCCCTTCTTCTGCTCTTGGAGGTCATCCAGGTCGATTGTGTCGACGTGTGGCAGCATTTTGGGATCTTCTAAGCTACAGGTCCGGGAAGAATGTTCGATTTCTCAGGTCGTTGCTTTGATAGAGTTCATCCCTTCGGAGGATGCCTCAAAGCATCTCTTCACAACTTCTATATCCTCATGGAGGCTGGCGATGAGACCTTGCAAAGTGTAGTATTTCATCTTCAAAAATACACTGGTACAGGGACGAGCAATCAATTACTAAGAAGTAGACTTTGATGGACATGGTTGTTATTGCAGTCTCGAAGGTGACTATTAATTTGATGTAACTGTTGTACCCCAATTTTTTCCCCTAAGATCCCTTCATCATCCCATTTTTATTCAATCACATCAAGATCACATTAGGGCTTGTGGTTCTTCTCCCTATCTTTAGCTTTTCTCATTGAGGAATCCCCAAGCACCTTGACTTATTTTCTTTTGTGATCATGAATATTTTGTCTTGATTTTTCCTTTTAATTAATAAAATGCAATATTGGTTTGTCTTGCTTGTTACTAATGTAGGTAAAGGCAATGAGATTTAGCAAGTTGCTCCATGGGTTCATGAGTTTATTTCCATGCCCTAGTCAATAAAGCTTGAGAAGTTCAAACCTCACCACTGGAGTTTGTTTGGAAGAAATGGCATGGAAAGGTTATTTTGGTTCACCATATTTCAAGGTTACCAAATTGATTCAAAAGTACAAGGGGTTGATTGAAGAGGTTGTCATAGTTGGACAAGGTCTTGTTCCCATTGGTCACAAGTGCATATTTCTCTCAACTTTTAAGATATGGAAGTGTTTTTGATGGCTATGAGTTCTCATTATCATCCTTAACAACTTCTATTTACAAAGCAAAGATGTTGGTACAAGAAGGTTGTTTAAAATTGTCAAAGTCCCTCAAGGCATTTTCTTGATGTAGGAGCTAGGGTTTTGAACTTCAAAGAAGTATATCTTGCTCATATTTTGGTATTTTTGAGTGATTCCAAAAACATCCTTCTCTTCAAAGGGTTATTAACAAATCACTTCAAAAGTTTCAAAGATTTTTCATGTAGAAGAAACTTGATGATGAAGAAAGATTATAAGTCCTCCAGATGAATCCCCAATTTCCCATGTGTGACTTCAAATGATCATAATTTGGTCAATTCGTATCACCTTGAGCCCATTATTTTTCCATAATGACCTTGAGGATGTGAAATTTATGCCTTCTTTTATATTCAAAGTGAGAAAATGGATGGAAGATGCCCTAAGGATACAAACGATTATAGGTCATTTCATGATTTTTTGCCAACTTCAACAACTCATAACTCTCTCAATTTTTGGATATTTCGAATGGTTCAAGTTTAAAAATGTCATTCAAGAGGTCTATTTTATGCCATATTTTTTGGTCAAGAGCAAATTCCAAGTGGAAGGCCATGTTTGGATTCAAAACATTATAGGTCACTTTTGAAGAAATTTTGAAATATTTCTAAGTATGGAAAGTCAACTTCTTTTTCCCAACTTTGACTCAATGCAACTTTCAGTTCAAGCATCCATTTGATTCCATTCTTTTTCCATTGCAAAGCTTGTAACCTCATCTTTCTAAAGCATCAAGAATCATACCTTAAGACCCCTTGAGCTGAGAATTCCATTAGATTGACCTTGGTAACTTAGAACTGAAGTTTCTCCATAAGTCAGAATTTGAAGTCTTTGTTTTGGCTTCTAATCATAAGTTTTCCACGCGTTTTTGCCTCTAAACATGTTTAGTGAAGTTCCAGAATTGATTAGCATAATAAAACACGCATTTTGTATGAGTTTTGATCAAATTAGAAGTCACACTTTTCTTGTTTGTAACTTTACACGATTTCCCTCCAAACTTCATCATTTCACACGCTTGGACATTCCATTTGATTCCCTATAAATAGAGGGTCATCCCTCATTCATTTCCTCAAGCTTGGATAGCCAGAATCACCCTGCCAAACTTGTGCCATAACTCAAAATTTTGCAACTTCGAAATCTATTCTAAAGCCTTTTTTAATCCATTTTTTTCATCAAGTCACCTTCATTGATCTTCCCTAAAGCTATCCATATAATTACATTCAAGAATTGTTCCCTATATTGCTCCATAGAAGTCCAGTTTCAGAGCTCTGCAACTCAACTTCAATAGGTAAATTCCTTCATCAATTCTTCAAAAATTTGATATCATTGTGATGCTTTCATTGCCCTGGTTCTAGTTGCAACACTTACCTTTATCTAGAAACATGTTTTGACCATGAAATTTCAAATCTCTTTTCAAAACTTTCCTTCCAAATTGCTTGAGTTACAGTTTATATAAATTTGTCGCGAGGGTGTGGTTGTCTTCGTCTTGAAGAGACGAAGCGAATAACATAGGTCTGAGATTTTGATTTTATAGTTTGAGAGACCCGCAACTCACATTGGCTAGAGGTTGAAGATGACCAACGTGTCATCTTCCAACCAATGAAGGCGCGCCATCTATTTTTTTTTAAAATCTGATTTAATTAATGTTCCTATGCTTTATTAACTAATGACCATGATATGCACATCGCGTCTGATCACTTGGATTTGATTACTAACGCGTTCTGACTCTCATCCATTGGTCCACATCTTTTTGGTTTTTATTTTATTTTCTGATTTTTATATTAAATTATTTTAAACTTCAAAAAATCATAGAAAATTCATTGTCCAAAAAATCTGAAAAAATTATGAAATATATTTTTGATTTTTCTCTTTCTGATTTTTATTTTTTCACAATTTTATTTTGTGTTTTGATATTTTTTATAAATTTTGACATTATTTAGAAAAAAATATGGAATGATTCAATGATATTGTGACAAATATTGGTGAGCTCATTTTATCTTTGTTTCCGATTTTGTTATTTTTTATCATTTTTGGTTTATTTTACTCATTTCTTTTAACTTTAAAAATAGTTTCGGATTTTAAAAAATTACCAAAATTTTTATAAAATCATTTTAGTTCATTTCTAATTTTCTATGGTCTTACTTTTCATTTCTTGATTAATTTAAATATAGTTGATATTTTTCTCTATTATTTCTATTTAAAAAAAACATTTTAAAATCCCTTTTTAATGTATATATTAAATGCAATATTATTTTGTGATTATTTTCTGGTTGATCTTGGATTGAATTTTTGGTCACGAACTTTGTTAACATCATTTGATCCATGGTGTTGAGTCTAACTCCACAAAAATGGATGAATGATTTTAATAATAGTTTGATTTAAATTTAATTCAAATGTGGTTTATATATTCTCTCCCACCCTCTTCATCTTGTCCCTTTGTCATTGCACTAAGTGTTATTGGATCATGATCTCTATATCATGTCTCAAAACAAATGGTGCATAGATTGCTATTGACCGGCCTCAAAATAAGTGTGACTTCTATATAAGTCCACTTATGATTGCTTAACATAGCCCTAAATTTAGTCCCGATTCGAATAAATGATTATTCATGGCCCAAACCTATGTTTGCAAGCCCAAGTATGTTAATATTATCTCTTTGATCCAATAACCTTGAGATTCATTGTGTGGAGGCTTTGGTTCTACCAATCCTTTAATAGATCAATAACACTTTTGGTCAACGCGGATCACTTAAAAATTGTTGATCATTAAATGGTACTTTTGAGGATTCCAAATGGATGATATACTTGACAAAAAGAAAATGCAACTTCTTGTGTGGAGGCTTTGGTTCTACCAATCCTCTAATGAGTTCCAAATGCAAGTTTCAAGATGGTCATCCAACTAACTAATAATTACTAAATGGTTTTTACTTTATGCCCTTTTTATTTTTTATGCTTTATGTACCATTTACTTTAAGTATTACATTTCATATCATTTTTATTTTGCTCATTTGAGCTTTTCTTTTCTTTTTTTTAAGATACCTAATAATCAACACGAACCATAAAAAACTTTAATGATACTTGGACTATTTGGTTACTATCCTTGGCATTGTGGAGAATTGGACTTCTTGGACTTAGGGTTAGAAACCTTGGGCTATGTTGGAGACCTTGTGACCTTAATTGATATTTTATCTGGAGTTCTTGAGGTTTACCTCAAGACGTTGGGTTGTTTATTTGTTTTGTGTGCAGGTTTTTGTGATTACATTCTTTGTTTGTAATATGGAATTCACCCGTATACAACCGTTACTCTGCCCAATTTTTGTGAAGACTTAATACACTTGAAGATTGGTTCTCTCAAGAGGTCTAGTATCTTTGCTTGTTTGGTTTCAACCAAAGGAATGAGAATTCTATCTTGACTCATAATGTAAAGTATTGGATTCTTGTTGGTTAGATGGTTCTTATCCCTAGCTTTTACCTTATGCTTTAGGATAGTCTCTTCTTCTCCTCCCATCTTCTTTAATTTCAAAAATCTTCCTCCTCCTTTTGAAAACTCTTCTTGTTTCTAAACTTGAACCACTTTCATAATAAATTTGGACTTAGGTCCATGCATTTTCAAAACATTTTCATAAGTAAACTTCAATCAATTTAATAATACCTTGATATTTTTTTTAGAAGACTAAAATTCAATCAATCTCATTTCAAACCATTTTGCCACTTTGGCTTTTTATTTTAAAAATTTTCTCAAAAGATTGGACTCTTGTCAATCTTTTTAGTGATGCAAACAACTATACTTCTACAATATGTAGTGAAGAGAGATATTTTCCACTTGGGTGTTGAGTGAGGCATTGTTGATTTTAGAATCCAAGCCATATCCTCCACTTTGAAGTGATGCAAATTATCCTTTCTCATGATTGTGGGTAGTAAGTATGTTTTCCACACGGACAATGACGATAATGTCTTATCACATAAAATTAACCAACACACTTGTGTTTTATTTTTTAAATAAGAACTACGTGTACCCTGGTCCCCTATTGCACGGAAGGTGGTATGTAGGCACTAAAGGTTCGCAACCGCGTCGTGTGCAAAAACCATAAAAATGTATATTTCTTTTTGCAACCAAGGGTATTCTCTCGACCTTGGTCCAGTTCTATGATCTGATGTATCATTGCTTTACTTTTCCCGATTATCAGTTGATGCCTACACTGGAAGAGTACTCTTATCTGTTCGGTTTATCTGTTACCGATTGTGTTCCTTTTACTGGTTTGGAGGGTGAGACAAAATCACATGATATTGATGCTTTGTTTCATCTGGGGAAGTCTGAAGTTGAAGCCCATATGACTACTAAAGGAGGGATTAGAGGATTACCAGCTCAATTCTTATTGGAGAAAGCTCGTTACTTTGCCAAGATGAAGAGTACAATCGCTTTTGTGGCCATCTTTGATCTACTTGCTTACGGGTTTTTCTTATTTCCTAATGTGAAAAAGTTTGTTGATATTAATGCTATTAGGATCTTCATGATTGGATACCCAGTTCCTACATTGTTGGATGATGCTTATTACTCTATTCATCTTAGAAATTCTTATCATGGGGGGATGATTATCTATTGCATGCCTTTGTTGTACCGATGATTTATCTCTCATATGCCCCAGTCTGATGCTTTCTGGGATGCCAGGAAGGAACCCCGTTGGGCCCCTAAGATCATGGAACTTACTCACTCAGATATTGATTGGCATCATCGGACTTATCTGGACATAGAGATTGTTGATAGTTGTGGTAGTTTCCCCAATGTACCTCTTCTTGGTACAAAGGGAGGAATTAACTATAACCCTGTTCTTGCACGACGACAGCTTGGTTATCCGATGAGGGATAAACCAAACAGTATTCATTTGAGTAGTTTCTTTCTGAAGGAGAGATAAGACCATAAGGAAGCTAGAGATAAGATTTCTAAGGCATTACGTCACATTCATAAGAAGAGTAGGAAAGATTTGGGACCTAGGGGGGCTATTTCTTTGGAGCCTTATCTTCAGTGGGTCCAGACGAGAGCTATTCAATTGAAAATGCCATACTCCCGCGAAGCTCCTATGCCTGACTTATTTGTGAAGACCACTCCTCCCTTATTGGATGATCTAGAAGAGCTACAGCTTGCTTTAGTCAAGATGAAGCAGGAAAAGGATGCTTGGAAAAATAAGTGCCAAACTATAAATTTCCTATAGAGCAGACTTGAAGGAGAAAAACGACTTGATTTAGATTCTTGAGAGTCGGGTTGTAGAGACCATGGAAGGGCAGGGGGATTTATTTTCTCCTAAGCCTCAGTCAGATGCTATTTGCTCACTTCCTGATTCAGGTGATTGGAAGGGTGTTGCCACCAGATATGCGGAAGAAAATCAGAGGTTGAAGGATCAGGTTTCCAGGCTTACATGGAAGCGCCAGCATATATAGTGATCTCAATCAGCTTCGCTTAGGTTTTAGACTTTATTTTCATCTTGTACTTGGGATCATTAAGACTTGTAACTTATTTTGAAGCTATTATAATATGAATTTTCAGTATTTTCAAATGTTTTATTACTTTGATATTTGCAATATGTCTATAAACTTTAAATCCCTTGAAATATTAAATAACAAAATAAAATCATGTGCATTGCATATCACGCATCATATTGCACATATTTTCTTGCATTTCTTATGCATATCCAGGTGTCTTACCAAGCTTCTTTACTTCGTTCAGCAAGCTGACTCATGACTACAACACTCGAGCTAATTTCAGAAGAAAGATGGACAACTTAGAACAAGAGAATTGCGAGTTGCGCGAGGAAGTTTCTGCTTTGAAGGCCGGCATTGACAATCTTACTTCTCTGATGGAATCTCTGGTGGATGCTTAGAATCAGCAACCGAGTGTTCAACCTCAACCAACAAGGGCTACTACTGAAGCTCCGACTGTTCCTGTGTCCTCTACCCCAGTTGTTGCTTAGAATCGCATGCGTCAAGGTTATCCATGGGGAACGCCAGAGAAATTTGCACCTGAAGGTTTCAATCTTGGTCCTCAAGATACTCCAGTTGTTTAGACTATTGTTACTCCTACACCTCCTGTGGTGCATGTTCCTGCTACACCGCCTTCGGTGAATATGGTCCCATTTATTAATGATGATGTGTGTTGTCCTTTTCCTCCACCAAGTGAAGATTTGGGTCTTTATGACAGAAAGGATGATTTTCAAGAGCAGTTTGACAAGATGCAGAGGGGGATGAAGGCCCTCGGGGGAAAAGAGTTATTCGGGAAGAATGTGAATGAGTTATGCTTGGTCCCGAATGTTAAGATACCTGCAAAGTTTAAGGTCCCGGAGTTTGAGAAATACAAGGGCAACACTTGCCCTCGTGCTCATCTGGTAATGTATGTAAGGAGAATGTCTACCCATACTGATGATCACCGTCTGCTGATTCACTTTTTTCAGGATAGTTTGATCGGTGCTGCGGTGAAGTGGTATATGAGTTTAGACAACGTCAATATCCGTACTTTTAATGACTTTGGATAAGCGTTTATCAGATAATACAAGTATAACATGGACATGGCGCTTGACCATGATGAACTCAGGGCCATGGTTCAGAAAGATAGGGAATCATTCAAAGAATATGCACAAAGATGACATGAGGTAGCCGCCTAAGTGATTTCTTCCATAGAAGTGAAGGAGATGACTAAGGTTTTATTGAAGACTCTGGGTGCTTTCTACTATGAAAGGATGGTAGCAAGTGCACCAAGTGACTTTACTGAAATGGTAGGCATGGGAATCCGTTTAGAGGAGGCTGTAAGAGAGGGCCATTTAACGAAGATTAAAGGATCTGGAGGCGCGAAGAAGTTATCTTATGGGTTTATGAAGAAGAAGGAAGGGGATGCAAATGCTGTTATGCAAGAGAGAAGGGTTAATCCTCCTAGAAGAAATTATCAGCGTCATCAGCAAGTCGCCTCAGTTACTCTAGTTGTTGGTGTAGCTCCAACAACCGTTGCTTATCAGAGACCATCCCAGCAGGGGAATCAAGGGTATAATTAGAGAATGGAGAGTTATGATCCTATTCCTATGAGTTATACAGAGCTACTACCGGCATTGATTCAAAAGAAGTTGGTTCAGACCCAACCACCTCCTGCTGTACCATCACCTTTGCCTTGGTATTACAAGGCAGACCAAACATGTGCTTTTCATCAGGGAGCACCAGGGTATAATGTTGAGAACTGCTATCCTTTGAAAATTGAAGTACAAAAATTGGTGAAGTCCGGTATTCTATCTTTCAAATATGTGGGTCCTAATGTGAAAAACAATCGTCTGCCCAAGCATGGAGGAGTAAATGTTGTGAATATGGTGGCCGATTGTCCAAACGACTTTCGGATGTTTGATATTCATCTGGTTAGAGGAGATTTGGTAAAAATGCATGCAGACCTTTATGAATTTAGCTACTATACGCATGACCATGCCAGTTGTGCTATTTGCAATACAGACATACAGGGTTGCGACAAGATAAAGGTTGATTTGCAGGAGATGATGGATGAGGGCCTCATCCACATAATCAGGCCTAGGGCAGAGTATGAAGAGGAGGTGAATATGGTTTCTGAATGTCCTAGAGAATTCATAATTTTTGATGTGGAGTATATGAATGAAGACCTTGTGCAATTGCATGCTACCTTCTGCCATATGGCTGGCCAGGTGGAACATCAATATGGATCTTGCTGAGTTTGCTGTCGAGATTCCCGAGGATGTTCAATCGTGAAGAAGGGGTAAACGTCATTGTGCCTTGTTTTGGTGCACCCGCCCAATTTGAAGTTGAATAATATAGCAAGCCAACTATTACCCCATTGGTGACTAGTTTGCCGGGTCCCGTCCCCTAAAAGTCAGATAAGGTTGTACCCTACAAATATAATGCTACAATCTTAGAGGATGGTGTAGAAGTTCCCATCCAGCCAATGCTTGATGTTGGAAATATTGCTGAGACTAGCAGAGTGACCCGCAGTGGTCGTGTATTTGCACCAGTTGTTCGTGGGGATGTTAGCACTTGAAAGAAGATTACTGAGAATGTTGAACCCAAGAATGTTGCGGCTGAATCTAGTGGAGCTACATTAGAGAAAGTAGTGGATGATATTTTGAAGATAATCAAGATGAGCAACTACAAAATTGTAGATCAGCTACTGCAGACTCCTTCAAAAATATCTATCTTGGCCTTATTGATGAACTCCTCTGCTCACAGAGAATCTTTGATGAGGGTATTGGACCAAGCTTTGGTGGGAAGTGACATGCCTATAGACCAATTCAGTAGTGCAGTAGGGAACATTATGTCATGTAATAACCTGAGTTTCTGCGATGATGAATTGCCAAAAGAAGGAAGGAATCACAACCTAGCCCTCCACATCTCCATGAATTGCAAGAATAATTCACTATCCAATGTGCTGATTGATAATGGATCTGCTTTAAATGTCATATTGAGGAGCATGCTTATGAAGTTTAAATATTAGGGAACGCCCATGCGCCCGAGTGGCATCATTATGAAAGTGTTTGATGGATCAAGGAAATCTGTTATTGGTGAAGTGGACTTGCCTATTCATATAGGCCCACATTTGTTTCAGATTACTTTCTAGGACATGGATATTGTACCTGCTTACAGCTGTTTGTTGGGACGACTGTGGATACATGAGGCAGGGGATGTCACTTCAAGTTTACACCAAAAGTTGAAGTTTGTACGTGAAGGAAAAGTGGTAATCATAAATGGAGAACATGCATTATTGATATCTCATTTGTCATCTTTCAGTATTGTGGAGGCGGATGAAGCTGCTGTTGGAACCCAGTTCCAAGCTTTATCCATTGACAACATAAGAGGAAATGATAATTCTATGGTTTCGCTCAAGGATGCGTAGCAGGTTGTGCATAATGGCTATAGTGAAGTTTGGGGACGGATTGTGGATCCACCTGTAAACAAGACCAGAGCCGGCTTGGGGTTATCTTTGAAGAATGACAAAGGTAAGAGCATGAAGCCGAAGTTTGCTGCAGGAAAGTATCAAGATATCTTTTGTAGTGGAGGTTATCTTCATCCAACTATTTTCGGGATTAATGCCATTGTGGAAGATGAAGCAGAGCCGGAAATGCCAAATTATATGACGCACGGAGTTAGGGTTCAGAACTGGATCACCATTGATGTTCCCTCTTGCATACATGTTTCAAAGTAATTTGATTTGTTAATCTTTTTGAAAAGCTTTCACCCTGCCCATGGTGGAAGTATTAATATTGTAGGGCTTATCTGTTTGCTGTGACTTTTAGAATCAATAATAAAAGTTGTCTTTGTTTCCCAAATTGTGTCTTTATTTTCTAATTTTTCTTGGAAAATGGTAATCAGAAAAAACCTTTCAAAATAAATAATAATTAAAATACAATCTTCATGATCACTTGCTATATGTGTCAGTTTCTAAAAGCAATCATAAATCATATGTGCAGATTAATTAAAAAACCCGTTGAATACAATGACCCTGCACCCTCTCCCAACTTTGAATGTCCTGTGTATAGGGAAGAAGAAGAAGACTATGATGAGGTTCCAGAAGAGGTCTCACGGTTGCTTGAGCGCTAGGAAAATGCCATTCAGCCATATAAAGAGCCATTGGAAGTGATCAATTTGGGTTCAGAAGAAGATCCGAAAGAAGTCAAGATTAGAGCATTGCTGCATCCTGATGTGAAGAGCAGGTTGATTAAGTTGTTGAAAGAGTATTTGGATATTTTCGCTTGGTCTTATCAAGATATGCCTAGTCTAGATACAAATATTGTAGAGCACCATTTTCCGTTGAAGCCAGAGTATCCGCCAATCAAACAGAAGTTGAGAAGAATTCATCAAGATATGGCAGTAAAGATCAAAGAGTAGGTTCTTAAGAAGATTAATTCCGGTTTTCTTGTGACGTTAGTGTATCCTCAATGGATCGCTAATATTGTCCCATTACCGAAAAAAGACGGAAAGGTCCGCATGTGCGTAGATTACAGAGATCTAAATAAAGCTAGTCTAAAAGATGATTTTCCATTGCCACACATTGATATGTTAGTGGATAGCACAACAAAATTCAAAGTATTCTTGTTCATGGACGGATTTTCCGGGTATAATAAAATAAGAATGGATCCAGAGGACATGGAAAAAACAACGTTTATCACACCCTGGGGAACATTCTGTTATAGAGTGATGCCCTTCGGGTTGAAGATCGCTGGTGCAACGTACCAGAGGGATATGACAAACCTATTCCATGATCTGTTGCACAAGGAAATCGAAGTATATGTTGATGATATGATTGCTAAATCCTAGAAAGAAGAAGGGCATGTAGAAGATTTGTTGAAATTGTTTCAGCGTTTGAGGAAGTATCGTCTCCGCTTGAATCCAAATAAGTGTACCTTTGGTGTTCAATTAGGGAAATTGTTGGGATTGATTGTCAGCCAGAAAGGAATTAAAGTTGACCCTGATAAAGTCAAAGAAATTCAAGAGATGCCAGCGCCAAGAACTGAAAAGCAAGTCAGAGGGTTCCTCGGGCGTCTGAATTATATTTCCAGATTCATTTCCCACATGATTGCAAGATGTGACCCGATCTTTAAGTTGTTAAAGAAAGATAAAGGTTGTGCATGTATGGATGACTGCCAAAGGGAATCTGAAATTATTAAAGAATATCTTCTTGAACTTCCTATCTTGCTCCCCCCTTTTAAAGGAAGACCATTGATTATGTATCTAACAGTGTTAGATAATTCCATGGGTTGTATTCTGGGACAACAAGATGAAACGGGGAAGAAAGAGTATGCCATTTATTATCTCAATCAAAAGTTTACTGATTGTGAGTCGCGGTATTCCATGCTGGAAAAGACATGTTGTGCTCTGGCTGGGGCGGAAAGACGTTTGCGGCAATATATGTTGAATCACACCACTTGGTTGATCTCCAAAATGGATCCAATCAAGTACATTTTTTAAAAGCCTGCTCTTACTGGGAGAATTTCCCACTGCCAGATGCTGTTGTCTGAATATGATATCGAATACCGCACTCAAAAAGCCATTAAACATAGCGTGTTGGTAGATTATCTTGCTTACCAACCAATTGATGATTATCAGTCTATGAAGTATGATTTCCCCGATGAGGATGTGATATTTCTGAAAGTGAAAGATTGTGATGTACCATTTCTTGAGGAAGGTCCTGATCCCGAATCTCGTTGGAGTATGATATTTAATGGAGCTGTGAATGCTTATGGTAAGGGAATTAGTTATGTGATTGTCACTCCACATGGATCACACATTCCTTTTACTGCAAGGTTGACATTCGATTGTACTAATAATATGGCAGAATATGAGGCTTGCATCATGGGTCTCGAGGGAGATATTGATCTCAGAATTAAAATTCTAGATGTGTATGGTGATTCAGTTTTGGTAATAAATCAGATTAAAGGAGAGTGGGATACTCGTCACCCCGGCTTGATCCATTATAAATATTATACTACAATGATGTTACCCTTCTTTAATAAAGTTGAATTCCATCACATTCCTAGAGATGAAAATCAAAAGGCAGATGCTCTGGCAACTCTGGCTTCTATGTATCAAGTGAATGCTTGGAATGATATACCTCGAATTATGATTCAACGACTGGATAGGCCCGCTCATGTGTTTACAACAGAGGAGGTAGCAGATGAAAAACCTTGGTATTATGATATCAAATATTTTCTTCAGACTCAGGAATACCCGATTGGTGCTTCGAATAAGGATAAAAAGACATTGAGAAGATTGGATGGAAGTTTCTTCCTTAGTGAAAATGTGTTGTACAAGAGAAATTATGACATGGTCTTGCTCAGATGCGTGAATAGACACGAAGAAGACATATTGATGCATGAGATTCCTGAAGGTTCATTTGGCACTCATGCCAATGGACATTTGATGTCTTAAAAGATGCTAAGGGAAGGTTACTATTGGCTGACAATGGAATCCGCCTGTTACAAATTTGCAAAAAAGTGTCATAAATGCCAGATTTATGCAGACAAGGTTCATGTGCCTTGGACACTTCTCAATGTGATCTCTTCCTCGTGGCCTTTCTCTATGTTGGGTATTGACATGATTGGAATGATAGAACCCAAAGCTTCGAATCGACACCGTTTTATCTTGATAGCAATTGATTACTTAACCAAATGGGTGGAATTTGTTTCGTATGCTAATATTACTAAGCAGGTGGCTGTGCGCTTCATTAAGAATAATCTCATATGTTGGTAGGGTGTGCCGAGCAGAATTATCACTGATAATGGCTCGAATCTGAACAACAAGATGATGACAGAACTGTGTGAAGAATTCAAGATTGTCCATCACAACTCATCTCCATACAGGCCAAAGATGAATGGGGCTGTTGAAGCTGCTAATAAGAATATCAAGAAGATTATCCAGAAAATGGTTGTTACTTATAAAGATTGGCATGGAATGCTCCCTTTTGCTTTTCATGGATATCGAAAATTTGTACGCACTTCAACAGGAGCAACCCCGTTCTCCCTTGTGTATGGAATGGAAGATGTGCTCCCAATCGAGGTTGAGATTCCCTCTTTGGGTGTGATAATAGAAACCAAGTTATCAGAGGCTGAATGGATCCAGAAAAGGTTTGACCAATTAATCAAAGAAAAGAGAATGACAGCTCCGTGTCATGGACAGTAATATTAGAAAAGGATGAAGAAAGCTTTTGATAAGAAGCTCAAACCTCGTGAATTCAAATAAGGCAACCTCGTGCTCAGGAAGATCATGTCTTTTAACGCTGATTCTATGGGCAAGTAGACTCCCAATTTTGAAGGCCCATATGTTGTCAAGAAAGCCTTCTCTGGTGGTGCATTAATTCTTGAAACTATGGATGGTGAGGAGTTCCCACGTTCCATGAATGCTGATGCAGTCAAGAAATACTTCTCCTAAAGAAATAAAAGAACAACTCGCTAATTTGAAAACCCGAAAGGGAGTCATAGGAAAAAAAGAGCGTCTCAGTAGGCTGAAAACCCGAAAGGGAGGTCTAAGCAAAAATTAGAGACATAAACAGAATAAATTTTCTGCTAAGTTGAAAACCCACAAGGGCAGCTTAGGCAAAAGTTAGGGAATTTCTTGGCAAGTAATTGCATTAGACAAGACTTGATCGTTGAAGCAACAATCTTCTTGGATCCTCATCATACTTCAGCAAAAGCTGCTGCTCAGGATTTCAAAAGTTGTTAGAGGGGATAGCAGTCATTGTATCTCAATGTATCTTTTCCATTATATATTACCATTTTCCGAACTTTGTAATCCTCCATGGAGTCTCTCCATTCGCAGACTACCTTTCTATTAATGAAATTTGAGCTTTTACCCAATTTTTTGTATTTCTTATTTTATTTAGCTTGAAAAGAATCCATTTATTATTGATAATAACTTTAAAAGCGAAAATATTAAATAACAAAAGTGATTTTCAAAAAGAATTTACAATTTGTTTTTACTTTAAAATTTGTGACGCAAGTGAAAAAACAACAAAAGTGGTGATCCCAGGAACGGACGAACTCCAGTTGCTTTTAAGAAGTTTTGTTTCCAGGGGAAGTTTTTCTCAAGATGTTTTCACTGTATTGGGTTTGTGGCTCCAGTATCCCTGAGAAGTTGGTACAGTAATTACTCTCGAAGAACACGGATCTCCGGTTTCTCCGGTGAAGAACGTATTTTGGTTTTCCCTTTGAGAATGTGGTGTTAACCTCCCTAATGAAGTCAACACGAAATCCCAGTTTAATGTCTTGATGATGAGACATTATTTGCCTTAACGAAGTTTGTGTGTTTTTCCTCCTTCAAAATGGGCCTGAATTCTCCAGTGAATGTTTAGATGATTTGGTGTCCATCTGCTTTACTAGAAATTAATTTTGCAATCCCCAGTAAAAGCGTTGCTTTTAAAAATATTTGTTTCCCCGTTGAAGTCTGAGTGCTATCCCTGGTGAAGCATGAGAGAGGATGTTATATCTCTGTATCTGTACTGTTTGGTCTCTATGATTTATTTACTTTTGAATTACGTTTCTCCCCAGTAAAGTTAATCCATGCAGTAAGACTTTGTTTCCTCATTTGGTGCTTATTTTTATTCTGGGATGTTCATCTTGGATGTGAATTAGTTGAGTGTTGATTGTGCCCGAGTTAATTTTTCCTGGTTACTCCCAGTGTTATGTGTATGCTTTGTCATCATATACATGATAACACTCATACAGTCATACATACATCATGCATAGTTAAATTTAGCAAATCATTGCTCATTCACGTTAATTAATATTTTGTTGACATACTACCCTGTTTTGCAGAGTTATGTTGTCCTCTCTCCAATAAAGTATCGTCCTTAAGTAGAAAGCGTATATTCTTTCAATTTCCCCACTGAGTTATCCCTCGTGGAAGATTTTTGCTTTAGCCTTCCTGTACATCTCTTTGTCTGGATAGATTGGGTTTCTCTCTTGAGTCTATTTCTCAAAGGATGCATTTTTGTTGATTGCTTCACTCCAATTTATTTGTGGTTTGAATCTTTATCTCCCATCATTATTATCACCTTGAATTTCCGCGAGCTTCGAGCATCGGTTTAGGAAATGTGCATTTTATTTTGGCACAAGAAATTTTTTATCTTCTCAGCAAGAATATGTTCTTAATTCCCCAGGAAGTCATATTCCATTCCCCCAGGTAGCCATATTGCTTTCCCCAGAAATACATTTACAATCCTCTATAACAGCAAGTAGCATGTCTCTTTATTTGAGCAACTTGTACTTCCCCATAAAAGTCGACGTTACTTTTTTGCTATCTTCTCTATGAGTGGATAGTTTGCAGTTTGTTGTCAAGTTACTCCTGTGGATGGCGAGTCTTTCAATATCACAAAGACAATTCATTGTTAAATCTTTCTAAGTTGTAGTCTCTTTATTTGAGACATCTTATATGTTACCCTTTCCAGGCAGAGTGCTTTGATTAAAGAAGAAGTTGAGACCCGTTCTAGGTGAAACGCCGGAATTTTGGGGAAAACTTGTTATCTTTTTTCTACCTTCAGTGAACGTTAGTAGTTCATCGTCAGTGAACAGCGATGCTATGATATATTCTCTCTCTACCTTCAGTGAAAGTTGGTAGGTCACCTTCAGTGAAAGTTGGTGATTATTAACTTTTGCTACCCTCAGTGAACGTTGGTAGTTCATCGTCAATGAACGACGGTGCTATGATATATTCTCTCTCTACCTTCAGTGGAAGTTGGTAGGTCACCTTCAGTGAAAGTTGGTGATTGTTATCTTTTTTCTACCCTCAGTGAATGTTAGTAGTTCATCATCAGTGAATGGCGGTGCTATGATATATTCTCTCTCTACCTTCAGTGAAAGTTGGTAGGTCACCTTCAGTGAAAGTTGGTGATTGTTATCTTTTTGCTACCCTCAGTTAACATTGGTAGTTCATCGTCAATGAATGACAGTGCTATAATATATTATCTCTCTACCTTCAGTGAAAGTTGGTAGGTCACCTTCAGTGAATGTTGGTGTTTGTTATCTTTTTGCTACCCTTAGTGAACATTGGTAGTTCATCGTTAGTGAACAGCGATGCTATGATATATTCTCTCTCTAACTTCAGGGAAATTTGGTAGGTCACCTTCAGTGAAAGTTGGTGATTGTTATCTTTTTTCCACCCTCAGTGAACGTTGGTAGTTCATTGTCAGTGAACGGCGATGCTATGATATTTTTTTCCTTCTACCTTCAGTGAAAGTTGGTAGATCATCGGTAGTAAACATCGGTGTTGTTATTTCTTTCCCCTTTCTACCTTCAGTGAATGTTGGAAGTTTCGCTTTCAGTAGAAGTGGGTGTATCCGTTGATCTTTTACCATCCTCTATGAGTCGAGTCTTTTGATCCACCACTGATTTATTTTCCTGGTTCGGTTCCCCTTTTGATCTTTATTTCCTGTTCCATCCCCAGTGGTATTTTGCGTCTCTTTGATTTTGTTCATATGCATTCATACTCATAAGAATTGCATGGCATCTTAGGGCCAAAAATAAGGTTTGTTTTATATTTAAGTATCTTTGATCTCGTCGACACGAAGATTTTTAACCTTCATATCTCCAAATAGAAGAAACATAAATAAGGGCAGCTGTTGTACCCCAATGTTTTCCCCTAAGATCCCTTCATCATCCCATTTTGATTCAATCACAACAAGATCACATTAGGGCTTGTGGTTCTTCTCCCTATCTTTATCTTTTCTCTTTGAGGAATCCCCAAGCACCTTGACTTGTTTTCTTTTGTGATCATGAATTAATAAAATGCAATGTTGGTTTGTCTTGCTTGTTACTAATGTAGGTAAAGGCAATGA
Organism: Vicia faba; assembly: GCA_948472305.1. NCBI lineage: Eukaryota > Viridiplantae > Streptophyta > Magnoliopsida > Fabales > Fabaceae > Vicia > Vicia faba. Next base: position 1,095,782,783 of record OX451739.1, read on the forward strand.
GATTTAGCAAGTTGCTCCATGGGTTCATGAGTTTATTTCCATGCCCTAGTAAGTAAAGCTTGAGAAGTTCAAACCTCACCATTGGAGTTGTTTTGGAAGAAATGGCATGGCAAGGCTATTTTGGTTCACCATATTTCAAGGTTATCAAATTGATTCAAAAGTACAAGGGGTTGATTGAAGAGGTTGTCATGCTTTGACAAGGTCTTATTTGCATTGGTCACGAGTGCATATTTCTACCAACTTTTAATATATGTAAGAGGTTTTTGTGGATATTAGTTCTCATTATCATCCTCAACAACTTCCATCTACAAATCAAAATTGTTGGTACAAGAAGGTTGTTCAAAATTTTCAAGGTCCCTCAAGGCATTTTCTTGATCTAGGAGCTAGGGTTTTGAACTTCAAAGAAGTATATCTTTCTCATCTTTTGTTATTTTTGAGTGATTCAAAAAACATCCTTATCTTCAAAGGGTTATTAACAAATCACTTCAAAAGTTTCAAGGAGTTTTCATGTGGAAGAAACTTGATGATGAAGAAAGACTACAAATCCTCCAGATGAATCCCCAATTTCCCATGTGTGACTTCAAATGATCATAATTTGGTCAATTTGTATCACCTTGAGCCCATTATTTTTCCATAATGATCTTGAGGATGTGAACTTTATTCCTTCTTTTATATGCAAAGTGAGAAAATGGATGGAAGATGCCCTAAGGATACAAAAGATTATAGGTCATTTCATGATTTTTTGCCAACTTCAACAACTCATAACTCCCTCAATTTTTGGATATTTTTAATGGTTCAAGTTTCAAAATGTCATTAAAGAGGTCTATTTCATGCCATCTTTTTTGGTCAAGAGCAAATTCCAAGTGGAAGGCCATGTTTGGATGCAAAACATTATAGGTCACTTTTGAAGAAAAATTGAAATATTTCTAAGTATGGAAAGTCAACTTCTTTTTCCCAACTTTGACTCAATGCAACTTTCAGTTCAAGCATCCATTTGATTCCATTCTTTTTCCATTGCAAAGCTTGTAACCCCATCTTTCTAAAGCATCAAGAATCATGCCTTAAGACCCCTTGAGCTGGGAATGCCATTGGATTAAACTTGGTAACTTGGAACTGAAGTTTCTCCTTAAGTCAGAATTTGAAGTCTTTATTTTGGCTTCTAATCACAAGTTTTCCACGCGTTTTTTCCTCTAAACATGTTTAGTGAAGTTCCAGAATTGATTAGCATAACAAAACGCGCATTTTGGATGAGTTTTGATCAAATTAGAAGTCACACTTTTCTTGTTTGCAACTTCACACGATTTCCCTCCAAACTTCATCATTTCATAAGCTTGGACATTCCATTTGATTCCCTATAAATAGAGGGTCACCCCCATTCATTTCCTCAAGCTTGGATAGGCAGAATCACCCTGCAAAACTTGTTCCATAACTCAAAATTCTGCAACTTCGAAATCTATTCTCATGCCTTTTTTAATCCATTTTTTCATCAAGTCACCTTCCTTGATATTTCGTGAAGCTAACCATATAATTACATTCAAGAATCGTGCCCTATATTGCTCCATAGAAGTCCAGTTTCAGAGCTCTGAAACTCAACTTCAATAGGTAGATTCCTTCATCAATTCTTCAAAACTTTGATATCATTGTGATGCTCTCATTGCCCTGGTTCTAGTCGCAACACTTACCTTTATCTGGAAACATGTTTTGACCATGAAATTTCAAATCCCTTTTCAAAACTTTCCTTCCAAATTGCTTGAGTTACAGTTTATATAAATTTGTCGCGAGGGTGTGGTTGTCTTTGTTTTGAAGAGACAAAGCGAATGGCATAAGTATGAGCTTCTGATTTTACAGTTTGAGAGACCTGTAATTCACGTTGGCTGGAGGTTGAAGATGACCAACGCGTAATCTTCCAACCACTGAAGGCGCGCCATCTGTTTTTTTTTAAATCTGATTTAATTAATGATCCTATGCTTTATTCACTAATGACCATGATATGCACAGTGCGCTAGATCCCTTGGATTTGATTACTAATGCAATTTGACTCTCATCCATTGGTCCACATCTTTTTGGTTTTTATTTTATTTTCTGATTTTTTTTTTTTTTTTATCATTTTTGGTTTATTTTACTCATTTATTTTAATTTTAAAAATAGTTTATGACTTTAAAAAATTACCAAAAATTTTATAAAATCATTTTAGTTCATTTCTGATTTTTGTATGGTCTTTTCATTTCTTGATTAATTTGAATATAGTTGATATTTTTCTCTATTATTTCTATATTTAAAAAACATTTAAAAAACCCTTTTTAATGTATATATTAAATGTAATATTATTTTGTGATTATTTTCTGGTTGATCTTGGATTGAATTTTTGATCATGAACTTTGTTAACATCATTGGATCCATGGTGTTGAGTCTAACTCCACAAAAATGGATGAATGGTTTTAATAATAGTTTGATTTAAATTTAATTCAAATGTGGTTTGTTTATTCTCTCACACCCCTCTTCATCTTGTCCCTTTCTCATTGCACTAAGTTTTATTGGAGCATGATCTCTATATCATGTCTCAAAACAAATGGTGCATAGATTGCTATTGATCGGCCTCAAAATAGGTGCGACTTCTATATAAATCCACTTACGATTGCTTAACATAACACTAAATTTAGTCCCGATTCGAATAAATGATCATTTGTGGCCCAAACCTATGTTTGCAAGCCCAAGTATGTTAATTTGATCTCTTAGATCCAATAATCTTGAGATTCATTGTGTGGAGGCTTTGGTTCTACCAATCCTCTAATGGATCTACAACACTTTTGGTCAACGCGGATCACTTAAACATCTTTGATCATTAAATGGTACTTTTGAGGATTCCAAATGGATGATATACTTGACAAAAAGAAAATGCAACTTGTTGTGTGGAGGCTTTGGTTCTACCAATCCTCTAATGAGTTCCAAATGCAAGTTTCAAGATGGTCATCCAACTAACCACTAATTACTAAATTGTCTTTACTTTATGCCCTTTTTATTTTTTATGCTTTATGTACCATTTACTTTAAGCATTACATTTCATATCATTTTTATTTTTCTCATTTGAGCTTTTCTTTTCTTTTTTTAAGATACCTAATAATCAACATGAACCATAAAAAACTTTAATGATACTTGGACTATTTGGTTACTATCCATGGCATTGTGGAGTATTGGACTTCTTGGACTTGAGGTTAGAAACCTTGGCCTATGTTGGAGACCTTGTGACCTTAATTAATATTTTGTCTGGAGTTCTCGAGGTTTAAAATAAGATATTGGGTTGTTTGTTTGTTTTGTATGCAGGTTTTTGTGATTACATTCTTTGTTTGTAATCTGGAATTCACCCGTATACAGCCGTTACGCTGCCCAATTTTTGTGAAGACTTAATACACTTGAAGCTTGGTTCTCTCAAGAGGTCTAGTATCTTTGCTTGTTTAGTTTCAATTCAAGGAATGGGAATTATATCTTAACTCATAATGTCAATTATTGGCTTCTTGTTGGTTAGATGGTTCTTATCCCTAGCTTTTACCTTATGCTTTAGGATAGTCTCTTCTTCTCCTCCCATCTTCTTTAATTTCAAAAATATTCCTTCTCCTTTTGAAAACTCTTCTTGTTTCTAAACTTGAACCACTTTTATAATAAATTTGGACTTAGGTCCATGCATTTTAAAAACCTTTTCATAAATAAAATTGAATCAATTTAATAATACCTTGACCTTTTTTGTGAGAAGACTAAAAGTCAATCAATATAATTTCAAACCATTTTGACACTTTGGCTTTTTATTTTAAAACCTTTCTCAAAAGATTGGACTCTTGTCAATCCATGTAGTGATGCAAACAAGTATACTTCTACAATATATAGTTAAGAGAGATATTTTCCACTTGGGTGTTGAGTGAGGCATTGTTGATTTTAGAATCCAAGTTATATCCTCCACTTTGAGATGATGCAAATTCTCCTTTCTCATGATTGTGGGTAGTAAGTATGTTTTCCACACAGACAATGACAATGATGTCTTATCTCATAAAATTAACCAACACACTTGTGTTTTATTTTTTAAAGAGGAACTACGTGTACCCTGATCCCCTATTGCACTAAAGGTGGTACATAGGCACTAAAGGTTCCCAACCGCGTCGGGTGCAAAAACCATAAAAATATATATTTATTTTCTCACCTCCACCATCCATTTTTACACAACATTTTATAGCTAAAATATACAGATTTTACAAAGAGGTTCCTGCGGAGTACCGTAGATGTTTAAGGTTCTAATACCTTCCCTTTGCATAACCAAACCCTTTACCTTGAATCTTTCCCCCTCTTTTTGTGTTATTCGGTCTTTTCCCATTCCTTTGGAATCAATAAAGCGTGGTGGCGATTTTTATTTTGTTTTATATGAGTCAAGTCAATCCAAGGGCTTAGGCTTAAACATTTATATGGGCTATAGTAACCTAAAGATTTAGTGACTGCTTCATTGAACCCTTGTAAGTTTGAGCCTACATAGGGCGTAAGGTGTTCTCATCGAGAGCTGGAAGGTGGTGAACAACCGGGAGTACATAATATCGGCCGAGCTACCTTGGTCGACCATAACTTTTCGGACATTGAAATTTTCCATCTGTGCTCTTACGAGCAAAGGGATGGTCGAGTTAGGAGATCCATTGGTGAGCTCTTTGCGGTAGAACATGATGGGGGAAGAGCTTCCTCGAAACTTTTCCATGGTGGAGTTATTGTTGGAGCTTGCATTGATCAACTGCTTGAACTTATTTTTTACTGAGCCCACAGTGACTTTATTGAATCCTCTGTCAGATATGACCATGGTGAAGGGGAAAGTCTCCCAGGGACTTTATGTTGCAATTTCTTATGTCTGCAACTTCTCGAGATTTTTTCTCTTCCTCGACCCTGGTTTTCCATCACGAAGAAAAAATCCATTGAACTCCATTGTTGCCATTGTTTGTGAAAGAGGAGAAAAATGGGTTTTTATGGAAAGAAGGTGAAAATGGTGGTTTGTGGATTTTTAATGAGGGAAATGAAGTGGTGGAATAGGAAATGTTAGTGGAGTTGTGAATAAATGGGAAAGTTATGAACTTTTAGTGGGTTTTGATGGAGGTTTTGGAGAGGCAAAAATGGTGTTTTTGGGGTTGGAAGATGAAAAATGGTGGTTTTGGTGGTTCTTCCCCGTAAAAGGCACATACCCCATGGCGGGCGCCATAAGGGTTATAGCGGGCGCCATGTGTGAAAAATCTGGATGGGCCAGATTTTGAATTTTTGCTCATGGGCCTTGTGCATTTCGCGGGGGGTTATGGACAACATCTTTCACATGTTATTCTTCATAATTTGAATCTTGGATGACATAGCTTGATAAAAATCAAAATGGAAATTCATAAAATAAAATAAAATAAAATACAATAAAATAAAATAAAATAAAATACTACAAAATACAAAAATAAGAGAAAAGTAAATAAAAAACATCAACATGCAATATATTAATATATGTAGATATGCAATACGATTGTTAGAGATAGATTCATAAAAACGAAAAACAAATCCAAGAAGAAATCAAATATAGGTAACGATAAGTCTAGAAATAAAAATAATGATAAAACATATAGATAGCATCTCTATCACATATGGGAGGAACACCGTCAACACCGGCAGGGGGATCGTCATCAAGGTCAGAGTCAGAGCCTCCTGGGGCTTGTGGGCCTCCTGCTATCTGTCGGTGCAACTCAGCAATCTCCTAGTAAAGAAGGTCGGCATCCATCGCATGAGTAAAATCAGAGATCTCATGCTGCAAGGTGAGGTCAGCAATCTCCTATCGAAGTTGGGCCACTTCCATACATAACTCAGCTAGCTGCGTATGCACATCCGGCTGCTGCCAAGAGATGTTATTAGAAAGTATGGTTAACCTAAGTGAAAGTGGTGCAGGGATATACTATGTCATATGGGGCGATCTAGATGCATCAATGGTCTCTGCTTGGCCTTCCAAAACGTAGGTCCAGTTAGTCGGATCATGTACACTAGTCATCATAGGATTTGGCAAAGTGAAGTAGTGTATCATCTCATTCTTGATCAGGAGATTGAAAGAGTATAAGCTAAAAGAGACCCGCCTCGTCAATCCACGATCCAAGCAATACTCGATATCCAACAATGTGTATCCACAGTAAGGGGTCAAGTGACGTAACTTCCTCTTAAGACACAAGGAAATATCAATGTGCGTCACCGCTACCACATGTATGATACTCTCAGAGGGAAGGGCAGTAGTGTGCAGATTCCACATCAAGAAATTACCGCAGGCAACTAGACATGACTGATTAGCACAAAACAAGAAGAATACCTCCTCATTACCTACATGGTGGTCATCATCACTCCTTCCTGAGAAGGTATGGGCCAGAATCATCTAAAAATAGCAGAGGGTCGGATTATGGATGATGTTTGACATCATGTGGTCATGATCATTGCCACTCCCAGCAGTGATGTCATCCTAAAACTTCTCCACGTCTCTAGTCATGAAGTGACCCAAGGGTAACTCTGGAATAGCATCAGGATAAGTCCGAAAACCTAAAAGATCACTGAACTCCTTGTGGTTTAAAGCATACTCTGTCCCGAACAATCTGAAACTGATGTGACCATCTAGATAAACATATGGATCATAGTCCAATGAGATGAGGAACTCTAAAGTGAGGTTCCAGTAAGTCTCGTTCTTGCTGTCAACATACTTCTCCCAGTTGAGTTGGTGGCATAGGAATCTGACACTAGGCTCCAAGCCTAAGACTTCCGAGCAACCTTCGTTTGGATACCGGGTAGGAGCCATCGGGCGAATGGACAATGCCTCATAGCGCTATTTCTGAATCTCATTTCTGAAGTTGACGTGCATGTCATCAAAAGCGGCATCTTGAAAGGGTATGGTTAGACGAGAATGCTGCCCTGAAAAATACAAACATTAAAACTATGAGTTGAAAAATAGGGAAACATAAGGCGATAAAATTATAAAATAAATAAATAAATGCAAGTAAAGAAAACAGAAATAAAATAAAACCCATGACTTGCCTCCCATGTAGTGCTTGTTTAACGTCATTAGCTCGATGAAATAGACTTCATATCTCGGAAATGGGTATTGGAGGGTCGATCAAAGTGTGGTTGGTGTAGTCAATGGGAATGTCACCTCCTTTATAAAGCTTGAGTATTTGTCCATTTACTGTGAATGGATTGCAAGAGCTGTTTCTGATTTCCATGGTAGCTGACTTTAAGATATTAGAAACTTCATAAGGACCAGTCCATCTGGAGCGTAGCTTACCTGGAAAAAGTCTCAACCTGGAGTTAAAAAGGAGAACAGGATCGCCAATGTGGAATTCCTTTTTTATAATCCTCTTGTCATGCAATGCCTTAGTTCTTTCTTTGTATATTATGGCATTTTCATAGGAATTCTAGAGGAGTTCTTCTAGTTTATGAATGTCAAGGATTCTTTTCTCACCAGCAACTAAATAATCTAGATTTAAGGTTTTGATGGCCCAATAGGCTTTGTGTTCTAACTCAAAGGGTAAATGACATGACTTTCCATAGACAAATTGATATGGGGTAGTTCCAATAGGGGTTTTATAAGTTTTCCTATAGGCCCACAATGCTTCTTGTAGCTTCTGAGACCAATCTTTTCTAGATATTGAAACCCTTTTCTCTAGGATCCATTTAATCTCCCTATTAGATACCTCCACTTGTCCACTAGTTTACGGATGGTAAGGTGTTGCTACTTTATGTCTAACTCCATACTTACTTAAAAGTTTGTCAAAAATCCTTGATATAAAATATGATCCACCATCTCTTATGACAAGACGAGGTATTCCAAACTTGGGGAATATGTAATTTTTGAACAGTTTGAGCACTACCCTGTGTCGTTTCTGGGTGCAACTATAACTTCAATCCATTTAGACACATAGTCAACAGCCACTAAGATGTATTTATTGCCTAAGGAGGATGGAAAAGGAACCATAAAATCTATACCCCATACATCGAAAAGTTTTACTTCTTGAATGTTCCTTAAGGGAATTTCGTCATATCTTGAGATGTTCCCGGTGCGTTGGCACCGATCGCATTGGACAATGTAAGAATGGACATCACGCCAAAGTGTGGGCCAAAAAAGGTCGGCTTGGAGGATTTTAGCGTATGTTTTAGAGGTGCTCGTATGTCCACCATAAGGTGCAGAGTGACAATAATCTATGATATTCCTTACCTCTTCTTCAGGGACACAACAACGAAAAATACCGTCGGTGCCTCTTTTGAACATAAGTGGTTCATCCCAATAAAAGTGTTTCATATCATTAAAGAACTTCTTTTTCTGGTGATAGCTAAGATCTGGGGGTACTATATCAGTAGATAAATAATTAACTAAGTCAGCATACCAGGGTACATTACTAACTGCTAGGGCTTTCTCAGGGACCTCGTAACGATTTAGGTCATCTTCCTTAAAGGTGTCTATTTTGGATACTAGTCTGTCATAAGCAAAGTCATCATTTATAGGAACTAACTCTGGTTTCAGGTATTCGAGCCTAGAAAGGTGGTTAGCAACTACATTTTCTGTGCCTTTCTTATCTCGAATATCTAGATCAAATTTTGTAGTAAAAGGATCCATCCGATTAGCTTAGGTTTAGCATCTCTTTTACTTAATAGGTAGTGGATAGCTGCATGGTCTGTGTAAACTATAATTTTAGCTCATACTAGATAAGATCCGAATTTATCAATATCAAACACTATAGATAAAAGTTCTTTTTCGGTGGTAGCGTAGTTAAGTTGGGCAGCATCTAGGGTTCTGCTAGCATATAAAATCACATGCAACTTCTTGTCTTTTCTTTGACCTAGAACAACTTCAACACTATAAATCGCTAGCGTTACACATGATTTCAAAAGGTTCGGTCCAATCTAGGGGTTGCATAATATGTGTGGAAATTAGGGCTTATTTTAAAAGGTTAAAGGCTTTGACACACTTTTCATTGAAAATAAACTCAGCATCTTTCATCAACAGGCCAATTAAAGGTTTTATTATTTTAGAGAAATCCTTGATAAAGTGTCGGTAAAAACCGGCATGACCAAGAAAACTTTGGACTTCCCTAATGGTCTTAGGTGGCTTAAGGTTTTCTATAACTTCTATTTTGGCTTTATCAACTTCAATACCTTTCTCAGAGACTATGTGTCCTAAAACTATACCTTCGGTCACCATGAAATGGCATTTCTCCCAGTTCAATACGAGGTTTACTTCTATGCATCTTTCCAAAATTTTCTCAAGGTTAGTGAGGAAACTTTTAAAATCAAACCCACGTACCGAGAAATCATCCATAAAAACTTCCATAATTCCATCGAGATAATCTGCGAAGATTGACATCATACAATGTTGGAAAGTGGCAGGAGCATTAAAGAGTCCAAATGGCATTCGTCTATAGGAAAAAGTTCCGTAAGGGCATGTAAAAGTTGTTTTCTCTTGATTTTAAGGATGAATAGGGATTTGGAAAAATCCAGAATATCCATCTAGGTAGAAAAAATAAGAGTGTCTAGCTAAACATTCAAGTATTTGGTCTATAAATGGTAAATGGAAATGATCTTTCATAGTTGTTTTGTTTATCTTTTTATAATCTATGCACATACGCCAACCTCCTTCCAAACGCTTGGCTACATGCTCACCTTTTTCGTTTTGCACGACATCGATGCCTCCCTTTTTGGGTACTGCATGTACATGGCTTACCCATATACTATCTGAGATTTGATAAATGATACCAGTTTCTAGTAACTTAAGGACTTCTTTCTTTACAACATCACTCATTATAGGTTTTATCCTTCTTTGGTGCTCTCTGGAGGGTTTAGAATCTTCCTCTAGTAAAATCCGATGCATACATATAGACAGACTTATTCCTTTCAGATCGGAAATGTTATACCCTAAGGCTGAGGGAAATTTTTGCAAAACTTCTAAGAGTTGGTTTGTTTCAGCTTGGTTTAAGGTAGCACTCTCGATAATTGGGCGTTTCATCTCCTCGTCAAGAAACTCATATCTTAGATTCTTGGGTAATTCTTTAAGTTCTAAAGTGGTTTGCTTTGGTCTAGGTATAGGATATGGGGTAAGGGCTAAACATTCATAGAGGTTATCATCAATGTAGGGTTCCATATTCTCGAATCCATCATCTTCCTATATGGTGGTCGAAGGTAGTTTGATTGATTCGATAGGTCCTTCCTCGTTTAATTCTCTTACGCACTCATCAATAATGTCTATGGCATAACATGCGTCTTCTATTACTGGTTCCATAAGGAACTTTGTAAGAATTAACTCTATCTTTTCATTGCCCACTTCAAAGGTCAGTTTTCCTCTCTTGACATCTATTATGGCTCATGCTGTAGATAAGAAGGGTCTTCCTAGGAGGATTGAGATATCGTCATCTTCTTTGATGTCCATGACAACAAAGTCGGTAGGGATATGTAATTGTCTGATTCTAACTGGGATGTCTTCTAATATACCAATGGGATATTTTACAGATCTATCGGCTAATTGAAGAGACATCTTAGTAGGTTGCAATTCTCCTAAGTTTAATCTTTCACAAACTGCCAGAGGCATTAGGCTAACTCTAGCTGCTAAATCTAGAAACGCCTTATCAATCACATGGTCCCCTAATATACAAGGTATGGAAAAGTTTCCAGGGTCTTTCTTTTTCTTGGCAAATCTGTTTTCAGAGATAGAATTGCATTCTAAGGGTTTGGGATCGTCAAGTCTTTGTTTGTTGGTCAGGATGTCTTTAAGGAATTTTGCATATGATGGTATTTGGGTGATGGCTTCGGTAAAAGGAATCTCTACATTAAGTTTCTCTATTATCTTTTAAAAAAATTGATACTGGTTGTTGATTTTGGTTTGCTTTAGTCTTTACGGATATGGTATAAGAGGTTTGTCTCTAGTCTCTTCCTTATCTTGGCCTTTATCCTTTTTAGGTTCCACTGGTTTTTCTACTCCACTTTCCTTTGGGATTTTAGGTTTAGTCAAGGTTGAGTTAAAAGGTTCATCGTATGCAGTCCCACTTTGTAAGGTAATTGCATTGGCTTGACCTCTAAGGTTTGGTTGAGGTTGTCAAGGAAATTGCCCTCCAGGCGTAGTCTGGGGAGCTTGTGTTTCGGCTACTTGTGAGATTTGGGTTTCAAGCATCTTGTTATGAGTTACTATCTGGTCAACCTTAGTTCCTAATTTTGTGATCAATTCATTTACATGAATGTTCTGGTTCATGAATTTTTGTTTTGTTGAGTTTGGGACGAGATAAAATTTTCAATGATTTTCTCGAGGTTTGGTTTTGGGGGCACAACTTGTATAGGTTGATTTGGTCTTAGAGCTTTTAAACCTGGTGGTATTGGGGGTGCAGAGTTTTGGATAGGGTTATTGTTCTTATAGGAGAAGTTTGGGTGATTCCTCCATCCAGGGTTATAAGTGTTCGAAAAGGGGTTTCCTTGGGTGTAGTTGTTTTGTTCGATGGTTATTTCGTTCAACAAGTTGCATTCTCCTGATTGGTGTCCTTGGGTTCCACATATCTCGCATTCTTGGGTGACTGCTTCTACAATGGCTGAGGTATTGGACATATGCTCGACTTTTAGGGCTAGAGAATCCATTTTGACTTGCATCATGTCCATAGAGCTTATCTCATGTATTCCTCTTTGGGGCTCCTTCTTCTCCAGTGTTGCTGGCTCTGTTCCCCATTGGTAATGGTTTTGAGCCATATCTTCAATGAGAGCGCAAGCTTCAGGGTAAGGTTTGTTCATCAGAGTGCCATCGACGACAGCGTCGATGGTCATCTTGGTGTTATATCGAAGTCCATTATAGAAGGTATGTATGAACAACCATTGTTCTAGGCCATGCTGGGGGAAAACTCTTAATAATTCCTTATACCTTTCCCAGGCCTCAAACAATGATTCTCCTTGGACTTGAGTAAATCTGGTTATTTGGTTTCTAAGAACGACAATTTTACCAGGGGAAAATATCTGGCAAGGAACACTCTCCTAAGGTCTTCCGAAGTTGTTATTGAATTGGCTAGAAGGGAATATAACCAACAACGAGCTTTATTTCCGAGGGAGAAAGGAAATAGTCTTAAACGAATCGCCTCGGATGTAGCACCGTTGGTTTTAAAGGTATCAGCTAGTTGAATGAAGATTTTCAAATGTTAATTTGGGTTATCCATAGCAAGACCCCCAAATTGGTTTTGTTGTACTAGTTGTAATAAAGAGGGTTTTAGTTCGAAATTGTTGGCAGGAATAGCAGGGCTTACTATACTAGAACTAGGTTCTTCATTGGAGGGTTGGGTGAACTCCTTAAGGGGTCTTTGGTCACGATTTTCGTCCATAGCTTTCACAACTCTTTGGAGTAAGAGGCGAGTGCGAGCGTAATGTTCAGGTTCCACTAAAGGGTTTAATAAACTCTCGGTACTGCGCGTTTTTCGTATTGACCAGCTAGTTAAGCCTTAGTCTAGACGGTGTAACAACAAAGTATGGAATTTGACGTAATTGGTCCCTGACAACGGTGCCAAAAACTTGATGCATGGTTTTTGCAAGTATATGAATCGCGTCAGAGTAATATAAAAGATTATCGATCCCATAGAGACCAAAATGTCAATCTATCAAATTCTATTGTCACTATATTTATCTAAGGCGGACAAATCAGGGTTTTATAGCAGGTAGAGTAAATAAAATAAAAGGTGTCAATTCAGATAAAAGCAACAGGTTCGAATGCAAATCACAATAGTCAGATAATTCTTTAAAAATGCTCCTAATAGAAATACTTATGGGGTAATATTTCCTACTTTGAAAAGAACTAATTTAATAGGAATTGTCGCTTTCGCATATTCATAATCGAGTTTATTCTTTAAATAATGACTTTTTATTGTCACAGATAAAAGGTGCGTATTGCGTTAATGTAATAAACCTATTTTTAAGAAATATAGTTACTTGACTAAGTCGGAAAGTGATTTTGACTCAGAATTTCTAACCAAGAGATGATTATACTTTTAAACCTGTAAACGCGTCCGAAAAAGGTTTTGAAATCATTTCTTCTAAAAAGTTAAAGGTTCTTACTTAATTGAACAAAATACTTTCGCTCTCTTTGAGAAATTAAGACTAACCAAGTTTATCAATGGTTGGACGGGTTTTTATCTTACTCAACAGAAAATAAAGTGGAGAAAACTTATGTTAAAAACCAAAAGAGCCCCTAAAGTATTCTTTCAGATGCAATGTTTAGACAATTACCTTAACCATAATCATTACATTCTAACCCTAAAGGAAATTTTCTAGATATGGAAATAAACTTATTAAACAAAATCATGTTTAAGAAGATAGTAAAAAGGTTAAAAGATAAGTAAATGCGATGCGCGAAAATAAACAAAGTAAAGCAAGTGGGAGGAAATAAGTGCAATAAATGCGGAAACTTAAATAGAAACCTGCTCTAAACAGAGGGCTTTAAAGCAATTTGACTGGAAGGTAAATTTGACTGAAATAAAGGAGACTTGAATTAAAATGGCGGCAGGATTGTAAAGTGCTCCAAACTTGATTACAGACTCTATGACTCGTGCGATAATTCTTTAATGTGAAGAGATTACCACTTACAATTGGACAATATATGGCTTAAGTCAGTGTAACTAAGCTTGGATGAAGAAAAAGAACTAGAATCACTTCTACTTATAGGACTAGGAGGATTTTGGAAATCACAAGAATGCCCTCCAACTTCTTTTGACCGCGAATCGTATTTGCAAAGGTGGCGCCTGCCATGGGGGTGTAGCGCCCGCCATGCTAAAAAATGAAGAAGTAGTGGAGAACGTGGCGGTTCGAAGTTGGCAGAATTTGGCCAACTCATGGCTGACCCTATGGCGGGCGCCATGGTGGAAGCCACAAGTGCAAAAACTCCAAAATCTTTATTTTTAGCTCGTTTTTCTTCATTTCTTCAAGCAAGGCTTAGGAAAGACAAAAACACTGAAAACAAAACAAAGTGCAAACGTAACACAATAAAATAACAATAAAACCTAATAAACATGTGCGAATTGAGTCAAATACGCAGTGCGATTCAGTGTTATTAGTCTCGCTCTCCATTGAGTTGAATCCATGATCTTCGTAATTCCTCGAGAGTAGTTGGCATGTTAGGTTGAGTAAGAGTGTAAGGGGTGACTTCCTCAGCGACGGGCTCCATAATCACAGGTAAGATGATGGGGTAAGGCATCACGAGACTTTGAGCACGAGCTCTTACCCACTTAAGGAAAGGCTCAAGGGGGATGGAATTCTTATTCCCCAATGTCTCACTATCCACTTCTTTTACCATTCTCCAAGCTCGTATGAACCTCTGACGATAGCCTTGGTCATTTCCCTCGTAGTCGAATACTAAACCTTGGATGAGCGCATCATGGGGACCATCTCTTCGTGCATATCCAAATTATCGTAATGCAAGAGAAGGGTTATAGGTGATACCTCCCTTAATGCCTAAGACTGGGACATCATGGAATTCCCCACAACGGTCAATCATGGTAATATCCTCCAAAGATCGAGAACACCAATGGATATCCGAGTGCGAGAGTGACATCATCCTTTAAGACCATGTCAAGCCTTGCTCATTCTTTAACGTTGATCGAGGTAGTGCAGAATAAACCACCTAGACAATAATGGAATTAAACACAAAAGAGTGCCCCTTTTCTTCATGGTGAGAGTGTGGAAACAATGTAGGATGTCTCCAAGCAAGGTAGGTACGGGATTACGAGAGAGAAAAACCTTAACGGCATTCACATCTATGAGTTGGTCCAGATTCGGAAATAGAACCAAACCATAGATTAGAAGGGCCAAGACATCCTCAAAAGCTTGAAAATCCATATCTTCCCAGAACAAATGAGCCTTCTCCAATAGAAATTTGGCTAAGAAACCCTTAGCTCCACTTCTTGTCTCCCAATTTGCCACCACGTCATACCGTTGCAAATGTAAAGTTAACGTAATTTCCTCAGGTCATGGATATTTCTAAATACCAGTGATGGGTAATTGAATAAGAATAGGAACTCCTAACAATTGAGAGAATTCTTCTAATTTAGGCAGCAATTGGTAGTCGGTAAGGTGAAGCAATGATGCATAGGATCAAAGAATTGGAAAATCACACACATCATTTCTTCTTGGAAGTTTGAGGTATCCAAGTTGAGAAGTCGACCATATTCCTTGGTGAAGGGAGAATCTCCAGGCACTCTTGATGTTAACTCTTGAAGTTGAGGATGCACTTTCACGAAGTTGACTCGGATGATATTCCTACGAGTGGAAGTCATGACCTATAAATCAGAACAAAGATAAATTCCTAAATCCTTGAAATGGTTAGTGCAAATGCCATGGTATGATGTCATGATGTTTTGTGCAATTTAAACATATACAAGCAAAACAATCGAGTCCTTAGGTTTAGGTGCATGAGGTTCATAGGTAAGTATCCTCTTGAAGTTTAGTTGGTTCAACATGTCCTACAAAGTGATCGGGTTCTAGGGAATCTCAATATCATTGATCTTTCTTCATCGGGCATTGTCTCAGCACAATCAATCTTTTCTTGCGGCCGAAATATCCCAAAAGTTCGATCTCAATGAGAGTAGTATTGAGTATCAACCAATCTTCAGCTTTGCACCAAAGTCGGCTATCTCACTACTTCCTAATGGCCAAGTTGTTCAATTAAAAGTTCTACGGTCAGTTAGTGCTTTATGACACCACTCAGCGGCCCCGTATTCTCCTCGATTCAACACAAGGGATACCTGTACCAACAAATGCAACACAAAAACATAGCCATTTCTTAAACCATATCGGTCTATTTCGTACAGTTCCCACAATCTATTGCTACTTACCTAATGATGTTCCCAGATCCGGGTAGAGGATTAATACAAAACCCAGACAAGGACCTAAAATGTAAAGAAAACAAATCAAACAATGAAAGCATTTAAAGGTGATCTAGTATCTAAGTTAACCCCACTTTTAAGAAAAATCCCCAGCAGAGACGCCAATTTTGTAATACAGTGGGAGAACTAACTTGGTTGTTTCACGTTTTATCGCATTTGTTGCGGATAGCAAGAGTCGCCACCGACTTTTCTTTTATCCAATAAAGGAAATGGTGAAAAGAACAGGAAAGACCTTTTGAGAATTTTCTTGAGTTCGGGGGGTAGGTTATGAGAAGATAAGGTGTTAGCACCCTTTTCATCCATAGTTATCTACGACTCTTAGTTGCTAGCTCACTTTGAAATCCATTGTTTGAAATGTGTTTGTGATTGGTTTTGAAAGTATTTTTGAAAGTGCCTTCGTTTAGGCGAACTTTGTAATGATTCTCGTCTTTATAAGAATGCATACAAAGTGTTGACTTTTGAAAATGTTTCATTTGAAAGTGTTGGTGTGTTTTAAAAGATGTTTTGAAGATGGTTGTGAGCAAGCAACTACGAGTGTTCTACCTACTCAAAAAGTCTTAGTTCTTTTCATCCTCCTTTATATATTTCTATCTTGCTATTGATTGATAAGAAGCCCTACCATTAGATGTGAAAGGACGGACGTGGGTTGTCATATAGTCATTGAAAGCAACAGTGTAGGATACCTTAGAAATTTATCGTAAGGGTCTAAGATCGTTTATCGAAGGCAACATTGAAGGGTTCTTGAAGGACTACGATCTTGTTTTCGAGGGTTATTGCTAAAGTATCCCACATTCTAGGGACATGACTATTTTTATTCGAGGAAACGAGTGTGGATTATCCTAGAGGTGCAAGTGTGAAAAGTGTTTGTTTTCATGCATTTGTTCTTGAATTAGGGTTTGCTACTCGTTGATTTTATGTCTTTCCATACAAACCCTAATTACTAGCAGTAATATGGGAAGCGATAAATTACGAAAATTTAAAGTCCTACGCTATTATGATACTTTTAGGGGATAGTGGTACGAGTTTAATGAATGCAGATGAAAGCGCTAAAGCCCTAATTGTTATTACAAATCATTAATGATCCAAAAAAAAAAAAATAACAAAAAGTCTCAAAAATCAAGAATTCTGGTGTCTGGTAGACACGGGTCGTGTCCTGTGACACGGGCACCCGTGTCAGGACCCTGTAATTATCCTTGCATGATTTTTCTGTCCCAGACGAGCTGACATGGGCCGTGTCCTATAACACATGCACCCGTGTCAGAACCCTGTCCTGCCATTTTTCCAAGTTTTAATCCTAGTAAGAGGGACACGGGCTGTGTCCTGTGACACAGGAACCTGTGTCATAACCCTGTAATTATCCCTGCATGATTTTTCTGTCCCACACGAGCTGACATGGGCCGTGTCCTGTGACACAGACACCCATTTCAGAACTTTGTCTGGCCATTTTCCTATTTTATTCTTGACATGGCCCGTGTCAGGTGACACGGGCGACCGTGTCTGACTTCCAGAAGCATTTTTCTGTAGTTTTGAGTGTTTGCAACTCTTCTACTTTGATTTGTCCTGTTTTATTCTTTTGAAAATGAAAGAAAAATGATGTATGAACAGGGATATCACAGTTTGAGAAAACTTACCTCTTGAAGTGAAAACTCAAAATGTGTATGGATGTTTCTAGTTGCAATGTGATGATTGATTGAGCTTCCTTAGACCTCCCTGATGTTTTTCCAATCTTTACTTTGTATTGAAAGTGTTTGAATCTCTCCAACCTAGTCAACTTGCAAGACAATGTTTTTGAGTCTGGAAAGTGGAGATAACGATGTTACATAAATTGTTATTGTGTTTGAACAACTTATATATGATGTATATGAAGTATGTGGATGGTTTGTTTGGATAGAAATGCAAGGTTTGATAGATTTGAAGATTTTGGTTTCTAAGCTCAAGGATGGAGATTTTTGTGGACAATTTTGGTTTTAAGAGTAAAGGGGGGTTTGAGGATTTTCAATACACAAGAAGCTCTCTAATATTTCTTACTATTTCTATTGCAAATGCTCCCTCTATTTATAGGCAAAAGGTTTGTGAACAAGGGCTGATTAGGTTTACAAGACAGCATGTTATGGTTTGGTTGGGATGTAAATATCAAACTTTGTCAAGTATTTCATGGTCCCAAGATGAAGTACCAAAGCTTTTGGTATAGAGGAGCTACCTTCCATGATTTATGATGGAGTAAAATCAGAAGTAAATAAGGTATGGGCTCAAGACAAATTTTGTACCAAAAGCTAGCTTTTCAAGAATAGCAATGGTGCCTTTATGCCATAAATGCAAAGATCTTTTGGACAATGGCTCAAACACTTGGGTAATAACTCAAGAGTAGGTGTAAGCATTAAATTATGGTGAGATTGGAAAGTTAGAAGGCCTACAACACAATATTATGCAGCATAGCATAAGGATTTTGTTATGTGTTCTTCAATAAAAGGACTTGCAATTCAAGGATGGATGCCCAACTTCATGCCCTTGAATATCCTAGCTCAAATATGATGAATTCATTCTCTTGGATGTGTTGGAAAGCTTGAAAATCCTCTATAACTTTTATGTTGGACATTTTGACAAAATCAACTTGGAACTATGTGAAAAAATGCCAATAAGTTGGGATAAAATCTTGACTAAAATCTGTTGAAAATTTCTCTAAGTGCTAGATGAAAATGTTATGTCTTCATGGGCTTATATCTTCAAATCTAAGCATTTTTTGGACATCAACCCTCTAATAAAAAGTTGTAGAATTCTTCAAGATCTACAACTTTCATGTTGAAAGTTTCCTTTGAGTCATTTTGCATCATGGTGAAAAATTGGTATGAAGTTATGAAATAAACATGTGTAAAACACTTAGAAACATTTCTAAGTCTTGAAAAGTTTGACTTTTCAAATTGACTTTTGACTTTCTTGACTTTTTGATGATCAAGCTTGATATTCTTGAATGTCTTGATGAATTTTGATCTTTGAGACTTAATGTTAACAAAAAAGTCAAAGTTTGACTTTTGGCATATTATTTGACTTTTCATCAGTACAATTGATTTTTGGTCATCTGGTCATTTGACTGAGCAGAATTTGTGATACAAGATTTGAAATTTGACATGAGTATTCTTGAAGGTCCATAATGATCCATGAAAGTCACTTTAAATATTAGAAGTCCAATTATCCTTGTGCAAGCTCAAACCCTAATTTTAAGGTATTAGCGTTGAGGGGATGGCTTGACCTAGTTAATACTTGTGCAAGCTTGAGCTTTTGCAGATCTTTGTGAGAAATGTCTTGAGAAAAGAGGGAAAATTTTGGGGTATAATATGAAGGTATTATCAACCTAAACATCTACGGTACTTCGCAGGAACCTCTTTGAATATCTGTGTATTTTGGCTATAAGAGTTGTATAAAAAATAGATGGTAGAGATGAGAAAAAAAGTATTTTTTTTAATGATTTTTGCAACCGCCGCGGTTGTGAACCTTTAATGCCTATGTACCACCTTACGTACAATAGGGGATCAATGTACTCGTAGTTCATCTTTAAAAAGTTTTAAAACACAAGTGTGTTGGTTAATTTTAAGAGACGACACATCATCTTCTTATCCGAGTGGAAGAACATACTTACTACCCACAATTATGAGAAAGGAGAATTTGAGTCATCTCAAAGTGGAGTATATGGCTTGGATTTTAAAATCAACAAAGCCTCTCTTAACACCCAAGTGGAAAATATCTCGCTTCACTACATATCATAGAAGTATAGTAGCTCGCATCACTACAAGGATTGACAAGAGTCTAATCTTTAGAGAAAATTTTAAAGCAAAAGGCCAAAGTGGCAAAATATTTTGAATGAGACTGCTTGACTTTTAGTCTTCTCAGAAAAATTTCAAGGTATTATTAAGTTAATTAAAGTTTGATTAATAAAATGTTTTGAAAATGCATGGACCTAAGTCCAAGTTTATTGTGAGAGTGGTTCAAGTTTAGAAACAAGAAGAGTTTTCAAAAGGAGGGAGAAGATTTTTGAAATTAAAGAAGATGAGAGGAGATGAAGGAACTATCCTAAAGCATAAAGTAAAAGCTAGGGAAAATAATCATCTAACCAAAAAGAAGCCAAACTTGACACAATGAGTCAATGTAGAATTCCCATCCTTTGGATTGAAACCATACAAGCAAAGATGATAAACCTCTTAAGAAGACCAAGCTTCGATTGCATTAAGTCTTCACAAAAATTAGGCAGAGTAACGGCTGTATACAGATGAATCCCAGATCACAGCTAAAGCATGTAATCACAATAACATGCATACAAAGCAAACAAACAACCCAATGTATTGGGGTAAACCCCAAGAACTCCAGACAAAATAACAGTTGAGGTCCCAAGGTCCCAAGGTAGGTCAAGGTCTCTAATCCTAAGTCTAAGAAGTCCACAATCTCCATAATGCCAAGGATAATAACCAAGTAGTCCAAGTAACATTAAAGCTTTTTATTGTTCAAGTTGGTTATTAAGTATCTTCAAAAAGAAAATGAAAAGCTCAAGGGAGCAAAATAAAAATGACATAAAGTAAATGCTCAAATGAGCTAAGATGAAAATAGCATGAAATGTAAATGCTAAAATAAATACGCTTAAAGTAAAAACACAAAATAAAGTCAATTGTTAAAAATTAGAGCTTAGTTTAATGGCCATATTGAAACTTGCATTTGAAACTCATTAGAGGATTGATAAAACCAAAGCCTCTCAATAACAAGTTTCATTTGCTTTTTGTCAAGTATATCATTCATTTAAAATTCTCAAGGAAACCATAAATTATCAACGGTGTTTAAGTGATTCACTTTGACCAAAGCTTATGAAGATTCATTAGAGGATTGATAAAGCCTCCTAATAATGAATCTAAAGGTTATTGGATCAAAAGATTCAAATTAACATACTTGGGCTTACAAACCTGAGTTTGGGCCACAGATGATCATTTCTCAAATCGGGATAAAATTTAGCGTTATGTTAAGCAATCATAAGTGGACTTGAATAGAAGTCACACCTATTTTGAGTTCGGTCAATAGCAATTTATGTGTCATATGTTTGGAGAGATGATATGTATATCATCCTCTAACAACATGTGACAAAATAAGAAGAGGATAAGATGAAGAGGGATGGGATAAGAATCAAACCACATTTGAACAAAAAATTTAATCAAGCTATCATTAAAATCAATCATCCATTTTGGAGGAGTTAAACTCAACACCCAAGATCCAATGATGTTAATGAAATCATGATCAAAATCTCATAGTTCAAGATCAGCCAAAATATATACAAAAATAAAATTGTATTTAAAAATAAAGAAAATATTTTTTAAAATGGTTTTAAATGAAAATAAAAGGGAAAAATATAAACTATATTCAAAACAATCAAGAAAAATTCAATGAGACCATAGAAAAATTAGAAATGAGCTCAAATATTTTTATAAAAATTTTGGTAATTTTTTTAAAATCATAAAATATTTTTAAAATTAAAAGAAATAGGAAAAATAAACCAATTTTTTTGAAAAATAGTAAAGTAAGAAATAAAAAATAAAACAAGGTCACCAATATTTGTCAAGAGGTCATTGGATCGTTCCATATTTTTTTCATAATTTAAAAATCAAGAAAAGTATTTTTAAACATTTAAAACAATTCAAATTAAGTGAAAAAAATATAAAAAATATCAAAACACAAAATAAAATTGTGAAAAAATAATAACCAGGAAGAGAAAAACAAAAGTATTTTTAAGAACTTTTTCAGATTTTTTGAAGTTAAAATAATTTTTTTATGAATTTTTGAAGTTTAAAACAAATAAAATGTAAAATCAGAAAAAAAATAATAACCAAAAAGATGTAGACAATTGGATCAATGTCAAAACGCGATAGTAATCAAATCCAAGGGATCTGACGCGCTGTGTATATCATGGACATTAGTGAATAAAACACTGAATCAATTATTAAAAACAGAATTTAAAAAAAACAAATGGGACGATATCATTGGTTGAGAGATGACACGTTGGTCATCTTCAACCTCCAGCCACGCGAATTGCAATTCTCTGAAATGGGAAAATTAGAGCTCGAGACCGATACCATTCGCTTCATATCTTCAAGATGATTCCAATGGTACCATCGTAGAAAATTTATGTAACGTGTAGCTCAGTCGTTTATGAAGGAAAGATTTGAAAGGGGAGTTGAAAATTCATGGCCAAAACTCACTTCCAATTGAAAATAAATGTTGCGACTAGGATCAGAATGATGAGAGCTTCAATACAGTACCAACATTTTAGAGAATTGATGGAAGAATCTACCTATTGAAGTTTAAATCTAGAGCTCTGAAACATGACTTGGTTAGCACGATTTAGGAAGTCTTAGAACTTGGTTCTTCTTCTGTTAGTTTCAGTGAAGTTCAAGGATGAAGAATTGACAAAGAAAATGGATTGAGGAAAGTCATAAAACCAAACTCGAAGTTGTAGAAAAGTGGCTTCGAGAGAAAGTTTGACAGGTTGATTATGGATCTCTAAGCTTGAGAAAATGAATGAGGTATGACCCTCTATTTATAGGGAAACTAATGGAATGTTTAAGCGTGTGAAATGATGATGTTTTGAAGGAAATCGTGTGAAGTTGCAAACATGAAAAGTGTTACTTCTATTTTTCTCACAACTCAACCAAAGCTTGTGTTTCAATGTGTTAATTAATTCTGGAAGTTCATTAAACATGATTAGAAGTAAAAACTCGCAAAAATTTTGTGTTTAGAGGCCAAATCAAGTATTTCAAATTCTGACTTTGGAGAAAACTTCAGTTTCAAGGTACCATCTTTGAATCAATGGTGTGCATGATTTAGGGAACTTTAGGACTTGATAATTGATGCATTGGAAAGATGAGATCACAAACTTTACGATGAGCAAATAATGGAATCAAATGGATGCTTGAGCTGAAAGTTATGATGAGTCAAAGTTGAGAAAAAGATGCTGACTTTTTGTACTTAGAAAAATTCTAAGTTTTTTCTTCAAAATGACCTATAATGTTTTGCATCCAAACATGGCCTTCCATTTAAAATTTTCTCTTTACCAAAAAATATGGCATGAAGTAGACCTCTTGAATCACATTTTGATACTTGAAACATTTAAAAAATGCAAAAATTGAGAAAGTTATGACTTGGTGAAGTTGGTGAAAATTCATGAGATGACCTATAATCTTTTGCATCCTTAGGGCATCTTACATCCATTTACAAGCTTAGCACATAAAAGAAGAGTTTAAGTTCACATATTTAAGTTCATTATTGAAAAAGAGTGGGCTTAAGGAGAAACAAATTGAGCAAGTTATGATCTTTTGAAGTCACATAAGGGATTTTGATGGCCTATCTAGAGGACATGTAATCTTTCTTCATCATTAGGTATCATCCATACAAAATTTTCTTGAAACTTTTGAAGTGGTTTATTGATAACCCTTTGAAGAGAAGCATTTTTTTGAATCACTCAAAAATACCAAAAGATGAGAAAGATAGAGCCTTTAGAAGTTCAATATCCTAGCTCCTAGAGCAACAAAATACCTTGGAAAACCTTTTCAATTTTGACAAACCTTCATGCACAAATGCTTTTGTCATGTAAATAGAAGTTGTTGAGGATAATAATGAGAAACCATGGAAACTATAACCACTTCCAAATATTGAGAATTGAGGGAGATATGCATTTGTGATCAAGAAATCAAAGACTTGTCCAATTTTCTCAAACTTCTCCAATCAACCCTTGCATCTTTGGACTATCTTTCATAACTTGAGGCATGATGGATCATAATATACTTTGTCATGATATTACTTCAAAACATCTTCAAATATGAAGCTTGAATCTCAATGAAGCTTTGTTAAAGAAGGCATGAGAATAAACTCATGAACCTATTGATCAACTTGATGGAATGTGTTGCGCTTTCACCTATAATATCATCAATTATGGCAAACATTCATTGCATTTATTAGTTAAAATTTAATCAATACAAAACATAGATGATCACAAAATACAAGTCAAGGTGCTTGGTGATTCCCCATGAATAAAGCTAAAGATAAGGAAAAGAACCAAACCCTAGTGTGATCTTGTTGTGATTGATTTGATATGATATGATAGAGGAATCTAAGTGGCAAAAATTGGGGTACAACAACTGCCCTTATTTAAGTGTCTTCTATCTGGAGATGCGAAGGTTAAAATCTTCATGTCGACGCGATTGAAGATACTTAAATATAAAACAAGCCCTATTTTTGGCCCTAAGATGCCATGAAATGCTTATGATTATGAATGCAAATGAATAAATGCAAAAATGACACAAGACACCACTGGGAATGTAGCAAATAAAAATAGGGATCAAAAGAAAAACCCGACCAGGAAAATAAATCACTGGTGAACAAGAGACCCGACTCTATTGGGGTAAAGCCCAAAGAGGAGATAAGGCGTCATCAACTCAAAAATTGAGGAGAGAAAGTAAAGGATAATCGTGATCGACAAATGACTACAAACTATCCACTCACTTAGGAGATAGCAAAAAAAGCAACGTCGACCTACCGGGGAAAGAAATGGTAAGATAATACCAATAAATACAAATGTTAGGGTACGTAATAAACGATTAGCACCAGTATTCACGACTGGGAACAAAAGAACTTCTTTAGAGTAATGTGAATCATAACGACAAACTATCTCCCATAATGAAGAGACTACCATCCATCGGAAAAAGATCTCAACAACGATTTATATCCCATAATGACAAGACTACCATCCATTGGAGTAACAAATCTCAACAACGAACTACCTTCCATAATGACAAGGCTATCATTCATTAGAGTAACAAATTTCAACAACGAACTACCTTCCATAATGACAAAGCTACCATTCATTGGAGTAACAAATCTCAACAATGAACTACCTTCCATAATGACAAGGCTACCATTAAATGGAGTAATAAATCTCAATAATGAACTACTTCTATAATGACAAGGCTACCATTCATTGGAGTGACAAATCTCAACAACGAACTACCTTCCATAATGACAAGGCTACCATTCATTAGAGTAACAAATCTTAACAACAAACTACCTTCCATAATGACAAGGCTACCATTCATTGGAGTAAGAAATCTCAGCAACGAACTAACTTCCATAATGACAAGGCTACCATTCATTGGAGTAACAAATCTTAACAACGAATTACCTTCCATAATGACAAGGCTACCATCCATTAGAGTAACAAATCTTAACAACGAACTAACTTCCATAATGACAAGGCTATCATTCATTGGAGTAACAAATCTCAACAACGAACAAGCTTCCATAATGACAAGGCTACCATTCATTGGAGTAATAAATCTCAAAAACAAACTACCTTCCATAATGACAAGGCTACAATTCATTGGAGTAATAAATCTCAACAACGAACTACCTTCCGGAAATACAAGGCTACCATTCATTGGAGTAACAAATCTCAGCAACAAACTACCTTCCATAATGACAAGGCTACCATTTATTGGAGTGACAAATCTTAGTAACGAACTACCTTCCATAATGACAAGGCTACCATTTATTGGAGTAACAAATCTCAACAACAAACTACCTTCCATAATGAGAAGGCTACCATTCATTGGAGTAACAAATCTCAGCAACAAACTACCTTCCATAATGACAAGGCTACCATTCATTGGAGTAACAAATATCAACATAGAACTACCTTCCATAATGACAAGGCTACCATTCATTGGAGTAACAAATCTGAATATTCTCTGGGAATTGACAGACTTACTGGGGAAGTACATGTTGCTCAAATAAAGATACATGTCACTTGCTGTTACGAGAAGAAATTGCAATAATGATTTCATGGGGAAAGAAATAGTACTTCCTGGGGAAATGTAAATATATTCCTGCTGAGGAGATAAAGTCTTATCGTGGAAAAATAAATGCACATTCTTAAACCATGACTTAAAGCTTGCAGAAATTTAAATAATAATATTGCTGGGGACAATATATTTAATCCATAAATAAACCGGAATGAACCAGTTAACTAAAATAATACCTCATGATAAATAAACTCGAGAGGGAACCACTTTCTATCCAAACAAAGAGCTGCATAGGAAGGCTAAAGCAAAAATCTTCCACGATGGATAACTCGGTGGGGAAATTGAAAGAATATACACTCTTTGCCTAAGGTTGACATTCTATTGGAGAGAGGATAACAAAACTATGAAAAACATGGTAACATGCCAACAAGATATTAATGAATGCAAATGAGCAATGATTTTCTAAATTCAACTATGCGTGATGTATGTATGAATGTATGAATGTATGAATATTATCATGTATACGCTGACCAAACAGACATATAACACTGGGGATAACCAGACAAAACCAACTTGGGTAAAGTCAATACTCGGCTAAATCACATCCAAGATAAAAATTTCATAAGAAAGTAAGCACCAACTGAGGAAACAAATTCCTATTTCGCAGCTTAACTTCACTAGGAAGGAACATAATCCAAAAATAATCAAATCATAACAATAAATCAGTACAAATACAGGGATATAACATCCTCCTCCAGGCTTTACCGGGGAATATCACACAGACTTCAATGGAGAAAACAAATGTTTCTAGGTCTGTATTTCTACTGGGGATTGCAATACTGATTTCAATAGGGTAAATGAAAACCACATCGACGAGATATCAACTTAAGATTTTGTACTGATTTCATTAGCGATGGAAACAATACATCATCGAGGGGAACCCAAGATACATTCTTCAATACTGAGAGTGATGATTACACTAACTTCTCTGGGGAGAAATTATGAAACCTCATATGGGTAGTGATTTTCAGAGAGACCCGTTATCTCCACTTCTCTTGGAGATTTAAGAAGTCAAACAATACAAAAATAAATCAAAATTATGGGGGTTTTAAATCAAACCCAACACTTGGCGGGAGACAACCCAAAAAGTTGACAACTGTTTCAACACTTCTTAGAGAAGATATTTCCCTTGTCTAGTTTCCTGGGAAACAAATAACAACCATAATGCTAACATTGCAAAGGGCGATGTTTTGCAAATGATTCCATCTCAACACACAAAGGGGAAGAGAATTTCGTCATGTGAGTGAAGACCTTACTGGGGAATCTGGGATAGAGAGTTCATACCATATAAACCCGAAATTAAAACAAACCAAGACCTGACTGGGGAAAATAGGATCACAAACCCAACACCGCACCACACATCAATTGGTATCATATTCAATTATCTGAGAAGCATACGAAGATCATACTCATACCAACAAAAGTGACATGGGAGCCTTCTTGGGGAATTCATACTTCCAAAATTTCATAGTTTGTCCATCCTTGGAGTCACTATTTTTGTACTCCTTGAGTCACAAAATTTAAAGTAAGAAGTAATTTGTAAATTCTTTTCAAAAAAATTATTTTGTTATATAATATGTTCGCTTTGAAAATTACTATCAATAATAAATGGAGTCTTTGTAAGCAGAATAAAATAAGAATCGCAAAGAATAGGATAAAAGCTCAAGCTCTATTAATAGGATGGTAGTCTGCAAATGGTGAGACTCCATAGATGATTACAAAGTTTAGAAAATGGTAATATATAGTGGAAAAGATACATTGAATTACAATAACCACTATTCTTCCTAACAACTTTGAATTTCTGAGCAGCGACTTGGGTTGATGAGTGGTGAGGATCGAAGAAGATTGTTGCTTCAATGATCAAGTCTTGTCTGATGCAGTTACTTGCCAATAAATCCCTACCATTTGCCTAGATTTCCCTTGCGGGTTTTCAACCTACCAGGAAAAATTTATTCTGTTTATGTCTCTAATTTTTGCCTAGACCTCCCTTTCGGGTTTTCGGCCTACCGAGATGCTCCTTTTTGCCTAATACGCCCTTTCAGGTTTTCGTCTTAGCGAGTTGTTCTTTTATCTATTTAGGCGAAGTATTTCTTGACTGCATTAGTATTCAAAGGACGTGGGAACTCCTCGCCATCCATTGTTTCAAGAATCAATGCACCACTAGAGAAGGCTTTCTTGATAACATATGAGCCTTCAAAATTGGGAGTCCACTTTCCCCTAGAATCAGCATTAAAAGACATGATCTTTCTGAGCACGAGGTCGCCTTCTCAGAATTCATGAGATTTGACCTTCTTATCAAAATCTTTCTTCCTTCTCTTCTGGTATAACCGACCATGGCACAAGGCTATCATTCTCTTCTCTTCAATCAAATTCAACTGGTAAAACCTATTCTGGACCATTCAGCCTCTAACAACTTGGTTTCCATTATCATGCGTAAAGAGGGAATCTCCACCTCAACGGGGAGCACTGCTTTCATGCCATAAACAAGAGAGAACGAGGTTGCCCCTGTTGAAGTGTGTACATATGTTCGATACCCATTCAGAATAAAAGGGAGCATCTCATGCCAATATTTATAAGTAACAACCATTTTTTAGATGATCTTCTTGATGTTCTTATTAGCAGCTTCAACAACCTTATTCATATTTGGCCCGTAGGGAGATGAATTGTGGTGGAAAATCTTGAATTCTTCACAAAGTTGTGTTATCATTTTATTATTCATATTTGAGCCATTGTCAGTGATAATCCTGATGGGCACACCATACCGACATATGAGATTGTTCTTGATAAAGCGCATTACTACCTACTTAGTAACATTATAATATGAAGCTACTTCCACCCATTTGGTGAAGTATTCAATTTCCACTAAAATGAAACAATGTACATTCAACACCTTTGGTTTAATCATTCCAATCATGTCAATACCCCACATAGAGAAAGGCCATGGGGAAGAGATAAAATTGAGAAGCGTCGGAGGCACATGAATTTTGTCAGTATAGATCTAGAATTTGTGGCACTTCTTTGCAAATTTATAACAGTCAAATTCCATTGTCAGCCAATAATAACCTGCCCTAAGCATATTTTTTACTATCGAATGTCCATTGGCATGGATACCAAAGGAACCTTCATGGATTTCATGCATCAACATGTTTTCTTCGTGTCTATCAACTCATCTGAGCAAGACCCTGTCATAATTTATTTTGTATAACACATCTTCATTGAGGAAAAAGATGTCTGCAAACCTTCTCAATGTCTTTATATCTTTATTTGATGCACCGGTCGGGTATTCTTGAGTCTGGAGAAAATGCTTGATATCATAATACCAATGTTTTTCATCTGCCACTTCCTCTGCTGCAAACACATGTGTCGGTCTATCCAAACATCACATTATGATACGAGGCACATCGTTCCAAGTATTCACTTAATACATAGAAGCCAGAGTTTCCAAAGCATCCTTCATTTGATTTTCATCTCTAGGAATATGATGGAATTCAAATTTATTAAATAAGGGTAATAATCTTCTAGCATAGTCTTTGTAAGGGATCAAGCCAGGGTGACGAGTATTCTATTCTCCTTTAATCTGATTTACTACCAAAGCTGAATCGCCATATACATCTAGAACTTTGATTATGAGATCAATGGCCTCCTAGAGACCCATGATACAAGCCTCATACTCTGCCATATTATTGGTACAATCAAATGTCTGCCTTGCCGTAAAAGGAATGTGTGATCCATGAGGAGTGATAATCACAACACCAATTCCTTTCCCATAAGCATTCACAACTCCCTCAAATACCATTCCCCAATGAGATTTAGGATCAGGACCTTCCTCAGGAAGCGATTCATCACAATCTTTCACTTTCAGAAACATAACATCCTCATCAGGGAAATCATATTCAATAGAATGATAGTCATCAATCGGTTGGTGAGCAAGATAATCCTCCAACACGCTGTTTTTTATATCTTTCTGAGTACGATATTCAATATCAAATTCAGACAACAATATCTTCCAATGGGAAATTCTCCCAGTAAGAGAAGGATTTTCAAAGATATACTTAATTGGATCCATTTTGGAAATCAACCAAGTAGTATGATTCAACATATATTGCCGCAACCGCTTTTCCTCCTAGGCCAGAGCATAACATGTCTTTTCTAGCATAGAATACCATAACTCACAGTCAGTAAATTCTTGCTGAGATGATAAATCGCATATTCTTTCTTCCATGTTTCATCTTGTTGTCCCAACATACAGCCCATAGAATTATCTAACACTGTCAGATACATGATTAATGGTTTTCCTTCAACGGGAGGGAGCAAGATAGGAGGTTCAAGAAATTACCCTTTAATACTTTCGAATTCTCTTTGGCAATCATTTGTCCACACACAACACTGATCTTTCTTTAACAACTTAAAGATCGGTTCACACATTGCAGTCATATGGGAAATGAATCTGGAAATGTAATTCAGACGTCCAAGGAAGCCTCTAACTTGCTTTTCAGTTCTTGGCGTAGGAATCTCTTTAATTTCTTTGAATTTATCAAGGTCAAATTAAATTCCTTTTTGCCTGACAATAAAACCTAACAACTTCCCTGATCGGAAACCGAAGGTGTATTTTTTTGGATTCAAGCGGAGACGATATTTCCTCAAACACTGAAACAATTTCAACAAATCTTCTACATGCCCTTCTTCAGTCTGGGATTTGGAAATCATATCATCAACATACACCTCAATTTCCTTGTGCATCAGATCATGGAATAGTGTTGTCATAGCCCTCTGGTACGTTGCACTAACGTTCTTCAACCCGAAGGGAATCACTCTATAACATAATGTTCCCCAGTGTGTGATAAATGTTGTTTTTTCCATGTCCTCAAGAGCCATTCTGATTTTATTAAATTTGGAAAATATATCCATGAACGAGAATACTTTAAATTTTGTTGTACTATCGACCAACATATCAATATGTGGTAATGGGAAATCATCTTTTGGACTAACTTTGTTTAAGTCTCTATAATCAACGCACATGCGAACTTTTCTGTCTTTTTTTGGTACTGGGACAATATTGGCAATCCACTGAGGGTACACTGATGTCACAAGAAAACCTGCATTAATCTGCTTCAAAACATCTTCTTTAATTTTTACTGCCATATCAGGGTGAGTTCTTTGCAATTTCTGCTTGATTGGCGGGCACTATTGCTTTAGCAGAAAATAATGCTCCACAATATCAGTATCTAAACCCGAAATGTCTTGGTATGATCAAGCAAAGATGTCCACATACTCTTTCAATAATTCAATTAACTCGCTCTTTACATCAGAATGCAGAAATGCTCCAATCTTTACTTCCTTCGGATCTTCCTCTGAACCCAAATTAATTGTCTCCAACGATTCTTTATACGAATGAATGTCATTTTCCTCACGCTCGATAAACCGTGAAACCTCTTCTGGAATTTCACTATATTCTTCTTCCTCGGGCCCATACAAAGGATATTCAAAGTTGGGAGAGGGTGCAGGGTCATTGTATTCAACAGGTGTTTTAAATAATCTTGGGCAGAGTGAAAGCTTTTTGAAAAGATTAACAAAAACAAATTACTTTGAGATATGAATGCAAGAGGAAACATCAATAGTGACCCAGTTCTGGACTCTGACTCCATGTGTCACGTAGTTAGGAATTTCCTTCTCTTCTTCATCCTCCATAATAACATTGATCCTAGAAACAGTTGGATGAAGATAACCTCCACTGTGGAAAATATCTTGATACTTGCCCAAAGCAGTCTTTGGCTTCATGTTCTCACCTTTATCATTCTTCGTAGAAAATGCCAAACCAGCCCTATTCTTTTTCACCAGCGGATTAACAATATTTCCCCATACTTTACTAGGCCCATTATGCACAACATGTTGAGCATCTTTGAACGAAGCCATAAAATTCTCATTCTCCCTTACGTTATCAACGGATAAAGCTTGGAACTGAGTTCCAACAACAACTTCATTTTCTTCCACAACACTGAAAGAGGATAAATGAAATATTAACAATGCTTGCTCTCTATTTATGATAACCACTTTTCCTTCACGCACGAACTTCAGCTTTTGGTGCAAAGTGGAAGTGACAACCCCTTCCTCGTGTATCCATGGTTGTCCCAGTAAACAGTTGTAAGCAGGCACAATATCTATAACTTGGAATGTAATCTGAAATAAGTGCGGGCCTACATAACCAGGTAGATCCACTTCCCCAATAATAAACTTCCTTGATCCATCGAAAGCTTTTACAATTATGCCACTCGGGCACATGGTGAAGAAGTGAAAAACACAAGAAGGGGGGTTGAATTGAAACTTTAAAAAACAAATAACAATAGACACGAAATTTTTATCCTGGTTCGCTTGATCTCAAACTACTCCAGTACACCCGCCAAGGTGATTTCGCCTCTCTCCAACGAGGACTTAATTCACTAATCAAACTGATTACAATTCTACTTTGACAACAACTAAAGTCTTCTTGAGTACAACCACAAACCGATTTATCTCAAGCAAAACAACTCAATCAAAAGAAAAGTTTTACTGTGTACTGTTTGTTTTTCGTTACAAAAACGGTATCACTATTGTGATGTATTGCACAAATTGAATGTAGAATGAATATGAACTTTTGCAGCTTTTTAGAGATTGTATGGAGCAGTCGTGTGAAATCGTAAATGATTTACCCTTTGAACTTGTTTATATAGGCGTGACAAATCTGTCCAAATGGAAACATGATAATGGTCACTTAATTCACTTTCCATATTGAGAAGATCCTTATCTGAATGAAGCCGTTGGTCATGATACTGCCTTAATGGAAAAGTAACGCTTCAGAACTTAGGAATCTTGCATGCTTCTTTACTTCAGAACTTGGGAAGCCAGAAACGAAGATTCAGTTGGCGTGTTAGACTTCCATTCAGAATCAGGATATCTTTATCTTTAGCGCAGATTCTGATCATCATACTTCAGAACATTCTGATTACTCATCTTGAATGCCTCTGTAGCTTAACTTCTGATGTTGTTTCAGTCAGAACTTCTGTACTACATGAAACAAAAATTTAGAGTGCATATTTGTTCTTTGTGCTTGTTATCATCAAAACTCTTATGAGGGTTGTAGAATC
Source organism: Vicia faba (assembly GCA_948472305.1). NCBI lineage: Eukaryota > Viridiplantae > Streptophyta > Magnoliopsida > Fabales > Fabaceae > Vicia > Vicia faba. Next base: position 1,095,815,699 of record OX451739.1, read on the forward strand.
AAACTATGTTCTAACAATCTCCCCCTTTTTGATGATGACAAAAACTAGGATTTTTCAATAGAAAATTACATAACAAAAGCTTAAGAGAGTCTCCCCCTTATTTGAGTACTCGGATAGAGATGAGATACTTCCCTGAAGTTCCTTCGTTCCAGAGATTTTGTTGCATCTCCTTCAGATTTTGTTCCTGTTTAAGCTTTCAGAAAAAAATAAGAAGTTAATATATTCAGAATGCTTGAGACTAAGTTCTGGTAAACTGTTATTGAAAATATCTTACGTTCTCCCCCTTTTTGTCAGGTATGAAAAAGAAATATAATCATAAATTATCAGAGTATAAAAAATGATGATTTGTATTGAAAATAGATTGCAATGACATCTTTCAGAAACAAAGAAGATAAGATGAAGAATACAGAAGACAAGTTAAAGAAAATCTAAGATGGAGGGGGAAGTCGTGTGAACAACGCTTTCAGCAAGCTCTTAATCTGAGTGCTTGATTATTCCTGCTTTCCTAGAATATCCTTGATTTCTTTGGTTGTGTCTTCTTGTTTATCCAATATATCCCTTATTTCTTTGTTTGTGTCTTCTTGCTTATCCAACCTTGCATGGATTAAAGCATTCTCCTTCTTCAGCTCTTCCAGAGTTTGCATGACTAGAGACGTAGTTGGTGTATCCTCAAAGGTTTCATGTCGTTTAGAACACTCTGCAGCATCTCCTGATTCAACTACTTCTTCTGTTGCAATTTCCTTTTCTGGAACAGTAGTTAGAGGTTGATTATTAAAACCTGGTTCAATGGCTTATGAAGGTTGGTGCTCTTTCCAAGGAGCATTTTCCAGCAGAAGAATTTATTTCTTATCCTAGTGACTCAGAACTTGGTCTTTGAAGGCTTTCAGCTGATCACTTAAGTTCTGCTGAGCCATCTGATAACTCAACTCTTTCAGCCTCTGGGATTCAGAGTTGAACCATTTTCTGACTCTATCCCAAAGATAATCAAAAGAAGCAGGATTGTAATTCTCTTGACTTGCTTGCTTTAAAGAAGTAACCCGTTCCTGTATTTCGGTGTCAAAAATCAGCAAGTTCTTACCAACATCTGTTTTGGTTAAGATTGGTTTAGGTTTGGGAATGGCAATTTTATTTGAGGTTGAAGCTAGATGGTCTAGCGCTTCTAGATCAATGATAGTTCTAAGATGATCAGTTGGACGGTTAATTGGTGGGGGAGTAAGAGAATCAGAAATCAGGATTGGTGAGTGAGGAGTGTCTGGTGGTATGGAATCATATGGTAAAGTTATTTCTAGAATATCATGGATGGAGAGAGGTAAATGAACCATAAGAGGTTCTGTTATTCCAAGAATTGGGGTAGTGGTATCAGAGTATGTAATGGAGTCTTATGATTGGTTTGCGGTAGCGTGTTGATTTTATGGTTCAGGTGTTTCAGAATTTGGATTTTCAGTTTGAGGAGGGAGAGGGTTTGGATGTTCTGGTTGTGGAGAATGAAGGTGTGGATTTTCTGGTTGTTGAGAATGGAGGTTTGTATTTTCTAGGATTGGTGATTGAAAGTCTTGGTCAAAAAGTTCAATACCAGATAGAACTTTTGCATGTTCTGGTTGATTTTGTTCTGGATTTGGATTAGGGGAGTGAGGTTCATTTAAGAAACTGCCAAGAGTTACAGATGGATCAAACTCTAAGTCAAAATCCTCAAATGTTTGTGGTGAGGGATTTTCTGTTGGTTGAGGGGGATTTTTAGATGAGGGATTTTCAGATGTTGGAAAAACTATAGATTCTACAATAGAAAAAAAAAGATGTGTTACCTTTCTTTTTAGCAACTTTGGGTGTTCTCTAAGAGGATCCTTCTCCTACTGCCTTCCTCTTTCTGGAATTCTTCAGCACAACATCTGGAGCTGGCTTGTGCAGGTCACAGATGTTGAGTACTGGAATAGTTCCATCTTCCTTGCAAGCTTCAAGGTATCTGACCACAATCTCTAGAGAAGCATCTATCTCAGAAAATAGTGGAAAATCCTTCAGAGGGATTCTCCTAGACGTGATGACTTCATGAGAAGAAATTGTTGGTTCCTTCTTAATGCTTTCAATAATCTTCATTTTCTTCAGATTCTTGGCATTTAGTGGTTTCCCAACACTTGCTTCCAGAGTGTTGATCTCCTGAGCCTCTGTTAAATGTTCAATCAGCTTGTTTTCCGTGAGAATGTCTGAAATAAATCTTCACAGAGGAATCCATTCCCTCTTTGTTCTTTCTTCTTCCCTTGTTTCCTTCACACTTGTTCTCAGATGATTGAAGAGTAGGTGTGGAAGGTTTATTTTGGTCTTCTTTGCAATGAAGTACAACAGAAAATGCTGATCAAGGTTGATGTAATCAAGAGAGCTTGTAGGCTTCCTATGATTTATGCACCCCAGAATGATCCTGGCCTAGATTCTGTAATAACCTTTCAAGTCTCTTATCTTGCTGGATGGTTGTCCAAAAGTGAAAAGGACCCTAACAATAGATTTTAGGTCAGAACACTTATCAGCCATGTCAATGCATCTGACTCCGCCTCCATTGTACCTAATAAGTTTCCCAATCAAGTCTTATGTAATCACTATCTTCTTCCCTATAACATATGACGTAACCTGATGGTTGGATGAAGTAGCATGAATCTGTAATTCCTTAACAAGAATAGGAAATACTGGACCCAACAGACGATCAAAGTATCTGTTCCATCCCTGAGCCGTAACATCTTCATACAATTCAAACCCATTTTCCTTTAAACTCTCAAAATCAATAATCAACTCACATAGAACTTCAACATTATCTACCGGTGTGAACAACTTTCTTATAGGTTCCTCATACTGTTCTGTTGAAGAAGAACCAGGAGCACTGTTGAGATTTTTTATGCTTGACGAGGATGCCATTGTTCACATGGATTTGTTGAAGAAAACTGAGAAAAGGGGTTTTTACAAAAACGAGAGCGAGAGAAAATAATGGATGCAGTAAGAAGTGAACGAAATAATGAAATTTAATTTATAAACCCTTTTTAAAACTTAATTAGTAAGAAAGAGAAAATAAGTAGTGATTATACTGAAATTATGAAACCTTAAATTAGGGGATGGTGTGTAGATATTGAACAGTTACCATTGACAGGGGTCTCAATGTATCCATTCAGATCCTTAGGCCCTTCAAAATTTGAACGTGTGTTCAGCCTCAAAAGGTAGCTTGTGAGAGGATGGAAAATGTTTGATGGTGTGAACTGCACGCCTCTATCTTTAAAATGAAAGGTTCAGATCTTCATAGATAGATTCTGAAGGAACTGTACTCCTAACTTCTGAAGACAAGTTGATCAGATGTTCATAAAAAATAAAATTCAAAGGGTTAGAATATGCAAATAAAACTTCTTATTCTGGACATAATTTCATGCTGAGATGTTTCTGAATGAAATTAAATTTATCTTCAGAAAGGGGTTTTGTAAACACATCAGCCCATTGATGGTCTGTGTCAATAAATTTTAAAGAGAGAATTCCTTTCTGAATATAGTCCCTAATAAAATGATGTTTTATTTCTATATGCTTAGCCCTATAATGAAAAATAGGATTTCTGGATAAACATATAGTAGAAGTATTATCACAGAAAATAGGGATGTTACTCTCAAATATGTTAAAGTCTTCAAGCTGACTTTTCATCCAGAGCATTTGTGTGCTACATCCAGCAGCTGCAATGTATTCATCTTCTGCTGTTGACAACGCAATTGTGGACTGCCTCTTGTAGGTCCATGAGATCAAATTGTCTCCCAGAAACTGGCAGCTTCCATAAGTACTTTTACGTTCCACTCTGTCTCCAGCAAAGTCAGCATCACAATATCCTACTAAGCTGTATTCATTGGATTTTCTATAAAAACAAGCCCAGGTTAGTAGCACCTTTCAGATACTTGAAAATTCGCTAACTACTGTTAAGTGAGATTCTCTAGGATCTGATTGGAATCTAGCAAATAAACAAACGCTGAATAAAATGTTAGGTCTTGAAGCTATTAAATAAAGGAGAGAACCAATCATACCTCTAGATTTTCTGCTCTACCTTTTTATTTACCTCTTCCTTTTCCATAATGCACGTGGGATACATTGTTGTCTTTTGATGGCTTACATTCTGAGAGGTCAAATTTATTCAGAAGTTCTCTGACGTATTTGCTCTGGTGAATGTAAGTTCCTTCTGGAGTTTGATTGATTTGAATGCCCAGAAAGAATTTAAGTTCTACCATCAAGCTCATCTCAAACTCTGCCTGCATACACTTAGCAAATTCTCTTCCCAGAGAAGGTTTAGTAGATCCAAATATAACATCGTCTACGTAAATCTGACAAACTAACATGTCATTCTTAAATGTCTTACAAAACAGGGTTGTATCCACTTTCCCTCTGGTAACTTCCTTTTCTAATAGAAAGTTACTTAGTCTTTCATACCAAGCTCATGGAGCTTATTTCATACAATAAAGTGACTTCTTTAGTTTGAAAACATATACTGGGTGTTTGGAATTTTCAAATCCAGGGGGTTGGTGCACATATACCTCTTCATCAATGTAACCATTTAAGAATGCGCTTTTGACATCCATCTGATACAAAGTGATGCCATTGTTTACAGCAAAAGAGATTAAGAGTCTGATAGATTCTAACCTGACGGCTGAAGCAAAGGTTACTGTATAATCTATCCCCTCTTGCTGACTATAACCTTGTGCAACCAGCCGTACCTTGTTTCTGATGACTTCTCCTTGCTTATTCAGTTTGTTTCTGAACACCCACTTTGTTCCAATGACGTTGAATCCTTTTGGTTTGGGAACCAGATCCCGTACGTCATTTCTAGAGAATTGGTTTAACTCCTCCTGCATTGCCAAAATCCAGTCGTTATACAGAAGAGCTTCATCAATTGTTGTTGGTTCAATTAGAGATACCAATCCCGTGAGGGATTCTTCAGAGTTTCTGAATGTTGATCTTGTTCTGATTGGATCATCCTTCTTTCCCAGAATCTTATCTTCAGGGTGAGCTATGCTGCTTCTGGATAAATTTTCTGGAGTTGATCAACAGAAGGTACTGGAATTCTTGTGACATTTCCTTCTGACGTTGTTGGAGCGTCTCTGTTGGGAACTTCTGTTGAGTTACCTTTAGCACCTGTGAATTCAACTTCTATATCTACAAAAAGATTCATTCTGCTTTGACTTTTAAGGGTCAAGCTTATCATTAAATCTAACACTGATTGACTCTTCAACAATCTGTGTTTCTGTATTGAATACTTTGTACCCTCTTGAGCGTTCAGAGTATCCTAACATAATACACTTCTGTGCTTTAGAGTCAAACTTGTTCAGATAATCTTTAGTATTCAGAATAAAACATGTACATCCAAAGGGATGGAAATAAGAAATGTTGGGCTTTCTGTTCTTCCACAATTCATATGGAGTCTTTTCCATAATAGGTATTATAGAGATTATATTTTGAATGTAACACGTTGTGTTAATTGCTTCTGCCCAGAAGATCTTAGCAATGTTAGTCTCATTGATCATGGTTCTGGCCATTTCTTGCAATGTTCTGTTCTTTCGTTCTGCAACTCCATTTTGTTGGGGACTTCTAGGACAAGAGAAGTCATGCGAAATGCCTTTTTCATTGAAAAATATTTCAAATTTTTTGTTTTCAAACTCTCCACCATGATCACTTCTCACTTTGACAATTCTAAAGTCCTTTTCATTCTGAGCTAGGTTACAGAAAGCAACGAACACAGAATGTGACTCGTCCTTGTGTCTTAAGAAATTTACCCATGTCCATCTGCTATAGTAATCTACGATCACTAACCCATACTTCTTTCCACTAACAGACGCAATTTTCACTGGTCCAAATAAATCTATGTGCAGAAGTTCCAATGGCCTATAGGTGGAAACAACATTTTTAGCTTTAAAAACAGGTTTTGCAAATTTGCCTTTCTGACATGCTTCACACAGAGAATCTGAGTTGAACTTCAGATTAGGAAGTCCTCTGACCAGATTGAGTTTGTTAATCTGAGATATTCTTCTTATACTAACCTGCCCCAATTTTCTGTGCCAGACCCATTGCTCGTTGTTAACAGAAAGAAGACATCTTACATTATGACTCTTTAGTTCATAAAGTTTTATCTTATAAATGTTGTTTTCCTCTTTCCATTAAACAGGATAGTTCCATCTTTTTGACTAACAGCTTTGCATGAATTTTGATTAAAGATTATATCATAACCGTTATCACTTAATTGACTTATGGATAATAGGTTATGCATCAATCCGTCAACTAACAACGCATTAGTAATAGAAGGAAGGTTACTATTACCTATTGTTCTAGAGCCAATGATCTTTCCTCTTTGGTTTCCTCCAAAACCCACGTAGCCTCCAGGTTTAAGTTCCAGGCTTTGGAACATATGCTTTCTTCCCGTCATGTGTCGAGAGCATCCCGAGTCCAGGTACCATGACTGGTGTTTTAGCCTTGCTGCTAAAGATATCTGCTACATATATAATTTGGTCCTTAGGTACCCATATCTTTTTGGGTCCTGGTTTGTTAGTTTTACCAAAATTTTGTTTGAATTTTGGTTTGGCAGAATAGTCATCGCTAGTGTATTTCAGATTAATGTGTGTGCCCATAAGTGAAGTGAGATTTTAGTGGTGTGCGTTTAATTACTAGGTCCATGACTTTCTTAGGTGGAGACACCGTACCTTTGTATCCTATTCCTTTTCTGCCATTTCTGCTAACTCCGTAGATCATTGAAGCCATCTTGCTTCTATCTATGTTTTTAGTCAGAAACTTCTGAAAGCTGTGATCATATTCTTTTATGATTTTATCAGCACTAATGGGAGCCTTTGAGATTATTTATTTATGAGAGTTTTGTAAATCATTTTCTAGTTTTGAAATCTTTTCTTTTAACTCAGAATTTTCTAATCTAAGACTCTCAGTTTCTTCAGAGTCAGAAGCAAGATCCTTTTTCAGGTTCTTGAATTTGACTCTGAGCTGCTGATACCCTTCCAGAATTTCACTCAGACTTTCTTCTAGTTCAGCTTTGGTAAAAATAATAGTGAAGTCAGGAAATACCTCTTCTGTGTGTGATTCTGAGTCTGACCCAGATGCTTTGTTGTCTTCAGTCACATTTTACATAAGAGCAATGTTGGCTCTTTCATCATCTGATTTTGAGTCTGCATCAGAAGTATCTTAATCATCCCATGTTTCCATGAGACTTTTCTTCTTCTCCTTGAAGAACTTCTTTTTGGTCTTCTACTTCTGAAGCCTTGGACAGTCACTTTTGTAGTGCCCCTGTTCATTGCACTCATAGTAGGTGATGTCTATGTTGTTTGACTTTCTGTGACCAGACGAAGCTTCAGACCTTCTGTGTCTTGAGGAGAGCTCAGACTTTTTGTATCCGGAGGAGGATTCATTCTGATTCCCTGATCTTCTTGAGTTTCTGAATTTTCTTTGCCTTTGCTTCCACAGTTGATTGACCCTTCTAGAGAGAAGAGACAATTCGTCTTCTTCTGATGAGGATCCATCAGAGGTTTCTTCCATAGCCTGCAAAACCTTAGAATCAAGTTTTTTGTTAGATTTTAATGCTAAAGGCTTACCTTGCTTCTGAGGCTCATCATCTTCTATTTCTATCTCATGGATTTTGAGGGAGATAACTAGTTCCTCCAATGATATCTTGTTGAGATCTTTAGCTAGCTTAAGAGCAGTGATCATTGGCCTCCATTTCTTTGGTAAACTTCTGATGATCTTCTTTACGTGATCAGCAGTAGAATACCCTTTGTCAAGAACTCTCATCCCATCAACTAGAATCTTGAATCTTGAGAACATCGCTTCTATGGATTCACTATTTTCCATCTTGAAAGCTTCGTATTTCTGAATGAGAGCAAGGGCCTTGGTTTCTTTAACTTGTATGTTGCCTTCATGCGTCATTCTGATAGAGTCAAACATGTTTTTGGCTGTCTCTCTGTTTGAGATCTTCTCATGCTCTGAGTATGAGATGGCATTGAGAAGAATTGTTCTAGCCTTATGATGGTTTCTGAAGTCATGCTTTTGTTGGTCAGACATTCTTTTTCTATCTATCTTCTGACCACTTTCATCCACTGGATGCATGTATCCATCAATTACCATATCACATAAGTCAGCATCATGATCCAGAAAGAAGCTCTCAATTCTATCTTTCCAGTAGTCAAAATTTTCTCCATCTATGACTGGAGGTTTGCCGCTGATTCTGTCCTTGTCATCGTGATAGTCATTGTTGAAGTTTTGGCTTGGTCCTACCATAGTGTTTTTCTAAAGCTTGGATCTTGTACTGACACGGTTAAGTGTATGAACTCAGAACCAGGCGCTCTGATGCCAATTGAAGAAGTGAAAAACACAAGAAGGGGGGTTTGAAGTGAAACTTTAAAAAACAAATAACAATAGACACGCTATTTTTATCCTGGTTCGCTTGATCTCAAACTACTCCAGTACACCCGCCAAGGTGATTTCGCATCTCTCCAACGAGGACTTAATTCACTAATCAAACTGATTAAAATTCTACTTTGACAACAACCAAAGTCTTCTTGAGCACAACCACAAACTAGTTTACCTCAAGGAAAATAACTTAATCAAAAGAAAAGGTTTATTGTGTAATGTTTGTTTTTCGTTACAAAAACTATATCACTACTGTGATGTATTACACAAATTGAATGTAGAATGAATGTGAACTTTTGTAGCTTTTTAGAGATTGTATGGAACAGTCGTGTGAAATCGTAAACGATTTACCCTTTAAACTTGTTTATATAGGCGTGACAAATCTGTCCAAATGGGAACATAATAATGGTCACTTAATGCACTTTCCATACTGAGAAGATCCTTGTCTGAATGAAGCCGTTGCTCATGATACTGCCTTAATGGAAAAGTAACACTTCAGAACTTAGGAATCTTGCATGCTGCTTTACTTTTGAACATGGGAAGCCAGAAACGAAGATTCAGTTAGCGTTTTGGACTTCCGTTCAAACTCGGGATATCTTTCTCTTTAGCGTAGATTCTGATCATCATACTTCAGAATATTCTGATTACTCATCTTGAATGCCTCTGTGGCTTAACTTCTGATGTCGTTTCAGTCAAAACTTCTATACAACATAAAATACAAATTTAGAGTGCACATTTGTTCTTTGTGTTTGTTATCATCAAAACTCTTATGAGGGTTGTAGAATCAAACTATGTTCTAACACATGGGAGTTCCCCGGTACTTTAACATTATAAGCGTACTCCTCGGTATTACATTTAAGGAGGACCCATTATCAATCATCACTTTTGACAATGAATCGTTCTTACAGTTCATGGATATATGGAGGGCTAGATTTTGATTCCTTCCTTCGTCAGGAATTTCGTCATCACAGAAGCTTAGGTTATTACACGATGTAATATTCCCTACCACACTATTGAACTATTCCAACGGCATATCACTTTCCATGAAGGCTTGATCCAACATTCTCATTAAAGATTCTCTATGGGCAAAAGAATTCATCAGCAAGGCCAGAATAAATATCTTTGAAGGAGTTTGCAACAACTGATCTACATTCCTGTGGTCGCTAATTTTGATTATCTTCAATATATCATCCACATATTTTTCCAGAGTAGCACCATTGTATTCTCCTACTACTTTCTTATTTTCAACATTTTCAACATTTTCAACAACCTTCTTATCAGCATTAACATTCCCTCAAATGACAGGTGCGAAAACACGACCACTACGGGTCACTCTACTGTCCTCAGCAATATTCTTGACATCAGACAAAGGCTGGATGGGAACTTCCACACCATATTCTAGAATTTTAGCGTTGTATTTGTACGGCACGACTTTGTTTGATTCATAAGGAACAGGACCCGGCAAGAAAATCACTACTGGAGCAATAACTTGCTTGCTACAGTATTCAATTTCGACAGGGGAGGGATCACTGAAACAAGGCATAATTACGTTCACCCCTTCTTCAAAATATTTGGTCAATGCAGAATCATCAATGCAGAAGCGTATTCATCATCTGACTCAGTCTCAGCCAAGGAATCTTAAATCACATTAATCCAGTGGTAATCATCTTTATGGCTTGAAACCGTGATGGTACCATTATCCAATAACAATTGAATACATCTTCTTATAATGGAACAACCTTGAGAATCTCGACAGCAAACCTGGCAAGATCCATAATGGTGTTCTACTTGACCATCCATGTGTTAGAAGGTAGAGTGCAATTGCACCAAATCATCATTCATATGGTTCACATCAAAGATCCGAAACTCTCCAGGACATCCGAAGACTATGTTCACTTCTGCCTCGTATTCTTCCATAGGCTTGATTATATGAATGAGGCCTTCATCCATCATTTCCTGTAAATCAACCTTTATCTTATCACACCCCTGTATATCAATACTGCAGATACCATAACCAGCATGGTCATGCGTATAGTAACTAAATTCGTAAAGGTCGGTATGCATCTTTACCAAGTCACCTCTGACCAAGTTGATATCGAAAATCCGGAAGTCTCCCAGACCACTAGTGTAATACAATGGGAGAACTGACTTGGTTGTTTTGCGTTTGATCGCAATTGTTGCGGATAGCAAGAGTCACCACCGACTCTTCTTTTATCCAACAAAGGAAAGGGTGAAAAGAATAGGAAAGACCTTTAGAGATGTTTTCTTGAGTTCGGGGGGTAGGTTATGAAAGGGGAAGGTATTAGCACCCTTTTATCCGTATTTATCTACGGGCTCTTAGTTGTTTGCTAGATCAGTTGCTTTGTTTGAAAATGTGCTTTGTAGTGTGGGTTTGAAAATATTTTGAAAAAAACGTCTTTGTAATGATTCTCGTCTCTATAAGAATGCATACAAAGTGTTGGTTTTTTTGAAAATAGTTCAAAGAGGTGTTTGTTGTGGAAGATGTTATTGAAAGTGATTTGGAAAAGCTCCTTTGTAATGATTCCTGTCTCTATAAGAATGCGTACAAAGAGTTTTGACTTTTGAAAAATGTTTCAATTGAAGGTGTTGGTGTAAAAATGGTTTTTTAGTCGTGAGCAAGCAAGCAACTACGAGCATCCTACCTACTCAAAAGGTCTAATCTTCTTTTCCTCCTCCTTTAGATGTTTCTATCTTACTATTGATTTAGTAAGAAGCCCCACCGTTAGATGTGAAGGGACGGTCGTGGGTCGTTTGTATCGTCATGGAAGGAAACCTAAGGGACATTTTAGCAATTTCGTATAGGGACTAGATTGTTTACCAAAGGCAACATCGAGGGACGTCGAGGGACTACGATCTTTTATTGAGGGTCTTTGCTAAAACTCCCATATTCGAGGGACATGACTATTTTCCGAGGAAACAAATGAGATTACCCTAGAGGTGCATGTGTATGAATGGTGTGTTTGATTGCATGCATTTTTGTCTGGAATTTAGGGTGGTCTAAGTATTGTTTTTATCTTTCCATACACACCCTAATTACTAGCATTTTAGATAAAGCGGTAAAAATGCGAAAAATAAGGTCCTACTCTATTACAACCATATTGAACAGCAAGAAAATGTAAAAACAAAACAAAATAAAAGAAGGGAAATAGGTTCTTCGATCCAGGAAGTATGCACCCTTTGATTCTGCCCTTTCTTGCCTCTTTCAATTTGAGCCTGGGAGTTGGTGTGACATGCACCCTTCGATTCTACCCTTTTTTTCTTCCTTCAATTGCAGGAATGTAAGACTCCTATGTTGATATTCGAAAGGCTTCAATCTTCAGCCAATCGAAGGATACAGAAAACCTGTCTAAAATTTGAAAATGAACCTAACAAGTGTAAATTTCGAAAGCTAAAGGACAGGGGTTAGAACAAGTTTATTGGACACCAAAATCCAAAGGCTAACTAGTTAGAGTTGAGATTTTCAACATATAGGCAGTGAGAATCGAAAGTTAAGGCATGGTCAATTTCCTAGATGGGATATCTACATTTTTCTTTTATTTATATGTACAAATGATATTTAAATGGAAAGTTCCAAGTTTAGAGGAAACTTACCTCTTGAAGTGCCAATAGAAGGAGTTGTATGTGACTTCCTTGGTGGTGGATGGAGCTTCGATGGAACCTTCCCGAAGCTGGTTCAGTTGCTGCTTTGTTTGGGCAGTCACTGAGTTGAAGGAGGGTGTGTGATAGTGGTGAGTGAATCGAAGGTTATTATATAACAATCTAGGGAGTGAATCGAAACTTTCCTGCAAGAGGTCACATGGCCAAACGAAGGATGTAATCCCTACTTGCATTCTAAGGAGGCCACAAGCCCAAACGGAAGATGTAAACCAAAGCTTGCAAAGAAGAGGACCACCTGCCCAAATGAAGGATGTAAACCAAAGCTTGCATAAAAGGGGACCACATGCCCAAATGAAGGATATAAACCAAGCTTGCATTCAAAGTAGGCCACATGCCCAAATGAAAGATGCATGTAGGAGGTCCCTTCTTTGTGTATCAAAGAAAACATGTAGGATTCTAAGGGTGAAATCGAAGGATGTATGCAGGAGGTCCTTGCTTTGTGAATCGAAAGAAATCTTTCTGAAGGCCATTGCCTTCTGAATCGAAGGACGCTTTCAGAAGGTCACTGTCTTCTGAAAATAAGCCAGCATGAAGCCACTACCTTCTAAGTCGAAGGAAACCAAAAGGAAACCAAACACCCATTCGAAGCTAACATGCAGGAGAGAGTTCAATCAAAGCTAAACATGAACCGAATAAAGCTTGTTTTTTCTTTAATGTTGTAAAAAAAATCAAATTTATCTGATTTTCTCTTTCAATAGTTTCCTCTTTGACCTGATGCTTGGAAATCCAATATGATCCAATTGTACTTGTGCAAACTTGAACTAGTAGAAATTTTTTGAGAAAAATCCTGAGAAATGAGAGGGAAAATTTTAGGGTACAACAACCAGCAACCATGTTGACAGCATTTGTTCCTCCATACTTTGGCAAAGGATTATCTTTTACATTAGGGCCAACATCTTTAATGGACAAAAGGCCAGATATCACCATTTTTTGTACCTCTAATTTCAGAGGATAACAATTTCCATATTGTTCTCTGGTGCACCCTGATGAAAAGCACACGTCTGATCTGCCTTATAATACCAAGGAAAAGGTGATGGTATAGCAGGGGTGGTCTGGTCTAAACCAACTTTTTTTGAATCAATTCTAGGAGTAACTCTGCATAGCTCATGGGGATAGAGTCAAAAGCCTCTCTCCTTTGATTCTACCCTTGATTTCCCTGAGGGGTTGGTCTTTGATAAGCCACAATGGTCGGAGCCGTATTGACAACTGGAGTTACCGAAGAAACCTATTGGTGGAGCTGATGATTTCTTCTAGGAGGATTAACCCTTCTCTTGAATAACCCATATGATGGTTTCTTCATACTGCCAGAATTTTCACTTTTTGTCAAGCGACCCTCTCTTACAGCTTCTTCCAAAAGGAAACCCATGCCCACCATCTCGGTAAAATCACTTGGCGCACTCGCCACCATTCATTAATAGAAAGCACCTAGAGTCTTCATAAAAATCTTTGTCATCTCTTTTTCTTCCATGGGAGGAATCATCTAGGCGGCTACTTCACGCCATCTCTGTGCATATTCCTTAAATGACTCTTTATCCTTCTAGACCATTGCCGTGAGTTGATTACGGTCAGGTGCCATATCCATATTATATTTTTAGTTTCTAATAAATGCTTCACTCAAGTCGTTGAAAGTATGAACATTGGTGTTATCCAGGCTCATGTACCATTTCAATGTTGCACCAGTCAAATTGTCTTGGAAGAAATGAATTAACATGCGTTGATCATCGGTGTCAGTAGACATCCTTCTCACATACATCACTAAGTGAGCACGAGGACAAGTATTTCCTTTGTACTTCTCGAATTCTGGTACTTTGAATTTCGCAGATATTTTCAAATTTGGAACCAAACACAGATCATTCACATTCTTCCCAAATAATTTTTTTCCTCTGAGGGCCTTCAACTCTTTCTGCATCTTATCAAACTGATCCTGAAAATCGTCCATTCGATCATATACAACCAAGATTTCACTTGGTGGAGGAATAGGGAGATAAACTTCATCATTAGCAAATGGTACATCATTCACCGAAGGAGGTGCGACATAATGAATCTCATTTCTTGCAGCAGGAGTGATATGCACTACAGGAGGTGAAGGAGTAGCAGCAGCTTGAGAAAATGGAGCAACTTGAGCATCTTATTATTACCTTCTGGCATGAAGTTCTTTGGAATTCCCCACCAATAACGCTGAGGCATACGATTCTGAATAATAGTAACTGGAGTAACAGAAACAGGAACTGTTGGAGCTTCAGAAGTAACTGTTGTCTATTAAGGATGAGCAAGTGGTGGCTGATTCTGACCAGCCACCAACAATTCCATCAAAGCAGTAAGATTGGCCATACCAGCCATCAGAGAAGTAACTTCTTCGTGTAACTCGTGATTCTCATGTTCTAGATTATCCATCTTCCTTCTAAAATTAGCCTGAGTATTATACTGGTGAGACAACTTGCTGAATGAAGTAAAGAAGCACAGTAAGACACCTGGATATGAACAGAAATGCAAGAAGTATGTACAATATGATTCATGATATGAAATGCGCATTATTTATTTTATTACTAATATTTCAAGGAACTCAAAGATTTATAGACAATTTGCAAATATTAAAGTACAAACATATTTGAAATACTGAAAATCTCATTATAATAACTTCAAAACGGATTACAACTTTTAGTACAAGTTTCAATAATCCCAAGTACAAGATAACATAAAAATCTAAGATCTTAAGAATGTAAAGCTGATGAAGATCACTCCACACACTGATGTTTCCCTGTTAGTCTTGCCATCAGAGCCTTCAACTGCTTGTTTTCTTCTGCATACCTGTCGGTGACCTCTTTCCAATCACCAGAGTCAGGAAGTGCGAAACTAGATCCTGACTGAGCTCTAGAGGAAAATAAATCCTCTTTCCTATCCATTGTCTCTATAACACGACTCTCAAGAATCTCGATCAGGTCATCTTTCTCTTTCAAGTCTGCTCGGTAAGACACCTCTAAAGTCTGACACGTATTCTTCCAAGCTTCCTTTTCCTGCTGCATCCTGGCTAAGGCAAGTTGAAGTTCTTCCACATCATGTAATATGGGAGAAGTGGTCTTCAAAAATATATCAGGAATGGGTGCTTCACGGGAGTACGACATCTTCAACTAGATAGCCCTTGCTTGTACCCACTGAAGATAAGGCTCCAAAGAAACAACCCCTCTAGGTTCCAAGTCCTTCTTGCTCTTCCTGTGAATGTGACGCCAAGCCTTCTCAATCTCCTCTTTAGCTTCCTTATGAACCTCTCCCTATATAAGGAAGAAACCACACAGATGAATACTATTTGGCTTATCCCTCATCAGATATCCAAGTTGTCGTCGTGCAAGAACAAGATTGTAATTAATTTCTCCCTTTGTACCAAGAAGAGGTACATTGGGGAAACTACCACAACTGTCAACAATCTCTACATCATAATACGCTTGATGGGACCAAACAATATCTGAATGAGTGAGGGCCATAATCTTCGGAGCCCAACGAGGTTCCTTCATGACATCGCAGAAGGCATCAGACTGAGGCAAGTGAGAAATAAACCACTGATACAACACAAGCGTGCAGCAAATGATCATTCATCCTTGGTAAGAATCCCGAAGATGAATAGAGTAATAAGCATCACCCAATAATGTAGGAACTGGATTCCCAATCATAAAGATCCTAATGGCATTGATATCCACAAACTTGTCGACATTGGGAAATAAGAACAACCTATAAGCAAGTAGAGCAAATATGGCCTTAAAAGCAACCATACTCTTCATCCTAGCAAAATAGCGAGGTTTCTCCAACAAGAACAGAGAGGGTAATCCTCTAATCCATCCTTTGGTAGTCATGTGGGCTTCAACCTCAGCTTTCCCCAAATGGATCAAAGCAGCAATCTCATGGGATTTTGGCTCCCCCTTAAAATCGGTAAAACGAACACGATCGGTAATAGGTAAACCCGATAGATAAGAATACTCTTCTAATGTAGGAATCAACTGATAATCATGGAAAGTAAAGCATCAATACGTCAGATCATAGAACTTGACCAAAGTCGAGAGAATACCCTCCTTCATCCTGAGCTTCATAAGAGAAATGATGGACTCATACATTCTCCAAAAATATATAGAATTCTCGATCTCGGGAATCAGACTCATCAACTCATCTATCTTGGGATCTTTGAAACTGTACTTTTTAGTCTTTCTTTTTCTAGAATCCATAGTCAAAAAGTATATGAGATATTTGCAAAGAGTCAACTTTTATGTCCCTTGAAACAAAAAGTTTTAAAGGATGCTCATGGGTGCATGAATGCATGATGTAACAATCACACATAAGATCATAAACATATGGTTCATAGGTATGAGGTCAAAGGTAATACCCACAAGGTATGGTATAAAAGTTTATCTCCTATCGAACAAGGTTCTAAGAGGTTCCCAGAGTCTACATCCTTCCTTCAGATATTACCAACATCTTGATTGACTCGGTAATTAGCAATATTCTCAGTAAAAACTCGACTGAGCGTAGTATCGCGTGACAACCATTTCCGGATTACTCCGTCATAGCTTCCGCACTACACCTAAAAGGCCATTATGGGTTAAAGGTTCTACAGTTCTCAGTTTCAGCAGGCTCCCAGGTTGAAAGCAACACGTCTTGCCAATTACTCGGTAAACAACACTACAGTCAAAGGGGCCTCCCCTGAGTGGGGGATCTAATGTCTCCTTTTTTGGGATTAGTCCCTCAAAGTTAACATGAATATACCGCTTGTCCTATCTTATGTTTACCCAAGTCCAGGTAGAGGACTTAAGAGAAACCACCAAGCACCCTGAAAACCAAGAAAATTCAGATAAACATACATAAAACACATAATACACAACAAGTAATAACACATACACAAATAAACAAAGATAGGCTCAACCCACATAGGGATGGACCAGCAATAGGTCAATATGTCCCCAGTGAAGTCTCCATTTTTTCTGTAGCAATATAAATGTTGAGGCTGAGTCATTGGATTGACTTGACTCACACAGATCAAAATGAAAATTGCCACCGTGCTTTATTGTTTCCAAAGGAATGGGAAAAGAGCGAATAACCCAAAAAGAGGAGGAGAAAATCTATGTTCGGGGGTTGGTTATGCAAAGAGAAGGTATTAGCACCCTAAACATATACGGTACTCCACATGAACCTCTTTGAAAATCTGTGTATTTTGGCTATAAGAGTTGTATAAAAAATTGATGGTGGAGATGAGAAAAGAAGTATTTTTTATGATTTTTGCACCCGCCGCGGTTGTGAAACTTTAGTGCCTATGTACCACCTTCTGTGCAATAGGGAATCAGGGTACTCATAGTTAACCTTTAAAAATTTTAAAACACAAGTGTGTTGGTTAATTTTAAGAGACGAGATATCATCATTTTATCTGAGTGGAAGAACATACTTACTACCCACAATTATGAGAAAGGATAATTTTTGTCATCTCAAAGTGGAGGATATGACTTAGATTTTAAAATCAACAAAGCCTCGCTCAACACCCAAGTGGAAAATATCTTGCTTCCCTGCATATCGTAGACGCATAGTAGCTCGCATAAATACAAGGATTGGCAAGATTCTAATCTTTTGAGAAAATTTTAAAGCAAAAGGCCAAAGTGGAAAAATAGTTTGAATGACATTGATTGACTTTTAGTCTTCTCACAAAAATGTCAAGGTATTATTAAGTTGATTAAAGTTTGATTAAGAAAATGTTTTGAAAATGCATGGATCTAAGTCCAAGTTTATTGTGAAAGCAGTTCAAGTTTAGAAACAAGAAGAGTTTTCAAAAGGAGGGAGAATATTTTTGAAATTAAAGAAGATGGGAGGAGATGAAGGGACTATCCTAAAGCATAAGGTAAAAGCTAGCGAAAAGAACCGTCTAACCAACAAGAAGCCAACACTTGACACAATGAGTCAATGTAGAATTCCCATCCTTTTGATTGAAACCAAACAAGAAAAGATAATAAACCAGTTAAGAAGACCAAGCTTTGATTGCATTAAGTCTTCAAAAAAATAGGATAGAGTATCGGTTGTATACAGATGAATTCCAGATCACAACCAAAGTATGTAATCACAATAACTTGCACACAAAGAAAACAAACAACCCAATGTCTTGGGGTAAACCCCAAGAACTCCAAACAAAATAATAGTTGAGGCCACAAGGTCCCGAGGTAGGTCAAGGTCTCTTATCCTAAGTCCAAGAAGTCCACAATCTGCATAATGCCAAGAATAGTAACCAAGTAGTCCAAGTAACATTAAAGCTTTTTATTGTTCAAGTTAGTTATTAAGTATCTTCAAAAAGAAAATGAAAATATCAAGGGAGCAAAACAAAAATGACATAAAAGTAAATGCTCAAATGAGCAAAGATGAAAATAGCATGAAATATAAATGCTAAAATAAATGTGCTTAAAGTAAAAGCATAAAGTAAAATCACAAAATAAAGTCAATTGTTAGAAATTAGAGGTTAGTTGAATGACCATCTTGAAACTTTAATTTGAAACTCATTAGAGGATTGAGAAAACCAAAGCCTCTCAATAACAATTTTCATTTGCTTTTTATCAAGTATATCATTTATTTAAAATTCTCAAGGCAACCATAAATGATAAACGATGTTTAAGTGATTCACTTTGACCAAAGCTTATGAAGATTCATTAGAGGATTGATAAGACCAAAGCCTCCTAACAATGAATCTCAAGGTTATTGGATCAAAGGATTCAAATTAATATACTTGGGCTTACAAACATAGGTTTAGGCCACGAATGATTATTTCTCGAATCAGGACAAAATTTAGCGCTATGTTAAGCAATCCTAAGTGGACTTATATAGAAGTCGCACGTATTTTGAGGCCGGTCAATTGCAATTTATGTGTCATATGTTTGGAGAGATGATATGTATATCATCCTCTAACAACATGTGACACATTAAAACCAATCATCCATTTTGGAGGAGTTAAACTCAACACCTAAGATCCAATGATGTTAATGAAGCTCATGATCAAAATCTAATAGTTCAAGATCATCCAGAATATATACAAAAATAAAATTATATTTAAAAATGAAGAAAAGATTTTTTTAAATGGTTTTAAATGAAAATAAAAGGGGAAAATAACAACTATATTCAAAACAATCAAGAAAATTCAATGAGACCATAGAAAAATCAGAAATGAGCTCAAATATTTTTATAAAAATTTTGGTAATTTTTTTAAAATCAGAAACTATTTTTAAAGTTAAAAGAAATAGGAAAAATAAACCAAAAATTGTGAAAAATAGTAAAGTCAGAAATAAAAAATACAATGAGATCACCAATATTTGACAACAGGTCGTTGGATCCTTCCATATTTTTTTTCAGAATTTAACAATTAATAAAAATATTTTTAAACATTTAAAATAATTAAATTAAAGTGAAAAAATATAAAAAATATCAAAACACAAAATAAAATTGTAAAAAAATAATAATCAGAAAGAGAAAAATCAAAAGTATTTTTAAGAATTTTTCAGATTTTTTGAAGTTAAAATGAATTTTTTATGAATTTTTTAAGTTTAAATTAAATAAAATATTAAATCAGAATATAAAATAAAAACAAAAAAGATGTAGACCATTGTATCAATGTCAAAACGCGTTAGTAATCAAATTCAATGGATGTGGCGCAATGTGCATATCATGGACATTAGTGAATAAAGTACGAAATCAATTATTAAAATCAGAATTAAAAGAAAAACAAATGGCACGATATCATTGGTTGAGAGATGACATGTTGGTCATCTTCAACCTCCAGTCACGCGAATTGAAGGTCTCTGAAATGGAAGAATTAGAGCTCGAGACCGGTACCATTCGCTTTGTCTGTTCAAGACGATTCCAATGGTACCCTCGCGGAAAATTTATATAAGGTATAGCTCAGTCATTTTGGAAGGAATGATTTGAAATGGGATTTGAAAATTCATGGCCAAAACTCACTTCCAATTGAAAACAAATGTTGCGACTAGGATCAGAATGATGAGAGCTTCAATATAATACCAAAGTTTTAGAGAATAGATGAAGGAATCTACCTATTGAAGTTCAAATTCAAAGCTCTGAAACTTGACTTGGCTAGCACAATTTAGGAAGACTTAGAGCTTGGTTCTTCTTCTGTTAGCTTCAGTGAAGTTCAAGGATGAAGAATTGACAAAGAAAGTGGATTGAGGAAAGCTAGAAAACCAAATTTGAAGTTGCAAAAAAATGGCTTCAAGAGAAAGTTTGACAGGGTGATTCTGGATATCTAAGCTTGAGAAAATGAATGAGGTATGGCCCTCTATTTATAGGGAAACTAATGGAATGCTTAAGCGTGTGAAATGATGAAGTTTGGAGGGAAATTGTGTGAAGTTGCAAACATGAAAAGTGTGACTTCTATTTTGCTCAAAACTCAACCAAAGCTTGTGTTTCAATGTGCTAATAATTTTTGAAAGTTCATTAAACATGATTAGAAGTAAAAACGCTCAGAAATTGTGTGTTTAGAGGCCAAATCAAGGATTTCAAATTCTGACTTTGGAGAAAACTTCAGTTTCAAGGTACCATCTTTGAATCAATGGTGTGCATGATTTATGGAACCTTAGGACTTAATTCTTGATGCATTGGAAAGATGAGATCACAAACTTTACAATGTGTAAAGAATGGAATCAAATGGATGCTTGAGCTGAAAGTTGTGATGAGTCAAAGTTGACAAAAAGATGCTGACTTTTTGTACTTAGAAAAAATCTATATTTTTTCTTCAAAATGACCTATAATGTTTTGCATCCAAACATGGCCTTCCATTTTAAATTTGCTCTTGACCAAAAAATATGTCATGAAGTAGACCTCATTAATGACATTTTGATACTTAAACCATTTAAAAACTCCAAAAATTGAGAAAGTTATGACTTTGTGAAGTTGGTGAAAATTCATGAGATGACCTATTATCTTTGGCATCCTTAGGGCATCTTCCATCCATTGAAAAGCTTAGCACATAAAAGAAGAGTTATAGTTCACATCTTTAAGATCACTGTGGAAAAATATTTGGCTTAAGGAGATAAAAATTGACCAAGTTATGACATTTTGTAGTCACGTAAGGGATTTTGATGGCCTATATAGAGGACTTGTAATCTTTCTTCATCATTAGGTATCCTCCATACAAAATTTTCTTGAAACTTTTGAAGTGATTTATTGATAAACCTTTGTAGAGAAGCATTTTTTTTAATCACTCAAAAATACCAAAGGATGAGAAAGATATATCCTTTAGAAGTTCAAAACTCTAGCTCCTAGAGCAACAAAATGCCTTGGAAAACCATTTTAATTTTGACAAACCTTCTTGCACAAATACTTTTGTCATGTAAATAGAAGTTGTAGAGGATCATAATGAGAAACCATGGCAACCATAAACACTTCCAAATATTGATAATTAAGGGAGATATGCACTTGTGATTAAGAAATCAAAGACTTGTCCAATTAGGTCAAACTTCTCAAATCAACCCTTGCATATTTGGACTATCTTTGAAAATTTGAGGCATGATGGATCATAATAGACTTTGTCATGATATTAATTCAAAACATCTTCAATGATGAAGCTTGAATCTCAATGAAGCTTTGTTAAAGAAGGCATGAGAATAAACTCATGAACATATAGATCAACTTGATGGAGTGTGTTGTGCTTTCACCTATAATATCATCAATTAGGGTAAACATTCTTTACATTTATTAATTAAAAGTTAATCAATATAAAACATAGATGATCACAAAATACAAGTCAAGGTGCTTGGTGATTCCCCATGAGCAAAGCTAAAGATAAGGAGAAGAACCAAACCCTAGTGTGATCTTGTTGTGATTGAGTTGATATGATATGATAAAGGAATCTTAGGGAAAAAAATTAGGGTACAACAAAGGGAATGCTCAAGTAAAGGAGACTAAAGTGTTAGCTTTAATTCAGAAATATGAAGCATTCAAGATGGAAGAAGATGAAACTATTGTGGCCATTTTCTCAAGGTTTTAAACCATAGTAGCATGACTCAAAGTTCTGGATAAAGGATGTACAACAATGGGCCATGTTAAGAAGATCGTCAGAAGTCTTCCAAAGAAGTGGAGACATATGGTAACAACTTTGAAACTTTCTAAGGACCTGAACAAAACCAGCCTTGAAGAGTTGATTAGCTCTCTAAGAAGTCACGAAATATAGTTAGATGAAGATGAACCTCATAAAAAGATTAATGTAATTGCTCTAAGGTCTAAATCAGAAAAATAAGTCTAGTCAGAAAGACTCAAAGCTTTTAAATTTGAAGAGGAAGAAGATTCCAAAAATGATGACTCAGATGACGATGATGAATTTTCATTACTTTTCAAAAGATTGAAACAACTTTGGAAAATACAAAACAATTCTAGAAGATTTAGAAGAGATTGTTCAGAATCTTTCTCAAATGGAAATAGATAACTCACATGCTATGAATATAATGAATAAGTACATTACAAATACGATTGTCCAAAGCTAAAGAAAGAAGGTTCCAGAAATGAAGGTTCCAAGAACAACAACTTCAAAGGCCAAAATAAAGGCCTCATAACAACATTGGATGATTCAGAAGCATGGTGAATCTCATGAAGAGCATGCCAACATAGCACTCACATCTATTATTTAATAAGAAAGTTCATCAAAGACAGATTCAAACTCAGAAGAGGTATTTATTAAACTCTCTTGAACTAAATTAGATTTATGTTTATTAGAAACTTTGAATTAGAAGATTCAACTGAAATTCAAGAACTTTCAAAAGGTCCACGAATATGAAATTAAAGAAAATAATAAGCTAGATAAACAAAGTTTTGAACAAAAAGGTGTTTCTTCTATTTTAAAAAGTGAAAATATAATTCTAAGTAAAAGTTGTTCAAAATCTAACAAAGTTCTCTCTAGAGACTCTTTGTCTTTAGAAATCATAGTGTTCAATATGATAAAGCTTTTAAAAAATTCTTAAATGACAACAAAGAAAGAAGCAAAATAGCTTCCATGATTCTTAGCGTTGGTCGTAATAAAACTTTAGAAAGAAAAGTATAATACTACAAGAAGTAGCCAGAACTATAGTCAATAAAACTAACGTGGCTAAGCACTTATGGGTAGAAGCTGTAAGAGCAGCTTGTCAAATTCAGAATAGAAAATCTATGAAACTTATTCTTGAAAAGACTCCTTACGAGTTGTGCAGAAGAAGAAAACCCAACATTCCTTATTTTCATCATTTTGGATGTTCATGTTTTAATTTGAGTATTAAAAGTAGTCTGAACAAGGTTGATTTCAAAGTACATAAGTGTACTATGTAAGGATACTTAGGAATCTCTAAAGACCACAAAGTACATGATACAATAACACATACTATACAAGAATCAATTAAAGTTATAATTAATGATAAGCTTGACTCAAAAAAGTCAAAGTTTTTTAAAAGTTTTGTAGGTCTAGAGATAACATCTGCAGGTTCTGAAGAAAAAGGTTCTGATAAAATGCAAGACAAAAATGAAGAAACAATAAGCACATGATTATCCATCAGTTTGGAAAAGGAAAAGAAAAAGACAAATTCCTTCTGAAGATTGCATTCTGGGAGATAAAACTCAACAAATTGTCAGAATAAGATTCACTTGTTAACAATCTGAAGAAATGCATCTGGAAATAGAAACTTCAATAGAATAAATTTCATGTGATGAAACTCTTGAGAACAATGGATGGATTCTAGATATACAAGAAGAGAAAAATCAATTCTCCAAAAATGATGTTTTGGGTCGAGAGACTAGATTGAAAGAAACTCAAGTTGTTGTAACCAAGTGGGTCATCAGAAACAAGTTTGATGAGGAAGGTGACCTTGTCGTAGACAAAATACATCAGGTTAGAATTTACATATTTTCTGATGGAGTATGTCTAGATACTTCTACTGGTTAGAAGATATCTTAAAACAGAAAATCAAATTAGAAAGAAAAAAAATTTGTTTTATTTTTTCTATAAAAGTGTATGTTATCCCAAACAAGTGGTTGTCAAATCACATCGTTTGATTAACATTTAGAGAAATTTTATTCCTTTAAGAATAGGTTTAACATCCTAATTATTTTCTCCCATATCTTGTATATTTTAGGATAAATCAAAAATATCTTTTATTAAAATTGGGAATCTTTTAATACAATCATCTATTCCTAAATCTAGTTTGTCACTTTGTATTCCTTCTCTAACAAGTATTTGTCTGTTCATTATCTCGTATCTTATAACTTGATGATATATTCTCCCTCATAAGTTTTCATATCTTATAGCTAGTCAGTCACGTCTTGTGTCCCTTCATTTAAGATCAATCGATCTTATCCCATTAAGCTTTCATAACTCTATTCTCTGTCTCTTCTTGGTCTCTATTTAAACATCAACTTCCTGTGGTATCTCGAGGTTGATTGCTTGAGTAAGGAAATTAATTCTCCTATAATTATTGTTGTATCTTTCACTACTTATACCCTCATTTGTTTCACAGTCTTTTGTGTCTTTCTCTAAAGTCTTTCCCTCATACATGTTCTTATTATGTCTTGAAACACCTCTTTTGAAAATCATGATAACTTGGAGATTATTTTTGAAGAACATCTAGACTTTACTAGTCTTCTAAATGGTGGTTGCAATTTGTCTCTAGCTATTCAACTTCAAGGCTGTTTTGGGTACTTTTCTATACTACATGGATACGTTTATCCAAACTTAGTCAAAGAATTATGGAAGAATGCATCTGTAGATGTTCAAGGTAGATCTGTTTGTTCAAGCATTTTTGGTTTTCCTTTTGTCATCACTCCTACCTCCATCTTAGAAGATATAGGATGTGTTGGAACTTGTGGGATCACAGTGGATGAGTTCAGGCTAAAATACATATTTGTTGAAAATTTCATTTCCATCCATGATGTCTCATCTTCGTATGAGCCTACTATTCTAACAAAGCTTCTCTTTATTGGAAGAATATGGTTCAGATTCGTTTTTAACAACTTCAGACCTCGAGGATATAATCTAAGCACTCTGTCTCATGATGACATACTTTTCATCTACTCTCTACTCAATGATGTTAAGATAAATATGCCCTAAACCATCTTTAATCATCTAAAAGAGTCCATTGTGATCTCCAAGAGATAAAACAAGTCCTTCATACATTATAGAACAGTTCTCTTTGAATTATTCTACAAAGCAAATTTGATTGGATTAATTCAAATGAATGGACCAGAAAATGCTCTTGCAGAAGAAAGATGTGAATTATTTGGATCGTATTAAGAAGTGTCTAGTCTCATATTTTGTTTTTGTTATGCTTTTATTGTAATATCTTACTCATCGATGAAAAGTTGTTTTTGTCTATTTGTTTAAGAAGTCTAGTTTTGTGTCTGTATCTTGTATCTTCTTGATGAATCTCTAATGAAAATTCTTCCTTGTTTCTGTCATTTTAATTTTATTCTAGTGTACTTAAATTCAACCTTATTTTTTAATATGAAAAAACGGAGGAGTAAGTATTGATGATTTTGATACATATCTATGTCTCTAAAATCTCATTGCTCACATTTCTAACTAACTAACTAACTAACTAACTAACTATATATATATATATATATATATATATATATATATATATATATATATATATATATATATATATATATATATATATATATATATATATATATATATATATATATATATATATATATATATATATATGCAGAAACTCTTAGAAATGTGTTTCAGGTACAAGGTAAATGAATTAAGAACTTCTAAAGTTGAGAAGGTTCAATAAATCAAGCTGTGATAAAAGGACTTCTAATGTTTGGAAGGATCGGTAGATCAAAATCTGATAAAAGAAATTCTAGGGTATAGAATGTTCTAAGAGATCGAGTGTTTGATAGAAAACTTCAAACATATAGAAGGGTCCAATAGATCAAGCTATGATAATGAACCTATTCGATTATTAGAAGGTTCTAATGAAGTAAGAATTAATAATAAAGCAAACTCTGATAAATCTCTTCCACATGCTTCAATCAGAATTCTAAGAAAGGATAACAATGCTCTTAAGCTCTCAAAGATCATAAGTTTATGATTCAGGGGGAGATTGTTTATCCCAGGGGGAGTTGCCAACTCAGTGGGAGTTTTCTAAAACTCTAATATTAATTTGTTTCTGATTTAACCCTGTAAAATTGTTCTATCAAAATACATGGTTTTGTCATCATCAAAAAGGGGGAGATTGGTAGAACAAGATTTATGTCTATAATATAATCTTGACTTTTGATGATAACATCACATATATTTGTTGAGAAACAATTTTAGTTCAAATAAGTTTCTTGAGTGTGCAGATAAGAAATTCTAATTGATTCAAGACTATTGTCCGGAGAATCAGAAATACACAAAGCACATCAGAAAGACTATTTGCTTCTGAAGAAACATCGGTAGTTCAGAAGAATGTTAAATGTTCACCAGAAAAAGGATCACATATACATCCATAAGATGTTGCTTTCAACTTAGTATAAAGATCATAATCCAAGAGATAAAAAAGGAAATAATTCAACATCAAAATCATATGTAGTGATATAATGTTCTGCTTCAGAAATCAGACATCAGATATGCAGCTCAGAAAAGCTGAATATCAAGAATCAAGGATTAATTCAAGAAGTCAAGATCATGAAAGCTTTCGCTCAAAGAAGCCAGTGTTCATCAGATAATTTGTTGCTTATATATCTGAAGACAATATTCAACTATCTAAAAGACTCTGACTTTACAACAATGAAACATCTTCTAGATCATTTTCATCATCATATCAGAATTAGTCCAACAAGAAGATTAGAATACAAAGACAAGATCAAGAGACATCTTCCAAGCTTACTACTTCAATCCAGAAGTAAATTATTAGAATATTAGGTCATAAGAAACTTAGCCACAAAGAATATAGTACAGTCAATACGTTTAAAATTCCACTACATGCTTACATGTTGTACTATGTTGTCTCCCACAATGAAACGCTATTGTTACTATGGGTGGCAAGTGAAAGTAATGTATTTGTACTACCAATGGTCTATTTTCTCAAAGTTTATATAAAGAAACCTCATCAACATTTGAAGATTGACGAAAAACACTACTTTATCAAGCTTGGCTCAAATTGCTGAAATACTGTGAAACATCAAGAGAAAAGAAGAATCACTATTGATATACATCCATAAATATTATTCTAGAGAAATATTAAGAACACAAGCTTTTTTTCTCATTATTGTGTTAAGATATTAGGGATTAAACACAAAGAGTTGTTTCTCATTATTTATGTTTTATCTTAGAGTTCTTAATACAAAGAGTTGTTGCTCATTATTTGTATGAGACTTTATTCCTTAGTGTTATGTTAATCTGCTATTTAGAAGCAAACATTATAAACACAATTGATTGTAATTATGTTAAGAATTGATTATTTCCTCAAGTGACTAGGTTGTTAGTCTGAGACTTGAGAGAGTTAAGGTGTCAGTTTGGACTCTTAGACGATTATGGTTAGTCACCAGCGGGTAGCCCGTGCATTTGTATTATGTTGATATTAGTAGATTAAATCCTTGTTGAAGGAAAAATCACCTTGGCTGGTAGACAAGAGTAGCCTTGTTGAAGGTGAACTTGTATATACCAAAAGAGTCATGTTATTCTTTCCTTATCTTTATTATTTCTAGTTAGTTTGCAAAATATTTGTATAGAAATTTTTATTAGAAAACCTAATTCAAACTCCCCTTTCTTGTGTTTTTCTAACCCTTATGGTGGATGATTTGTATTGAATGCATGTTGATGTTTCTTATAACTACTAATTTTTCCTTATATCTTTTATAATGAATCATGATTAATCACCCTTTATGTTTGAATGTTGCCTCCACGTGTGTAACACGCAGGTGACTACGAGTAGTTTGTATAAGCATTTGAATATAGCTTCAGAGAGTTTTATTTAGTTTCACTTCATTAGTGGTGTATTTCTCTGACATGTAACATCGGGTTGGGAACACTATATTATGCGACTGTTATGTTCTTTTTTTATGTTAATTTGATTTATGGATGTTTTTGTTGTTAAATTGATTTAATAATAGATTAGACAAAACATGAGTTTTTGATAAGTTAATGACTACATTATGACGATGAATTTCATTGTGATGTCTTTAAATGATGTGATGAATTATATTCATAAGCATGTTTCATATTGATGTAACATGTGTTACAGAGTAAGACTATCTGTTATGATGTTTTATAATGACGATTTGACGCCCTTGTTCGGTGATTTAGTCGATTTATTCTTAAATTATTTATGATTCACATGTGGGGTTAGAACGGTGTTACAATATACCTTTTAGTATTTTGAGTGTTCATAATATCCTAACATCATACAACTTTGAGCTTCAGAGTCAAACTTGTTAAGATTCTCTTTTGTGTTCAAGATAAAATAAGAACATCCAAAAGGATGAAAATAAGAAATATTTGGCTTCTTGTTCTTCCACAATCCATAGGGAGTCTTACTTAGAATAGGTCTTATAGAGACTCTATTCTGAATGTAACACACTGTGATTACAGACTCTGCCTAGAAGTGCTTTGCCATGTTGGTTTCGTTGATCAAGGTTATAGCCAATTCTTGCAAAGTCCTATTCTTCCTCTCTACAAATCCATTTTTTTGTGGAGTTCTAGGGAAAGATAAATCATGGGAAATGTCATTCTCATCAAATAACTTCTCAAAGTGTTTGTTCTAAAATTCTCCATCATGATCACTTCTAACCTTGACAATTCTGATACTCATCTCATTTTACACTTGATTACAAAAATTGGTGAACACAGAATGTGAATCGTCCTTGTGTCTAAGAAACATCACCCAAGTACATCTACTATAGTCATCAATAATGACTAATTCATACTTCTTTGCATTGATTGATACAATTTTTACTAGACCAAACAAATAAATGTGTTAAAGCTCCAATGGTCTAGAGGTAGAAACAACATTTTTTGTTTTAAATTTTTTTTGAAAACTATCCCTTCTGACATGCTTCACAAAGAGCTTCTAAGAGTAATTCAGATTAGGAAGGCCTATTACTAAATCAAACTTATTTAGTTGAGATCTCCTTCTTGTATTAACATTTCCCTATCGGCTATGACAAGTTATTTTCTCTTCAATAACAGACATTAGACATTACATGTTTCTTTTTAAGATAAGAAAGTCTAATCTTATAGATCTTGTTCTTTCTTTTACCATTGAAAAGGATACATCCATCTTTATGACTAACAACTCTACATGAGTCTTGATTAAAGATAATATCATACTCGCTGTCACTTAATTGACTTATAGACAATAAATTATGCATTAATCCATCAACAAGTAAAACATTAGTTATAGAGGGAAGATAACCATTACCAACTGTTCCAAATCCTATGATCTTTCCCTTCTGATCACCTCCAAAACCCACGACACCTCGATAGCAACTAGAGTCTAGGTACCATGACCGGTGTTTCAACTATTCTACTAAGGATATCTCTTTTATGTTTGAGTCATAATATGCATAATCTTCTAGAGGAATCTTCGCATCAGAAGTTCTAACATGAGCCATCTGTGTTACATTAGCATGTTCTTCTTCAGAGTCATCTTCAAAATCATTTCAGGTTTCCATCAACCCTTTCTTCTTGATCTTGATATCTTTCTTCTTGGGCATGTCCTTATGAAGTTCAGAACAATCATACTTGTAGTGTCCTGGCTCGTTGCACTAATAACAAGTGACTTCTTTTCCACTATACTTCCTTTGATCAGAAGTAGACTTGAAGTGGCCACCAATCCTTCTATTACTTCTGAATCTGTTGCCTTGATTTTTCTTCCAGAGACGGTTAACCCTTATGGATAGTAGAGACGACTTATCTTCAACTTCATAAAAATCTTCTCCTCAATCCTCAATCTCTTCAGCTTAAAGAGTTTTGGACTTCTCAGATCTTCTGACAGCTTTGAGCGTAACAGATTTCCCTCTCTTCTAAGGTTCATCATGTTCTAGCTTAATCTCACGACTTATCAAATAACTCACTAGTTCTTCTAGATAAATGTTGTTGAGATCCTTTGCAAGCTTGAGTGTAGTTACCATAGGCCTCCATTTTGATGGAAAGCTTCTGATAATCTTCTTCATGTGATCTGACGTAGAGTATCCTTTGTTCATAACTCACTGTCCTACAACAAAGGTTTGAAACCTTGAGAACAAAGTCTCAATTGTTTCATCATCCTCCATCTTGAAGGCTTCATACTTCTTAATCAAGGCCAGAGCCTTGGTCTCCTTGACTTGATCATTTCCTTCATGAGTCATTATAAGAAAGTCAAATATAGACTTAGTTGAGTCTCTATTTGTGATATACTCATACTCTGTATAAGAAATAGAATTCAGCAAGATGGTTCTTTCTTTATGATGATTCTTATAATCCTTTTTTTTGTTGACCAATCATAGCTCTCCTTTCAAGCTTCTTTCCAACAACATCTGTGGAAGGATCATAGCCATCAACTACCATATTCCAAAAAACAATATCATAACCTAGAAAGAAACTTTGTAGTCTTTCTTTCCATTATTCAAACTTTTTACAATAAAAAATGGGAGGTTTATCATTGTAGTTATATTTATCATTTGAAACTAGAGCAGGTGGTGTTGTAAGATCAACCATAGTGTTTCTAAAACTCGTCTAAATATTCATCTGACACGGTTAAGTGTTTGATAATAATCAATACTATAACCAGAGCTTTGATGCCAATTGAGGGTGCGATAAACATAAGAAATGGGGGGTTTGAATTGGGTTGCACCAAATATAATATTTTCCCAACTCAAACACAAAGCTAACAAGTGAATAAAAATAAATGAACATAATTATTTTTATCCTGGTTCACTGTTAACTATGTTACTGCAGTCCAACCCGAAAAGTGACTTTCCTTATCCATAAGGACTTAATCCACTATAATCAACTGATTGCATACAACCGCAATAAGTCTAATTAACCTTGTTGACACCATAACAAGTATGACGATCCTTATTGCCAATCCATGATGAGCGCAACCAAAGTCTTCTTGAGAATCCTGACTCACCGAGTCTCTCAACGAACCTATCAACAACTGTTTATTTACAAAGATATGTATACAAATATTCTTCATACAAGAAGATTACACAATGTTTAAGTACAACAACTCAGAAGTGTTTATAGTAAGATACAAACAAAAGCTCATTTCTAAAAATACAAGACTATAAAAATAATATCTCAAAAGATTTTGTGCAGCGCTTTAGCATAGTTTTGTTTAATAGAAAGTGTTAAGTTCCATTTCTTCTAAGTATTTCTTTTATAGTTGAAAAAAAGACTCGTTTTAGGGTAGAATAGGAGATATAAAACCATTTGTTTTGTCCCCAACGTTCATGGTGGGACTGGTAGGAAACAAGTACAAAAAGGAATATCCTTACGCCACCCTAGAAGAGTAGTGGTCACGATGTACTTGTCCTTTTATACTCACCATCTCACGCAAGCTAGTCTTGATCTTTATCTTCTATTTCCTTAGAGGCTTCTAATGTATGTTGATGAAGCATGTTCTAGAAGGATCATAACTTGAGTCTTCTTAGCCTAAGTCTTTAGAGTCTTCAAAACTTGTTCAACAAAACTTTGTCTTTAGATTCTTCAGCACTTGGTCTTCAGAAGTAATGTATTTAGATCTTCAGAGCTTGTTCAGCAGAACCTTGTCTTCAGCATCTTCAGAAATTGGAACAATAGAAGTAAAGCTTTACAAGGCCTCCAAAGCTTCCTTGAAAAGTCACGATCAGAAGCTCTTGTACTAACATTCCTTAGAACTGTTGCATGAGAAGCATTCTTAATCTTGACTTTAACTTGTAACACACCAAAGGTATTCTTCCAGAGTGTTAAGTTCAGAACCTGATGACATCACACGCCTTCTTACCGGAGTCAGAACCTGTTTAGCAAAAGTTACACACTAGACATAAACCATTAGAGTACATAATTGTTCTGTAAGATACCATGTAAAGTTATCATCAAAACTTAAGGCCAGATGTAAAATCAATCTTGTTCGTACACCTTATACAAGGAAAATGAAGTTTATGGCTTACTTTAAACCAAACAACGAATAACTAGAAAAAATTGTTAGTCCTCTTTCCAAAGTGCAACTTGATATGGTTAGTCGCCAAGCTAAACTGAGATTTTACATGGGCTTATCTCGAACCAAGGAGAGCTTTTAAATCAGGATGAGCTCACAAACTTAATAGATGTTTTGGCGGGCTAACCACAAACCCATGAGATTTTATATCGGGCTTATCTCCAAAATTATCAAGCTTTTAACCGGTTGAGGTTACAAATAGAACTAGGGTTTTTACTAGGATAAACATTAACCAATGTGACATTTTAAATCGTGATGATATTAAACCAATGAAAGCTTTTGAACAGATTGTGCTTTCGAACCAAATCAATGTTTTTACTAGGATAGCCATGAACCAATGTGAGATTTTATACTGAGCTGATCTCAAACCAATGAATGCTTTTGAATAGGCTAAGCTTTTGAACCAAACCTGCGTCTTAGTAACTAAACCCCAAAACCAAAGCTTTTAATAGTTTAACTTCAAATCTAAACAAAAATTTCCTAATTGGATAAATTATTCAACCAAGATAAAAGAAATTTTAATTTTTTGAATTTACAATATTAACTTTCCAAAATTACAAATATGCCTCACTTGTAAAAGACCTTAATCGAAAACACTACGACTAAATTTCTAAGTGAGTGAAAGTGAGACAATATTTTACGGAGAGTGAGGCATGAGATATGAGAGCTCATGATTTTAGATGTGATAATATAAGGGAAGATACTTCTATCTATAGGCTATAGGTTGACACAAAAAATGAAAATTTTTGGCCAAAATGGATGAGCCAATTGATTGACATCATACTCCAATCGATTGGTTGGCCTAAAATTAATCGTTTAGAAGGTTTTAAAAGGAAATAAAACCTTCTAAGGATTTATTCAACATATACTCCAAAATTTTCTCTCTCATTTTACTCAACATATACCCATTGAGGTCCCTAACTTGCCCTAGGATGACTAAGAATTGACCAGACAAATTCTCCTCCTAAGGCAATAAACCTTAAACTAGGTTTTCAATTTTCAGTAAGATGGTTGAGCTCCAAGGGTATCAAATGTTTTCAATGTCCCTAATATGTCATCAAGATCATCCATGCCAAATTGAATGCCTTGCCCAACAAGTTTGCTCAGTTAACTGCTCAAATGCCTGAAAACCAACTATACTAGGTCAAAAGTCAATTGTGGCCTATATACAGTCAAACTTTAAGATTTTTGGTCAACATCAACATTTTGAAGTAATATCCATCATTTGATCAAGGTTTGATCATGATTCCTCAATAAATGCTCCTAATTCATCAAAAGTCAAAAATGGCAAATTAGGGTTTCTATAAGAAAAGTCAACAAAAGTTTGACCAGGCATAACTTTCTCATACTTTATTAGAAAGTTTTCCACCAAAGCTCATTTTTAAGAGTATCCAATTCCCTACAACTCCTCTTCATCTCCCAAGTTCAATAAATTCCCCAGTTAAAAGATACAAGCTCAGACATTATAGGTCCTTTCAAGAAGTCAACAAAACCACCTTTTGGGTCAAAGCTCCTTACATGAACACGGAAGATCCAATTGAAATGAAACCAAAAGGGTTGTTTAGAGGACATCCCAAGCTCTCTAAAAAGTCAAAGAATACCCTCTTAGGTTTAAAAATGAGAGAGATATGCATTGCTAAAGTTGACCAATTTTCGGAAAAGTGCATGAAGCCAATATTGGCCAAACTTGAATTTTTTCCAAATGGGCCCATCTTCTAATGCTTGAAACTTGTTTCTGACATGGCCCATGATTTTTGAGCTCATTCATACATTATTTTATTATTTATACTATTTATTTTGATATTTTAACCATTCAAATGCAAAATTAAATAAATAAATAAAAGAAATTATGGAAGATATGATTTGGAATCTTTTTCTCATCAAATAATGGGAAAGATATGCTGGCATGTCAAGGGAAACGCGTGGAGTTTCATTTGTGCAAGATTTGACCAACTTTGGAAATATTCCATATTATTCCAAAACAAATATTATGTGATGAATGCATGAGATCTTTTCCATATTTGTTAACCTAATGTGATTCACTATATAAGCATAACCATTCCGAAGCACAAGGACACGTGTACACAACCCTAAGCACTCGCACCAAAAATTGCAAAAATCATTAAAAATCGTGAAATTCAAAAGAGCAGGCTTCAGCCTCTTTCAGTCCAACCTAAACCTTCCATCCACGCCCAGAGGTTCCCAGGAGCACGTACCAGTCTTTATTCAAGCAGTCTCACGCCTAAAAGCACTAAACTAAAACACTCATTGTTGGTAACTTTCTTGAATCCATATTTTTGATTTTTATAATGAGTTAACCTCTTTCAGTGATTGATTTATGTTCAGGGTAGTCTATAGGACATATCCAACGTAAAATACATGAGAAAAGGGGCCAGAATAAGATCGTGCCATTTCTAGGGCACGATCTGTGTTCTTCATCATACCTTACAATACAAGTAATTTTAGGATAAAAAACCCCAGAAATGGACTCAGGAGGGTTGATTTAGGGGGGGTAGCCTTGATTATAGGCTTTGATTTTGCAGGTTTTTCATTTTTGATATCTCGGAGAAGACGACCGGAGTTTGACTCCAGCATCCCTCCGGCCAGTTGACTCAAGCAGAAGCGTGTGTGGTTGGATCAACATCTCTGATTGGTTCGTTAAAAATCCAGGGTCCCACTAAAGACGCGCGTGTTGACAACTCAGCAATAATGTTGATTTAATATTATATTGTTTTGTTTTGATCATATTAACGAATGTGCAGTATGGTCCAGTGGCAACAATAAAGGGTGTTAAGGCATTTTGTGTGTGGAAGGTCAGTGGTTCGACCCTTTCCTCCTGCAAATTATTTTTCTAATTTGTGCATGTAGATCCAGTGCTTCAAGCTCCAGCATGCACACCATGTGTCCTCAAACTCACACCATCACATCTTAGTGGCTTGGATCCAGCGCCTCCAAGCATGCAGCCCCATGGTGGACCTTCTAGATGCAGCGCTACCAGGTCCAACGCAGTGGTGGGCCAACTGATCTGGGCTTTGAAAATTCAGTCAACACCCACCAATGTGGCTTCTCACTCCAGGCCCATTCTTTTTTTAATTTACTTTATTTTCTTTTTTAATTAGTTTTTTTTTTTAAATTCATTTTTTTTAAATCATAAAATCAACAAAAAACCATAAAAAATAGATTTAGGTGTTTTTAATTAAAATTAATTCTTGCAAATTAACTTAATTTAATTGATTATTAACTTGTTTTCTTTAATTAAAATTAATTAGAAATTAGGTTAAATCTCAAGTTTTTTTTCAAAAATTACCAAAAATATTTTTAATAAGCAAGATTCTTAGGGTTTCAAACTTGTTCCCATTTTAATTTTTGCGCGTTGTTATTTTTCATGCGATTATTTTTTAATTATGTAACTATGCCCGGTTTGTAATAGCCTAATTAGGGTTTTTATTTCTGCACTTTACATTTTTAATCAGATATAACTGTAACTGCCCCAAGGCCATGTAATAGCTTAGGAGTTTTTATTTCCTGCAATTTACTTTCCGCACTATATTATATGCATGTATATAAACTGCTAGTAAATTAGACGTGTATGGTAAGAACTAATCAATAAATCTTAGATCATTAATAGCAAGATAAAAATACTTAGAAAAAAGCACACTATTGCACACTCTCACCCCTAGGGTATTTCCCACTTTGGTTGCCTTCGGAAATGGTCATGTCCCTCGAACGTAGGGATACCCTTAGAAAAGACCCTTAGTTAAAGTTATCATAAAGATCATAGTCCCTCAATGTCCCTCGAGTTACCTACGAAAAATGATCTTGTCCCTCAATGTTGCCTACAAATATATGATGACAGTCCCTTCAAACTGTTAAGGCATCTCTACATGTTGCCTTCAATGACCGTAAATGTCCCTTCGATAGTCCCTCAAACATCCAACAATAGGGCTGCCTACTCACTAATAGTAGGATAGCACTATCTAAAGGAAAGGAGGAAAAGAACGCATTTTTCGAGTAGGTAGATAACTGTTAGGTACTTGCTCAAAAATAATCTTTTTCACACTACACTTTCAAAACATTTTAAAAAAAAAACGCTTTATCAAAACACACAAATGGAAAGGATGATAACACCTTCCCTTTCCATAATCTACCCCCCTTACTCAGAAAATCACGAAAAGGTATTTTTTTGTTCTTTTCACCCTTTCCTTTGTTGGATAAAAGAAAAGCCGGTGGTGGATCTTGCTTACCGCAACATTTGAGAATACAAAACGCAAACCAGTATAACAGTCGGTTCTGCCACCGTATCACAAAACTGGCAAATCTGTTGGGGAATATAATAAAAGTGGGGTTTACCTTAAGATCTAGTTCATTTCTAACCTATTTTCTTTGTTTGTTTTGATTTCTTTATTTTTAAGGGTACTGTTTGGGTTGCTATAGATCCTACACCCGGATCTGGGGAAACCTTTTAGGTAAGTAGAAATAGATCGTGGAAATTGTGTGGGGTATACCGACACGGTTGAAGCGATAGCTACGTTGATACGACACTTTGGTGGGTACTTGTATCCCTTGAGTTAATCAATGAGAATGTAGGGCCACTGCATGGTGTCATGAAGCGTCAACTGACCTTAGAACCTTAATTTAACAACTTGTCTATTAGGACGTAGTGAGATAGACGTATTTGGTGTATCCCCAAAGTCGGTTGATACTTGATGCTACACTTATTGAGATTTGACTCCTGAGTTTTGTTTGGTGGCAAGTCAGTTGTCTATCAGAATGAAACTTGTGGGAAATATCAGTGATATTGAGATCCCTTAGAACCCGTTACTATTACTAGGACAGGTTGAACCAATCAAACATCAAGAGGGTATTACCTTAAAACCCATGCAAGCCTTAAACCTAAGGTCTTTGTGTGATTTGCTTGTGCTTTCTATACTTGTGATATCTTAGCATAATCATGACATCATAACATGGCATATCATACTAACCATTTCAAGGATTTTCTAGGGCTTACCTTTGTCTTGTTTTGTATGACATGACATTCGCTCGCAGGAACACTATTCGAGTTAACCTTGTGAGGGTACATCCTCAACTCAAGGAATTAGCATCAAGGATTCCTGAAAGATCTCCCTTCACTGAAAGACATGGTCAACTTCTCAAATTGGCCACCTCAAACTTTGATGAAGAAATGATAAAGGTGCTCTTTCACTTCTTTGACCCGTTACATCACTGCTTCACTTTTCCTGATTACCAGTTATGCCTACTATGGAGGAGTTTTCTCAGTTATTGGGGGTACCTATCCTTAATCAGTTACCATTCAACGGTATGGAAAGAGACCCAAATCTTGAAGAGATTTCTCAAGCTCTGTCTTTACAATGGTCTGGTGTAGTGGCAAATTGGTAAACCAGAAGAGGCATACAAGGATTTCTAGCTAAGTTTCTATTTTAAAAAGCTCACCATTTTTGGGATACCCTGGATTTACAAGATTTTGAAGAAGTGTTGTCCCTTCTCATCTATGGGATGGTACTATTCCCTAACCCGGACAAGCTCATAGATGTGAATGCGTTCAAGGTTTTTCTGTCTCGTAATCAGGTGCCTACTTTACTCGGGGATATTCTGCACTCTCTGCATACTCGCACTCTAAAGAAAAGAGGGACCCTTATGTGTTACACTCCTTTATTGGCTAGGTGGTTTATTTCACACTTACCTCGGTCTATTTTGAAGAATGAGTAGGGTATGAGATGGTCTCATAGGTTGATGTCCCTCACACATTCAGATATTCATTGGTGTTCTCGATCCTTGGAGAATGTTACCATTATTGATCACTGTGGGGAATTCCCTAATGTCCCTCTCTTAGGC
Organism: Vicia faba; assembly: GCA_948472305.1. NCBI lineage: Eukaryota > Viridiplantae > Streptophyta > Magnoliopsida > Fabales > Fabaceae > Vicia > Vicia faba. The sequence continues at coordinate 1,095,853,795 of OX451739.1, forward strand.
ATTACGGGAGGAATCACTTATAATCCTTGTTTGGCGTTGTGACAATTTGGTCATGCTAGAAGGGATTGTCCTCATGACGCACTCGTCCCAGGAATCATCTTTGACTATGATAATGATGTTTAGGGTTATCGTAAGAGGTTCATTCGAGCTTGGGGCATGATAAACAAAGTTGATAGCAAGACACTGGGGCACGAGAATTCCTCCCTCTTGAGCCTTACCTCAAATGGGTGCGGGCTCGTGCTCAATGTCTTATGATGCCTTACTCCGCCGTCTTACCTGTGATTATGGAGCCAATTGCTGAGGGAGACACTCCTTACATTGTTCTTCATCCTGACATGCCAAATGATCTTGAGGAGCTACAAAAATCCTGGATCCAACTCAAAGAAGAAATGGATACCTTTAAAACCCAATTCTACGCCAGCGAAAAGAAGGTTTTAGAGCTCACTAGGTTACTTCACAAAGATAAGAGTATAAATGCTTACATTACACCAAAAAGGATGCGCCTATGGTAAGCTTGAGTCTTTCTTTGCTTGGAGAGTTTATTTCTGCTTTGTTACTCCCTTTATAACCCCAAGAGGTGTCATTGTGACCGTTAAAACTTCTTAATGCAATTAGCATTTGTTCTCTTTCTGTTTAAGAAATTTTAAGTCTTAGAAATCCTTGAAAACATTACATACATATATCATACATATCATTGAATAAACAGGTTTCAAAGCAGGTTTCTCATCTTCTTCGCGGTTTATTTCAGCAGTGGCTCTCGAACAAACAGTGAAGGATATACAAACTCAAAATGCTCAGTTTCAACAAATGATCATGGCTCTGGCCAAGGGGAAAGAGGAGTTGAAACCCCTGATTGTTAAAGAGAAGACCAAGAAACCCAAGAAGCCAGAAGGTGTGGTGAATTTGGGAAGGAGGTTCAGAGGACCGTTAAGGAAAGTTGTATAGCTAGCATCTTCATCAAAGGAAGGAGACAATCAAGAAGGGGAAACAATAGAGGAAGACCCCGGTCCAAGGGAAAATGATAATGAGACTGACTACAATGAGGAGAAGTATCCTCTGGCCGATGAAAAATACAAACAGCTAGAGGAGCGTCTGAATGCAATGGAAATCCAGAAGGTACCTGAGCTGGATTTTGAAGAGCTAGGTTTGGTTTCTGGGGTTGTCATCCCGTAGAAGTTCAAGGTTCTGATGTTCGTTAAATATGATGGGGTCTCATGTCCCAAGATGCATCTCCGGTCTTATGTGAGGAAGATTCAGCCTTACACTCCAGACAAGGACTTATGGGTCCACTTCTTTCAAGACAGCTTATCCGGGACTCAACTAGAGTGGTTCTACCAGCTGGAAGGGACCAATATTCGTAACTGGGAAGACCTGGTTGTGGCTTTCTACAAGTAGTACCAGTATAATGCAGACCTTGCTCCCACCCTTACACAACTCCAAAGTATGTCCATGGGTTCGAGCGAGGCTTTTAAAGACTATGCTTAGAAGTGGAAGGACTTAGCAGGAAGTGTCCAACCCCCCTGTCTGATAGGGAGTTAGTGGATATGTTTTTGGGTACCCTATCTGGTCCGTTTTTCAATCATCTGATTGGAAGCTCCTCATTTGGCTTTACTGAGTTGATTTTGACAGGAGAAAGAGTGGAAGTTGGGATTAGAAGTGGCAAGATTCAGAAGGATGCCTCTTCAAGTGTGGGAAAGATACCTTTTGTAGGAAAAAAAAAGGTCAGTGTTGTTTACTATCAATGAAATTAGGGCAGAACCGAGCGCCGTCCAACGGTAGGGGCTATTATGATATCCAAGCCTGCAACTACTCAACAACGAAATAATCAGCCTAGAGTAGAAAGACCTGTAAGGAATTTCACCGGAATAAATATGACTTTATCTCAAGTCTTTCCTCACCTACTGAAATCCAATATGGTTACCTTGAAGGAAGCTCCCAAGAATCCCAACACTGCGTCTCCTTGCTACAATCCAAATGCTCGTTGTGCTTACCATTCAGAAAGTTCAGGCCATGATACAAACGACTGTTGGGCTTTGAAAAACAAGGTGCAAGACCTTATTGAAGCGAAGGAGATTGAATTTGACGCTCCTGATATTCCCAATGTTATAACTGCTCCCATTCCCAAGCACGGTCGTGGTGTTAATGCTTTTGACGATGATACGTTTGTTACTTCTGTTGAGGAACTTATTACTCCTCTCATGACCGTTAAGTGGAATTTGTTGCAAGCCAGTTTATTTCCGGGCTGCGGCGAAGATTGCCACTTATGTTTTTCTCTACCGACTGGTTGCTATTTGTTGAGAGCATGTGTTCAGCGCCTGATGGATGATAAAGAGATCTTATTTGAGAAGACTCCCGTCATAACTATTTCTTATAAGGATGTTTCAATCATAAACATTTCCGCCAATCCTCCCATGGTCTCCACCAAAAGACCCGCCAGGATTACATCTGATCCAAAGTTGGCTCCCCTGATCATCATTATGCCCGTGCCAATCCCATACTCCTCGGACAAGAGTGTTCCTTGGAACTACGGGGATGACGTCTACTACCATGGCGTCAAGCAAGACCTGTTGGCTGTTGAAGACCAAGTTTCTGGAAATACTGATCCCAACATTGGCAACATCGTTGGGACTAGCAAAATAATAAGGAGTGGAAGAGTGTTCTCCCCTGAGATTTCTCCTCCAAAAGTCATTACTACTCCTGTGATCATTCCTACTGTTGTTCCTGCTGATACTACCACCGCAATTCCTGTGATTACCCTTGTTTCCACCCCTAACACATATTGATTGAACCTGTCCAGACGAAGGCATATTCAGAATCTATTCTAGAGGCTTCCAAGAAGGAAATGGAAGAAATCTTGAAGATAATAAAGAAGAGCAACTACAATGTGGTCGAAAAGCTGGGGTAGACCCCTTCTAAGATTTCTATGTTAGCCCTACTATTATGCTCCGAAGCTCATGCAAAAGCTTTGGTGAAATTCCTCAAAACTGCCCATGTGCCACAAGAAACCTCCGCTGACCAATTTGAAGATTGTGTGGCCAGTTTGACGGTTGACAACAATTTTGGTTTTTCTTATGCTGATCTGACACCCAGAGGGAGAAAACATAAAGATGTGCTGCATGTCTCCATCGAATGCAGGGGCACTACTTTGGCCCATGCTCTAGTGGATACTGGTTCATTATTGAACGTGCTTCCCAAGAAGGCTCTGGACAGATTAGACTGTGAAGGTTTGACCCTGAAGCCCAACAACATTTTAGTGAGGGCTTTCTATGGTTCAAAAAGAATGGTGCATGGGGAGGTGGACATCCCCATCAAAGTTGGTTCTCAGACCTTTGACTCGACCTTCTACGTGATGGATATCAGACCATCTCATTCTTGTTTGTTGGGTCGCCCTTGGATCCATGGGGAGGGAGTTGTCATGTCCACTCTACATCAGATGATGAAGTACCCGGTGAAAGGAAAGATTGTCACGGTACATGGTGAAGAAGAGTACATGGTAAGTCACCTGAATTCTTTCAGGTATGTTGAAATGGATGACGAGTTCATCGAGACTCCGTGTCAGAACTTCGAAGAGGTGCCCCAGACCATGGCCGCAACTGAGAATGTTACCAATATGCCAAAGATCACCAGATCTCCCTTGAAAATGGCTTCTCTCAAGGATTCCAAAGCAGTTATTGAAGAAGGTGGGTGTACCATTTGGGGCTAACTCCCTGACAATCTGTACAAATCTGATAAGTTTGGTTTGGGTTTCTCTTCAGGGGCTCAAAGGGTTGTACATCGTGCTCGTGCTGGAGGACCTCCCCTATGCATCATCAACCATGAGGTCAACTCTTTAGAAGATAATGATGGTGACAATGACATGGATAGCTGGATATTCCCTACTACCAACGGTGGACCCAGTAACTGGATGGCTAAAGACTTTGTACCGATTACTTTTGTTCATAAGTAATTGTCTTTCTTGTTTTCGGATATGTAATAATTAAACAATGTAAACTCTATAGCCACGTGTCTTACCCGGGGAACAATGGTTTATTTGTGAGGGTTATCATATTTCAATATCATATGTCATTAATTAAGCATTGGACGTTTTACATACAAATTTTGCGCTCTCTGTTTTTCTTTTCTGCTTTTTACTTTGTCAATACAGCTATGCTCTTACATACACTCACGTATCAAACTGCATATCCATATCCACTATGGATCCCATTGATAACGGTTCTGCTATTGTCGGTTATGAATTTGAAAATTCGATCAACCAAGTCGAGGACGAAGGTCATGAAGATTGTGAGGTACCCGGAGAACTTGCCAGACTGTTACAGCAGGAAGAAAGGGCTATACAACCTCATGAAGAGCCAATTGAGACAATAAACTGGGGCACAGAAGAGGACAGAAAAGAAGTCAAGATAGGTGCAAATTTTGAGCTTAGTGTCAAATAGCGGTTGATACAGATGTTGCATGATTATGTCGAGATCTTTGCCTCGTCATATGAAGACATGCCAGGACTAGACACGGATATTGTGGTTCATCGTCTGCCAACTAAAGAAGACTGCCCTCCAGTAAAGCAGAAGGTTCGTCGTATGCGCCCTGAAATGTCATAGAAAATCATAACAGAGGTTATGAAACAGTTCAACACGGGATTCCTAGTTGTCACCTCTTTTCCACAATGGGTTTCTAACGTAGTCCTAGTGCCTAAAAAAGACGGCAAGGTACGGATGTGTGTGGACTACAGAGATTTTTATAGGGCGAACCCTAAGGATGACTTCCCGCTTCCCCATATTGACGTTATGGTTGATAACACCACACATCATAAGATCTTTTCCTTCATGGACGGTTTCTCTAGTTACAATCAAATCAAGATGGCACCCGAAGACATGGAGAAGACAACCTTCGTCACACAATGGGGCACTTTCTATTACAAAGTGATGCCGTTTGGATTGAAGAATGCTAGGGCAACCTATCAGCGAGCCATGGTAGCTTTGTTCCATGACATGATTCACCATGAGATAGAGGTCTATGTTGATGACATTATAACTAGGTCTCAAACCGAGGAAGAGCACCTTGATCATCTATAAAAGTTGTTTGATAGGTTGAAGACGTACAAGCTGAGGTTAAACCCGAACAAGTGCACCTTTGGGGTAAGGGCTGGTAAACTCCTAGGTTTCATTGTCAGTGACAAAGGCATTCAGGTAGACCCTGCAAAGGTGAAAGCTATACAAGAGATGTCGGCTCCTCACATTGAGAAGGAGGTTAGAGGTTTCTTGGGACTCCTAAATTACATTTCCAGGTTCATTTCCCATCTAACTACTACTTGTGAGCCAATCTTCAAGCTCTTGAAGAAAGATCAAGTGGTAAAGTGGAATGACGAATGCCAGACTGCCTTCGAGAGAATCAAGGAATACCTTCAATAGCCTCCAATTCTGATGTCGTTGATTGAAGGAAGAACTTTGATAATGTACTTAACAATGTTAGATAATTCAATGGGGTGTGTGTTGGGGCAGCATCACGAGTCCGGTCGAAAAGAGCAGGAAATATACTACCTTAGAAAAAAGTTTACCGACTGTGAAACATGATACTCACTGCTCGAGAAAACTTGTTGCACTTTGGCATGGGCTGCTCGCCGACTGAGACAGTGTATGTTGACCCACACTACTTTGTTGATATCTAATATGGATCTAATCAAGTATATCTTTGAGAAGCCCGCTCTTTCCAGAAGAATAGCAAGATGGCAAATGATCCTGACCGAATACGACATCTAATACATGACCCAGAAAGAAATCAAGGGGAGTGTATTAGCTGATCATTTGGCTCATTAGGCTATGGATGACTACCAAACCATGAACTTTGAATTCCCGGATGAGAATATTATGTTAGTAACTGATTGTGAAGAACCTCGACTAGATGAAGGACTTGAGAAAGGATCCCGATGGACTATGGTTTTTGATGGAGCTTCCAACGCACTTGGAAATGGTATTGGTTCTGTAATCATATCTCCTGAGGGTTGTCATACTCCTTTCACCTCCAGATTATGTTTCAACTGCACCAACAATATGGCTGAGTATGAAGCATGCGTCATGGGTCTCAAAGCTGCTATTGGCCTATGGATCAAGTTCTTTAGTGTTTTCGGAGATTCGACCTTGTTAATAAGTCAAGTCAAAGGAGAGTGGGACACGAAGCACCCTAATCTCACCCCTTACAAAGAACATGTGCTAATGTTGCTTCCACACTTTGAAGAAGTCACCTTTGAACATTTTCCACGAGAAGAGAATCAGTTAGCGGACGCGCTAGCTACTATGTCATCTATGTTCAAGGTCAGATGGGACAACGAAGCTCCTCAAGTCACTATAGAGAGATTGGATGAACCAGCATACTGCTATGAGATTGATACAGAAGAAGTAACAGACACACCTTGGTTCCATGAAGTGAAAAGGTATCTCGAGGCTCAAGAATATCCTGAGGGAGCATCTGTCAATGATAAGAAGTTTCTAAGAAGGTTCTCCGTAAAGTACTTCTCAGTAATGGAATCCTCTACAAACGCAACCACGACTATACTTTACTTAGGTGTGTAGACAAGAGCAAAGCAGAGAGGATTATGGCAGATTTACACGAAGGTACCTTTGGCACCCACTCTAGTGGACACACCATGGCTAAAAAGATCCTACGGGCAGGATACTATTTGTCCACTATGGAAGCAGACTATTATCAGCATTCCCGAACTTGTTACAAATGCCAGATCTATGATGATAAAGTACATGTAGCTTTGGTTCCCTTGAACGTCTTGACGGCTCCCCGACCCTTTGCAATGTAGGGCATTGATATGATCAGAGAGATTAGACCTACCACTTCCAATGGGCATCGCTTCATCCTAGTGGCCATTGATTACTTCACGAAGTGGGTTGAGGCTGCCTCTTTTGCTATTGTTACCAAGAATGTTGTGGCGTGGTTTATCAAACATAACCTTATCTGTCGGTATGGTGTTCCAGAAAGAATCATCATAGATAATGGTACAAATATCAACAATACAACGATCACCGAACTCTGTAAACAATTCAAGATCCAACATCATAATTCTTCCTCTTATCGGCCGAAGATGAATGGCGCTGTGGAGGCTGCTAACAAGAACATTAAAAAAATCATACACAGATTAACGGTGGCATACAAATACTAGAATGAGATGTTACCATTTTCTCTACATGGGTATTGCACCGCATCACGTACGTCAACAAGGGAAACACCTTATTCTCTGGTGTATGTTATGGAGGTTGTCCTACCTATTGAGGTCCAGATCCCTTCTTTGAGAATCATGAAGGATGCAGGTTTGAATGAAGAAGATTGGATCCAGACTCGACTTGACCAACTGAATCTGATTGATGAGAAAAGGCTTACTTCTATCTGTCATGGTCAGATCTACTAAAAACTAATGATCAAAGCTTTTAACAAAAAGGTCCAACGTCAAGTATATCAAGTGGGTGATCTAGTAATCAAGCACATCATACTGCCACAAGGTGATCCCAGGGGCAAATGGACTCCCACGTACGAAGGGCCATTTGTAATCAAAAACTTATTTTCCGGTGGAGCCATGATTCTAACCACCATGGATGGTGACGACCTTCCTCACCCTATGCATGCGGACATAGTGAAAAGATACTACGCATGAATAAAGACCCACTAGGTTGAATGGCCTAGGAAAAAATAAGGGCATCCCGACGAACCAAAAGGGTTCGGGCAAAAATTAGGGATAAATACAAAAAAATTTGTACACCCGACAAGTCAAAAACCTGAAACGGCAGCTTGGGCAAAAAAAAGGTATCCCGGTGGATCAAAAACTCGAAAGGACGGTCCAGGAAAAAGTTAGGGATTTAAAGCATACTACTATGTCCCATTGGATCACCATGCGACCAGACATCAGTATCAACTATCAAGCTCAAATGGTACCGACCAATCCAGTCAGCTTCAGATAAGTAGCAAAGTGATGAGACGCTCAAGGACATAGGGGAAATAGCAGAATTGAAACTCAATGGGATTATTACACATAGTTGTTTTCTCTTTGTACACTATTTTGAATATTTTTCATTTTCACGGTTGCGTTCTCCTACTAGAACGTCAGTCTCTTTGTACAAAAATGCCTGTTATAGGCGAACTTCAAAAATCAATACAAATAATTTCTTTGAAAGCACAAAACTATTTGTTTTCTATTTTTGTTTTGTTTTGCAAAAACGTCCAGTGATTATTTTTGACATATGCGTTTGAATATGATTAATGTTTACAAATACTTGCATAAGAAATAGAAAAACAGTTGCTAATGACTTTAAGAAACGGGGAAAAGTCTAAACAAGTCATTTGTAGCCCCGACAGTTACTCTTTGCGGCAGGCGAAAAGGCATTCTCCTGTCACATCCTTAGCACACGTCCTAGTGATGCTTATGTCCTTGGAGAGTAAAAACAACCAAAATCCTTACCTTTTCCTCCCTAAGCAAGAATGACTTCCTCCAGCCAAGTTCCCTCAGAGAGCTGAAATCTGTATTCCCCAGCTGAGCTTTATAATCTCAAACAGTTTATAAAACCTCCTCCCCGGTAGAGTTTATTTCTCTAACTGCGGAAGTTTATCCCCCAACAGAGTTTATTTCTCCACATCGGTAAAATCTTCCGACAGATCATCCTTCCCCCACAGAGTCATTCTCTAGCAGGAGTTAAAGATCCCCGACAAAATATCCTCAAACAGAAAGAGGAAATCCCCGGCAAATCATCTCCATTCATCATCCCCAGCGAAAATGAAAGAATCACTTTCCTCATCTACCAAACAACAGTCCGGGATTCATCTTCCCAGTACTCTCCAGCAACAGTCAGGGATTTATTTTCCCAGACTAGGAAATATTGCAACAGCATCCCATATTCATACATCATGGCATGCGCATACACATCGCATACAGCATAATCTCATTTATTTTGAGAACATCATCACAATGCATTTCATACATCATGACATTGCATACGACTAACTCATTGCTCGAGACCCCTCTCTGGTTCAGTTAAATCGACACTAAGATTTTCCTGATTTCTATTCTAGTTGAAGACAAGGCAAGACATTCTTCTGGTTCAGTTAAATCGATACTAAGATTTTTCTGATTTCTATTCCAGTTGAAGATACTGCAAAGCCTAGAGTCCGACCAGATAGAAGTTAATTTCGTGTTCCCCCAGTAAGTCATTGTGAAGCCTGGAATACGACTCGATAGCATTCAGCCTTTTTATCCTCAACAAGTTACTGTGAAGCTTGGATCCCGACCAGATAGCAGTTCACTTCTGTCTCTCCCATCAAGAGATGACTCCCTAGTAGAGTAATGGACAACTGAAGCTCCTAAACTCTATTTCCCCAAAACAGAGACCAACATTCCTCAGTGCAATCCTCCTCAACAACAAGAATAGTAATCCCCACAAAGGAATATCTCATGAAATCAACATTGTCCTCTAGATGGCATCTATAAGCCCATCTCCGACGACTCTCCGTCACATTCTCTGCATGGAATATTTAAGCCCATCTCTGAAGATCTTCCATCATCTTCTCCAAATGGCATATACGAGCCCATTCCTGATATTATGTACACGGTCAAGTATCATTTCAGACGAGTGCAAATTTCTGGGCACTCTAGTGTTCAATCATCTTCCACCTTCAGATCACGAAAGGCATACTAGCCCATCTACATCCTCAGGGGTAAGAAGATTGAACTGGGGCAGCTTTTGTAACCCAAAATTTTCTCTCTCATTTTACTCAACACATGCCCATTGAGGTCCCCAACCTGCCCTAGGATGACTAAGAATTGACCAGACAAATTCTCCTCCTAAGGAAATAAACCTTAAACTAGGGTTTCAATTTTCATCAATATGGTTGAGCTCCAAGGGTCTCAAATGTTTTTCATGGACCTAATATGTCCTCAAGATCATCCTTGCCAAATTTAATGTCGTGCCCAACAAGTTTGCTCAGTCAATAGCTCAAATGCCTGAAAATCAACTATACTAGGTCAAAAGTCAATGGTGGCCTATATACAGTCAAACTTAAAAAAATTTGTTCAACACTAACATTTCAAAGTAATATCCATCATTTGATTAAGGTTTGATCATGATTCCTCAAGAAATGCTCCTAATTCATCAAAAGTCAAAAATGGAAAATTAGGGTTTCTATAGGAAAAGTCAACCAAACTTTGACCAGACATAACTTTCTAATACTTTATCAGTAACTTTTCCACCAAAGCTAATTTTTAAGATAATCCAGTTCCCTACAACTTTTCTTCAGCTCCCAAGTTCAAGAAATGCCCCAGTTAAAAGATACAAGCTCAGACATTATAGGTCCTTTCAAAAAGTCAACAAAAACACCTTTTAGGTCAAAGCTCCTTACATGAACATGGAAGATCCAATTGAAATGAAAGCAAAGGGTTGTTTAGAGTACATCCTATGCTCTCTAAAAAGTCCAAGAATACCCTCTTAGGGTTAAAAATGAGAGAGATATGCATTGCTAAAGCTAACCAATTTTTGGAAAAGTGCATGAAGCCAATATTGACCAAACTTTAGTTTTTTCCAAAAGGGCCCATCTTCTCATGCTTGAAACTTGTTTCTAATATGGCCCACGACCTTTGACCTCATTCTTAAATTATTTTATTATTTATAATATTTATTTTGATATTTTATCCATTAAAATGCAAAATTAAATAAATAAATAAAAGAAATAATGGAAGATATGATTTGGAATCTTTTTCTCATCAAATAATGGGCAAGATGTGAGACATGTCAAGGGAAACATGTGGAGTTTCATTTATGCAAGATTTGGCCAACTTTGGAAATATTCCATATTATTCCAAAACAAATATTATGTGATGAATGCATGAGATCTTTTCCATATTTGTTAACCTAATATGATTCCCTATATATGCATAACCATTCAGAAGCACAAGGACACGCGTACACAGCCCTAAGCACTCACACCAAAAATTTCCAAAATCATTAAAATCGTGAAATTCAAAAGAGCAAGCTCCAACCTCTTTCAGTCCAACCCAAGCCTTCCATCCATGCCCATAGGTTCCATGGAGCATGTACCAGTCTTTATTCAAGCAGTCTCACGCCTAGAAGCACCAAACTGAAACACTTATCGTTGGTAACTTTCTTGAATCCATATTTTTTATTTTTAAGATGAATTAACCTCTTTCAGTGTTTGATTTATGTTCAGGGTAGTCTATAGGATAGATCCAATGTAAAATACATGAGAAAAGGAGCCAGAACAAGATCGTTCCATTTATAGAGCACGATCTAGGTTCTTCATCATACCTCACAATACAGGCAGTTTCAAGATAAACAAACCCCAGAAACGGAATCATGAGGGTTGATTAAGGGGGGGGGGGGTTAGCCTTGATTATAGGCTTTGATTTTGCAGGTTTTACATTTTTGATATCCCAGAGACGGCGACAGGAGTTTGACTCCAGCATCCCTCCGGCCAGTTGACTCAGGCAGAAGCTTGCATGGCTAGATCAGCATTTCTGATTGGCTCGTTTAAAATCCAGGGTCCCACTAAAGACGCCCGCGTTGACAACTCAGCAATAATGTTGATTTAATTATATTGTTTTGTTTTGATTATATTAATGAATGTGCAGTATGGTCCAATGGCAAGAACAAAGGGTGTTAAGGCATTTTGTGTATGGAAGGTCAGGGGTTCGACCTCTGCCTCCGGTATATTATTTTTCGAATTTGTGCATGTAGATCCAGTGCTTCAGGATCCAGCATGCACACCATATGTCCTCAAACTCACACCATAATATCCCAGTGGCTTGGATCCAGTGCCTCCAAGCATGTAGTCTCATGGTGGACCTTCCAGATGTAGCTACCAGATCCAACGCAGTGGTGGGCCAACTGATTTGGGCCTTGAAAATTCAGTCAACACCCCCCCCCCCCAATGTGGTTTCTCACTCCAGTCCCATTCTTTTTTTAATTTACTTTATTTTATTTTTTTAATTAGTTTATATTTTTTTTAAATTCATTTTTTTAAATCATAAAATCAACAAAAAAACACAAAAAATAGATTTACATTTTTTAAATTAAAATGAATTCATGCAAATTAACTTAATTTAATTGATTATTAACTTGTTTTCTTTAATTAAAATTAAATAGAAATTAGGTTAAATCTCAATTTTTTTTCATAAAATAACAAAAATATTGTTAATAAGCAATTAGATGCTTAGGGTTTCAAACTTGTTCCCGTTATAATTTTTGCACGTTGTTATTTTTCATGCGATTATTTTTTAATTATGTAATTATGCCCGGTTTGTAATAGCTTAATTAGGGTTTTAGTTTCCGCACTTTACATTTTCAGTCAAATATAACTGTGACTTCCCCAAGGCCATGTAATAACTTAGGAGTTTTTTTTCCTGCAATTTACTTTCCACACTATTTTATATGCCTGTATACAAACTGCTAGTAAATTAGGTGTGTATGGCAAGAACTAATCAATCAATCTTAGATCACTAAAATCAAGATAAAAATACCTGAAAAAAAGAACACTATTGCACACTCTCACCCTAGGGTATTTCCCACTTTGGTTGCCTTCGGAAATGGTTATGTCCCTCGAACGTAGAGATACCCTTAGCAAAGACCCTCAATTAAAGTCATCATAAAGGTCATAGTCCCTCAATTTCCCTCGAGTTTCCTACGAAAAATGATCTTGTCCCTCGATGTTGCCTATGAATATATGATGACAGTCCCTTCAAACTGCTAAGGTATCTCTACATGTTGCCTTCAATGACCGTAAACGTTCCTTCGGTAGTCCCTAAAACATCCAACGATAGGGTTGCCTACTCACTAATAGTAGGATAGCACTATCTAAAGGAAATGAGTAAAATAACGCCTTTTTCGAGTAGGTAGATAACTGTTAGGTACTTGCTCAAAAATAATCTTTTTCACACTACACTTTCAAAACATTTTAAAAAAAACTCTTTATCACACTCTTGAGGACTGGTACAAGAGTTATCATAACGCCAACAAAACTTTTTCAAAACACACAAACACAAAAACAGTTTTAAAAAATGAGCAAGTACCTAAGAGCCCATGGAAAACCACAGATGGAAAGGATGCTAACACCTTCCCTTTCCATAATCTACCCTCTTACTCAGAAAATCTTGAAAAAGGTCTTTCTCTGTACTTTTCACCCTTTCCTTTGTTGGATAAAAGAAAAGTCAGTGGCGGCTCTTGCTTACCGCGACATTTGTAAATACAAAATGCAAACCAGTATAACAGTCGATTCTGCCACCGTATCACAGAACCGGCGACTCTGCTGGGGAATATAATAAAATTGGGGTTTACCTTAGAATCTAGTTCATTTCTAATTTGTTTTCTTTGTTTGTTTTGATTGCTTTATTTTTAAGGGTACTGTTTAGGTTGCTATAGATCTTACGACTGGATTAGGGGAAACCTTTTAGGTAAGTAGCAATAGATCTTGGAAACTGTGCGGGGAATATCGACACGGTTGAAGAAATAGCTACGTTGATGCGACACTTTGGTGGGTACCAGTAGCCCTTGAGTTAATCAAGGAGAATACGGGGCCGCTGCATGGTGTCATGAAGCGTCAACTGACCTTAGAACCTTAATTGAACAACTTGGCTATTAGGACGTAGTGACATAGCCGTCGTTGGTGTATCCTCAAAGTCGGTTGATACTCGATGCTACACTCATTGAGATTTGACTCCTGAGTTTTGTTTGTTGGCAAGTCAGTTGTCTATCGGAATGAAACTTGTGGGAAATATCAGTGATATTGATATCTCTTAGAACCCGTTACTATTACTAGGACATGTTGAACCAATCAAACTTCAAGAGGGTATCACCTTAAAACCCATGCAAGCTTTAAACCTAAGGTCTTTGTGTGATTTTCTTGTGCTTTCTATACTTGTGATTTCTTAGCATAATCATGACATCATAACATGGCATATCATACTAACCATTTCAAGGATTTTCTAAGGCTTATCTTTGTCTTATTTTGTAGGACATGACAATCGCTCGCAGGAAGACTATTAAAGTCAACCTTGTGACAGTACCTCCTTAACCCAAGGAATTACCATCAAGGATTCCTGAAATCCCTCCCTTCACTGAAAGACATGGTCGACTTCTCAAATTTTTCACCTCAAACTCTGATGAAGAAATGATAAAGGTGCTCTTTCAGTTCTTTGACCCGTTACATCACTGCTTCACTTTTCCTGATTACTTGTTAGTGCCTACTATGGAGGAGTTTTCTCAGTTAGTGGGGGTGCCTATCCTTAATCAGTTACCATTCAACGGTATGGAAAGAAACCCAAAGTCTGAAGAGATTTCTCAAGCTCTGTCTTTACAACGGTCTGATGTAGTAGCAAATTGGGAAACCAGAAGAGGCATCCAAGGATTTATAGCTAAGTTTATATTTGAAAAAGCTCACCATTTTTGGGATACCCTGGATTTACAAGATTTTGAAGAAGTGTTGGCCCTTTTCATCTATGGTATGGTACTATTACCGAACTCGGACCAACTCATATATGTGAATGCGGTCAAGGTTTTTCTGTCTCTTAATCCGGTGCCTACTTTACTTAGGGATATTCTTCACTCTCTGCATACTCGCACTTTAAAGAAAAGAGGGACCCTTATGTGTTGTACTCCTATATTGGCTAGGTGGTTTATTTCGCACTTACCTCGGTCTATTTTGAAGAATGAGCAGGGTATGAGATGGTCACATAGGTTGATGTCCCTCACACATTCGGTTATTAATTGGTGTTCTTGATCCTTGAAGAATGGTACCATCATTGATCACTGTGGGGAATTCCCTAATGCCCCTCTCTTAGGCATTAGGGGAGAAATCACTTATAATCCTTATTTGGCGTTGCGACTGTTTGGTTATGCTAGAAGGGATTGTCCTCATGACGCACTCGTCGCAGGAATCATCTTTGACTATGAGAATGATGTTTAGGGTTATCGTAAGAGGTTCATTCGAGCTTGGGGCATGATAAACAGAGTTGATAGCAAGACACTGGGGCACAAGAATCCACCCTACTTGAGCCTTACCTCAAATGGGTGCGGGCTCGTGTTCAATGTCTTATGATGCCTTACCCCCTATCTTACCTGTGATTATGGAGCCAATTGATGAGGGAGACACTCCTTACATTGTTCTTCATCCTGACACGCCAACTGATCTCGAGGAGCTACAGAAATCCTAGATCCAACTCAAAGAAGAATGGGATACCTTTAAAACCTAATTCTACGCCAAAGAAAAGAAGATTTTAGAGCTCACCAGGTTACTTCATGAAGAGAAGAGTATAAATGCTTACATTGCACCAAAAAGGATACGCCGGTGGGAAGCTTGAGTCTTTCTTTGCTTGGAGAGTTTATTTCTGCTTTGTTACTCCTTTTGTAAGCCCAAGAGGCATCATTATGACTGTTAAAACTTCTTAATGCAATTAACGTTTATTCTCTTTCTGTTTAAGCAATTTTAAGTCTTAGAAATCCTTGCAAACATTTCATTCATATATCATACATATCATTGCATTAACAAGTTTCAAAGCAGGTTTCTCATCTTCTTCCCTGTTTATTTCAGCAATGGCTCTCGAACAAACAGTGAAGGATCTATAAACTCAAAATGCTTAGTTTCAACAAATGATCATGGCTTATGCCAAGGGGCAAGAGGAGCTGAAAGCCTTGATTGTTAAAGAGAAGACCAAGAAACCCAAGAAGCCAGCTGGTGTGGTGAATTTGGGAAGGAGGTTCAGAGGACCGTTAAGGCAAGTTGTAGAACTAGCATCTTCATCAAAGGAATCATACAATTAAGAAGGGGAAGTAAGAGAGGAAGACCCCAATCCATGCGATTATTTTTTAATTATTTTTTAATTTCCGCACTTCACATTTTCAGTCAGATATAAATGTAACTGCCCCAATGCTATGTAATAGCTTAGGAGTTTTTATTTCCTACAATTTACGTTCTGCACTATATTATATGCTTGTATATAAACTGCTAGTAAATTAGGCGTGTATGGCAAGAACTAATCAATCAATCTTAGATCACTAACATCAAGATAAAAATAGTTGGAAAAAAATCACACTATTGCACACTCTCACCCCTAGGGTATTTCTCACTTTGGTTGCCTTCAGAGATGGTCATGTCCCTCAAACATAGGGATACCCTTAGAAAATACCCTCAATTAAAGTCATCATAAATATCATAGTCCCTCAATGTCCCTCGAGTTGCCTATGAAAAATGATCTTGTCCCTCGATGTTGCCTACGAATATATGATGGCAGTCCCTTCGTACTGCTAAGGAATCTCTACATGTTACCTTCAATGACCGTAAACGTCCCTTTGATAGTCCCTCAAACATCCAACGATAGGGCTTCCTACCCGTTAATAGTAGGATAGCACTATCTAAAGGAAAGGAGGAAAAGAACGCCTTTTTCGAGTAGGTAGATAACTGTTAGATACTTGCTCAAAAATAATCTTTTTCACACTACACTTTCAAAACATTAAAAAAAACGCTTTATCACACTCTTGAGGACTGATACAAGAGTTATCATAATGCCAACAAAACTTTCTCAAAACACACAAACACGAAAACAGTTTTCAAAAATGAGCAAGTACCTAAGAGCCCGTGGAAAACCACTGATGGAAAGGATGATAACACCTTACCTTTCCGTAATCTACCCCCCTTACTTAAAAAATCTTGAAAAAGGTCTTTTTTCTGTTCTTTTCACCCTTTCCTTTGTTGGATAAATAAAAAGTCGGTGGCGACTCTTGCTTACTACAACATTTGCAAATACAAAATGCAAACCAGTATAACAGTCGGTTCTGCCACCGTATCACACATTCACTAAGACATTGTCCTAAACGTTTAGGGCATATTTTTTCACTAACTCAATAAATTAGATATAAGTGCCAATCGGTTGGACAATACAAAAAATTGCCCATAAATTTCATGAAAGCTCCCAATTTATCTAGCACGACTTCAAAATATTTTTAGAAATATTTTCTTAAGAAAAATAGATTTTAAAACTTATTTTAGTGAGTGTATGTGTGAGTGTGTGTGTGATTATCTATATAATTTCACAAGAAAGATCTTATGCTTTTACAACATATTATTCACTCAGACGCATTAGGGCGAACTTTCACACTGCCTCTTTTTCACACTTTGAAACTTCAAGACTTGTCAGATAAATCAGTCATACAAACACTTGCTTAAATTCTTCTTGGAGATGAGTCTTGAGATATATTCCAAGTAAGCTCAATCATCATAGGATCTTTGCAGTGATCATCAAACCCTAGCTTAGTCTGATTGCATCTTTGACCGTTTGTTATGCTTGCAATTTAGTTGTTATCATCAAAAGCATATTCATCTTCAAGGGGTCTTATTTGGTCACTGAACCTGTAAAACATGGTTCTCCATTCTCCATATTTTTGATGATGACAACACATGCTTCAGAGAGATGGTAAAAGAAATAAACAAATATATTTGGAGTGGTTAAACTCCACCCCAATTAAGCAGAGAGTATACTCTACTCCCCATGAGAGTGTACTTCTCCCTCTTAGTCAAAATCAAAAAGGCGGGTAAGTAAGCATTGTGATAATTTAAATATGCAAACATATTGGTAAATAAATATTTAGAAAAGAAAAAACATCACACTTTTGTTAATTTAAATTTTTAGAATCCAAAGCACAAGAATTAGGAAATTACTAAATTTAAAGCAAAACTCAAAATTAGTGTGAAAAACAAGAATCAAACGGACTTAGAATCTAAGAAATATAAGTGAGATTATTATTCATCAAATTCATCACTTAAGAATAAATCTTGTGGTATTTGTGCTGAGTCTGGGATAAATTTTCATGTTATGAAGTATATTTTGTCATTGATCATATTTATCTTTCTAATCATGACTTTCAGTAAGTCTTTAGTTGAAAGCAGTTATGGAATAGAGTACTAGAAATCTTCTAAATCTATAGGTATTTCTTTATTATTCACCTTTTTCTTCTTCTCATTTGAGGGTTTTTAAATCACTTTTCTTTTGATGATATCATATCTCATTACAGCTAAAACTGATTTTCCTATTTTTGCTACATCTTTTATGTAATCTTCTTCTCTGAAATTGAATATGGAGTGTTCCAAAATATTTTTGAACAAATCACCATATGGTATACACACTTCATGTTTCTTGCTTACCTCCATGTATTATATTACTTGATTCACATATTTTACTTTGATTTCACTCTCTAATACATATACGGTTTCAACATCAAATTGAGTTATGAGACCTAAGTTACTCTCTCTTGGAAAAAGTGTGTGGTTAGCCATATATGAATCATATGAATATTAGGGAAAATGTATCAAGCAGTGAATATGTTTAGTATTACGGATTAGGGATCCTTCATAAGAGATGATGCAACAAACTTATGGTTGAAGTCGTATCCTTTGTCTTTTGATTAGAGGATGATATCTTCATAAGGAAGATTTAGAATGTTTCTAAACTCTTCCAATGACAGAGATATCCTATTCCTTTTTACTTATGACTGGACTATTCCATTAGTGAAGTTAGGATTTAAGAATAAATTCTTGACTAATGAGGGATACACGAGGAAGTGAGACACATTTAGTTCTTCAAAAGTTTAAAAAAATCACATTCTTTAAAGGCTTCTAAATATAGGGTATGAATTCTCATAAGGTTTTGATCGGAAAACTATTATATGAATCCCATATCTTGTTATTTAGTGGTGAAGGAATCCGAGAAGGAGCTAAAACAAATGCTTAGCCTTCTAGGAACCATTATGATTTTGAGAGAATAATCTCACACTCACACAATTTGAGAGAAAAATATGCAATGCAAAAGAGTGAGGGGTGAATACCTATTTGTAGTGTGCCTTCTAACAATTACGTTGTGTAATTCTTACAAGCCATTAATGGTGATTGTGCTGATTGAAAATAAAATCAAAATCTTTCCAAAAGACGTGTGCCAAATGATTGACTATAGGCTCCAATCAACTGGACGATCGTATCTTTTTAGATATTGAGCACTCATCATCAATGTTGGGATAATTAAGTTGGAGACTACTCTTAGCTTGAATTTGATATGAAAATAAGTGCGTCAAGCTTCTTCAATTGATTTCCTCAATGATCCAATATGTTGGACTTACGTCAGTCAACCTTGGTGCTTTTTGGGCCATGAGCTAGATTTTCTTTTGGCTAATACTTTTATGCACCTCAGTTTAGCTTTATTTTCACCTCTTTTTTATAAAATACTTGGAAATCATCCATTTGGTTATCAAAATGATTTTATTTGTTGAGCATAATTAAATCCACTATTTTAAATAATTTATCATAGTTTTAAGGTCATTCCAAAAAAAAGTGTACTACCTCAATTATCAAGAGACCTTTGATAAAAATTCCCTTAAGGTAACACCAACACATTATGATGTGTCCTCTATATATCGTTTAACATGAGAGTTGGTTTAAATAACAAGATGAGTAATTCCATCACATACATATCCACCTAACCTACTGATCACTAAGGATTACAAATATTTCGATAATCCTCAACTACATACTTTACATTGATAATTGTCCTTGATATCTACCATCATGGATCATTCTTAGATTAGAGACTTCATAAATATTGTATACTTTAAAGTACTCTTTTCTTTGCAACTACATTAATGTTGATTAAAGCTTTGAGCTACAAAGCATATATGCAAAACAATTAAGTTTCATCTTTGGTACCTGTAGCAATAGAAATGTTAAGACTAAATCATTGGATTAACTTGACTTGTACAGATCAAAATAAAAATCATCACCGCGCTTTATTGTTTCCAAAGGAATGGTAAAAGAGAGAATAACCCAAAAGAGGGGGAAAAGATTCTAGGAAAGGGAGTTGGTTATGCAAAGGGAAGATATTAGCACCCTAAACATCTACGGTACTCCGCACGAACCTCTTTGTAAAATCTGTATTTTTTGGCTATAAAATATTGTATGAAAATAGATTGTGGTGGTGAGAAAAGAAGTATGTATTTTTTTATGATTTTTGCACTTGTCGCGGTTGCGAACCTTTAGTGCCTATGTACCACCTTATATGCAATAGGGGATCAGGGTACACGTAGTTCCTCTTTTAAAAATTTAAAACACAAGTGTGTTAATTAATTTTAAGAGATAAGACGTTTTTGTTATATCCGAATGGAAAACATACATAATACCCACAATCATTAGAAAGGAGAATTAGCGTCATCTCAAAGTGGAGGATATGGCTTGGATTTTAAAATCAACAATGCCTCACTCAACACCCAAGTGGAAAATATCTAACTTCACTACATGTTATAGAAGTATAGTTGTTTGCATCACTACAAGGATTGACAATAGTCCAATCTTTTGAGAAAAGTTTTTAAAGATAAAAGCCAAAACAGCAAAATAGTTTGAATGAGATTTATTGACTTTTAGTCTTCTCAGAAAAAATTTCAAAGTATTGTTAAGTTGATTGAAATTTGATTAAGAAATAATTTTTGAAAACGCATGGACATAAGTCCAAGTTTATTATGAAAGTGGTTCAAGTTTTAAAACAAGAAGAATTTTCAAAAGGAGGGAGAAGATTTTTGAAATTAAAGAAGATGGGAGGATATGAAAGGACTATCCTAAAGCATAAGGTAAAAGCTATAGAAAAGAACCTTCTAACCAATAAGTAGCCAACACTTGACACAATGAGTCAATGTAGAATTACCATTATTTTGATTTAAAACCAAACAAACAAAGATAATAAACTTCTTAAGAGAACCATGCTTCAAGTGCATTAAGTCTTCACAAAAATTGGGCAGAGTAACAGTTGTATACAGATGAATTCTAGATTACAGACAAAGCATGTAATCACAATAAGTTGCACACAAAACAAAAAAATAACCCAATGTCTTGGGGTAAACCCCAAGAACTCCAGACAAAATAGCAGTTGAGATCACAAAGTCTCAAGAATAGGTCAAGGCTTCTAATCATAAGTCCAATAGGTCCATAACACCAAAATGCCAAGGATAGTAACCTAGTAGTCCAAGTAACATTTAAGCTTTTAGGGTTCAAGTTGATTATTAAGTATCTTCAAAAAGAAATGAAAAGCTCAAATGAGCAAAAACAAAAGAGACATAAAAGTAAAGGCTCAAGTGAGTAAAGATGAAAATAGCATGAAATGTAAATGCTAAAGTAAATGGTACATAAAGTAAAAAGCATAAAAATAAAGTGAATTGTTAGGAATTAGTGGTTAGTTGGATGACAATCTTGAAACTTGCATTTGGAACTCATTAGAGGATTGGTAGAACCAAATTCTCTTAACAAAAAGTTGCATTTGCTTTTTGTCATGTATATCACCCATTTAAGAATTCTCAAGATAACACTTAATGATCAATGATGTTTAAGTGATCCACTTTGACCATAACTAATGAAGTTCCATTAGAGGATTGGTAGAACCAAAGCTTCATAATAATGGATCTCAAGGTTATTGGATCATAGGGTTCAAATTAACATACTTGGGCTTACAAACATAGGTTTGGGCCACGAATGATCATTATCTCAAATCGGGACAAAATTTAGCGCTATATTAAGCAATTGTAAGTGGACTTATATAGAAGTTGCACCTATTTTAAGGCCAATCAATAACAATCTATGTATTTCATGTTTGGAAAAATGATATAGAGATCATCATCTCATAACATGTAATACAATAAGAAGGGGGTAAGATGAAGAGGGAAGGAAAAATGAATAAACCATATTTGAACCAAAAAATTTAACCAAACTATTATTAAAATCATTCATCCATTTTTATGGAGTTAGACTCAACACCGTGGATCCAATGATGTTAATAAAGTTCATGATCAAAATTTCAATCCAATATCATCTAGAATATATACAAAAATAAAGTTGTATTTAAAATAAAAGAAAAGGGTTTTTTAAAATGATTAAAAATGAAAATAAGAGAGAAAAATAGCAACTATGTTCAAATTAATCAAGAAAAATTAAATAAGACCATAGAAAAATCAGAAATAAACTCAAATATTTTTATGAAATTTTTGGTAATTTTTTAAAGTCAGAAACTATTTTTAAAATTAAAAGAAATAGACAAAACAAACCAAAAATAAATAAAAATAGTAAAGTCAGAAATAAAAAATAAATGAGGTCACCAATATTTGTCATAATAACATTGGACCCTTCCCTATTTTTTTCAGAATTTAAAAATGAATAAAGGTATTTTTAAAACAATTAAAAACAAGTTAAAACAAGAAAAATTATAAAAAATATCAAATCTGAAAATAAAATAATGAAAAATTAAAGTTAGAAAGATAATATTTGAAAATATTTTTGTGAATGTTTTCATAATTTTTGAGCTAGAAATGAATTTTCTATGATTTTTTGAAGTTTAAAACAATTAAATATAAAAATCAGAAATAAAATAACAAACCAAAAACATATGGGTCATCTGATCATTGTCATAACGCGTTAGTAAACAAATTCAGTGGATTTGGTGTTTTGTGCATGTCATGGACCTTATTGGATATCACACCTGATCATTTATTTTAAAAATAAAACAATTAAAATATGGCGCGTTGGATGGAGTCTGACTAATGAAAGTAATCAGATCCAAGGGCTCTCAAAACGCGCGTATGGTAAAGCAGGCACACCAGATGGAATTTTAAAAAATTACATGTCACGCTATCATAAATGCCAATAAATGCCTATTCTCGTGCAAAATAAATGCACATTCTCAATCTAAAGCTCAAAGCTAGCCAAAATCCAAATAATGATATTGATGAGGGTACCCACTCCAAATAGAAATAAACTGGAATGAAGAAGTCAACCAAAATACATCTCCTGAGAAATAAACTCAATAGGGAATCACATTCCATCTAGAAAACGAGCTGAAATGAAAGACTGAAACAAAATTCTTCCACGAGGGATAACTCAGTGGGGAAGTTGAAAGAATATACACTTTCTGCTTAAGGTTGACATTCTATGGGAGAGGATAACACGACTTTGCAAAAATAGGGTAATGTATAAATCAAACCATTAATGAATGAAAATGAGCAATGACTATGCATGATGCGTGTATGAAATTATGAATGTTATTACGTATATGCTGATAAAACAAACGTATAACACTGGGGGTACACATAAGACCCCAAATGGGTACAATCAACACCCGGCTAAAATCACATACATGATGGAAATTTCATAAAATAGTAAGCACCAACCGAGGAAAAAAATCCTATTTCAAAGCTTAAATTCACTGGGAAGGAACAAGATCAATAACAGTAAATTAACACAAACATGGCGATATAACATCTTCCTCCAAGTTTCACTGGGGAAACCACACCGAGTTCAGTAGGGGAAACATAATGTTCGAAGTTCACGCTTCTGCCATGGTTGATTTTACTAGGGAAAACAATATCACATCATTGAGACATCCGTTTGGGATGACATACTGACTTCATTGGGGAGGGTAATACTATATCATCGAAGGAGACATCGAGATACATTCTTTAATACTGAGAGTGATAATTGCACCAACTTCTATGGGGAGAAAGCATGAAACCTCATGGGGACAACAATTTCAGAGAAATACATCACCGTGACTTCACTTGGGGAAATCAAGAAATCAAACACTACAACAAGAAACTTATGGGGATTTTAAATCTAATTCACCACTCTGCGAGAGAAAACCCAAAAAGTTGGTAACCATTTCAACACTTCTTCAATAAGACAGTGCCCTTGCCTGACTGCCGAGCAAATAAACAATATGCTAGTACAAACGAAAGGAGATGTTTCTCAAATGATTCCAATCTCAGCATGTACGGGGAGATAAGACTTTTATTAAATGAGTGAAGCATTCACTGGAGAATCTTGGACAGAGTCTTCATATCATGCAAACCTTTGAGCTTACCTGTTCCTAAGGTTACTAATTTTGTTCTCCTTGTATCACAAAATTTAAAGCAATTTGTACATTCTTTTTCAAAAATAATTTTGTTATTTAATTTGTTTGCTTTGATCATTACTATCAATAATAAATGAAATCTCCATAAGCTGAATAAAATAAGAATTGCAAAGAGTTGGATAAAAGGCTCAAACTTTATTAATAGAATGGTAGTATATATTTGGAAAAGAGTTGGATAAAAGGCTCAAACTTTATCAAACTTTATTAATCTGTTTGGAACATGGTAATATATATTTGGAAAAGATACATTGAATTTCAATGACCACTATTCTCCCTAAAAACTTTGAATTCCTGAGCCAAAACTTTGGTCGAAGAGTAGTAAGATCCAAGCAGATTGTTGCTCCATTGATCATGTCTTGTCTGATGCAATTACTTGCCAGAAAATCCCTAACTTTTCCTAGGTCGCCCTTGTGGGTTTTCAGCCTATCGGGAAAATTTATTTTGTTTATGTCTCTAATTTTTGCCTAGGCCACCCTTTCAGGTTTTCGGCCTATCGAGACGCTCTTTTTTTCCTAAATCGCCCTATCGGGTTTTCGTCTTAGCGAGTTATTCTTTTATTTTTTCTAGGCGAATTATTTCTTAACGGCATCAGCATTCACAGGACGTGGGAACTCCTCGCCATCCATTGTTTCAAGAATCGGTGCACCGCCAGAGAATGCTTTCTTGACAACATATGGGCCTTCAAAATTGGGAGTCCACTTGCCCCTAGAATCAACGTTAAAAGACATGATCTTCCTAAGCACGAGGTCACCTTCTCTGAATTTACGAGGTTTGACCTTCTTATAAAAAGCTTTCTTCATTCTTTTCCGGTATAACTAACCATGACACAAGGCGGTCATTCTTTTCTCTTCAATCAAATTCAACTGGTCAAACTTGTTCTGGACCCATTTAGCCTCTGACAACTTGGCTTCCATTATTACACATAAATATGGAATTTCAACTTCAATGGGGAGAAATGCTTCCATGCATATACAAGGGAGAACGGGGTTGCCCCTGTTGAAGTGTGTACAAATGTTCGATACCCGTGAAGAGAAAAAGGGAGCACTTCATGCCAATCTTTATAAGTAACAACCATTTTCTAGATGATCTTCTTGATGTTCTTATTGGCCGCCTCAACAACTCCATTCATCTTTGGCCTGTAGGGATATGAATTATGATGGACAATCTTAAATTCCTCACAAAGTTCAGACACCATTTTGTTATTCAGATTTGAGCCATTGTCGGTGATAATCCTGCTTGGCACACCATACAAACATATGAAGTTGTTCTTGATGAAGCGCACTACCACCTGTTTAGTGACATTACCATATGAACCTACTTCCACCCATTTGGTAAATTAATCAATTTCCACTAAGATAAAATGATGCCCATTTGATACCTTTGGTTCAATCATCCCGATCATTTCAATACCCCACAAAGAGAAAGTCCGTGTGGAAGAAATAACATTGAGAAGTGTCGGAGGTACATAAATTTTATCAGCATAAATTTGGCATTTATGGCACTTCTTGGAAAATTTGTAACAGTCAGATTCCATCATCAACCAATAGTAACATGCCCTAAGAATCTTTTTTGCCATTTGAATGTCCATTGGCATGGGTACCAAATGAACCTTCATGAACCTCATGCATCAATATGTCTGCTCCGTGTCTATCCACGTATCTGAGCAAGACCATGTCATGATTTCTTTTATACAGTACATCTTCATTGAGGAAAAAGCTTCCCTCCAACCTTCTCAATGTCTTTCTATCCTTATTTGATACACCAATTAGGTATTCTTGGGTTCGGAGAAAATGCTTGAAATCAGAATACCAAAGTTTTTCGTCTACCACATCCTCCTTTGCAAACACATGAGTCGGTTTATCCAAATATCATACCGTAATACGAGGCACATTATTCTAAGTATTAACCTGATACATAGAAGCCAGAGTTTCCAAAGCATCTACCATATGATTTTCATCTCTTGGAATATGATGGAATTCAACTTTGTTGAAGAAGGGTAACAGTCTTCTAGAACAATCTTTAAAAGGGATCAAGCAAGGGTGATGAGTATTCCATTCTCCTTTAATATGATTAATAACCAAAGACGAATCACCATACACATCTAGAACCTTGATTCTAAGATAACTGGCCTCCTCGAGACCCATAATGCAAGCCTCATATTCCTCCATATTATTAGTATAATCAAATGTCAACCTTGCAATAAAAGGAATGTGTGATCCATGCGAAGTAATGATCACTGCACCAATTCCTTTTCCATAAGCATTCACCACTCTATCAAATACCATGCCCCAACGAGATTCAGGATCTGGAACTTCCCCAAGCAAAGGTTCATCACAATCTTTCTCTTTCAAGAACATCGCATCCTCATCGGGGAAATCAAACTTGACAGATTGATAGTCATCTACTGGTTGGTGAGCAAGATAATCTGCTAGCACACTACTTTTATGGCCTTTTGAGTGTGGTATTCAATGTCGTATTCAGACAATAATATTTGCTAGCGGGATATTCTCCCTGTGAGAGCAGGCTTTTCAAAGATATACTTAATTGAATCCATTTTGGAAATCAACCAAGTAGTATTATTCAACATATATTGTCGCAACCGCTTTTCCGCCCAGGCCAGAGCACAACATGTCTTCTCCAACATAGAGTACCATGACTCACAATAAGTAAATTTCTTACTGAGGTAATATATGGCATATTCTTTCTTTCCTGTTTCATCTTGTTGTCCCAAAATACAATCCATAGAATTATCTAACATTGTTAGGTACATGATCAACGATCTTCCTTCAATGGGAGGGATCAATATAGGAGGTTCAAGAAGATATTCTTTGATCTTTCTTTAACAACTTAAGGATCGGTTCACATGTTGCATTCATATGAGAGATGAATCTGGAAATATAATTTAGACGCCCAAGGAAGCCTCTAACTTGCTTCTTAGTCCTTGGCGCAGGCATTTCACGAATAGCTTTGACTTTATCTGGGTCAACTTCAATCCCTTTCTGGATGACAATAAAACCCAACAACTTCCCTGATCAGACACCGAAGGTGCATTTATTTGGATTTAAGCCAAGACGGTACTTCCTCAAACGCTGAAACAACTTCAACAAATCTTCCACATGCCCTTCTTCGGTCTGTGATTTGGAAATTATTTCATCAACATAGATATCAATTTCCTTGTGCATCATATCATGGAATAGGGTTGTCATAGCCCCCTGGTACGTTGCACCAGCATTATTCAACCCGAAGGGTATCACTTTGTAACAGAATGTTCCCCAGGGTGTGATAAACGTTGTTTTTTCCATGTCCTCGGGAGACATTCTTATTTGATTATATCCAGAAAATCCGTTCATGAATGAGAATACTTTGAACGTTGTTGTTCTATCAACCAACATATCAATGTGTAGAAACAAGAAATCATCTTTCGGACTAGATTTATTTAGATCTCTATAATCTACGCACATGCGGACTTTTCCATCTTTCTTTGGTACAGGCACAATGTTGGCTATCCATTGAGGATACACTTATGTCACCGACATTTATCTGTTTTAAGACTTCTTCTTTGATTTTTACTGCCATATCAGGGTGAGTTCTTCCCAAATTCTGCTTGACAGGCGCGCCCTCTAGCTTCAAAGGCAAATGATGCTCCACTATATCTGTATCTAGCCCCGGCATATCTTGGTAATACCAAGCAAAGATGTCCACGCACTCTTTTAATAGCTCAATCAACCTGCTCTTCACATCAGGATGCAATGATTCTCCAATCTTGACATCCTTTGGCTCTTCTTCTGAACCCAAATTGATTTTTTTTTCCAATGATTCTTTATACGGCTGAATGGTATTTTCCTCGTGCTCGAGCAACCATGAAACCTATTCTGGAATCTCATCATATTCTATTTCTTCCGTCCCAAAAACAGGATATTCAAAGTTGGGAGAGGATGCAGGGTCATTGTATTCAACAGGTTTATTAATTAATCTGCACATGTGATTTGTGATTGCTTTTAGAAACTGACACACATATCAAGTGATCATGCAGATTATCAATTATTATTTTATTCAAAAGGTTTTTTATTATCACCATTTTCCATTAAAAAGCAAAAAAATAAAAGACACAATTTTGAGAATGAAAGACAACTTTTATTTATGATTTTAATGATTAAAGCAAACAGATAAGCCCATACAATATTAACTTTCATCTTGGGCAGAATGAAAGTTTTTTGCAAAGCAAAAAGAAATTACTTTGAGACATGGATGCAAGAGGGAACATCATAAGTGACCCAGTTCTGGACTCTGACTCCAGGCGTCACATAATTCAGCACTTCTTGATCTTATTTATCCTGATAGCTGCTCATAGTAGACTTTGGCTTCAAACTTTCGCCTTTTCTATTCTTGGTTGAGAACCCCAAACCAGCCTTGTTCTTGTTTACCGAAGGATCAACGACATGTCCCCATACTTTACTTAGACCATTGTGCACAACCTGCTGAGCATCTTTGAATGAATTCATAGAGTTCTCATTCCCTCTCACATTATCAATAGATAGAGCCTGGAAATGTGTCCCCACATCAACTTCATCTGCCTCTACAACACTGAAAGATGATAGATGAGATATCAACAATGCTTGCTCTCCGTTTATAATAACCACTTTACCTTCACGCACAAATTTTAGCTTTTGGTGCAGAGTCTAGGTAACAGCCTCTGCTTCATGTATCCATGGTCTTCCCAATAGACAACTATATGCGGGTATAATATCCTTGACTTGGAAAGTGATCTGGAACATATATGGGCCTATGTGAATAGGCAGATCGACCTCCCCAATAATCGACTTCCTTGACCCATAAAAATATTTGACAATAATACCACTTGGGCACATAGGAGCCCCTTGATATTTCAACTTCATCAGCGTACTTCTCGGTATCACATTCAGGGCAGATCCATTATCAATCAGCACATTTGATAATGAATCGCTTTTACAGTTCACGGATATATGGAGACCCAAATTGTGATTTCTCCCCTCGTCAGGAAGTTCATCATCGCAAAAGCTTAAGTTATTACATGATGTAATATTACCTACTACACTATTGAATTGATCTATCGGCATGTCATACTCCATGTAGGCCCGGTTCCCCACCCTCATTAAGGATTCTCTATGGGAAGAAGAATTCATCAACAACGGCAAGATAGATATTTTTGAAGGAGTCTGCAATAACTGATCCACAATTCGGTAGTCACTTATTTTTATTATTTTCAAAATATCATCCACGTCCTTCTCCAGGGTATCACCACTGGATTCCCTTACAGCCTTCTTATCTTCAACACTTTCCACAACCTTCTTTCCAGCATTATCATTTCCTCAAACAACCGGTGCAAATACACGACCACTGTGGGTCACTCTACTAGTCTCAGCAATATTTTCAATATTAGACAAAGGATGGATGGGAACTTCTACACCATCCTCTAAAATTGTAGCATTATACTTGTATGGTCCAGCTTTGTCGGATTTGTAAGGAACGGGCCCTGGCAAGCAAATCACCACATGTGTAACAACTAGCTTGCTACAATATTCAATTTCAATAGGGGAAGAATCACTGAAACACGGCACAATCACGTTCACACCTTCTTCAGAAAATTTGGACATCAAAGAATCATCGCTGGAGAACATACCCTAATATGAGGAGAGCAATTCATCTGCAGAAGCATACTCATCATTTGACTCTTCCTCAGCCAAGCAAACCTCAATCTTATTAACCTTATGGTAATCATCTCTTTGCCCTGATTGATAGTTCCATTATCAAACAATAACTGAATACCTTTCCTTACAATTGAACATCCTCGAGAATCCCTACAGCAAAGCCGACAAGATCCATAGTGCTGCTCTACTTGACCAACCATGTGGCAGAAAGAAGCATGTAACTGCACAAGATCATCGTCCATATATTCCACATCAAAGATTCTGAACTCTCCAGGACATCCAAAAACCATGTTCACTTCTTCCTCATACTCTTCCATAGGCCTGATGATATGGATGAGACCCTCATCCATCATCTCTTGAAAATCAGCCTTTATCTTATCGCAACCTTGTATATTAGTACTACAGATACCACAACCAGCATGGTCATGAGTATAGTAACTAAACTCGCAAAGGTATGCATGCATCTTTACCAAGTCTCCTCTGACCAAGTTGATATCATAAATGCAAAAATCCCCTGGACAACCAGCAACCATGTTAACAACATTCATTCCTCCATGCTTTAGGAAAGGGTTATCTTTTACATTAGGACTGACATCTTTGAAGGATAAAAGGCCATATCTAACCATTTTCTGTACCTCAAACTTTAGAGGATAACAATTTTCTACATTATGCCCTGGTGCACCCTGATGGAAAGCGCACGTTTGATATGCCTTATAGTACTAAAGTAAAGGGGATGGTATAGCAGGAGGTGGCCTAGTCTGGACCAAATTTTTTTGGATCAATGCTGGGAGTAGCTTTGTATAACTCATAGGGATAGAGTCAAAAGGTTCTCTCTTCTGATTCTGCCCTTGACATCCCTAAGGGGTTGGTCTTTGATAAGCAATTGTAGTTGGAGCCGCATTTACAATCATAGTTACCGAGGCAACCTATTGATGGCGCTGGTGATTTCTTATAGAGGTTTTAACCTTTCTCTCTTGAATAATAGCATTTGTCTATCCATTTTTCTTCTTAATAAATCCATATGATGGCTTCGTCACATTGCTGGAACCTTCACTTTTTGTGAGACGACCTTCTCTCACAACCTCTTCCAAACGAACACCCATTCCCATCATTTTAGTAAAATCACTAAGTGCACTCGCCACCATTCTCTCATAATATAATTCACCTAGTGTCTTTAGGAAAATATTTGTGCATATTCATTAAATGATTCCCTGTCTTTCTAGACCATGGCCCTGAGTTGATCACGGTCAGGCGCCATGTCCACATTGTATTTGTATTGTCTTATAAATACTTCACCCAAATAGTTAAAAGAATGAATACTGGCACTGTCCAAGCTCATGTACCATTTCAATGTTGTCCCAGTTAAATTGTGTTGAAAGAAATGAATCAACAGGCGCTAATCATCTGTGTGGTTAGACATTCTCCTTGCATATATCACCAAATGAGCACGAGGGAAAGTGTTGACCTTGTAATTTTCGAACTCCGGTACTTTGAACCTCTCAGGTATTTTCACATTTGTAACCAAGAACATATCATTCACATTCTGCCCAAACAACTCTTTCCCTTTGAGGGCCTTCAACTCTTTTCGCATCTTATCAAACTGGTCTTGAAAATCATCCATTCAATCATAGACACCCAAGCTTTCACTTGGTGGAGGAATAGGGCGATACACTTCATCATTAGCAAACTATATCACATTCACCGAAGGAGGTGCAGCATAGTGAATCTCGTTTCAAGCAGCACGGGTAACGTGCAACACAGGAGGTGCGGGAGCAGCAGTAGTCTGAGTAAGCGGAGCAGTTTGAGGATCCTGATTAAAACCTTCTGGCACAAAATTTTCTGGCATTCCCCAAGGATATCCCGGAGGCATACGATTCAGAACAACAAATGGAGTAGCAAAAACAAGAACAGTCAGAGCTTCAGTAGTAACCATTTTATGTTGAGGCTGAATAATTGGTGGCTGATTCTCTGCAGCCACCAAAGATTCCATCGAAGTAGTGAGATTGGCCATACCGGTCTTCAGAGCAAAAACTTCCTCGCGCAGCTCGCGATTCTCTTGTTCTAGGTTATCCATCTTCCTTCTGAAATTAGCTCGTGTATTGTATTGGTGAGACAACTTGTTGTTCGAAGTAAAGAAGATCAGTAAGACACTTGGATATGCATAAATAATGCAAGAAGTATGTACAATATGATGCATGATGTGCAATGCACATGATTTATTTTAATATTTCAAGGGACTTTAAAGATTTATAGACAATTTTTCAAATATCCAAGTAATAACACATTTGAAATGCTAAAAAATCTCATTATAATAACTTCAAAATAGATTACAAGTTTCAAGAATCACAAGTACAAGATGAAAAAAAATTAAAATTATTTACACAAACCAACAAAATTAAAACAAATAAAGGATGATATGTCCAAATGATTTTAATGTGTGATCCAAAAGTTTTATGAAATTGGACAAATATATTTTTATGTAGTAAACTCGGAGAGGAGCCCAAAAATTTTATTTATGGATTTTTGTTCAAATAGAAAAATAGGATAATAAAATCTAAAACCCTAAAATGAATAAAAAACCCTAATTAAGCTACTTGAATTTATTTACACATAAAAAATGATAAAACTAAAAAATAAAAATTACAATATGAAAATATATTGAAAATATAGTTTGAAATATTTTTGTAGTGATTTTTGGATTAAGAAAAATATTAAAACAAAAATAGAGAAAACAAAAAAATCAAATATATTAAAAGTATATCACACTTGTTATTTTCAAAATACGCTGTAAAAGCAAATAAGATCATGTTCAATCAAAACACGCCATGCAGTCATCCCTACCAAGCAGCAATTCTTAAACAAGAACCAAAAATAGTTCAGCAAGGCATTTTCAGATCCCAATTTCTCTCTTTTTACTTAACCATTTGGCACGATTCAAAGAGCAAACATGATCACCAAACATTCAAAAACATCACACAACTTTTAGATTCCAAAAAAAAGGTAAGATCAGAGAGATATCAAAGCTCAAAGTTACTGAAAACAAGAATTGAGCAGAATTTGCAGAAAACTCAAAACACCATTGAAGATCGAATCAAGCCAAATGTATACATCAGACCTATTGTATGGCCAGCTAACAACACATATGCAAGATCTAAAGCATTGAATTAAGCTAGCAAGCGAGAAATCCGGATCTGAATTTTACCTCTCAAGTGAAAAATAAATTCACTATTGTTGCACCCCAAAATTTACCCTCTTTATTTAGGCTTATGTTTCATCATGAATATCATATTGCATTACATTCATACATTGTGATGGGATCAAAGTACTTTGGTGATCAAGTTTTCCTCAAGCTTTGAAGGTTGATTGCATTGACAAGTTGATCAAGTAGAATCTTATTATCTAAACCTTTGGACCTTTCAAGCTTAAAGGTTTTGGCATATCTCAAGATTTTTTACCCATCTCTTTGGATCACCAGGGGATTGAAGTTTGTGTTTGATTACAAGGGGAATCACTCTTTGGATTCACCAGTCAAATTAGGGTTTTGTTTGAGCAAGGCTATTGTCCAATGTACAAGTCTTGATTTAGGGAGCTATAACATCTCTTTGGTATCTAAGAGGTCTTTGCACAAGGAATTGGTCATGATGCCCAAAGGATTTGAAGTTTTGAAGATGATTCATCAGTCTCCTGAGGTGTTGACCAAAACTAGGGTTTGAGTTTTTATCAGGTTTCTTTGAGAATTTTGAAGTGAAAATTTGTACATGGACTCTATATATTTGGAAGATCATATGTTTGAAGTTTTGATCGTCAATTTTGAAGGGAAATGGATCAATTGATTCAGAGGGGAAAAATGGTCATTTTGGTCAAAATCAGTCAAAGTCAAGGTTGACCAAGTGAATTTTTGGCCAACCATTAATTCAAGGATGTACTTTTCATATTTCAAGTCCATTTTTGTCATTAGATCAAAGACATTGAGGTTTGGGTTGAAACTTGTTCTTGAAGAAACCCTAAAAGTTACTAATTTTGGAAAATAAGGACTTAATTTCAAAAAATCATATTTTATTCACCCTTGATCAAGAAGATGCAAATGAAATATGCTTGGAAAGCTAATGGAATGATATTTCACCTCCTTTTGGTCTCATGTCCAAATTGTCAAGGAATCAAGAGTTATGGTCTTTTGAAGTTACAAAATTATAGGTCATTTTTTAAAATTAGTGAATTTCAAGCCAAATATTGAGGACTTTAATGGATTCAATTTCAAAAACTCAAAACTAACGGATTGTATATCTTTTCAATACCTTTCCAAATTGTGCTCATTTGTGCTAAAATTCAAAAGTATGAGCAAGTTATGAGTTTTGGAATTTTAGAGCATTTTATTGAAATTTGGCAAATGTGCAAAATGACCAATTCATGAAAACTCAAGTTTCAGCCTTTCTCTTTGTTTCTAATCCAGCCCATGAGAAATTTGCAACATGCTGAGGCCCATCACACCCACCATTTCGTGCCATGCTTGGTTTTGTACTTGTTGAATTTGGAAAATCACAAATTTGACCAAAATTGCAAAAGCTCCAACAGTTTCTGATCAGATGGAATTAAGGGCCAAGATTCTAAGCACAGTCTTCTGAAGTTATTTGGCTCACAAAATGCATAAAAGGCAAAAGGATGCACGAGCAAATGGGCTGATTCATTACACACTTCATTTTTGGCCAAAATTTCCAATCCTGCCCTCCAACGGCTTTAAGGACAGATTTCCACTTCTATACTCCTCTACAAACTCTATATATGAAGAAGCAAGCAAAGAGAGAGGGAGAGAATGCGCCATTTGCAAGAATTTCATATCTGAGATTTACTTTCTTCATCTGCAACTTGATTCGATTCTCTCAATTCCTTGGTGTTTTCTTTAAAATTCTTGTGGATTCATCTTCAGCAAAGGGAGTAGATCAAGCTAGCACCATTTGTTTGCATTTGGATTGAAGGAGACAGTAGAACACTTTTTTCCTTGAGGTAATGATTCCAAACTTCAATTTCTGAGATGCGCTTGTTTATTGAGGTGTTTGAGCTTGGATTTGTGTTCAATGATGTTAATGGAATGTTTCTGAAGCTTTATAGCATTTGATTTGGTGAATTATGCATGATTGAATACTCTGAAACTCGCGATTCAGAATGATTTTGCTCATATTCCTGACTTGATTGTGAACAATGTGGTTGATGTTTTGATTTGATTCCAATTGCAATGTGAAGTATGAAATGCTAGCTTTGATTTGCCCTTGATTTCACAAAAAATGATGTGAAATTGAGTATGTTATGTTGGTCTGAACATGAGCCCTAAACCTGAGAGTTGCGTGCATTTTTGAGTTGTGTAGAGGTTGAAGATGATGTGGTGGCGCTTTCTCATTGGTCCGTTTGAATATTTGGCTTATTTGAATTATTTGTTTTATTTGGCATTTTGTTTGATTTTATTTTCTGATCAGAACACTTTCAAAAATCATGGAAAAATTACCATAGGCCAGTAATATTTTCTAGTATTTGTCATATTTTTTATGGATTTTTTTTAAAATGATTTGATTGGTTTAAAAAATTCATAGGTTTAATTAATTGATTGTTCAAAGTTTATTTTTATTTTAATAATTTATTTGATCTAAAAATTCCACAAAAAAATGTTTACACTCACAAAATAATGGAAAAATTGATTCTTACTTTGGTTTATCATTTTCTTTATTTTTGATTTAAAATTTAATTTCAAAGGTTATTTTTAATATTTGTTTGTTTTATTTTTAATTCAATATTTCCCTTAATCAAAAAAATTCAAAAAAAATCATGTAAGCTTGTTTTTAGTCATGCAGTCAGAATATAATTTCATTTTGACCTTTTGTTGGTTTTTGGCTAAG
The DNA here is from genome assembly GCA_948472305.1 of Vicia faba. Classification (NCBI taxonomy): domain Eukaryota; kingdom Viridiplantae; phylum Streptophyta; class Magnoliopsida; order Fabales; family Fabaceae; genus Vicia; species Vicia faba. The sequence goes on from OX451739.1 coordinate 1,095,889,344, forward strand.
GTTTGCATTTCCCCCCTTAAAAAGTAGTTTAATTGTTAATTGTTTGTTTATTTTTTATTTTAATATTTCCTTTAATTCAAAAATTCTACAAAAATTCAAGGATGTGTGTTTTTAGTTCTAATATTTGAATATAATTTTGGTTGGCCATTTTTCTGAATTTGTGATTTAAATGTTATTTTGAGATGTGAATAATTGTTAATGGACTAATTGTTTGAATTTAATTTCATTTTTGGCTCTTCCTTAATTCAAAAAAAAAATATGAAAAATATATTTTCTTACATTTAGGGTTTCTTGATGATTTGTATGATCTTGGTTTAATTTGTTTGAATTTTGATCTCACTTAATCAATATTTGAGATTAAAAATCAAAAAATTAGGGTTTTGTTGCTTATGGTGCAAGTTTTATTTCTAAAAACCCCCCATTCTATGTATTTTCAATAGGATTCAAGTCTTAATTAGGGTTCATGAATGTATTGAGGGTTTTAAAACCATTCATCTTGATTTTTTTAACTTGGATTGACATTTTTCCACAAATTATTTTGAAAACTTGTCTAGCTTGGTAGTTTTGCCAACTAGTCTTGAACTTTGAACTTCATTTGGTCTCCTCCCCAATCACTCATGAACTTAGGTCTTGCATTCTGACTTCTATACCTTTCGAAGATTCTAATTTTTTTGTTGTTTTAATTATGGAACTTTATTTCCATTTTTGATGTAATTTTGAAGTGAAGGTGCCCAATTGATGTTGCATGTCTTGTTACAATTTGCTTGATGGCCAATGAACTTGAGTGAGGCCTATAATTGGGCACCTAATGATCATTTTGATTCTGATTATTCATGATATCACCAAACCATTTTGACTCAATGTCCCATGCTTGAATGTTTGAAACTTTTAATGCATTATGTGGAATTCCTCTTCTATTGTGCTCATGAGTTGTGATGATTTATTTGAGACTGCTTGAAATGTATTTGCTACTGACCTTATGGTCTTTGTTCATATTATTCTCAAGCTCTTATGATCCTTGATTGATATTTAATTGTCAATTCAACATGGTGATAGAAAGGAGCAACATTCCTCTGATTCTTTTGACCTAATATGTGTATATGCTTGTTTCGTCTTGCCTATCATGTCTAATGTTTGATAATTGCCACCATGTTGTTCTCACTTTTTCACCTTATGGAATACTAACTTGGTTGTTGAATATGCGAGGTACTCTGAGAAAGTTGCCACTTTTGGCTTGAGGCTGTTGTGTTTCACTTTATTTGTGGAACACAATTTATTATATTGGCATTATTTTTGTGTTTGGCATGTTTGATGGTTTATGCAGGATATACATACATATGATTATGAATTCCATACATTTCCCATGGGATTTGTTCATATCTGATAAATTACTTATATCCTGATGGTGTAATTCCTGACTCAATTTGTCTACTGATGACAGCTTGCTTGAAGTTCCTCTGGGTTTCTTTTATTCTTGCTTGATTTCTACAGATAGTTATCTGTTTGGTATTGTACCACTTCCTTTTCTCCCATTCCTATTTTGCATAATTCTCTGACTGCATGATGGGACCTCTGTTGTTGATATATGTCAGGAGGCCCTCTGGTTTTTATCGGACGCATGTGTTGTGTTTGTTTTTGATTGATGAGTCACTCAATTTAGAAATTTAGATCACGACTTCGCTCTCATTGCATGTTCTCTATAGGATGTTTATTGCTTTCCTTCTTTAATTTTTGATCGATGAGTCACTCAATTTAGAAATTGAGATCACGATTTCGCTCTCATTACATGTTCCCTATAGGATAGTTTTGTTGAGTTCCCTTTAACATGTAAATTATGGTAGGATTTTCCCTTATCCTCAACCTAAGGATCAACCATTGTATGATAACACTAGGGATAATGCTAGGCTAGTTTCCCTTAGTTGTTTTTTTCCTTTCTTTGCATTTTGCATCTTAAAACAAAAATTTGTTTCTTGGAAAATCATAAGACATTTCTAATGAATTCAAACCCTTCTTCAAAGTAAAAGATACAAACCAATCTTGCCTTGTCTGTGTTATCTTGAAGCTGATGTTTCGCCATCGCACATGTTTGTTATCCTACATTGATTCTCAATATCATTGTCAGGTGTGATGTTTCGTCATCTGTTTCATTGATGTGTTGCCATCTTTGCCATGATATCTTGTTATCTATTAGCCGATGTTTCGCCATTGCACATTTTTCTGAAGCCGATGTTTCGCCATCGCACATGTTTGTTATCCTACATTGATTCTCAATATCATTGTTAGGTGTATTGTTTCTTCATCTGTTTTATTGATGTTTCGCCATCTTTGCCATGTTATCTCTTACTCGATGTTTCGCCATCGCACATTTGTTTGAAGACGATGTTTCTCCATCGCACATGTTTGTTATCCTACATTGATTCTCAATATCAATGTTAGGTGTGATGCTTTGTCATCTGTTTTTTCATTTGATGTTTCGCTATCTTTAACATGTTACTTTGTTATTATTTAGTCGATGTTTGATCACCTCATTTGTTTGTTGTTTCTTTCGATGTTTTGCCATCTTAACTGTTTTTGCTTGTCTCAATTAAAAAACACAAACCAACCAAAACACATAAGCCGAACTATGGCTGCTCTGATTCCTTAAAAGGGATACGTAGGCATTGGGGTAGGGCCCAATCGAGCACAAATTTTATTTTCCCTACATTATTTTCTTTTTCCTTTTGCATGCATTCCCTTTTCAGTGATAAACCATAGACATAGGATTTGACCACACCCATTAGATTAGACAACAAGAGTGGATACCGTAGAGTACTACGGGCGTGTGGAGTGCTAACACCTTCCCCTCATGTAACTGACTCCCTTACTCGATCTCTCGGTCTAAAGACCGTGATTTCTCCCTTTTCAGGTTTTCTCGATGTTTACCTTTCCCTTTCGGTGGGATAAAAGACGTTCGGTGGCGACTTCGTTGATGTTTCATTAACATCCAGATGACAGGTTCCGGCCGCGTAGTTTCAGCTGGCGACTTCACTGGGGACAGATTGACCTTTTGCAGGTCCATCCCGGAGTCGATCCTAGCTCTTGTTTGTTTTCTTTTTGGGTGTTTTTTTTACCGCTTTGCATATTTATCTGTTAGCATTGCATCCTATGCGCGCTTTACTTTCTGCATACTGGATTTGGCTAGACTGTTTGGATTCTGGATTTCTTAGTGGGTGGGTTGTTCCATGAGATAAAAGGCCTCATACCCAGGCTATGAGTGAATTCCATAAGAACTAGGAATAAAGTGGCCATGGCAGCTACGAGGCGGATGCTTTGTAGACCTGACCATGAGACCCATGACTTCGGAGGTAGTTCGGATAGGTGATATCGTATGATGATACCGACATTCGAGCTCTCGTACTCTGATTTGGCTTTTAACCTTACCTTGACCTATACTACACCCGTGAGAGAGGCGGGAAAACTTTTCTTACATGTACAGGTACTTTTGGTGACTTTGTGTTGCAAAGGTGACTCAGGTTCCCATTTTAGTTTTGAAGCTTCAGGATTCTCTTTTGATCTCGAGTGTAGTTGTTCTGTAATGGTCCATCCACGATCCAGTGTGAAACTTTGATCCTGTCATGTTGCATCATAGCATATTTATTTCTAAAAAAAATGTAAAACAAAATAATTAGCATGCGCATGTCATTTTCCAGGGACATTCAAGAGTCTTCTTTCCATCAGAAATGGCTGGTCTCCCTCCAGTTGAGTTTGATTCAGTTCGTGTTAAAGAGCTCACCAGGAATACTATCTCTTATCAGATTCCTACCATTGATGTGTCTGAATTGAAGAGGTTGAGTTCTTATCTGAAGGGTGATATTCTGAATAATTTCAACAAAAATTATGGCAACTTTTTACTAGTCCTTAACACTCCAGTTGACCCGATGGCTTTGATCACTCTCTTCCAGTTCTATGACAAAGAATTATGGTGCTTTACTTTTCAAGATTATCAACTGGTTCCCACACTAGAAGAGTACGCGTACCTACTTAATATCATATTGACCGATGAAGTTCCTTTTGTCCAAGTGCCGGAAAAGCCAAAGTTCGAAGTTGTTGCTGAAATTCTTCGTTTGAGTTGGAAAGAGGTGAAAGACAATTGGAAGTCGAGTGAGGGTACTACAGGGCTTCATTTGGATTTCTTAGTGAAGAAAGCTGAAGACTGGGAAAAGAAAGGAAATTGGAGTGACTTCAGTTCTCTGTTTGCTCTCATGATATACGGGATCGTCCTCTTCCCTCACAAGAGAAATTTTGTGGATTTGGCGGTTATTTATGTTTTTAGAAACAAGAACCCGATACCGACACTCTTGGCAGATACTCTTTATACCATTCATTTCAGGCATGGAAAAGGTGGTAATGTAAGTTTATGTCATGCGATGCTGTATCAATGGCTTAAGTCGCATCTACCAGTAAGTGGCCCATTCATGGATACCAGGCATTCTCTCTGATGGTCATCAAGGCTTGTCAACCTTACTTCATTTGATATCCGGTGGAATTGTGACATGGGGGAAGTACGTAGTATTATCACTAGCTGCGGAGATTTCCCTAATTTTCCCCTCATAGGAACTAAGGGATGTATCAACTATAATCCTGTGCTTGCTTATCGTCAATTGGGATATGCAATGGATAGACCGCCAAAGGTTAAGGAGGTATCTGAATCAGTGTATTTCGTTAGAGGAAGTGATCTTGTGATGTTGAAAAGAGTGACAAGTGCTTGAAAGGGAATTCACAAGAAGGATGGAACTACTTTGGGCAAGAAAATTCCTATTGCTAGGGTTCCTTACCTGAAGTGGGTTAAATCCAGGATTAAGATTTTACGATTACCATTTGCAAGGTCGATTCCTCTATACAAGCAACCTCCTACTGTTCTGAGTAACACAGTGCCTACCGAGATGTTCACCCAGGTTCATGTTGAGAACATTCAACTTCGTGCAAAAGACCGCGAGGCGGGGATGAAACTTTATTGGGCAGACCAAGAAAGGGCCGACTTAGCTCGCAAACTCAAGGAAGCTCAAGGGGAAACTTCTGATGCAACCAGTTTTAGAAAGAGATCTCATGCTGAAATGGAAAAATAATTGAATAAGACTCAGCAAGAGTGTCGGAAGCTTCAGGCATCGGAGAATAGCTACAGGAAGAAGATTCAGAACTTGGAGAAACAACTCAAAGACAAAGATGCTCAGCTTGAGAAGGAAGTAGCCCAAAAGCGTGTCGCAGAAGATCGGTTCCAAGAAAGTAAAATAGTCGCATCTCAACTTCTGAAGGAGAAAGCCAGACTTGAAGAGTACTGTCAACATCTTGAAGCATGTTTAGTTCCGGAGATTTAGTTCTGTTATTTACCTTAGGTGTATTTGGTCGCCCCCAAAATTATTGGAAGGGACCATTTCATTGTTGTTATTATTCAGTTCTTTTGGCTTTATTGTTAAGACATGTATTTAGTTGTTTATCATTTTACTCTTAATTGTCCGAAGTCACTTGGACATCGTTTCTTTTGTTTGTAAATAATTGAAGTGTTCATCTTATTATCCTTTCTCTTTTGATTGTATGGTCGCACGCCGTGACTGATGAATAAAAGGACTCTTGGATACCTGGAAATGACAAACATATCATGCACATCATGCATTTCATAACAATACAGGTTACCTCAAGACGGTTTTCTTATTCTGCTGCTTTTCTTATTTAGAATTCAAGACGAATACTCATCGGTATTCCACCAGAAACAACTTGCCAAGACAGATGGAACAGGTTCAAGCTGAACTCGCTGAAATGAGGGCCCGGATAGCTACTCAGATGACTCAGTTCATGGAGGTCATCACCAATTTGAATCGCCGACAGGAGGAACTAGCTGCCATTGTCAACAACCAGCGCCGCTATCCATGGGATGGTGGAAATCAAGGGCTCTATCAGGACATTTCTGTAGGATTGGGGGATGTGCAAGATCAGCCTGCTGGAAATTTTCACGGGATGCCCGGAAACCCTTTTGTGCGCAACATAGGGCAGTTTCCCCCGTCTCCTGGACCTCGTCTTGTGGGGAACAGAAGAGCTAATCAGGGCGGTGTGAGGAATTATCAGGAGCAGGATTTTGACTTTGACCAGGATGAAGATCAGTTTTTTGTTCGGCATTCAGAGCCGGGGGTTCAGATTGAGGATATGAAGTATCTTTTATTGGAAGAGCATCTGAAGGTTGTGGAAGGGCAAGGAGTCCTTGGTATGGATGCTAATGATATCGGGTTGGTGTCTGGGGTGAAAGTTCCTCCAAAGTTCAAGCCTCCTACATTTGAAAAGTACAACGGAACATCGTGTCCTATTACTCATGAAACTGTTTATTTCTGGAAGATGTCGGTACATACTGAGGATCAAGGGCTGTTGATTCACTTTTTCCAAGATAGCCTATCTGGGGCATCCATGGAGTGGTACATGAAGTTGGAGAAAACTCATATTCGTTGATGGAATAATATTGCTCAGGCTTTTGTCAAACATTATCAGTACAATGTGGATATGGCGCCTAATCACACTCAGTTACAGAATATGTCTCAAGGACCAAAAGAATCTTTCAAGGAATACGCTCAGAAGTGGTGTGAGTTAGCTGCGAGGGTTCAACCTCCACTCATGGAGAGAGAACTCATTGATATTTTTATGGGTACCCTGCAAGGGCCATTCTATGAGCACGTGATAGGAAGTACTTCGGCAGGATTTGCAGACTTGGTTATGGCTGGTGAAAGAATTGAAGTGGGTTTGAAATTGGGAAAAATTCAGATTGGAGGTTCTAGTGGCTCATCAGGGGGCAGTAAGAAACCATTCAACACTTACCCTAAGAAAAGGGAAGGCGATGCAAGCGCGGTTTACTCTCATAAAGGAAGAAGAGAGGATCGTCAGCACCAACAAATCAATGTTGTTTCTATTCCTGTTAGTGCTCCTCCGCAGCAAAGACCAAATATAGTGCCTCAACAACAAAGCCAGCAAGATGCTCCCCATCAGTATAATAACCAACAGCCGAGACAGCCAAGGAAATTTGATCCCTTGCCAGTAACTCTTACTGAAGCGCTCCACCACCTGTTGATTTGAAGTTGACCAGTTTGAGAAATATGCCACCACCACCCGCAAGACTTCCTCCTAACTATGATGCTAATGCAAGATGCGAATTCCATTTGGGTGGAGTTGGTCATTCTACTGACAATTTCTTTGCATTTAAGTGCAAGGTACAAGACTTATTGGATGCTAAGGCAATCGAGTTTACCCCAGTAACTGGTCCGAATGTTACCCAGAACCCAATGCCGAGGCATTGAGGGGGCGTTGTTAATATGATTGATGATAATGGTGAAGTGTTGAATTTGATCATGAATGTGGAACAAGTAACTACTCCGTTGAGCTATGTTAAGAGGTATTTACTTGACAATTCTATTTTCCCAGGTTGTACTTCAGAGTGTGCCAAGTGTAGAGAGAAACCGAAGGGCTGTGAAGATTTAAAAGTCGGTATCCAGTCGACGATAAAGGAGGGTTTCCTACATTTTGATAGAAAACTGAGCTACCGCAAGGTCACCGAAGAAGATGTCGTTGTGATATCTATTCCTTACACCCCTGCGCGCATTCTTGCCCCATCAAGGGCACCCCCTCTGATGATTATGGTACCTGGTCCCATGCCGTACACCAGTGAGAAGGCCATCCCATGGCATTACGGTGCCAATGTTTATTACCATGGGGTAAAGCAGGAGGTTAATGCTCGTTTGTCTGAGGAAGAACATGATGAAGGTGATGAAGAGTGTGATACGGTGGGAGAACTGACTTGAGGTTTTGCGTTTGTGTTTGCAAATGTTTCGGTTTAGACAGAGTCGCCACCGACTTTTTATTTTATCCAAAGGAAAGGTCAAAAAGCACAGGAAAGACCTTTGAGATGTTTTCTTGGGTTCGGGGGGTAGATTATGAAAAGGGAAGGTGCTAGCACCCTTTTCATCCATGGTTTTCCATGGGCTCTTAGTTATTTGTTTAGATCACTTGCTTTTGATTTTCAATTGTTTGAAATGGTGCTTTGTGTGGTTTTGAAAGTATTTTGAAAAGAGGCCTTTTGTTTAGGCAACCTTTGTAATGATTCTTGTTTGAATATATACAAAGGTGTTTGTCTTTTGAAAAATGTTTCAATGTTTGAAAGTTTTGTTTTGGGAAATGTTTTGAAATTGCGTGTGTGTTTTTGAAATTAGCAAGGATGTTTGCAAATTGATCAAGTAACTAGGAGTTGTCTACCCTATTCAAAGATCTTTCCTACATATTTTTAACCCTTTGACATTGTTGTTTTACCATTGTATTTGGTAAACAACCTTGTATTTAGATGTTAAACGGGACGGGCGTGGGTCATCGTATGGCCATGATAATAATGTTGCCAAGTATCTTTAGCAAGTTTTTTGAGGGACTAGATCATTTTTGTATAGGCAACCAAGATAGCGTCATCGAGGGACTATGATCTTTTTGTTTTGTTTTTGTTTTGCCAAGATACCTAGCATGCATACCATGGCCATGTTTTAAGGAAACAAGTGGATGAAACCCTAGGGGTGCTTGTGTGCATTGTATTGTCATTTTTCATGCATTTTTGTCTTGTATTAGTCATGCTATTTGTTTTGATTTTTTTGTTATCATACAAACCCTAATCTTACTATCATGGCATTTGAAAACAATAAAATGTGAAAATTTAATCTAAGACTATTACAACATTGATATGGGGAGGGGGATACAAGTTTGAATATGGGGATATTGCTCAAAATAAAACCCTAAAACTATTATTACAACCAAATTGAAATATTGCAACAAATAAATAAATAGACAAATATTTAAATGTACAAATAAATATAAATATGCAAAATGTTTTTTGTATTAATTTTATGCATGAGAAAATAAATTTATTTAATGTCTTAAAAAAAAGTAAGAAAAATAAAAATAAAAATGATTATTTTTGGAAAGGGTGGAAACCCTAGTTTTTGGTTTTAAAAGAAAATGTATTATAATATTTATGTACAAGAAAATAAATAAAAATATATATAATAAAAAATGTTAAAAATTAAATATTGTAAGAAATTATTAATTTAAGTGTATAAATAATAAAAATAAAAATATACAATATTTTTGTATTATTTACAAATTTTATTTAAGAAAATAAGTTATATTATTATTAATAAACTATTTCTATGTCCAAAAAATAGTAAAAATAATAAAATAAAATGTGAAAAATTAAAAGAATATTTTTGGTGATTTTTAATGTTTAGAAAAAATAATAAAAGTCAGAAAATATAAAAGAAAATGGAAAATATATGAAATAAAAGAAATGGGCCAAAGGGGGTGCAAAAAGCAGAATGGGGGTGTCAAAAGCAGAAGCAAGCCAGGCCCAGCCCAACTCACTTCATCCTTGTCCTTTGAACGACAAAACGCGCGCCTTGTTCTTCAAATTTGTATCTCCTGTATACATGCTTAAAAATAAAAGCTTGCAACATGAAAGTTATAGCTCATCATCACACGATTCTAACCATATAAAAAACTTGATCTAACTCTAAGAAACCAGGGAGAATTTTATCACCCCCAATTTCTGACCTAAAAAATTCAGCAACTTCAACATCCAAATTCTCCTAGCTCAGTTAACATAAATGAATTCTATGCATATGTACAGTTCAATGACATTAAGGGCTACATTTTTTCTTCACAAACCTAAGCCTAATGATTCCTAAATAAGGAGATAGAAAGTTGGAAAATACCTGTTTTCGTCAAGTTTGAGTATGGTAATGTAGCAACTTTTAGTGAGGCCTGAAGGACTTTTGAGCTTGCTTGATGTTCCCTTGACCTTTCCCAATGCTTAGCTTGCTTTGAAATGGCTTGAATCTCTCTATAGAAGTCAACCTGCAAACTCAGAAATTGAAAATGGTGAAGCTTGAAAATGGAGTTACAGTTGCTTGAGAAGGGCTTGGATAGTTCAGATGGGATGTATGTGATGTGTCTGAAGTGGTTTGGGATAAAACGCACGAGTGAAATTCAAAATGGCTAAGGTTCTGCAGGGGTTGCCCTATTTTGGGCAGAAGTTGGTTTTTTGGTGTATTTGGGTGTGTTTGAGGCTTGGAGCTCGTGTTTCTGGCTTGGTATAATGTGCTGAACTTGTTTGAAATGTTTACAAAGCTTGGTTTTATCAGATACCAAAGTTATGCTGACTTTTGCAAGTTACTTGCTTTTGAAGCAAAAGTTGAAATGACAAAGCTTAAGGGCTGTACTTGCTAGATTGAGGCCTGCTGAGAGTTGGTGAACTTTTCCTGATGTTTGTGGATGTTGTTTGCATAAAGAAATCAGGTCCATGGCTCAAGACAAACAAAATTGCCAAAAGCATGCTTTATCAAAGTCGCAATGTTAACTTTTTGCCATTTTTGGATTAAACCTTTTTATAATGCTTCATAGATCAGAACAATGCCATAATCCAATGTGTTTGCATTTAATTTATGAGTGTAGAAAGGATTAGAACCTGTAAACCAAGTACAAGCAAGGTTTGGACAGATTTGCAAGTTGTAGCAATGTGCAAAATGCCTTGGCCAAAAGTGATAATTTGCCATTTTCAAACTTTTGATTCTCCCTAACCACAAATGATCTTGGAGAGTTCTTTGACATTTTGGAAAGCTTGTAACATGCTCTACAATCCATATTAGAAATTAATTTTTAGATTCCACTTGGAACTATGTGAAAAATTTCCATGAAGATAGGGCAAAAATTTCCATGAAGATAGGTCAAAATCATAACTTGAGATCCAAGCATATTTTGGGAAAATTTGTGAATCAAAGTTGTAGATTTTGTGGAGGACTACAACTTTCATGTTGGAAGTTTTTTTTGAATCCAATTGCATCATGGAGAAAAAGTTGGGAAAAGTTGGGAAAAAATAAAATATTTTCATAACTTTGAAAATTTCTAAGTTATGAAAATTTTCCATTTTAAACCCTAATTTTCAAAATTAGGTTTCTTGGTGAACAAGTTTCATGTTTTGACACATCTTGATGAAAAATGACTCTTGGCACTTGGTTTTGACCAAAAAGTCAAAGTTTGACTTTTCAGTGTACAGTTGATTTTTGATCAGTTGATTGGAAAATTCATCTCTCAATCCAATGCAATTGAGATCTTTTGAACCTTGTGATTAGGTCAAGATGATGTCATTGAGTCCTTGAAACTATGCTTGAACCCAATTTGCCATTGGCTAGGTGAAAAATCAGAAATTACCCTTCTGCAGTCAAAACCCTAAAAATGACCATTTTGCCCTTTTCATGATCTGATCAAATTTCTTGAGGAGTTGTGGTCCAAACTTGATCAAATGGTTCATATGAGCCTATAATGTTGATGTGGATAAAGAATTATATTTTTTGACTGTAAATTGGCCACAGTTGACTTTTTCCCTAATACAACTGATTTTTAGGTCAACTGTCTAGTTGATTGGGCAAAAATTTGATTCAAGGCTTGAAACTTGGTATGAACAATCTTATAAGTCCAAAATGAAGTATGAAAGTCACATTGAGCATTAAAAGCCCAAAAATCCTTGTGCAAACTCAAACCCTAATTTCAGGTCAACAGTGCAAGGAGATGTCTTGAGCTGAGCAAACCCTGATCTGGTCTTGAGTCCAAAGAGTCTTGTGAGGGGAAATCTTGATAAAATGAGAGGACAAATTTTGGGGTACAACAGCTTCCCCTGTTCAATCTTCTTGAACCTGAAGAGTTAGATTGGCGAGATTTGTCGTTCGCGACTCGAAGGTAAAAGATGATTGGACACTAGAGTGCCCATAAATTTGCACTCGTCAAAATGTAGTTGAGGGAATGGGCTTAAAGATCCCATTTGGAGAGGTGACATAATCTTGTCGGAGATAGGCTTAAAGATGACATCCAAGAATGTTTGTTGAACTGCATGTTGTAAATCAAAGAATGAGTATCAGAATGGTATTCGCGTCTGGAATGTATCTGAATTGTATCTGGAGACTGAGTTTGTATGAGCAACGGAATGGCGTCCGTGTCTGGAGCGTATCTGAGCTTTAACTGTATTTGAATATGAATAAATAAGAGAATGACTTCCGCGTCTGCAGTGTATCTGTATTGCATCTGAATCTTGAAATCTGAATAAGCGATAGGATAACATCCGTGTCTGGAGCATATCTGAGCTGGGGAAAAAGTTTTGAATGAGTGACAGAATGGCTACCGTATCTGGAGCGTATCTGGATTATATCTGAAGTTGAGATCTGTATGAGTAGCAGAATGACTTTCGTGTATAGAGTGTATCTGAACTGTAACTGAGATCTGAATAAGTGACAGAATGACTTCCGTAGCGACTGCACTGGGGAGAATCAATCTTCTGGTGTAAGGGCCAGAATGGCATCTGTGTTTGGAGCGTATCTGAACTGTATTTGGAGACTGAGTTTGTATGAGAAATGGAATGGCGTCCGTGTCTGGAGCGTATCCGAGCTGTAACTGTATTTGAATCTGAATGAATAACAGAATGACTTCCGCGTCTGGAGTGTATATGTATTGTATATTGACTTTGAATTCTGAATGAGTAATAGAATGGCATCCGTGTCTGGAGCGTATCCATACTGTATCTTGATAAGAGATCTGAATGAGTAGCAGAATGACTTCCTTGTCTGGAGTGTATCTGTATTGTATCTGAAACCTTTGAGTATCTGTTAAAGATAGCTTTTAATCTTATCCTGAAAAGGGTAAAATGTTAGCTGAAACAAAAAGTTATGTTGCATGAAATGTATGATGAAATATATGTGTTTTATCAATTTTTATGATATATGAATGTAATGCATGCGCATGTACGCTGATTTGTTGTATTGTTGATGAAAATGAATCCTTGACGGCTGGAGATAATAAAATCCTTGACTGCTGTCGGGGAAAATAAATCCTTGACTGCTGCTAGAGCTTCAAAATCTTTGATTGCTCAGGATGAGAAATCCTGGGTGACTGCTTGGGGATAGAAAATCCTTGGCAACTCGCGGGGATTATCAAAAATTTGACAACTTCTACAGGGATGTGAGAATCCTTTACGACTTTCCTGGGGATAGGGATCCTTCAAGCCTTTGGAGTTGGAGGATGATAAACATTCTGTTGTGAGAATAATGCCAAGTGCTGCTTGAGAAACCTGCTTGGGGAATCCAGAGAACTTTGATGACTAAAGCTGGAGATTACACAAAGGGAATCCTTACTCGGCTGGGGAATAGGGGAAACTCTGGCGATCTCTACCGGGGATCAAACAAAGGAAAAACCTTGATTTGCTGGAGAATAAGAAAGACTCTGATGGCTTCTGCGGGGAATTGAGAATGAGAGTCTTCGATCTGCTAGGGATTAAAAATTCTGACAAATTCATGTTGGGGAGTAATGAAGACTCTGACAACTTCATTGGGGAATCAAGAATGAGAATCTTCATTCTGCTAGGGGATGAAAAACTCTATGGGAAAGAAGCTATACTGCTGGGGAGTAGCTATCTTGCTGAAGAGTAAGCTCAGGATTCTGGGGGAAAAGCTTATTCCGTTGAGGAGTAGGTATCCTGCTAGGGAGATCAGGAGTTTGGGTTGTATGCCATTCTACTGGGGAATCATCCTAGGTTGGGGATAAAACAAAAGTTAACTGTTATCTGGTTGATTCTCAGGTTTTAAGACAACTTGCTGGAGAATCTGGGGAAGACCAAATGGTTTCCGCTGGCGATTGATAGTCTCAGCTTCGTTGGGGATCTTAATGACATGCTGATTTGATTGTGTATGGAAATTTGACTCCGTTGGGGAAGAAGGTTTCATCTTTGTTGAGGGTCTGTGGTTCAAAGTTTTTGCTCCACTGGGGATTGGGAGTTTGAAGTTTTAACTCTGATGGGGATATGTATTTCAAGGTTTTAGTTCCGCCGAAGATCTAGATGATGTACTGCAGGGGATTTCTCTTTAAATAGCCTAAAGACGTTCTCATATACTTTCAACCTATCAATTATTATTCTTTCTCATTTCGTTTATTTGTAAACATGTGATTATATTCAAATGTATATGCTCATTTAATAAATCATTGGATGTTTTCAAATAAAACACGAATGTAAAAAGGAAAAGGAAAATAGTTTTCTGCACTTTGAAGTATCTTTGTATTAACTTTGTGTAAGTATATTGTACAAAGGAGACATACATCCTAGTAAGAGAATGTTGTCATAAAAAATGAGAAAAATTTATACAAAGAAATATGGCTATGTGTAAAAATTCCATGGGGTTCCCATTCTGCTATAGCCTTCTTAACTCTGAATATCTTGTCCATTCGTTGCTTCTTCCGAAGATGGTTGGATTGATCAGAAGCCTGGAGTTTGTTTGTGAAGAGATTATCCTTAAAATGATCCGACGAGACATAGTCATACGCTTTAATTCCCTTACTTTTGCCTGGACCGCCCTTTCGGGTTTTCGATCCACCGGGAAGCCCTTTTTTGCCCAAGTCTCCCTTTCGGGTTTTCAACTTTCCGGGTGTACAGATTTTTTTGTTTATCCCTAACTTTTGCCTGAACCGCCCTTTCGGGTTTTCGATTCACCGGGATGCCCTTTTTTTTCCTAGGTGTGTCAACCTAGCGGGTCGTTTATACGTAGTATCTTTTGACTATGTATGTGTTTGCAGGGTGCGACAAGTCATCACCGTCCATGGTGGTTAGAATCATTGCCCCACCAGAAAAGATGTTTTTGATCACAAACGGTCCTTCGTAAGTAGGAGTCCATTTGCCCCTGGGATCACTTTGCGGCAAGATGATCCGCTTGATTACAAGATCCCCGACTTGATATACCTGGCGCCTGACTTTCTTGTTGAAAGCCTTGATCATCCGTTTTTGATACGTCTGGCCATGGCAAACAGCAGTAAGTCGCTTTTCATCAATCAAGTTAAGTTGATCAAGCCGGGTCTGAATCCAATCGCCTTCACTCAAACCAGCATCCTTCATGATTCTCAAGGAGGGAATCTGAACCTCGATAGGCAAAACAGCTTCCATGTCGTATACCAAAGAATAGGGTGTTGCCCCAGTTGATGTATGCGCCGTGGTACGGTACCCATGGAGAGCAAACAGTAACATCTCATGCCAGTCCTTGTAGGTGACTGTCATCTTTTGTATGATCTTCTTAATATTTTTGTTCTCAGCTTCGACAGCACCGTTCATCTTTGGCCGATAGGGAGATGAATTGTGATGTTGAATCTGGAGCTGCTCGCACAAGGAGGTGATCATAGTGTTGTTAAGGTTTGTACTGTTTTCGGTGATGATCCTTTCGGGGATGCCGTACCGGGAAATGAGGTTCTGCTTGATGAAGCGGGCAACAACATTCTTTGTGACGGATGCGAAGGAAGTTGCTTCGACCGATTTGGTAAAGTAATCAATGGACACCAGGATGAATCGATGTCCATTGGATGCTGTAGGCTTGATCTCTCCAATCATGTTGATTCCCCACATTGCGAATGGCCAAGGAGCTATTAACACATTGAGAGGAACTGGAAGTATGTGTACCTTGTCCGCATGGATTTGACATTTGTGACAAGTACGGGAATGTTGATGGCAGTCAGCTTCCATGGTAGACCAGTAATAGCCTGCCCGTAGAATCTTCTTAGCCATCGTATGTCCGCTTGAGTGGGTGCCAAAGGTACCATTGTGCAATTCAGCCATGATCTTCTCAGCTTCAACCTTGTCCACACAACGGAGCAGAATGCAATCATGATTACGCTTGTAAAGGATACCATTGCTCAGGAAGAACTTAGTTGAGAATCTCCTTAAGAACTTTTTGTCGTTGACTGAAGCTCCTTCAGGGTATTCTTGAGCCTCGATATACCTTTTGACTTCGTGAAACTGAGGTCGGTCCACTACTTCTTCGGTATTAATCTCGTGAAAATGTGCAGGTTCGTCCATCGGTTCAATGGTGATTTGGGGAGCCTCATTATCCCAGTTAAGTTTAAACATGGATGACATTGTAGCTAGAGCATCCGCTAGTTGATTTTCTTCTCGCGGGAAATGCTCGAAGGTAATCTGCTCGAAGTGCAGTAACAATGTCAAGACATGTTCTTTGTAAGGGACAAGGTTGGGATGTTTGGTATCCCACTCTCATTTGATCAGACTGATGACCAAAGCTGAGTCTCCAAACACAATCAAAGATTTGATTCCCAGGTCTATTGCAGCCTTGAGACCAAAGATACAAGCTTCATACTCGGCCATGTTGTTGGTGCAGTTAAAGCAAAGTATGGCGGTGAAAGGTTTATGGAAACCTTGTGGGGAGATGAGCACAACACCGATACCGTTGCCAAGTGCATTAAAAGGCACCATCAAAGTACAAAGTCCATCGGGATCCTTGTTCAGGTCCGTCATACGGTCTGAAATCTTCAATGTTGTCCAAAGTCATAATGTCTTCGTCGAGGAAGTCAAACTTCATGGATTGGTAATCTTCGACAGCTTGATGAGCCAGATGGTCAGCTAGTACACTCCCCTTTATAGCTTTTTGGGTCGTGTACTATATATTATATTCGGTCAGGATCATCTGCCATCTAGCTATTCTTCCAGATAAAGCAGGCTTCTCGTAGATGTACTTGATTGGATCTATCTTAGATATCAGTAGAGTGGTATGAGTCAACATATACTGCCTTAGCCGGCGAGCAGCCCATACCAAAGTGCAGCAAGTTTTCTCGAGCAGTGAGTAGCGGGTCTCACAGTCGGTAAACTTTTGGCTAAGGTAATAAATGGCATGCTCTTTTCGGCCAGACTCATCATGTTGGCCCAGTACGCACCCCATTGAATTCACTAGGACGGTCAGATACATGATTAGCGGTCATCCTTCGACGGGAGGCATCAAGATAGGAGGTTCTAGCAAATACTCCTTGATTTTATCGAAAGTAACTTGACAATCATCATTCCATTTAACCACCTGATCTTTCTTCAACAGCTTGAAGATTGGCTCACAGGTAGATGTTAGATGAGAAATGAACCTTGCAATGTAGTTTAGGCGTCCCAAAAAACCTCTGACCTCCTTCTCAGTGCAGGGGGTAGGCATTTCTTATATAGCTTTAACTTTGGCAGGATCAACCTCGATGCCTTTGTTGCTGACTATGAAACCCAAGAGTTTACCGGACCTGACTCTAAAAGTGCACTTGTTAGGGTTCAGTCTGAGCTTGTACTCCTTTAACCTGACAAACAACTTTTGCAGATGGTCGAGGTGTTCTTCTTCTATCTGTGAACATGATATCATGTCGTCTACGTAGACTTTAATCTCATGATGTATCATGTCATGAAACAAAGCTACCATGGCGCGTTGATAGGTTGCCCTGACATTCTTCAGTCTGAATGGCATCACTTTATAGCAGAACGTACCCCACTGCGTAACAAAAGTAGTTTTCTCCATGTCTTCAAGTGCCATTTTAATCTGGTTGTAACCTGAAAATCCATCCATGAAAGAAAATACCTTGTGCTGAGCTGTATTGTCAACCAAGATGTCAATGTGCGGTAGCGGAAAGTCATCTTTAGGGTTAGCCCTATTTAAGTCTCTATAATCCATGCACATTCTGACTTTGTCGTCCTTCTTGGGCACGGGCACAATGTTAGCAACCCATTATGGATAGAAAGTAACAACAAGAAACCCAACATTGAACTGCTTCATCACTTCTGCTTTGATCTTTTCAGACATGTCGGGCCTCATGCGGCGGACTTTCTGTTTAATTGGTGGACAGTCTTCTCTTGTAGGGAGACGATGAACCACAATATTTGTATTGATTCCCGGCATGTCTTCGTAAGACCAGGCGAAGATCTCAACATATTCATTCAACAGCTGAACTAAGCGCTCTTTGACACTTGGCTCAAGGTTGGAACCCACTCTGACTTCTTTTCTGTCTTCATCAGTACCCAAGTTGATTGTCTCTAACAGCTCCTCATGGGGAAGAATAGCCCTTTCTTCCTGTTGCAACAGTCTAGCCAATTCTCCCGGCACCTCACAGTCTTCATCACCTTCGTATTCGGCATGGTAGACTAGATCTTCAGAGTCACTGAAAGCCATAGCAGAATTGTTACCCATGGAATCCGGAATGGAAGGGTACCTGCATTTGTGAGTGTGTGTGTGTGTAAGGGATAGCCACCTTTAAACAAATAAAATGTAAAAAGAAAGAAAATGAACACAAAAGTTTATATGTGAAAATGTCCATGATTTATTAAAATGGCATATGAAGATGAAAAATCAAACCCTTACAAATGGACCTATGTACCTCGGGTAAGGCATATAGGTTAAAAGTGTACGAATTGTTTAATAATTATTACAAACCAACAGAAATGTTTGAAAGATAAATTACTAATTTATGAAAGTAATGGGAACAAAGTCTTTTGCCTCCTAGTTGTTCAGTCCTCCATCAACAGTAGGGAAAATCCAGTCTTCCAGATTGCTCTCCTCTTCACCATCCTCCAAAGCATTGACTCCATGATGGGTGATCTTCACTGGTGGTCCCCCAGCCTTGGCGCGGGAGACAGCCTTTTGAGCAGAAGAAGTGAACCCCAAGCCCAATTTATCTGATTTGAAAGGAAAATCGGGAAGCTGCCCCCAGATTGTGCTTCCTCCTTCTTCAATCACAGCCTTTGCATCTTTGAGGGATGACATCCAAGGAACAGGTTTGGTAATCATGGGTACAGAAGACACTGTCTTGGTTGCTGTAATTTCAGGAGAAACCTCTTCAAAGTGTTGGAAATGGGTCTCTATGAATTCACCATCCAATTCAACATAGCAAAAAGAATTTAGATGGCTTATCATGTACTCCTCCTCGCCATAAACAGTTATGATTTTCCCCTGGACAGGGTACTTGAGCATTTGATGCAGAGAAGAAGTGACGGCTCCGACATTGTGAATCCAGGGTCTTCCCAACAAGAAAGAATAGGAAGGACGGATGTCCATCACATAGAATGTGAAGTTAAAGGTTTCAGTTCCCACTTTAATCTGGATGTCCACCTCCCCTTGAACCATTCTTTTAGAACCATCAAAGGCTCTGACAATGATATTGTTGGGCTTCAGGGTTAGGCCTTCACAGTCCAATATGTCCAATGCTTTCTTCGGCAAGACATTTAAAGACGACCCAATATCAACCAAGACGTGAGCTAGAGTAGTCCCTCTGCATTCCACCGAGACATGCAAAGCGTCATTATGTTTTCTCCCTTTAGATGTTAAATCGGCATCGGAGAATCCTAGACCATTGTCAGCTGTTAGGCTAGCTACACATTCTTGGAACTGATCCGTGGAGGTTTCCTGTGGCACGTGGGCCGTCTTCAAGAATCTGATCAAAGCTTTAGCATGAGCTTTGGAACAAAGCAGCAGAGCCAACATTGAGATCTTTGAGGGCGTTTTCCCCAGTTGCTCTACAACATCATAATCGCTTTTCTTGATTATTTTCAAAATCTCTTCCATTTCTTTTTGAGAGGTCTCAGGGATGACCAATGGTTGAGCCCTCGTCCTGACGGGCACTTCTTGGATCCCTTTCCCTCTATCATCAGCAGCAGCAGAGGGGACAACCACAGGAGTAACAACTTCTTCAATAACTGGAGTTCTCGCAGATATGTTGACCGGTACAGGAGTAACCTTATGAGCAATTGAGGGTCCGAAGATTGCCCTTGGAGGAGCAATCTCTGGAGAGAAAATTCTTCCGTTGCGGGTGATTTGACTCGTTCCAGCAATTTTCCCAATGTCAGAAGTCTCTTCATCAGAACATTCTTCAGTTGATTCAATTTGTTTAATACCGTGATAGAAGATCTCTCCCCCATAGTTCCACGATATTGATTTGTTGGACTTGTATGGGATGGGCCCCGACATGGTTATCTTCAGAGGTGCAATCTTAGGATCCGATGTAATCTTAACAGGTCTTTTGGAGACCTTGGAAGGATTGGTGGATATGGTAATTATAGAAACATCATTGATAGGAATCGGTGTAGCAGAAGTCTTTTCAAAAAGGATTTCTTGATTATCCATTAGGCGCTGGATGCCTAACTTCAACAACAGACAGTCAGATGGTAAGGATGAACAAAGACAACAATATTCTTCACAACCTGGCAAAATCCCAGCCTTCAACAGATTCAACTTGATTATCGGTGACGGAGTCATCAAATCATCAACAGTAGCAACAAAAACATCTTCTTCAACAGCATGGGAATTGTGGACATGCTTTGGCATTTGAGCAGAGATCACATTCGGCTTTTCAGGGGCGTCGAATTCCACTTCTTTAGCATCTATCAAATCCTGAATCTTATTCTTGAGGGCCCAACAATTATTGGTGTCGTGCCCTATGCTCCCTGAATGATAAGCACACTTAGCATTTGAATGGTAGTATGGAGAAGTTGTATTCGGATTCTTCGGTGCCTCTTTCAAACTTGCAAGATTTAACTTCAAGAGATGGGGAAGAACCTGAGCGGGAGTCATGTTTATCTGGATGAATTGTCGTACGGGCCTTTCCACCATTTCTTGGTTGGTTCTAGGTTGATTGTTTCTGGGCTGATCAGCTGCAGACTTCTGAATCATTACGGCCCCCACCGCTGGCTGGCGCTCAACTCTTCCTTGACTTCTTTGGGAGTTGACAGCTGAGACTTATTTCTTTACTGGAAAAGGCTTTTTGATGGCAGCGGAAGCAGATGTATCTTTCTGAATTTTACCGCTCTTGATTCCGGCTTCAATTCTCTCACCAGTTAGAATCAACTCGGTGAACCCCGAAGACAAACTTCATATCAGGTGATTAAAGAACAGACCTGACAGAGTCCCCAAGAACATATCAACTAGCTCCCTCTCAGATAGAGGTGGTTGCACTCGTCCCACCAAGTCTCTCTATTTCTGGGAATACTCCTGAAAGCCTTCATTTGAGACCATGCCCATACTCTGTAATTGAGTACGGGTAGGTGCTAAGTCCGCATTGTACTAATACTGCTTGTAGAAGGCAGGAGCCAAATCCTTCCAATTGTGCACATCAGACCTCTCTAGCTGGTAGAACCAATCTAATTGCGTCCCCGATAAACTTTCCTGGAAGAAATGTGCCCACAGGTCTTTGTTAGAAGAATGTGGTTGAATTTTTCTGACGTAGGACCATAGGTGCGTCTTTTGGCAAGACACCCCATTGTACTTAGCAAATAGAGGTACTTTAAACTTCGGGGGTATGACAATTCCAGAAACCAAACCCAACTCTTCAAAGTCCATCCCAGGCACTCTCTGAATCTCCATGGCTGCCAGACGTTCTTCCAAATTCTTGTATTTTTCATCTGCAGGAGGATATTGTTGTTCTGAATAGTCTTCATCTTCCTCTTCTTCTTCTTCCTCAGACTCAGATGGTACTGCAGCTCCCTTTCCTTTTCCTACCCCTTCATCAGATGTTGAGGGGAAATCCAGGACCCTTCTAGCTTGACCTTCAAATCTTCTACCCAAAGTAGCCACACCAACTCTCTTCTTTTTCTTTTTCTCTTTTTCCTTTTCCAGTAGAGCTTTAAGATCCTCCTGACCCTTAGCCAAGGTCATGAGTAGCTATTGGAATTGTGAATTCTGCGCTTGCAAATCTTTGACCATCTGCTCAATATCCATCTTGCTGAAATAAACAGCAGAGAGATAAGGAAACCTGGTGTGAAGACCTGTTAATGCATATGATGAATGAAATGTATTCATGTAATGCATTCAAGGATTCAGAAATTCAAATTTGTTTTAAACAAACAAGAAACGCACGTCATATTAATAAGATAGAATTTGTTAGTACATCAATGCCCCATGGGCAAAATAATACAAAATTCTAATGTAAAAAGACGTTGTGCATCCTCTTCGGTGCAATGTAGATGTTGAGATTCTGCTCTTCATGAAGTTGACGAGTAAGTTCTAAAACCTTCTTCTCACTGGCGTAGAATTGGGCTTCAAACGTATTGTGTTCTCCCTTGAGTTGTATCCAACTCCTTTGTAGATCCTCTAGTGATGTTGGCATGTCAGGATGTAGGAAGGTGTATGGAACCTCTCCTTCCATAACACGCTCTTTGATCACAGGGAGAATGTAGGGGTAAGGCATCATAAGACTTTGGGCGCGGGTTCATGCCCACTTGAGGTAAGGCTTAAGGGGGATGGAATTCTTGTGTCCCAAGGTCTTACTGTCTACCTTGTTTGGCATCCTGCAATCTCGGATGAACCTTTGTCGAAGTCCTTGAGCATCTTTGTCGAAGTCAAAAACCAAGTCTGGAATCAGCATGTCATGTGGGCCATCCCTTCGGGCATACCCAAACTGTCTCAGAGCTAAACAGGGGTTGTAGTTAATGCCTCCCCTAATGCCAAGTAGAGGTACATTAGGGAATTCCCCATAATGATCAATGATGATAACATTTTCTCTGGATCGAGAACACCAATGAACATCTGAATGTGTAAGAGTCATCAGTCGTTGTGACCACCTCAAACCTTGCTCATTCTTCAAGACTGATTGGGGAAGGTGAGAAATAAACCACCTTGCTAGAAGAGGAGTACAACACATGAGAGCACCTCTTTTCCTCATTGTTCAAGTGTGAAATGAGTGGAGGATGTCCCCAAGTAAAGTAGGCACAGGATTCCGAGATATGAAAATCTTGACAGCATTCACATCTATAAGTTGGTCAGGGTTTCAGAACAAGACCAACCCATAGATGAGAAGAGCTACAATCTCCTCAAAAGCTTGCAGATCTAGTGAATTCCAACATTCTTGTGCCTTATCAAACAGAAACTTTGCCAAGAAACCCTTGACACCAGTTCTAGTTTCCCAATGACCTATGACATAAGATGGTTGCAAGTGCAGGGCTTGAGAAACATCTTCAGGCTTTGGATCTCTTTCCGTACCATTGAAAGGTAGTTGATGGATAACAGGAATCCTCAAGAGTTGAGAAAATTCCTCCAAAGTAGGCACCAGCTGGTAATCAGGAAATGTGAAGTAGTGGTGTAGGGGGTTAAAGAACTGGAAGCGAACTTTCACCATGTCTTCCTTTGTGTTGGAGTTGACCAAGTTGAGAAGTCGACCATGTCTTTCAATGAATGGAGAGTTCTCTAGAATCTTGGAAGTAAACTCCTTGAGTAGAGGAGGAATTCTCACAAGGTTGACCTGAATAGTTTTCCTGCGAAGTGATTCCATAACCTACAAAACAGGAACACATATGAAGATCTAAAATCCTTGAAATGGTTAGTGGATGCAATTGATGCTTCATGATGTTCATGATGTTATGCACAAGTATATATGTACAAGCAAATCACACAAGTTCCTAGTTTAGGCTTGCATGGGGTTTCATAGGTAAGTACCCTCTTGAAGTTTAGTTTGCTCAACCTGTCCTATAAATAGTAACCGGGTTCTAAGGAGCTCAATATCACTGGGTTATTTTCTATGTTCATCGTTTCAGTTTAGCCACTTTACTGGCGACCGAAATATTCCAAGAAAACAACCCTCAATGAGTGTAGTATCGAGTATCTACCAACTTCGGACTGCACCAAACCGGTCATCTCACTACATCCTAAAAGGCCAAGATGGTCAAGTAAAGGTTCTAAAAGTCCATTAGTGCTTCATGACATCACTCAGCGGCCCCGTATTCTCTTTGATTCACTCAAAAGCTACCGGTACCCACGAATATGTCGCACTAATATAGCAATTACTTAGACCATGTCGGTATACCCTGCACAGTTTTCACAACGTATTGCTATTTACCTATGAATGTTTCCCAAATCCGGGTAGAGGATTCAAACCAAAACAATGGAACCAAATGTAAAGCAATTAAAGCAAACAAGATAAGCATATAAAGGTGATCTAAACCCTAAGGTAACCCCACTTTTAGATATAATCCTCAACAGAGTCGCCAGTTCTGTGATACGGTGGGAGAATTGACTTGAGGTTTTGCGTTTATGTTTGCAAATGTTTCGGTTTAGCAAGAGTCGCCACCGACTTTTTATTTTATCCAAAGGAAATGTCAAAAAGCACAGGAAATACCTTTGAGATGTTTTCTTGGGTTAGGGGGGTAGATTATGAAAAGGTAAGGTGCTAGCACCCTTTTCATCCATGGTTTTCCATGGGCTCTTAGTTATTTGTTTAGATCACTTGCTTTTTCTTTTCAATTGTTTGAAATGGTGCTTTGTGTGGTTTTGAAAGTATTTTGAAAAGAGGCCTTTTGTTTAGGCAACCTTTGTAATGATTCTTGTTTGAATATATACAAAGGTGTTTGTCTTTTGAAAAATGTTTCAATGTTTGAAAGTTTTATTTTGGGAAATGTTTTGAAATTGCGTGTGTGTTTTTGAAATTATCAAGGATGTTGGCAAATTGATCAAGTAACTAGGAGTTGTCTAACCTACTCAAAGATCTTTCCTACACATTTTTAACCCTTTGACATTGTTGTTTTACCATTATATTTGGTAAACAACCTTGTATTTAGATGTTAAACGGGACGGGCGTGGGTCATCGTATGGCCATGATAACAATGTTGCCAAGTATCTTTAGCAAGTTTTTTGAGGGACTAGATCATTTTTGTATAAGCAACCAAGATAGCATCATCGAGGGACTATGATGTTTTTGTTTTGTTTTTGTTTTTCCAAGATACCTAGCATGCATACCATGGCCATGTTTTAAGGCAACAAGTGGATGAAACCCTAGGGGTGCTTGTGTGTATTGTGTTGTCATTTTTCATGCATTTTTGTCTTGTATTAGTCATGCTATTTGTTTTGATTTTTTTGTTATCATACAAACCCTAATCTTACTATCATGGCATTTGAAAACAATAAAATGTGAAAAGTTAATCTAAGACTATTACAACATTGATATGGGGAGGGGGATACAAGTTTGAATAGGGGGATATTGCTCAAAATAAAATCCTAAAACTATTATTACAACCAAATTGAAATATTGCAACAAATAAATAAATAGACAAATATTTAAATGTACAAATAAATATAAATATGCAAAATGTTTTTTGTATTAATTTTATGCATGAGAAAATAAATTTATTTAATGTCTTCAAAAAAAGTAAGAAAAATAAAAATAAAAATGATCATTTTTGGAAAGGGTGGAAACCCTAGTTTTTGGTTTTAAAAGAAAATGTATTATATTATTTATGTACAAGAAAATAAATAAAAATCTATATAATAAAAAATGTTAAAAATTAAATATTGTAAGAAATTATTAATTTAAGTGTATAAATAATAAAAATAAAAATATACAATATTTTTGTATTATTTACAAATTTTATTTAAGAAAATAAGTTATATTATTATTAATAAACTATTTCTATGTCCAAAAAATAGTAAAAATAATAAAATAAAATGTAAAAAATTAAAAGAATATTTTTGGTGATTTTTAATGTTTAGAAAAAATAATAAAAGTCAGAAAATATAAAAGAAAATGGAAAATATATGAAATAAAATAAATGGGCCAAAGGGGGTGCAAAAAGCAGAATGGGGTGTCAAAAGCAGAAGCAAGCCAGGCCCAGCCCAACTCACTTTATCCCTGTCCTTTGAACGACAAAACGCATGCCTTGTTCTTCAAAACTGTATCTTCTGTATACGTGCTTAAAAACAAAAACTTACAACATGAAACTTATAGCTCATCATCACACGATTCTAACCATATAAAAAACTTGATCTAACTCTAAGAAACCAGGGAGAATTTTATCACCCCCAATTTCTGACCTAAAAAATTCAGCAACTTCAACATCCAAATTCTCCTAGCTCAGTTAACATAAATGAATTCTATGTATATGTACAGTTCAAGGAAATTAAGGGCTACATTTTTGCTTCACAAACCTAAGCCTAATGATTCCTAAATAAGGAGATAGAAAGTTGGAAAATACCTGTTTCAATCAAGTTCGAGTATGGAAATATAGCAACTTTTGGTGAGGCCTGAAGGACTTTTGAGCTTGCTTGATGTTCCCTTGACCTTTCCCAATGCTTAGCTTGCTTTTAAATGGCTTGAATCTCTCTATAAAAGTCAACCTGCAAACTCAGAAAATGAAAATGGTTAAGCTTGAAAATGGAGTTACAGTTGCTTGAGAAGGGCTTGGATAGTTCAGATGGGATGTATGTGATGTGTCTGAAGTGGTTTGGGACAAAACGCACGAGTGAAATTCAAAATGGCTAAGGTTCTGCAGGGGTTGCCCTATTTTGGGAAGAAGTTGGTGTTTTGGTGTATTTGGGTGTTTTTGAGGCTTGTAGCTCGTGTTTCTGGCTTGGTATAATGTGCTGAACTTCTTTGAAATGTTTACAAAGCTTAGTTTTATCAGATACTAAAGTTATGCTGACTTTTGCAAGTTACTTGCTTTTGAAGCAAAAGTTGAAATGAAAAAGCTTAAGGGCTGTACTTGCTAGCTTGAGGCCTGCTGAGAGTTGGTGAACTTTTCCTGATGTTTGTGGATGTTGTTTGCATAAAGAAATCAGGTCCATGGCTCAAGACAAACAAAATTGTCAAAAGCATGCTTTATCAAAGTGGAAATGTTAACTTTTTTCCATTTTTGGATTAAACCTTTGTATAATGCTTCATAGATCATAACAATGCCATAATCCAATGTGTTTGCATTTAATTTATGAGTGTAGAAAGGATTAGAAACTATAAACCAAGTACAAGCAAGGTTTGGACAGATTTGCAAGTTGTAGAAATGTGCAAAATGCCTTGGCCAAAAGTGATAATTTTCCATTTTCAAGCTTTCGATTCTCCCTAACCACAAATGATCTTGGAGAGTTCTTGGACATTTTAGAAAGCTTGTAACATGCTCTACAATCCATCTTTGAAATGCATTTTGAGATTCCACATGGACCCTTGCTCACAAAATCATAACTTGAGATCCAAGCATCTTTTGGGAAAATTTGTGAATCAAAGTTGTAGATTTTGTGGAGGACTACAACTTTCATGTTGGAAGTTTTTTTTGAATCCAATTGCATCATGGAGAAAAAGTTGGGAAAAGTTGGGAAAAAATAAAATATTTTCATAACTTTGAAAATTTCTAAGTTATGAAAATTTTCCATTTTAAACCCTAATTTTCAAAATTAGGTTTCTTGGTGAACAAGTTTCATGTTTCGACACATCTTGATGAAAAATGACTCTTGGCACTTGGTTTTGACCAAAAAGTCGAAGTTTGACTTTTTAGTGTACAATTGATTTTTGATCAGTTGATTGGAAAATTCATCTCTCAATCCAATGCAATTGAGATCTTTTGAACCTTGTGATTAGGTCAAGATGATGTCATTGAGTCCTTGAAACCATGCTTGAACTCAATTTTCCATTGGCTAGGTGAAAAATCAGAAATTACCCTTCTGCAGTCAAAACCCTAAAAATGACCATTTTGCCCTTTTGATGATATGATCAAATTTCTTGAGGAGTTGTGGTCCAAACTTGATCAAATGGTTCATATGAGCCTATAATGTTGATGTGGATCAAAAATTATGAGGTTTGACTGTAAATTGGCCACAGTTGACTTTTCCCCCAATATAGTTGATTTTTAGGTCAATTGTCCAATTGATTGGGAAAAAATTTGATTCAAGGCTTGAAACTTGGTATGAACAATTTTATAAGTCCAACATGAAGTATGAAAGTCACATTCAGCATTAAAATCCCAAAAATCCTTGTGCAAACTCAAACCCTAATTTCAGGTTAACAGTGCAAGGAGATGTCTTGAGCTGAGCAAACCCTGATCTGGTCTTGAGTCCAAAGAGTCTTGTAAGGGGAAATCTTGATAAAATTAGAGGGCAAATTTTGGGGTACAACAAAGAGGAAGTCCATAACTTTTATGGTGTGGGTCGAATGACTAGAAGTGGGAGAGTATTTGGTCCTTCCAATGTGCAAGATGTGGCGGATGCTTCTGCAAGAGAAAAAGGAAAACAACAGGTAATGATCGGTAATCCAAGGGTTACGCCAGCCAATGTGACTCAACCAATTCCGATACCAAGAGCTTCTCCAGTTCCCGATGAGGTTGAAGAGTTAATGCGAATTATCAGAAAGAGTGATTATAGTATGATTGATCATATGAGCCATACTCCTTCTAAGATGTCTATCTTATCTTTGTTGATCTATTTAGAACCTCACAGAAATGCTTTGATGAAGTTGTTAAATAATGCGTTCGTGCCACATGAGATAACAGTCAATCAATTCGAGAATGTCTATGCTAATATATCTGCTGGGAATGGTTTGGGCTTCACCGATTTTGATTTTCCTCCAGAGGGACCAGACCATAATAAAGTGTTGCATATTTCAATGGAGTGCATGGGCACTACTTTATCCCGGGTTTTAGTAGATACTGGATCGTCTTTAAATGTATTTCCTAAGTCAGCATTGATGAAGATCGATTATTCTGGACTGGAATAACACCCTAGTGATTTGATGGTGAAGGCGTTTGATGGGTCTCGAAGGTCAGTATTTGGGGAGGTGGAGTTACCAATTAAGGTTGGTCCTCGCACCTTCACAGCTACATTTTTTGTGATGGAAATACAGCCAGCATATTGTTGCTTGTTGGGGAGACCGTGGATTCATAGAGAAAGAGCAGCCACTTCTACTCTTAATCAGAAACTCAAGTATCCTGCAGAGGGAAAGGTGATAACTGTATGCGGCGAGGAAGAGTACATCGCGAGTCATTTGACATCGTTCCACTATGTTGAGGTTGAAGGCGAGATACATGAGACTCTGTTTCAAGCATTTGAGATAGTTCATGCCGTCAATCTTCCTCTTCAAGAGCAGAAGAAGAAAACGGAAACTGTTATGTCTTCTCTCAAGGATGCGAGAGCTGTGGTGGAAAATGGAAACCCTGAAGGTTGGAGTCAGGTGTTGGACGTTACTCCAAAGTTTGATAGGTTTAGTCTTGGTTTTAGCCCAGGTCGAGGGAGTTTAACTCCCAGAGCATCTAGTTTATCTACTCTTGTCAAGTTTTCCCGCCCTTGTGCTACTCAAGAAGGGCACGTCAATGCAATTGGCGATGATAAGGCTGGTGGCTATAATATCGAAGATTAGATTCGTCCGAGTATTCCAGGCCAGGCACTCAAAAATTAGACTTATGTGGATGTTATCTAAGTTTCAAGCACTGAGGAGTAATTTTTTGTTTCTTTTATTGCCATATCATAATTCCTACACTCTACCCAAGGCGTAGTGGATCATTTGTGTAGGGCCACCATGTTTATTTTTCAAGTTTATCATGAAATAAAGGACGTTTTTGCATTCAAAATTTTGCTTCTTTTTCTTTTTTAAATGGCAATGTTTCTCTTTCCACACACTGTCACTAAAAAACGCAAAAATGTCATTCATGCAGATGCATTTATACCACTGATTCTATCGATAACGACTCTGCTATGGCTAATTATGACTTTGATACTCCTATTTATCAAGCTGAAGAAGAAGCATATGAGGAGTGCGATCTTCCTGAGGAATTAGCAACACTGTTGAAACAAAAGGAGAAGGTTATCCAGCCGAATCAGGATTCGATTGAGGTGGTGAATATTGGCACAAAAGAGGTAAGAAGAGAGGTCAAGATAGGGGCAGATCTCGAAGAAAGTATAAAGGTCAGATTAATCAAGCTACTTCGTGAGTATTCTGATATCTTCGCTTGGTCTTATGAGGATATGCCCGGGTTGGATACAGACATAGTGGTGCATCGACTATCGCTCAAAGAAGGTTGTTCTCCTGTCAAGCAGAAGCTCCGAAGAACTCATCCTGAGATGTCCAAGAAAATCAAGGAGGAGGTCCAAAAGCAGTTGGATGCAAATTTCTTAAAGGTTGTCAATTATTCGCCATGGATTGCAAATATTGTTCATGTGCCCAAGAAAGATGGTAAAGTCAGGATGTGCTTAGATTATAGGCATTTAAACAAGGCCATCCCCAAAGACGATTTCCCTCTTCTACATACTGATGTGCTGGCTGATAATACTGCTCATTCCAAGGTGTTCTCGTTCATGGATGGCTTTTCGAGTTACAATCAAATTAAGATGGCTCCGGAGGATATGGAGAAGACAACATTCATCACACCTTGGGGAACCTTATGTTATAAAGTGATGTCGTTTGGTTTGAAAAATGTCGGGGAAACATATCAGTGCGCCATGGTCACTCTCTTTCATGACTTGATTCATAAAGAGATTGAGGTATATGTAGACGATATGATTTCTAAGTCTGACACGGAAGAGGAACATCTTGTTCATATGGAAAAATTGTTCGAGAGACTGAGGCAGTTCTTACTAATGTTGAATCCGAATAAGTGTACCTTCAGGGTGAGATCGGCAAGTTGTTGGGCTTTATTGTAAGTGAGAAAGGTATCGAGGTGGACCCGGCCAAGGTAAAAGCGATACAGGAAATGCCTGAGCCAAGGACAGAGAAGCAAGTACATGGTTTCTTGGGAAGGTTAAACTATATTTCTAGATTTATTTCTCACCTCACAGCCACCTGCGAACCTATGTTCAAGTTGTTGAAGAAAAGTCAGACAGTGAAATGGAATGCGGATTGTCAGAAAGCCTTTGACAAAATAAAAGAATATTTGCAAGAACCTCCAATACTCATTCCGCCAGTGGAAGGGAGGCCACTAATCATGTATCTAACTGTGTTGGAAACTTCAATGGGTTGTGTCATCGGTCAGCATGACGAAACAGGGAAGAAAGAACAGGCTATTTACTACTTGAGTAAGAAGTTTACGGAATACGAGTCGAGGTACTCATTGCTGGAAAAGACTTGTTGTGCGCTTTCTTGGGCCGCCAAACGTTTGAGGCAATACATGCTGACTCACACCACCTACTTGATATCCAAAATGGATCCAATCAAGTACACTTTTGAGAAGCCAGCTCTTACAGGAAGGGTAGCCCATTGGCAGATGATACTCACCGAATATGATATCCAATACACTACTCAAAAAGCAATTAAGGGTAGTGTACTGGCCGACCATCTTGTTCATCAGCCCGTGAACGATTATGAACCGATGAAGTTTGATTTTCCAGACTAGGAAATTATGTATATTCAGGATTGTAATATGCCAGACCCAGAGGAAGGACCCGAGTCAGGATCACGTTGGACGCTTATTTTTTATGGTGCCTCTAATGCCATAGGTAACGGCATCAGAGCTATTATCACTTCCCCTGAGGGATACCATATTCCTTTCATGGCTCGTATTTGTTTCGATTGCACTAACAACATGTCCGAGTATGAGGCTTGCATTTATGGCATTGAAGTGGCGATCGACCTGCGCATCAAATTTTTGAAAGTTTACGGGGATTCCAATCATGTTATCAGCCAGATTAATGGAGATTGGGAGACTCGCCATCAGAACCTAATTTCGTATCGTGAGCATGTTATGAAGCTGATTTTGTACTTCGAAGAGATCACGTTTGAACACATTCCCAGAGAAGAAAACAATCTAGCTGATGCACTGGCAACTTTGTCCTCCATGTTCAAGGTTAAGTGGGCTAATGAAGCACCTTCCATTACCATCAGAAGTTTGAGTGAGCCAGCTCTTTGTTTTGAGGCTAGTTTGGAACCAGATGGTAACCCTTGGTTTTATGACATTAAGCGGTATTTGGAAACACAAGAGTACCCTGAAGGGACATCCGTCACGGATAAGAAGTTCTTGAGAAGATTTTCAGCCAAGTTCTTTCTCAGTGGTGGTGTGTTGTATAGAAGGCATCATGACGGTTTACTGCTCAGATGTGTTGACAAGAAAGAAGCAGCTAGAATCATTGAGGAGATACATGAAGGTGATTTTGGGACCCATTCCAACGGGCATACCATGGCTAAAAAGATCTTGCGAGCAGGTTATTATTGGTCCACCATGGAGACTGACTGTTACAATCATGCACGGGTTTGCCACATATGTCAAGTCTATGCTGACAAGGTACATGTGCCGCCAGTAACTTTGAATGTCTTGACCTCCCCTTGGCCGTTTGCGATGAGGGGAATTGATATGATCGGCAAGATTGAACCGACTACGTCCAACGGGCACCGGTTCATTCTGGTTGCCATCGATTATTTTACGAAATGGGTCGAAGTTGCATCATATGCCAATGTCACCAAGCAGGTGGTAACTCGGTTCATTAAGCATAATATTATCTGTCGCTACGGAGTGCCTGAGAAGATCATTACCGATAATGGGTCTAATTTCAATAACAAAATGATGAAGGAGCTTTATGAGTCCTTCAAAATCAAGCATCATAACTCTTCTCCATACCGACTAAAGATGAACGGTGCCGTCGAAGCGGCCAATAAGAATATCAAAAAGATTGTACAGAAGATGGTGGTAACCTATAAAGATTGGCATGAGATGCTGCCTTTCGCTTTGCATGGTTATCGCACCACTGTGCATACTTCGACTGGGGCAACCCCATTTTCATTGGTTTACAGCATGGAAGAAGTACTGCCGATAGAAGTCTAGATTCCTTCTGTTAGGGTCATGAGAGATGTTGAGCTGGATGAAAGTGAATGGGTATAGAATCGGCTGGATCAGCTGGAACTTATTGATGAAAAGAGATTGACGGTTGTATGTCATGGTCAGGTATATCAGCAGAGGATGAGAAAAACTTTTGATAAGAGGGTACTTCCCCAGTGTTACAAGCCAGGTGACCTTGTGCTCAAGAGGATAATTCTTCCCCAGGGAAATCCCAGGGGTAAGTGGGTTCCAACTTATGAAGGTCCTTTCGTGGTCAGAAAAGTTTTCTCTGGAGGGGCGATGATGCTAACGACTATGGATGGAGAGTACTTCCCTTTCCCTGTGAATGTTGACGTAGTTAAAAAATACTTTGCATAAAAATAATAAAAACCCGCTAAACTGAAAACCCGAAAGGGCGGTTTAGGAAAAAAAAGGTTATCCTGGTGAATCGAAAACCAAAAAGGGTGATTCAGGAAAAATTTAGGGACTTAAAGCAAATGACTACACTCAGCATGAGATCCTTTGTTTCTTTCCTTCGTTCCGTCACCTGGCATAAGTTCGAAGCCAATCTAAGTTTGATCTATCCGAAAGCAGGAAGATGAAAGTCGTAAGAGTCATAGCAGAGTTGGGACTCGACGGATATTCACATTGCCATTTGTAAACACTTGTTTGCTTTGATTTTGTAATTACTTGCTTCCAAATGTAAATGCCTTTTTCACAGGCTGATTTCTCAAAATCAATAGAATATCTTCTTTCAAGTATACACATAATATCTTCTTTCAAATATTGGACGTTTGCAAAAAAAAACGTCCAATATTTTTGATAAGCATGTGCATATAAACTTCGTGGGCCTTACACAGAAATGGTAATTTAAGTCATGGTTATTTGATCGCTTGAAATACGGATAACAAACACCACTACTACTGCGCAAGGGGCACGTTTGTTTCTCTGTTTGATGGACTTCTCTTTCACTCTATTAGGCATTTTTCCTTGCCATTTTGTTTCACAGCTCCGGGCTGTTGGTAAAGATCACAGGTCAGGGTAATATCAAATTTACGGCAGGTCAGCGGGACTGGTGAACCTGGTTGGAGATACTTTTTTTCCCATAATGGCTTTTATTACGTTTCTTTGCCGCACTCTCATGTGTCATCTTGATTGATTGTTTTAGCATTGTCTGCATATAGGATTTTGTTTATAGCTGAATGTCAGCCTTGATGCGTTGAATGTTTTTGCCTTGAAAAAATTGTTTCATTTTACTTAATCCATACAGTATCACTTTTTAGTCATTTTTTCGGGCATTTTGATACCAACTGTGCCAATTCTTTTGCACGACCAAGAATTTGGAGGAAGGAGTTTAGCTAAAAAAACAGTGAATGTAATGGTATGCTTTAGGGTAGAACCCTGTTGACGATGTGCATGAATTGTTTCAATCCCCAAACACTGGAAATATAAGGGAGTTAGACCCTCGTTAACCCCTCTGAGCCTTCGAAGTAGGAGTTTCTTTTCCGTTCAAAAATAATAATAAAACTCTTTTAACCAGGGGCAGGGTAGATGTTTAGTTGATTTGCCCAAGCATTCAAATTTCAGAAGGAATGTCCCATCTGAGGATCACCACATTTTATCTTTCGCATCATGAGATCAGGAAAAATGTCTAAATCACGATATTCATTTCCTCACAAAGTCCTGAGGTCGAGATCGAATTGATACAATAATGGATATCCCTCGCTGACCAAGGATTGAGGCATTTGTTTTCTTCAACAAAAAAAAGAGAGAAAGAATGAAAAAATTCAAAGACCTAAAGTCACTTTGACTTGTTCAAAGTGGAAAGCATGAATAAGAAAGAAACAAAAAGCCCCGATAAGTCAAAACTTGAAAACAAGTCGCTTAGGCAAAAGTTAGGGCATCCCGCTGGACTTCCAAAATGGAAATTCAAAAGATTTTGTCCAGGCAAAAGTTAGGGAAAAGAGAGCCTAAAAGGTCGAAAAGAAAATTGTTTTGAAAAAATGTTGGAGAATTTGTCATGATCACTCAACCATTATCAATCCTTTTGAAAAAATGAATGCTTGTGATAAGTCAAGTGAACTTAGGACAGGAGAATATCACGAAGGGGGTGGGCACCAAATAACTCGAGCCTTGAAAAAACTTTTTTCTAAAAAAAAACCTCGAACCAGGCCACGTTACAACTTCCAAAAGTCCTAACTGAAACTAGGGTTTAACTCGAAAGCATACTACAATAGGATAACATTTCCTAAACTCCCCAAATATGTGTTGCATAGCCGTGTTGGTATCTTATCACCCGCATCTTGACTCATTTTTTTCAAAAAGGGGAAGAAAAGTATTGAAATTTTTGCACTCTAGCCAGTGATTCGTTCACAACAGAGATGCGATATTTTGTTAAGATTTTCAACTTCAAGGTTTGAATGATCATCGCATCAGGTCGTCATTCCCAAAAATAAACATCTTTCTGTATGCAAAACAGTTACTTGACATCAAAAATAGTTTACACATTGAACACCTGTAAAGAGCTTAATGATTGTCAAGAGAGGGAATGTTTGGATTCCTTCTATTCGGACAGAGCCCATGTATGTTTAGGACTCTACTTTTCCCCTGTGAAGTTTCTTACCCCCAGTGAAGTTTCGCTTCCACAACAAAGGATTGTTGCTCCAGGGATTTTCTTTCAAAAATCTTCATTCTAGGACTTCAAGTTTAGGTATGTCGCCCATCCCCAATGGAGTATTTAAGTAGGAACCCACATTCTGAAGAAATTTCAACTCCACAATGGAATTGCCAATAGAGATCCCTCGCTTTGACCTCTCATTTCCTAGCCGATTTGTTTATCGGGGCATCCTTATGTTAAGGATCTCCCCTTATTCCCCAGTAAGGTCGTTATACTGTGACTATCTGCAGGATTCATCCATTGGTTGCGTTCCAAGAGAATATCTCTCCAACAAGAAAATCTTCAACAAAGTTCTATCTCCCCGGTGAAGTCCCACCTTTTCAGCAAAGCTTTGTTCCCCCAGTAAGGGTGTTCACCCTTCACGTCGGGTTTGTTGTCTGGGTGTCATCCTCAACACGGTTGTGTGCTGTCTTTTCCAGAGATTACAGTCTTACCCTGATCCTCTCTCTCAAATGTCTAATTTTCAGATAGGCGTCCCTTTCTGAAAGCTGCAGTGTCGACCTGGTCTTCCCTAGGATTTCGCAATTTATTTTTGTAGTTCCTCTCAAGTGTTTGTGGCCCGTTTCCACTAGTCGCTCGATTGTTATTCCACGCGAAACTTCAGCTCTTTGAGGTTCCCTCTCTAGTGGGTTCCCATATTTTCTCCTCTCCTTTGGATTTTGCAATTTATTTTTGCAAGTCATGTCAGATCCTGACTCCTTGATTTTTGGCTTCTCAATTGGCCATTCCCTAGTGGAACTTATAAACATGCATCATTATATTGCATCTACCAAAACGCGTAGCATTTCCATTATATGGAGCATTACACTATATAAAAAGAATTCAAACATGCATCGGAACATAAGCCATTATTATTTTCGTCATCCCCAGTGATTTGCTAATACTTCGGATTTAATCCCCAGCGAGGTCTTCGTCCTCATTATCCATCCCATACCAATATTCTTCTGACGTCAATCTTTTGTTTGAATGTCTACTTTTGACTATAGTTCAGTTTCACCCTGGTGTGGTCTTATCAGGTTTAGTCTTCACTACCCTCTCCGGTTCAGTCCAATGTCTATTGATGCACCTTTCGAATACCAGTTTCGTCCTGATATTCGCTCTCGGCAGGTTTTTAGGTGTACGCCCTAATCTCCTTGCTTTGGGTTGAGCTCAGAGTTTCGTCTCCTCACCTTGTGCATGAAATCCGGTTTCATCCTGGTACTTATCTAGTTTAGTTTCGCCTAACTAGTTATTGAGTTGAGTTTTGTCTCGTTTTTGCTTTCCTACCTTGGACTCTTTGACGGTGTTCGTTTACCGAGTGTAGTGTTCGTACCGCGTCCCTGGTTTGAAATCAGTCTCCTTTGTTCCTTGGATTCTTCTATCAGTTTTCGTCACTGTTTATCCATTAATCTGAGACCAGCAGGTGCTCTGAGAAACATGCACTCTCATCACTTTGCTCTGGGTCGAGTTTCACCTCGTTACCCGTGCGTGAAATCCGGTTTCGTCCTGGTACTCATCTAGTTTAGTGTCGTCTAACTGGTTATTGAGTCGAGTTTCGTCTCGCTTTTGTTCCTCTTCTCTAGGATTCTTTCAGTTCCTTCATACTGTCTATCCTAGTTGAGATTAGCAAGTGCTGCTAGAATCACGCACTCTAGACACTTTACTTTGGGTCGAGCTCAGAGTTTCGTCTCCTCACCCGCGTACGTTTTCTTTTCCCGAGCTTAGTTTCGCCTATACTATGTGGTTTGAATTTTGTCTCACCCCTTTTTGAAGCACAGTTTTTCCCGGGAACATTTGTCCGGAAGTTTAGTTGCGCCTACTCTTCCTTTGTTTTCGTTCTGTCTCAACCTGTGTTGAAGCTTCATTCTGACGCATGTCTTGGGAGTTTTCTGTTTCCGTTTCTTTCAAGAGTGTAAATTTTCGGGTTCTTTCGTATTCAAACATCTTCAACCCTGAACGCTCGAAAGTTGTCACTTTTCTCACTTATCACGTTGAAGATATTTGAATAGGGGCAGCTGTTGCACCCCAAAATTTACCCTCTTGATTTAGGCTTATGTTTCATCATGAATATCATATTGCATTACATTCATACATTGTGATGGGATCAAAGTACTTTGGTGATAAATTTTTCCTCAAGCTTTGAAGGTTGTTTGCATTGACAAGTTGTTCAAGTAGAATCTTATTATCTAAACCTCTGGACCTTTCAAGCTCAAAGGTTATGGCATATCTCAAGATTTTTTACCCATCTCTTTGGATCACCAGGGCATTGAAGTTTGTGTTTGATTACAAGGGGAATCACTCTTTGGATTCACCAGTCAAATTAGGGTTTTGTTTGAGCAAGGCTATTGGATAATGTACAAGTCTTGATTTAAGGAGCTATAACATCTCTTTGGTATCTAAGAGGTCTTTGCACAAGGAATTGGTCATGATGCCCAAAGGATTTGAAGTTTTGAACATGATTCATCAGTCTCCTGAGGTGTCGACCAAAACTAGGGTTTAAGTTTTTATCAGGTTTCTTTGAGAATTTTGAAGTGAAACTTTGTACATGGCTTCTATATATTTGGAAGATCATATGTTTGAAGTTTTGATCATCAATTTTGAAGGGAAATGGATCAATTGATTCAGAGGGGCAAAATGGTCATTTTGGTCAAAATAAGTCAAAGTCAAGGTTGACCAAGTGAATTTTTAGCCAACCATCAATTCAAGGATGTACTTTTCATATTTCAAGTCCATTTTGGTTATTGGATCAAAGAGATTGAGGTTTGGGTTGAAACTTGTTCTTGAAGAAACCATAAAAGTTACTAATTTTGGAAAATAAGGACTTAATTTCAAAAAATCATATTTTATTCACCCTTGATCAAGAAGATGCAAATGAAATATGCATGGAAAGATAAGGGAATGATCTTTCACCTCATTTTGGTCTCATGTCCAAATTGGCAAGGAATCAAGAGTTATGGTCTTTTGAAGTTACAAAATTATAGGTCATTTTTCAAAATTAGTGAATTTCAAGCCAAATTTTTAGGACCTTAGTGGATTCAATTGCAAAAACTCAACACTAATGGATTGTATATCTTTTCAATACCTTTCCAAATTGTGTTCATTTGTGCCAAAATTCAAAAGTTTGAGCAAGTTATAAGTTTTGGAATTTTGGAGCATTTTATTGAAATTTGGCAAATATGCAAAATTACCAATTCAAGAAAACTCAAGTTTCAGCCTTTCTCTTTGTTTCTAATCCAGACCATGAGCAATTTCCAACATGCTGAGGCCCATCACACCCACCATTTCGTGCCATGCTTGGTTTTGTACTTGTTGAATTTGGAAAATCACAAATTTGCCCAAAATTGCAAAAGCTCCAACAGTTTCTGATCAGATGGAATTAAGGGCCAAGATTCTAAGCACGATCTTCTGAAGTTATTTGGCTCACAAAATGCATAAAAGGCAAAAGGATGCACGAGAAAATGGGCTGATTCAGTACACACTTCATTTTTGGCCAAAATTTCCAATCCTGCCCTCCAACAGCTTTAAGGACAGATTTCCACTTCTATACTCCTCTACAAACTCTATATAAGAAGAAGCAAGCAAAGAGAGAGGGAGAGAATGCGCCATTTGCAAGAATTTCATATCTGAGATTTACTTTCTTCTTCTGCAACTTGATTCGATTCTCTCAATTCCTTGGTGTTTTCTTAAAAATTCTTGTGGATTCAGCTTCAGCAAAGGGAGTAGATAAAGCTAGCACCATTTGTTTGCATATGGAGTGAAGGAGACAGTAGAACACTTTTTGCCTTGAGGTAATGATTCCAAACTTCAATTTCTGAGATGCGCTTGTTTATTGAGGTGTTTGAGCTTGGATTTGTGTTTAATGATGTTAATGGAATGTTTCTGAAGCTTTATAGCATTTGATTTGGTGAATTATGCATGATTGAATACTCTGAAACTCGCGATTCAGAATGATTTTGCTCATATTCCTGACTTGATTGTGAACAATGTGGTTGATGTTTTGATTTGATTCCAATTGCAATGTGAAGTATGAAATGCTAGCTTTGATTTGCCCTTGATTTCACAAAAAATGATGCAAAATTGAGTATGTTATGCTGGTCTAAACATGAGCCCTAAACCTGAGAGTTGCACGCATTTTTGAGTTGTGCAGAGGTTGAAGACGATGTGGTGGCACTTTCTCATTGGTCCGTTTGAATTTTTGGCTTATTTGAATTATTTGTTTTATTTGGCATTTTGTTTGATTTTATTTTCTGATCAGAACACTTTCATCATGGAAAAATTACCATAGGCCAGTATTATTTTCTAGTATTTGTCATTTTTTTTTGGATTTTTTTAAAATGATTTGATTGGTTTAAAAAATTCATAGGTTTAATTAATTGATTGTTCAAAGTTTATTTTTATTTTAATATTTTCTTTGATCTAAAAATTCCAAAAAAAAATATTTACACTCACAAAATAATGGAAAAATTGATTCTGACTTTGGTTTATCATTTTCTTTATTTTTTATTTAAAATTTAATTTCAAAGGTTATTTGTAATATTTGTTTGTTTGATTTTAAATTCAATATTTCCCTTAATAAAAAAAATTCAAAAAAAATCATGTAAGCTTGTTTTTAGTCATGGAGTCAGAATATAATTTCATTTTTGACCTTTTGTTGGTTTTTGGCTAAGGTTTGCATTTTTTTCCCTTAAAAAGTAGTTTAATTGTTAATTGTTTGTTTATTTTTTATTTTAATATTTACTTTAATTCAAAAATTCTACAAAAATTCAGGGATGTGTGTTTTTAGTTCTAATATTTGAATATAATTCTGGTTGGCCATTTTTCTAATTTATGATTTAAATGTTATTTTGAGATGTGAATAATTATTAATGTACTAATTGTTTGAATTTAATTTCATTTTTGGCTCTTCCTTAATTCAAAAAAAATATGAAAAATATATTTTCTGACATTTAGGGTTTCTTGATGATTTGTATGATCTTGGTTTAATTTGTTTGAATTTTGATCTCACTTAATCAATATTTGAGATTAAAAATCAAAAAATTAGGGTTTTGTTGCTTATGGTGCAAGTTTCATTTCTAAAAACCCCGATGCCATGGATTTTCATTAGGATTCAAGTCTTAATTATGGTTCATGAATGTATTAAGGGTTTTAAAACCATTCATCTTGATTTTTTTAACTTGGATTGACATTTTTCCACAAATTATTTTGAAAACTTGTCTAGCTTGGTAGTTTTGCCAACTAGTCTTGAACTTTGAACTTCATTTGGTCTCCTCCCCAATCACTCATGAACTTAGGGCTTGAATTTTGACTTCTATACCTTTCAAAGATGCTAATATTTTTTTTGTTTGAATTATGGACCTTTATTTCCATTTTTGATGTAATTTTGAAGTGAAGGTGCCCAATTGATGTTGCATGTCTTGTTACAATTTGCTTGATGGCCAATGAACTTGAGTGAGGCCTATAATTGGGCACCTAATGATCATTTTGATTATGATTATTCATGATAGCACCAAACCATTTTGACTCAATGTCCCATGCTTGAATGTTTGAACCTTTTAATGCATTGTATGGAATTCCTCTTCTATTGTGCTTATGAGTTGTGATGATTTATTTGAGACTGTTTGAAATGTATTTGCTACTGACCTTCATGGTCTTTGTTCATATTATTCTCAAGCTCTTATGATCCTTGATTGATATTCAATTTTTAATTTAACATGGTGATAGAAAGGAACAACATTCCTCTGATTCTTTTGACCTAATCTGTGTATATGCTTGTTTCCTCTTGCCTATCATGTCTAATGTTTGAGAATTGCCACCATGTTGTTCTCACTTTTTCACCTTATGGAATACTAACTTGGTTGTTGAATATGCGAGGTACTCTGAGAAAGTTGCCACTTTTGGCTTGAGGCTGTTGTGTTTCACTTTATTTGTGGAACACAATTGATTATATTGGCATTATTTTTGTGTTTGGCATGTTTTATGGTTTATGCAGGATATACATACATATGATTGTGAATGCCATACATTGCCCATGGGATTTGTTCATATCTGATAAATTACTTACATCCTAATGGTGTAATTCCTGACTCAATTTGTCTACTGATGCCAGCTTGCTTGAAGTTCCTCTGGGTTTCTTTTATTCTTGCTTAATTGCTATACATAGTTATCTGTTTGGAATTGTACTACTTCCTTTTCTCCCATTCCCATTTTGCATAATTCTCTGACTGCATGATGGGACCTCTATTGCTGATATATGTCATGAGGCCCTCTGGTTTTTATCTATCGCATGTGTTGTGTTTGTTTTTGATCGATGAGTCACTCAATTTAGAAATTGAGATCACGACTTCTCTCTCATTGCATGTTCCCTATAGGATGTTTATTACTTTCCTTCTTTAATTGTTGATCGATGAGTCACTCAATTTAGAAATTGAGATCACGACTTCGCTCTCATTGCATGTTCCCTATAGGATAGTTTTGTTGACTTCCCTTTAACATGTAAATTAGGGTAGGATTTTCCCTTATCCTCAACCTAAGGATCAACCATTGTATGATAACACTAGGGATAGTGCTAGGATAGTTTCCCTTAGTTGTTTTTTTTCCTTTCATTGCATTTTGCATCTTAAAAAAAAATTTGTTTCTTGGAAAATCATAAGACATTTCTAATGAATTCAAACCCTTCTTCAAAGTAAAAGATACAAACCAATCTTTCCTTGTCTGTGTTATCTTGAAGCCGATTTTTCACCATCGCACATGTTTGTTATCCTACATTGATTCTCAATATCATTGTCAGGTGTGATGTTTCGTCATCTGTTTCATTGATGTGTTTCCATCTTTGCCATGATATGTTGTTATCTCTTAGCCGATGTTTCGCCATCGCACATTTTTCTGAAGCCGATGTTTCTCCATCGCACATGTTTGTTATCCTACATTGATTCTCAATATCATTGTTAGGTGTATTTTTTCGTCATCTATTGTATTGATGTTTCGCCATCTTTGCCATGTTATCTCTTACTTGTTGTTTCGCCATCGCACATTTGTTTGAAGTCGATGTTTCACCATCGCACATGTTTGTTATCCTACATTGATTCTCAATATCAATGTTAGGTGTGATGCTTTGTCATCCGTTTTTTCATTTGATGTTTCGCTATCTTTAACATGTTACTTTGTTATTATTTAGTCGATGTTTGATCACCTTATTTGTTTGTTGTTTCTTTCAATGTTTTTCCATCTTAACTGTTTTTGTTTGTCTCAATTAAAAAACACAAACCAACCAAAACACAAAAGCTGAACTACGACTGCTCTGATTCCATAAAAGGGATACGCAGGCATTGGGGTAGGGCCCAGTCGAGCACAACTTTTATTTTCCCTACATTATTTTCTTTTTCCTTTTGCATGCATTCCCTTTTCAGTGATAAACCATAGACATAGGATTTGACCACACCCATTAGATTAGACAACAAGAGTAGATACCGTAGAGTACTACGGGCGTGTGGGGTGCTAACACCTTCCCCTCACGTAACAGACTCTGTTACCCGATCTCTCGGTCGAAAGACCGTGATTTCTCCCTTTTCAGGTTTTCTCGATGTTTACCTTTCCCTTTCGGCGGGATAAAAGACGTTCGGTGGTGACTTCATTGATGTTTCATTAACATCCAGATGACAGGTTCCGGCCGCAGTTTCAACTATGCCTCTGAACACGGTGATGAGAAACCCAGAGAAAATTGTCTCCTAAGCTCCAGATATGAAGAAATGAGAGAGAAATGAAAGTTGGAGCAGGAGTAAGAGTTACTTCGAAGAAAAGGAATTTTGAGAATTTGAAGAGAGCTCAAGTTTGCTTATGTGAGAATGAGGATACGTGCCCCAGAATGAATGCAAA
Organism: Vicia faba; assembly: GCA_948472305.1. Classification (NCBI taxonomy): domain Eukaryota; kingdom Viridiplantae; phylum Streptophyta; class Magnoliopsida; order Fabales; family Fabaceae; genus Vicia; species Vicia faba. The sequence continues at coordinate 1,095,932,231 of OX451739.1, forward strand.
GGTATGTTTATATAGAGTGGGAAAATGAGGGTAGTGAGGTCATTGGATCAAATAAATTTGTGGGAGGGCCTTTTGGACAAAATTGAAAAATTTGGAAGTTTGCAATGGTGGCATGCATTTTGTGTTGTTTGTTGAGCAACTTAAGGTCATTTTGAGCAACAAATGAAGAGTGGAAATTGAGTAAGGAAGGCGTGAGTGATGAGCTGGCAGGCTGGAGCTTTGGTTGGCATGAAAAATCGATGCATTTCCATGCAAGTTTTACCATTTCATGATCACATCTTTACCTCCTTATATCTATCTCCATAGTGCATGAATCGTGACAAAATTTGAATCAAAGATGGAGAGGACATTACATACTCCAACTTTGATGTTCAATTTTTTTTTTAAAATAATGCTTGAATCAATGAGATAATTGGCTAAGAATGCGTGTTTACAAACTGCTTGATGAAATACCACGCATGACTGGGCATTCTGCGCACGTGATGCCTTGTGCTGGGCAAGAATTCAGCATGCGTGATACCTTCTTCTCTCAATTATATCTCAAAATGTAGGGAGTATTTTGAGAAACTTTATGAAGCAAAGTTGTCCTTCACATTTAGGGCTTGATCTTTGATGTTGGAAAATTTTCAAAATAATGAAAATTTCTCATAGAAAAGTGATGATGAATGTGTGCCCACTAAATTTTTGATGAAATGTCTGGCCTAGCGCACGTGACTTGCCTTGTGCTGGGCAAAATGGAAATTTGAAGCTCCAAATCCTAAGCACCATATCTCTTTCTACACTTAACCATTTGATATGATTCTTGAATGAAAAATGAAGATAAAACTTCAATCTTCAACTTTCATGTTGCCAACTTTTTTATTTGAGCTCGAATGGACATTCAAAATTAACCATGAAGAAGTCTGATTTTTTGCATTTTATCCAAAATTTCACTAAGTGTCCAAAAACTTCCAAGCTCCATATTTTCTCCTTTCATTTTTTGGACTTGAGGCCTCTAATACAAAGTTGAAGAATTTTTCACCCTCTTTCTAGGCATATAAAGTTTTCACATTTTTAATAAAAATTGAGAAAGTTATGGCCAATCAAAATTCAGCCCAATGAACACTTAGAAAAAATTCCAAAGCTTCAAGTAACTTCCTTGACAAGTTATCTCCAATTCACACTTCCTCTTGACTTTTTTGCCACTATTGACCCTGAAATGTAAGAATAGGGATATTGAATTGATAGTTGACCAAAAGTCCACTTGGTAAATAGTTGATTTTGGCTATCTTCTGACAAAATAACCATTTTACCCCCATTTATCAATTGAACCTTTCCAAGCCAAAATTGATGATCAAACTTTCAAATATATTGTTCATGATCATGTACAGAAGCATGGGATCAAGTATTACCCAAAAATACAAAGATTTCCTGATTAAAATCCAAACCCTAGTTTTGATCCTTTATGCTAGGAGATAGTGAGATGAATGCAATGGTGCCATTACCTACAATATGATATTCCAAGAGATAAATATACACATTTTGAGGTTAGTTAAAAGCATACATGTACAAGGTACACAACTCATGGTTCTTGGTGATTCCCCATGGGCAAACCTAAAGACAAGATGAAGTAGAAGAGAAACCCAAACCTTAATGTGTGATCTTGGTTGCATTGTGATGGTATAATATGATAGAGGAATCTTACGGGCAAAAATTGGGGTACAACAGTATGCATTAACTGATATTCGGGGAAAGTAAAGCATCGATACATCAAATCATAGAACTAGACGAAAGTCGAGAGAATGCCCTCCTTTATCCTAAGCTTCATGGGAGCAATGATAGACCCATAATTCCTCCAAAAATATGCAGAACACTCAATCTCAGGAATCAGTCTTATCAACTCATCTATCTTGGGATCTTTAAAATTGTACTTTCTGGTCTTTCTTTTTCCTAAATCCATAGTCAAAAATTACGTGATATATTCACAAATAGTCAACTTCTAAGTCCCTTGAAATAAAATGTCTGTAAGAGATGCTCATGGGTGCATGAATGCATGATGCAACAACCATGCACAAGATCAAAAATATAGGGTTCATAGGTTCAACGTCACGAGTATGAGGTCAAAGGTACTACCCATAAGGTATGGTCTAAAAGTTATCACCTGTCGAACAAGGCTCTAGAGGTTCCCAGAGTCTACATCCTTCCTTCAGATATTACCAACTTCCCGATTAACTCGGTAATTAGTAATATTCTGAAGAAAAACTCGTTCGAGCGTAGTATCGCGTGACAACTACTTCTAGATTACTCCGTCATAGCTTTCACACTATACCTAAGAGGCCAATATGGGTTAGGTATTCTACGGTCCTTAGTTCCAGTAGGCTCCCAGGTTGAAAGCAGTACATCTTCCCGATTACTCGGTAAACGACACTATTGTCAAAGAGGCCTCCACTGAGTGGGAATCTCATGCCTCCTTTTTTGGGATTACTCCCTCAAAGCTAACATGACTATACCGCACGTCCTATCTTAAGCTTGCTCAAGTCCGGGTATAGGACTTATGAGAAATCACCAAGCACCCTGAAAACCAGGAAAATCCAGACAAACATATATACAACATATAATATATAACATATAATAGCACATATGCAGATATAAAAAAAGATAGGCTCAACCCACTTAGGGATGTACCAACAAGAGGTCAACCTTTCCCCAGTGAAGTCGCCATTTTTTCTGTAGCGGTAGAAATTTTAAGACTAAGCCATTGGATTGACTTGACTTGTAGAGATCAAAATAAAAATCACCACTGCACGTTATTGTTTCCAAAGGAATGGGAAAAGAGCGAATAACCCAAAAGAAGGGGGAAAGATTCTAGGTAAGAGGGTTGGTTATGAAAAGGGAAGGTATTAGCACCCTAAACATCTACGGTACTCCGCAGGAACCTCTTTGTAAAATCTGTGTGTTTTGGCTATAAAATGTTGTATGAAAATAGATTGTGATGGTGAGAAAAGAAGTATATATTTTTTATGATTTTTGCACCTGTCGCGGTTGCGAACCTTTAGTGCCTGTGTACCACCTTCCGTGAAATAGGGGATCATGGTACACGTAGTTCCTCTTTTAAAAATTTAAAACACAAGTGTGTTGGTTAATTTTAAGAGATAAGACATTGTTGTTATATCTGAATGGAACACATACTTACTACTCACAATCATGGAAAGGATAATTTGCGTCATCTCAAAGTGGAGGATATGGCTTAGATTTTAAAATCAACAATGCCTCAATCAACACCCAAGTGGAAAATATCTGACTTCACTACACATTGTATAAGTATAGTTGTTTGCATCACTACAAGGATTGACAAGAGTCCAATCTTTTGAGAAAAGTTTTTAAAGATAAAAGCCAAAATGGCAAAACAGTTTGAATGAGATTTATTGACTTTTAGTATTCTCACAAAAAATATCAAAGTATTGTTAAGTTTATTGAAATTTGATTAAGAAATAATTTTTGAAAATGCATGGACATAAGTCCAAGTTTATTATGAAAGTTGTTCAAGTTTTAAAACAAGAAGAATTTTCAAAAGGAAGGAGAAGATTTTTGAAATTAAAGAAGATGGAAGCAAATGAAAGGACTATCGTAATGCATAGGATAAAAGCTAGAGAAAAGAACCGTCTAACCAACAAGAAGTCGACACTTGACACAATGAGTCAATGTATAATTCTCATCCTTTAGATTTGAAACCAAACAAACAAAGATAATAAACCTCTTAAGAGAACCAAGTTTCAATTACATTAATTCTTCACAAAAATTGGGCAGAGTAACAACTGTATACAGATGATTTCCAGATCAAAGATAAAGCATGTAATCACAAAAACCTGCACACAAAACAAATAAACAACCCAATGTCTTGGGGTAAACCCCAAGAACTCCAGACAAATAGCAGTTGAGATCACAAAGTCTCCATAATAGGTCAAGGCTTATAATCATAAGTCCAATAGGTCCATAACTCCAAAATTCCGAGGATAGTAACCAAGTAGTCCAAGTAACATTAAAGCTTTTAGGTTTCAAGTTGATTATTAAGTATCTTCAAAAAGAAATGAAAATCTCAAATGAGCAAAAATAAAAGAGACATAAAAGTAAAGGCTCAAGTGAGCGAAGATGAAAATAGAATGAAATGTAAATGCTAAAGTAAATGGTACATAAAGTAAAAAGCATAAAACAAAAGCATAAAAATAAAGTTAATTGTTAGGAATTAGTGGTTAGTTGGATGACCATCTTAAAACTTGCATTTGGAACTCATTAGAGGATTGGTAGAACCAAAGCCTCTTAACAACAAGTTGCATTTGCTTTTTGTCAAACATATCATACATTTAAGAATTCTCAAGATAACACTTAATGATCAATGATGTTTAAGTGATCCACTTTGACCGAAATTGATGAAGTTCCATTAGAGGATTGGTATAACCAAAGCCTCCTAACAATGAATCTTAAGGTTATTGGATCATAGGGTTCAAATTAACATACTTGGGCTTGCAAACATAGGTTTGGGCCACGAATGATCATTATCTCAAATCGGGATAAAATTTAGCGCTATGTTAAGTAATCGTAAGTGGACTTATATAGAAGTCGCACCTATTTTGAGACTGGTCAATAACAATCTATGTACTTCATGTTTGGATAAATGATATAAAGATCATCATCCCATAACATGTAATACAATAAGAAGGGGGTAAGATGAACAGGAAAGGGGAAATGAATAAACCATATTTGAACCAAAAAATTTAATCAAACTATTATCAAAATCATTCATCCAGTTTTATGGAGTTAGACTCAACACCATGGATCCAATGATCTTAATAAAGTTCATGATCAAAATTTCAATCCAAGATCGACCAGAATATATACAAACATAAAATTGTATTTAAAGTAAAAGAAAAGGGTTTTTTAAAATGATTAAAAATGAAAATAAGAGAGAAAAATAGCAACTATATTCAAATTAATCAAGAAAAAATAAATAAGACCATAGAAAAAATCAAAAATGAACTCAAAAAGTTTTATGAAATTTTTGGTAATTTTTTAAAGTCAAACTATTTTTAAAATTAAAAGAAATAGACAGGAAAAAACCAAAAATAAAGAAAAATAGTAAAGTCAGAAATAAAAAATAAATGAACTCACCAATATATGTCAAAATATCATTGGATCCTTCCCTATTTTTTCAGAATTTAAAAATGAATAAAGGTATTTTTAAAACAATTAAAAACATGAAAAATTATAAAAAAATATCAAATCTGAAAATAAAATTATGAAAAAATAAAAATCAGAAAGAGAATATTTGAAAATATTTTTGTGGATTTTTTCATAGTTTTTGAGCCAAAAATGATTTTTCTATGATTTTTTGAAGTTTAAAACAATTAAATTTAAAAATCAGAAATAAAATAACAAACCAAAAAAATATGAGCCAACTAATTGGATGCGTTGTGCATGTCATGGGCCTTATTGGATATCACACCTGATCATTTATTTTAAAAATAAAACAACTAAAAATCTGGCGCGTTGGATGGAGTCTGACTAATGAAAGTAATCAGATCCAAGGGTTCTCAAAACGTGCGTATGGTAAAGCAGGCACACCAGATGGAACTCAAAAAAATTACATGTCACGCTATTATTGGTTAAAGCTTGACACATAGGTCGTCTTCAACCTCCAAACACCCTAGATTGGGATTCCTCAACCTATAAAATTAGCAAACCAGACTGGTACCATTAGATTCGTCTCTTCAAGACGATTCTAATGGTACCATCGCGCTAAATTTATATAAAGTTAGCAAGGCTGTGTTTGAAGAAAACCAGAAAAAATAGTGAGTACGAAAATCTGGGATATCTCAATCAAATCTCAATGAAATTGCAAATTATAAAGAGCACAAGGATCAGAAGGATACATATACTGGGTTAGTATTTTATTTGGATCAATTTGACCAAGAAATCTACCTGAACGAAGTAGTGAGAAGTTGCTCTGAAATTGGACTTCTGCAGATCAATATAGGTCACGATTCTTGAGGATAATTGTATGGTTAGCTTCATAGAAGTTCAAAGAAGCTGACTGAATGGAGCTTTTGGTGTTTGAAGGTGAGAATGTATGAAATCAGAAATTCAAATTTAGAGTTCGGGTGGGATCTGAACAAGGGTCAATTGGCTATCAAAATCTTGAATATATGAATGAGGGATGATCCTCTATTTATAGGGGAGTGAATGGGATCCTTAAACGTGTGAGATGATGAAGTTTGGAGGGAAATCATGTGGGTCTGCAGCATGAATAAAGTGTGACGTGTTTAGCATTAAAACTCAGCTAAATTGTGCGTTTCATGATGCTAAACTCCTTTGGAAAGTTGTTAAACATGATTAGAAGCAAGAACGCGTGGAAAATTTGTGATTAGAAGTTGTTGCGACTGGTTTTTAAATCAGAGTTGCCACTATTAGTTTTTATCCTACGGAGGGCATCTAATAGGAAACTCTAATTTGCAGACAGAGATTCTAGGTTTCGGATTTCATTATACGAAAGGAAGGTGTTAGACACCTTTCATCTACCCTGTTCACAAGGATACTAGGTTTTAGGTTTAGGTTCGGGTAAACAGGGTTTTTAATATTATTAAGGGAAAAAAGTTTTAATTTTTAATAGGGGAACTCACTACGATTTTTTATTGTATGCCTACGTATCCTCTTATGAGGAATCAGAGTCTCAATTCATAGTTCGTATGGGGTTAGTATTTTTTAGGGGTTGCAAATGTATTTTGAATCGCCTCGCATTTGACCGAGAGTAGTGATTGCAGAGATTTTGGCTAAATACGCGATTAGTCAAAATCCGTTTGGAACCCTTTTTAAAAAAAGAATGTTGTTTAGCTTAATTAGTTGCGAAAAATAGGTTTGAGATTTGTTGATATTTTTTAATCATATAAATTACAAAAATCTTAAATAATGCATGACTAAAAATTATTTAATGCAACGTAGAAAATATGTTCATGAGTTTTTAAATTAAAATTATTTATTTACATGATAAATAAATAATAAATATGATAATAATAAAAAATGTTAATAATAATTATAAATAATAATAGTAATAATAATAAGAATAGAATAAAAAAATGTAATATATAAAATAGATAAAAATATAATAATACAAAAACTAATAATTGAATTAAATCAGGGGGTGTAGTTTTAGTTATGGCAGTAAAACTAGGGGTGTTTAGATTAGGTAGAATTTTAATTAAAAAGTTTGATAGATATAGAAAATATGGTTAATACTTAACTACACTAAAGAGAAACATGTTTTGTTGTTTTTTTATGAAAAAAAGAAAGTAATTTCTATAATAAAAAAAATAGTTTAAAGAATCATTGATTTAATTCTAAATTAATCTACTTACTATTCCTAAATATATCCCAAAATCCCTTAATTAATGACTAAAAAAATTAACGAATAAAGAATTTATAGAAAAATATATATTTACTTGTTATATTTAATTATTAGCTTAATAAGGCTAAAAAGATTTGTGTTTTATTTCTTTTTATTAACATTAATTCCAGTAAAAATTAGATATGAGGTCAGATTTAATTAAGATTTAAAAATAAAATACACAAATTAATATATAAATATAACAATGGTGAAAAACAAGTTTTTTTTGTGTAGTTTATTTTATAATATAATGTTAATAATTGTTAATGATAACAACTACATATGATTAATAAAACTAAATATATTATTAAAAATAAATTTTAAAATAAAAATTATGTACAAAATATTCATAGAAAAAGAACAAATTGAATTTTGGATTCAGACATCAACCAAAGAAATACATCGAGCAATTAACCCAACAGCAAGAAATCATGCACAAGTTTAAATAAGATGGTAAAAGAGAAACCAACCTGAAGTGTCGTGACCAAACTTAAGTTGCTTCCTCCAATCTCCTTTCTTCTTTTCTTTGACCAAACACAAGTTTAAATAATATTTTTAAATATAATAAATAAATAAATACGAATATAATAATTTAACAATAAAAAAAATAGATTTTTGTGGTTAGAAATAATTAAAAATTAAAATAAAGTTAGTAATAATAAATAACAAAAATATCTAAAGTGCACCAAGTAAGATTTGAACCCGTGACCTTCTGCTTGCAAGTCTTTCTCCCTTACCAACTGTGATATGTTACTTAATTGAAATAAAAAGCCAATTGAAAGTATATAAAGGTGACCAATTATTTGCTATTTTTAAAAATACAAATAATTATTATATTTTTAAACAGACTTGAAAAAGAATATTTATTAAAAGCCCCAAAATTTTAATGTAATTAAACCAAAGGAATCTTTCACCATGTAAAACCCAAGTTCGAAAATAAATTCGACGGTAGCACTAAGACGGGCAAATTTGGGGTATGACAGCTGCCCATATTTAATAATTATTCTATTGAATGGTGCAAGAATGTGTAGGTCTTTGTTCATTTGAATCGGAGATTTATTAAATAATGGAAGACCCCAAAATTTGACCAAAGGTTGGCTTTGATAAGGTTACGCTGATATACCATACCCCCAAGAGTTGGCTAGATAGGGTTACACTGATATAACATACCACCAAGAGCTGACTAGATGAGGTTACGCTGATATAGAATACCCTCAAGAGTTTTGAAGAGAATAGGAAAAGATGATAATGTATTACTTTACCAGGATTCGAGGCAGATAGTCTTGAGCTCGAGAGAGCAATCTCGTATGTCTTGGTTTTGCTTTTGTTTATTCATTCCTTTTAGAGGGATGAATGAAACAGTAATTGGTGGTGCATGGCTGCTTGGAGACTGAGGCCATGGGTTAGATGAGGAGAGCACATTGTGGCTTAGATGCAATGTGCTGAGTTTTGAGAATACATTGCGGCTTAGAGGAAATGTACCGAATTTTGAGAATATGTTGAATTTTGCAAATACATTGCGTCTTTGCGGTAATGTAATGAGTTTTGCAAATACGTTGCAGCTTAGGGGCAATGTGATGGGTTTTGAGAATACACTACGGCTTAGAGGCAATGTACTGAGTTTTGAGAAATACATTGCGGCTTAGAGGCAATGTACTAAGTTTGGATAATACATTGCGGCTTAGAGGCAATGTAATGAGTTTGGTGAATACATTGCGGCATAGGGGCAATGTGTTGGGTTTTGAGAATACACTGCAGCTTAGAGGCAATGTACTGAGTTTTGAGAAATACATTGCAGCTTAGAGGCAGTGTACTGAGTTTGGATAATACATTGCCGCTTAGAGGCAATGTACTGAGTTTTGAGAATACATTGCGGCTTAGAGGCAATGCACCGAATTTTGAGAATATATTGCGGCTTATAGGCAATGTACTAATTTTGGACAATACATTGCGTCTTAGTGGCAATGTACTGAGTTTTACAAATACATTGCGGCTTAGAGGCGATGTAATGAGTTTTGAGAATACACTGCGACTTAGAGGCAATGTACTGAGTTTTGAGAAATACATTTCAGCTTAGAGGCAATGTACTGAGTTTGAATAATACATTGTGGCTTAGAAGCAAGGTATTGAGTTTTGAGAATACATTGCAGCTTAGAGGCAGTGTACTGAGTTTGGATAATACATTGCGGCTTAGAGGCAATGTATTGAGTTTTGAGAATACATTGCAGCTTAGAGGCAATGCGTCGAGTTTTGAGAATACATTGCGGCTTAGAGGCAATGTACTGAGTTTGGATAATACATTGCGGCTTAGAGTCAATATACTGAGTTTTGCAAATAAATTGCAGCTTAGAGGCAATGTAATGAGTTTTGTAAATACATGGGAGCTTAGAGGCAATGTAATGAGTTTTGCAAATATATTACGGCTTAGAGGCAACGTAGTGAGTTTTGCGAATACATTGCAGCTTAGCAGCAATGTAATGAGTTTTGCGAATACATTTCCACTTAGAGGCAATGTAATGAGTTTTGAGAATACATTGCGGCTTAGAGGTCATGTACTGAGTTTTTCAAATACATTGCGGCTTAGAGGCAATGTGATGATTTTTACAAATACATTGCGACTTAGATGCAATGTACTGAGTTTTGCAAATACATTATGGCTTAGAGGAAATGTACTGAGTTTTGCAAATATATTGCCGCTTAGAGGCAATTTAATGAGTTTTGCAAATATATTGCGGCTTAGAGGCAATGTAATGAGTTTTACGAATACATTGTGGCTCAGAGGAAATGTAATTAGTTTTTGTGAATACATTTGCGGCTTAGAGGCAATGTAATGAGTTTTACGAATACATTGCGGCTTAGAGGCAATGTAATGAGTTTTGAGAATACATTGCGGCTTAGAGGCAATGTAAAGAGTTTTGCGAATACATTGTGGCTTAAAGGCAATGTAATGAGTTTTGTGAATACATTGCGGCTCAGAGGCAATGTATTGAGTTTTGCGAATACATTGCGGCTTAGAGGCAATGTAATGAGTTTTGCGAATACATTGCAGCTTAGAGGCAATGTAATGAGTTTTGCGAATACATTGCGGCTTAGAGGCAATGTAATGAGTTTTGCTAATACATTGGGGCTCAGAGGAAATTTAATGAGTTTTGAGAATACATTGCGGCTTAGAGGCGATGTAATGAGTTTTGCAAATACAATGCGGCTTAGAAGAAATGTACTGAGTTTTGCAAATACACTGCGGCTTAGAGGCAATGTACTGAATTTTGAGAATACATTGCGGCTTAGAGGCAATGTACTAAGTTTTGTGAATACATTGCGGTTTAGAGGAAATGTACTGAGTTTTGAGAATACATTGCGGCTTAGAGGCATTGTATTGAGTTTTGAGAATACACTGCGGCTTAGAGGCAATGTACTTAGTTTCGTTCATTACTGCATGGAGACTTAGGTAATGGACTGAAACGCAAGAGAAGTGTTTGGTTGATGGACCCGTAGGTGATTGAATCGAGGGTAAGATGGTTGTTCGGCTGGTGTGTGATACATGCGTATGCATGCGTATTAAATGTTTGTATGTATACAAAATGTATGACGTTTGATTTGTGGAACCCTAAGTGTATGTATTGAATGTTTGTATATGTATGGAACTCTGTGCATATTCGTTGAGTGTGTGTGCCCCAAGTATTTTGAAAATGTTTTTGATAATTCTCTTTTGTTAAAACACTGGTCTTGAGTTATCAATCCCCCAACATGATGAATTGGTGTGGACATGATGATGAGTGTCTTGACATTTGTATCATTGGCATAGGTGTAGGTGTGTACGTGGGTGCAGGCGTAGACATGGACGTATGTGTAGGCGTGGTCGTAGAAATAGGCGTGGATGTAGGCATGGATGTGAATCATAGGTAAGCTACCTAGTGATATTTTGGTAGTGGAACCTTTGATTATTGTGTCAGTTGTCAACTGAGGTAGCTATAGCAAGGTGAATGGATAATGCTGAGCTTGGATTTGAATTTGAGTTTGTCTTAGTTGGTAGTCATGCCTTGAGATTTTTCTGCAGTTTTCTATGGGCATGTATGATTGAATGTAATGTATGCATGTTTGATATGATTATGCATGATGTATACATGATGTATGGTATGTATGCTTGTTATGATAATGTTATGAATTAAAATGATGTGATGATTTATAAATGCAATGCCCCTATTTTTGAAATGCGGAACCAATGCTTAAGGCAGACTATCAGCCAAGGTTTATTTTTGCTACGAAGCCATTCCAATTAGGGGTTGGGATTTTGAAAAGGTGTGCCAGAAGGGAACTGGGCTTTGCACCAATATCCATATGGTTCCTTGAATAGTATAAACTTGGTGGCTTGGAAAGGTGAAACGAATAGCAAGGTCGCAAATATTTGTAAGGTTACCTAGAGACATTTAATTGGAAAGTGTGAGACTGCTCACGACTCGGATGGTGACTGCATGAGGTTGCTCATGCTTCATATGGCTGCCTATGAATGAATAGTGGATGAGGTTGCGTGAGGCTGCTCACGTCTTTTATGAAACGCGGATAAGAAAAAGTGTTAGGCTGCTCACGTCTTGGGTGGTTATACGAAGAATGCTTGTATGACAAACTCTTGGAGAGGGATAGCTGATGAGATGTTAGAGATTGCAATAGTGACTCCCCTAGAAATTGACTATGGATTTCTACGGAGTCCTAAATCTCAGCCTATGATATGTTATGTATGCATGAAGATGCAAGTGTTAATGTGTAGAAAGACTGACCAATGCATGTAATGGGTGACTTGGATATGCGTTGTAGAAATTTTGACACGCCAATGAGAATTAGGCTTTTTGTTATATCCATGATGTCGGAATTCGCCATCCAAATGAGATGATAGGTATATCTTGATTTTGGATCTCAATATCCTAATGAATGTATGCTAATGATTTATGCAGACTTATGTTTATGATTATGACTCGCTTGATTGGTTGAATGGTGCCCCTGCGATGGGTCGTTGATGATTAAGCGTAGAGGTTAGACTATGTAACAAGGTTGCTTGTCATATGATGGTTGATGTTATGCTATCATTATTTCCTGATACTTGATTTGAACTTTGAAGATTGCTGATGTAGGAGAAAGATCCATTGGAGATTATGAAAGTGCACAAAAAGCTTGTTTTTTGTGGCATGTCTTTCCATAATTTGTTGGTGGGGTCTTGGAGGAGATTATCATGGATATGATCTTGGAAATTTTTTGATGATAATGTGGATGACCCCACTATTTTGCATTATTCCCCTGACCAAATGGCTCTTGAAAATGTTTGGCTTTGATGAAAAATTTTGAATCAACTCCTTTTGATCGAGCCTCGCAGTGGTTTGCTACAACATTTGAATTTTGAAAAGACGTGCCCCCAATCTCCAGGGTCTGGAGGAAGTACCCTTAGATCTCACCATGAACTTGACATAGAATACACCAGATGTTTGGAGCTTGAAGAGTTTGTACTTTGAAGTTGCTCGAAGAATTTGGGCCCTACATGCGGTAGGATGAACCAGATATGCTTTACCTCAACAATTGAATCTTGGAAGATTTCCCCTTGAATCAAAGCCTTGAGAGATTTATGTAAATGAGGGAACCGATTCATACCCTATTATTATATGACCTGATTAAGGAATGTTCCTTCGAAAGGTATGCCCCCATGATCATTATTAGTATTTGCCCCTATATATAGGGATCCTTTTAGATTTTTTGCCCCTAATTAGAAGCTTCTTGGAAATGTTGCCTTTGATCAGACCAATTTTGAAATCTCCTTGATGCAAAGTATTGATTCGTGGTTAAATTGTACATTTTGAAAAAGTAATTCCATTTGATGCACATGCAAGTTCTTGAAATCAAAATTAATTATTTGAAAAGAAATGGAAGATTAGAAGATGGATATTCGAAGAAGCGAAGTGATAAATTTAACAAACGTAGGAGTCAGTTTAACACAAATTTTGCTTAGTATGCTTTCATAGTTAACCTTGCTTTAATTAGGACTTTTGAAGGTTGTAACGTGGCCATGGTTCATGGTTTAAGAAAAAGGGATATAAGGCTCAAAATTTATTTATCCCACTCCATTCTCCTTGATGTTCTTCAATCCTAAGTTCAATTAATCCAATAGATGCGTTCAATCTCCAAGAGATATTTTGTATTCGCGTAGATGATGAGAAGAGTTGATAAGATCCAAGCCTCTATAAGATACAAGCATTGATGAGAAGCCTTTGAAGTGGCAGTCACAAGATTTTTCTCCAATTTCGTTTTCAATCCCTTATTTTTGCATGGACTGATTTTTTTGAATTTTCCGGCCCATCGGGATGCCCTAACTTTTGCCTAAGTCAAGATTTTTTGCTTTTTGTTTCTTAACTTAGCAGGCTCTCTCTTTCTTTTGAAATTTTTCTTTTGAGATTGTTTTTTGATTTTGAAAATTCGTGACTACCACGCCGATCATTGTAAGCTTCGTCTCGATTTTGAATGATATATTCAGGAGGAAGATGTTGAGAGCTTTGTCTTTATTGATTGCTTCCTCAATATTTATTGATGTGCACGAGGAAGACAATGTGCTTGAACCTTTGCTTACATTTACTTGATTCTCTTGATAATAGAATGCACCATTGAATTAATTGAAAGGCTACCCTTCCCCTGGTTAAGATTAAGGTTTTTTTTAGAAAATAGAAATAACTCTAACTTCTGGATCGAGGGGGTTGACTACGGATTAACTCCTTATATCTCCACTGTTTAGGGATTGAAACAATGCCTTACATTGTCAGATCGGTCTTACATTCGAAGCATTGCTTAGCAAAATTCAGTTATTTGATTTTCATCATCCTCCCTCGAAGTTTGTTAAAGTTAATTTGAGAATGGAGAAGAGTGAAAAATTGATATTTATGGAAAGTGATAGAAGAGTGAATACGAATAGGTCGATTTCAAAACATTCATGCTTATCTTATTAGAATTACTAATAAAAAGATGTAAAGTTACACCAAATGAACTCTAGCAACTAGGAAATTACAATTTGTATTTGATAAAGTCTAATGATCTTATAGAAGAGCTTGTTTGTTGATCCTAGTGACTTTGGGAGATCTTATAGTTCTTGGACTTGTCAAAGCGTGAGGGTTACCTTTGACTTTTCTCGGGCATACATATTCTGTTGATAGGGCAGTTGCTCTTGATGTAGAGGAATCACCAATGACAATGGCATTTGAGGCGTTGTGTAGACTCGTTGTTGTTGACACTGTGAAGGGATGCCTTCTTTCTTTGTGGGACCAAGTTCATTTGAGTCTCAAAAATAGATAATCTCCTTTTTCATAGTTTTAGACTTTCTTGAGTGGTTAGCGAGTTCCAAGAAATCAACTAGCATATTGATGATGATTGGATAAGGGCGAAGGTGGAAATATATGAGATGCAAATGTATGGATGTATGTAAATGCATGGGCATGTAAAATTTTTTTTTGGATTTAGGGTATGATGCAAAAAGGTTTCATGGATATGCAATGTGACGCAGACGTAGTATGAGGGTAGACGCGGGGGTACCCTATACAGGTTTGATGGTAGATATGAAAATGATAATATCCTACACTGTCTTAGAGATTGAAACAGATAGGAATTCCTTAAGGGCGAAGATTATGGATTTGGAGGTACCCTATACTATCTCAGATATTGAGACATATAGGAATTCCTTGAGGGCGAAGATTGTAAATATGAGTTTGATGATATCCTACACTGACTCAGATATTGAGACAGGTAGGAACTCCTTAAGGATAGAAGACGAAGGGGAATCACTACGAGCTAGAGATGGTAATTGAGGGATAAGAATTACTACCACCTAGGGATTGTAATAGTCTAATGGACGGTTGAAGAATCCCTACCGGCTAGGGGTTGTGACTTATGAGAGATAGACCCTACAGGCTAGGGATTGTAGTATACCGGAAGTAACCCTTGCGGGTTTAGGGATAGTGGAAATGGGATTATATGAATGATATCCTTAGAAGATAGGATCCTAGTTTTGGCCTACACATATTCTATTCTCCCCATAAGGTGGTTTCCTTAAGGGTATCATGAATAACATCAGAGGAAAAAGGCACAAGGGCCTCCCTTAAGTGGAGCCTCTTTACGGACCGAGACTTCCGTCTCAAAGTCGTAAAAGGTCTCGTCATGAGATTTTAGGTTAAGGTCATTACAAAGAGTCATGGGTGACCTTCCAAAGTCCTACTCGTCAAGAGGATATCTCTCGATAAGTATTCTTTTTTTGAAATTCACCAACTCTAGGCGAAGTCGTCACATAAACTCGCAAGGATGATGTACCCCCTAAGCTAATAAACGAACCTTCTTTCTAAGGGTTATTGAAAAAAAATTTTGAAATAAAAATTCCCGCCACGCAGTAAATATATGATAAAAAGAATTGACAATAAATAAATAAATGAAATAAATAAATAATGTAAATAATAAATAATGCAATAAATAAATAAATGAAAAAAAAAATCCAAAGTAAAAATCCTAAAACCTAAAGTTGAATTCCCCAGCAGAGTTGCCAACTGTTGTGACTGGTTTTTAAATCAGAGTCGCCACTATTAGTTTTAATCCTAGGGAGGGGCATCTAATAGGAAACTCTAATTTGCAGACAGAGATTCTAGGTTTTGGACTTTATTAGACGAAAGGATGGTGTTAGGCATCTTTCATCTACCTTGTTCACAAGGACACTAGGTTTTAGGTTTAGGTTCGGGTAAACAGGGTTTTAAATATTATTAAGGGAAAAGATTTTTAATTTTTAATAGGGGAACTCGCTAAGATTTTTGATCGTATACCTACGTATCCTCTTATGAAGAATCAGAGTCTCAATTCGTAGTTCGTATGGGGTTAGTGTTTTTTAGGGGTTGCAAATGTATTTTGAATCGTCTCGCATTTGACTGGGAGTAGTGATTGTGGAGATTTTGGCTAAATACGCGATTAGTCAAAATCCGTTTGGAACGCTTTTGCAAAAAAGAATGTTGTTTAGCTTAATTTGTTGCGAAAAATAGGTTTGAGATTTGTTGATATTTTTTAATCATATAAATTGTAAAAATCTTAAATAATGCATGACTAAAAATATTTTAATGCAACGTAGAAAATATGTTCATGAGTTTTTAAATAAAAATAATTTATTTACATGATAAATAAATAATAAATATGATAATAATAAAAAATATTAATAATAATAATTATTATAAATAATAATAGTAATAATAATAAGAATAGAATAAAAAATGTAATATATAAAATAGATTAAAAATATAATACTTAAAAACTAATAATTCAATTAAATCAGGGGGGTGTAGTTTTAGTTATGACAGTAAAACTAGGGGGTGTTTAGATTAGGTAGAATTTTAATTAAAAAGTTTGATAGATATAGAAAATATGGTTAATATTTAACTACACTAAAGAGAAACATGTTTTGTGGTTTTTTTATGAAAAAAAGAAAGTAATTTCTATAAAAAAAATAGCTTAAAGAATCATTAATTTAATTATAAATTAATCTACTTACTATTCCTAAAATATATTCCAAAATCCCTTAATTAATGACTAAAAAAATTAACGAATAAAGAATTTATAGAAAAATATATATTTACTTGTTATATTTAATTATTAGCTTAATAAGGCTAAAAAGGTTTGTATTTTATTTCTTTTTATTAACATTAATTCTAGTCAAAATTAGATATGTGGCCAGATTTAATTAAGATTTAAAAATAAAATACACAAATTAATATACAAATATAACAATGGTGAAAAACAAGTTTTTTTTGTGTAGTTTATTTTATAATATAATATTAATAATTGTTAACGATAACAACTACATATGATTAATAAAATTAAATATATTATTAAAAATAAATTTTAAAATAAGAATTATGTACAAAATAATCATAGACAATGAACAAATTGAATTTTGGATTCAGACATCAACCAAAGAAATACATCGAACAATTAACCCAACAGCAAGCAATCATGCACAAGTTTAAATAAGATGGTAAAAGAGAAACCAACCTGAAGTGCCGTGACCAAACTTAAGTTGCTTTCTCCAATCTTCTTTCTTCTTTCCTTTAGTGTAGAGACTTTTTTCAGGTTGATGGAGACTTCACGTTTCTTTGTTGTTGTTCTTCAATATGAAGAACAATAACTTTAGGAGAACTCTAGTGAATTGTGAATTTGCTAATTATTGGTGAAATTGTTGATGATTCTGAATCGTAAAAATGTATACAATCTGAAAATTGGCTTCCAAAAAAAGTTAGTAAATAATATAATTTTGAAAATAAAAAGCATCAATAATCATCATCTGGTAAAAAAAAGAACAAAAACGCTAAAATTGAAAATAAAATTGGGGGGCCTCATATGAAATCATCGGTCTAAAAAAAGTCGTTGTTTGTAAATGTGTAGAAAATTGTGAAAGAGGAAAAAATATATTGTTCTTAGGCTGTTGTCTGATATAGTCAACAACCCTCGAATAAACCAAAAAGAATTGTAAACGCAAGTTAGCAAGTTTGGGTAGTGTTGGAAATTGTCGATACAGTTGAAATTGTGAATATTTGATCCATAATTTGGTGAACAAGATTATGAATCTAGCCTTGTTTATGACTATTCTAAATGTTGAGATTGATTTGAAAAGATTAATTTATAAGGTATTTTGACTATTTTTTTAAATAAAATAATGATTTTAATAAAAAATAATATTTTTAAATATAATAAATAAATAAATATGAAAATAATAATTTAACAATAAAAAAAATAGATTTTTGTGGTTAGAAATAATTGAAAATGAAAATAAAGTTAGTAATAATAAATAACAAAAATATCTAAAGTGCACCAAGTGAGATTCAAACCCGTGACCTTCTGCTTGCAAGTCTTTCTCCCTTACCACCAACTGTGCTATGTTACTTAATTGAAATAAAAAGCCAATTGAAAGTATATGAAGGTGAACAATTATTTTCTATTTTTAAAAATACAAATAATTATTATATTTTTAAACAGACTTGAAAGCGAATATTTATTAAAAGCCCAAAAATGTTAATGTAATTAAACCAAAGGAATCTTACACCATGTAAAACCCAAGTTCGAAAATAAATTCGATGGTAGCACTAAGGTGGGGAAATTTGGGGTATGACAGAAGTCAAAACGAAGATTTCAAAATTCTAACTTGTGATGAAACTTCAGTTTCAATTTACCAAATTCAAATCAATGGCATTCTCAACTCAAGGGGTCTCAGGACATGATTCATGGAGCTTTAGAAAGACGAGGTTACAAGCTTTGCAATGGAAAAATAATGGAATAAAATCGTTTCTTGAGATAAAAGTTGCAATGAGTCAAAGTTGGGAAAAAGAAGTTGACATTCCATACTTAGAAAATTTCTAAGTTTTTCTTCAAAAATGACTTGTAATGTCTTACATCCAAACATGGCCTTCCACTTGAAATTAGCTCTTGACCAAAAAGGATGGCATGAAGTAGATCTCTTGAAAGACATTTTGAAACTTGAACCATTCAAAATATCCAAAAATTGAAAGAGTTATGACTTGTTGAAGTTGGAAAAAAATCATAAAATGACCTATAATATTTTGCATCCTTAGGGCATATTCCACCCATTTTCATACTTTGCACATAAAAGAATGGTTGGAGTTCACAAATTCAAGATCATTGTGGAAAAAGGATGGGATCAAGGTGATAAAAATTGACCAAGTTATGATCATTTGATGTCACACGAAGAAATTTGAGGGTTCATCTATAGGACTTGTAATCTTTCTTCATCATTAAGTTTCTTACACACAAAATTTCCTTGGGACTCTTGAAGTGATTTGTTAATAACCCTTTGAAGATAAGGATGTCTTTGGAATCACTCAAAAATACCAAAAGATGAGCAATATATACCCCTTTGAAGTTCAAAACCCTAACTCCTAGAGCAAGAAAAATGCTTTGGGAAAACATTGCAATCTTAATCAACCTTTTTGCACAAATACATTTATTATGTGATTATAAGTTGTTGAGGGTAATAAGGAGAAAGAATAGCAACCAAAACCACTTCCAAATCTTGAGAATTGAATGAGATATGCACTTGTGATTATTGAAATCCAAGACTTGTCCAATTGAGTCAAACTTCTTCAATCAACCCTTGTACTTTTGAACTAATTTTGACATATTTAGGCATGATGAATCATAAAAGACTTTGTCATGATATTACTTCCAAACATCTTTAATTATGAGGCTTGAATCTCAATGAAGCTTTGTTGAGGAAGGCACATAAATGAACTCATGAATCCATAGGTCAATCTTGACGAAATGTATTGTGCTTTCACCTACAAAATCAACAATTGGGGGAAAACACTCATTGTGTTTATTAGTTGAATGATAATCAATACAAAGCATAGATGATCATAAAATGCAAGTCAAGGTTCTTGGTGATTCCTCCTAGAGCAAAATCTAGAGATAGGGAGAAAAACCAAACCCTGATGTGATCTTGTTGTGATTGAATTGAGATGATATGATGAAGGTATCTTAGGGGAAAAAATTGGGGTACAACATTACCCATATTTCTTGGCTCTAGTTGCATTAATTTTTCCAAAAGGTCTAGGGTTTTAGACCTTTTCAATTTATCAAAAACCAAAGGGCTCTAATTGGCCAAGTCTCTTGTAGTGTGTGCATTTATAAATTGGAGGATTCTTTTTCATATTATTTAAACCTTTACTAGGTTTTCTATCTGGTTTGAATCCTAATCCATGTAAGAACAAGAAGTGTTTCTACATCTGGCCTTAAGATTTTTATGATAAATTTAAATGTTACCTTTATGAACAATTATATATGCTAATGGTTTGTTCTAGTGTGTAGTTATTATTATAATGTTCTGACTCTAGTGTCAAGGTGTGTGACATCATCAGGTTCTGAACATACACTACTGGAAGAAAAATGTGGTTACGTGTTACAATTGAAGTTAAGATTCTGAATATATCTTCTGCAACGCGTCTTAGGAACGTTAGTACAAGAGGTTATGATCGTGAATTTATGGTTAAGCTTTGGAGGCCTTCTAAATCTTTACTTCATGTGTTACAAGTTCTGATGATCTGAAGACAAGCAAGTTCTTACAACCAAGTGTTGAAGACTCTGAAGACAAGTTTTTGATAGGCCAAGTTATGAAGAATCCAAGACTTAGGTTCTAAGACTTAAGAGTGATTCTACTATAACAAGCTTCAACATTAGAATCATCTGAAGCCTCTAATGATAAGAAAAAGTTCAAAATGGTTAACGTGAGATGAAGTACAAAAGGTACATAAAGTGTCTGTGACCTCTACTATCTAGGGTGGCGTAAGGACAAGCCTTTTCTGTACTATACAATGACCACTCTCATTATGACCGTTGAGAACAAACAGTTGGATTTCCTATTACCTTTCTACCCTTTCAACGAATCTCTTTTACAAGATATAAAAGGAAGACTTGGAAGCTGAAGAAAAGTAAGAATCAACATTACACAAAGTATATCAGATTAAATAAAGCTCAAGAAAAACTACACCAAAGCACTCTGCAAACTCTTTAGAGTAAATATTATGTGTATAATTTTGTAAATAGGCAAGGAGTTGTTGCTTGTAAATTGCTGTAAAACTCTTAGGTGTTTTCTTTGTGCTGAAACGTCTGTGTAATCTGCTTACAAGAAGCAATCTATAATACACTGAAAGAACTCAATGATTTTTGATTGATACCTTGAGAGACCGGGTGAAGGCTTGATCTCAAGAAGACTCTTGTTGCGGCCTGAGAGGATTTGCAATAAGGATTTATGGACTTATTAGGGGTGCCAATAAGGATGATCTGACTTATTGTAGCTTATATGTAATCACTTTGGTTATAGTGGATTAAGTCCTTGTTGAAGGTGACACCACCTTGAGGGGCGGGCTGGTTAACTTAGTATTTCATCATCGAAAAAGAATTCTAAATTATTTTTGGTGAAACCCAATTCAACCCCACCCCCTCTTTCTTGTGTTTCTCACACCTTCAATTGGCATAAGAGCTTCAGTTCTAGTATTGATAGTTATCAAACACTTAATTGTGTCAGATAAAGATCCAAACGAGTTTTTCTTTGAAGAAACACTATGGTTGAACCCACACCAACTAAAGCTGCTTCAGATTCAAATTATAAAAATTACAATGTAAAACCTCCCATCGTTGATGCTGAAAAGTTTGAATACTGGAAAGATAGACTAAAAAGTTTATTTCTAGGTCACGATGTTGATCTTTGGGATATGGTAGTCGATGGTTGCATACCTCCCACAAATGACACTAGAAAAGAGATAGCTAGGAAAGCTATGACTGATCAACAAAAGAAAGACTATAAGAATCATTATAAAGCAAGAACCATCTTGTTGAATGCGATTTCTTATACTGAGTATGTGAAGATCACAAATAGAGACTCTACTAAGTCTATATTTGATTCTCTCAAAAATTACTCATGAAGGAAATGATCAAGTCAAAGAAACCAAGGAGATGGCCTTGATTCAGAAACATGAAGCTTTCAAAATGGAGGATGATGAAAGCATTAAAGTCATGTTCTCAAGATTTCAAACCTTGGTTGCAGGACTGAGAGTTATGAATAAAGGCTATTCAACTGCAGATCACGTGAAGAAGATTATCAGAAGCTTGTCATCTAAATAGAGGCCTATGGTAACTGCACTCAAGCTTGTAAAGGATCTGAACAACACTTCTCTAGAATAACTGATAAGTTCTTTAAGAAGTCATGAGATTAAGCTAGAACAACATGAACCGCAGAAGAAGATAAAATATATTGCGCGCAAGGCCATCAAGAAATATGAGAAGTCCAAAGCTATTCAAGTAGAAGAGCTTGAGGAATCTGAAGGAGATTCTAATGATGAAGAAGATGAGTTGTCTCTGCTAACCAGAAGGGTTAACCATCTCTGGAAGAGAAATCAAGGAAACAGGTTTAGAAGTTCAAGAAGGAATGGAGGTCGCTTCAAATCATCGTTTGGTCAAAGGAAGTCTTGTGGCAATGAAGTCATTTCTTATAAATGCAATGAGCTAGGACACTACAAGAAAGATTGTCCTAAGCTTCAAAAAGACATTCCAAAGAAGAAAGATCTCAAAGTAAAAAAGAAAGGGCTAATGACAACATGGGATGATTCAGACTCTTTTGACTATGACTCAGATGGAGAACATGCTAACATGGCACTGACGGTTCATGCTGGAACATCAAGTGAAGTATCCCCTTCAGAAGATGAAGCTAATTCAAAAACAGAAGAAGTACTTTGCAAAGAGGTATTCTCTGATCTTACTCATTATGAATTAACATTTTCCTTAGTTGAAATTCTGGAAAAACATGAGTTACTCAAGATTCAGTTCAAGGATCTCAAAAGACCCGTGAATATGTATTTGTTGAAATCAGTAAGCTGAAGGAAGAGAGTTTTGTTTTAAAAGAAGATTTTTTTTATTAAAATATGAAAACGCTGCCCTTAAAGGCACGAAAACTCTTTCAGAAGCCTCTAAGAGTAATGACGATGTCATCAAGAATTATGACAAAGCTTTCCAGAAATTTATAGCTAAGAACATAGGAAGAAGTGTGCCAGCTTCCATGATCTATGGAGTAAGAAGAAATGAAGTTAATGGTATTGGCTACGATCCTCACGAAAGATCAAAATCTAATAAGGAAAACATACCAACTACCTTATACTCTCATTTCGTGCCTGTCGGGTTTGTGCCAAAAGAAGATGGAAAAGATGAAGAGAAATATGATTCTAAATCTGATGAAAATCAATTGGCTAAACCATATAGTTTTAACTCTTTTAAATATGATTATTCTTATGCTAAGACCAAAGTTGTTCACAACTCTGGTAGATCTAATAGAAAAGGACCCAAGAAATTATGGGTACCAAAGGATAAGATAATCTATGTTGCAAATATCCTTAGCAGTGCAATTGAAACACATGTCTCGGCATCTGGACTCTGGTTACTTGCAACACATGATGGGAAAAAGGCATATGTTCCAAAGTCTGGAACTTAAGCCTGGAAATATCATGGGTTTTCGAGGTGATCAAAAGTAATAAATCACATACTCCGGAGTAGTAGCTATTAGGATGGCTATATCCTTTTTCATTGAAAGGAAGAGAAACAAAACTTATAAGATCATGCTTTCTGACCTTATAAATCTAAAATTAGATTGTCTCATGTCTGTTAATAAGGAGCAGTGGATGTGACTCAAATATCTAAGTTATGATAACTTGAGAAAGATTTCTTAGCTTAACTAGCTTGAATTTATCGAAGGCCTTTCTTAACTGAAGTTTATTTCAGATGCTTTTTGTGAAACATGTCAGAAAGGAAAAGTTTTCAAAAACTTATTTCAAAGAAAAGAATGTTGTTTCTTTCTCCAATCTATTGGAACTTCTGCACATTGATTCGTCTAAATTAGTGAAAACTATATGAATCAATGAAAATAAGCAAGGATTAGTTATTTTAAATGACTACAACAAGATAACTTTAGTGAAGTTTCTATAACACAAGGATGTGTTACATTCTAAATTCACCATCTTCTATATTCCAGTGCTATTTGAGATAAAGTCTCAAACTTTGTCAAGTTAATATAGCAAAGAACTTCTGGGAAAAAGATGTAAGCACAACATGTTATTTTCATAACAGTGTCTCCATATGACCTAATCCTGAAAATACTTGCTATGAATTGTGGAAAAAAATAAACCAATATTTCCTATCTTCATCAATTGGATGCTCTTGTTTTATCCTAGATTCTAAAGAAAATATGAACTTGATTGATTCTAATGCTCAAAATGGTTTCATGTTATGATGTTTTGAAAGCTCAAAAGGCTACAGAGTATATAACACTGAAACATTTTTTTTGAATTGATTCATGTCAGATTTGATGATAAGCTTGACTAAGAAAAGTCAAAGCTAGTTAATAAACTTGCAGGTATGGAGATTACTGTTTCAAAATCTGAAGGTAATGAAGTTGCTGTCGAAGAACAAGAACAAAGATAACCAGAAGATGTTCAATCAAAACCCTTATTGATTAAACTCCTGTAAAGAAAACCCTTCAAGAAGGAAATTTCAAACTAAGTATCTAATCAGAAAGAAACTCATGTTGTTGCAATCAAATGGATGATCAGAAACAAGGAAGAAGGTGATGGAGATCTCACATAAGACAAAATACATCAGTTCACTGTTTATATGCTTTATGGCAAAGTACTTATAGATACTTTTACAAGTTAAAAGTTATTCTATCAAGAAAAGGTCAAATTATTCCTCATTAGATATATCCTTTATAGGAGTCTCTATATTATGGATACTAAAGAGTCACTTCATTAACTAATGTTAGACCTTAACTATCTGAAATTTTTGGTAAACTACCTCACTGGAAATGAAAAAAACTTAGCTCGCTATTCAATTTTTATCATAAGTGTCTATCATATGTCTTATCTTGCGTCTTGGAACTCATATTATACCCCTCTCTCTCTCTCTCTAAATTCTCATTTATTGAGTTGTCATCTTTCATGGGGTATCTGAACCGTATCTCTTATACAGTCAGTTACGTTTTCCTTTCCTCTACTTAAAGCCTTGATCACCCCTCCTTAGTTATTCATCTCTCTCACCTCATGGCTTCAAGAACCTTTCACGGCGGTGAAGATTTTCTAGAAATTATCTGTGAGCTTCGTCCAAATATTCCAAAGTCCATCGGAGATAATCTGGTCTTACTCAAAGTATTTTAGTGCAAGAATGGTCCAATTACTTAGCGGCACTGTTTGGACCGATCTATCTTGACCTAGTAAGGAGTTTTTGGTTGTATGTCGATGTTAGGTCAAATGGAACATCCAACTATTCATATGTATTTGGGAACTCCATCATCATCACCCCAACCTCTATCATAGTTGTTATTGGTTGTGCCCAAGCCGGAGTTACCCTGGAAGCTTTTCATAACAGATACTCCTTTGCGGAGAGACTCCACACCATTCATAATGTCTCTGATGAATATGGTTGAACTAATATTGCCAATCTTCTTCTAGATGCTTCAGTCTATGTTTCAGCTTATGTTGACAAATTTTAGACCTAGAGTATCTATTGTGAACACTCTAACCTATGAGGATAAAGTTTTCATCTATTTCCTTGTTTATCACATAAGAGTCAACTGACTTCAATCCATATTTAACTACCTAAGAGACTCAGTCATTGCTTCCAGAACTCAACACCAGATCTTTATACCTTTTGCTAGAGTTCTATTCATTCTCTTCACACGGGCTAGGATTATTGGGGCAATTCGTTGAAATGTTCCAGAAGGTGTTCTTGAGGAAGTTCATTGTGAATTCCTCCAAGTCTAGTTCATTTTAGGAGTTGTCTCTGCTTGTTGTACGTCTGCCTCCCCTGTTTTAACAGTGTTGTGTCATCTTGTTATTTCAATCTCAATCAATCAAATGTTTTGTTTTGTTATGTTATGATTTTATTGGATATATGTGAGCTAGCTCTTTTTTTTCATTTCCATAAAATATTACCAAACATTTATTAATCTCATGTTTAAAAGACATAACTTAACTCAATTCTTTTATCCAAAAAAATTCTCTGGTGTGAATATGTTATCTTCAAAGATTCATTTCTCTATCACCTTTTTGATTTTTGACAAAGGGGGAGAAAGAAAAACGATTTTGATAATGTTTATTCTCATAGTATTAAACTCAAACATATATAATGATGTTGCTACTAACTTTTTGTTTGATGTTTTCAATCCGGAAACTTTGAACAAGTTCACTAAGTTTATTCTAAGACAGGTTGAAGATGAAGATCCTGATGCTAAGGTTGAAAACCTTATGGATGAAATCAACTCTGATTTTATACAGAAGATGTTGTAAACTTTGTGAATATATGTATATTAAAACAGATGTACCAAACACAATTTATAAGTTATAAACTTACTTAAGTAAGGTAATCTTGCTTGACATCATAGTGTTCAAAAGTTGTGGACTTTCTGAAAGTATGAAATTCAGACTTAAAGCTCCAGAAGCTTTGGTCTCCCAAAAGGAAGACAAGTCAACATTCTGATGCATGCTCTCATAAAGAGATGCCACTCAGAAGTTGTACTCTGATACGTGTGCCTCTGCAACTTATGTTTATAGGGAAGTGTTACTTCTCTATCTCTATGTTTTGATAACTCAAAATTTATTTTTTAAGTCTTGGGCTCAGGGGGAGACTTTGAACAATCTTAAATGAAATTTTGGGATTAACAGATTCAGGGGGAGCTGTGAGTTTAACTCTGAATTTGTCGGTTATGGTGATTACCCTGTATAAATTATTCTATCAAAATATAAGGTTTTGTATTCATCAAAAAGGGGGAGATTTTAGGGATAAGAAGTGTTTCTACATCTATCCTTAAGATTTTGATGATAACTTTACATGTTATCTTTATGAAAAATTGTATACGCTAATAGTTTGTTCTAGTGTGTAGTTGCTGCTATAATGTTTTGACTTTGGTATCAAGGCGTGTGATGTCATCAGGTTCTGGACATACACTACTGGAAGAAAACATGTGATTACGTGTTACAATTAAAGTCAAGATTATGAATACATCTTCTACAACGTGTCTTAGGAATGTTAGTACAAGAGGTTCTGATCGTGACTTTATGGTTAAGCTTTGGAGGCCTTCTAAAGCTTTAATTCGTGTATTAAAGGTTTTGATGATATGAAGACAAGCAAGTTCTTACAACCAAGTGCAGAAGACTCTGAAGACAAGGTTCTGAAAGGACAAGTTCTGAAGACTCCAATACTTAGGTTCTAAGACTTAAGAGTGATTCTTCTACAATAGGCTTCAACATTTGAATTATCTGAAGCCTCTAAAGATAAGAAGAATTTCAAAATGGTTAATTGTGATGGTGCAAAAAAGGTACATAAAGTTTCTGTGACCTCTACTCTCTAGGGTGGCGTAAGGACATGCCTCTTCTGTACTATACAATGACCACTCTCATTATGACCGTTGAGAACAAATAGCTTGATTTTCGATTATCTTTCTACTCTTTCAATGGATCTCTTTTACAAGATATAAAAGGAAGACTTGGAAGCTAAATAAAATTAAGAATCAACATTACACAAAATATATCATATTAAATAAAGCTAAAGCAAAACTACACCAAAAAGATGTGAAAATTATTTAGAGAAAATATTATGTGTATAGTTTGGTAAATAGGCAAGGAGTTGTTGCTCATGTCTTGCTGCAAAACACTTAGGTGTTTTCTTTGTACTGAAACTTCTGTGTAATCTACTTACAAGAAGCAATTTGTAATACACTAAAAGAACTCAACAGTTCTTGATTGATACCTTGAGAGACTGAGTGAAGGTCTGATCTCAAGAAGACTCTTGTTGCAGCTTGAGTGGATTTATAATAAGGATCGACATACTTATTAGGGGCGCCAATAAGGTTGATCTGACTTATTGTAGGTTATCTATAATCATTTTTATTATAGTGAATTAAGTCCTTGTTGAAGGAGAAATCACCTTGAGGGATGGACTGGAGTAGCTTCATTAACAGTGAACCAGGATAAAAATAATTGTGTTCATTTATTTTTATGTTCTGGGTTAACTTGGTCTTTCATTATCAAAAAAGAATTCCAAATTATTTTTGGTGACACCTAATTCAAACTCCAATTTCTTGTATTTCTCACACCTTCAATTCATTCTTATTTAAGGAAGACCTTTGACTTGATATGATGAAGTCAATGTTTTATTTTCCCTTTGGCAATTTTACCTAGGGTTTCATGCAAATCTTTTACTTTATTTTTTCAAAGAGACACAAGTCCCACATGTTTCACTAGAGTTTATAATATTGGTTATTTCTAATTTAAGTGGTGTATTGCTTTCTTCAAGAAACCTTAAATATTCCTTCAGGTATAAGTTTCATTTTTTAATTCTATCATTTTATTCTACCAACTTAGCACTAATTTTAAACAAGTGCTTATAGGATGGTTTAGTTACCTCATAATTATCTTCCTCGTAGGATGCCTTTAAGCGAACTTCATCTTTTTTGTTTGAAGATGATTCTTTTGTAGTTCTCCCCGAAGATGATTCTTCTTTATTAATAAGTGCTTTGTCTTTTATTCTTCTTTCAAAGATTCCACTAGATGATACTTCTTCTTCTCAACTTCTTATAAATAAGGTTCCTTCATTCGTTGTCGAATCTTCCGAAGATTCTTCAACCACTTTCTTTGTTTTTTCTAAGGAAGCCATGAGATTTGTTTGATAGGAGATTGATGAAGTTGATGATTCTTTATCATTTGAACATGTATCTTTATCTTTAAATAATTTAAATAATTCTTTCAATTTTTTAATTATTTCCTCTTTTTTTTTTCCTAAAACATACAAACATTCTCATCCTTTGATTTTAGGATTGAATTATGTATCGAAGTCTTAATTCTTAGATATCTATTAGTGACGAAGATCCCAATATGATTTCTAGAAATTATAAGTATTGATGAATAACATCTTCATCTTCTTTCCCTTGTATGTTCATCTCCTCTTGTTTGATGCTTTGAGAAACTCCATATATAATTTCTACAGTATCCCATATTTCCTTGACATTTTTACAATTATAGATATAAAGAAGTTTGTTGTAATCTAAATTCAATACGAGATATTTCTTAAATCTAAAATCTATTTCAAATTTTCTATTTTCTTCTACAATCCAAATATATTTGGGTTTATCTACTACTTCACCATCTATTTGGTGAGTAAGAATAAACAAATCATTGATTATAGTTGTCTGTAATTCAAGACTAATATTTTGAATAAAAACTCTAAATCTAGCTTTCTACATTTCAATCCTAGCATCATTAAATGGTGGATGTGCGTTTAGGAAATATCTCTTGTTTAAAAATATGTTGGAAGTGATCTTCCACCTGAGACAATTATTCCATAAATAGGAGTTAAACTCTGATACCACTTGTTGGACATGTGACTCCACACACAAGAGATGGGTAAATTGAAGATTTTAGAAAAATAGTAGTTTGAAAAACTTTTATGATCATTTTCAGAGTTTAAAAACATTTCAAAAGGATTTTAGAAATTATTAGTGGAAATAAAGAATAAAATGAAGAAATTGAAGAGTTAAGGGATAGAGAGATAACACCAGGAATTATAGATGTTCGGTCATAACAGAAAATACCTAACCCTTTCGCCAAGATTTGTTCTTGAGAGTATCCAGTAAATCTTAAGAGTTTTAGTAGGTTAAACTCTTGAATCCCCTTATAAGGAAATTGAAGTTTCTAGCTTACTTCAAACCAAATAGCGAACAACTGATAGAAGTGATTAGTCTTCTTTCTAAATAACAACTTAAAATGATTAGTACCCAAGCTAAATTGATATCTTACACGGGTTTAGCTCGAACCAAGGAAAGATTTTGAACCAGGATGAGCTCACGAACCTAATCGAGGTTTTTATGGGCTGGCCACAAACCTATGAGATTTGATTCCCTAATTATTTCCAACCTTATCAAGATTTTAACCGGGATGAGCTTAGGAATCAAACCAGGGTTTTTACCAGGATAACCACAAACCAATGTGAGATTTTATACTAGGTTAATATCGAAACAATGAAAGCTTTTGAATGGGATGAGCTTTCGAACCGAAGAGAGGTTTTTATCAGAATAACCACGAACCAATATGATATTTTATACCAGATTGATCTCGAAAATATGAAAGCTTTTAAATGGGCTAAGCTTTCGAACCAAACCTACGACTTAGTAACTAAATCCCCAAACCATAGTTTTTTAAGGATTTAGATTTAAACCCAAATAAACATTCCCTAATTAGATAAATTATTCAACCAAGGTAAAAGAAAATGTTTCTTGGTGAATTTATTATACTACCCTTCCAGAATTACTAAAATATCTCACTTGAAAAAGATCTTTCTCGAAAGCGTTACAACTAAACTTTTAAGTGAGAGAAAGTGAGAAAATATTTTAGAGAGAGTGTGAGGAGTGAGATATAAGAGCTCGTGATTCTGTATGTGAAAATTTGAGGGAAGGGACTTTTATTTATAGGCTAGAGGTTGGCACAAAATTGGAACATTTTTATGGCCAAAACTAATGATCCAATTGATTGGCATCATGCTCTAATCGTTTGATTGACTTAAAATTAATCCTTTAGAAGGTTTTAAAAGGAAAAAAAATATATAGTCATTACTATTCATTAAGAAATTTTCCTAAATATTTAGGGCACGTTTTTTCACTAGCACAATCAATTGGGTATAAGTGCCAATCAATTGGCCAGTATAAAAAATTGTCCAGAACTTTTCTGACAGCTCCCAATTCATCTGACACAACTTCAAGACATTTTTAGAAATATTTTTCTTAGGAAAAATATGTTTTAAAACTTGTTTTAGTGTGTATGTGTGTGTGTGTGGTTAGATGTATAACTTCACGAGAAAGACCTTATGCTTTTACGATATACTGTTCACTCAGACGCATTAGGGCGGTCTTTCACACTTTCTCTCTTTCACACTTTGAAACTTTAAGACTTATCTGATAAATTAGTCATACAGACACTTGCATAAATTCTTTTTGGAGATAAGGCGTGAGATTTATTCCAAGTAAGTGTCATCATTAGAGGATATTTGTAGTGACCATTAAACTCTAACTTAGTTTGGTTGCATCTTTGACCGCTTGTTATACTTACACTTTAGTTGTTATCATCTAAAGTTAGTTGTCATCATCAAAATCATATTCATCTTCAATATATCTTTTTTGGTCACTGGAGCTGTAAACCATGGTTCTACAATCTATACTCTTGAAAAAGTATAGATGATTCTAAAAATTGTCATTTTGACTAAATGATTTTGTAAGGTTTCATCTAACAAGTGATCATAATCATCTTCATACTACATTGTTGAATCAATCTTTTAGCTCACATCATGGTGACTTGATCTAATGCATGCATGTACAAGCTATAAATGACATCCTCTAAGACAAGAACTCAAACTTTGTCAGGTTTATCAGATGATCTAGAAGCTTTAAAGTTAACATGTTTGATCCTTCAGAAGATGATCAAATTTAAATAAAATCAAGAAATTAACCTTCAAAAGAAGCTCATTTATAGAAGAAGCTCTACTAAAAATTAAGAAATAAGAAAGCAAATGACTTTATTATAATACATTTTTTGTTGAAAGATCAAAACATTTACATTTATATCAAGAGTAGTTTATATCATTTGTTGATTGACATTTGTAAACGCTACATCATTTTTTCGTTTTTCTGATTGTAATGCTCAAATGGCTAACTGTTAGCCTGATTCTTCAAAAAGATAGAGATTCATTTGAAATCAACTCTTTGTATAAATCTAAATTATTAAGTTAGTTTGGACCATGATCTTTGTAATTAGTTTACATATAATGAAAATCTTCTCTTATCTCTTTACCTTTCAACATTTGTGATTGATTTGAATTTCAATTAAAACATCTAAAAAAATTAGTATTATTTTATATATTGGATTTAAGAACAAATACAAATGCAACGATGTAAAGAACACTTACACTAATTGTAGTATAGTTTCTTATACAACTTTTATGATTATTATTTAAGTAATATTAAAATTAAATAGTTGCTAGCCACAAAAAAAAGTTGACCTTATTTATTTTTAATCCAATTGAACTCATTTATTAAAACTAGTTCTATGGCCCGTGCGTGCATAATTTATTTTAAAGTTATATCATAAGTTTAAATTTGTTTTAAAGTTATATTATTACATGATGAAAATAATTCTGTTTTAGTTTGTTACTAAACAATTAGTTTAGTTTGTTACAGTTTGTTACAATTCTGTTTAGTTTGTTACTAAACAGTTTGTTACTTTAACAGTATATATAATATTGTTATGTACCTTCCATAATATGATAAATACTATGAGTTTATTCTAAAATTAACATGGTATCAGTTTGAATTCTCTTTTCCGCGCCTTTCTTCTTCGCGCCTTCGCGCTTCTCATTCCTTTGCTGCATCAGCTTGTTATGGCGCTTCCTTACTCTGATTTTGCTACCAATCCTTCCAATCCTTACTACATGTACCCTAATGAGAATCCCTCTCTTGTTCTTGTTCAACCTGTTCTTGATACCAAGAACTATCAGATCTGGTCCAGATCAATGAAAGTGGCTCTTATCTCCAAGAACAAGATCAAGTTCGTTGATGGCACTCTTTCTCCTCCACCTATCTTCGACTCTCTATACTAACCTTGGCTACGATGCAACAATATCGTCCTCTCATGGCTTCAACGCTCGATTTCTGAAGAAATTGCAAAATCCCTTCTTTGGTATGATCGTGCTTCTCTTGTATGTAAAAGTTTGGAAAATCGTTTTTCTCAGGGAGATATTTTTCGCATTGCTGACATTCAAGAAAATGTTGCTCGTCTTCAACAAGGAACTCTCGATATCTCTTCATTCTTCACGAAACTGATGACGCTTTGGGAAGAAATCGAGAACTTCCGGCCAATTCGTGATTGTACTTGCGCTATTCCGTGCTCCTGTAGTGCTGCTTCAGACTTACGCAAATTCAAAGAACAAGATAAAGTTATCAAGTTCTTGAAGGGCCTTGATGACCAATACGCTCATGTTCGCTCACAGATTATGTTGATGAAACCACTGCCAACTCTTGATAATGTGTTTAATCTGGTTCTTCAACAAGAACATCAATTCAACCTTCTTTCACCTTCTGCTTCTTCAATTGAGTCTCAATCGTCTGTGAATCACCTTTCTCAAGCACCTTCTCGTGGTCGTGGTCGTGGCTGTGGTGGCCGTGGAAACCGACCCTGTACTCATTGCAACCGCACCAATCACACCATTGAGACTTGCTTCTTGAAACATGGCTATCCCCCTGGATTTCAACAACGCAAGCCTACTACATCTGTGGGGAATTCTGCTAATTCTACAGTGAACTCGATTCAAGATGTTGCTTCCACATCAAACACCAGTCCAAATGATTTGTCTACGATTCAAGAACAATACACTCAGATTCTGCATCTCCTCCAACAATCTAATTTGCAATCTCCTTCACTTCCCTCAATTAATTCAATTTATACTACTAATTATGTGTCCCATACCTCTCCTCATAATTCCTCTGGTAAGAATTCCTCAAATCTTCCTTGTCATAACTGGTGGATCATTGACACAGGTGCCACTGATCACATCACCCATACCTTTGCCAGTTTTCTTTCCACATACCACATTGCACCTAAATCCATGACAATGCCTAATGGTGACTCTGTCACTACAAACATTGTTGGTTCAGTTTTACTATGTGGTTCACTTGTCCTTTACAATGTTTATTACTTTCCTTCATTTCATGTCAATATTATCTCTGTCACCACTCTTTTTTATTCCACTTTATATGATGTGAAATTTTCTCCTAATTGCTGTCAAATTATGCAGTTTCCCCAATCCAAGATGACTGGATTTACAGCTAGGAGGATTGGCAAATTGTATGTTCTTGATGCCACCCCACCTAAGGCCATCTCTCCCACACCTGGCTCTGTCAACACCTCCTCTTCTTCCTAATTCGAACCTGCTAAACACGATCCTGCTACTATTTGGCATCTTAGGCTTGGACACTTAAGTCCCTACATACACAAATGTATTTACCCTCAATTTCCTTTTGTCACCTACAATGACAATCATAAGCCCTGTAATACTTGCCATTTGGCTAAGCAAAAACATTTGCCTTTTACTCACAGTAATACTAAGTATGTTTCCATCTTCGATTTACTTCATGTTGATATTTGGGGCCCTCTTTCCACACCTTCCATATGTGGCCACAAGTATTTTTTAACCCTCGTAGACGATTACAACAGGTTTACTTGGACAATTTTTATGGCCAACAAAAGTGAAACCAGAAACCATTTAATTCACTTCATATCCTTTATCGAAACCCAATTTAACAAGAAACTCAAGTGCATTCGAAGTGATAATGGCCCTGAGTTTCTCATGACCACTTTCTACCTTTCGAAAGGAATCATTCATCAAAGGTCTTGTGTGGAAACGCCTCAACAGAACGATATCGTGGAAAGAAAACATCAGCACATTTTGAATGTTGCCCGTGCCCTCTCTTTCCACTCTCACCTCCCTCACAACCTTTGGCACCTTTCCATACAACAGGCTATTCATATCATAAACCGTCTTCCCACTCGTCTTTTAAATAACCACTCTCCTTACCAAAAACTCCATTCTACTCCTCCCAGCCTTAACCATATGAGAGTCTTTAGTTGTCTTGCCTACTCTTCGACCTTGCTTAACCATCGCACCAAATTCGAACCAAGAGCAAGAAAATCTATTTTTCTTGGCTACAGGGAAGGCACAAAAGGCTACCTTCTCTATGATCCTATCACACATGAATTTTACATTTCAAGGAATGTATTCTTTTATGAAACTGTGTTCCCTTTTGCATCCATCCCACCTGCACCTAATCCTATAATCCCTACTCCTGACCCTCCTTCCCTTGATTCACCTGATATTTTCACCAACATTTCACCCAACTTACCTCCACAACCAAATGAACCTTTCTCTCCTACCTATGTCCCCTAACCAGATTCTCCCAATAACCTCTCTTCTTCCTCAAATGACTCTAACAACTCCCCTTGCCCCTCCCCTCCTGTGCCAACCAGAAAATCCAATCGAAATATTAAACCCCCAGCTTATCGATCTGATTATCACTGCAATTTGCTATCCCCCATGTTGCCAGCATCTGACTCAGGTTCCTCTATGTACCCTCTCTCTTCTGTATTATCTTATAGCCAATGTAGTCCTGATCACAAATTATTTTGTCTATCCATTAGCTCTTTAACAGAACCAAAAACCTATAAACAAGCCTGCAAGTTTGATTGTTGGAACAATGCTATGAAATCTGAGTTAGATGCTCTTGAATCTACAAATACTTGGTCTATTGTTGATTTGCCTGCAGGCAAACAATCAATTGGTTGCAAATGGTTCTACAAAATCAAGCATCATGCTGATGGATCCATCGGAAGATACAAGGCCCGTTTAGTAGCAAAAGGATATACTCAGCTGGAGGGGGTGGATTATTTCGACACTTTCTCACCTGTTGCGAAGCTTACTTCTATTCGAACCCTTCTCTCAGTGGCCTCCATTAAGAATTGGCACTTGGAACAACTCGACGTCAACAATGCCTTCCTTCATGGTGATCTACATGAAGAAGTGTATATGGATCTACCTCCTAGATTCCTTCTCCCTGCTTCTTCGACCAACGAAGTCTGCAATTCTTCGACCAACAAAGTTTGCACTTCTTCTGCTTCTTCGACCAACGAAGTTCGCACTCCTTCGACCAACAAAGCTTGCACTTCTTCGACCAAAGTTTGCACTTCTTCTGCTTCTTCGACCAACGAAGTTCGCACTCCTTCGACCAACGAAGCTTGCACTTCTTCAACCAACGAAGTTTGCACTCCTTCAACCAATGAAGTTTGCACTTCTTCGACCAACGAAGTTAGCACTTCTTCGACCAACGGAAGTTGCACTTCTTCGACAAACAAAGTCTGCAAATTACATAAGTCATTATATGGCCTGAAGCAGGCTGGCAGACAGTGGTTTTCAAAATTGTCCACTGCCCTTATCTCTCTTGGCTACTCATATTCTTCTGCTGATCATTCTTTTTTCACAAAATCACATGACTCTTCTTTTACTGTTTTATTAGTCTATGTTGATGATATTGTCTTAGCCGGTAATGATTTGCAGGAAATCAAATATGTCAAATGCTTCCTTGATTCCACTTTCAAAATCAAAGACCTTGGTAGGCTGAAATATTTTCTTGGTCTAGGAGTTGCCAAATCAACTCACGGCATTTTTCTCAATCAGAGAAAGTACGCTCTGGAATTGCTCGATGACACTGGCTTATTGGCTACTAAACCTTGCTCCACCCCCATAGATTCCTCCTTGAAGCTTCATGATTATAACTCACCACCTTTCAAAGACATCACAACTTATCGAAGGCTTGTTGGAAAACTTCTATATCTGACTACCACCAGACCTGACCTTGCATTCATTGTTCAACAACTCAGCCAATTCATCTCACATCCTATGCAAGTTCATCATTCTGCAGCAATTCGAGTACTCAAGTATCTCAAAGGTGCTCCTGCCAAGGGTTTGTTCTATTCATCTTCCTCTCCACTCAAGTTCAGAAGCAGAATACAGGGCCTTGGCAAGCTTGACTTGTGAACTGCAATGGCTGCAGTTTCTGTTAAAGGATCTCCACATCTCCTTCAATCAACCTAGCTCAGTCTATTGTGACAACAAAAGTGCTATCTACCTTGCTCACAACCCCACCTTTCATGAACGGACAACACATATCGAAATTGACTGCCACGTCATTCGTGAGAAAATCCAAACTGGTCTCATCCATCTTTTACCAGTTTCTTCTGCTGCTCAATTGGCAGATGTTCTCACCAAGCCTTTGGCAGCTCCCTCTTTCGATTCTCTTGTTTCCAAGCTTGGTCTATTAGACATCCATAGTCCAGCTTATGGGGGGCTATTACATGATGAAAATAATTCTGTTTTAGTTTGTTACTAAACAGTTAGTTTAGTTTGTTACAGTTTGTTACAATTCTGTTTAGTTTGTTACTAAACAGTTTGTTACTTTAACAGTATATATAATACTGTTATGTACCTTCCATAATATGATGAATACTATGAGTTTATTCCAAAATTAACATATATTAAATATAAAAAAAATTTTAAAAATATGAGAATCTCTAATAATTTATATATAATAAAATTTTAATTATGATATTTAAATTTGAAAAAAAAAATTATATTTACGTGAATAATGCAATATTATAAACAAATATCATATTAAATTATTTCTAGATAATATTTTTGTTTAATTATTAAATTCATAGCACATATAAGGAAATTTTTTTATTAATAACCATGTATTAAAATAATATTTCGCAAATAACCGGGTTTCGGAAAAAATTACGCAAATAACCATGTTTCAGATGACTCCCCGAAGGAGGAGCCATCTCACTTGGCGCCTCCACCTAGGGTTTTACCCTAGGCGCCATCTCACTTGGCGCCTCCCTTGGCTTTTAGCCAAGTGAGATGGCGCATGCTCCTTAAAAGTGAGAGGAGGCGCCATCTCACTTGGCTCCTAGGGCAAAACTAGGGCAAAACTAGGGCAAAATGCTGTTTTATAAATAATTCGTCCGTTTCTCCGAAATTTCTCACACTTTCTCGCACTGTATTTTTATTTTGTACTCCGTTATTTGCGTCATGACGTCGCCTATGATTTTTAGCAGAGATGGTTACGTTATATTCTCCGCCACGAAACCTGCGATGAAAATGAAATTCTGGCACATTCACTCCATGGAGCGTCTGAAGCGGGAGTTGATGCGGTGGCTAGATGGAGACATTGCGGAGGGGGAAAAATTCGAAGGATCCAGCGAAAATGAACAACAACCTCACATGCGACAGGAAGACCTAATGTGTGGTTGGAGGAAGTCAAAACAGACAGTGATGTAATGCTGAT
The DNA here is from genome assembly GCA_948472305.1 of Vicia faba. NCBI lineage: Eukaryota > Viridiplantae > Streptophyta > Magnoliopsida > Fabales > Fabaceae > Vicia > Vicia faba. The sequence continues at coordinate 1,095,970,183 of OX451739.1, forward strand.
GATGCATGGGTCAGATGAAATTGTGTTAACAGTTGTAATTTCCTAGATTGAATATCGTTAATTATTGTTGTACGCGTTTTATTAATTGTAGCAAAATCTGTTAACAGAAAACCCAAATGTTTACAACACAATTATGAAAAGATTTTATGTATTACAAATTATGGTGAAGAGGCCATTGCGTAGAATTGTTTTAAGGTTTGAAGGTTGGAATGTTTGAGGTTTATTGATTGTATGAAGGTATGAATGCTGTAATGTTTGAAGGTTGGAATGTATGAATTTGATGACTGATTCGAAGGTTGGAATGTTTGATTGTGTGCAGGTTTGAAGGTTTGGTTGTAAGAACGTTTGAAGGTTGGAAGATTTGACAGATTATGTGAATCAATGTTATGATAAACGTAAGGCTAAAAATTTCAATTAAGTAAGGATGCAACCCCCCAAGGCTGCCAATAATATTACATGTAATAATGAAACCCCATAGGCTGCCACCTAGCCTGGCCCTATTCTGCACATATACATTTATTTTATAAGACTCCTCCCATCAACTCCAATGGGCTTACATGCAATAATGAAAGGAATCCCAAAGGCTGTCACGTAGCCTGAGCCTAGGCTGTAACAAAGGACACCTCTTATTCGCCAATTGGGGTGGCGACACCATTCATTTTTGTACTCTTTCGCCAAGTCCAATGGCGCCTCCCTTACTGTCCAATCGTGATACATGCATGGGCTGCCACCTAGCCTGCAAGAGTGACACCTTTCATTTTTTGTACATGCATGCATGCATATGTGTAACCCCCTAAGCATGCAAATGTGACACTTCGAAGGCATGCAAGCACAAGCAACCACTACATCAAACTTATTTGCCTATAAATACATACCATATCATACATCTCTCAAACCCACACAAGTCTCACTCTCTGCTACGAAATATTTCATAAGTCTATCTCTTCCTAAGTCTTTCATACTTTCAAGCATTTTAAACAATGGCTCTTCTAACAATGGGCGATACTCACAGAGGCACAAGGGAAAACATTGCTTCATTTGTAAGTTTCTTCTTTGGTTATACATTTTTCATACTTCAAATAACGCGTTGTTCATCTTAATTAATCTTACACCTGTTAAATTATGAACTCAGGACACAAAAAGATTCAGAATCCGTTCGCACAACTACCTGGCTCCCGACCCATTTATTGTCCCATATCTGGAATACGCAGGTTTTGGACATGTCATAAAGATCTCCAACTGCACCATTGACTCGAAGTTCATTCTTGCAATGTTGGAAAGGTGGAGACCGGAGACCCATACATTTAACCTACCAATAGGTGAATGTACCATCACGCTAGAGGATATGTACATGCTACTAGGTCTCCCTGTCGACCGTAAGGCCGTGGACGGGTCGGTTCAACAACCCAACTCTCAGTGTGAAGAACTGTTGGGTAGGGATATGGTAGAAGGTGGTGGTGCAAGAGGGCAGGGAATACTACTCACTGAGCTGAAACGTCATTATGCAAGTTTGGAATTAAATGAAAATTCCCCAGAGAATGACAGGGTAGTAAAAGCCAGAACGTATCTTATGATACTTTTTGGTACATTTTTATTTCACGAAAGTACGGGAAATAGTGTAAATTTTATGTACTTACATTTACTATCAAATTTTGAAAAAACAAGAAAATATAGTTGGGGTTCTGCAGTATTAGCCCACCTATACAGTTCCTTGTGCAAAAACACAGTCAAGGAAAAATGTACATTTTATGGGTGCGCTTTTTTACTACAAGCCTGGGGTTGGTGGAGGATGGAGTCCTTAAACCCCGTCAACAACAACACTTTCGGTTTCCCGTATGCAACAAAGTAATTCATCAAGTTATAGCATTTATAACTATTCTGCTCTTCCCAAAATATATGCCAAGAATAAAATGTTTCTCATTTCCTTTAGGTACTGCGTGAGGGGTATGGATTATGGCAAGAATCTAAGATTCAATGTCGCACTCTACCGCAACCTGTTGGATCACTTAGGCCCGGATGACGTACGTCGTAACTTTTAACTTTTGTTCAACTAAATTATTTATACATTACTTTTGCATTAACCTGATTTACATTCTATCGCAGTTCGTCTGGAGACCATATTTGGGTTTGGGCCATGATCCAAACCCGGAGGATGCAGCAACTTAGACTGCGAAGACTGCAATCATTCGGTTCAACATTGTGGAGATGCACCACAGCGACCGTGTGAAGATGCAGTTCGGAATGCATCAAGAGATACCAAGTGATCCAACAAATTTGTCCCCATGGCATCTTAAAAGGGTCGACGCCCAGTGGGGTCTTACCAACTGGAAAGACTTCGCTCCGGAATGGTGTAAGATGTGGCAGAGGCGTCACCGCTACGTCTTGCAATTCCCGGTTTTCCTTACTCAAGGTAACATGCGACACACGGATCAATATTTGTCGTGGTACAGGTCGGTTAGTAACCCAGAAATGCACGTGTCTCATCCAAGATACTTGGTTGACCCACGCACACAATGGGCACAACCCTCGATTCCCCATCAACAAACCCAAAACCCATCAACCTCCCACCAACCCCCAAGAAGAAACAGACCCACAAACATCCAACCACATTCCCCAACACAACACAACTACAATCAAATGCCACACAACCAACCACAATCACCACCAAACTACCAATACCCCGATATGCCTCAAACCCAACCACAATACCAACCCCAATACCAGCACACCCGCATACCCCACACAGAATTTCAGTCTTCCACATATCCCAATATGGCACCCTCAACATCCAGCCTTAGCCCTGATATGGGAATGTCGGAAGATTACGAACAAGCCGACCCAACCTACCATCACCCACAATATCACCAAACCACCCAACATCCTCAATACCAAACACCCCAAGATCCATTTCCTTTCTACCCCCCGTACTCAGACGACCAATGCTACAGACCAACCATGGAACCCCACCCACCGCCAACACGACCAAACTTTGAGGGTATGGGTAACCGACTGTACCAGAGCGGATCTTCTAGATATGGAGATCTGACTGATTTTATAGATTCGGACCGCATTGACTTTGCTGGGCCATCGACCTTGCTGCAGCAGAAAACGCGACGAAACCCAACACGAGAAAGGCGAGGATGGGGATGCGGAACCGGGGGTCATTACCGGGTTCCGGGGGATCACTGATGTATCTTTTTTTTTTCCAGTATTTTTGTATCCATTTTTTTTAATCTATTTTTTTTACTGTTATTTTAATGTAATACAGTTGGATGTAATTATTTTTTTTTTAATAAAAAGTCCATTTTGTTGATCTCTGTCCAACACGCAATGCACCGGAAAAAAAAAATAAATATTTTTTTGCCCTAAAAATACACCTAGGCGTCATCTCACTTGGCTTAGGGCATGCCCTAAGCACATAGGCGCCAAGTGAGATGGCGCCTCCCTTAAAAATATAGGTGCATGCGCCATTTCAGATGGCTCCTCCTTTGGGAAGTCATCTGAAACATGGTTATTTGCGTATTTTTTTCCAAAACGCGGTTATTTGCGAAATATTATTTTAATACTTGGTTATTAATAAAAAAAATTCACATATAAGAGTAGATTAATATAAATTTCAATTATTTTTTTAGTGTTTAGTCTATAATTTACAAAATTAAAAAAAAAATTATTCAATGTCAAGTCTAAAATTTGGTTTAAACAATATATTCTCTAGATTTTTTTTTCAAAACATATTATATTTTATCATATTACTTTTTTTCTTCTGTGTTACTATATTATTCAAGTACCTTTATTTATATTTTCAAGAAGATATTTTGTTTGTTTATTGTAATGAAAGAGGTATGTTGTGATCCGACTAATAGATTGTTTTTTTTATGGGATATGAAAAATAATTATTTATTATGGGTTAATTATCTCAATAAATTAATTATTTTCACTTCAATAATTAAATTTAATAAAAAATAATTTTGAAATTAAAATAAAATTTTAAATATTTAGTTTTCAATTTTATAGACATTAATGATTCTAAAATTTATTAACTTAAATTATTAATATTTTAGCGAAGCTATTTTAATTTTTTTATTAAATAGTGATATTTTGATTCTTAAAATATACTTTTATTATAAAAATAATTTATAGATTAGTTTATTACTTTGTTAGAATATTTAAGAATATATTAAATTTTAAAGAATATTAAAATATGTTAGAATATTATGTTGATTCTTAATTATATGAATTTATTAGAATATTTAAGAATATGTTAAATTTTAAAGAGTAATAAAAAAGATCTATGTAATTATAAACAATATAGAATTATATCAAGTTTTATCAATTTGTTTGTATCTTAAGATATTTATGATATTAATGAACAAATGATATCTAAAATAACAATTTATAGCTGTCATTTAGAATTAAATATAATTATACTAAAATATAATTGAAAAAATTGTTTCAAAATGTTTAATATTACATTAAATGTTGAATTAAAAATTGGAATGATAGATAAATAGTATAAGTTCACATTAAGAAATCTAATTATTTACTAAATTTAATAAGAAATATAATTTCAAAATTTCTAATAGTAGTCAATTATAAGTTTAGGATTTAGATTGATAGATAATTAGTAAAAAATAAGAAATTGAGATTTAATTTGATTTTTTTAAATATGATAGTAATTGCAATGTCAAAATTTTAATTGGTAGATAATGTCACTAATATTAAAAAGTGGAGTTTAGTTTTTTTAGAGTAAAAACTTGGAATTAAAAAACAAAACTTCATAACAATTAAAATAAAAAATAAATATTATTGTTATGTATTAATAAATAAAAAAATCTAATTGGTATTAATAGATCTGGACGAAAACAATTGTAAGAGTCGTATGTACATATATATTACAAAAACAATTAATAATATATTTTAAAATAATTATTAGTTTACACATGATTAAAATAATAATTATAATTTATAACAAAGAAGGAAATAATAATTTATATTCGAAGGAATGTATAAGTATTGTCCTTTTAGGAATTTGAAGAAAGAGGAAGGAAATTAAATCCAAAAAAATAAAATCAATACAAAAAATATTAAAAAATATCGGAATGAAAACATATTTTAGGAATTTGAAGAAAGAGGAAGGAAATTAAATCCAAAAAAATAAAATCAATACAAAAAATATTTAAAAATATCAGAATGAAAACATATGTATTGCAGTTTCTAAAATTACGATGTTCCAAATTATTGTAAGATATGTATATTTCATTCTTCTATTGTTGTTTGCAGGAGTTTGGGCTTATTAGACTCATACAAATTGCAATGCCTGAAAAAAATTTATTATTATATAATAAAATATAAATATGATTAAAATAATATTTATGTAATGAATTGGAATATGATCAAAACAATAAAATTAAAATTTATACAAAAAATATGGATATGAAATTGATTTGAATTGAATAAATGTAAGAAAAAAATGAAATCTTACCGGATTAGATAAAAATAAATAAAAAATCAATTCTCTTTTTGAATCGGTATTGAATAATTTCTTTTTCAAGTTCTAAAACATTGGTATGGTGAAGAAAAAGAGAGAAATTTATCTATTTAAGGAAGAAAGTGGGACAAATTGACCAATTAAGAATAATAAAATGATATTATGATATATTTCCAACACTAACTAATGTTAGCCATTTTTTATAATTTTGATAAGCCTACAAACTTCAAGTCGAGCGACAGTAGAATGTGAAGTGGGGGATACTTGTCAGACACTTTGATGCCAAAGTAAGGTTCAGAGCAAATGCAAGCAAGTATGAGAATATGAGTGAGTGATTGAATACCCGACCCTCTCAAATGAGAGGGTATTTATAGCCCCTAATATTGGGTCAAGTTCTTCAGTGATGGGATGCAATGAGGCCCAACAACAAAGACTTCTAAGGTTTACAGGTGTATGGAGTTCAGTATGTGGCCCCCTCCCTGTTCAACTGCCCCGAGAAAGCAAGAGTTGACTTGTTATTCACAGAAGGCAGGATGATGATGATCAGGATGAGTTTGTCGTGAAGAGTGGGCACGGTGTTTTGTGTGAGACTACTGTGGGCAACATGTCCTCTTGTCAATCTGACATGGCAGCTATTTGAGGTGCCATCTTTTCATAGGGGAGTCCAAAAGACCTAAGTTATGATGACTTTTCTCGTGCTGCCTCGTTGAGTGTGAACTATCTATAAAAAGGGGAATTCAGAGGCTCATTTGTCATTTTCAAGCTCTCCTCTCCTCTCTCATACGTTCGGTCGTGGATCTTGCTCTATTCTAACGCAACCGGAGACGTCTTCAAAGATAATTTTCTTCTAAAAAAGTTATATCTTCTTGATAGCGCTTTTTCATAGAATTTTTGGATTAAACACTTGGGTTTTGTCACGAACGGATGAATCCCTGGATGAAGATTCATGGGTTCTGAAGTTAATCTTCACGGGTGTTTATCAACGTTAATGGTTGTGGATGAAGATTCATAGGTCTAATTTCATAGACTCGTGTCGGGGTCATCCTCCCCGAATAATAGGGAGGATTTGGTGAATTTTGCCCATTCGACCAAATGTCCCCACACAGGGCGTTGTTCATTTAGGTGTTGGCTATCGAGGGCTTGGGTCGAGGTCCATTCCTCGACACATTCATCGCCCTTTCACTTTATTTACGGTGGAAGGGTGAATTTGATGATGTCGAATTCACTGTTTTCCCTTGTGTTTCAGACATGATGGCACACCAAGTCGAGAAAGATGTCGTACCCGAGACTCACGAGAATGATACTACTGTCGTGGATGACCCTTTGTCTTGGGTCACGCCTGAGCCTTGGAATAAAAAGTATTATTTTTCGTAGGACACTTCTGACACGTTCAATGTCCCTGAGGTTCGAGTAGAGGGTGCTCCTGCCAATTGGGCTCTTCAAATCCCTCACCGGAGCAGGAGGATATGCTCAGCATACCCGGGCAAACGTTTTCCTATGTGTTGTACCCCAAAATTTGCTCTCTCATATTTTTTCAAGATTTTTCTCTTATATAGGTGATTACAAACACTTGATTAAAGAAATAAAATAAAATTTTGAAGATAAACAAGGAGTCTTCAATTGGAATTTTAATAAGGTCTTCGATTTACATTTTAATAAAGTCTCTGATTGGCATCTGGACAAAGGTCTTTCGATTGGCATTTTAACAAGGTCTTCGATTGGGTATTTGGCACCCTTCGATCAAACTTTGGGTTCACAAGTATCATTCCAGCAGTGCCTTCCTTTCAACTTGCCTTCAGCGCATAAGGCAAAGACCCCTCTTCATGCTTGCCTTCGATTCCCAAGCCAAAAAAAAGCTTCTTTCATGTGTGCTTCGACACACAAGGAAATAACTTCTTTTGTACGTGCCTTCAGCACACTAGACCAAGGCCCCTCCCACTTGGCTTCGATCAAACGGGAAAAGGCTTCTTCATGCTTGCTTTGGATTCATAATGGCAAAAACTTCTTCAGACTTGCCTTTGATCCACAAGGTAAAAGGCTACTTTTAACTGGCTTTTGATTCACAAAGATCCCACTGGGAAATAGGCCCCTCAGCTTGTCACTAATGCACGTATGCCTCTTCATGCTTGCCTTGGTTTGACAAGGCAAAGACCCATCAGTATGCCTTCGATTCCCAAGGCAAAAGGCCCCTTTCACTGGTCTTCGATTCACAAGACAAAAGGTTGCCTCAGAGTTGCCTTCGATCCACAAGGCCAAGGCCCATTCAACTTGCCTCTGTTTTCTTTCTCCCCACAAGAAAATGACTTCCTTCAGGCTTGCCTCCAATACGCAAGGCAATGGTTTCCCTTCATGCCAGCACCCATAAAGTAGTGGCTTTATTTCATATGTGCTTTGATTCATTAAGCAGTTGGCTTCCGTCATGCTAGCTTTGACTCCACCTCCAAAATATTCAACATACAACTTTCCATGTTTTGACACCTAGTAAGATTCATTCGAAGGATACACCAATGGTGCCTTCGAAGGACATATATGTGGTCCATTAGAAGGATACATAATTGTGGGAAACAAGCTTATTTTTCCTTTTGATGAGTATTAGTTCAAGATGCTTTCCTTTGATCCATGAGGAAAAGGATCCCTCTTTAACTGACCTTTGATTCACCAACAAAGGTTTCCTCTTCATGCCTGCCTTCGTTTCACAAGCATATGATTGCTACATTATGAAAACACATTGGTGGCCCATTCGAAGAACGCATAAGGGGCGCATATGGGCTATTCAAAGGACACACAAATGGTGCCTTCGAAGGGGCATGCATTTGGTCCAGTCGAAAGACACCTAATGGTTGAAGACAAGTGTTGTTTTGTCTTTTGATGAGTCTGGCCAAAGTCCTGCATGCTGCCAGAACCAAGCCTCCTGCACAATCCCATTCATGACAAAAGAAGCTTCTAATGGCTAGAAAAGAGTTTTCGATTGGCTTAGTTGAAAAGTTTCAGATCAAGATACCAAGGCAAATATGGGCTCAATCGAAGAAGCCCCGATAATAAGGATTGGAGCCATTCGAAGGAGGCAACTCTGGGCCAATCGAAGAGTAAGAATGGAAGTTATTCGAAAGTCAAAATTGTCTACACTCATTCAAATTCAAAAAGGGACAAGATTCCATGTTTTTGGCCAAAGTTACAAATTTTCATTCATGGCTTTCAAACACATAATCAAGGCTGTTTAATCCTATGATATCTTGTCTCCTCACTCCTCTCTATATAAACAAGACATTAGCAGTCATTTCGACACAGATACAAAGCCCTAAAGAGTCACACGAAGCTTAAAAAAAGCAAGATTGTAAAAATTCAAAAACACAATTACAACCATCATCTGTCCAAACCAAAGGTTCAAAAACCTTCCTGAGACTTCCAGGAACTCAACCCAACCATTATTCAAGCAATCTCACGCCCAGAATCCATGAATCGAAACCCTTATTGATGGTAATTTTCTGGAATTTATATTTGTAATTTCATGATGTATTAATACTTTTCCATGCTTTCTTTACAATCAGGTTGATTAATAGGACAGAACCAATGTAGAACATGCAAGAATAAGGACCAGAATAGGATCGTTCCATTTTAGAGCATGATCTGAGTTTCTTCATCGTTCTCAATAACCAAGGGTTTTCAGGTTAAAAGGACCTCGTTTTTGAGATCAGGAGGAAAAGTTAAGGGGGTAGGATCAATTTGGATCTTGGAATCTCATTGTTTTGGAAGGTTGATTTTCCAGCCCACCGGAGAAGATGACCGGAGAGTTGACTCTAGTGGGTTGACTCTGGCGCAAACTCGTCTCACTCCCATTGGCCAATTCAAACTGCATGCATTTTTTTAAATTCTTAGATATTGACGTTTTTTGTATATCATATTTTTGTTTTATATTATGCACGAATGAACAGGTGGCTCAGCTGGTAAAGTCGCATGTGTGTGAGGGAGAGGACCCGGATTCGAATCCCAATCCAGCCTTTTATATTTTCTAATTTGTTTCATGCAGATTCCATGTGCTATGCTGCCCGGGGTTCACCATACTACATCAAACCCTTGCCATCAGATGCACATATGATCAAGATAGACCCATTTAGTATGCAAGTTCACAATGCACCCTCAAGGCTTCATCTCATCAGATCATAAAGCAACATGGGCTTCATAATCTGGGCCCAGCGAAAATTCAAATCAGCACCCCCTTTGTCTCTTTTACATACTTAGGCCCATTTATCATTTTTTTATATTGTTTTAATTTCTCTTTTATTATTTTTTTTTCTTTATTTATTTAATTACACAAATAATCAAAATCACAAAAATATTAGTTTTAGGTTTTTTTTATTAAACAAATTTTGTACGTAAATTAATAAATAATTTTAACTATTTTCTTAATTTAAAATAAATTATAATTTAGGAATTAATTTAACTTTAATTATTTTCTTTTCATAATACACAAACCAAAAAGAACTTAGACTATTTTCTTTAATTTAATTTTAATTATTTTCTTAAATAAATAAAAAAGAACAATAAAAATATTTTATTATTTCATTTTTACTTACTAGGTTTTTAGACGTACCTTTAGTTTTCGTGCGTTATTTATTTTCTTTTAGATTTTTTATATTATTGTATCTGTATATTAGATGTAATAGTTAATAAGCTTTTATCTGCTTTCTTTATTTTTTTTTCCCCAATTTTTGTACATTGTAAATCCCCTCCCCGAAGCCATGTAATAGTGTAGGTTTATACTTCTGCACTTTATATTCTATACATATTTACTGCTAGTAATTAGGCATGTATGGAAAGACTGAAATTAAAACGTTAGTAAACCTAAATGCACAAGATAAATACTTGAACTAACACAATTGCACATGCGCACCTCTAGGGTATCCCACTTTGGTTGCCAACGGAAATAAAGCAGTCATGTCCCTCGAAACGTGGACGCTTTAGAAAAGACCCGTAAATCAAAAAGATCATAGTCCCTCTATGACCCTACAGTTGCCTCTCGGTAAATGATCTAGTCCCTAAATAAAATTGCTAAAGCGTCTCCACAAGTTGCCTTCGTGACTGTAACGTCCATTCGAGTGTCCCTTATACATACAACGATAGGGCTAACTACTCACTAATAGTAGGATAGCATTGTCTAAAGGATAGGAGAAAAAGATCTACCTTTTCGAGTACAAAAAGATAGCTGTTAGAAGTTTTCTCAAAACATTTTTCACTTACACAAATACTACTTTTTCAAAAACATTTTCCAAAACACTTTGTATACTTTCTCCAATATCCCGAGAAACATTACAAAGTTCTCCATACTAAGGCTTTTTCAAAACATCTCCAAACACACAAATCACAAAGGTATTTCAAAATGAGTAAACCTCTAAGAGCCCTTAGATAACTACGGATGGAAAGGGTGCTAACACTTTCCCTTTCCGTAATCTACCCCCTTACTCTGAAAATTCTCGAAAAAGTCTTTTTCTGTTCTTTTCACCCTTTCCTTGATTTGGATAAAAGAAAATTCGGTGGCGACACTTGTTTATCGCAACATTTGCAAACACAAATGCAAAACCAGTATTAACAGTCAATTCTACTACCGTATCACTATACTGGCGACTCTACTGGGGAATTATAAAAAGTGGGGTTACCTTAGAGTTAGATCATTATTTAATTTCTTTTGTTTACTTTACTTTTGAGGGCTTTGTTTGGGTTACTATAGATCCTACACCCAGATCTGGGGCACCTTGTAGGTAAGTAGCAATAGATTGTGGAAACTATGTGGAGTATACCGACACGGTCAAAGCAATAGCTACGGTAATATGACACTTTGGTTGGTACCGGTATCCCTTGAGTAGTTAAGAAGAATATGGGGCCGCTGCATGGTGTCATGATGCATCAACTAACCTTAGAACCTTTAATTGAACAACTTGGCCATTAGGAAGTAGTGAGATAGTTGTCTTTGGTGTAGCCCGAAGTCGGTTGATACTCGATACTACACTCATTGAGATTTGACTCCCGAGTTTTATTTGGTGGCAAGTCAGTTGTTGATCATAATGAAACTTGTAGGAAAGATCAGTGATATTGAGATCCCTTAGAACTCGATTACTATTGATAGGATGGGTTGAGCCAACTAAACTTCAAGAGGGTACTTACCTTAAAACCCATGCAAGCCTTAAACCTAGGCCTTTGTGTGATTTGCTTGTGCTTGCTATATTTGTATTTTCTTAGCATAATCATGATATCATAACATCATAACATGACATATCATACTAACCATTTCAAGGATTTTTAGGGCTTATCTTTGTGTTGTCTTGTAGGACATGGCATCCACTCGCAGGAATACTATCCAAGTCAACCTCATAAGGGTACCTCCTTAACTTAAGGAATTAGCATCAAGGGTTCCTGAGAGTTGTCCATTCACTGAAAGACATGGTCGACTTCTCAATCTGGTCACCTCAAGCCCTAATGAAGAGATGTTGAAGGCGCTCTTTCAATTCTTCGACCCTTTACATCACTGCTTCACCTTTCCTGATTACCAATTGGTGCCTACCATGGAGGAGTTTTCCCAGTTATTAGGGGTGCCCATTCTTGATCAGTTACCCTTCAATGGTATGGAAAGAGACCCAAAACCTGAAGAGATTGCTCATGCTCTATATTTACAACGATCTGATGTAGTGGCAAATTGGGAAACAAAAGGAGGCGTCAAAGGGTTTGTATCTAAGTTTCTATTTGAGAAGGCTCATAATTTTTGGGATACCCTGGATTTACAAGCTTTTGAAGAAGTGTTGGCCCTTCTCATCTATGGGATGGTGATATTTCCTAATCCAGACAAACTCATAGATGTGAATGCGGTCAAGGATTTTCTGTCTCATAATCCAGTGCCTACTTTACTTTGAGACATCCTACACTCTCTGTATACCCGAATTGTAAAGAGGGGCCATTTTGTGTTGCACTCCTCTGTTGGCTAGGTGGTTTATTTTGCACCTGCCTCGATCTGTATTGAAGAATGAGCAGGGCTTTAGATGGTCTAATAGGTTGATGTCCCTCACACATTCCGACATTTATTGGTGTCCTTGATCCTTGGGGAATATTACCATTATTGATCGCTATTGAGAATTCCCTAATGTACCTATCATAGGCATTAGGGGGGAATCACTTATAATCCTTGTTTGGCATTGAAACAGTTTGGATATGCTAGGAGGGATGGTCCTCATGATACACTTATCCAAGGAATCGTATTCGACTATGAGAATGATGTTCAGGGTTATCGTCAGAGGTTCATAAGAGCTTGGGGCATGGTGAACAAAGTTGATAGCAAAACACTGGGGCATAAGAACTTCGTTCCTTTGGAGCTTTATCTTAAGTGGGTACGAGCTCGTGCTCAAAGTCTCAAGATGCCTTATAAGGCCATTCTACCCATCATCATGGAGCCCGTTGCTGAGGGAGACACTCCTTACATTGTTCTTCATCCTGACATGCAGACTAATTTTGAGGAGTTACAAAAATCCTGGATTCAACTCAAAGAGGAACGAGATACCTTTGAAACCCAATTCTACGCCAGCGAGAAGAAATTTTTAGAGCTCACCAGGATACTTCATGAAGAGAAGAGTATAAATTCCTACATTGCATCAAAGAGGATGCGCCCATGGGAAGCTTTAGTCCTTTTTTGCTTTGAGAGTTCATTTTTTCTTTGTTACTTCCTTTGTAAGCCCAAGAGGCATCATTGTAACCGCTTAAACTTCTTAATGCAATTAACGTTTGTTTTCCCTTTGGCTAAGCAAATTTAAGTCTTAGAAATCCTTGAAAACATTGAATACATATATCATACGTATCATTGCATAAACAGGTTTCAGGATAGGCTTCTTATCTTCTTCGCTGTTTATTTCAGCAATGGCTCTTGAACAAACAGTTAAGGAGCTTCAGGCACAGAATTCTCAATTCCAAGAAATGTTCCTGAATCTGGCTAAGGGACAAGAAGATTTGAAAGCACTGATTCTCAAGGACAAGAAGAATAAAAAGAGGCCAGTGGGTGTTCTAAAATTGGTAAGAAAGTTCAAAGGACCAGTGAGGCAAGTTTCAGAGCTCGCAACTCCGTCAAGAGAGAGAGAGAGAGAGAGAGAGAGAGAGAGAGAGAGACAATCAGGAAGGAGAGCCAAGAGAAGAATACCACAGTATAAGGGAGTCTGAAGAGGATGAAGTTGATTACACCGAAGAACAATACCCTCCGATTGATGATAAGTACAAATAACTGGAAGACCGTCTCAACTTTATGGAAGTTCATAGGGTACCCGGCCTGGATTTCGAAGAGCTAGGGCTGGGTTCTGGAGTGGTTATCCCACAAAAGTTCAAAGTTCCCGCATTTTCTAAATATGATGGGGTCTCATGTCCTAAGTTGCATCTCAGATCTTATGTCAGGAAGATCCAGCGGCACACTGCTGACAGGAATTTGTGGGTGCATTTCTTTCAAGACAGTCTATCAGTGACTCAATTAGAGTGGTTCTATCAGCTAGAGGGAACCAACATCCGTAACTGGGAAGACCTGGCTACTGCTTTCTACAAGCAGTACCAATATAATGCTGACCTTGCTCCAACCCGTACGTAACTTCAGAGCACGTATATGGGTTCTAGTGAGGGCTTTAAAGATTATGCCCAGAAATGGAGAGGCCTTGCAGGAAGAGTCCAGCCTCCGATGTCTGATAGGGAGCTGGTGGACATGTTCTTGGACACATTATCTGGGCCATTCGTTAACCACCTGATTGAAAGTTCTTCTGTTGGGTTTACTGAATAGATCTTGACTGGTTAACGAGTAGAGGCTGGTATTAAAAGTGGTAAGATACAGAGAGATGCATCCTCCAGTACTGCAAAGAAACCTCTCACAGAAAAGAAGGAGGTTAGTGTTGCTTATGGCCAAAGAAATCATGACAAAACTGAACGTCGTCCGACGGTATGGGCTGTTATGATTCCCAATCCTGCCTCAAACCAACAATAAAACAATCAGCGCAGGCCGGATGTGCCCAGAAGACATTTTACTCTGATCAACATGACCTTGTCCCAGGTTTTGCCACACCTACTGAAGTTCAATCTAGTGACCCTAAAGGAGGCCCCGAAGAATCCTAATGTGCCTACCACTCTGAAACACTGGGGCATGATACAAACGATTGTTGGGCTTTAAAGAACAAGGTGCAAGACCTTATTGATGCAAAAGAGATTGAATTTGATCCCCCTAAGACTCCCAACATCATAACTGCACCTATGCCCAAGCATGGCCTGGGAGTCAATGCTATTGATGTTGTCTCCGCCATAGAAGACGCTGACAGTAGCTATGACCTGGACAAGTGGATCTTCCCAAACATCAGCGGTGGACTCAGTAACTGGGAGGCCAAATATTTTGTGCCCATTACTTTTATTCAAGAGTAATTTGTCTTTTTGTTTTAAGGAAATGTAATATTTGAACAATTGAAACATTACAGCCTTGTGTCTTACCTAAGGCACAATGGTCTATTTGTGAGGGTCATTACTTCTTTTTCATATGTCATCAATAAAACATTGGACGTTTCGCATGCAAATTTTATGCTCTTTGTTTTTCTTTTCTGCCTCTCTACTTTATCAAAAATATACAGCTATACTCTTACACACACTCACATACTACAGATCAACATCCACTCTGGATCCCATTGATAACGGTTCTTCCATTGCTCATAATGACTTTGAAAATCCGATCAACCAAGCTGATGACGAAGGTGAGGAAGATTGTGAGGTACCAAGAGAGTTTGTCAGACTGTTACAACAGGAAGAAAGGGAAATATAGCCTCATGAAGAGCCAGTTGAGACAGTGAACTTGGGTACTGAAAAGGACAAAAAAGAAGTCAAGGTAGGTGCTAACTTGGAGCCTAGTATCAAACAACGGTTAATACAGATGCTACATGACTATGTTGAGGTTTTTTCCTGGCCATATGAAGATATTCCGGGACTTGACACTAATATTGTGCTTCATCGGCTACCTACAAAAGAGGATTGCCCTCTAGTGAAACAAAAGGTTCGTCGTATGCGATCGGATATGTCAGAAAAGATCAAGGGGCTGAAGTCATGAAACAGTTCAATGTCGGTTTCTTAGCTGTCACGTCTTATCCATAATGGGTCTCCAATGTTGTTCCAGTACCTAAGAAGAACGATAAGGTACGTATGTGTGTGGATTACAGAGACCTGAACAGGGCAAGCCTGAAGGATGACTTTCTGCTTCTCCATATCGATGTTTTGGTTGAAAACACCGCACAACATAAAGTATTCTCCTTCATGGATGGTTTCTCTTGATACAATTAGATCAAGATGGCACCTGAGGACATAGAGAAGACGACCTTTGTCACTTAGTGGGGCACTTTCTGCTACAAAGTTATGCCATTTAGACTAAAGAACGTCGGGGCAACCTACCAGCGCGCCATGGTAGCTTTGTTTCATGATATGATCCATCACGAGATAGAAGTCTATGTGGATGATATGATATCCAGGTCTCATACTGAAGAGGAACACCTTGATCACCTACAAAAACTATTTGACAGGCTGAAGAAATACAAGCTGAGGCTAAACCCGAATAAGTGCACTTTCGGAGTAAGATCCGGTAAGCTCTTAGGTTTCATTGTCAGCGGAAAAGGTATTGAGGTAGAGCCAGCAAAGGTCAAGGCTATACAAGAAATGCCGACTCAACACACTGAGAAGGAAGTTAGAGGATTCTTGGGACGTCTGAACTACATAGCCAGATTCATTTCACACATGACCGCTACTTGTGAACCAATCTTCAAATTACTAAAGAAAGAAGTGAAGTGGAATGAAGATTTCCAGTATGCCTTTGACAAAATCAAGGAATACCTTCAAGAGCCTCCAATTATGATGCCTCCGGTTGAAGGAAGACCTTTGATAATGTACTTAACAATATTAGATAATTCAATGGGATGTGTACTGGGGAAACATGACGAGTCTAGTCGAAAATATCATGCGATATACTACCTTAGCAAAAAGTTTACCAACTGTGAAACAAGATATTCACTGCTCGATAACAGTCGGTTCAGCCACTGTATCACACTATGTATGAGTTTTCTTTTAAGGAAGAAGGGGTGTGTTTGCCATTCAATGACTTCCAGGTGGGGGTTTTCCAATGGTTACAACTGGAACCTTCCCAGCTTCATCCGAATGCGCTCGCTTTCATGCTAGAGTTCGAGCTTGTATGCCAATACCTTAAAATTTGTGCCACATTGCCCTTTTTTTCTGCATCTTTCACTTACAACGATATTCCATCAAAGGGCGACAAGCCTGGGTGTCGTTCAAAAAAATCGAAAAACTTTTCCTATCGTATCTTGAATTTGTTCGCCACTTCAAAGAGAGGTACTTCATCGTGAAGCCTTTTACAGATGCGGCCATGGCTTCTTTGTTTTATCATTGAGAATAATCAACTAGGGTCAGAAAATAGTCCGGCTAACAACTAGGTTTCCTCTTGAGTGGCAATGGAAACACTCTGAGTCAAAGCCCGAATATTACAAGGTGAAGCCCGAGGACTTGGACTCCCACGATCAGCTTTCTTATGACAAGCTTGCGGATTATGTCAAGATTTTATCACCGGCGAAGTGTGTAGACATGGATTACAACTTCCTCTTTGATGATAAAGGAGAGTATCTCCTTGTTCAAAGAGTGATAAATATAAAAGCTCTTCTCGAGTGATCTTCATACGAGGAGACTATGAGACTTTTAGGTAGGGGATATACCCGTGATTTTATTTTTGTATGTTTGTCTTGTGATTGATAGTTTCTTTTTTGATTATAGATCGGATGGCGTCCCTCTATGAAAGTTTACTCAAGTTGAGGCCAAAAAATGCATCCACCTCGGGGCCTAAGAATTGGGTTGCTCAACTTCAGGAGCAGGCCAAAACTTCTTCCCGTCTGAGTGGTTCACCCTCCTCTTTGGGGAATCAGGCTCCCCCCCCCGAATAACCGGTAAAAAGGAAGCGCGTTGAGGACCCCGAGTGTGTAGCGCCTGTTGAAGGTGACAAGTACGTGTTGCCTCTCTATTATCTCAACCGCGATATTTTCAACGGGGAGAGTTCTCTAGGTCTTCATGAGGAGGAAAGCGAAGCAATCTTGTCTTAGGATAAAGAAACTCGACGGAAGAACCTGTCGGACACGTGGCCTCCGTGATGAGGGTTCTTGAGACAGTTTTTATGCTAAACAGTGAGGACACGGGCTCCGAGGGTGTTCTTGACAAAGCTTATTCCTGGATCCAAAAGCTGTAGTGGATAAATGAAAAGCTGAAGGGTGACATCCTCAACCATGAGACAAAGTACGATTCGTAAGTCCAGCTCCTCAAAGATCTGAATGTGTTGACGCCTTAGCTGGAGGTTGCGACTAACGAGAATGAGCGACTGGATTCCAGGGTAAAAGGGTTAAAGGGGGTCATGATGCCCGCCGATGAGGAGACTGATATGAAGAAATCCCTCATGACTAGAAGATATTTAATCGTTTGGAGTCGCGTACTTGAACAAGACGTCATGGATACTTTTAGTTATAACTTTAACACAACCGTGGAGAAGCTTTAGATCCTTAACCCAGGGGTTGAGTTGATGGTTGAAGGTGCGGGGCCATTTAACCAGGTGGATGATGGTAAGATTTTTTATCCCTCGACGACAGTCCCGGGGAGGAGAGTGACGGGGAGGATTAGATTTGAGAAGTTTTCGGGTCTGCGTGCCCGCTTTTGTTTTAATTTGGGTTAGTGTTTTGTGTGCTCATATATTTTGTTTTGTAAACTTGACAGGGGCTTCGCCCGTTTTCCTTTTGTTTGGGCCTGCGTGACTGTATATATTTGTAATTATTTGGACAATGTCAGACTTAATGGTCGACCATTATGAATTCCTTATTTAGTCTTTTTACGTTAGTTGTTGCTTGTTATTGTGTTTGACTTGTTTATTTTATGAAATGTGGTATTTGGATGAGTGGAGATTTGTGCTCAACCTTAGTTGGGGTCGACACGTGATGGAATCTGTCGAGGAAACAGATTAGTAGTCCGTAGAAACAAGGTCAAGATCACGGTCGGGACCTTGTTTTCGTGGCATGAACTTCCCATCACGAGATGGGTGTCCTACCTGTTAGGTATTTCGATAGTGGAGCTCGATCAAGGTGTACTCGTCAGGCTATGGTTCTTCCCGACCAATGAGCGACAAACCCATCTTTTATTATTGGTTAGATGATATGTTTGTACCTCAACATTCCTTCATGGTCGAGTGTGCCCCATCTTTTATCGGAGAGGGCACGTCAACTTCTAGGTCCCGACGTTGCTCAAGGACCTATTTGTAATATTGTTTCAATTTTGTAACATTCCATGGTTGAGGTAGTTCTTCTCCACTTAGGCGTTTGAGGTGATAGGCTCCAGTGCCCGTAGCCCCGCGGACGCGGTATGGCCCTTCCCAGTTTGCGGCCAGCTTTCCTTCATGGGAATCTTTCTGTTTCCTCTACAAGACTAGGCTGCCGACCTAAAAATCGCGTTTTATGACTTTATTGTCATGACGAAGGGATATATACTGTTTCAGGGTGACTTCGCAAAGAGTTGCTCCTGATCGGATTTCCTCGACCAGGTCGAGCTCTTCTCTTAGGGCCTCATCATTTAGTTCTTCTTCTAGAGGGACTTCAGTTCGCTTGGAAGGCTCTGTGAATTCAACGGGGATGACGGTTTCGGTGCCATAATTTATCCGAAATGGGGTCTTACCGGTTGTCGAGTGTGGAGTTGTGCAGTAGGCCCATAGGACGCTGTTGTCATACCCCAAAATTTCCCTACCCTTATATTATATGTAAAGTTTCTATTCTCGCATTGTTAGGTTTTATTGAGGGTGTTTAAAAGCAAAAAGGGTGGTATTGATCCAAAATGGACCATCAATAAATGATGGTCCATTAGGTTTTTAAAAGTCCATTTCAAGTTAAAATTGGATATGTTTTGTTTCAATCGAGAGGTATGAACCAATTCGTTTTTTATAAAGCCTAACTACATAAGTAGGCCCATTTCCGTTTGGTGGTCAACTATATTACTAAACTTATTACTTTCTTTTCTTTAAATAATTATCAGTTTCTTTTTATTTTAAAAAATGATTAAGAAGCCTAATAATATTATAAGGTCTATTTAGGGTTTTTTGAATAAGGCTGATCTATTTTTTTATATATAAACCAGAGAGGGCCCATGTGCAGTTTATTTTGTTGAGGCCCAATATTTAGAAATTGTGGCCCATTTGTTTTTTGGTTTGAAGAGATTATTTTGTTCTTAATTATACCTTTTTTATTATTAATGTGACATTTGTTATATACTAGTTTTGATTATAATAAAATATTGTATTAAAAATTTAATTTAAAAAGTACTTTTGTTTTAATTTTATTTGAAAACATTTTTGGGAGACACTTAAACACACAGACCCATCTCCATTAAATCGTTGTTGTTTAGAATAAATAAAAAATGCTTTGCCCAAAACAAACAGAAATGCGCGTGGCCCAAACAAGAACAAATATTGTGTAGATCACTGAAAGTAATGTTTGCTTTAACAGAGGAAAATAACTACTGTTCAGATCAAATCAAATCGTGCATTAAGTTATCTAATTACATAAACAAAATTAATATGGATACAGAAATCAAATACAAAAACAGAGTTAATAACAAAAGTAATTCTTTACATTGTTTGTCCAGAACATAAAGGAATTACAGAGAAACTTGCCCAAAAAAAATAGAACGTATTCAATAGAGACAAAATCAAACAAATTCAGAAACAACTTAAAACCCTAATTCAAACCTAATTCAACTTACAGACAATTTTTGTCTGTTTCCTAAAGAGCTAATCTACTATAAAACCTAGAATTTAAAACAGAATAGGGATGGAGAGATTGTTACAGAGAAAAAAACAATTACTGAGAGGGGAAAACTATTACAGAACCGAAAAATTACAAAAGGTGAAGATACCGCCTCTGTCCTAGATCTAGGGTTTCAACATCTAAAACCCTAAGATCTCTTCTAGCCGCCACCCTCAAATCGCCATTGTACCTCTATCATCATCATCGCCTCTCATACCTGTAAATACAACAAGGAAATGGATCAGAAATTGAAACCCAGAGCAGAGAAAATAAATCAAGACGATAGAGGTAACAAAATACTTATCTAGCGTGATTTTGGTTCTTGATTGTTGAGAAATTTGGGGATTTGAGGTGGTTTTGGATTGATCTGGGATTTAAAGGGTGGTGCCGCTGCTAGAGGGTGGTGTCTCAGGTTTTGTTTTGCTTAGGGTTTATGCTTAGAGAAGAAGAGTGAGATAAGACAGGAAAGAGACATAGAAGAAGATAAACGAAAAAATGTAGTTTGTTTTGTAAAATATAATATGTGTATGATCCAGTACGCGCTAGTCCATTTCCATTATCATGCACCCTCCATCACGCCCATACAACCACAATCTTATGACCAAAAACGGGTGCCCATAATATTTTGGTATACCCTCCCAAATGCGAACCACACATACTTTCCCTAAACCATCTTGGGCCTGGCCCGTTAGCAATTTACCCCCCCCCCCCCCCCCCCCCCTATATTTTTATTTTGCTAGCACACGCAGAAACAAACCCCCTGGCCAGATAGGCCAAGTCCAGTATCTGGACTTTGACTTATACTCCCTGCAACCCCCATTTTGTTGTTTAGTGTTAAAACGTACTCCCTTTCCTTTTGGGCCTGAATTCAATATCTGAATTCAAGCCACATTCTATTAACACCCTCCTATTTTTACTACTTAAATATATATATACCCCTGCATTTTTCTAATTTCTTTATTTCATTTATTTATTATTTTTATATAATTTTAATTTTATGTTTATAATTTCTGATATTATTATTAATTATAATATTGTTTATTTTATTATCATAAACTATAATATCTTTTCTAAATACATTCAAATATATTTTATTGATTACATTAAATTATTCCTTTTAATCATACATTTCATTATAATTTTCATAATTGAAATACATAAAAAATACTTAATCAACGAAAAATCATTTTCGTAAATCAAATTAATTCTAATAATTAATTTTAAAAAAAATTATGAATATGTTCGAATCGACTGCGTGCTTAGTCTAACAAATTCGGCTATTCACACTTGTAACACCCCAATTCTACCCCGATAATTATATAAATAAATCAGAGTTATAAAAATCATTCATGCGAACGAATACGGATGCCACAAATTCTTCTATCAAAATTCATTGCATTCATCGTGGATATATAACACTTTTAAAACATCGAATGAACCATCATCATAACATCTTTAATTAAATAATTCAACATCTACACAGCGGAATTCTCAATAACATCTTTATCATCAATACAGTAACTTCAAACCAACAAAATACTTAATAACAATCAACCTAAAGTTCAACAACTGAGTAATCAACAATAAAAAGCAACAAGCGTTCATCCCCTCGAGTGTTACATATCAGAGCAATGACACCGACTAAAACTATTGAAGGTACAAAACCTTTACTATCGATTACCTGCACGTTACCAACATAAGGGAAACATTCAAACAGAAGGGGTGAGATATCTAACAATATAATAAAGCGCATGATAATTAGTATATTAAATTAGATCACATGACATCACCACTTCTCACCTCATAATCAACGACAATCTCAACAATAATATACATTCATCAACATCAAAATACACTTCTTTATACAATCATCTAATGCGACTCAATACTATGCAAATGCATGTGGTACCATTGGAGCAGAACTCCCATCTCAAAAAATTTCCAATTAATAGTGGCATCAACAAGGCAGAGCCTTCATCTCAAAATTTGTCAATCCAGGCCATCTCAACGAGTATAAGCTCCATCTCAAAAATGCAATGTATGTGACACAACCATGAATGTAATAACAACACCCAAGTTAACAACATCTCAAATAATCCAAAACATCTCAATTAACATCTTAAAAGCCTCTCAAAATAACAACATCTCAAATGCATCTCAACGTCTCGTCATCAACATCTCATATCATCAAAATAATTCATTACACATCATTTCTTCATAAAACGTCATTTATTCATCATAAATTATCAAAGACAACTTCATTAATAACATCTCACTGAAAACACAGCTATACATTAATACTACAGTAATCCATACTATTATTCTGCAATTTTACATCGTTAGTGTCACTAATCCTACAGTCATAATTCAAACAGCAATCTCTAAACATCTCATATTCATCATTCTGTTCAAAAACCAGCACAACGACCAACACAGGAAATAATTATAAATCCTAAATTAGCTACTAGGATTACACTTCTTACTCATCATTTTAATCCTCTAAAATAAAGTTCATCGCGTTAGCTATTCAACGCTTCGAACGACATCTCAAACAGCATCCTAAAACTCAAGTTACAGCAATTTAAAATGGAATCTGTCAAAAATCAGGCATCATGGGTCGACGCATAACCCTTTGGATCGACGCGTACTGATTCATCTACACAACATGAGTCGACACATCCTCCTTATGGATCGACTCATCCTGGTCTCATACACAGCATGTATCGACACATGCATCTCAGCGGTCGACTCATCCTGAGTCTTGCAACTTTCATGTATCGACGCAAGCCTCTTCCGTGTCGACTCATCCTGAGTCTTACAGCCTCCTTGTATCGACACATAGCATTTTAGGTCGATGCATCCTGTATAAATTCTGTGATTTTTCTCTGTATTTCACTACGGGAATCATATTTTAACCCTACAAACCTTATTATAATCATGATAATTCATCACCTAACATTATCCTATAATACTACATCAATTATCTAAAATTCACCAAATCTTCATCATACATCAATCATTTATTTTCAATTCAAGAACAAGACAACAGTCGCCTCTAACCCCACATATCAAACATCATGAACCCAATTATAAAGTCAGAACCCCACCCTTACCTTGGATTGGAGGTCGCTCTACAATTTCTGGTTGAATTCTCGTTCTTGCCGTTTTTCACTTTCTCTAGCACCTTGACGTTCTTTCTAAATCCTTATTCTTCTAATACCTCTTCTTTCTATTCTATTCCAACAACAATAAAATAACCTTATTATTCTATTATTCCTTATTGGGTTTAAAACCAATACACCCCCTTATTACTTCTATTCCTTTAAAAACAAGCTCACATCAAATAATAATATTATAATTCTAATATTATTTCACCACATAACAAAATAAATCCAATTAATCATAACACCACTTCACAAATATTCCAAAAATAATTTAATTAAATAATTAATTAAATTACGGGCGTTACAACTCTCCCCCACTTAGAACATTTTCGTCCTCAGAAATTTACCTCAATCAAACAATTCAGGATATGAGTCTCACATCTTGCTCTCCAACTCCCATGTCATGCTTTCACCAGCAGCTCCTAGCCAAACCACTTTAACCAAGGCAATATCTTTGCCCTTCAGGGTCTTCATTTCACGATCCACGATCCGTCCAGGCATCGTCTCCACCGTAAGATTATCCCGTACTTGCACATCGTCCATATGAATCAAATGAGATGGATCTGAAATATACTTTCGAAGTTGCGACACATGAAACACATCATGCAAATTCGAAAGGTTAGGCCGTAAATCCACTCTATAAGCAACATTACCCACTCTGTCTGAAATCTTATACGGTCTAATAAAACAAGAAGTGAGCTTCTTAGACTTCAATGCTCGCCCAACACCAGTCACAAGTGTAACTCTCAAAAACACATGATCACCAGCTTGAAATTCTAAATCCTTCCTTCGCTTGTCATGATAACTCTTATGTCTACTCTGTGAATCTTTCATCTTTTCTCGAATCAACTTCACCTTCTCTGTAGTCTCACGAACAAGTTCAGGTCCAAGTACTACACTCTCACCAGATTCATGCCAACATAAGGGAGTTCTACATTTTCGACCATACAACGCTTCAAAAGGTGCCATCCTAATACTAGAATGTTAACTGTTAGTATACGTGAACTCTATCAATGGAAGATAAGTATCCCGCGAACTTCCCTGCTCAAGAACACATGCCCTCAACAAGTCTTCCAACGATTGAATCGTCCGTTCAGTCTGACCATCTGTGTGAGGATAATATGTTGAACTCAACCTCAACTTAGAAACTAACTCTTCTTGCAAACTCTTCCAAAAATCAGAAGTAAATCATGGATCTCTATCTGACACAATGCACAAAGGAACACCATACAGCTTCACAATCAAACTAATATAAATCTCAGCCAACTTCGGCACTGGAAAACTGATGTTAATAGGAATAAAATGAGTTGACTTCGTAAGCCTATCCATAATAACCCAAATCAAATCATGTCCTCTTAAAGTATTAGGCAATCATGTCACAAAGTCCATTGAAATGCTATTCCATTTCCATTCTGGAACTTCTAACGGTTGCATCAATCCTGCAGGCTTCTGATGTTCAACTTTCGACTTCTGACAAGTCAAACATGCATACACAAACTGAGCCACACCACTCTTCATTCCATGCCACCAGAAAAAATCTTTCAAATCTTGATACATCTTTGTAGCTCCTGGATGAATACTCAGCTTACTTCTATGGCTCTCTTCAAGTATCACTTTCTTCATCTCAGCATCATCAGGAATACAAATCCGATTACAAAATCTCAACACACCTTGCGCATCTAGCTTAAAATCATTATTCTTAGACTAATCAACCCCAACCATCAAATCTACCAGTTTCACATCCAACTTCTGAGCTTCTCTGATACTGTCTAGAAATTCATTATTAATCTTCAACATACCCAACATAACACTCTGCGAAGTAACCTTGCTAACTAAGCTCATATCTCTGAACTGCTCAATCAATTCCAACTCTTTAATCATCATTGCTGACATATGTAAAGTCTTTCAACTCAACGCATCAGCTACCACATTCGCTTTTCCTAGATGATAATTCAAACTGAAATCATAGTCCTTTAACAATTCCAACCATCTTCGTTGCCTCATATTCAGCTCCTTCTGATCAAATAAATACTTCAAGCTCTTATGGTCACTAAACACCTCAAATCTAGAACCATAAAGATAATGCCTCCAAATCTTCAACACAAAAACAACTGCAGCAAGCTCTAAATCATGTGTAGGATAGTTCTTCTCATGAGTCCTTAACCGCCTTGACGCATAAGAAACTACCTTACCATTCTGCATAAGCACACCTCCTAAACCCATCTTAGAAGCATCACAATACACCACAAAAGGCTCTCCTGGATTAGGCAACGTTAAAATCAGAGCCGATGTCAACCTCTTCTTCAATTCTGCAAAACTTTCTTCGCACTGAACATCCCATACAAAAACTCTACCTTTACAAGTCAACTTAGTCAACGAAAGTGCCAACTTAGAAAAACCTTCGATAAACCTTCTATAGTAACCAGTTAATCCTAAAAAGCTTCTGATCTTAGTAACTGACTTTGGAGTCTCCCATTGCAACACAGCATCAACCTTCGATGGATCTATAGAAATGCCACTACCTGAAATTACATGACCAAGAAAACTAACCTCTTTTAACCAAAATTCACACTTGGACAACTTTGCATACAACTTCTTCTCTTTCAAAACTTGCAATACTACTCTTAAGTTTTCAACATGCTCTTCTTATGACTTAGAGTAAATCAAAATATCATCAATGAACACCATCACAAACCGATCCAAATAAGTAAGAATAATACGATTCATATATTCCATGAATACTCCCATCGCATTAGTAACACCGAAAGGCATCACTGAATACTCTTAATGTCCATAACGCGTTCTGAAAGCCGTCTTCTGAATATCTTCATCCTTCACTTTAATCTGATGGTGACCCGACCTCAAATCAATCTTACTAAACACACGAGCATCCACCAATTGATCCGTCAAGTCATATATTCTTGGAAGCGGATACTTGTTCTTAATCTTCACCTTGTTCAACTGTCTAAAATCAACACAAAGCCTCATACTCCCATCTTTCTTCTTCACTAACAACACTGGAGCACCCCACGATGATACACTTGGCCTTACAAACTTCTTCTCAAGTAACTCTTCCAATTGCTTCTTTAACTCTGACAATTTAGATGCGGAAATCCTGTATGGTGCCATAGACACAGGTCTGGTACCAAGTACAAGATCAATTGCAAATTCAATTTCCCTCTCCGGCGGTACATCAGGAATTTCATAAGGGAAAACTTCAGGAAATTCACACACCACCTGCAATTCCTCAATTATAGCTTGAGTCTCTACAGATAGCAACGCCATCAACGAAAACATTTGTGCTTCCTCTTGCATCAATTTCCTCAATTGTCTAGTAGACAACAGACCATCTTCATCTACTTCAGCAGTAGAAAACTTCACCGACTTGTCATAATAGTTAATATGAACACAGTTATGCTCTAACCAGTTCATACCCAAAATCAAATCCAAACCTCTTAACGGTAAACAAACCAAATCAACAGCAAAGTCTCTGTCGAAGATCGACAAGGGACACTTCAAACACACAGAAGAAGTAGTCACCGACCCCTTGGCTGGAGTATCGATGACCATTTCTCCATTCAAAGAAGACAACACAAGACCCAATCTTTCAACACAATCAGCAACAATAAAACAATGCGTAGCACCGGTATCAATAATAGTGATTAAAGGAGTACTATTAATGAACATGTACCTCTAATAAGTCCGTCCTCAGCAGCTGTCTGATCCTCAACCAAAGCAAACACTTTACCACTTGACTGAGCCCTCTTCGATTTCGGACATTGACTACCAATGTGCCCTTCTTCTCTACAGCTGAAACAAGTCACATTCTTGTGTTCACACTCAGATACAACATGTCCGTTCTTACCACAACGGTAACATCTCTTCACTTCAGTAGTGCACACATTACTCTTATGCCCAGGTTTCCCACACTTAAAGCAAATCACACCAGCAGGAGCATCTCCCCCACTATTCCTATGACCATGAGCAACTCTCTGTTTACCCTTACCAGCTGGGGCATCATAAGGCTTACCATGATTCTGTTGGTGCTTACCCCTCTTCTCACTGATAATCTTGTATTGAGCATTATTGTCCTCTTCGTAAATCCTGCAGCTATCAACCAAATCAGCAAAGACACAGATTTTCTGGTATCCAACTGCCTTCTTAATCTCCTGGCGCAACCCGTTCTCAAATTTAATACACTTTGAAAATTCAGCATTTTCCTCAGCATAATGCGGATAAAACTTGGCCAACTCAACAAACTTGGCAGCATACTCAACAATAGACAGATTCCCTTGCTTCAGCTCAAGGAATTCAATTTCCTTCTTACCACGGACATCTTCAGGAAAATACTTTCTCAGAAATTCTCTACAAAACACATCCCAAGTGACATTCTCACCTGCAGCTTCTAACTTCTGACAAGTCTCTAGCCACCAGTCATCAGCCTCGACTGCTAGCATATGAGTCCCATAATGAACCTTCCGCGCTGGAGTGCAGTCCATCACGCAAAAGATTCTCTCTATCTCCTTCAATCATTCCAATGCTCCGTCAGGGTCATACTTTCCCTTGAACATAGGTGGATTCTATCTTTGGAAGGTCGCCAAGCTACAAGATCTAGCACTCCCGTCAGCATTCGACTGATTTTCCATCGCATGAGCCATTGGTTCTAAAGCAGAAGCAAGTGCAACATCATTCCTTCCAGCCATCTCAACTTCTCAATACAATATAAACAACGATTAGAACTCAAATAACAATACTTGACTGTTAGACAACTACGACTCGACGACAAGGTCGGACCAACCTTTTGCTCTGATACCAACTTTGTAACACCCCAATTCTACCCCGACATTTATATAAATAAATCAGAGTTATAAAAATCATGCATGCGAACAAATAGGGATGCCATAAATTCTTCTATCAAAATTCATTGCATTCATCGTGGATATATAACACTTTTAAAACATCGGATGAACCATCATCATAACATCTTTAATTAAATAATTCAACATCTACGCAGCGGAATTCTCAATAACATCTTTATCATCAATACAATAACTTCAAACCAACAAAATACTTAATAACAATCAACTTAAAGTTCAATAACTGAGTAATCAACAATCAAAAGCAACAAGCGTTCATCCCCCCGAGTGTTACATATCAGAGTAATGACACCGACTCAAACTATTGAAGGTACACAACCTTCACTCTCGACTACCTGTACGTTACCAACATAAGGGAAACATTCAAACAGAAGGGGTGAGATATCTAACAATATAATAAAGCGCGTGATAATTAGTATATTAAATTAGATCACATAACATCACCATTTCTCACCTCATAATCAACGACAATCTCAACAATAATATACATTCATCAACATCAAAATACACTTCTTTATACAATCATCTAATGCGACTCAATACTATGAAAATGCATGTAGTACCATTGGAGCAGAACTCCCATCTCAAAAAATTTCCAATTAATAGAGGCATCAACAAGGCATAGCCTTCATCTCAAAATTTGTCAATCAAGGCCATCTCAACGAGCATAAGCTCCATCTCAAAAATGCAATGTATGTGACACAACCATGAATGTAATAACAACATCCAAATTAACAACATCTCAAATCATCTCAAAACATCTCAATTAACATCTCAAAAGCCTCTCAAAATAACAACATCTCAAATGCATCTCAACGTCTCATCATCAACATCTCATATCATCAAAATAATTCATTACACATCATTTCTTCATCAAACGTCATTTATTCATCATAAATTATCAAAGACAACTTCATTAATAACATCTCACTAATAACTCAGCTATACATTAATACTACAGTAATCCATACTGTTATTCTGCAATTTTACATCGTTATTGTCACTAATCCTACTGTCATAATTCAAACAGCAGTCTCCAAAAATCTCATATTCATCATTCTGTTCAAAAACCAACACAACGACCAACACGGGAAATAATTCTAAATCCTAAATTAGCTACTAGGATTACACTTCTTATTCATCATTTTAATCCTCTAAAATAAAGTTCATCACGTTAGCTATTCAACGCTTCGAACGGCATCTCAAATAACATCCTAAAACTCAAGTTACAGCAATTTAAAACTGAATCTGTCAAAAATCAGGCATCATGGGTCGATGCATCACCCTTTGGATCGACGCGTACTGCTTCATCTTCACAACATGAGTCAACACATCCTCCTTATGGATCGACTCATCCTAGTCTCATACACAGCATATATCTATACATGCATCTCACCGGTCGACTCATCCTGAGTCTTGTAACTTTCATGTATCTACGCAAGCCTCTTTCGTGTCGACTCATCCTGAGTCTTACAACCTCCTTGTATCGACACATAGCATTTGAGTTCGATGCATCCTGTTACATCCTGTATAAATTCTGCGATTTTTCTCTGTATTTCACTACGGGAATCATATTTTAACCCTACAAACCTTATTATGATCATGATAATTCATCACCTAACATTATCCTATAATACTACATCAATTAAACAACATCATGACATCATTATTCATCTAAAATTCACCAAATCTTCATCATACATCAATCATGTATTTTCAATTCAAGAACAAGACATCAATCACCTCTAACCCTACATATTAAACATCATGAACCCAATTATAAAGTTAGAGCCCCACCCTTACCTTGGATTGAAGGTCGCTCTACAATTTCCGGTTGAATTCTCGTTCTTGTCGTTTTCCACTTTCTCTAGCAGCTTGCACGTTCTTTCTAAATCCTTATTCTTCTAATACCTTTTCTTTCTATTTTATTCCAACAACAATAAAATAAACCTAT
Source organism: Vicia faba (assembly GCA_948472305.1). Classification (NCBI taxonomy): domain Eukaryota; kingdom Viridiplantae; phylum Streptophyta; class Magnoliopsida; order Fabales; family Fabaceae; genus Vicia; species Vicia faba. The sequence continues at coordinate 1,096,000,539 of OX451739.1, forward strand.
TATTTTATTATTCCTTATTGGGCTTAAAACCAATACACCCCCTTATTACTTCAATTCCTTTAAAAACAATCCCACATCAAATAATAATATTATAATTCTAATATTATTTCACCACATAACAAAACAAATCCAATTAATCATAACACCACTTCACAAATATTCCAAAGATAATTTGATTAAAATTACGGGCGTTACAACACTCCTAGACTATGTATGCAAGAAATTCAAATATATTTCGTAATCCATAAAAAACACAAACTAACTATGAACTATAATGGGACTTTGATTCCTCCTAAGAGGATACATAGGTATACGATTAAAATCCTGGCAAGTTCCCCTGTTTAAAAAGCAAACTCGTTTCCCCTAATAAAATATTAAAACCTGTGATACGGTGGCAGAACCGACTGTTAATATTGGTTTGCATTCTTTGTTCGCAAATGTCGCGGTAAGCAAGAGTCGCCACCGGCTTTTATTTTATCCAATCACGAAAAGGAAAAAGAACAAAAAAAACCTTTTTTAATATGTTTCTGAGTACCGGGGGTAGATTATAGAAAAGGAAGGTGTTAACACCCTTTCTATCCATGGTTTTCCATGGGCTCTTAGGTACTTGCTCACTTTGAAAACTGCTTGTGTGTGCTTGCTTGGAAAAGTTTTGTTTTACTTCGTGTTAACCCTTGTTTCTGTCCTCAAGAGTATTACAAAGTTGTTTTTGAAAACTTTGTTTGGAATGTTTGTTTGAAAGTCTATGTGTAAAAAAGTTTTTGTTTGTTTGAGCAAGTACCTAGGAACTAATCTACATACTCGAAAAAGTTCTGTTCGTTTTCCTTTTAGACAATGCTATCCCATTATTGAGAAATAGGTAGCGTCGTCGTTGGAGTTTTTTAGGGACATTCGAAGGGACAAATACGATCACAAAAGCAATGTTAGGAAATATTAGTAATCATCCTAAAGCCTTAAAGATCTTTTTCCGAGGCAACATCCGAATGGGTCATTTTAGATCTTTCGGGGCTAGAGGACAACCACTGACAAACCCTATACTTCATGACCGTTTACCAAAGGCAACCGGAGTGGAGTAAACCCTAGGAGTGAGCATGTGCGAGTGTAATTTTCAGTTAATTTATCTTTGCACATTAGGGTTTTCTACTGTATTAATTTTCAGTTAGTCTTTCCATACAATCCTATTAACATTCATCTAAGCAGTTTATGGTTTGCGGAAATAAAATGCAGGAAAGTTAAAAGTCCTAGCTATTACAGGGCTTTTGCAGATACATAATTATTTTGATCGAAAATAAAGATGCGGAATTGAAACCCTAATTACTATTACAAACTCAGAGCAGTTACAATAATAATAAAAAGGAAATTAAAAATGCACCCCGGCAAATTAAATACAAGAATAATTAGCAAACCTAAAAATCTAGTTGAAAAAGATTTAGATTAGTTTTGAGAAAAATTAATTAGGTTATGTACAAATTAAACCCTAATTTCTAATTGATTTAAATTATGAAAAAAAAGGATTAAATTGCCCTAAATAATTAAACTAATTAATTAAGGAAATAAAATATTTTTATGAAAAAAATGATTTTTGATGTTTTTTGTGATTTTTGATTTTATGATAAAAATGATTTTTTGAGTTATTTTGTAAAAAGAAAATAATTAACAAAATAATTAAAATAAGAAAATAAAATAAAAAGGAAAGAAATTTGGGCCTGTGTTGTAAGCTGAATGGGGGGTGTGTTGCTAAAAATGTTAGGCCCATTCCTTGCTCAGCCCAGTCCCACGTGAGATCCAGCATTGTGCCAGCCTGGGGGGTGCACCATAGTCTTTCATTGATTGGGTTTGGACCTGGATTGATGATGAATCCAATGGTTGAGATCAGGGTGTATAATGGACGTCTTGGAACGTGTATGCATAGAACCTATTGTCAAATATTGAGAAAATAAGAAAATGCTGGGACCTGTGATCAAACCCATGTCCTCTCTAATTTCCAACGCGCGCTTCACCACTGGGCTACATGTTTTATTTGTTAATATAATAATAACAATGCATATTATATAAAAACAAAGTGGACAACTGAAAAAATAAAAAAACGCGCATTTTATTCAAACAGGCCAATGGGGTTGTGCCACATATCTTCTTCTTCCCCTGTCCGTCGTCTTAGGTACGATAGTTCTACCTACAGACATCTTCCATGGCTATATCACTGCAAATTTCAAAAATTCACAGTAAGCATGATAAATCAATTGTGAGTACATAGATCAATTCGTCTTGATCTCACGGGCATCATGGTACCCTTTTCTTGGGCCAATTTAACCTGTATAGAAAAACCCTAAAATGACAAGGTAAACCCTAGCAATGGCAAATATGCATACATGCATCAAAATGAAAAATTAAGTAAACCACAACATTCCAAATGATGATACAAACACAATGTTATACTTAAAAGTGATTAATCATGCGCGAATAATCAAACACAGATTCAAGAGATGAACCAAACCGTTAGAATCGTATATCTTGTTTCTAGGCTTGGGAAGGCTTGCAAACGATTGGAAAACGTTCTGGAGATGTCCAGGGAACGATTGGTAGCTTTGAAATGGTTTGAATTGCCCTCTAGGGTAGAAAACGAATCACCACTTTCTTTCCAATTTTTGAGTTTTGTTTGATGCCTTGCACGACCTTCAATCCTTGTTTTTGTGCATGTTGATGTTCAATTTATATGCTTGAGTGAATTAGGGTAACAAATACATATTCAATCTCTTGGAATCATGAAGATTGGATTTGATTTTTCTCTTGTATCATATCTTTCTAAATGCCTCCAAATCATGCCAATTTTGATTCAATTTTCCTTGCATGATTTGATATGATATGCCAGCCAAATTGGATTTGAGTCCTACAAAAAATCAGATCAAAAATCAATCTTGTATATTTTTTATAATTTATTTGATTTAATCTAACTTTCAATAAATAAAAAACAAAATCAAAATAAATAAATAAGAAAATAATATATGGAGGCTGATTTGGGTCGTGGAGCATGTCACAAACAAGATAAAATCATGAAATGTTAGGCCCATTTGACAAAAAATGTATTTTTGAGCATATTTGACTTTTGGCAATTTTGCAAAAATGGTCAACTTTGACAAGGTATATCTCCTCCAATTTTAACCATAGAGAGGTGTTCTTGGACTTTTTAGAAAGCTTAGGATGTCCCCTAAACAACCCTTTTGGTTTAATCTCAATTGGGTCTTCCATGTTCATGTAAGAATCTTTGACCCAAAAGGTGTTTTTGTTGACTTTTCAAAAGGACCTATAATGTAGAAATTCATATCTTTTGATGAGTGCATATTTGAACTTGTGGGCTGAAGATTAATTATAGGGAATTTCATCCTCTTCAAAATGAGCCTTGGATGGAAAATTTCTGATAAAGTATGAAGAAGTTATGCCTGGTCAAATTTTGGTTGACTTTTCTTGTGAAACCCTAATTTAGCAACTTTTGGGTTTTGATGAATTTGGGGGCATTCCTTGAGGAATCATGATCAAACCTTGATCAAATGATTGATATCTATTCAAAATTTTGATGTTGACCAAAAATATTGAAGTTTGACTGTATGTGGGCCACGATTGACTTTTGACCTAATATAGTTGATTTTCAGGCTTCTGGGCAATTGACTGAGCAAACTTCTTGTGCAAGGCATGAAACTTGACATGGATGATCTTGAAAACATATTAGGACCATGGAAAGAATTTGGGACCCTTCGACTTCAACCTTCTTGATGAAGAGTGAAACCCTAGTTTGAAGCTTGTTGCCTTAGGAGGAGGATTTGTCTGGTCAATCCTTAGTCATCCTTGAGCAAGTTGAGGACCTCTAGAGGCATGTATTGAGTGAAATGAGAGGGAAAATTTTGGGGTACAACAACTGCCCCTTTCAATCTTCTTAAACCTGAGGATGTAGATTGGCTTGTCTGCCTTTCGTAATCTGAAGGTGGAAGATGATTGAACACTAGAGTGCCCAGAAATTTGCACTCGTCTGAGATGGTGCTGGACTGTGTAGGTAGTATCGGGAATGGGCTTACAGATGCCATTTGGAGGAGATGAAGAATGGTAACCGGAGATGGGCTTAAAGATGCCATCCGGAAGATATGACGGGGAATCGTCGGAGATGGGCTTAAAGATGCCATCTAGAGTATGTTGATTTCCCGAGATATTCCTTTGATGAGAATTATTATTCCTGTCGTTGAGGAGGAATCTACTGAGGAATGTTGGTCTCTGTCTTGGGAGAAATGGAATTTTAGGAACTTCAGTTGTCTGTTACTTTACTGGGGAATCATCTCTTAGTCGAGGAGATGAAAATGAACTGCTATCTGGTCGTGCTCTAGGCCTTACAGTGATTTCTAAGGATAATAAGACTGACTGCTATCTGGTCATGCTCTAGGTTTTATAGTGACTTACTGGGGAGATGAGATTAAACTTGCTATCTGTTCATGCTCCAAGCTTTGCAATCTCAAAAACTATCATTTGGTCGTGCTCCAGGCTTCAGAAGGAATTAAGTGGTTATCCGGTCGCATCTGGGTTTCAACTTGAATTTAAGGCATACTAACATCCTGTCGTTTCTAGGCTTCAATAGTAATTGGCTGAGTAAACTGCTATCTGGTCGAATTCCAAGCTTCGTAGTACCTCATATTGTTATCTGGTCGTGCTCCAGGTTTCACAGTGTCTCTTGCCGCTATCTGGTCGTGCTCCAGACTTCATAGTGTCTTATACCGTTATCTGTTCATGCTCTAGGCTTCAGTAATTTGGGGAAATTAAGCTGTTATCTGTTAGTTTCTGGGCTTCATAGCTTTTTTAACTGGAATAGAAATCTTAGTATCGATTTGACTGAACCAGGGAAAGGTCTCGAGCTGTCTTCAACTGGGAAAGAAATCTTAGCATCGATTTGACTGAACCGGGGGAAGGTCTCGGGTTGACTTTGACTGGCATAGAAAACAGGAGAATCTTAGCGGCGATTCGGCTGACCCAGATGGAAGTCTTAGAACATCTTCAACTAGAATAGAAACCTTAGTGTCAGTTTGACTGAACCAGAGAAAATCTTGAAAAGTGTTGGAATATCTTCAACTGGAATAGAAACCTTAGTGTCGGTTTGACTGAACCAAAGAGAACTTATGAGAACTTGATTGCATCTTTCCCTGAAAGGTAAAGAGTTAGTCGTATGTAATGTCATTATGTATGAAATGTATTGAGTAATGATGTTCTCAAAATAAATGAGATTGTGCTGTATAATATGTATGCACATGCCATGATGTATGGATATGCAATGCTATTGTGATATTCTCTAGCTGGGGAAAATAAATCCTGGACTGCTGCTGGAGAGTATAAGGAGTTGAGTTCTTCGTTTCTGCTGGGGATAGTGACCGAAGATGATTAGCTGGGGATTTACATCCATTCTACTTGAGAACATTCTGCCGGAGGAGACTCTGTCTGAGAATAATCCTGTGGGGGAATGACTCTGTAGGGAAGATAGATACTCTGTTGGAAGATCTACCAATTTGGAGAAATAAACTCAGCTGGGGATGAACTTCTATTGCTGAAGAGAAGAGCTCTGTTGGAGATTGAGCTTTCTCTGTCAGATAAATAAACTCTGATCGGGAGATGGCTTTATAAACTACTCATGGTTATAAAACTCGGCTGGGGAATGCAGATATCAGCTTTCTGAAGGAACCTGCTGGGGAAGGAATTCCTGCTTGGGGATACGGAGGTCGGACTTTGGTTGTCTCGGCTCTGTGGGGAATATAGGTATCACTGGCTTGTATGTGATAGTGACTTCGCTTCCAACTGTCTCTGCCCCTTGTACCATGATGGACGGGGTAACTGTCGGTATTTACGTTTTGTACTAGTTTCTTTGAGTTCTTAGTAGCTGTCTTTCTGTTTTATATGCAGATATTTGTGAACAGTAATCATATTCAAATGCATATGTCAAGAATAAAACATTGGATGTTTTTTGCAAAATAAAATAGAAAACAGAAAAAAACAAACACAGAGTTTTGTACTCAAAAGACGCTTTGTATTGATTTGAAATTTGCCTATAACAGGCGTTTTTTACAAGGAGGTTGATGCTCTAGTAAGAGAACTCTGTCGTAAAAATGGAAATTATTATAGAAATTGTGTACAAAAAGAAAACAGTTATGTGTAGTGATCCCATTGGGTTTCAATTCTGCTATTGCCCCTATGTCTTCGAGCATCTCATCACTTTGCTGCTTGTCTGAAGCTGACTGGATTGATCGGTACCGTTTGAGCTTGATATCTGATTACTGAGGTCTAATCGCAAGATGATCCAATGGGACATAGTGATACGCTTTACATCCCTGACTTTTGCCTAGACCGCCCTTTTAAGTTTTCAGTCCACCAGGATACCCTTTTTTGCCCAAGCCACCCTTTCAGGTTTTCGACTTGCCGGGTGTACAATTTTTTTCATTTTTTATCCTTAATTTTTGCCCGAACTCTTTTGGTTCGCCGGGATGCCCTTATATTTGCCTAGGTGTGTCAACCTAGCGGGTCTTTATTATGCGTAGTATTTTTTCACTATGTCCGCATTAACAGGGTGTGGAAGGTCGTCACCATCCATGATGGTTAGAATCATGACTCCACCCGAAAATATGTTCTTAATTACAAATGGTCCCTCATAGGTGGGAGTCCATTTTCCCCTAGGATCACCTTGCGGCAGTATGATGCGCTTGATTACCAGATCCCCTACTTGATAGACTTGTTGTCTGACTTTCTTATTAAAGGCCTTGATCATCCGTATCTGATACATTTGACCATGTCAGATAGCAGTATGTCTTTTCTCGTTGATTAAGTTCAATTGATCAAGTTGAGTCTGGATCCAATCGTCTTCGCTCAAACCTGCATCCTTCATAATCTGTAGAGAAGGGATCTGGACCTCCATGGGTAGGACTACCTCCATGCAAAATACCAGAGAATAGGGTGTTGCCCCTGTCGACGTACGTGCTGAAGTACGGTACCCGTGAAGAGCAAACGGTAACATCTCGTGCCAGTCTTTATATTTCACTGTCATCTTCTGTATGATCTTTTTAATATTCTTATTAGCAGCTTCAACAGCCCCATTCATCTTCGGCTGGTAAGGAGAAGAGTTGTGATGCTGAATCTTGAACTGTTTATAGAGTTCAGTGATCATCGAGTTGTTGAGATTAGTACCATTATCCGTGATGATTCTCTCAGGAATACCATAACGACAAACCAAGTTATTCTTGAAGAACCGTGCCACCACATTCTTGGTAACCATAGCATAGGAGGCAACCTAAACCCACTTCATGAAGTAATCAATGGCCACTAGGATGAAACGATGCCTGCTAGACGCGGTAGGTCTGATCTCGCCGATCATATGAATACCCCACATTGCAAAGGGTCAGGGAGCTGTCAAGATGTTCAAGGGAACTGGAGGTACACGCACCTTATCAGCATAGATTTGGGACTTGTGACAGGTTCGAGAATGCTGATAACAGTCGGCTTCCATAGTGGACCAGTAGTATCCTTCCCGTAGGATCTTCTTTGTCATGGTATGTCCACTAGAATAATTGCCAAAGGTACCTTCATGCAGGTCTGCCATAATCATCTCTTCTTCGCTCTTGTCTACACACCGTAGTAAGGTAGAGTCATGATTACGCTTATAGAGGATTCCATTACTGAGGAAGAACTTTGCAGCAAACCTTCTCATAAAGTTCCTGTCATTGACAGATGCCCCTTCAGGGTTTCTTAAGCCTCAAGATACCTTTTCACCTCATGAAACCAAGGTTTGTCGGCTACCTCCTCAGTATCGATTTCACAGCAGTATGTCGGTTCATCCAACCTCTCAATAGTGATTCAAAGAGCTTCATTGTCCCACCTGACCTTGAACGTTGACGACATAGTAGCTAGCGCGTCCGCTAACTGATTCTCTTCTCGTGTGAATGTTCAAAGGCGACCTCTTCAAAATGCGGAATCAATGTCAGTACATGTTCTCTGTAAGGGATAAGGTCTGGGTGTTTTGTACCCCACTCTCCTTTGATCCGACTTATCACCAAAGTGGAATCCTCGAATACACTCAAGAACTTGATCCTTAGGTCAATAGCAGCTCTAAGACCCATGATACACGCTTCATACTCTGCCATGTTATTGGTACATTTGAAACATAATCGAGCAGTGAACAGAGTATGACAATCGTTGGGAGATATGATTATAGCGCCAATGCTGTTACCCAGTGTGTTTGAGGCTCCATCAAAAAACATACACCATAGGGATCCTTCCTCAGGTCCTTCTTCCAGTCTAGGTTCTTCACAGTCGGTTACTAACATGATGTTCTCATCCGGGAACTCAAAATTCATGTACCGGTAGTCATCCATAACTTGATGTGCCAAATGATCAGCTAACACACTTCCCTTGATTGCTTTTTGGGTTGTGTATTGGATGTCGTACTCGGTTAAGATCATTTTCCATCTTGCTATTCTTCCGGAGAGAACGGGCTTCTCGAAAATGTACTTGATCAGATCCATCTTAGATATCGACAAAGTAGTGTGGGTTAACATATACTGTCTCAGTCGGCGAGCAGCCCATGCCAAAGCGCAACAAGTTTTCTCGAGCAGCGAGTATCGTGTTTCGCAGTCGTTAAACTTTTTGCTAAGGTAGTATATTGCGTGCTCTTTTCGACCAGACTCGTCATGCTGCCCCAGCACACACCCCATTGAATTATCTAGCACTGTTAAGTACATTATCAAAGGTCTTCCTTCAGTCATAGGCATCAGAATAGGAGGTTCTTAGAGGTATTGCTTGATTCTATCAAAGGAGACCTGGCATTCGTCATTCCACTTTACCACTTGATCTTTCTTCAGAAGCTTTAAGATTGGCTCACAAGTAGCAGTCAGATGTGAAATAAATCGGGCAATGTAATTTATGCGTCCCAAGAAACCTCTAACTTCCTTCTCAGTACGGGGAGCCGGCATCTCTTGTATGGCCTTTACATTTGCAGGGTCTACTTGAATACCTTTGTCATTGCCGATGAATCCCAGAAGCTTACCAGAGCTTACCCCGAAGGTGCACTTGTTCGGATTTAACCTCAGCTTGTATGTCTTCAACCTATCAAATAGCTTTTGTAGATGATCAAGATGTTCTTCCTCAGTTTGAGACCTGGCTATCATGTCATCGACGTAAACCTCTATCTCATGGTGAATCATGTCATGGAACAGAGCTACCATAGCTTGCTAATAAGTTTCCCCAACATTCTTCAACCCAAACGGCATCACCTTGTAGCAGAAAGTGCCCCACCGTGTAACAAAGGTTGTCTTCTCCATGTATTCAGGTGCCATCTTGATCTGATTGTAGCCAGAGAAACCGTCCATGAAGGAAAAGACTTTGTGTTGTGCGGTGTTGTCAACCAGAACATCAATGTGCGGAAGCGGGAAGTCATTCTTGGGGCTTGCCCTGTTCAGGTCTCTGTAATCCATACACATTCGTACTTTACCATCTTTCTTAGGTACTGGAACCACATTAGCAACCCACTGCAGATAGGAGGTGACAGCTAAGAACCCTGCGTTGAACTGCTTCATAACCTCTGCTTTAATCTTCTCTGACATCTCAGGGCGCATACGATGGACCTTTTGCTTTACCAGAGGGCAGTCTTCTTTAGTCGGCAGACGATGAACCACTATATTCGTTTCTAGTCCCGACATGTCTTCATATGACCAGGCGAAGATTTCAACATACTCATGCGACATCTATACCAACCGCTGTTTGACACTAAGATCCAGATTTGCACCTATCTTAACCTCTTTTCTGTCTTCCTCTGTACCCAAGTTCACTGTCTCAACCGACTCTTCATGAGGCTGTATGGCCCTTTCTTCATGATGTAATAGTCTAGAAAGTTCTATGGGTACCTCACAATCTTCCTCACCTTCGTCCTCGGCTTGGTTGATCGGATTTTCAAAGTCATAATGAGCAGTAGCAGAACTGTTATCAATGGGATCCAGAGTGGATATGGATCTACATTTGGATACGTGAGTGTGTGTAAGAGCATAGCTGTATAGACAGAATAAAAGAAAAGAAAGACAGAGAGCACAAAATTTGTATGCAAACGTCCAATGCTTTAGTGATGTCATATGAAAATGAAACATGATAACCCTCACAAATAGAACCATCGTGCCCCGGGTAAGACACATGGCTATAGAGTTTATATTGTTTTAAATTACATATCCGAAAAATCAAAAAGACAATTACTCCTGAATAAAAGTAATTGGTACAAAGTCCTTGGTAGTCCAGTTACTGAGTCCGCTGTTGGTAGTCGAGAAGATACAGTTGTCAATGTCAGAATCACCATCACTATCTTTAAGCGCATTGACCCCAGGATTGCTGATGCGTAGGGGAGGTCCTCCAGTCCGAGCACGACGAACAGCCCTTTGAACACTTGTAGTAAATCCCAAACCAGATTTGTCAGACTTGTAATGAATAACCGGGAGCTGAACCCAAATGGTAGACCCACCTTCTTCAACCACTTCTCGTGAATCCTTGAGAGAAGCCATCTTCGAGGGAGATTTGGTGACCTTTGGAGGACTGTCGGTAGTTTCTGCTATAGCCATAATCTGAGGTACCTCTTTAAAGTTCTGGCAAGGAGTCTCGATGAACTCGCCGTCCATTTCCACGTACCTGAAGGAGTTCAAGTGACTGATCATATACTCCTCTTCACCATGCACAGTGACAATCTTTCCTCTTACTGGGTACTTCAACATTTGGTGGAGGGTAGAAGTAACAGCCCTAGCCCCATGTATCCAAGGACGTCCCAACAAGCAAGAATATGATGGTTTGATATCCATTACACAGAAAGTGGAGTCGAGGGTCTGGGAACCAACTTTGATAGGGACATCCACTTCCCTGTGCACTATCCTCTTCGAACCATCGAAATCTCTCACTACTATATTTCTAGGCTTCAAGGTCAAGCCTTCACAGTCCAATTTGTCCAGAGCTTTTTTAGGTAGAACATTCAACGAGGAGCCAGTATCTACCAAAACACGGGCCAAAGTCGTGCCCCTACATTCAACGGAAATATGATTTGGGTTTTGGACCATATCACAAACAAGATACAATCATGAAATGCTAGGCCCATTTGACAAAAAATGTATTTTTGAGCACATTTGACTTTTGGTAATTTGGCAAAAATGGTCAACTTTGACAAGGCATATCTCCTCCAATTTTAACCCTAGAGAGGTGTTCTTGGACTTTTTATAAAGCTTAGGATGTCCCCTAAACAACCCTTTTGGTTTAATATCAATTGGGTCTTCCATGTTCATGTAAGAAGCTTTTACCCAAAAGGTATTTTTGTTGACTTTTCAAAAGGACCTATAATGTAGAAATTCATATCTTTTGATGAGTGCATATTATGAACTTATGGGATGAAGATGAATTGTAGGGAATTTCATCCTCTTCAAAATGTTCCTTGGATGGAAAATTTCTGATAAAGTATGAAGATGTTATGCCTAGTCAAAGTTTGGTTGACTTTTCCTGTGAAACCCTAATTTTGAAACTTTTGGGTTTTGATGAATTTGGGGGAATTCCTTGAGGAATCATGATCAAACCTTGATCAAATGATGGATATCTCTTTAAAATGTTTATGTTGACCAAAAATCTTGAAGTTTGACTGTATGTGGGCCACGGTTGACTTTTGACCTAGTATAGTTGATTTTCAGGCATTTGGGCAATTGACTGAGCAAACTTCTTGTGCAAGGCATGAAACTTGACATGGATTATCTTGAGAACATATTAGGACCATGGAAAGAATTTGGGACCCTTGGACTTCAACCATCTTGATAAGGAGTGAAACCCTAGTTTGAAGCTTGTTTCCTTAGGAGGAGGATTTGTCTGGTCAATCCTTAGTCATTCTTGAGCAAGTTGAGGACCTCTAGAGGCATGTCTTGAGTGAAATGAGAGGGTAAATTTTGGGGTACAACAAAACCCTTTTCCTAAAAAATCGCGCTTCTAACCCTATTATCCTTGTGAACAAGGTAGATGAGGGGTGCCTAACACCTTCCCTTCATCTAGAACCGAGTCAGACCTAGAATCTATGAACTTTTTAGGGTTATGCCTTTATACTCCTTTCCTTTAGGATAAAAATTAAGGCTGGCAACTCTCAAATTTAAAACCCAGTTACAACAGCTGGCGACTTCACTGGGGACTCAAACCTAGGTTTAGTGGCCTTACCTTTACTTTTAATGTTTAGGGTTTTTTCTTTATTTTTAATGTTTTAATATGTGTTTATTTAATTATTCATTTATTCTTGCTTATTGCATTTTAGTTCGTTGTTATATCAATGGCGGGATTTAAAGTTTTCCAAAAATATTTTCAAAAACCCTTAGAAAGAAGATTCGTCTATTAGCCAAGGGGATACTACATACCTATGAGTTCATGTGACGATTTCTCCTAGAGTCGGTGGAATTCTGCAAAAGAAATACCTCTTAAGAGACATCCTCTTGGGAAGTAAGACTTTGGAATGACGCCTATGGCTCTTTGTACAACCTTCAAACCAAAATCTCATGATGAAACCTTTCATGACTTAAAGACGAAAGTTTTGGTCTGCAAAGAGACTCCACTTAAGGGAGGCCCTTGTGCCTTTCCCTCTAGTGTTATTCATGACACCCTTAAGGAATCCACCTTACGGGGAGGGTAGAATATCCATAAACCCAAGATAAGAGCCTACCTTCTAGGGGTACTGCTGTACCCCAAAATTTTTCCTCTCATTTCCCAAGACATTTCTTACAAAAACTTTCAATGACTCAAGTTTGCGCAAGTATCGACTAGGTCAAACAATCTCCTCAACACTGATGCCTCAAATTAGGGTTTGAGTTTGTACAAAGGAAATCAGATTTCTAATGTTTCAAATGACTTTCATGGATCATTATGGACCCTCAGGATCACTTTTGTCATGTTTCAAGTCTTGGATCACGATTTTTCAAGAAAGTCACCCAAATTATCAAAAGGGCAAAATGGGCAAATTTAGGGTTTTGATTGAAAATGACCAAACTATGATTTTTGACCTAATACCTAACTTATTAGTTGGAAAAATGATCTCAAGGATTCAAGCGAATCATTTTGATCTAAGCTCATATTTCAACTGTACACTGAAAAGGCAACTGTACACTGAAAATTCAAATTTTGACTTTTCAACCAAAATTGAATTTCAAGGATCACGTTTCATCAAAGCATTAAAAATTGAAATTTTATCATCAAAAATCAGGGAAATTAAAAATCATTTTGGAAAGACAAATTTTATAAGACTTAGAAATTTTTCTAAGTGTTTGCATATTTGTTAAATTCATTGCTTCATGACATCTTCTCATTACAATTCAGAATAATTCAAGATGTTACAAATAATTCAAGATGTTACAAATAATTCAAATTATTAGAAGGTTGCATTTTTGCAGAATACAAATCCTAAAGCTTTGTCTTATTTGAAGTTTCCTTTCTTTGACTCAATCCTCAAGACCTTGCCATATGTTGTCTACAAAATCAGACTTGCATCATGTTGTTATCAAGAAAAACCCCAAAGCATGATATGCTGCAAAGTCCAAGCCTGCTTACTACAAGCTCAAAATCATGTTTGGAGGACAATATGCTGTCTTGAAAAAACAGCCCTGTTATGCCCTCTTTAAACACTGCCACAATAGTCCAAAGCTGCTACAAAACATCCCTGCTATGCTGCTCCTTAACCAGTCCAAGCCTGCATTATCTCAGTCCCATATTTGCACCAAATTAGCATATAAGAGCTACACCTCAAAAGCTATGAAAACATCATACCCAAACAGTTCAAATTTTATTTGTTCCCCCCCCCCCCCCCCCCCAAAATCCCAGCAAGATTCTTCTATAAATAAGTTGTTTCACAACACACAAAAGGGGGGATTTTTGAGAGAGAATAGAGAGTTTTGAGCAGAAAAACAGTATTCTTTGTAATTTTTGCTCATTTAGAAAAAAAACATCTCAACTTTAATCCAAAACAGAAACCCTCAATCCATTATTCCATCTTACAAACTCTCCCATAAACCAAACACCTTATCACATAGAGTTTGTTCAAACACAAGAACATTTTCTGTAGTACCATTATCTTCACCCTCCAAACACAAAAACAACACTATACAACTTGACTGAGTTAGTCTAATTCAACAGTTTGGGACAACTTCCTGAAGATTCATTGGAGCCATCACAGCAGCTGGAAAAGTATTCAGGCTTAAAACACCAAGTGTAGTCCCAAGGTGAGTCTTCTTAACTTTGAGATTTTCATTTTTCATACATGATTTATTTTTGAAGATAAAATGTAGTAATTAGTACCCCCTTTGAGCTAACCATTTGTGTGTTGTTTATGTTTATCAATTATATGATGTAAATTGTCCTGCACAGATAATAAAACAATGTTTAAGGCAAAAAACTGCAGCATGAGTCGACACATACCCACATGCGTTGATTGATTCTAGTGAAAAAAATAGGGTATGAGTCGACACATAGCCTTATGCATCGACTCATATTGTTATCCAGGCCCCAAAAGAGAAGGATGAAAGGTGCATGAGTCGATACAAAATGCGTATGTGTTGACACAAACAGGTGCATGAGTCAACACATCCCTTTATGCTTCGACTCATACTTAGTTGGTTTGGTTTGGCAGGGCCAAGGAAAGCTATGTGTCGATACATAGCATCATGTGTCGAAACATAGAAGTTCAAAATGCATTTTTTTTCTTTTATTTTACACTGTTTTTACATTGTCTTCATTATTATTAGATATGGTTGTAATACATAAGTTTCTACTTCATCTCCATTTGTAAATTGTACCCCCACTCCCCTAATGATGTAATAACTTAGGATTTAAATTTCCACAATTTACCGCTTTAATATAAATTGTTAGTAATTAGGGTGTGTGTGGCAAGATAAAATCAACCATTAGAGAACCCTAATTTCAAAGACAAAAATGCATGAAATCAAACACACTATTCACACGTGCACCTCTAGGATAACCCCGCTTGTTGCCTCGGAAAATAGTCATTTCCCTCGAATATGGGCGTTTTAGAAAAGACCCTCGATAAAAAATATTGTAGTCCCTCGATGTCCCTCGATGTTTCCTTTGGTAAACGATCTAGTCCCTTACGAAAATTTCTAAAACGTCTCATAAGTTGCTTTCTATGACTATACATTTGAACCACGCTCGTCCCTTCACATCCATTGATGGGGCTTCTTACTAATTAATGGTAAGATAAAAACGTCTAAAGGAGTAGAAAAAGAACAAAGACCTTTTGAGTAGGTAGGACACTCGTAGTTGCTTACTCACAAATCAAAACTATTTTCACACTTTCAAAACACCTTCAAAAACAAACATCACTTTGAATTATTTTCAAAACCAACACTTTATATACATTCTTATAGATACGAGAATCATTACAAAGTTTACCGAAACAAGGGCATTTTTGAAATACTTTCAAAAACCCACCACAAACACATTTCAAAGAAAGCAATTTTAAAAGTGATCTAGCAAGAAACTAAGAGCTCATAGATAACTACAGATGAAAAGGGTGCTAACACCTTACCTTTTCATAACCTACCCCCCGAACTCAAGAAAATATCTCGAAAGGTCTTTCCTGTTCTTTTCACCCTTTCCTTTATTGGATAAAAGAAAAGTCGGCAATGACTCTTGCTATCCACAACATTTGTGATAAAAACGCAAAAACACCTGAGTCAGTTCTTCCATTGTATTATAGAACTGGCCAATCTGTTGGGAACTTAACTTAAAATTGAGGTTACCTTAGAGCTAGATCATCTTTATATTGCTTTCCTTGTTTGACTTTCTTGCTTTACTTTTTTTGGGTCCTTTTTTTGGGTTTTGTTTTGATCCTCTACCCGGATCAAGGAACATTATTAGGTAAGTAACAATAGATCATGGGGACTGTGCAGGGTATACCGACATGGTTGAAGCGATGGATACATTAGTGTGACACATTTGTTGGTACCGGTAGCCCTTGAGTTTAGTCAAGGAGAATACGGGGCCACTGTATGGTGTCATGAAGCACTAACTGACCTTAGAACCTTTAATTGAACAACTTGGCCATTAGGAAGTAGTGAGATAGCCAACTTTGGTGCATTCCGAAGTTGGTTGATACTTGATACTAAGCTCATTGAGATCAGACTTTAGGGATATTTCGGTCTCCAATAAAGAGGCTTGCGCTGAAACAATGCCCGGTGAAGAAAGATCTGTGATATTGAGATTCCTTAGAACCTGATTACTTTCTAGGACAGGTTGAACCAACTTAACTTCAAGAGGGTACTTACCTATGAACCTCATGCAAGTCTAAACCTAAGGACTTGTTTGCTTTGTGTGTATATGTTTGTTTATACATAACATCATGATATTATACCTTGGGATTTTGAACTAACCATTTCAAGGACCTAGAGATTTATCTTTGTCTTGTTTTGTAGGACATGGCTTCCACTCGCAGAAATACTATCCAAGTCAACCTCGTAAGAGTGCCTCCTCAAATCAAAGAGTTAACATTGAGGGTTCCTGAGCATTCTCCATTTACCAAAATACATGGTCGACTTCTCAATATGGTTACCTCAAGCCTTGATGAAGACATGATGAAAGCGCTCTTTCAATTCTTTGATCCTTTAAACCATTGCTTTACATTTCCCGATTACCAATTAGTTACTACCATGGAAGAGTTTTCTCAGTTATTGGGAGTGTATATTCTTAATCAATTACCCTTCAACGGTATGGAAAGAGACCCAAAACCTGGAGAGATTGCTCGAGCTCTACATTTACAACGGTCCAACATTGTGGCAAATTGGGAAACAAGAAGTGGTGTAAAAGGTTTTTTAGCCAAGGTTTTATTTGAGAAGGCTCAATTTTTTTGGGATGTTCTAGATTTACAAGCCTTTGAAGAAGTGTTGGTCCTTCTCATCTATGGGATGGTACTATTTCCCAATCCGGACCAACTCATAGATGTGAATACGGTCAAACTTTTTCTATCTCGTAACCCGGTGCCTACCTTACTTGGAGACATCTTGCACTCTCTTCACACTCGCACCATGAAGAGAATGGGGACCCTTATGTGTTCCACTCCTCTGTTGGCTAGGTGGTTTATTTCGCACCTACCTCAATCTGTTTTAAAGAATGAGCAAGGCATGAGATGGTCTAATAGGTTGATGTCCCTCACGCATTTAGATATTCATTGGTGTCCTTGATATTTAGAGGACGTCACCATCATTGATTGTTGTGGGGAATTCCATAGTGTCCCTCTCCTTGGAATTAGGGGAGGAATCACCTACAATCTTTGTTTGGCTTTGCGATAGTTTGGGTATGCTAGGAGGGATGGCCCTTATGATGGACTTGTCCAAGGAATTGCATTCGACTACGAGAACGACGTCCAAGGTTATCGTTAGAGATTCATACGATCTTGGGGCATGGTTAACAAGATTGATAGCAAGACGTTGGGGCATAAGAAATCCATTTCTTTGGAGCCTTATCTCAAGTGGGTGTGAACTTGCGCCCAAAACCTCATGATGACTTATGAAGCCATCCTACCTATCATCATGGAGCCTTTTATCAAAAGAGATATTCCATATACTGTCCTATATCCTGATATGCCTATTTCTCTTGAAGATTTGAAAATAGCCTGGGTTCAGCTAAAGGGGGAGCGAGACACCTTTGAAGCCCAGTTTTATGCAAGCGAGAAGAATACATTAGAGCTCACAAGGCAACTTCATGAGGAGAGGAGCCTGAATGCCTATATCGCTCCAAAGAGGAAGCATCCATGGGAAATTGTCATTGTTATTGTGTTTTAGTTTATTTTGTTTCTTTTATTTCAATGTAAGCCCAAGAGGCATGTTGTAATCAATTTGAACTTATTAATACAATTAATGTTTGTTCCCTTTTGCCTAAACAAATTTAAATCTTCTAAGTCCTTGAAATCATTTGCATATGCATTTTCATGCATCATAACATAAACAGGTTTTCCAGAATAGGTTTCCTTATCTTTCTATTGTTTATTTCAGTAAGATGGATATCGAACAAACAGTGAAGGACTTGCAGAAACAAAACTCCCAGCTCCAAGAGTCCTTGCTGACCCTGGCTAAGGGGAAACAAGAGCTGATGACTTTACTTGTAGCCAAGAAGAAACCCAAAAAGAAGGCCCTCATCAACATGGGTGAAAGGTTCAAAGGTCCGGTTCGTCAGGTACAGATAGTCGAAGAGTCGTCTGAGGAGGAAGAAAATCAAGACAAAGAGGCAAGGAGCACCCGTGTTAGGGGTGCCAATGATCAAGCTTCCGAAGATGAATACTACTTTGATGAACAGTATCGTCTGACTGAGGATAAATACAAGCAGTTGGAGGATAGACTAAAGGCTGTTGAAATTCAAGCTGTGCCTAGTTTAGATTTGGGTGAGTTGGGCTTAGTACCTGGGGTCGACATTCCCCATAAGTTCAAAATACCGATATTCGCCAAGTATGACGGGGTTTCCTACCCGAAACTTCATCTATGGTCTTACATGCGCAAGATACAGCAGCACATTACCGACAAAAAGCTATGGGTCTATTTCTTCCAAGAGAGTCTGGCTGGGACTCAACTAGAATGGTTCTATCAATTGGAGGGTTCCTGCATCCATACATGGGAATATCTAGCCACTGCTTTTTATCATCAGTACCGATACAATGCTGACCTTGCTCCAACCCGTACACAACTTCAAAGAATGTCTATGGGTTCCAATAAGGGCTTCAAAGATTATGCCCATAAGTGGAGAGATCTTGCAAGAAGATTCCAGCCTCCTCTGTCTGATAGAGAGTTGGTAGATATGTTCTTGGGTACTTTGTCATGCCAATTTTTCAACCATCTGACCGGAAGCTCTTCAGCTGGGTAGACCGAGCTAACATTGACAGGTGAAAGAGTAGAAGCTGGTATCAAGTGCGGTAAGATTCAAAGGTATGCATCTTCAATCGCGATGAAGAAGCCTTTCATAGGGAAGAAGGAAGTCAGTGCTGATTATGCTAGAGGTAACCACAACCAATCTGTGGGAGTTGTGCTAATCTCTAATCCTACGCATGTGCAACAACATCAACAGGGGAATCATTGTAAGGAAGTCGTGTCTAAAAGACAATTCACAAAGATCAACATGTGACTAGCTCAAGCATTACAACACATGTTGAAGGCAGAGCTGATTACGTTAAAGGCTCCTCTTCGGAATCCCAATACTCCTACTCATAGTTACCATCCCAATGAATGGTGTGCATACCATTCTGGTAGTCCTGGACATGATACGAACGGTTGCTGGGCTATGAAGAACAAAATTCAAGATATGATTGAATCCAAGGAGATTGAATTAGACCCTCCTAAAACTCTAAACAGGGTCATTGCTCCCATGTCAAATCCTTGAGAGCGTCCACTTCATTTTGAATTTTCAATTGTAATTTCCTTTGTTTGTTCGAACACTTATCCATTATCTCAAACTTTGTTTTCATTAATGCATTGCATATGTTTGTCTTTAATTATTCCATTCGTTTTTACTATATTCAAACTGTGCTTTTTATTCTCTTTTTGTGATATTCAACTCTCGTTAAAAGTTGCAAACCTTTAGAGGGAGGATGATGAAAACAATACTATAATCTCATACATTATGCTTTTGGATAGACCTTGTTGATGATGTACAGGCGTTCTTTCAATTCCTAGATAGTGGAGTTATAAGGAAGATAATCCATAGTCAACCCTTTTGAGAAAAAGAAGTAGGATTTTTCTTTTTCACACAAATTGAAACCTTTAATCAGAACCTGGGGCAGGATAACTTCTCAGTTGATTCAAGTGCACGTTCAATCGCAAGCTTTCACTTCATATACAATGAATGGCATCAAAAACATCTTTTTGAATCAAAAGTCGATGATGGTTCCCCGTAAAATAGGCAGTCATTATCTTTCAAAAGAAAAGCCCACTGAGTCAAAACCTATGAAGGAGACTTAAGAAAAACTGGGGCATCCCGCTGGATGTAATCTCAAAACAAGAGCAGTCAGGCAAAAAACTAGGGATAGTAGATCAAAAATAGGTCACTATGAATCCTCGACAACCGAAAAAAAGTTGCAAAAATGACTGCCTTCCCAAATAAAATTCCAAGTATCCGAACCATCACCAAAATATCATTTCAGATTCAATAGTAGCTCAAACGCACAATTAACCGAGTTTAGGAATGGGGAATATCATGAAGAACGAGTGGGTACAAATAAACTTTGAGTCTTATCCTTTGTTTCTTAAACCGTGAACCAGGCCATGTTACAACCCTTTAAAAGTCCTAATTGAAGCATAGGTTAGTTCAAAACCATGCTTTTACAAAAGGTATCCTGACTCCTGTAAGGCTTATTGTAAATCCTGAGTCGAATTCATATTCTTACAAAATTCTTTTATTTTCTAACAAATGCACTTTCAAAACTTCAATACAAACATAAACTTTGCATTGTTTGAATATCGTTGTTTGCATATGGCTAATTGTTTAACAATGGAGAAATTCGAACGGCGAATATCCAATGAACGAATTCTCTCAATGAACAGAACCACTTCAAACGGAAAGACACTTCCAATGACAAACCCTCCATAATCAAGGGGCATAACAGGATTATTGTCCAACATATCCGGGGCAGTCAAGTCAATATTCCAAGAAATCTCTCATAGCCGAGGGCAGGTATCCATTTGAATCACTTAATGGATCGAGCATGAATTCCATCAAAGGGGCACGTACAATCAAGCAAAAAATTTCTGGCAGTGCTACAACACTTACTATTATGAACAATGACAAATCCTCACAAAGTCCCTTTCCTAAAGTGTTCCCCGGTAAAGTCGGCAGAGCCACCTCTATAAGGTTATCCCCACAGAATAATCTTCACGAATAAGGGCCTAAACCCCACAAGGCCAAATTCATGGATATCCCCACAGAATTATCCCCACAAAGTTGGATTCATGCAACCCCAGCCAGAGTTTCAATCTTCTGAAGATCCTCTCCCTAGCTGAGTTGGTCTTAAAAGGAAGCCTTATGGAATTCTTCCTAAAAAATATCCTCTTCAATATGGTTTATTTCCCAAACAAACTACAGATTCCCCAGCAGTTCATCAAATATCCTCTTCAACAGGGTTTATTTCCCCAACAAACTACAGGTTCCCCAACAGTTCATCAAATATCCTCTTCAACAGGGTTTATTTCCCCAATAAACTATAGACTCCCCAACAGTTCATCAAATATCCTCTTCAACATGGTTTATTTCCCCACTAAACTACAGATTCCCCAGTAGTTTGTCAAATATCCTCTTCGACAGGGTTCCCCAGCAGTTCGTCAAATATCCTCTTCAACAGGGTTCCCCAGCAGTTCGTCAAATACTCTCTTCAACGGGGTTTATTTACCCAACAAACTACAAATTCCCCAACAGTTCGTCAAATATCCTCTTCAACAGGGTTCCCCAGCAGTTCGTAAAATATCCTCTTCAATAGGGTTTATTTCCCCAACAAACTATAAATTCCCCAGCAGTTCGTCAAATATCCTCTTCAATAGGGTTTATTTCCCCAATAAACTACATAGTCCCCAACTTGAGTTTTCCTCTCAGACTATTACAAATCAAGGGACCGCAACCCCTAATCCCCAGTTGATGTCTCCAATGGAGTCATTACTATCCCTGAAAGTGACTGTGAAGCCTGGAACCCGACCAGATAAAAGTTGACTCCATTCCTTTAAAGCAAGTTAGTACGAAGCCTGGACCCGACCAGATACAATTCAACTTCATATATTCAATAAAATTACTAGAAGACTGGACCCGACCAGATAACAGTTAATCTCATTTGTAAGTTACTAAAGCCGAGACCTGACCAGATATTAGTTTAATTTCTTTAACTGCAGAGCCTGGACCCAACCATTTAACAGTATGAGTTATTGAAACTTGGACCCGACCATATAATAGTTGATCTCAAGTTCAAATTGCTGAAGACTGGACCCGACTGGATAACAGTAAATTTCAATTTCAAGTGGCTAGAGTCTGGAACCGACCAGATAGTAACTTAACTTCTCCATCTACTGCAAGGCCTGGACCCTACTAGTTAATAGTTCGAGTTGCTGAAACCTAGACCCGACCAAATATTAGTTTAACTTCTTCAAATCACTAACAAAACTCTTCTTCCCTGGTAGAGTTTGCAACTATTCCCAGTGAGTTGCTGCAAAGCCTGGAAGCCGACCAGATAACAGTTAACTTCTTTATCCCCAACAAGCTGTTAACTTCCATTCTATCCAATAAAGAGATAACTCCCCAGTAGAGCAATGGACAACTAAAACTCCTAAAATTTCCCCCCAAGCAGAAATCAACACTCTCCACAGAGTTTCCCTCAAGCAAAATCAATGTTCCCCAATGGATTTCTTTTCAAAACAACAAAACATGAGTTCCTAGCAGAAACATTCTAAACAAGGTTTGAAGATGTGCATACTCTTCATCCCCAACAACATTCTGGGAATTAACTCCCCAAAACTCCCCAGCACTTGTCAAGTATTTATTTTCCGATGCAAAGATGCATTCAATAACACTTCACATTCATACATCATAGCTTATGCATACGAAACACCTATAGCATTCTCATTCATTCTGAGAGCATCATTACACAATACATACATCATGCCCTTGCATGAAACTAACTTTATCCTTTCAGGCCGGTTCCGGAACAGGTAAATCTTGTCAATATCCTATCATCTGTCAAATATAATCTGCCAAAGATTCTCTTTCAAAAATAGTTCAGATATGATCCAGAGACAGACGACATTCTGACATTTATACCAGATTCACTCTAGAAACGATTCAGATACGATACAGAGACGGATGACATTCTGACACTTATTCCAGATTCTTTTCTCAAAAACAGTTTAGATACGATCCAGAGATGGATGACATTCTGACACTTATTCCAGATTTCCTCTAGAAACGGTTCAGATACGATCCAGAGACAGTGACATTCTGACACTTATTCCAAATTATTTTCTCAAAAACAGTGCAAATATTATCCAGAGATGGATGGAATTCTGACACTTATTCCAGACTCTCTTCTAGAAACAGTTCAGATACGATCCAGATGCGGATGTCATTCTGATACTTATTAAAGATTATTTCGAATACAGTTCAGATAGGATCCAGATGCAGATGTCATTATGACACTCATTCAGAACATTTCTCAAATACAGTTCAGATACGATCTAGATGTAGATGTCATTCTAACACTCATTCAACATATTTCTCAAATACAGTTCAGATACAAGTCAGATACGATCCAGTTATGGATATTATTTTGATACTTATTCCACTACATCTTCTGCCTCAAATTTAATCAGCCAAATATTTATTCTGATACTTCTCCCAGTTACAATCAACTTTAGACCTAGTCTAATTTCTATCAATAGTCACTCTGGATGACATCTGTAAGCCCATCTCCGAAAAACTCTCCATCACCTCTCCAAATGGAATCTTTACGCCCATTCCCGACACAATCAACCACCATATCATCGAGTGCAAATTTCTGGGCACTCTAGTGTTCAATCATCTTCCACCTTCAAGTCACGAATGGCAGACTCACCAATTTAACTCTTCAAGTTTAAGAATATTGAACAGGGGCAGCTGTTGTACCCCAAAATTTTCCCTTTCATTTCCCAAAACATTTCCTACAAAATATTTCAATGACTCAAATTTGCGCAAGTATCGACTAGGTCAAACAATCTCCTCAACACTGATGCCTCAAATTAGGGTTTGAGTTTGTACAAAGGGAGTCAGATTTCTAATGTTTCAAATGACTTTCATGGATCATTATGGACCTTCAGGATCACTTTTGTCAAGTTTCAAGTCTTGGATCAGGATGTTTCAAGAAAGTCACCCAAATTATCAAAAGGGCAAAATGGGCAAAAATAGGGTTTTGATTGAAAATAATCGAACTTTGATTTTTGACCTAATACCTGCCTTATTGGTTGGAATTATGATCTCAAGGATTCAAGCGCATCATTTTGACCTAAGCTCATATTTCAATTCATCGCCTGAGATCACTAGATTGATAGATGAAGTTTGGTCAATTGATGAAACAAGTCAACTGTACACTGAAAAGTCAAACATTGACTTATTAACCAAAATTGAATTTCAAGGATCACATTTCATCTAAGCATTCAAAAATTGAAATTTGATCATCAAAAATCTGGGAAATTAATGATCATTTTGGAAAGACAAATTTTACAAGACTTAGATATTTTCTAAGTGTTTGTATATTTCTTAAATTCATTGCTTCATGACATCTTCTCATTACAATTCAGAATAATTCAAGATGTTACAAATAATTCAAGATGTGACAAATAATTCAAATCATTACAAGGTTTCATTTTTTCAAAATACAAATCCTAAAGCTTTGTCTAATTTGAAGTTTCCTTCCTTCGATTCAATCCTTAAGACCTTGCCCTATGATGTCTACAAAATATGACTTGCATCATGTTGTTATCAAGAAAAACCCCAAAGTGTGATATGCTGCCAAGTCCAAGCCTGCTTACTACAAGCTCAAAATCATGTTTGGAGGACAACCTATTGTCTTAAACAAACAGCCCTTCTATGCCCTCTTTAAACACTGCCACAACACTCCAAAACTGCTGCAAAACAGCCCTGCTATGTTGCTCCTAAACCAGTCCAAGCCTGCATTATCTTAGTCCCATGTTTACACCAAATTAGCATATAAGAGCTGCACCTCAAAAGCTATGAAAACAACATACCCAACAGTTCAAATTTTATTTGTTTACCCCCCCAAAATTCCAGCAAGACTCTTCTACAAATAAGTTGTTTCACAACATACAAAAGGGGGGCTTTTATAGAGAAAATATAGAGTTTTGAGTAGAAAAACAGTATTATTTGTAATATTTTCTCATTCAGGAAAAAAAAACAGCTCTACTTTCATCCAAAATAGAAACCCTCAATCAAAAATTCCATCTTACAAACTCTCCCATAAACCAAACACCTTATCACATAGAATTTGTTCAAACACAAGAACAGTTTATGTAGTGCCATTATCTTCACCCTCCAAACAAAAAAATAGTATTGTACAACTTGACTATGTTATTGTGATTTAACTATTTGGGATAGCTTCCTGGAGATTCACTTGAGCCATCACAACAGCTGGAAAAGTATTCAGGCTTAAACCACCAAGTGCAGTCCCAAGGTAAGTCTTCTTAAATTTGATCTTTTAATTTTTCATTCATGATTTATTTTTGAAGATAAAATGTAGTAATCATTACCCCCTCTGAGCTCACCATTTGCTTGCTATTTATGTTTATCAATTATATGTTGTAAACTGACCTGCACATGCAATAAAACAATGTTTAAGGGGAAAAAACGGTTGCATGAGTCGACCAATACCCACATGCGTCGACTAATTCTAGTGAAAAAATAGGGTATGAGTTGACAAATAGCCTTATGCATCAACTCATACTGTTATCCAGGCCGCAAAACAGAAGGATGAAAGGTGCATGAGTTGACACAAAACGCGTATGTATCGACACAAATAGGTGCATGAGTCGACACATCCCTTTATGCTTTGACTCATACTGAGTTGGTTTGGTTTGGCAGTGGTAAGGAAAGCTATGTGTCGATGCATTATAGCATGTGTCGACACCTTGCAATTCAAAATGCATTTTTTATTTTACTTTACACTGTTTTTACACTGTCTTCATTATTATTCGATATGGTTGTAATACTTAATTTTCTACTTCATCCCCATTTGTAAATTGTACCCCCACTCCCCTAATGATGTAATAGCTTAGGATTTTAATTTCCGCAATTTACCGCTTTAATATAAATTGTTAGTAATTAGGGTGTGTATGGAAAGATAAAATCAACCATTAGAGAACCCTAATTTCAAAGACAAAAATGCATGAAATCAAACACACTATTCACACGTGCACCTCTAGGATAACTCCACTTGTTTCCTCGGAAAATAGTCATGTCCTTCAAATATGGGTGTTTTAGCAAAGACCCTCGATAAAAAAAGATCGTAGTCCCTCGATGTCCCTCGATGTTGCCTTCGGTATGACTATACATTTGACCGAAGCCCATCCCTTCACATCCAATGATGGGGCTTATTACCAATCAATGATAATATATCAATGTCTAATGGAGGAGGAAAAGAACAAAGACCTTTTGAGTAGGTAGGACGCTCGTAGTTGCTTGCTCATAAATCAAAACCATTTTCACACTTACATTTTCAAAACACCTTAAAAAACAAACATCACTTTGAACTATTTTCAAAAGCAACACTTTGTATACATTCTTATAGAGATGATAATCATTACAAAGTTTTCCAAAACAAAGTCATTTTCAAAATTCTTTCAAAAACCCACCAAAAACACATTTCAAACAAAGCAATTTTAAAAGGGATCTAGCAAGAAACTAAGAGCCCATAGATAACTACGGATGAAAAAGGTGCTAACACCTTACCTTTTCATAACCTACCCCCCAAACTCAAGAAAATATCTCGAAAGGTCTTTCCTGTTCTTTTCACCCTTTCCTTTATTAGATAAAAGAAAAGCCGGTGTCAACTCTTGCTATCCGTAACATTTGCGATAAAAATGCAAAAGCATGTGAGTCAGTTCTCCCACTGTATTACAGGTACTATCCATCACATCCCATCATTTAGCCCTGAATTCATGCATTCATACATCTTTGCATTTCATATATTCATTATCCTCCATTTTCTTTTGTTTGTCTTATTCACAGGGTAAAAAGAAATATATATATATATATATATATATATATATATATATATATATATATATATATATATATATATATATATATATATATATATATATATATATATATATATATATATATATATATATATATATATATATATATATATATATATATATATATATATATATATATATATATATATATATATATATATATAAACAAATCAAAGGCTTTTGGTGAGTACTTGAGAATGAATACTAAAGGGAAGCAACTCATCTGCATCAATGCTATCAAACTAGATGTAACAAAAATTAAGGTTGTAAAAAAAGATTATCTGAAAGGGCTCTAAAAACATTCACTCGCCGCTATGGGGATATTCTGGACTTGACCAAAGTCAAAATACAGTTGGATGTTGTTTCAGCTCTGATTCAATTTTATGACCCTCCACTGAGGTGCTTCACCTTTCAAGATTTCCAACTGGCACCAACTTTGGAAGAATTGGATAGAATTTTGAATTTTTATAAAGACAAGGCTTATATAGGTATCAGACAAACCATTGACATCCAAATCCTGGTAGAAGGCTTAAAAATCCCTTATCCTGAATTTTCTCTTAATTATAAGAAAGAGGGAGACGTACGAGGAATTAAGAAATGCTACTTGGAAAGTAAGGCTCTTGATCTGGCTAATAAGAAGGAATGGGAGTATTATGTCAATTGTCTAGGGAAACTTGTATTTAGCGTTATCTTGTTTCCACGAATTGTTGACTATATTGACCCTGCAGCCATCAGTGTGTTCTGGTGTACAAAAACTTTCAATACAGATCCATCTCCTGCATTGCTCGCTGGCATCTATTACAAAATTCATACATGGTATAAAAAAAGAAAAGGTACTCTAAATTGTTGTATTTCACTGTTGTATTCCTGGTTCATGACTCACCTTTACAAGGAATATTACATGATCCCGAATCTAACAAGGTATGAGTGGCCTCAAAAATTAAGTTCTCTTACTGCTAATTCTGTATTAGGGTATGCAAAGAAGCTAGACATTGGTGATATTTCTTACAGTTGCAGGGATTTTCCTAATGTTCCATTGATTGGATCACAAGGTTGCATTAATTACAACCCTACCTTAGCCATACGATAGCTAGAGTATCCCTTGGAAGATAAACCTTCAGACGAATAACTTCAACAATTGATCGTTCATGACATAGGAAAAAATGACAGAGAGCTGCTCAACAAGATTATTTGGGCCTGGAGTAGGGTTAATAAAAGAAAAGCTGAAAAGACGAACGCTATGGCATAATAACCTTACACTCGATGGGTTCTGGACAGGGTACAGATTATTAAGTTGCCTTTTGACATTGATCCTGAATACAAGCCAGAGGTCCCAGTAACTCCGCCTATGTCTTTGGAAGAAATAGATGATCTGAAGAAAGCCTTGAAATAGGCTCAGAGGGAGAAAGAAGAATTGGAGCTTAATCTCCTTAACTTAACGAAAGAAAAGAGACAAATATAGCGTATACTTGAATCAAAAGACCAACAGATTCAAAGAGACCACGGGGCATTTGAAAAGGAGAGTCTAATATGGATTCCCACAATCAGAGGTTGGAAGACGGTGCTAATGAAATTGGAAAGTTAACCAGATGCTATGAAAAGGCCGTGCAAGAAAAGAAGGTATTGGATGTAGATCTAAAGGCCCAAATCCAAAGCTTGGCACACGCCTATTTCGATTAAGAAGAGAAAATGAAGTATCTCACTACCAGACTTCAGGATAGCTAAGAATCAGAGATAAGAGAACCCCTTGCAAAGATAAGGGCAAAAAGACTTCTTTCCTAGAAAACTGAAGAGTACTAACATGTATGCCTTGAGATAGAAGGCCTCCGAAAGTATTTCCTGATACAACAGAGACTTTATACGGAGATGAGGGTTGAAAAGATGTATTGGAAGGAGAAGTATACAAATATTTCCCAAGAAAGAAGGGATAACCACTAGATAATTCCCAACCTCTACCGAAAATACCGATACAACAAGGACAAGCATGAGAGACTCGCCTTCTTAGCCAAAATTCTCATTGAAGACATCCCTAGAAGTTTGAGAGACGCAGAAAGTTTGATGGTCCCTCTCCCAAAGGACGTCGACATTTTCATCAAGCTGGATAGAACAATGGTCGATCATTTCAGAGAAGACATCTGCATGTGTACTTAGGAGAATGTTTCCCTTTGTTTATTTTCCTTTCAGGAAATTTATTGTTTTAGAATTGTAATATCTTTCAGTATCTGAATTATGTTCTCTTTTAAAGACAATTGACACCTTTAATAGAAAGCATTGTGTTTCTTATTTCTGTTTGCGTATTCGTTTTCCAAATACTCACCAATGAAAAAGCAAAACCTAAAAAAAATATAATATAAAAATAATATATATATATATATATATATATATATATATATATATATATATATATATGTGTGTGTGTGTGTGTGTGTGTGTGTGTGTGTGTGTGTGTGTGTGTGTGTGTGTGTGTGTGTGTGTGTGTGTATGTGTGTTTATACCCAAGTGAACTAGACATTCGAAACGTAATTCTCGGCATCATTCATACATATTCATACATTCATAAAATATTTGCATCTCATAAAATTCACAACTCAAAAACTATTTTTTTAAATCTTCTCCAGTTGAACCATTGGTAGAAGAAAACCACCATCTCCCTGGCCACCGTATCAAACAAGAGCTCACCAACTAAGAGGCATGGAACAAATTGAAGAAAATCAAGCAGCTTTCAAGGTGGATCTTGAACAAGTCAAAATCAACATCGACTCGATGAGAGGAGATATGAGTCAGGTTCTTCTAGATTTTAAGAACATCATTGATAACCAAGAACAAATTCCCAGGGTAGCCTTTGAGGAAATAACCCCGAGCATCAGTGCATCATGCGGTCACCAACAAAAAAGAGGACCAAAGACAGGGCCACAAAAGTTTGTCATGGCTCAACATGAGACAAGATAAGAAACTGAAGGGTTTGTCCCACCTCCACCAAAGGCAGGGGCATCTCATACCCTGCAGATTCCGGTTAACAATGCTGACAATTACTTAGAATTACAATATGGAGATCACAACCTAGAGGATGTCAATCAAGCACCTCAGAAAATAACCAATACTCCTGCTATAGAGAATTCACTTGTGTTGAGTAAATACAAAGCTTTATAGGAAAGGTTGAAAGTTGTGGAGAGATACAATGCTTTTGATGTCGATGCCCTCGAAATGGGTCTTGTCCCGGACGTAATAATCTCTCCAAAATTCAAAGTACTTGACTTTGGAAGATACAAAGGGCTCACTTGTCCAAGAAACCATCTGCGCAGTATTGTAGAAAGGTTCATGCTTATGCTCAAGACTAGAAACTAATGATTCACTACTTTCAAGATAGTTTGAGTGGGGCATCTTTGGACTGGTAGATGCAGTTAAAAAGAATGCACATCCAGACATGAGCAGATCTTGCTAATGCTTTCTTGAAATAATATAAATGCAATTAAGACATGGCACCTACCTGCATACAACTCCAGAACCTATCTCAGAAGAAATAAGAGTCCTTCAAGGAGTACGCTCAAAGGTGGAGAGAGATGGCATCTCGTGTACAACCACAACTTCTGGAGAAAGAACAAGTCGACATGTTCATGGGAAACTTGCAAGGGGTATACTATGAGAAGATGGTAGGAAGCATCTCTTTGGGATTTTCATACATAGTAACTATTGGAGAGAGAATTGAAACTGGAATAAAAAAGGAAATATTCAAGGGGGGTCATCAAATGCCCCTTACATTGAAAAAATACCGGTTCCTAACTTCACAAAAAGGAAGGAGGGAGAAGTTAATGTTGTGGCTTCACAACCGAGAGCACAACAATCATTGATAATCTCGCGGGGACAAAAACAAAACAAGTTTGAAAGGTTGTCGAGAAAATTGGATGCACTCCCTATGCAACCCAATCAACTATTAAAACAATTGATCAAGGCATCATTGGTAGAGCTAAAACCTTTAGGTCCTCCAGTTGGGCTACTTCCTCCAAAATACAATGTCAATGCCAAATGCGGATACCATGCCAATTCTCTGGGGCATACTATAGATTAATGTAGGGATTTCAAACATAAAGTACAAGATTTTGTTATACTCCCAGGACATTAATTTTAGGAAACCGAACATTGATAAGTGCAAATTGTAGCTATTTTTGCATATACTTATTGTTGCACTTATCGACCTTTTGTTGTTAATATCGTTGAATAAACCCGACTTTTATGTAAATACATTTAGTTTGTGTTTATGTGTGTTTTTGTGTAAATAGGATACCGTTTGATGTTTTACCATCCATTTTTTAGGTATTGGTGCGTATTTGGAGTATGAGCAATAAAGTGTCGAAGACACGGCTTCAAATGCGCGATAAGCAACTCATCAATGAATAAGGCTCCAAATAAAAGAATAAAAATAATCAATTTAGTTTATATTTTGTAATTTTTAGAAAGATCATTGAATAAGATTTCCAATGATTCGAACCGGGCACAAATCGGAGTTACGGTTCAAAAGTTATGGCCGAAATAGTGCAAAATGTTGTGTTGGTTTTTCAACTTACTGTCAGTTGTCGCCGGGTGATCCTGGGCAGTCAGAAATGCGTATTTAGGGCCAAAAACACTTTTTTTAGGTTATGTTTTGGGTATTTTTGGTCCCAATTCATCAAATCTCCATTTTTGGTCTTGAGAAGCTATAAAACAACATTGGAGCTTGCATCTTGATGATCCGGAGTCGGATTTCTCATCAATCAGCGCTGACAATCCGTGAGATGTTTAGTTTTTCTCCATTTATTCTCTATGTATTTCTCTATTTGTTGGGTATGTTTGAATATTTACTTTGAATATATGTAAATTTGTTGATCATGGTGTTGTATAAAGCTTGATTTACAAATCAATCTTGATGTCTTCTTTGATCTTTTTGCTTTATGTTTGGATTTGGGTTGTTATAGACATATACCTCACAAATCTTGATTAAGGATGGATATATATTAGTTTCTACATTCTAGAGATAGATTTAGAGCTAATATTCACTTTGGGTGCTAAAGCTTAATGCCTCAGTGTTGTTGTAGCGCGCAAGACATTGCTGATAGAGTAATATGGTTGGTCTCGCGACTTGGTGTTAGACATAACCTTCGTTGTGGGTACATCTCATGGTGTCTGTGATGATTTTGACGAGTACAGTAGGTTGAGTGCAACTGATCAATAGGTTTAAGTTTGTGACGAGTAGTATAAATTCCTGCCTATTAAGTTTCTCCTTTCTATTTAATGTATTTATTTTCTTGTCAATAGTTTTTACCATTTCCTTACAAACAAACCCATTTAAAACCAAACTCATAAACGTGATAATTTGTCGAATGAAAATTCAATAACCAATCTATGTGGACACGATAAATTCCCAGATGAATATTTCCAAAACTTTTGTTGCTTGCCGCTACATCGCTCCAACAAACATCATGTCAAATCCCATGCCTATGCATGGTGGACCAACAATAAATGCGATCGAAGTAGTCATCGACTGTGGGGCATCCAGACAAGTAAGGGCTCCGATAAATCTGTTAAATAATATATGTTGGAATGTGGGTTCCTTTTGGAGCATAATAAAGCTTTCGAAAAGACATTACAACAACTCGTTGACCAGGGGATAGTCCAATTCGGACCATACCCTGAAGGTGAATATGTAGCAGCAATTGAAGGAAGTACGAAGAAGCCATTGGTAATTCCTTGCCAAGGGCCAAACCATAAAAAGACTCTTATGGTCCCATGGGGAGATTTAACAGAGACTCCCACAATAAAGCAAAATTTGAGGATACTAGTAGTTCCAAAGACTACAATGGTAATTATGGGGACATCTCCTACCCCTTACAAAACTGACAAAGCAGTATCATGGAATTATGATTTGATCGTATATATCAATGGCTCGAAACAAGAATGTGAGTCGTCATCAAGTCAAGGACCTGCAATCTCGAATATAGCAGGGACAAGAGGCATGACCCGCAATGGCTGAGTGTTCGAATCTGAACCACCAAAGAAGAATGGTAATGTGTTGAAGAGTAAAAATGACATGTTAGCAAAAGAAAAAGGAAAAGTAGTATTAGTGGTGAATCAAGAGCCTCCAAGCAAAAAATTTACTGATCAAGAGTCTGACGAATTTCTGAAAATAATAAAGAGAAACGACTATAGGGTGGTGGATCATCTTGACAAAACCCCGACCAAAATTTCCATACTCTCATTGCTCATCAATTTAGAGGCGCATCGATATTCACTGATGAAATTTTTATGTTCTGCCCTTGTTGCGGAAGAGACTACTATGAACCAATTTGATAATGTCATGGAAAATTTGACGTCTTGGTCTTATATAGGTTTCAAAGACAGTGAGTTACCTCCACAAGGCCGGGCTCATAACAAAGTGTTACACATCTCGATTCAGATAGGTACTACGAGCCTGTCCAGGGTGCTTACAGGTACTGGTTATGCCCTTAATGTGTTACCGAAATCTAGTCTGATGAGGCTAACACTAGATGGTGTTGTAATAAGACCGAGTTCCACAAAAGTTAAAGATTTTGATGGTTCTTAAAGTATGGTATTCGGAGAAGTAGACCTTCTTGTCAATATCGGCCCACACATGTTCTATATCACCTTTCAAGTCATGGATATAGAACCATCATATACATGTCTACTCAAAGGACCTTGGATTCATGCAGTGGGGGCAGTCACTTCAACCTTACATCAAAAAGTGAAATTCTTTATTGAGGGAAGATTGGCTATAATTGATGGAGAAGAGTCCTACAGGTATATTAGTCCTGACAAAGATTGCATAGCCACGCCATTTCAGGTCTTGGAGGTGGCTTCAATGGGGATCTTACCAGTGGAAAAGATTAAGAAATCTACTGTAACTACATGGATGGATTTAAAAATGGAAATGGAGAGTGGTAACTCAAAAGGCTGGGGAAAGCTCCCAGAAATATATGAGAAGAAGAACCGCTTTGTTTTGGGTTACGAATCATCAAAGGCTACTCTGAAAGATAATGCACGGTTTGCACCAATCCAGGAAACCTTCATTCGCAAAGGGATGGAGCATGGCAAATAGGTGGAAATGATATCCAGAAAAGACAACATCAAAAGGGCATCTGATTTCATTCATGAGTGTGCCCCAGACGAAGAACTCAAGAACTGGACAGTTATGGAGATTCCTGAGATTTTCTTTCCAAAGTAATTTTCCTTGTTTTTGAAAAGAACCTATGTCAATCTCGGGACATAGGGGTTGTTTGTAAGGGTCCTTTGTTGTTTCAACCAATATATTCATGATTAATAAAAATATGTTTTTTATTTAATTAAGATCCTTATTTTTCTTTTTGCATTTATACTTCATATTTAAAATGGCAATACTTCCCTTCATATACATTTTCCAAATTCACGTACTAAAGAAAACTTCACCAAAACATAATAAATGTGCAGATCCATGCCCAAAATCACCGATAATGTTACTGCTGCTATCCGATATGATTTTGATGCTCCCGTCAACCAACTGAAGAGAAAGATGATGAGGATCTTGAACTTTCTGAAGAGTTGGCAAGAAGTATAGAGAAAAAAGCTGACAGCCTACAAACATACCAGGAATCAATTGATACTATTAACCTTGGCATAGAGGAAGATCCGAAAGAGATCAAGATGGGGGCAACATTAGAAAAAAAAACGTCAAAGAAATGTTGGTCAAGCTGTTACATGAACATGTGGATATATTCTCCTGGTCTTACAAAGATATGCCAAGATTGGACATAGAAATTATGGTGCACAGACTAACTCTCAAAGAAGGTTGCTCCCTAGTCAGGCAGAAGCCCAGGAGAACTCGTGCAGACATGTCCAGCAAAATTCGATAAGAATTCCTTAAACAATTCAACGCAAGGTTCTTTGCGGTGGTAGATTATCCACCTTGGATAGATAACACTGTGTCAGTGCCCAAGAAGGACAGTAAAGTATGTATGTGTGTAGATTATCTAGATCTAAACAAAGCAAGTCGTAAAGACGATTTCCCGCTACCTCACATAGATGTCCTAGTGGATAATACAGATTAAGCTTCAATATTCTCATTCATGGACGATTTTTTAGGCTGTAATACGGTGGGAGAACTGACTTGGGATGTTTTGCGTTTGATCGTAATTGTTGCGGTTAGCAAGAGTCGCCATCGACTTTTATTTTATCCAATAAGGAAGGGGTGAAAAGACCAAGAAAGACCTTTGAGATATTTTCTTGAGTTCGGGGGATAGATTATGAAAGTGGAAGGTGTTAGCACCCTTTTCATCCATAGTTATCTATAGGCTCTTAGTTGCTTGCTAGATCACTTGCTTTGTTTGAAAATGTGCTTTGTGGTGGTTTTTGAAAGTATTTTTGAAAAGGCGCCTTTGTTTAGGCAAACTTTGTAATGGTTCTTATTTCGTAAGAACGTATACAAAGTAAAAATTTTAGGGTACAACACAAGCTATAATAAAATAAAAATGGAACCCGAAGATATTTAAAATACTACTTTCATGATGCCTTGGCGCACTTTCTGCTACAAAGTAATGTCGTTTGGTTTGAAGAACGCAGGCGCAACTTATCAACGGGAAATGGTCACGTTATTCCATGATATGATTCAAAAAGAAGTTGAGATGTACGTAGATGATATGATTGCCAAATATCATACTGAGGAGGACCACATCATACATTTACAAAAGTTATTTGATCATCTGCGAAGGTTAAAACTAAGGTTGAATCCGAACAAATGTACATTGGGTTTCAGATCAGGCAAGTTAATAGGTTTTATCGTATATCAGCATGGTATTGAGGTGGACCCTAAAAAAGTAAAAGCCATACAAGAAAATCTAGTTCCAAAGACAGAGAAAGAGTTTTGTGGTTTCTTAGGACAATTGAACTATATTTCAAGGTTCATATCACACATAACTACTACGTGCGAGCCCATATTCAAACTACTGCGAAAAGATCAAACAGTGACATGGAATGATGATTGCCAGACAACTTTTAAGACAATAAAACAATATTTGCAAGAGCCACTGGTCCTGATTCTGTCAGTTCCTAGAAGACCACTCATCATGTATCTGACAATACTTGAAGGATCAATGGGATGTGTATTGGGCCAACAGGACGAAACATGTAGAAAAGAGCATGCAATCTACTACCTCGGCAAGAAATTCACTGACTATGAAAGCAGGTACTCACTCCTCGAGAAGACTTATTGCATATTAGTTTGGGCTAATAGAAGATTGAGGCAATACATGTAAAACATACACCATGTGGTTAATAGCAAGATTGGATCCTTTAAAATATGTGTTTGAAAAACCAGTTCTCACAAAAAGGATTGCCCGATGGCAGATGTTATTATTGGAGTATGACATACAATATGTTACTGAAAAGTCCATTAAAGGAATTATACTAGTTGATCATCTAGCTCATCAACCGTGGCCGGAATATCAACCAATGAAGCTCGACTTTCCAGACGAAGATGTTATGGCTATAGATGACTACGAAATGCCGAGGCCCTGGCAAAGGACTAGAACCAGGGGCACATTGGACACTCATATTTGATGGAGCTTCAAATGCACTGGGGCACGGTATCGGGGCAATTTTTACTTCTCCAAAGAACTATCAGAAGCCTTATACCGAAAGGTTACAATTCGACTGCACCAACAATATCGCTGAATACGAAGCTTGTATCCTGGGTCTGAAAGCTGCCATCAATCTGAGAATCAAATATCTCTAAGTGTCTGGTGACTCTGCGATATTCATATACCAAGTCACAGGCGAGTGGGACACTAAACACCCCAATTTTATTCCATATCGGGATCATGTCTGAAATCTCGCTACGAAATTCCCCGATATTACCTTCATTCATATTCCACGAGAAGAAAATCATATGGCAGACGCCTTAGCAACCCTATCATCCATGTTCAAGGTAATCTGGCCTAACCACGCGCCACACATCACAATCAGACATTTTGAAGAGCTTGCACATTGTTTCGCTATTGAAGAAGGACTGGATGACAAACCCTGGTTCTGTGACATCAAGAGGTATCTTGAAAAACAAGAATATCCCGAAAATGCCTCTATCATTGATAAACAAACTCAATGAAGACTAGCCTCAAAATTATTTTTGAGTGGTAATGTAATATACAAAAGAAATTATAATATGGTGCTACTCAGGTGTGTGGATAAACAAGAAGCAAATACGCTTATGAGAGAAATCCATGAAGGTACTTTTGGAACCCATACAAATGGGTATGCTATGACAAGAAAAATTCTACGAGCAGGTTATTATTGGTTAACAATGGAAGCAGATCGCTATCATTGCACAAAAACATATCACAAGTGCCAAATCTACACCGATAAAATGAATGTACCACCTAATTCTCTGAATGTCATGAGCTCTCCTTGGCCGTTCTCGATGTGGGGAATTAATATGATAGGTATGATTAAACCAAAAGCATCTAACGGACACCGATTCATACTAGTCGCTATTGATTACTTCACCAAATGGGTAGAAGCAGAATCATATGCAAATGTGACAAGACAAGTGGTTACTCAATTCATCAAGATAAAACCTCATATGTAGATATGGGGTTCCAAACAGGATCATAATAGACAACGGGTCTAATCTGAATAACAAAATAATGAAATAGTTATGCGACAATTTCAAGATTGAGCATCATAATTCTTCACCATATCGACCCAAGATGAACATGGTCGTCGAAGCTTCCAACAAAAATATCAAGAAAATCATTCAGAAAATGGTGAAGACATGCAAAGATTGGCACGAAATGCTTCCATTTCCTATATATGGCTATCGTACCTCTGTATGCACATCAACGAGCGTAACTCCTTTTTCTCTAGTATATGGCATGGAGGTAGTATTCCCAGTTGGAATAGAAATTCCATCACTTAGCGTGCTAATGGAAACAAAGCTTGAAGAAGTCGAGTGGGTTCAGACGCGACTTGATCAGCTCAACCTCATTGAAGAGAAACACTTGATGGATTTATGTCACAGTCAATTATATCAAAAGCGAATAAAGAAAGCCTTCGACAAGAAAGTATGTCCTCAAATATTCAAAGAATGGGATTTAATGCTTAAAAATATTCTTCTACCTCGCCTTGATTCACGTGGTAAATGGAAACCCAACTATAAAGGTCGATACGTGGTAAAGACAACATTCTCCAATGGTTTTATCATGCTCAGATGCAGTCAAAAAATATTATGTATAAGAAATCTCGCTAATATCGAACCTTAAAGAGGCGACTTAGGTAAAAAGGAGCGCCCCGCTAGATTGAAAACCTGAAAAGGCGATCCAGGAAAAAATTAGGGACATGCACAAAAAAATTATCCCAGTGGATTGAAAACCTGAAAGGAAGATCCAGGAAAAAATTAGGGATATTATCCAAAAAAGTAAAGGAAAAAAAGACTGCGATCTAAGAACTACAACCACAAACCATGAAGAAAGAGTTAGATCTAAATCATCCAACTCAGAAGTAAAGAAGATTGAAAGCTATCAACAGGACATTTCGGAAACATCAGTAGCAGTTATCATTTTCATTGCCATTTATAGTTTTTAAAGTTTTTTGTAGTTACCTCTTTTAAGGAATTGTATCTTGTACTTGCGCCTATCCAAAGGCATATCAATAAAACCTCTACTTTTTATATCTTGCGAATTGTGTTTTTCTTTTTTCAGAATTGTTTGCAAACACTACGATTATTTATTTTGAATATTATGTTGAAACCATTTTGAGGATTTGACAAATATAAGCACTCGGTAAAACATCAAAAAAAATTGGTTAGAAAACATCAAAAGAAAATCCACGCCTGCTTCCATATCTACACTTATTTTCATGACTATGCCTACATCCATGCCTATATTACGCCTACACCCACAATACGAACATCACGATCTTACTGATATGTTCCATCATGTTCAAATCAATTCAAAGACACCACGACAATGCAACAAGCAATGTCGTGGAGTGGGCAACTCAAAAACAAAGGTTTAAAAGGAAAAAAATACCCAAAAAAGCATTTTTATAACATTTTGAGGCACACACACACATATTTTGCACACACACACATACACACACACACACACACACACACACACACACACACACACACACACACACACACACACACACACACACACACATATATATATATATATATATATATATATATATATATATATATATATATATATATATATATATATATATATATATATATATATATATATATATATATATATATATATATATATATATATATATATATATATATATATATATATATATATATATATATATATATATTTGGGGCATACGCACACTCGTTGCATATACAATATGGGTTCCATATTGATCTAAGACATCATGCATGGCATTCCTCGAAACCTACTTTGGGCGGATCTAATATCTTAGGGCCTTCCATCAGTTATCTTGGTTAAAACCAAACACAACCAGTAAAAATATGATCTCATCTTTAAATTTAGTTATCTAAAATTTGGAACATCAAAACAACCTCCTCCATAGTTTAACGCATTGCATCAGTCTCCCTGCAGCAATGTGTTTACCTCCTTTGCGATATAGCTCATTGTGTCAGGCTCCATGCAGCAATATGTTTTCTCCTTTACAATATAATCCATTGAATCTCTCTCCACGCAGCAATGTATTCCCTTCTTCACGACCTAGCTCATTGCGTCAGGCTCCATGCAGAAATGTGTGAAATTAGCGATTCAACTCATTGGGTCGGTCTCCATGCAGTAATGTGTTCCCTTCTCTGTAATATAGTTCATTGTGTCAAGGCTCCATGCGGAAATATACAAAATCTGCAGTTTAAACCATTGCGTCAGTCTCCATGCAACAATGTGTTTCCTTATCTACAATATAATCTATTGCGTTAGTCTCCACGCAACAATATGTTTTCTGCTTTGCGATATAGCTCATTGTGTCAGACTCTATGCAAGAATGTTGCAAAATAAGAAAATTAACCCATTGCATCAGTCTCCATGCAGCAATGTCATCCTCAAACTTTTTCCATTGTGTTAGTCTCCATGCAGCAATGTGTTTCCTTATGTATAATGTAACCTATTGCGTCAGTCTCTATGCAGAAATATGTCTTCTTATAGCTCATTGTGTCAGGATCCATGCAACAATGTTGTGAAATCTGCAATTCGACCCATTGCATCAATCTCCATGCCGCGGTGTTATCAAACTCTTTCCATTGCATCAGTCTCCATGTAGAAATGTTATTACCGGACTTTTTCCATTGCATCAGTCTTCATGCAGCAATATTGTTATCAAACTTTTTCTGCAATACAACCCATTGTGTCAGTCTCCAGAAAACAATGTCATTATCAAGTTTTTTCCTCGATATAACTCGTTGCCTCAGTCTCCATGTAGAAATGTTGTTATCGAGCTCTTCTCGAGTATTTATCCCCTAGGTTGCGATGAATAAACAAAATCAAATCAAATCAGAACATGATATATTAGTCTCCAAGCATTAGTAAGTCAGCTTTGCAAAACTTGTATTTGTTTTACCTCCTAGGTTATGGTAAATATGTAAATGATATCTTCTTAGATACAGATGAGTTATCCACGTCGTCATGTATAAGTCAAATCAACTTTGGTTCAAACGCAGATTAGATGATACATCATCATCCATGCTTACTCTTCATACCCATGGGAACGTTGTACATCGTATCCTTATAATCTTTCGGACAAATTTTGGGGTCTTCCAATATTTAATAAACTTCTGATCAAAATGTGTGAGACCTACATATTCTCTCACTATCTAATCAAAAGATAATTAAATAGGGGCAGCTATCATACCCCAAATTTTCCCTATCCTTATATTATATGTAAAGTTTATATTCTTGTACTGTTAGGCTTTATTGAGGGTGCTTAAAAGCAAAAAGGGCGGTATTGATCCAAAATGGACCATCAATATCTGATGGCGCATTGGGTTTTTAAAAGTCCATTTCAAGTTAAAATTGGAGATGTTTTGTTTTAATCGAGAGGTATGAACCAATTCGTTTTTGATAAATCCCAACTACATAAGCAGGCCCATTTTCATTTGGTGGTCAACTATATTACTAAATTTATTACTTTCTTTTATTTAAATAATTATCAGTTTCTTTTTTCATTTAAAAAAAAGTGATTAAGAAGCCAAATAAGATTATAAGGCCCATTTAGGTTTTTTTGAATAAGGTTGATTTCTTTGTTTATATATAAATCAGAGAGGGCCCGTGTACAATTTATTTTGTTAAGGCCCAATATTTAGAAAATGTGGCCCATTTGTTTTTGGGTTTTAAGAGATTGTTTTGTTATCAATTATAACCTTTTTTATTATTAACGTGACTTTTGTTATATACTAATTTTGATTATAATTAAAACATTGTATTAAAAACATAATTTAAAAAGTACTCTTGTTTTAATTTTTTTGAAAACATTTTTCGGAGGCACTTAATCAAACAGGCCCATCTCCATTAAATTGTTGTTGTTTCTAATAAACAAAAAATGCTTGGCCCAAAATAAATCGAAATGTGTGTGGCCCAAACACGAAAAAATATTGTGCAAATCATTGAAAATAATGTTTGCTTTAACAAAGGAAAACGACTACTGTTCATATCAATCAAACCGTGCATTATGTTATCTAATTACATAAACAAAATTAATATGGCTACAGAAATCAAATACAGAAACAAAGTTAATAACAATAGTAATTCTTTACATTGTTTGTCCAGAACATAAACGAATTACAGAGAAAATTGCCAAAAGAAAACAGAACATATTCAATACAGAGACAAAATCAAACAAATTCATAAATAACTTAAAACCCTAATTGAAACCTAATTCAATTTATAAACAATTTTGTTTGTTTCCTAAAGAGCTAATCTACTATAAAACCTAGAATTTAGAACAGAATAGGGACGGAGAGATTGTTACATAGAAACAAAAACAATTACAGAGAGGGGAAAACTATTACAGAACCAAAAAAATTTAGAAGGAGAATATACCGCCTCCATCCTAGATCTAGGGTTTCAACATATAAAACCCTAAGATCTCTCCAAGCTGCCGCCCTCAAATTTCCACCGTACCTCTATCATCATCATCACCTCTCATACCTGCAAAGACAACAAGAAATGGATCATAAATTGAACCCCAAAGCAGATAAATGAAATCACGGCGATAGAGGTAACAAAATACTTAGCTAGCGTGATTTTGATTCTTCATTGTTGAGAAATTTGAGGATTTGGGGTGGTTTTGGATTGATCTGGGCTTTAACGGGTAGTGCCGCCGCTAGAGGGTGGTGTCTCTGGTTTTGTTTTGCTTAGGGTTTGTGCTTAGAGAAGAAGAGAGAGATGAGACAGAAAGAGAGAGAGAGAGAAGAAGATAAACGAAAAAATTAAGTTTGTTTTGTAAAATATAATATGTTTATGATCCAGTACACGCTAGTCTATTTATGTTAACATGCACCCTTCATCATGCCCATACGATCATAATCTTATGAATAAAAGTGTGTGACCATAATATTATGGTATACCCTCTTACACGCGATCCACATGGACTTTCCCTAAACTATCTTGGGTCTGGCCCGTTCTCTATTTACCCCCCCCCCCCCCCCCCCCCCCCCTCTATTCTTATTTTGCTAGCACACGCAGAAACAAACCCCCCTGGCCAAATGGGCCAAGTCCAATATTTGGACTTTGACCCATACTCCCTGCACCCCCCATTTTGTTGTTTAGTGTTAAAACGTACCCCCTTGCCTTTTGGGCCTGAATTCAATATCTGAATTCAGGCCCCTTCTATTCACACCCTCCTATTTTTAGTACTTCAATATATTTATATCCCCGGCATTTTTCTAATTTATTTGTTTCATTTATTTATTATTTTTTATATAATTTTAATTGTATGTTTATATTTTCTTATATTTTTATTAGTTACCATAATATCTTTTCTAAATACATTCAAATATATTTTATTGATTGCATTAAATTATTTATTTTAATCATGCATTTAATTATAATTTTCATAATTGAAATACATAAAAAATACTTAACCAACAAAAAATTATTTTCTTAAATCAAATTAATTCAAATAATTAATTTTCAAAAAAATAATATTATGAATATGTTCGAA
The DNA here is from genome assembly GCA_948472305.1 of Vicia faba. NCBI lineage: Eukaryota > Viridiplantae > Streptophyta > Magnoliopsida > Fabales > Fabaceae > Vicia > Vicia faba. The sequence goes on from OX451739.1 coordinate 1,096,043,540, forward strand.
TCGACTGCGTGCTTAGTCTAACAAACTCCTCCATTCACACTCCTAGACTATGTATCAGAGGAATTCAAATATATTTCGTAATCCATAAAAAACACAAACCAACTGCAAACTACGAAATGAGACTTTGATTCCTCCTAAGAAGATACGTAGGCATACGATTAAAATCGTGGTGAGTTCCCCTATTTAAAAAAACAAACCCTTTTCCCCTAATAAAATATTAAAGCCCTTTTCCTAAAAAAGCGCGCTTCTAACCCTAGTATCCTTGTGAACAAGGTAGATGAGGGTGCCTAACACCTTCCCTTCGTCTAGAACAGAGTCAGACTTAGAATCTATGAACTTTTTAAGGTTATTCCTTTATACTCCCTTTCTTTAGGATAAAAATTAATGGTGGCGACTCTCAAATTTAAAAACTAGTTACTACAGTTGTGCAGCTCTTTGACCCACCCCCTTTTGGCTTCGGCTAACCTCCACTTGACTCCTCGCAAGATGAATTTATTCGCAGACTCTGCTTTCCCGTTGGTTTAAGGGTGTTCGACGAAGGTGGAGTCTTGGAAACTTTGATTGATGAACTATGTCTCATTGTCGGTGATGAGAGCTTATGGTATTCTGAATTGGGAAAGTATGTTTCATTTGTAGAAACAGAGGATATTGTGTGATGTGATTCTGGCTAGGGTTTCGGCCTTTATCAACTTCATGAAATATTCGACGGCCACGATCAGGAATTTATTTTGATATGATCCTTGTACGAATGGTCCGAGGATATCCATTCCCCTCCAAGAAAACGACCATGTGGATGATAGTGTTTTGAGTTAGTGTGGGAGTCCTAGGTGTATGTCTGTGTTTCTTTGACATTTGTTGCACTTTTTGACGTGCTCCTTCATGTCCTGTTGCATGGTAGGACAATAATAGCCTTATCGCATTGCCTTTCATGCTAGAGATCTTCCGCCCAAGTGTTAGGCATTAATTCCCTCGTGGATTTCCTGCAATATGTCGAAGATTTTGGCCTCCTCGACACATTTAAAGAGTGGGATAGAGAATCCTCTTAGATAGAGTTTATACTCTACCATGACGTGAAAGAAGGCTCGTCATTTGGTCGCACTTGCCTTTTTCAGGTCGGCGGACAAATCTCCTATCGTGAGAAAGTTAAATACCGGGGTCATCTAACACGATGTGTCCCCGGTGGAATTCACCTCAGATGGTGAAGTGGATTTTTCGATGCTCGGGAGAGAAAGGGATTCTTGGATGATGAATTTATTCCCACCTTTCTTCTTTGTGCTTACGAGTTTCGAGAGTATGTTGGCCCGCGTATTTTATTCGCAGGGTACGTGGGTGATTTCTGCCCGGTTGAACTTTTTCATTCGCTCTTTGATGAGGTTCATATATTTGATGAGGCTATCGTTCTTAGCCTGATATTCTCCTCGAACTTGAGATGCAACAAGTTGGGAGTCCGTGAATATTTGTATTTCTCGGGCACCTAGATCCTCGGCTAGCCTTAATCCTGCGAGCAGGGCCTCAAATTCAGCCTGGTTGTGCAACGTGGGAAATGAGAGGGCAAGGGAATGTTCAACCACGACGCCTTCTTTGTTCTCGAGGAGGCTTCCTGTTACGCTCCTCGTCAAGCTGAAAGCTCCATCCACGAAGATGGTCCACTTATATTTTCCCTCTGCGAGGGAAACATGAGTGGTCATCTTTGCGACAAAGTCGGCCAATGCTTGGGATTTTAGGGCTTTCCTGCTCTCATACTAAACATCAAACTCCAAGAGCTTTAGGAACCATTTTAGCATTTGATCAGCCATGTCTGGTCGATGTAAGAGCTGTCTCACAGGTTGGTCTGTTCATACGACAACCGTGTAGGCCAAGAAGTAATACCTAAGTCTCATCGCTTCCTTGATGAGGGCTAATGCTACTTTTTCAATATGTTGGTACTTGACCTCGGGTCCTTGTAACGCTTTGCTCATGAAGTACACTGGTTTATACTCGTCTAAGGTCTCGCGAATGAGTGATGCACTTACGGCCTCAGTGGAGACGGCCAGATAAAGGAACAATGTTTCCCCATTCTCTGGCCGTGATAATACGGGAATTTGTGAAAGGCTTTGCTTGAGGTGGAGGAGGGCTTGTTTGCACTCCTTGGTCAACTCGAAAGCCGCCTCTTTGTGCAGGAGTTTGAAGAATGGTAGTGCATGTTGCGCAGACTTTTCCATGAAACAGGAAAGCAAGGTGAGCATGCCATTTAGGACTTGTATGGATTTTTTGAGTTTGCATGGAAATCTCGGAGAAGGCTCGGCATTTGTCGAGTTTGGCTTTGATTCCCTGTTCGGTTAGATAGAAACCGAGGAATTTTCCCGCCTTGACCCCGAAGGTGCATTTCTTCGAGTTGAATCTCATTTTGCATTGCCTTGCTTGGGCGAAGACTCTTTTGAGGTGGGCAGCATGGTCGATTTCTATTCGAGATTTGACGATCATGACATCCATGTATACCTCGAGCATGTCTCTGATCTCGTCGGGGAATACTTTGTTCATCATTCGCTGGTATGTTGCCCCTGCATTTTTTAGGCCGAAGGGCATTACATTGTAATAGTAATTGTAACACCCCATTTCTACCCAACAAATTATATAAAATCAGAGTTACAAAATTTCCAACAAACAAATGGAATGCTAAACTTTCAACTTGGAAACAACGACATTCAATCACCTATAGTTCACATACATAACACATAAAATTTAGATGAACCGATAACAACTTGTTTAGTCTTTAAAAATAAAACAACTTTCATTGCTACGCGGCGGATATACAAATTCAACTGAAAACACCATAACATCTTATCCAACTCAAAACGGCTTTAAGACAAAAAGTCTTTAATGAAAACAACTTCAAAAAATTAAGCAACATAATGAAAACAAACAATAAAGAAAATATGTATTCATTCCCCTGAGTGCTACGTTTCAGAGCGAAAACACCGACTCGCACTAACAAAGGTAACAACTATCCTTCTTGATTACCTTCACGTTACCAACAGAGGGCAACATAAAAACAAAAGGGTGAGATATAGAACCTTATAATTGAGTGTATGATAAACAATTTATTAGATAATATTATATAAAATCACCACTTAACAACTTTTAACCAACATCAATCATCATAAGTCAACAACGCAACATGTTAAATATAAAACACGGTATGTGACTCGTTACAATGCACATGCATATGGTACCAATAGAGAAAACTCCCAACTTATAAATCTTCCAATCAATAGAGGAATCAACAAGGCATAAGCCTTCAACTTAATTTTCCAATCCAGACCAACTTACCGAGCATCAGCTCCAACTTTATATGCTATGTATGCGATAACAGTATGAATGTAGTAACAACAACAATAATTCAAAAACAACTCAACACAATTCGACATTGGCCATAAGCCTACAACTTAATATATACCAATAATTTGAGGCATCTCAACAAAATTCATCATCACATGCAAATTCTCAAATTACAGCAAAGTATTCAATGCACCATATTAACCAGTATACTCTGACGTCCTGTGTAATTATTCGGGCAATTCAACTATATTCTGCTAAGTAGTTTTCTGGTAAAATACTAATGTTTTCAATTCTGTACTGCTATTTCTAAGTTCATATAGTTTACTTCTATTCAATTATTAATTACATTAACTCTCTTACAACTAACTTATATTTACTAGAATTCATTATTCGTTTGAGGATTAAATACCCTAAGAATTCTAATTATTATACTGAGATTGTTAAACTAAATTGAATCACTAATTAGCCTGCATGGGAATAACATAATGAAAATTAATAACTAAGTGTGCCCCTCGACACAGTGGTCATGTCGCTCGGAACTTTCCCCTCATGCCTTTATACCGGCCGACACACACCATACTTCTCGGCACATCGTGCAACCTTGTGTCGCTCGACACAACTACCTGATCTCCTCGCCGCACCTTCCATCCTTATGCCGCTCGATGCAAATACCTGTACTCCTCGGCATGACGCGTCTTCATGTTTTTGCATGGATTTCGTCCAGTCTATGACGAATGTTAACCCAACCTTATAGTATTCTCTTCGACCATTAATTTTTTCCGACCAACAATATGGAATTGCATGGAAACGAGGAAACTATATCTCCTACAAACAAATTCATCAATTGTACAGGACAGTTATGCAGAAAATTCTTAAATAACCACAATATGAAAACGGGAAACTTTCAAGAACAGGCCCAGAAAAATCAATGCATAACAGTTATACCCACGACCAACCCCTACACAATATTCATCATAAGCCCCATTATAAGGTCAAAACCCCACCCTTACCTCCGATTAAAGGTCTCTCTAAAACTCTTTCGCCTAACCTTGGTTTGCTCTTCTCCTTATTCCTTTTCTCTGCACTTCTCACGACCAGCACACCAAGACTTCCTTATTCCAATTAACCTAATTCTTTATTTAAATAAAACCTCACAATATTATTATTTTTAATAGGCTTAACAACACACACACACCATAGCTCTACTTCTAACCATTAAAAAAATAGGCTCAACATAATTATTCTATTATTCTACTAATTCTAATATTATTACTATTATTAATCAACTAATTAATTAACTAGTAATAATCTAGAAACTTATGCTAACAATTCCCAACATCTCATAACTTCAACGAATAATTTGAAAATATTTAATTAAATAATTAAATTAACGGGCGTTACAACTCTCCCCCACTTAGAATATTTTCGTCCTCGAAAATTTACCTTGTTCGAACAACTTAGGATATGAGTCCCGTATCTTGCTTTCCAACTCCCATGTCATGCTTTCTCCGATAGTTCCTAACGAGACAACTTTCACCAAAGAAATCTCTTTGCCTCTTAGAGTCTTCATTTCATGATCTGCAATTCATACATGCATCGTCTCCATAGTAAGATTATCTTGTACTTGCACATCATCCATATGAATCACATGAGATAGATCTGAAATATACTTCTGGAGTTGTGACACATGGAACACATCATGCAAATTCGAAAGATTAGGCGGTAAGTCCACTCTATAAGAAACATTTTCAACTTTGTTCGAAATCTGATACGGACCAATAAAACGAGGAGTGGGCTTCTTAGACTTCAATGCACGCCCAATACCAGTCACAGGTGTAACTCTCAGAAACACGTGGTCACCTGCTTGAAATTATAAATATTTCCTTCGCTTGTCATGATAACTCTTTTGTCTACTTTGGGAAGCTTTCATCTTTTCTTGAATTAACTTCACCTTCATAGTAGTTTCTCAAACAATTTTTGGTCCAAGTACTACGCCTTCTCCAGATTCATGCCAACATAAAGGAGTTCTACATCTTCGACCGTACAACGCTTAAAATGGTGTCATTCCGATACTATAACGGTAACTATTATTATAAGTGAACTCTATTAACGGAAGATAATTATCCCACAAACCTCTATGCTCAAGAACAAATGCTCTCAATAAATCTTCCAACGACTGAATAGTCCTATCCGTCTGACCATCCGTCTGAGGGTGATACGCCAAACTCAACCTCAACTTAGATCCCAACGCTTCTTGCAAACTCTTCCAAAAATCTTAACTGAACCTCAAATCTCTATCTGAAACAATACACAAAAGAATACCATACAGTTTCATAATTACACTAGTGTAAATCTCGACCAACTTTGATACTGGAAAACTGATGTAAATAGGAATAAAATGAGACGACTTCATAGTCCTATCAACAATGACCCATATTGTATCATGTCCTCTTTAAGTATTAGGTAACCCCGTCACAAAGTCCAATGAAATGCTATCCCATTTCCATTCTAGAACTTCTAACAGTTGCATTAACCCTGCAGGCTTCTGATGTTCAACTTTCAACTTCTGACAAGTTAAACATGCATACACAAACTGAGCCATATCACTCTTCATTCCAGACCACCAAAACAAATTCTTCAAATCTTGATACATTTTTTTAGCTGCCGGATGAATGTTCAACTTGCTTCTTTGACTTTCCTCGAGAATCGCTTTCTTTATCTCTGCATCATCATGAATACAAATTCGATTACGTAATCTCAACACACCTTGTGTATCTAAGTTAAAAACTTTATTCTCTGTCTGATCGATCCCAACCATCGAGTTTACCAATTTCACATCTAACTTATGAGCTCCTTTGATACTGTCTAGAAATGCATTGTTAATTTTCAACATTCCCAATATAACATTCGGCGGTGTCACTTCGCAAACAAACTTATATCTCTAAACTGTTCAATTAGTTCCAACTCTTTAACCATCATTTCTGACATATGTAAAGTCTTTCGACTTAACACACCGGCCACCATATTCGCTTTTCCTGGATGATAATTCAAACTGAAATCGTAATCCTTTAACAACTCCAATCATCTTCGCTATCTTGTGTTCAATTCTTTCTGATCAAATAGATATTTTAGACTCTTATGGTCACTAAATACTTCAAATCTAGAACCATATAGGTAGTGTCTCCAAATCTTCAGCATAAAAACAACTGCAGCAAGCTCTAAATCATATGTAGGATAGTTATTTTCATGAGTCCTCAACTTCCTTGACACATAAGCAACTACCTTCTCATTATGCATAAACACACCTCCTAAACCCATCTTGGAAGCATCATAATATAACATAAAAGGTTATCCTGGATTAGGTAATTTCAAAATCGAAGCCGACGTTAATCTTTTTTTCAATTCTGTAAAACTTTCTTCACACTGAACATCCCACACAAAAGATGTACCTTTACAAGTCAACTTAGTTAACATAAGTGCCAACTTAGAAAAACCTTCGATAAACCTTCTATAATAACCAGCTAATCCAAAAAATATTCTAATCTCGATAGCCAACTTTGGAGTTTCTCATTGCAACACAACACCTACTTTAGATGGATCTACAACAATGCCACTACCTGAGATAACATGACCGAGAAAGCTAATCTCCTTTAACACAAATTCACACTTAGACAGCTTTGCATACAACTTCTTCTCTTTCAAAACTTGCAATACTATTCTTAAGTGTTTTGCATGCTCTTCTTCCAATTTATAGTAAATCAAAATCTCATCAATAAACACCACTACAAACCGATCCAAATAAGTATGAAAGATATGGTTCATGTACTCCGTGAATACTCCTGGAGCATTAGTAACACCGAAAGGCATCACCGAATACTCATAATGTCCATAATGCATTCTGAAAGTCGTCTTCTGGATATCTTCATCCTTCACTTTAATCATATGGCAACCCGATCTCAAATCAATTGTACTAAACACTCGAGCACCTACCAATTGATCTATCAAATCATCTATTCTCGGAAGAGGATACTTGTTCTTAATCGTCACTTTATTCAATTGTCTATAATCAACACAAATTCTCATACTTCCATATTTCTTCTTTACTAGCAACACTGGAGCTCCCCACGGCGATACACTTGGTCTTACAATTTTTTTTCAAGTAACTCTTCCAATTGCTTCTTTAATTCTGACAATTTAGATGGAGACATCCTGTATGGTGCCATAGAAACAGGTCTGGTACCAGGTACAAGATCAATAGAAAATTCAACTTCTCTCTCTGGTGGTACCTCAGGAATTTCATCAGGGAAAACTTTAGGAAATTTGCACACCACTTGTAACTCCTCAACTATAGCTTGATTCTCGACAGATAGTGACGCCATTAATGAGAACATCTTAGCCTCTTCTTGCATCAACTACCGAAACTGTCTAGCATATAACAGACCAACTTCCTCTTCTTCAGGAGTAGAAAACCTCACAGACTTGTTATAACAGTTAATATGAACATAGTTATGCTCTAACCAGTTCATACCTAAGATCACATCTAACCCACTTAAAGGCAAACAAATTAAATCAACAGAAAATTCTTTGTCGAAGATCGACAAAGGGAACTTTAAACATACAAAAGAAGTAGTCACTGATCCCTTGGCTAGAGTATCGACGACCATCTCTCTATTAATAGAAGAAAATATAAGACCCAATATTTCAACACAGTCAGAAGAAATAATGTAATGAGTAGCACTGGTATCAATAATAGTAATTAAAGGAGTACTATTAATGAAACATGTACCTCTGATGAGTCTGTCCTCATTAGCTGTCTGATTTTCAGCCAAAGCGAACACTTTTCCACTAGTTTTTTCCTTCTTTGGTTTCTGACACTGACTACCAACATGTCCTTCTTCACCATAATTGAAGAAAATCATCTCTTTATGCTTGCACTTAGATATAGCATGTCCAGTCTTACCACAATAGAAACACCTCTTCACCTCGGCAGTACACACATTGCTCTTATGACCAGGTCTTCCATATTTAAAACAAACCACACCAGCATGAGAATCTCCCCCATTAGTCCTCTGACCCTGAGCAAGTTTCCGTTTACCTATATCAGCTGTGGCATCGTAAGGCTTACCACGGTTCTGTTGATGCTTACCCCTCTTCTCATTGATAATCTTATAGTGAGCATTATTATCTTCTTCATATATCCTGCAACTATCAATCAAATCGGCAAAGACATGAATCTTCTGGTATCCAACTTCCTTCTTGATCTCTGGGCGCAACCCATTCTCAAACTTGATGCACTTTGAAAACTTAGCATTTGCCTCGCTGTAGTGCGGGTAAAACTTAGCCAACTCAACAAACTTTGCAGCATACTTAGTAACCGACATATTCCCTTGCTTCAATTCTAGAAACTCAATTTCCTTATTACCACGAACTTCTTTAGGGAAATACTTCCTCAGAAATTCCCTACGAAACACAGCACAAGTGATATTTTTACCTGCGGCCTCCAATTTCTGACAAGTCTCTAGCCACCAGTCATCAGCCTCAACTGCTAGCATATGGGTACCATATCGAACCTTCTGCACTAGAGTGCAGACCATCACACGGAAGATTCTCTCAATCTCTTTCAAACAATCCAACGCTCCGTTAGGATCATACTTACCCTTGAAGGTAGGAAGATTCTCCCTCTAGAAGGCCACCAAGCTACGAGATCCAACATTCCCGTCAGTGCTCGACTGATTCTCCATAGCATGTGTCATTGCTTCCAAAGAAGCAGCAAGTGCAACATCATTCCTTCCAGCCATCTCAACTTATTACTACAACATAAACAACAGTTATAACTCAAGTTAACAATACTCGATTGTTAGACAAAACTGTGACTCGACAACATGGTCAGACGGACTGACCTGCTCTGATACCATTAATGTAACACCCCATTTCTACCCAATGAATTATATAAAATCAGAGTTACAAAATTTCCAACAAACAAATGGAATGCTACACTTTTAACTTGGAAACAACGACATTTAATCACCTATAGTTCATATACATAACACATAAAATTTGGATGAACCGATAACAACCTGTTTAGTCTTTAAAAATAAAACAACTTTCATTTCTACGCAACGGATTCACAAATTCAACTGAAAATACCAAAACATCTTTTCCAACTCAAAACGGCTTTAAGACAACAAGTCTTTAATGAAAATAACTTAAAAAAATTCAGCAACATAATGAAAACCAACAATAAAGAAAATATGTGTTCATTCCCCCGAGTGCTACGTATCAGAGTAATAAGACCGACTCGCACTAACGAAGGCAACAACTATCCTTCTTGATTACATGCATGTTACCAACAGTTGGCAACATTCAAACAGAAGGGGTGAGATTTCGAACCATATAATTGAGTGTATGATAAACAACTTATTAGATCAGATTATATAAAATCAACACTTCACAACTTTCAACCAACATCAATCATCGCAAGTCAACAACATAACATGTTAAATATGCAACACGGAATGCGACTCTTACAATTCACATGTATATGGTACCAATGGAGCAAAACTGCCAACTTAGAAACCTGCCAATCAATAGAGGCATCAACAAGGCATAAGCCTTCAACTTAATTTGCCAATCCGGGCCAACTACCGAGCATCAACTCCAACTTGATATGCTATGTATGTGACAACAATATGAATATAGTAACAGCAACAACAATAATTCAACAACAACTCAACACAATTCGACATTGGCCATAAGCCTACAACTTAATATCATCCAATAATTAGAGGCATCTCAACAAAATTCATCATCACCTGCAAATTCTCAAATTACAGCAAAGTATACAATGCACCGTATTAACCAAAATATACTCTGACGTCCTGCGTAATTATTCGGGCAGTTCGACTATATCCGACTAAGTAGTTTTCTGCTAAAATACTAATGTTTTAGGTTCTGTACTACTATCTCCAAGTTCATACAGTTTACTACTAGTCAATTATTAATTACATTAATTCTCTTACTAACTTATATTTACTAGAATTCATTATTCGTTTGGGGATAAAATACCTTAAGAATACTAATTATTATACTGAGATTATTAAACTAAATTGAATTACTAATTATCCTATACAGTAATAACAGAAGGGAAATTAATAATGATGTGTGCCCCTCAACATAATGGTCATGTCGCTCGGCACTTTACCCTCATGCCTCTGTACCGAACGACACACACCATACTTCTCGGCACATCGTATTGCCTTGTGCCGCTAGACACAACTACCTAATCTCCTCTGCGCACCTTGCAGCCTTATGCCGCTCAACGCAAATACTTGTGCTCCTCAGCACGGCGCGTCTTCATGTTTTTGCATGGATTTCGTCCAATCTGTGACGAACGTTAACCCAACCTTACAGTATTCTATTCGACCATTAATTTTTTTTCCGACCAACAGTATGGAATAACATGGCAACATGGAAACTATATCTCCTACTAACAAATTCATTAATTGTACATGAAAGTTATGCAGAAAATTCTTAAACAACCACAATATGAAAACGGGAAACTTTCAAGAACAGGCCCAGAAAAACCAACGCATAATAGTTATACCCACTACCAACCCGTACACAATATTCATCATCAGCCCCATTATAAGGTTAGAACCCTGCCCTTACCTCGGATTGAAGGTCGCTCTAAAACTCTCTCACTGGAACCTTGCTTTGCTCTTCTACTTATTCCTGTCCTCTACACTTCTCACGACCAGCACACCAAGACTTCCTTATTCCAATTAACCTAATTCTTTATTTAAATAAAACCTCACAATATTATTATTCTTAATAGGCTTAATAACACACCCCCGTATCTCTACTTCTAACCATTAAAAAATAGACTCAATATAATTATTCTATTATTCTACTAATTTTATTATTATTACAATTATTAATCAACTAATTTATTAACTAGTAATAATCTAGCAACTTATGCCAACAATTCCCAACATCTTATAACTTCAACGAATGATTCAAAAATATTTAATTAAATACTTTATTAAATTAATGGGCATTACAGTAATTTCCCGAGCCAGTTATGAATGCGTTGTAATATCTTTTACTCATCGCCATGAGAATTTGGTTATAGCCCGATTAGGCATCAATAAATGATAAAATTTTGTAGTCGGCCGAGTTGTTGACCAGCATATCGATGTTAGGTAAAGGAAGAACATCTTTAGGAAATGCCTGATTAAGATCAATATAATCAACACACATTCGTTGATTTCCATTATTTGTTTTGACAAGTATAACGTTTGAGAACCAGGTTGAATACCAGGCCTCAGAAATAAAATTTGTCTCTAGGATGTCTTTTACATCTTTTTCAACAGCCTTCGCTTTTTCGAGAGATGTCTTATGCCTATGTTGCACTACTTCCCTAGCATCCATATCCACGACGAGTTAGTGACAGGCTACCTCAGGGTCGAGTTCGGACATTTATGCAGCACTCCATGCGAACAAGTCAGTGTTCTCCCTTAAGAAGGCTTTGGGTTGCTTCCTCACTAAGTCGGGCAGTACAGTTTCGATCTTCACGCCTTTGTGAAGGTATTCACCGAGGGGGGTGAACACAAAGTCTATGTATGGGATTCAAGTCGAGCAGTGGTTGCTGTTTTGGCAGGTTGTGCTCCAGTGTCGACCATGCTTTACCCTTTGGAGGCCTTGTGAAAACATCTCCTGGAAGCTGAGATATCCCCATGGATGGTGGCGACACGGTCTCTCGTAGTGTATAACTTCATTTTCAAATGGACGGTGAAGGGTACGACGGTCATCTCGGCCAGTGTTGGTCTCCCCAGGATGCACTTGTAGAGAGATGGGAAATCGATCACCAAAAACTGCACCTTGACCTGTCGAGATACAGTTTCTTCCCTGAAGGTGGAAAAGAGCTCAACGTAGCCCTAAGGTTTGGAGGTCGATCCGTTGAATCCTTACAGTTCGTAACCCACGTATGGTGACCGGTAGGTATCGTCGAGTTGTAAGGTATGGAACAGGTGACTGTACATGATGTCGATGGAGCTCCCCTCGTCGACCAGGATGCGATGTACGTCAAAGTCTACCATCCTCGCTCTCACCAGTAAAGAAATGCTTAAGTTTGGGGCTCCGTCTGGTAGCTCCTCAAGGTAGAAAGTGATCGGCTTAGATTTTCCTCTGAACCTTTCAAGGATTACTGCCTGGGATGGAGCCGCATCCACCAACTGGCCGAGTTTCATCTTTGCTGAATTTACTGAAATTTTGTTGAATCCCCCGCCTGATATTACCATCATAGAGGGGAATTTCTTCCATGTGATGTGTATGGATAGAGGTTCATATTCATAGCTATCGGGGACGTGGAATTCCTCGGGCCTCGTCACGGAGAAAGCCACATGGAGGGGACCATATTCATCAGATGGTCAGTTTTCTTCATCGATTCTTTTAACTCGCGAGTATCTTGGAGAGGGGCATCGTTTCGTCTGTACTGCCCGAGTCTCCCACCCTTGATGAGAGTCTCAATGGCATCCTTGAGGTGTACACAATCTTTCGTCAAGTTCCCGTGGCTCCAATGGTACTGACAGTATTTTTTTCTGTCTTCCCCGAAATGTGTAGTAGCGGGTCGAGGATGTTTGACATCGCCATCCTTGAACTCGGTATTAGAGCACTCCGCAAGGATACGCTCGTGGGAAGTGGTCAACGGGGTGTATTCTATGAATCGTCCTACTGGTCCTCTATGATCGCAGGGATCATGCGGTTTCTCCTCTCTTTTCTTATCCCCAGTCCTTCGAGAAGGGCCCGCATCTTGGTACCGCAGAATGTTAGTTGATCTACAATTCCTCGAATTATGGGTTCTATTGGCTGCTTCTTTTTCCTCATAATACATGTATGTCCAGGCCTTTTCGAGGAGAGCGTCAAAAGACCTGGGGGCTCAATACCGATTTCCTTTCTGAATTCCGGTCCCAGTAGGAGTCCCCTGTCGAGTAGGTATCTTTTCATGTGATTGAAACACGGGACCTGAATGGCCTCGCGGTTGAACCGATCAATGTATTCCCTGAGGGTCTTGTCGCTTCTTTGGACGATTGAATCGAGGGAGGCCTCAGTATTTGAATGTCGATGAGACGTGGTGAAGCTGCTAATGAATTAGCTTTTAAGGCTCCCCCAGGAGGTGATCGACCCAGGGGAAAGGTTCTTTTACCAGTCCATGGTTGTTTTTCTCAGTGTCATGGGGAACAACCTATATTTAATTGGCCCCTGACGTTGTGGTAGTTTAGCATTACTTCAAACACATCTATGTGGTCGACGAGATCAGCAATGTCGTTGTACTCTTTCAGTGGGGAAGGTTCTCCATCCCCCTAGGAATGGGAGCCCCCATGATGACTTGGGACAATGGATCGTGGGGGCCATCTTCGTCGCTCCTGTCCAGAGAGCGGGAGAGGGACCAGTTGTAGTGGCGGTCGTTGTGACAACCTGGGCCACAAGGAGGATCCTTGGCCGAGATTATCTTTCTTCATTTCCCATGTTTCTTTTAGGTTCAGGGGATCTTCATTCCCTGTGCGGAGGGGTGTGGTTGCGCCTTCTCGCAACATCTAGATGGCTTCTCTCTAACATAGAGCCTCGCCCAGTTTGTTGAGGACAAGGGCTTCGCGAGACGTCCCGTCTATGTCTCTGCGGGGGAGATCGGGGAAGGTCCTCATTCTTTCAGGGAGGGGGAGGTGTGTCGAGTATCCTGTGTCTTTTGAGGGCCCGATGAGTTTGCTCGAATATCATCAGCCGCTCATCCTGGGAGAAGATCATATAGTTGGTCTGGTTAATTGCCACAAACAGAGCTTTGGTTGTGGCGTCGGCACCTGCAGGGACGGGGATCTCCTAATATGTATTGGGTTTATAATTCTACGGTGGATAATAGTCATCCTAGCGCGGTTGTGAGCGGGTTGATGAAGAGGCAGTCAGTCCGTCTCTGTAGTTTTGCTTGGGATCGGCCATGTCGTTGTTGTTGCTCGCGTTGTTGTTATTGGGGTCAGCGAGATGGGCATTTTGGTTATCGTTGATAGCTTGGTCGGCCATGAAAATCGTACTGTTTGATAAAGAGTTGCTTTGGTCTTAAGAGGGAGATAGGGAAGTTGGATTTCCACATATGACACCACTGATCGTACCTAATCAGAAGGGATTGTTAAAGCCTACAAACTTCAAGTCTAGCGGCATTAGAATGTGAAGTGGGGGGTACCCTCAAGACACTCTGATGCCAAAGTAAGGTTCATAGCAAATGCAATAAAGTATAAGAATATGAGTGAGTGATTGAATACCCGACCCTCTCAAATGAGAGGGTATTTATATCCCCCAGTGTTGCTATAATGTTTTAACTCTGGTAGCAAGGCGTGTGGCATCATTAGGTTCTAGATATACACTATTGGAAGAAAACATGTGGTTACGTGTTACAGTTGAAGTCAAGATTCTGAATACATCTTTTGCAATGTGTCTTAGGAATGTTATTACAAGAGGTTCTGATCGTGTCTTTATGGTTAAGCTTTGGAGGCCTTCTAAATCTTTACTTCATGTGTTACAAGTTCTGATGATCTGAAGATAAGCAAGTTCTTACAACTATGTGTTGAAGACTCTGAAGACAATGTTCTGATAGGACAAGTTCTAAAGACTCCAAGACTTAGGTTCTAAGACTTAAGAGTGATTCATCTACAACAAGCTTAAACATTTGAATTATCTTAAGCCTCTGAAGATAAGAAGAAGTTCAAAATGGTTAACTGTGATGGTGCACAAAAGGTCCATAAAGTGTCTGTTACCTCTACTCTCTATGGTGGCGTAAGGACGTGCCTTTTTTGTACTATATAGTGACCACTCTCATTATAACCATTGAGAACAAATAACTCGATTTCCGATTACCTTTCTACTCTTTCAACGAATCTTGTTTATAAGATATAAAAGGAAGACTTGGAAACTGAAGAAAAGTAAGAATCAACATTACACAAAATATATCAGATTGAATCAAGCTCAAGCAAAACTACACCAAAGCGTTGTGCAAACTCTGTAGGGAAAATCTTCTATGTATAGTTTTGTAAATAGGCGAGGAGTTATTTCTCATATCTTGCTGTAAAATACTTAGGTGTTTTCTTTGTACTAAAACGTCTGTGTAATCTACTTACAAGAATCAATATGTAATACACTAAAATAACTTAATAGTTGTTGATTGATACCTTGAGAGACCGAGTGAAGGTCCAATCTCAATAAGACTCTTGTTGCGGCTTGAGTGGATTTACAATTAGGATCGATAGACTTATTGGGGGCACCAATAAGGTTGATCTGACTTATTGTAGGTTATTTGTAATCAGTTTGGTTATAGTGTATTAAGTCCTTGTTGAAGGCGAAATCACCTTGAGGGGTGGACTGGAGTAGCTTCATTAATAGTGAACTAGGATAAAAATAACCGTGTTCATTTATTTGTATGGTCTAGGTTAAATTGGTATTTCATCATCAAAAAAGAATTCAAAATTATTTTTGGTGAAACCCAATTCAAACCCCCATTTCTTGTGTTTCTCACACCTTCAATTCATTCTTATTTAAGGAAGGCCTTTGACTAGATAGGATCAAGCCAATGTTTTATTTTCCATTGGTAAATTTACCTAGGGTTTCATGCAAATTTGTTACTTTATTTTTTCAAAGAGACACAAGTCTCACATGTTTCACTAGAGTTTATAATATTGGTTATTTCTAATTTAAGTGGTGTATTGCTTTCTTCAAGAAACCTTAAATATTCCTTCAGGTGTAAGTTTCATTTTTTAATTCTAACATTTTCTTCAACCAACTTAGCACTAATTTTAAACAATTGCTTATAGGATGGTTTAGTTACCTCATAATCATCTTCCTCGTAAAATGCCTTTAAGCGGACTTCATCTTTTTCGTTTGAAGTTCTCCCCGAAGATTATTCTTCTTTATTAATAAGTGCTTTGTCTTTTATTCTTCTTTCAAAGATTCCACTAGATGATACTTCTTCTTCTCAACTTCTTATAAGTAAGGTTCCTTCGTTCGATGTCGAATATTCTGAAGATTGTTCAATTACTTTGTTTGTTCTTTCTAAGGAACCCATGAGATTTATTTGATAGGATATTGATGAAGTTGACAATTCTTTAGTATTTGAACTTGTATCTTCATCTTTAAATAATTTAAATAATTCTTTAATTTTTTTAATTATTTCCTCATTTTTTTATTTTTCCTGAAACTTACAAACATTCTCATCCTTTGATTTAAGGATTGAATCATGTCTCCAATTCTTAATTCTTAGTTATCAATTAGTGATGAAGATCCCAATATAATTTCTAGAAATTATAAGTTTTGAAAAACATTGATGAATAATATTCTTTCCCTTGTATGTTCATCTCCTATTGTTTGATGCTTTGAGAAACTCCATATATAATTTTAGAGTATCCCATATTTTCTTGGAATTTTTACAAATATAGATATAAAGAAGTTTGTTGTAATCTAAATTCAATACTAGATGTTTCTTAAATTTGAAATCTATTTCAAAATTTCTATTTTCTTCTACAATCCAAAGAGAATTGGGTTTATTTACTACTTCTCCATCTATTTAGTGAGTAAGGATAAAAAAACCATTGATTATAGTTGTCCGTAATTCAAGACTAATATTTTGAATAAAAACTCTAAATCTAGCTTTCTACATTTCAAACCTAGCATAATTAAATGGTGAATGTGCGTTTAGGAAAGAGATCTTGTTTAAAAATATGTTGGAAGTGATCTTCCTCCTGAGACGATTATTCCTTAAATTTGAGTTAGGCTCTGATACCACTTGCTGGACATGTGACTCCATACACAAGAGAGGGATGAATTGAATATTTCAGAAAAATAGTAGTTTAAAAAAGTTTTAGGATCATTTTCAGAGTTTAAAAACATTTCAGAAGGATTTTAGAAATTAGCAGTAGAAATAAAGAATAAAATGAAGAAATTAAAGAGTTAAGGGATAGAGGGATAACACTAGGAATTATAGATGTTCTTTCATAACATAAAAGACCTAATCCTCTCCCTAAGACTTGTTCTTGAGAGTATCCAGTAAATCTTAAGAGTTTTAGTAGGTTAAACTCTTGAACCCCCTTATACAAGGAAAATGAAGTTTCTAGCTTACTTCAAACCAAATAGCGAATAAATGAGAGAAGTGATTAGTCTTAGTTCCAAACAACAACTTAAAATGATAAGTCCTCAAGCTAAATTGATATTTTACACGGTTTTATCTCAAACTAAGGAGATATTTTGAACCGGACTGAGCTTACGAACCTAATCGGGGTTTTTACGGGATGGACACAAACCTATGAGATTTGATTCCCTAATTATTTCCGACCTTATCAAGATTTAAACTAGGATGAGCTTATGAATCAAACCAGGGTTTTTACCAGAATAACCACGAACCAATGTGATATTTTATACCAGACTGATCTCAAAAATATGAAAGCTTTTAAACGGGCTAAGCTTTTGAACCAAACCTATGATTTAGTAACAAAATCCCTAAACAAGAGTTTTTTAAGGATTTAGCTTCAAAACCAAATAAACATTCCATAATTGGATAAATTATTCAACCAAGGTAAAAGAAAATGTTTCTTGGTGAATTTATTATACTACCCTTCCAGAATTACAAAAATACCTCACTTGAAAAAGATCTTTCTCGAAAGCATTACAACAAAATTTTAAGTGAGAGAAAGTGAGAAAACATTTTAGAGAGGGAGTAAGGAGTAAGATATAAGAGCTCGTAATTCTGTATGTGAAAATATGAGGGAAGAGACTTTTATTTATAGGTTAGAGGTTGGCACAAAATCGGAATATTTTTATGGCTAAAATTAATGAGCCAATTGATTGGCATCATGCTCTAATCGATTGATTGACCTAAAATTAATCCTTTAGAAGGTTTTCAAAGGAAAGAATATATATATATATATATATATATATATATATATATATATATATATATATATATATATATATATATATATATATATATATATATATATATATATATATATATATATATATATATATATATATATATATATATATATATATATATATATATATATATATATATATATATATATATATATATATATATATTCATTACCATTCATTAAGAAAATTTCCTAAATATTTAGTTCATATTTTTGCACCTAACACAATCGATTGAGTATAAGTGCCAATCAATTGGCCAATATAAAAAATTGTCCAGAACTTTTCTAACAGCTCCTAATTCATATGGCACGACTTCAAGACATTTTTAGAAATATTTTCTTAGGAAAAATCTGTTTTACAACTTGTTTTTGTGTGTGTGTGTGTGTGTGTGTGTGTGTGATTAGATGTATAACTTCATGACAAAGACCTAATGCTTTTACGATATATTGTTCACTCATATGCATTAGGGCGGTCTTTCACACTTTCTCTCTTTCACACTTTGAAGCTTCAAGACTTATTTGATAAATCAGTCATAGAAACACTTGCTAAATTATTTTTGGAGATAAGGCATGAGATTTATTCCAAGTAAGTGTCATTGTAATATGGTGGGAGATCTGACTTGAGTGTTGTTTTGCGTTTGATCGCAATTTTTGCAGATAGCAAGAGTTGCCACCAACTTTTCTTTTATCCAATAAGGAAACGGTGAAAAGAACAGGAAAGACCTTTGAGATGTTTTCTTGAGTTTGGGGGGTAGATTATGAAAAGGGAAGCTGTTAGAACCCTTTTCATCCATAGTTATCTATGGGCTCTTAGTTGCTTGCTAGATCACTTTGAAAATGCTATGTTTGAAAATATGTTTGTGGTGGGTTTTGAAGTATTTTTGAAAAGCGCATTCATTTAGGAAAACTTTGTAATGATTCTCGTCTCTATAAGAATGTATACAAAGTGTTTGGACTTTTGAAAATATTTCATGCTTTGGACGTGTTTGGTGTGTTTGAAAAATGTTTTGTTTTTTAAAATGGATTGTGAGCAAGCAACTAAGAATGTTCTACCTACTCAAAAGTCTTTTATTCATTTCTCTCTTTCTTTGATATTTCTATCTTACCATCGATTGGTAAGCAGCTCTATCTTTGGATGTAAAATTGATAGGCGTGGGTCATCGCATAGTCATGAATAGCAATGTTGTGAGATATCTTAGCATTTCTCTTAAGGGACTAAGATCATTTGTAAGGCAACATGCAAAGCATCATCGAAGGACTATGATCTTTTGATTGTTTTTTCTAAGACGTCTTACATACGTATTATGACCATTTTCTCAAGGTAACAAGTGGAGCTAACCCTAGAGGTGCATGTGTGAAAAGTGTGTTTGATTGCATGTATTTTTGTCTTTTCATTAGGGTGGTCTACTTGTTGATTTTATCTTACCATACACCCTAATTACTAGCATTTTGTATAAAGCAATAAAAAATAAAAGGAGTAAATATCCTAAACTGTTACAACCATATTGAATAGCAAGAAAATATAAAGACAAAACAAAATAAAATAAAGGAAAACAAGTTCTTCGATTAGGAAGTAAGCACCCTTCGATTCAGCTTTTCCTTGCTCCTTTCGATTGAGCCTGGAAGTCAGTGTGCATATGCACCCTTCGATTTAACACTTACTGGCTTCTTTTGATTGGGCCTGGAAGTCAGTGTGAGTATGCATCCTTCGATCACACCCTTTTCTCTATTTCCTTAGATTAGACTAGCAAAGCAGCATGAATATGTATCCTTCGACCACAAATTTTTCTTCTTTGTTTGGGGTCTGTAGCCAATGTGGATCGAAGTTTTTAACCTTCGATTCACACACCAGCCTAGGGTAAAGCCTAAGTCTTCGATTCACACATCCTTCCTCTTGTTTTATTTTTTTTGGGATTTAAATATCAACATGGACTGAGGCCATGCTAGTATTGTTTCATGGCCAGGTTAGTTCTTAAAAAGTGTTTGATGAACTAAGAAACAAAACCAAAAGATTAGCAATGAAAAAAAACTGAAAAGGTGGAAACAAAAACAAACCAAAGGATAATAATGATGTTTGAAATGAAAGGAAATGGTTATTTACATGTTATGCTTGAAACTAAAAGCTTAAGGTTAAGCGGACTTACCTTGCTTGACGCTGGAATGTAAGTGTTGGAGCTTGAGTTGCTGCCCTGGGTGCTCCTGGATTCGAAGGGAAGAAACAAGTGTTGTGTTTCTTTGGATGGATTCAAAAGCAAGAGAAAAACATTGGGTTGGTGTTTCCCTGGGTTCTGGATTCGAAGGGAAGAAACAAGTGTGGTGTTTCTTTGGATTCTGGGATTGAGAGGATGTTAAGTGTTTGAGAGTTTTGAGAGTTTAAGAGTTTTTTTGAAGATTTTTTCCACCAGCCAATAAGAAAACCGGCCCTTGATCTTTGCAAAGGATCTATCTATTTATAGAGAAAGGTTTTGGGAAGTTTGGGAGTAAAAATATTAAAATAAGGCTTAGATGGAAAGAAAATGTCCACTTGTGTCATGATCCCAAGATGAAATAGCAAGATTAATGGTTTAGATAGATTGCTTTTTGCAGAAGGAAAATAGGCGCAAGGCTCAAGAAAGACTTTTCTAAAAGTAGTGTTATACTATTAAGGGAAATTTGTTTTGGACAACAAATGGGTAAAAGCCTATTTTAATTGTATAAATAATTAAATATATAGTGAGTCATAGGTTTGAGGCCTGAAAAGCATAAACACGTAGCCTAGCCTATGGGTCTAATGTTCAACTTGATCCTTTGAATCTAATCCTCCATCCTTCCATAAATTTTGACCAGACTAAACCAAACAATATTCATTCCCACCGGATATGTGTCCTTCGAATGGACCAACCATGTATTCTCCAAATGGGCCAGCAAAAGTGTGTCATAGTGTAGCACTATGTGTGTTGAAGGGTTTGCAGATTGATTCGAAGGTGATATGAAGCTGATTCGAAGCAAACATGAAGGTGGATTCGAATCTAACATGTAGGTGTATTTTAAGGTGATATAAAGGTGATTCGAAGCAAGGCTGAAGATGGACTCGAAGCCAGCATGTATGTGTATTTGAAGGTGATTCGAAGCAAACCTGAAGATTGACTCGAAGCCAGCACGTAGGTGTATTCGAAGGTGATATGAAGGTGATAATGCCCTGTGCATGCTAGCATGAGAAAAAACTCTTCCTTGTGAATAGAAGCAAATAATGAAGGAGGCCATTGCCTTGTGCCTGTTTAGCATGAGGGAAGCCCCTGCTTTGTGAATCAAAGCAAACATGTAAGGGGCTAATGGTGCAATTGAAACTTGCATGTAGGAGGTCCATGCTTTGTGTCAAAGGAAAGCCTTCAGAAGGCCATTGTCCTCTAAATCAAAGGAAGTTCTCAGAAGGCCATTTCCTTCCGAATAAAAAGAAACCAGTAGGAAGTAACTAACTTTCTGAATCGAAGGAGACCAACAGGAGGCCTTTCTCTTCTGATTCGAAGGAAGCTTTTCAGAAGGTCATTTCCTTCTGAATCGAAAGAAACCAGTAGGAAGTCACTAACTTTCTGAATTGAAGGAGACTAACATGAGGCCTTTCTCTTCTGAATCTAAGGAAGCTAGTATGAAGGTCATCTCCTTATGAATCGAAAGAAGCTTTTCAGAAGGTCATTATGCCCAGTCGAAGCTAGCATGCAGGAGGCAACTGCTTTGTGAAACAAACATTCAGGAGGCCACTGCTCTCTGAATCGAAGCTTGCATGCATGGGCCATTTCAGTGAATCAAAGCAAACCTGCAGGAGGCAACATGCTTCGTGAATCAACACAAGCATGTAGAAATCCATAAGCCCAAATGAAGCTTGTGGACCAAAGCTTGTTCGAAGAGGACAAATGCCTAAACAAAGGATGTAACTCAAGCTAGCTCGAAGAAAGCAACAATGTCCAATTGAAGGATGCAAACCAAGCTGGCATCGACGAGGGCCAAATGCTCCATCGAAGCTTGTGAACCAAAGCTAGTTCGAAGGAGCCAAATGCTCCATCGAAGCTTATGGATAGAAGCATACTTGTCCTTCTTCAATTTGATGATTGAGGGGCCCAATTGTACTTGTGCAAACATGAACTTTTGAAAAACCTTGTGAGAAAATGCCTTGAGAAATGAGAGGGAAAATTTTGGGGAACAACAGCTACCCCTGTTCAATCTTCTTGAACATGTAGAGTGAGATTCGCAGATCTGCCTTTCGTGACTTGAAGGTGGAAGATGATTGAACACTAGAGTACCCAGAAATATGCACTTGATGATGTGGTGGTTGATTGTGTAGGAAATGGGATTAAAGATGCCATTTTGAGAGATGATGGAGAGTTGTCTGAGATGGGCTTATAGATGCCATCCAAAGGTGATTGTTGATAGAAGTTAAACCAAGCTTAAGCTTGACTGTAACTAGGAGGAGTATCAGAATAAATCTTTGGTTGATTTAACTTTAAATGATATGCTGGAATGTACCCGTGTTAAGCCATGTTTGGAAATGCATTAGATGGAATCTGTGTAAGATTTCTTCAGGATAAATCCGTACGAAATTGTGTCTGGAGGTATATGAAAAGGAATCTGTGTAAGATTTCTTTATGATGAGCCTGTGTAGCATTTGGAAATGAGAAGAAACCTAGGTAGGGTTATTTCAGGATGAGTCCGTGTAAAACTTCATCTGGAAATGAGAAGGAACCTGGTGTTGTACCCCATTTTTTTCCTTAAGAGTCCCCTATCATATCATACCCTCATAATGCAACAAGATCATGTTAGGGTTGGTTATTCCTCTTTTTCTATCTCATATCTTTAAGTTTTCTCTTGAGGAATCTCCAAGCACCTTAGTTGTGTATTTTGTATATGTGTTGTTGACTAACTTCTAATCAAAATACAAAAATATTTGTCTTTGTCTTTGCATATTTGTGTTTTATAGGTACCAAGTCAAAGCATCTGACAAATAAGGATTTCTGGTATTATTTTCCTAAAATCTCTATTTGCAAAGAAAAAATAATTAACAAAAATTCATTTTTTCACTGATGCAATCGATTTCTCTTAGAGTGCAATCGATTGCACATAGTGCATTTTGCGCCATTTTTGAAAAAATACACTGATGCAATCGATTGAGCCTAGAGTGCAATCGATTGCACAATGTGAAAATTTGAAAAAAAATTAGCAATTTCAAGCTTGATAATTTTGGCTCCAATTTTTCTTTATTTTTGAAATATATATCATTAATTCAAATTTTGGTGCCAATTTTTCATTTTTTGAATAATATATCATTAATTCAAATTTTGGTGCTAATTTTTCATTTTTTGAAATATATGTCATTAATTAAAATTTTGGCTCTAATTTTTTAAAGTTATTCATTGATTCAAATTTTGGCTCCAAGAATCAATTACCAAATTACCACTAATCCCAAACTTAAACTCTATAAATAGAGCCCTCATTTCATTCAAATCAAAAGCTTTTGATAGCCAAAATCACTTTGCTAAAAAATCTCTCAATTCTCTCCATCTCCCAAATTCACTCAAAGCTCCATTTTCAAAAAAAGTTAGTAAGCTTTGCATTGAAGCTTACTAATCTTTGAGCTAAACCTTCATCCAAACACTTTTTCTTCATCAATTCTCTACATCCAAGCTTGGGCAATTGATTATTATGGTTGAATTTAAGCAAATTCTTGAAGTTGTCTTGATAATTCTCTAGATCTACCTTTGGTAAGTTGGATAATTCATCTTTCACAATGTGATCTCTGGTTGATCTTTGGGTTTGATTCATTGAGCATTATTTTGTGATTCCAATGGTTCTATTTCCTCATAATTTGATGGAATTTTCGTGCTCAATTGAATCCATGATCATAAGGTGTTTGATGGAAATTTTGAACAAGAATTTTCCCTTTTAAAATGTTGTTTTGTTGTCTGTAACAGCGTGCAATCAATTGCTATAACAGTGCAATCGATTGCACTAAGTGAATTTCGCGCAGATTTTTGAAAATTTCACTATGTAAATCGATTTGCACTATAGTGCAATCGATTTTCATAGAAACAGAATGCATTTTTTGCCTTATTTTGGGGCTGTTTTGATCCATAAATATTTTTCTATTCACTCCTTTTAATTGTTGGTTTGAATTGCAATTTCAAATGTACAATTTCTCTTTAAATTTAATGGACTTTGGGTTTAGATGAAGTTGGATAAATGTTCATTAATTCAAATCTACTTAAGAGTGAATTATTTAATTCATTTTTAGTACTTTGAATTAGTGATATGTTTAGTACTTTAATCCACTAAGATGAGTGATTGAATTTAAGGATGAAAGAATTTTGAGGTGGTGATCCGAATTAGCTTATCATTCCCCTCCATCTTCGTCTTATCCCTTTCTTTTTTAAAATGTGCTAAATGTTAAGGGGTGATGATCTCTATATCATTTATCTAAACATGAAGTATATAGGTTGCTATTTACAGGCCTCAAAGGTGTGACTTCTATATAAGTCCACTTACGATTCCTTAACATAATGCTAAATTTTGTCCCGATTCGAATAAATGATCATTCGTGGCCCAAACCTATGTTTGCAAGCCCAAGTATGTTAATTTTATCTCTTTGATCCAATAACCTTGAGATTCATTGTGTGGAGGCTTTGGTTCTACCAATCCTCTAATGGATCTTCATCAAATTTGGTCAACGCGTATCACTTAAACGTAATTGATTATTAAATGTTGCCTTGAGAATTTATTAAATAGATGATATACTTAGAAAAAAGCAAATGCAACTTATTGTGTGGAGGCTTTGGTTCTACCAATCCTCTAATGAGTTCCAAATTCAAGTTTCAAGATGGTCATCCAACTAACCACTAATTTCTAACAATTGACTTTATTTTATGCTCTTTACTTTATGCTTTTATTTTTATGCTTTATGTACCATTTATTTTAAGCATTTACATTCCATTCCATTTTTATTTTGCTCACTTGAGCATTTACTTTTATGCTATTTTCATCTTTGCTCACTTGAGCATTTACTTTTATGTCATTTTTATTTTTCTCACTTGAGCTTTTCTTTTCTTTTTGAAGATACTTAATAATCTACATGAACCATAAAAAACTTTAATGATACTTGGGCTATTTGGTTACTATCCTTGGCATTATGGAGTATTAGACTTCTTGGACTTAGGATTAGAGGTTTTGGCATATGTTGGAGACCTTGTGACCTTAATTGATATTTTGTCTGGAGTTCTTCAGGTTTACCTCAAGACATTGGGTTGTTTGTTTGTTTTGTGTGCAAGTTATTATGATTACATACTTTGTTTGTAATCTGGAATTCACCCGTATACAACCGTTACTCTGCCCAATTTTTGTGAAGACTAAATACACTTGAAGTTTGGTTCTCTCAAGAGGTTTAGTATCTTTGCTTGCTTGGTTTCAATCCAAAGAATGGGAATTCTATCTTGACTCATAATGTCAAGTATCGACTTCTTGTTGGTTAGATGGTTCTTCTCCTTATCTTTTACCTTATGCTTTAGGATAGTCTCTTCTTCTCATCCAATCTTCTTTAATTTCAAAAATCTTCTCCCTCCTTTTGAAAACTCTTCTAGCTTTTTTAACTTGAACCACTTTCATAATAAACTTGGACTTATGTCCATGCATTTTCAAAATATTTTCATAAATAAACTCCAATTAATTTAATAATACCTTGACATTTTTTTGTGAGAAGACTAAAAGTCAATCAATCTCATTTCAAACCATTTTGCCACTTTTGCTTTTTATTTTAAAACCTTTCTCAAAATATTAGACTCTTGTCAATCCTTGTAGTGATGCAAACAACTATACTTATACAATATGTAGTGAAGAGAGATATTTTCCACTTGGGTGTTGGGTGAGGTTTTGTTGATTTTTAAAATCCAAGCCATATCCTCCACTTTGAGATGATTCAAATTCTCCTTTCTCATAATTTTGGGTAGTAAGTATGTTTTCCACACGGATAATGGCGATGGTGTGTTATCTCATAAAATTAACCAACACACTTATGTTTTAAAAATTTTAAAGGTGAAATACGTGTACCCTGATCCCCTATTGCACGACAGGTGGTACGTAGGCACTAAAGATTCGCAACCGCGGCGAGTGCAAAAATCATAAAAAATATTTCTTTTCTAACCTCCACCATCTATTTTTATACAACACATTTTATAGCCAAAATATACAGATTTTACAAAGAGGTTCCTGCGGAGTACCATAGATGTTTAGGGTGCTAATATCTTCCCTTTGCATAACCAACCCCCTTACCTAGAATCTTGCCCTCTCTTTTTGGGTTACTCGCTCTTTTCTCATTCCTTTGGAAACAATAAAGCGCGGTGGCGATTTTTATTTTGATCTATGTAAGTCTAGTCAATCCAATGGCTTAGTCTTAAACATTTCTACTGCTACACCTGGGTAGGGTTGCTTCAGGATGAATTCGTGTGAAACTTCACCTGAGAAGGAACCTGGGTAGGGTTTCTTCAGGATGAGTCCGTTTAAAATTTCATCTGAAAATGAGAAAGAACCTGGGTAGCGTTGCTTCAGGATGAGTCCGTATGAAAATTCACCTAGGAATATATGTGAAGGAACCTGGGTAGGGTTGCTTTAGGATGAGTCTGTATGAAAACTTCATCTGGAAATGAGAAGGAACCTGGGTAGGGTTTCTTAAGTATGAGTCTGTGTAAAACTTCATCTGGGAATGAGAAGAAACCTGGGTAGGGTTGCTTCAGGATGAGTCCGTGTAAAACTCCACCTGGGAATATATGAGAAGGAACCTGGGTAGGGTTGCTTCAGGATGAGTCTAAGTGAAAACTTCATCTGGGAATGAGAAGGAACCTGGGTAGGGTTGCTTCAGGATGATTCTGTGTAAAACTTCATCTGTGAATGAGAAGGAACCTGGGTAGGGTTACTTCGTGATGAGTCCGTGTGAAACTTCACCTGGGAATATATGAGAAGGAACCTGGGTAGGGTTGCTTCAGAATGAGTCTGTGTGAAAACTTCATCTGGGAATGAAAAGGAACCTGGGTAGGGTTGCTTCAGGATGAGTCCATGTAAAACTTCATCGGGGAAAGTGAAGGAACCTGGATAGGGTTGCTTCAAGATGAGTTCGTGTAAAACTTCATTCGTTCCTGTAGATAGTTGTCCTGTCTTTAATCTGGAAGAAATGCTAACCAGAGGAGGTTTTTGATTCGCCTGTCTTTAACTAGAAGAAATAAATCTAACCAGAAGAGGTCTTTGATCGCCTGTCTTTAATCTGGAAGAAATGAATCTGACCAGAAGAGGTCTTGATTTTTCCTGTCTTTAATCTGGAAGAAATAAATCTAACCAAAATAGGTTTTTGATTCACCTGTCTTTAACTGGAAGAAATAAATCTAACCATAAGAGATCTTTGATTCGATTTATTTTTCCTGCAAGGAAGAGGGTTAGATGCATGCAGATGTATGCATGGCTTGATGATGTTCTCAAAATAAATGAGATTATGCGGTATGCACTTATCATGTATGCAATATGATGTATGAATGTGAAATTTTATTGAAGTGTCTCTTTGTCTGGTAAAATAAATCCTTAACAAATACTAGTGAGCCTTGGGAAATGAAATCCCGGACTGCGGTTTTGGGATGAAGAGTATGCACATCTTCAGACCTTGTTTTAGAATGCTTCTGCTGGGGATTCCTGTTTTGGTTTTTAATCCGCGGGGGGATGTTGATTTTTCTTTAGGGAAACTCTATGGAGAGTATTGATTCCTGCTTGGGGAAAAGAGTTCGGGAGTTTTAGTTGTCAGTTGCTCTACTGGGGAAGTTATCTCTTGATTGGAGAGAAAGGAAGTTAACAACTTGTTGGGGATAAAGAAGTTAATTGTTATCTGGTCGGATTCCAGGCTTCGCAGCAACTCACTGGGGGACAATGGTAAACTCTACTGGGGAAGAGGATATTTTAAATTGTTGTCTGGTCGGGTCCAAGTTTCAGCAATTGAAGAAGTTAAACTATTATTTGGTCGGGTCCAGGCTTTAGTAACTTAAAAATGAGATTGACTGTTATCCGGTCGGGTCTGGATTTCAGAAACTCAAACTGTTATCTGGTCGGGTCCAAGTTTCAGCAATTGAAGAAGTTAAACTATTATCTGGTCGGGTACGGGTTTTAGTAACTTCGGATTGTGATTTACTGTTATCTGGTCGGATCAAGTCTTCACAGTAAGTTGGGAGTAGGGTGAAGTTGAACTAGTATCTGGTTGGATCCATGCTTTTCATCAACATTTGGATATAGCAAAGACTCTGTTCGAGACTTCATTGGGGATTAGGGGTTGTGGTCCCTTGATTCGTAATAGTCTGAGAGGCAAACTCAAACTGGAAAGAACAGACTCAGCCGGGGAAGACAGTCAGCTAGGGAATTTTGCTGTTTGTTGGGGAAATAAACCCTGTTGAGGAATATTTGACGAGCTGTTAGGGGAGATGTATTCTTTGGACAGAACTCCTCAAGACTTCTTCTTATGACCAACTCAGCTGGGAAGAGGGTTTTCCAGAGATTGAAACTCTGGTTTGGGAGTTACCTGGATCTCATCTTGTGAGGATATTTACGAATTTGGCCTTGAGGGGTTTGTACACTAATTCGCGAAGATTATTCTGTGGGGATATCTTTATAGAGATGATTGTGTGGGGACTTGATTGGGGATCACCCTATGAAAAGGATTTTGTGGGAGACTTGTCACTTCCCCTAATAGTAAGTGTTGTAGTACTGTTATAAAATGTTTGCTTGGTCGTATGTAACCCTTTACTAGAATTCATGCTCAATGCCCCAAGTGATTCAAATGCAAACCTGCCCGTGGTTATTCAGCACTTCTTGAGAGATTTCCTGGAATCTTGACTTGACTTCCCCAGATGTGCTGGGCAATAACCGTGTTATGCCCGTTGATAATGGAGGGTTTGACATTGGAAGTGTTTTTTCGTTTGAAGTGATTATGTTCATTGAGAGGGTTTTTGTTCATTGGATATTCGTCGTGTGAATTTCTATGTTGCCGAACAATTAGCTATATGCAAACAACGATATTCAAATAATGAAAATTTTATGTTTGTCTTGAAGTTTTGAAAATGTATTTTTAGAAAATAAAAGAGTTTTGTAAGAATATGAATCCAACTCAAGATTTATAGTAAGCCTTATAGGAGTCAGGATACCTTTTGTAATAGTATACTTTCGAACTAACCCATGCTTCAATTAGGACTATTGAAGGGTTGTAGCGTGGCCTGGTTCACGGTTTAAGAAACAAAGGATAAGGCTCAAAGCGTATTTGTACCCAACCCGTTCTTCATGATATTCTCCAGTCCTAAACTCAGCAAATTGCATTTTTGAATCCCAATTGAGTCTGGAATGTTATTTTAGTGATGGTTCGGAAAATTTAAGTTTGTTGGAAGGCAGCCATTTTTGCAACATTTTTCGTGTTGTTGACGAATTGTAGCGACTTCCTTTTTTGATTTATTGTCCCTGATTTTTGCCTGACTACTCTTATTTTGAGATTACAGCCAGCGGGATGCCCCAGTTTTTCTTAAGTCTCCTTCGTAGGTTTTGACTTAGTTAGCTTTTCTTTTGAGAGATAATGACTTCCTATTTTATAGGGAACCATCATCGTCTTTTGATTCAGAAGGACGTTCTTGATGTCATTCGTTGTTTATAAAGTGAAAGCTTGCGACTGAACAAACATTTGAATTAACTAAGAAACTACCCTGCCTCAGGTTTTAATTAAAGGTTTCAATTTGTGTGAAAAGAAAATTCCTGCTTCTTAAGCTCAAAGGGGTTGACTAGAGATTATCTTCCTTATAACTCTAGTGTTTAAGAATTGAAACAACACTTGTACATCATCAACAAGGTCTGTCCAAAAGCATACTGTATGAGATTATGGCATTGTTTTCATCATCCTCCCTCTAAAGGTTTGCTACTTTTTGAAATAAGATTTGAATATCACAAAGGGAGAAAAATCATAGTTTAAATATAATGAAAATGAATGGATTAATTCAAGACAAACATATGCAATTCATTAATGAAACAAAGTTTAATATTAAATAAATAAGTGTTTGAATAACAAAAGAGATTACAATTGAAAATTCAAAAATGAAATGGCCGCTCTCAATGATTTGGAATGGGAGCGGTGATCATGTTGGGAGCCTCTGAAGGGTCAAACTCAATCTCCTTGGCGTCAATCATGTTTTGAATCTTGTACTTCATCACCCAACAATCGTTAGTATCATGCCCAGGACTGCCGAAATGATAAGTGCATATTGCACCAGGATTGTAGTTAGGAGAAGAAGTTTTAGGGTTTGGATGGGGTCCTATCAACGTAATCAGATTCATCCTCAACATGTGTTGCAATTCTTGATACAATGGCATGTTTATGTTAGTAAACTGTCTCTTTGGCTCATCTTGCCTTCAATGATTTCCCCATTTCTGTTGTCGCCGTGATGCAGGACTAGAGATCAGGACTTCCCCAACATGTTGATCATGGTTGCTTTTGTTACGACCCTTTTAGCTGTATAAAGCATTGGACTCTTTCTTCCCCATGAAAGGTTGCTTCCCTGCACTTGAAGATGCACCCCTTTGAATTGTACCGCTTTTAATGCCAGCCTCTACTCTTTCTCATGTCAGTATTAGCTCAATGAACTCGGTCGAGAAGTTTTCGATTAGGTCATTGAAGAAGGGTCCCTTCAAAGTTCCCATAAAGATTTCAATCAGCTCCCTGTCAGTTAAGGGTGGCTGCACCCTTCCAGCCAAGTCTCTCTACTTTTGGGCATTTTCTTTGAAGCCCTCATTGGAACCCATGGTCATGTTCTGCAACTGCACACGAGTTGGTGCAAGATCAATGTTGTATTGATACTGCTTGTAGAAAGCAGCAACTAGATCCTCCCAGGTGTGGATGCGAGAACCTTCCAATTGATAGAACCAATCGAGTTGAGTCCCAGCTAGACTCTCATGGAAGAAATGGACCTAGAGTTTCTGATCAGTGGTGTGTGGCTGAATCTTGCATCAGTGGTGTGTGGCTGAATCTTGCAGACATAAGATCTTAGATGCATCTTAGGATAAGATACCCCAGCATATGTGGAAAAAGTAGGGATTTTTAACTTTGGTGGGATGACCACTCCGGAAACTAACCCTAACTCTTCAAAGTCCAAGCCAGGTATCTACTGAATCTCCATAGCATTGAGGCGATCCTTCAACTGTGTGTATTTATCATCAGTTGGAGGTATTGTTCCTCAGAGTAGTCAGCTTCATCTTCATCAGTCCCCGGGTTGTTATCTTCTTCATGATTATCCCCCCCCCCCCCCCCATTTGACGAAGTTGAGAGATCTAGAGCTCTCTTGGCTAGTCCTCTAAGTCTTCTTCCCATATTCAAGACACCAGACGGTTTCTTTGCCTTCTTCTTCTTCTCTTCAATGACGAGAGATTTCAGTTCTTCCTTCCCGTTAGCCAGAGCCAGGAACATTTGTTGGAACTGAGCATTTTGGGCTTGAAGGTCTTTTACTTTCTGTTCAAGAGCCATTTCTTACTGAAATAAACAGTAAGCAGATGAGAAACCCGTGTGGGAAAAACCTGTTAGGATGACATGCATGATATGTGGATATGATGTTTTCAAGGATCTCGTGGGGTAAACACAAAAAGATGTTTGAATTTTGATCAACAACTTTGATTGGAGAACTTCGTATCGGTGGAGGTATTTCCAGGAGAATCAAGCTCACCATGTCAAGTGGGTCATAGCCCCTGACTCAAATTTGCTGTACTTTGGTTTTTTGACAGCGTTTGGTTAGAGAAAAATAAATTCTCTTGCCCCTTGGTAGACGTTTGGTTCAACATGTCCCTGCATCACAGGCCCTTGAGATCCTTGAAATTGAAAATGCTATGATATGATGTTATGATGTTTATGTACAAGTGAACAAAGCAAACAAGTTTTTTTATGTAAAAATAATCATATATACACAAAGCAGACAAGTCTTTAGGTTTAGGCTTGCATGAGGTTTGTAGGTAAGTACCCTCTTGAAGTTTAGTTGGCTCAACTTGTCCTAGAAAGTAACCAGGTTCTAAGGAATCTCAATATCATTGACCTTTCTTCATCGGGCATTGTTTCAGCGCAAGCCTCTTTAATGGCGACCGAAATATCCAGAAAGTCCAATCTTAATGAGTGTAGCATCGAGTATCAACCAACTTTGGACTGCACCAAAGTCGGATATCTCACTACTTCCTAATGGCCAAGTTGTTCAATTAAGGTTCTAAGGCCAGTTAGTGCTTCATGACACCACACAACGGCCCCATATTCTCCTTGACTACTCAAGGGCTACCGGTACCAACAAATGTGTTACACTAATATAGTTATCGCTTCAACCATATCGGTATACCCCGCACAATTTCCACGATCTTTTTCTACTTACCTAAAAGGTTCCCCAGATCCGGGTAGAGGATCAAAACCCAAACAAGGAACCACAATGTAAAGCAAGCAAGTCAAACAAAGAAAGCCAGTAAATGTGATCTAACTCTAAGTTAACTTCACTTTTAAAATTCCCCAGCAGAGTCGCCAGTTCTGTAATACGGTGGGAGAACATACTTGCGCAATTGTTGCCGATAGCAAGAGTCACCAACAACTTTTATTTTATCCAATAAGGAAAGGGTGAAAAAAACAGGAAATACCTTTGAGATGTTTTCTTGAGTTCGGGGGGTAGATTATGAAAAGGGAAGGTGTTAACACCCTTTTCATCCATAGTTATCTATGGGCTCTTAGTTGCTTGCTAGATCACTTTGAAAATGCTTTGTTTGAAAATGTGTTTGTGGTGGGTTTTGAAGTATTTTTGAAAAGCGCCTTCGTTTAGGAAAACTTTGTAATGATTCTCGTCTCTATAAGAATGTATATAAAGTGTTTGGACTTTTGAAAATATTTCATGCTTTGGACGTGTTTGGTGTGTTTGAAAAATGTTTTGTTTTTGAAAATGGATTGTGAGCAAGCAACTAAGAATGTTCTACCTACTCAAAAGTCTTTTGTTCATTTCTCTCTTCCTTTGATATTGATATCTTATAATCGATTGGTAAGCAGCTCTATCTTTAGAAGTAAAAGGGACAGGCATGGGTCATCGCATAGTCATGAATAACAATGTTGTGAGATATCTTAGCATTTCTCTGGAGGGACTAAGATCACTTGTAAGGCAACATTCGAAGCATCATCGAGGGACTATGATCTTATGATTGTTTTTTCTAGGACGTCTTACATGCATATTATGACCATTTTCTCAAGGCAACAAGTGGAGTTCACCCTAGAGGTGCATGTGTGTAAAGTGTGTTTGATTGCATGCATTTTTGTCTTCTGATTAGGGTGGTCTACTTGTTGATTTTATCTTGCCATACACCCTAATTACTAGCATTTTGTATAAAGCAATAAAAAATGCAGAGAGTAAATATCCTAAACTATTACAACCATATTGAATAGCAAGAAAATATAAAGATAAAACAAAATAAAAGAAAGGAAAACAAGTTCTTTGATCAGGCAGTAAGCACCCATCGATTTAACTTTTCCTTACTTCTTTTGATTGAGCCTGGAATTCAGTGTGTGTATGCACCATTAGGTTCAACACTTCCTGGCTTCTTTCGATTGGGCCAGGAAGTCAGTGTGAGTATGCATCCTTCGATCACGCCCTTTTCTCTGTTTCCTTTGATTGGACTAGCAAAGCAGTATGAATATGTATCCTTCAACCACAACTTTTGCTTCTTCGTTTGGGGTCTATAACTAGTGTGGATTAAAGTCTGTAACCTTCGATTCACACACCAGCCTGAGGCAAAGCCTAAGGCTTCGATTCATACATCCTTCCTCTTGTTTTCTTTCGTTCGGGATTTAAATAGCAACGTGGTCTGAGGTAATGCTAGTATTGTTTCATGGCCATGTTAGATCTTAAAAAGTGTTTAATGAACAAAGAAACGAAACCAAAATATTAGCAATGAAAACAAACTGAAAAGGTGCAAACAAAAACAAACCAATGGATAATAATAATGTTTGAAACGAAAGGAAATGGTTATTTACATATTATGCTTGAAACAGAAAGCTTAAGGTTAAGAGGACTTACCTTGCGTGACGCTGGAATGTAGGTGTGGGACCTTGAGCTGCTGCCATGGGTGCTCCCGGATTCGAAGGGAAGAAACAAGTGTTTTGTTTCTTTGGCTGGATTCGAAAGCAAGAGCAAAAAGTTGGGTTGGTGTTTCCCTGGGTTCTGGATTCAAAGGGAAGAAACAAGTGTGGTGTTTCTTTGGATTCTGGGTTTGAGAGGATGTTAAGTGTTTGAGAGTTTTGAAAGTTTAAGAGTTTATTTGAAGATTCTTTCCACCACCCAACAATAAAATCGACCCTTGATCTTTGCAAAGGATCTATCTATTTATAGAGAAAGGTTTTGGGAAGTTTGGGAGTAAAAATAATAAAATAAGGCTTAGCTGGAAAGCAAATGTCCACTTGTGTCATGATCCCAAGATGATATAGCAAGATTAATGGTTTAAATGGATTGCTTTCTGCAGAAGGAAAGTAGGCGCAAGGCTCAAGAAAGACTTTTCTAAAAGTAGTATTATACTATTAAGGGCAAGTTGCCTTGGACAACAAATGGGTAAAATCCTATTTTAATTGTATAAACAATTAAATATAGAGTGCATCATAGGTTTGAGGCCTGAAAAGCATAAACACGTTGCCTAGCCTATGGGTCTAATGTTCAACTTGATCCTTTGAATCGAATCCTCCATCCTTCCACAACTTTCGACCAGACTAAACCAAACAATATTCGTTCCCACTGGTTATGTGTCCTTCGAATGGACCAACCATGTATTCTTCAAATGGGCCAGCAAAAGTGTGTCATAGTGTAGCACTATGTGTTTTGAAGGGTTTGCAGATGGATTCAAAGGTGATATGAAGGTGATTCGAAGCAAACTTGAAGGTGGATTCGAAGCCAACATGTAGGTGTATTTGAAGGTGATATGAAGGTGATTTGAAGCAAGGCTGAAGATGGATTCGAAGCCAGCATGTAGGTGTATTTGAAGGTGATTCAAAGAAAACCTGAAGATTGACTCGAAGCCAGCATGTAGCTGTATTCGAAGGTGATATGAAGGTGATAATGCCCTGTGCAGGATAGCATGAGAAAAACCTCTGCCTTGTGAATAGAAGAAAACAATTAAGGAGGCCATTTCCTTGTGCCTATTTAGCATGAGGGAAGCCCATGCTTTGTGAATCAAAGCAAACATGTAAGGGGCCAATGGTGCAATCGAAACTTTCATGTAGGAGGTTCATGCTTTGTGTCAAAGGAAAGCCTTCAGAAGGCCATTGTCCTTTGAATCAAAGGAAGTTTTCAGAAGGTTATTTCCTTCTGAATCGAAAGAAACCAGTAGGAATTCACTAACTTTCTGAATCGAAGGAGACCAACATGAGGCCTTTATCTTTTGAATCGAAGGAAGCTAGTATGAAGGTCATCTCCTTCTGAATCGAAGTAAGCTTTTCAGAAGGTCATTATGCCCATTCGAAGCTAGCATGCAGGAGGAAAATGCTTTGTGAAACAAACATTCAGGAGGCCACTGCTCTATGAATCGGAGCTTGCATGCAAGGGCAATTTCAGTGAATCAAAGCAAACATGAAGGATGCCACATGCTTCTTGAATCAACACAAGCATGTAGAAATCCATATGCCCAAATGAAGCTTGTGGACCAAAGCTTGTTCGAAGAGGCCAAATGCCTAAACGAATTATGTAAATCAAGCTAGCTCAAAGAAAGCAACAATGTCCAATCGAAGGATGCAAACCATGTTTGCATCAACAGGGGCCAAATGCTCCATCAAAGCTTGTGAACCAAAGCTTGTTCAAAGGAGCCAAATGCTCCATAGAAGCTTATGGATCGAATCATACTTATCCTTCTTCAATTTGATGATTGAGGGGCCCAATTCTACTTGTGCAAACACGAACTTTTGAAAATCCTTGTGAGAAAATTCCTTGAGAAATGAGAGGGCAAATTTTGGGGTATAACAGTCATCATTAGAGGATATTTGTAGTGACCATTAAACCCCAACTTAGTTTGGTTGCATCTTTGACCTCTTGTTATGCTTGCACTTTATCTGTTATCATCTAAAGTTAGTTGTCATCATTAAAATCATATTCATCTTCAATATATCTTTTTTGGTAACTGGAGCTGTAAACCATGGTTCTACAATCTATACTTTTGAAAAAGTATAGATGATTCTAAAAATTGTCATCTTGACTAAATGATTTTGTAAGATTTCATCTAACAAGTGATCATAATAATCTCTGTACTACATTGTTGAATCAACCTTTTAGCTCACATCATGGTGAATTGATCTAATGCATGCATGTAAAAGCTATAAATGACATACTCTAAGACAATAACTCAAGCTTTGTCAGGTTTATCAGCAGATCTAGAAGCTTTGAAGTTAACATGTTTGATCCTTTAGTAAATGATCAAATTGTTAGCCTCTTGAGTTCGTTCCACTAACACCCATCAACAAAGCATATTTTATGAAAGAATAAACTAAGTTATTTTTCCTCTCAAATGTTCGAATCGAAGAATAGCTAAACAATAATACATATGATATAAATGATATAAGTTTTGCATGAAAAAGGCACGACACACTGTTCCACAAGACCTACTACGAGTTCTATGGACACAATTACTTGATGCAATAATGCAAGATCTCAACTACTTCTTTACCTAAAGATTACAATCATTCAATGATCATAATAAGGAAGTTATATAAAGTCTCGACTTCTCACTGTTTTATTTATTGAATATCCCATTATAAAACATTGAAATAATAGAAGGATTAAACTTGAATAAAATCAAGAAATTAACCTTCAAAAGAAGATCATTTATAGAAGAAACACTACTAAAAATTAAGAAATAAGAAAGAAAATGACTTTATTGTAATATATTTTTTGTTGAAAGATCAAAACATTTGCATTTATATCAAGAGTAATTTATACCATTTGTTGATTGACATTTGTAAATGCTTCATAATTTTTTCATTTTCTGATTGTAATCCTCAAATGGCTACACTAGTGCAGAAAAGACTTTTTACATTGGATGAAAAGTACATTTTACATCGGGTCTGGGTCCGATGTAAATTCAAGCAACGTAGTAAATCAAAGACATTTTACATCGGACAACATCCCGATATAAAAAATCCACATACCACATCAGTTGAATGATATGTCTTATGTGAAACAAAAATACAATTTTAATATATATATATATATATATATATATATGTGTGTGTGTGTGTGTGTGTGTGTGTGTGTGTGTGTGTGTGTGTGTGTGTGTGTGTGTGTGTGTGTGTGTGTGTGTGTGTGTGTGTGTGTGTGTGTGTGTGTGTGTGTGTGTGTGTGTGTGTGTGTGTGTGTGTGTGTGTGTGTGTGTGTGTGTGTGTGTGTGTGTGTGTGTGTGTGTGTGTGTGTGTGTGTGTGTGTGTGTGTGTGTGTGTGTGTGTGTGTGTGTGTGTGTGTGTGTGTGTGTGTGTGTGTGTGTGTGTGTGTGTGTGTGTGTGTGTGTGTGTGTGTGTGTGTGTGTGTGTGTGTGTGTGTGTGTGTGTGTGTGTGTGTGTGTGTGTGTGTGTGTGTGTGTGTGTGTGTGTGTGTGTGTGTGTGTGTGTGTGTGTGTGTGTGTGTGTGTGTGTGTGTGTGTGTGTGTGTGTGTGTGTGTGTGTGTGTGTGTGTGTGTGTGTGTGTGTGTGTGTGTGTGTGTGTGTGTGTGTGTGTGTGTGTGTGTGTGTGTGTGTGTGTGTGTGTGTGTGTGTGTGTGTGTGTGTGTGTGTGTGTGTGTGTGTGTGTGTGTGTGTGTGTGTGTGTGTGTGTGTGTGTGTGTGTGTGTGTGTGTGTGTGTGTGTGTGTGTGTGTGTGTGTGTGTGTGTGTGTGTGTGTGTGTGTGTGTGTGTGTGTGTGTGTGTGTGTGTGTGTGTGTGTGTGTGTGTGTGTGTGTGTGTGTGTGTGTGTGTGTGTGTGTGTGTGTGTGTGTGTGTGTGTGTGTGTGTGTGTGTGTGTGTGTGTGTGTGTGTGTGTGTGTGTGTGTGTGTGTGTGTGTGTGTGTGTGTGTGTGCGTGTGTGTGTGTGGGGGTGTGTGTGTGTGTGTGTGTGTGTGTGTGTGTGTGTGTGTGCGTGTGTGTGTGTGTGTGTGTGTGTGTGTGCAATATTTAACATCGGTTAAATAATGGCTCGATATCGAATTTTACATCGGTTGCCTCAACGGTCCGATGTAATATATGGGTTTTTACATCGGTTGCTTCAATGGTCCAATGTAATATATTTGCTTTCATTAGACAGATAAGAAATAGTACTAGATATTAGACAGATAAAAAGGTGCAACTATGTTTGTTGTGAACTTATTGTGAGCTAGTTAGTTTGTTACAAAGGAGTTTTCCTTATTTATTTTTCTTGTAATACAAATACACAATGTATCTCTTCACTAGGAGAGAGAATAACTCATAGCCAAAAGAGGAACTTTTATCAAAGTGCTTGCATGCCCAGCACACTACAAGTCCTTCAAATTTGACACGATGACAGTACGCGTCCACTTATAATAAGTCCTTAGATAATGGCCAAGTGTGGTGATGTTTATCCATTATTATACTAAAAAAGCTACTAGAAAGATACCTGAATACCGAGTAGTGACACCAACTAGGAAATAAACTCAGGGTGGCCTAGCCATGTAGCTCCAGTAACCAAATTCACATCAGTGAAGCAGTGACTTATGGGGTCAGGCTCCAGCCAAGTTGCTCCTTATAAAACCACATTAAGCTTCACGGCTGAATAAGCAGTACATTTCCTTCCCTATTACAAGAATAGTGTACTAGCTATTAAGGTTACGTAACAATAAATGGAACAAGAGGGACAATGTAAAGTTTCTCCACAAATATATGAGGAAAAAGTGAGAATTAATGAGTAACACAAGTCATGATAGCATTTCATGAACACAAATATATGTTAAATTGTAATTCATAGTATCGAAAAGATTAGATTTGTTTTAGATTTAAATAGATTTGATTTAGATCTAAAATATAATATATTTGATTTAGTATCAAAATAGGTATTTTGGGCTTTTATAGTTTTTGGATTAGAGTGCAAGCTAAATCTATAAATAGAGGGAGTAACCCCTATTTTTGTAATCAAGTCAATTAAGTTGTATTCACAAAATTTGCAATTGCAAGTGAATAACAAAGTTTTCCACAGTTTGTGGGCAGAGAGGAACTTTGTAGAAAATAATTTTCTTCTTTCTTTTATTGTTTTTTCTCATAATTCATTGTCATTGAAGTAGAAATTCATCATAGATATTTGGTGGATTTCCAACATCTGGTATCAAGAGCTCAATTACAATTCAAGAGAAGTATCAATCAAGAACGATTGAAGAATTCACGATGGCACATTATGGGAATGAAAATTATCCAGCAACTCTACCAATTCTGAAAGTAGACAACTATGAGAATTGGTGCAAATAGATGAAAGTGGTGTTCAGGTGTCAAGGGCTTTGGGTCGTTGTAAAAGATGGAGTCGAAGCGTTTGGAGAAAAAG
Organism: Vicia faba; assembly: GCA_948472305.1. Taxonomy (NCBI): domain Eukaryota; kingdom Viridiplantae; phylum Streptophyta; class Magnoliopsida; order Fabales; family Fabaceae; genus Vicia; species Vicia faba. The sequence continues at coordinate 1,096,083,402 of OX451739.1, forward strand.
CTTCAGAAGAAGAAAAGAAGAAACACACGGAAATTGAGAAGTTGGGTTATAAAGAACTATTTATAATTCATCAATGTGTGAGTCCAGAAAACTTTGAAAAAGTAAGTGATTCAGAATCTGCAAAAGAAGCTTGGGATGTTCTTGAGAAGTCCTATGGTGGTGCAGAAAAGGTGAAAGAAGTGAGGTTACAAACTCACAAGATAACGTACGAATTACTTCAGATGGAAGATAGTGAGAGCATATATAATTTCTTCACTAGAGTTACAAAACTAGTGAATCAAATCAATGTATGTGGAGAAATATTAACAACAAGAGCCGTTGTTTCAAAGATCTTGAGATTTTTAGCTCCTAAGTTCGACCACATAGGTGTGGCGATAGAAGAGGGGAAAGACTTGTCAAAATTGACAAAGGAAGAACTTCAAGGGACGCTTGAATCTCATGAACAAAGAATGAACGAAAGAGTTGCAAGCAAATCGAAGAGTGATGTGGCTTTGCAGGCACATTCAGCAAAAGAAACCAAAGCCAGAGGAAAATGTTTCGACAGAAGTAGAGGCGGATACAACAAATCGAATGGTAGAGGAAACTAGAACGAAGAAAACTCTTTGAATCAAATAAGACCACACCAAGGCAACCAAAGAGGTGGTGTTGCAAATAGAGGATGAGGTGGTGGTCAAAAACCCGATAAGAGTCACATTCAATGTTACAATTGTCAGAAGTATGGTCATTATTCGAGTGATTGTCCAGAAAAATGAAAGAATCAAGAAAGTGATGCAAAGCTTGCAAAACATGAAGAAGAAGAAGAAGAGATGATGCTGATGGTCACAACAAGAGATAAAGATAGATTAAGGACCAATGGTACTTGGACTCAGGATGCTCATCACATATGTCTGGAAGGAAAGATTGGTTTGTCAATATAAAGCCCTCAATGAAAAATATGGTAAAATTTGTAAATGACAATACTCTAGTAGCTGAAGGTATTGGTGATGTTACGATTATGAGGAAAGATGGCAAGAGGTCAGTAATTTCCAATGTGTTGTACATACCAAGCATGAAGAGTAATTTGCTCAGTATAGGGTAATTGATCGAAAAGAATTATAAAGTGCCAATCGAAGATAAGATGATGAGAGTCGTCGATGCAAATGGAAGATTAATCTTGAAGGCTCCTATGTCTCAAAATTGAACCTTCAAGATCGAACTAAATGTGATGGAGCACAAGTGCCTTTTGACTGCAGCTAGAAGAGATGAATGTATATGGAATTATAGACTAGGCCATGTCATCTTCAGAGACATCAGAGATTTGAAGAGAAGAAATATGGTTTCAGGATTTCCAGAAATCGACATTCCAAACGAGGTATGTGAGGAATGTGTGCAGGCAAAGCAACACAAAAATAGCTTCAGCAAGGATGCAGGAAGTAGGCCGAAGGCTATTCTTGAAGTCACATACTCTTATGTATGCGGACCAATCCAGGTGGACTCAATGGGAGGTAACAAATACTTTGTTACATTCATAGATGATTTCAGTCAAAAGCTGTGAACTTATCTGATTAAGAAGAAAAGTGAAGTGATTGAAGTATTTTCCAAGTTTAAGTCTATTGTCGAAAGACACAGTGGTCGAAAACTCAAAGTTTTGAGAACTGATGGTGGTGGAGAATATGTGTCGAAAGACTTCGACAGGCTATGTGAAAAGGAAGGGATTATACATGAGGTGGTGCCACCCTATACTCCACAACAAAATGTAATTGCAGAAAGGAAGAACCAAACCATCATGAATATGGTATGAAGTATGTTGAAAGGCAAGAATTTACCTAAAGAGTTTTAGGGTGAAGCTGTTTCGACTGCAACATACATTTTGAACAGATGTCCTACGAAGAAGCTAGAAGGAATTGCTCCAAAAGAATGTTGGACTGGTGTGAAGCCTAGATTAAGTCATCTGAAGATATTTGGATATATTGCACATAGACATGTGCTAGATCAGTTGAGAAGAAAACTTGATGACAAGTCAAGTTAAATGATTCTAGTTGGATATCATTCGACAGGAGGCTATAAGTTGTCTTATCTAGTGAAAAAGAAGATTGTGATCAGCAGGGACGTGATCACAGATGAGTTTAAAGAATGGGATTAGACTGAAAATGTCAAGAAATATTCAGTGGGAATCCTATTCGAAGATCCAGAAACTCAAATCGAAAGAGAAGTTCGACAAGAGGAACCAACTGATATACCAAGTACAAGTTGGCCTCAAAGAACAAGACGCATGCCTGCAAGATTGCAAGATTGTGTAATTACATCTAATAATGTGATAGATGATGAAGGTGAGCTGGTACATTATGCTTTCTATGCAGATGTTGAACCTGTTAATGCAGCTGGAGCATTAAAGGATTCGAAGTTGGTGAAAGCAATGAACGAAGAAGTGAAGTCTATCGAAGACAACATCACTTGGTAACTTGTCAAATTGCCTCAAGGCAAGAAGGCAATTGATGTCAAGTGGGTATACAAAGTGAAAACGAATTAGAAAGGTGAAGTAACTCGACACAAAGAAAGGCTTATGGGTAAAGGATTTCTACAGAAAGAAGGAATAGACTTTGGTGAAGTTTTTACACATGTTGCTAGGATCGAAACAATCAGGTTGGTTGTTGGTCTAGGAGAAATAAACAGTTGGCACATATGTCAGATGGACGTAAAGTGTGCATTCCTGAATGGATCCTTAGATGAAGAAGTTTATGTTAAACAACCAGTTGGGTTTGTGAAACATGACGAAGAGAGAAAGGTGTACAGGCTGCATAATGCCATGTATGGATTGAAACAAGCTCCAAGAGCTTGGAATAAGAAAATTGATAATTTCCTAAGGGAGAATGAATTTGTGAAGTGCACAACTGAACATGGAGTATATGTGAGAAGAAGCAATAGTGAATTTCTTATACTATGTCTCTATGTAGATGATTTGTTGATAACAGGTAGCTGCAAAAGTGAGATCGAAGACTTCAAAGATGATCTCAGCAAGGAATTCGAAATGTCTGATCTGGGTGAGATTTCATATTTCCTTGGTATCGAATTCTACAAGAGCAGTAGAGGTTTGATGATGCATCAAAGAAGATATACAGGAGAAATTATCAAGAGGTTTGAGATGGAAGAATGCAACTCAACTTCGACACTTGCAGAACCAAGACTGCAATTGTCGAAAGTTGCAGATGAAGTTGATGTCGACCCAACTCAATACAGAAGACTTATTGGATCATTGAGATACCTTTGTCATACAAGGCCTAACTTAGAATATAGTGTAGGTATGGTAAGTTGATTCATGCAGAAGCCAAAGGTATCACATCTAGCAGCAGTGAAGAGGATACTGAGGTATCACAAAGGAACTCATGACAATGGTATTCTGTTTCCTGTAGTTGATAAAGGAAAAGAATGCAAGTTAGTGAGATACACTGATTCAAGTTGGTGTAGTGATGCTGAAGATCGAAAGTCAACATCATGATATGTGTTTATGCTAGGTGGTGCACCAGTTGCTTGGAATTCAAGAAAGGAACTGGAAGTGGAATTATCATCATGCAAAGCAGAATACATAGTTGCTTCTCTTTGTGCATGTCAAGCAACATGGATGGTGAACTTGGTAGAAGAGATAACAGGGAAAGATCATGGATCAATTACCATGAAGATCGACAACATGTCAGTTATCAATCTGGCAAAGAACCCAATAACACATGGTCGAAGTAAGCACATTGAAATGAGGTTCCATTATCTTCGAGGGCAGGTAGCAGATGGGAAGATGAACTTGGAACACTACAAAACTGAGAATCAGATTGCAGACATCATGACAAAGGGAGTGCAAGTCGAAATATTCAAAAGGCTAAGAGTCATGATGAATATAGATAGTTTAGACACAATGAATTAGGTGGTGTGTTAAATTGTAATTCATAGTGTCAAAAAGATTAGATTTGTTTTAGATTTAAGTAGATTCGATTTAGATCTAAAATAGAATAGATTTGATTTAGTATCAAAATAGGTATTTTGGGCTTTTATAGTTTTTGGCTTAGGGTGAAAGCTAAATATATAAATAAAGGGAGTAGCCCCTATTTTTGTAATCAAGTAAATTAAGTTGTATTCACAGAATTTGCAGTTGCAAGTGAATAACAAAGTTTTTAACAGTTTGTGGGCAGAGAGGAATTCTGCAGGAAATAATTGTCTTCTTTCTTTTCTTGTTTTTTCTCATAATTCATTATCATTGAAGTAAAAATTCATCATAGATATTTGGTGGATTTCCAGCAATATACACCAAGGGATAAATCACAAACACCGTGATTATCAATCCATGCATGATGTATGTCTTTCTACCCTCATACCACAGAAGAATAAGTACCTCTAAAATGAAGATACAGAAAAAAAAACTAGGAAGACAAGATTCACAAGCAGCTTGCCCACCAAGTATAAGAGTAAGTGTAGCAAAGAAGAAGAGATAAAGGATACAAGAATATACACTAATGTACTAATGAAAAATGAAAGGAAGTGTGAACATCAAGAAATTAATATGACAGTCGATAGACATTATGATAATTTAGACCACACTAGTGCATAATGACAATGTAAGTAATTAATGGTTGAAACTTATCCAAAGAATTTACAAAATATAGTATGACAATCATTAAAAAATAGTACCTGCAGCATGAAACACCTACACTAACAAGCACTTTAGGTGACATCGTTGTGGTTTACTCACCCAGAGTAGAAAATGTAATTGTTCATAGGAAAGAAGAGTCGTATAAAGTATGTAACATGTGCATCCATATATAAACACAAAATTAAAGTGACATCCCTTCAACATTCATAAAAAACTACCAGCTCCTCCCAATGTTAGATGAGACCAACCAATATTCATCATTAATAAAAAAAATAGAACACTATAAATCAAAACCGAAAGAAATGAAGATAACTTGCACAGAACATGAAACCTAGAAACGCCATGTATTTGTATAGAGAAAATGAAAGTTGATGATGGTTACAGCTGAGCGATGGAAAAGAAACTGAAAGGTGTCTGAGGGCGTTTGAGGCCGAGTTCGGAAGGAGTATATAGTTAGTGGTGTTGATGATTCAACAAAGTGAAAACAATGAGGAAGGTGAGAGTATATGGTAGCAGAACGTTGAAGGCTAGGTGGTTATGAAGATGGTGTTTGGCAGAGATGATGGAGGTTTGGTGGGTGTTGATGTCTGATAGCGGTGATGGGTGAATGAATGGAAGGTAGGTTGTTGGTCGCGTGGAGAGCTTGAGAGGCAGAGGAAGTTGTAGCAGCTTGAGGAATCTTCAGATGAAGTTTGTGGTTTGTGATGAGGAAGGGTGGTCTGCGATTTGTGAGAGGAATAACAGTGGGAGAGTTGAAAGTGAGAAAAATGAGTGTTTGCGAATGTGGCGCATATAGGAATGTTAGGGTTTTTTAATAAAAGACGTTGTTTTTACATCGGTGGAGCAATTGGCCCGATGTAAAGGTTATTTTAAATGTTTTTTACATCGGTGGGGCAATTCGTCCAATGTAAAGGCCTTTTATAACAAAAATTCTTTTATTTACCAAACTGCCACCGTATTTTTATTTTTTAATATTTGGGCTTTTCACATCGGGGCAAATCTAGATCTGATGTGAAATCTCTTATAACAAAATTATATTTTATTTACCAAACTATCACCGTGTTATATTTTTTCCTAAATCAAATATTTTTTATATCATTAGAAATAAAGGTGTGATATAAAATTTTTTGACAAATATTTTTCACATTATATATTTTGAAATCTGATATAAAGATCTTTTCTCAAATGTCATATTTAAAGTTAACATGTTTGATCCTTTAGTAAATAATCAAATTGTTACCCTCTTGAGTTCTTCCACTGACACCCATCAACAAAACATGTTTTATGAAAGAATATATTAAGTTGTTTTTCCTATCAAATGTTCGAATTGAAGAATAGCTAAACAATAATACATATAATATAAATTATATAAGTTTTGCATGAAAAAGGTACGACACACTGTTCCACAGGACCTACTACGAGTTCTATGGACACAATTACTCGATGCAATAATGCAAAATCTCAACTACCTCTTTACCTAAAGATTACAATCATTTAATGATCATAAAAAGGAAATTATATAAAGTCTCAACTTCTCACTGTTTTATTTATTGAATATCCCATAATAAAACATTGAAATAATAGAAAGAATAAACTTGAATAAAATCAAAAAATTAACCTTCAAAAGAAGATCATTTATAGAAGAAACTCTACTAAAAATTATGAAATAAGAAAGTAAATGACTTTATTGTAATATATTTTTTGTTGAAAGATCAAAACATTTGCATTTATATCAAGAGTAATTTATATCATTTTTTGATTGACATTTGTAAACGCTTCATCATTTTTTCATTTTTCTGATTATAATCCTCAAATGGCTAACTGTTATCCTGATTCTTTAAAAAGATAGAGATTCATTTGAAATCAACTCTTTGTGTTTGATAAATCTAAATTATTAAGTTAGTTTGGACCACGATATTTGTAATTAGTTTAGATATAATGAGAATCTCTCAGTGGAAGGGACTAGTTATAACTCTCAGTTAAAAAGTGAATCATGATAAACTATATGTTTGAATATGTCCTCTCTTATCTCTTTACCTTTCAACATTTGTGATTAATTTGAATTTCAATTAAAACATCTAAAAAAATTAGTATTATTTTATATATTGATTTAAGAACAAATACAAATACAACGATGTAAAGAACAGTCACATTAATTGTAGTATAGTTTCTTATACAACTTTTATGATTATTATTTAATTAATATTTAAATTAAATAGTTGCTAGGCAAAAAAAAAAGTTGACTTTATTTATTTTTAATCAAATTGATCTCATTTATTAAAACTAAATCTATGGCCCGTGCCTTGCATAATTTGTTTTAAAGTTGTATTATATATTTAAATTTCTTTTAAAGTTATATTAAATATAAACAAAATTTTAAAAATATGAGAATCTCTAATAATTTATATATAATAAAATTTCAATTATGTTATTTAAATTTGAAAATTTTATCATATTTACCTGAATAATGCAATATTATAAAAAAATTATTATATTAAATTATTTATAGATAACATTTGTGATTAATCATTAAATTCGTATTATATTTATCCATATTACTTTTTTCTTCGGTGTTACTATATTAATCAAGTAATTTCATTCATATTTTTGTAATTTTCTGTTTGTTTATTATAATGGAAGAGATATATTGTGACCTAACTAATGGATTGTTTATTTTATGGGGTATGGAAAATAAATATTTATTATGGGTTAATCATCTTAATAAATTAATTATTTTCACTTTAATAATTAAATTAAAAATAATAATTTTGAAAATTAAAATAAAACTTTAAAGATTTTATTTTTCAATTTTATAGGCATTAATGATTCTAAAATTTATTAATTTAAGTTATTAATATTTTAACGAAGCTATTTTAATTTTTTTTATTAAATAGTGATATTTTGATTCTTAAATATACTTTTATTAGAAAAAGAATTTATAGATTAGTTTATTACTTTGTTAGAATATTAAGAATATATTAAAATTTAAAAAATATGGGAATATGTTAGAATATTACGTTGATTCTTAATTATATGAGTTTATTAGAATATTTAAGCATATGTTAAATTTTAAAGAGTAAGAAAAAAGATCGATGTACTTATAAATAATATAGAATTATATTAAGTTTTATCAATTTGTTTGTATTTTAATAACTTAATAATTTTAATGAACGTATGATATCTAAAACAATAATTTTATTGTTGTCATTTACAATTCAATAATAATTTACTAAAATATAATTAAAACATAGTTTTAAAATGTTTAATATTACATTAAATGTTGAATTAGAAATTGGAATGATATATAAATAGTATAAGCTCATATTAAGAAATATAATTATTTATTAAATTTAGTAAGAAATATAATTTCAAAATTTTTAATAGTAGTCGATTATAAATTTAGGATTTAAATTGATAGATGATTAAAAATAAAATAAGAAATTGAAAGTCAATTTGATTTTTTTTAATATAATAGTAACTGCAAAGTCAAAATTTTAATTGGTAGATTATGTCACTAATATTAAAAAGTGGAGTTTAGTTTTTTTAGAGTAAGAACTTGGAAATAAAAAACAAAACTTCATAACAATTAAAATGAAAATTAAATATTATTATATACTAATAAAAAATAATCTAGCTGGTATGATTAGATATGGACGAAAATAATTGCAAGAGTCTAATGGGCATATTTATTAAAAAATAATAAATAATATATTTTAAAATAATTATGAGTATACACATGATTAAAATAATAAAATAAAGAAGGAAATAATAATTTATTTTCGAAAGAATGCATAAGTAATGCTAAAACAACCCGACCGAACCATCATCCGATATAAAAATCAATGAAGCCGCCACCGAACGTCTTTTATCCCGCCGAGAGGGGAAAGGTAAACATCGAGAAAAGTTAAAGATGGAGAAATCACGGTCTTGCAACCGAGAGATCGGGTAAGGGAGTCTGTTGCGCGAGGGGAAGGTATTAACACCCCTCACGCCCGTGGTACTCTATGGTATCCACTCTTGTTGTCTAATCTAATAGGTGTGTAAAATCTATGTCTAGGTTGTACGAGGAATGCATGCAAAAGAAAGGAGAAAATAATATAGGGAAAATAAAAGTTTTGCTTGCCTGGGCCCTACCCCAATGCCTACGTATCCCATTTAAGGAATCAGAGCATCCGTAGTTCGACTCATATATTTTGGTTGGTTTGTGTTTTTTAGTTAAGAAGATAAAATCAACAATCAAAGTGGCAAAACGTCAGATAGAGAAAAAATGTCAACAATGATGATAACATAACAAATAGAGATGACAAGACATCGCATGGCAACACAAACTCAGATAAGACGGTAAAAAGCCAGCATGATAGAAAAATATCAGACAAGACGATGAAATATTACACCTAACAATGATATTGAAAATCAAAGTAGGATAACAAACATGTGCGATGGCGAAACATCGGCTACAAACATGTGTGATGGTGAAACATCTTCTAAGAGATAGGAATATAACATGGAAAAGAGGCGAAACATCAATAAACCAGAGAACAAAACATCACACCTAACAATGATATTGAGAATCAACGTAGGATAAAAAACATGTGCGATGGCGAAACATCGGCTAAAAGAATGTGCGATGGCGAAACATCGGCTAAGAGATAGGAAGATAACATGGAAAAGATGGTGAAACATCAATAAACCAGAGAACAAAACATCACACCTAACAATGATATTGAGAATCAAAGTAGGATAACAAACATGTGCGATGGTGAAACATCAGCTAAAAGAATGTGGGATGGCGAAACATCGGATAAGAGATAGGAAGATAACATGGCAAAGATGGAGAAACATCAATAAACCAGAGAATAAAACATCACACCTAGCAATGATATTGAGAATCAAAGTAGGATAACAAACATGTGTGATGGCAAAACATCGACTAAAAGAATGTGCGATGGCAAAACATCGGCTAAAAGATAACAAAAAGTCATGGCAAGGATGGCAAAACATTAACCCGACAAGATTTAAAACAAAACCAAGAGGCACACAAACAAATAAGTTTGATTTTTATTTTTTACTTTAAAGAAGGGTTTAAGTTCATTAAAGATATTTTATAATTGCCAAGAAGAAGTTTTAGTTTTTTGGTGCAATATGCAAAGAAAGGAAAAACAACTAAGGTAAACTAGTCTATCACTACCCCTAATGTTATCATACAATGATTGATCCTAAGGTTAAGGATGAAAGATGGGAGTTTCTACCCTATGTTAGCATAGATTTATTCTTATCCTAAGGTCTAGCTCGAGGAATAATCCTACACGAGCAATCCTAAGGGAACAGGGTAAATACCAAACAAGTAAACAAACAAGTGTCTAAACACGATTAGCAAGCAAGGATCATATGCAGAATCGCCTTAAACAGGGCTTTAAATAAATCAGAGAGACTTCTGACATATAACAAAAACGAAGGTCTCATCATGTAATAGAAAGCAATGAGGAGTGGAAACAGTAAAAGGGAAATAGTGCAATACCAAACAGATAACTATCCGTAGCAAATGAGCAAGCAAAAAAAGAAACCCAGAGAACTTCAAGGAAGCTAGCATCAGTAAACAAGTCAAGTCAGAAATCACGCCATCAAATATATGCACTGAGGCTTCAAGAGAAGGACTATAGCAGTCACAATCATATATCATGCAAAAGAATGACAAATATACCAAGCATGACAATAGTGCAAACATAACCAATTGTGTTCCACAAATAAAGTGGAACACTACAATACCAAGTCTAAATGAAAGAACTTTTCCTCAGAGTACCTCACACATTCAACAAACAAATTAGTGATTCCAGAGAGAAATGATGAACTAGTAAAGGATGTATTATGGAATAATCATGAGAATTTAAAATTAATATGATGTAAAACATCAAAGGCAATATATGTAAGAAGCATTAAGCAAACTCAAACAATAACTAGGTCAAAACTAAAGAATTGTTGCTCCTTTCCTGTCACCATGTTGAATTGACAAGTAAATATCAATCAAGGATCAAAGGAGCAAGAGAAGAATACAATCAAAGACTTTAGAAGTTATTAGCAAACAATTCACATCCATACTCATTCAATTCATCATGGTTCACAAGCATAACAAAAGAGGGGTACCACAAAATGTATCACAAAGCTTGCATCACAAGTTAGCAAGGCAAGGAATTCAAACAAAGACAAAATTAGAAGACTTAAACCATTCAAATAATTGAAATCAAGCTTCTAACATGCTATCAGGATATGATAAAGAGTTTAAAATGTTAATTCTAAAGCATGTTGCACAAGTGCATTCAATATACCTCAAAGATTCAAAAGGAAAGTAGAAAGGAACATCAAATTTATATATGAATGAAATTGGTTCAATCATAAAAGGTTAACTAATCTCAAGTCTTTATGAGACTATCCTTGATGTATCATTCTTCAAGATGTTATAATTGGTCATTTGATGACCTCAAACCCAAGTCAAAAGTTCAAAATTCAAAGCTAAAACACAAAGAAAACATTACTTATGATGCATGAATAAAAAGGGCTCATCAACCAATTATGGGAAATCAAGTGGATTGATTTGAATTGGTGTGAGGAAAACAGAGGAAACATGATCATTAAGTGTCAAATTATAGGCCTCACACAAGTTCATTGGCCATCCAATAAATTGCAACAAGATATGCAACATCAATTGGGCACTTTCAATTTGAAAATTCATCAAAAATAGGAAAGGACTTCTATAATTCAAACAAAAATTCTCACAGCATGTTCAAGATGTATAGAAGTCAGAAAGAAAGTCTTAAGTTCAATGATGGTTGAGGAAAGGATCAAATAAACTTCAAACATCAAAACTAGTTGATGAAACCACCAATCTAGGCAATTTTTCAAAATAAATTAGAGGAAAATACCAAACCTCGTCGTTTAATTCAAGAAAAATATTTTTAAAATCCTTAATCCATCTATGAACTTTAAACAGGAGCTGAATTCAATTGAAACTTAAAGCAAATTGATTTTTGGAATCAAATCAAACAAGGGGATTATCAAAACCCTAATTACTTAGAAAATAAACTTAATTATTGATCAATTAAGTTTCAATTTTAAATAATTTGAAATAAAATCATACAAAAATAAAGAAAACTTTAAAGATCATAAAACTTATTTTTTCATATTTTTAGAATTAAAGAAAAGTCAAAAATAAAATCAAATTCAAGCAATTAATTAATTAAACAAAATATCCACATCTTTAAAATAAAATTCTAATCAAATGTCATAAAACTATTCAACCAAAATTATATTCAAATATTAGAATTAAAAATAAGCTTCAATGTTTTTTGTGAAATTTTTGGAGTAAAGGAAATGTCAAAATAAAATTGAATATTAAACAAACAATTAATCAAACACACAAATTTTTAAACCAAACAGGACATTTTCAAAAATTCCAAAAAAAATACACAAGGTCAGAAATATTATTTTTAGGTTTCATGAATATTTTTAGAAATTTTCAACCATTTTTGAGGAAGAAACAAAATCAGGAAAATCAAGTTATAAAACAAAATTCAAATAAATGAAAAATTCAAATGGACCAAACAGAAGGTTACACGCTTCGTCTTCAACCTCTAGCCCTAACCAGAAACACGCGAAAAACAGATGCTAGGGCTCAATGTTCACATCAACACCACATACTCATTTCTACACCATTTTTCATGAAATTTTGTGCAAATCAAAGTCAGAAATAAGATCTACATTATGCTATTCAAATCATATTGAATGATTAACCATTGATCAAGAACGGATCTCATGAAGATTGTAAAAACGCACTGAGCAAGATATTTCAGAATCATAATACATGCATATTTCATCAAATCAAAAGCTCTAAAGCTGCAGAAACACTCAATGAACATCAAACAACATAATTTCAAAAGTTGAGGATTCTAACCTTTGAGGCAAAGGTGTATCTACTATCACCTTCACTCAAGTTGCAAACCAAGCCTCGATCCACAATCCTTAGCACTTGGAGAAGAGAATGCAAGGAGAATCACTCAAAACGCACGAGGAAAATGGGAGAATCGAAGAAATGGATTTCTGAGGGAGAAAGTGGTTTTAGATCTGAACTTCCTCCAATGAAACCTTTTGTTCTTCTCCTGTTCCCCTTTTTGAATGAGCAATGCAATGTTTATGTAGAGTGTTTAGAGTGAGGGCAATAGGGTCATAACTCATAGAAATCCGTTAGAGGGTAATTTGTCCAAAACAGGAAAATGGAAATGTGAGATCATGTGCGTGCATTTTGTTTGTTATTTGGCCTCTTTATGCTTCGTTTTGATGAGCTCAGAGGTAAATGAGATGAGGTGAGTGAAGCGTGAGGGGGTGATGTGGCAAGGATTGCACATGGTGTGATTTTGCTTGAGGTGAAAGTTACCAATTTTGGAAAAAATGTAGAGAGCGCGGGGAGGAAAGGAACGTGTGATTGTTTGGCCAAAATAAGCAAGACGAAGTGTGTGATTCGTGCCAAACATGTGCAATATCAATCCTAAAAATAAACAAAATCGAAGAGTGCACCAAAGGTCAGTTGATTCCTACTTTAGGCCATAGAGAATTGGTTCATGCATTCTCAAATTTTCCTTGAGCTAATTAAAGAACACATTCTAAGCTTCGAAACAAGTTGAGGTTCGAAAGGAATGATGGAGGGATGAGCCAAATATGAGGCTTAGGATTCTTGGGCAACTAAAGCCAAATTTCCCTAAATTGCGCGCGTGCTGGACTGCCCAAGATAACACTTTGATTGGTCCAAACTGAGAGGAAACGAAGAGAGCAGGAATGAGATTTCAACCAACCTATAAGGTCACTTCGAATGGTCCAAACGAGGAGAGCAGGAATGAGGTTTCAAACAAAATTAGGTGACACTTTGAATGTCCAAACGAAGAGAGAGAGAAAAAAGAGAAGCAAGAGGCTTCGACCCGCCCCAAGATGGCACCTTGGATGTCCAAATGAAGAGAGAAAATAATGAGAAGAAAGGGGCTTCGACCAACCCTCAAGATGGCATATTGGATATCCAAACAAAGAGAGAAAAGTGAGGCTTCGACCAGCCTTCAAGATAATGCTTCGCATGTCCAAACTGAAGAAGAATAAAGTAAAAAGTAAAAGGCTTCGACCAGCCCTCAAAATGAAACCTTGAATGTCCAAACAAAGAGAGAAAAATGAGGCTTCGGCTAGCCTTCAAGATAATGCTTCGAATGTCTAAACTGAAGAAGAACAAAGTAAAAAAGCAAGAGGCTTCGACCAGCCCTCAAAATAACCCCTTGAATGTCCAAACGAAGAGAGAACAAAGTAAGAAGCAAGAGTATCCGACCATCCCTCAAGATGGCACCTTGGATGTCCAAACAAATAGAGAACAAAGTAGGAAGCAAGAGGCTTCGACCAGCCCACAAAGCCACTTCGAATGGTCCAAACTGTATGAAATCAAAGAAAGCCATTTGAATCCCTGGATTCAACATCTAACTTCCTCAATTCACAGCCTCTTCGATTTTAAACTAAATTGATAGATTCCAAGTTTAATGAAAAACTTGCATAGCCTTCTTTAAAGTGAACGAGACACATTTTTGAATTATATTTTGAATCAACAATTATAGACGTGCCACCAACTGTTTGATGAATTTCCTAGGCAACATGCCTTGCCTTGCCTGGCCAGTTGCCCAAGATTGCCCCAAAAAAGGTTCAACTTGCCTTGAACTTCAAAGGCTCATAAATTTTTATTTTGAGTAAGAAGTTTGTTTTTTTTCCTCTGTGGAACCTTGTAGATCTTCTTCCCCTCTTCAATTGGCAAAAAGAACCACAAAAATCCTCTGAAAAATGAGAAAGTTATGCCCTTGTAAAGTCAGGCCTAAATCAAGAATGCTTAGTGAAATTTTCAATCACCAAGATAACTTCAAATCCAAGTAACCTCTTAAACTTGCAATTCTCATCAAAATAAATCATCAATTATCATCCCACATGAAAATACATGTCAAATGCTTCATGTTGACCAAAAGTCCACTTGGTCAACTTTGACTTTGTTGACTTTGTGTAAAATGACTGTTTTTCCCATTTGATTCAATTGAACCACTTATCTTCAAAATTAATTATCAAAACTTTAAACATATGATATCCCAAACACATAGAGACTATGGGAAGAGTTTCCACTCAAAATTCCAAAGAATCCCTTATTACAACTCAAACCCTAGTTTTGCACTCTGCACTAGGAGATAACTGGTCAAGCTTCAAACCCTGAATTCCTCTGGGCATCAAGAGAGGATTTTTGAACACAATTGACTCCAATGATGATAAAAGAATGATGCTTCAACCCTTGGCTCATATAGACCCTAATAACTCCAACTTGGGTAAAACCCTAGTTTTGGCTGATGAATCCAAAGGATGTGATTCTCCTTATAAACAACACAATACTCAATCTTCTGATGATCCAATAAGGTGTGTAAGATATATTGAGATGTGGTACCTTTGGGATTGAAAGATCCAGAGGTTTAGATAATAGGGCCCTCCTTGAGCAACTTGTCAATACAATCAATCTTCTAAAGCTTGAGGGAGACTTGACAACCAAAATACTTTGATACCTACACAATGCCTGAATACAATGTAATATGATGTTTATGATGAAACATAAGCCTTAATTAAGAAGGTAAATTTTTGGGTGCAACAACTGCCCTTATTCAATTATCTTTAACTGGATAAGCGAGAAAAGTGATAACTTTCGAGTGTTCAGAGTTGAAGATGATTAAATACGAAAGAACCCGAAAATTTACACTCTTGAAGAAACAGTAGAACCCCCCAAAGACAAAGAATGCCAACAGGCGTGGGAATAAGAAGATACCAGACGAAATTGGATTTAGTAAAAAGCGGGTTTAATGAACATTGGACCTCCCAAGACATTTATCAGAATAAAATTGTAACGCAGATATAAATAAAGTTGAAACAGAACTAAAACTTAAAAGAGTAGACGAAACTAAACTTCATAAAGAATGCGCCAGGATAAAACTGGACCACAAAAATGGGTGAGATAAGACTCAAACCACAAATAATAGGGGAAACTACCTATGGAAAAGAAAAGTACACGGGGCAAAGTGGCTAGAGTGCGTAATTCTAGGAACACTTGCTAATCTCAACCTAAGATAGACAGCGTGAAGGAACTGAAAGAATCCCGAGAGTGAGGAACAAAACGAGACAAAACTCGACCCAATAACTAGTTAGACGAAACTAAACTAGATGAGTACCAAGACGAAACTGGATTTCACGCACGGGTAACGATGTGAAACTTGACCCATAGCAAAAGTGGTGAGAGTGCATGTTTCTCAGAGCACCTGTTGGTCTCAGATCAATGGATAAAAGTGACGAAAACTGATAGAAGAATCCAAGGAATAAAAGAGACTGATTTCAACCAGGGACGCAACACGAACACTGCAACGAGACTCGGTAAATGAAAACTGTCAAAGGGTCCAAGGTATGAAAACAAAAACGAGACGAAACTCGACTCAATAACTAGTTAGGAGAAACTAAACTAGATGAGTACCAGGACAAAACTAGATTTCATGCACACGCGACAAGATCGAAACTCGACCCAAAGCAAAGTGATGAGAGCGCATGTTTCTTAGAGCACCTGCTGGTCTCATATCAATGGATAACAGTGACGAAAATTGATAGAAGAATCCAAGGAACAAAAGAGAGTGATTTCAACCAGGGACGCAACATGAACACTGCAAAGAGACTCGGTAAATGAAAACTAGTCAAAGGGTCCAAGGTATGAAAACAAAACGAGACGAAACTCGACTAAATAACTAGAAAGGCGAAACTAAACTAGATGAGTACCAGGACGAAACTGGATTTCATGCACGGGTGAGGAGACGAAACTCAGAGCTCGACCTAAAGCGAGGTGTAAAACTAAAAACCTGCTGAAAGTGAATAACAGGGTGAAACCGGTATTCAAAAGGTACATCAATAGACATTGAAATGAAGCGACAAGGGTAGTAAAGATCTGATAAGACCGTGCCAGGGAAAAACTGAACTGCAATCAAGAGTGGAAACTCAACCAATCAAATGATTAACATCAAAAGTATATTTGTATAGGGTAAAACTGAGATAATGGGGGTGAAGACCTCGTTGGGGATATAATTCGAAATCTTGGAAAATTCACTGGGGAAAATAGAAACAGTAATGGCTTATGTTCCGATGCATGTTTGTAAAAATTTTTATAGCGTAATGCTCCATATAATGGAATTGCTACGCATTTTTGTAGATGCAATATGATGATGCATGTTTAAAATGCTTCACTAGGGAATGGCCAATCGAGAGGCCAACATCCCAGATGTCAGAATCTGATAAGACTTGCAAAAATAAATTACAAAACCTGCTATAGAAGAGAAGATATAAGGAACCGCTGAGGAGGAACCCTTGAAGAGTTGGAACTCTGCAGGGAGTAATAAACGAGTAACCAGTAGAAACAGGTCACAAACACCGAGAGGATTTACAAAAATAAATTGTGAACTCCGCTAGAGAAGATTAGGGAAAAACTGTAATGCCAAAATGGAAATCGACTGTTGTTGGAGAAAGAACGGGGCAAGACTATAAATCTCTGAAAAGGACAACGTACAACCCCGTTTAGAGTGACACCAAGATAATGGATCATATGTGGGGAATGAAACCTTTGTTGAGGAAACAAAACTTTGTTTGAGGAACTGGGACTTCACTGAGGAAATAAAACTCCACTAAAGGGTGTTTCATTGGGGATTTATGAGTCTCTGGTACGCAACCATAACATAAACCACAAAGATAGTCGAACATCATCAACTTTACTGGGGAAGTGGAACTTTCTTCCAATCATCAACACTACTAAAAATATTAAGGGATTATTTTGACACTAACAACTTTTCATGACACGAAAGGCTTTTGTCCAACGGAATAGTCGAGTTTTCCCTCCCTGACAACATTAAGATCTTCACTAGTGTTCATTGTGTACGCTCTTTTTGATGTGAACCAATTGTTTTGTATGCAGAAAGGTGTTTATTATGGGAATGAAAACCCTATAGCGGCTATTAAGTAAGCCTTGAAATTGAAAACCTTGAAAAAGATGTTGCATCTTTGTTGTGAATGAATCACTAGATAGAGTGCGAAATTTCAAAACTTATTTTCCTGTTTTTTCAAAACGAACATGATGCAGGTGATAAGATACCAACATGGATATGCAACACATATTTTGGAATTTAGGAAATGCTATCCTGTTGTAGTATGCTTTCGGGTTAAAATTATGTTTCAGTTAGGAATTTTAAAGGTTGTAACGTGGCCTGGTTCATGGTTTTTTTAGAAAAAGTTTTTAAGGCTCAAGTTATTTGGTGCCCACCCCCTTCGTGATGTTCTCCGGTCCTAAATTCAGTTAACCTGACACGAGCATTCATCTCTCAAAAGATTTTATGATGGCTGAGGAACCACAACAATTTTTTTGGACACGACAGTCACCTAACCTTTAGTTTTTGGGTGTTCGATCACACGACTTTTCTTTTGATGAGAATTTGTATTGGATAATCCTTTTCTTCCTTTCAGTCTTTTCAAATTTTCAGATTTCCCTAATTTTTGCATGGACAAATTCTTTTGAATTTCAATTTGGAAGTCCAGCGGGATGCCCTAACTTTTTCCTAAGCAACTTTTTTTTCAAGTTCTGACTTAGCAGGGCTATTTGTTTCTTTCTTATTCATACTTTCCATTTTGAAAAATTCATGTGACCCTTGGTCAGCGAGGGATAACCGTTGTTGTATCGATTCGATCTCGACCTTAGGATTTTTGTTTTGCTGTTTGTTGTTGTTTTTTCCACTGGGGAGTTAACCATTGTTGTTTTGATCTTTTTCCGACCTCATAATGCGAGGAGTAAAATATGCTGATCCTTGGAGGGGACACTCCTTCTGAAATTTGAATTCTTGATCAAATTAACTGAACATTTACCCTGCCCCGGGTTAAAATAAGGGTTTTCTTTCGTGCAGAATAGAAAATCCTACTTCGAAGGCTCAGAGGGGTTAACGAGGGTCTATCTCCCTTATATATCTGGTGTTTAGGAATTGAAACAAGGCTTGTACATCGTCAACAAGGTTCTACTCAAAATCATACTATCAGGAATATCGACTTTAACTATTGTCATCCCTCCTCCAATCTTCTGACTATGCAAAAGGGTTGGCACAATTGGTATCAAAATTCCAGAAAATTATTTAAAGAGTGATAATGAATGGTTTAAGTAAATAGAAACACTTCAAGGAAAACATATTCAGCGCATCAGAGTTGACTCTCAAAAACAAATAAGTTTCCTGCAAGCAGACAATGTTAAATCAGTCAATCAAAATACATATGAAAGTGCAGAAGAGAAAAATGCCACCATGGAAGAGAATCGTCTCTATCTGGACTTGTCAATGTACCAAAAACTTGCCACTATCCTGACACATGATCTCTTTATTATGGAGAGAAGTTGCAAATATTTTTCCGTTTGTCTTTCTAAAGAAATGAGCATTCAAAAGGGGAGATATAAACTTTTGCCCCTAGTAATGAGTCATGAAACGACTTAGTAAAACATCCACAAGTAAGCAAATGAGCATTCCATCAAGAAGAAAAATTAAGTGTGCCCCTTGCATAGCATGACAGTTTCACTTATTATCCGTATTTCAAGCAACAATAACTTAGATTATCATGTTTATGTAGGGCCAAGAAAGTTTATATGCACATGTTTATCAAAATATTGGACGTTTTTGCAAACGAAACAGTAAAAAAAAGGAAGTTATGTGAACATATAAAAGAGGATCTTTTATTGATTTGAGAAATCAACCTGTGGAAAAGGCGTTTACATTTGGAAGCAGACAATTGAAAAAATCCAAACAAACAAGTGTTTACAAATGGCAATGTAAATACGAATATCCATCAAGTTCCGGCTCTGCTATAACCCTTATGACTTTTCCGTTTTCGTCTTCCTGCTTTTGACACAATGGTCTTGGATTGGCTCCGAACCTCTGCCAGGTGACTGAAAGAAAGAAACAAAGGAATTCATATTCAGCGTAATCATTTGCTTTAAGTCCCCAACTTTTGCCTGAATCCCCCTTTCGGGTTTTCAATTCACCGGGACACCCTCTTTTTTCCTAAGCTTCCCTTTCGGGTTTTCAACTTAGTGGGTTCTCTTTTTTTTATGCAAATTATTTTTTAACTACGTCAGCATTCACAGGGAGAGGGAAGTATTCTACATCCATGGTTGTGAGCATCATCGCTTCATCGGAGAAAACCTTTCTGACCATGAATGGTCCTTCATAATTCAGAGCCCATTTGCCTCTGGGATCCCCCTGGGGAAGAATTATCCTCTTGAGCACAAGGTCACCTGGCTTGCAAGACTGGGGCCGAACCTTCTTGTCAAAGGCTTTCCTCATCCTTTGCTGATATACCTGACCATGACATACATCTGTCAACCTCTTCTCATCGATAAGTTCTAACTGATCCAGCCGATTCTACACCCATTCATCTCCATCAAGCTTAACATCCCTCATGATCCTAAAAGAAGGAATTTTGACTTCTACAGGAAACATTGCTTCCATGCCGTAAACCAAAAAAAATGGGGTTGCCCCAGTTGAAGTACACATAGTGGTACTATAAACCTGTAAAGCAAAGGGTAGCATTTCATGCCAATCTTTATAGGTTACTACCATATTCTGTACAATTTTCTTGATATTCTTATTGGTTGCTTCGACAACTCCGTTCATCTTCCTCCTATACGAGGAAGAGTTATGATGCTTGATTTTGAATGACTCAAAAAGATCCTTCATCATTTGGTTGTTTAAATTAGGCCCATTGTCAGTAATGATCTTTTCAGGCACTCCGTAACGACATATAATATTATGCTTAATGAACCGAGTTACCACTTGTCTGGTGACATTGGCATAAGATGCAGCTCCAACCCATTTAATAAAATAATCAATGGCAACCAGAATAAAATGATGTCTGTTGGATGTTGTTGGTTCGATTTTGCCAATCATATCAATTCCTCACATCACGAACAACCAAGGCGAAGTCAAGACATTCAGTGGTATGGGTGGCACATGTACCTTATCAACATAGACTTGACAATTGTGGGAAATACGTGCATGATTATAACAGTCAGTCTCCATGGTGGACCAATAATAACCAGCTCGGAAAATCTTTTTGGCCATGGTATAACCACTGGAGTGAGTCCCGAATTCACCCTCATGTATCTCTTTAATGATTCTAGCTGCTTCTCTTTTGTCAACGCATCTGAGCAGTAAACCATCATGATGCTCTTATATAACACACCACCACTGAGAAAGAACTTGGCCGAAAATCTTCTCAAGAACTTCTTATTTGTGACAGACTCCTCTTCAGGGTATTCTTGCGTTTCAATATATCTCTTGATATCATAAAACCAAGGTTTATCGTTTGATTCCAAATCAACTTCAAAGCAAAAATCGGGCTCATCCAACCCTTTGATGGTGATAGAAGGTGCTTCGTTAGCCCACTTAACTTTGAACGTGGAGGACAAAGTTGCCAGTGCATCAGCTAAATTGTCCTCTTCTCTGGAAATGTGTTCAAACATGATCTCTTTGGTGTACAGAATTAACCTCATAACACGCTCATGATAGGGAATGAAGTTCTGATGATGAGTCTCCTAATCTCCATTAATTTGGCTGATAACAAGATTGGAATCCCCGTAAACTTTCAAATATTTGATCCGCAGGTCAATTGCTGCTTCAATGCCATAAATGCAAGCTTCATATTCAGCCATATTGTTAGTACAATCGAAGAAAATACGAGCTGTGAAAGGAATGTGGAATCCCTCAGGGGAAGTGATAATAATTATGACGTTGTTGCCCATGGCATTGGAGGCACCGTCGAACCCAAGTGTCCAACGTGATCCTGGCTCAGGTCCTTCATATGGGCTTGGTATATTACAATCCCGAACGTACATTATTTCCTCATCTGGAAAGTCAAACTTCATCGGTTCATAATTGTCCATGGGCTGATAAGCAAGATGATCGGTCAATATACTACCTTTGATCGCCTTTTGCATAGTGTACTGGATATCATATTCAGTGAGTATCATCTGCCAATGGGCTACCCTTCCTGTAAGAGCCGGCTTCTCGAAAATGTACTTGATTGGATCCATTTTGGATATCAAGTAGGTGGTGTGAGTTAACACGTATTGTCTCAAGCGTCTGGCAGCCCAAGCAAGTGCACAATAAGTCTTTTCCAGTAATGAGTACCTTGAATCGCACTCCGTAAACTTCTTACTCAAGTAATAAATGGCTTGCTCTTTCTTCCCCGTTTCATCATGCTGACTGAGGACACAACCCATAGAGTTTTCCAACACAGTTAAATATATGATTAATGGATTTCCTTCCACTGGAGACATGAGTATTAGAAGTTCCTGCAAATACTCCTTTATTTTGTCAAATGCCTTCTGACAATATTCATTCCACCTTACCATCTGATTTTTATTTAACAACCCAAACAAAGGTTCACACGTGGCCATGAGATGAGAAATACACCGAGAAATGTAGTTTAACCTCCCCAAGAAACCACGAACTTCCTTTTCTATTTTTGATTCGGGCATTTCTTGTATCGCCTTTACTTTAGCGGGGTAAACCTCGATGCCTTTTTCACTTAGAATAAGTCCCAACAGCTTTCCAGACCTCACCCTGAAGGTGCATTTATTTGGATTCAGCCTCAACAGGATTTTCCTCAATCTCTCGAACAACTTCTCTAGATGAACCAGATGCTCCTCTTCTGTGTCAAACTTAGCAATCATATCATCCACATATACCTAAATCTCCTTGTGAACCATATCGTGAAAGAGAGTGACCATGGCACGCTGATACGTTGCCCTAGCATTTTTCAAGCCAAACGACATCACCTTATAGAAAAAGGTTCCCCAAGGTGTGATAAAAGTCGTCTTCTCCATATCCTCAAGAGCCATCTTAATTTGATTGTAACCCAAAAAACCATCCATGAAGGAAAACACTTTAGAGTGAGCAGTATTATCGACCAACACATCAATGTGAGGAAGAGGAAAATCATCCTTAGGGACGGCTCTGTTCAAATCCATATAATCCACACACATCCTGACCTTACCGTCTTTCTTGGGCACATTCATAATATTTGCAATCCATGGAGGATAATTGATGACTTTTAAGAAATTCGCATCAAACTGTTTCTGAACCTCTTCTTTAATCTTTTTGGACATCTCAGGATGAGTTCTTCGGAGCTTTTGCTTGACAGGGGAGAAACCTTCTTTGAGAGGTAGTCGATGTACCATAATATCTGTATCTAAAACTGGCATATCTTCATAAGACTAGGCGAAGATATCAACATATTCACGGAGTAGCTCAATCAATCTGACATTCATACTTTCCTCGAGATCTGCCCATATCTTGACCTCTCTTTGTACCTCTTCTATGCCAATGCTCACCACCTCAATTGACTCTTGATTCGGCTGGATAACCTTCTCTTCTTGTTTTAA
Source organism: Vicia faba (assembly GCA_948472305.1). Taxonomy (NCBI): domain Eukaryota; kingdom Viridiplantae; phylum Streptophyta; class Magnoliopsida; order Fabales; family Fabaceae; genus Vicia; species Vicia faba. The sequence continues at coordinate 1,096,106,561 of OX451739.1, forward strand.
CAACATTGCTAATTCCTTATGAAGATCACAATCCTCATATGCTTCCTCTTCATCTTGATAGATTGGATTGTCAAAGTCATAGTGAGCGATAGAAGAGTAGTTATCAATATAATATGTGGTGGAAGTGCATCTGCATAAATGATATTTTGGTGTTTTAGTGACGGTGTGTGAAAAGGGAAACATTTCCATTTAAAGAGAAATAAAAAGAAAAGAATGGGACAAAAAAATTTAAATGCAAAAACGTCCTTTATTTATGACAAACTTTTTGAAAGTAAACATGGTGGCCCTACACAAATGGTTCACTATGCCTTGGATAGAGCGCATGAATTATGTCATGATAAAAAAAGAAAACAAGAAAATTACTCCTCGGTGCTTGAAACTTGGATGACGTCTACAGAAGTCCAATTGTTGATTTCTTGGGCTGGAATGCTTGGATGAATCCAATATTCAATATTGTATCCATCAACCCTATCGTTACCAATTGCATTGGTGCATCCTTCTTGAGTAGTACTAGGATGGGAGAATTTCATTGGAGTAGAAAAACCAAAAGCTTTGGAAGTTGCACTTTGTTGACCCGAGATGAAACCAAGACCGTATTTGTTGAATTTTGGGGTAACATCCAGCACCCGACCCTAACCTTCAGGGTTGCCGTTCTCCACCACCACGTTAGCATCTCTGAGAGAAGACATAACAGTTTCCGGCTTCTTTTTCTATTATGGAGGAGGAAAATTAACCGCATGAACTGTCTCAAATGCCTGAAAAGGAGTCTCATGTATAGAGGAATAATGTAAAATGACTCACAATATACTCTTCCTCGCCCCATACAGTTATCACCTTTCCCTCTATAGGATACTTTAGCTTCTGGTGAAGAGTAGAGGTGACTGCCCCTGCCTTGTGAATCCACAGCCGCCCCAACAAACAACAATACGATGGCTGTATGTCCATCACAAAGAAAGTAGAATTGAAAGTGTGAGGTCCCACCTTGATAGGTAATTCCACCTCCCCAAAGACTTCTCTTCGGGACCCATCAAAGTCTTTTACCATAGAGTTGCTGGGACGTAGCTCCAGGCCGGAATAATCAATTTTTGTCAATGCTTACTTGGGTAGTACATTCAAAGACGACCCTGTATCTACCAAAACTCAGGATGGAGTAGTTCCCCTGCACTCCATAGAAATATGTAACACTTTGTTATGGTCTCGCCATTCTGGAGGAAGGTCAAAATCTGTGAAGCCTAGACCGTTCCCAGCAGATATGTTAGCATAAACATTATCGAACTGATTGACTGTTATCTCATGCGGTACGAATGCATTCTTTGCCAAATTCATCAAATCATTTATGTGAGGTTATGAATAGATCAACAAGGATAAGATAGATACTTATAAGGGGTATGGCTTAACTGATCAATTATGCTATAATCGCTTTTCCTGATAATTCACATTAACTCCTCAACTTCATCGGGAACTGAAGAAGTTTCTAGTACCATAATTGGTTGAGTCACATTGGCTGGCGTAACCCTTGGAATACCAATCATCACCTATTGTTTTCCTTTTTCTCTTGAAGAGGCATATGCCGTATCTTGTACATTGGAAGGACCAAATACTCTTCCGCTTCTAGTTATTCGACTTTCACTGGAGAAATTATGAACATCACCTTTGTTATCTTCAGTAATTTCTTCCTTAGAAGGATGAGGACTTACCTCTTGCCTCACCCCATGGTAATAAACATCAGCACCATAATGCCATGGCATGGCCTTCTTGTTGGTATACGACATGGGTCTAGGTACCGTAATCATCAAAGGAGGCGCCCTGGATGGAGTAGGAATAAGCGCAGGGGTGTAAGGAATAGATACCACAACAACATCATCTTTGGTAACCTTTCGGTATCTTGGTCTTCTATCGAACTGTAGGGAACCTTCATTCATCATGAATTGGATTCCAGCTTTCAAATCATCACAGCCCTTCAGTTGCTTTCTACACTTGTCACAGTCTAAAGCACAGCCCGGGAAAATAGAATTGTCAAGAAAATACCTCTTAACATACCACAACGGAGTAGTTGTCTGTTCCACATTCATAACTAAATTAAGCATTTCTACATTATCATCAATCATATTAACAACAACCCCTCCATGTCTAGGCATTGGGTTTTGGGTAACATTTGGACCAGTCACTAGAGTAAACTCAATTGCTTTGGCATCCAACAAGTCTTATATTCTACACTTTAACACAAAAAAAATTTCAGTAGAATGACCAACTCTGTCAGAATGGAACTCACATCTTGTGTTAGCATCATAATTAGGAGGAAGTCTTCCAGGGGTGGTGGCATATTTCTCAAACTGATCAACTTCAAATCGAGCAAATGGTGGAGTGCTTCGGTAGGAGATACTGGCAAGGGATCAAATTTTCTCAATTGTCTTTGTTGTTGATTATAATATTGACGGGGAGCATCTTGCTGTCTTTGTTGTTGGGGCACCGGATTCTGTCTCTGCTATGGAGGAGCATTAACAGGGATAGAAACAACATTGATTTGTTGGTGTTGACGATCCTCTCCCCTTCCTCTTTGAGAGTTAACTGCACTTGTGCCTCCTTCCATTTTCTCGGGGTAAGTATTGAATGGCTTCTTACCACCCCCTGATGAACCACTAGAACCACTGATTTGAATCTTCCCTAATTTCAAACCCACCTCAATTCTTTCACCAGCTATAACCAAATCCACAAACCCTGCTGAAGCACTTCCTATCATGTGATCATAAAACGTCCCTTGCAGGGTACTCATAAACATATCAACGAGTTCTCGCACCATGAGTGGAGGTTAAACCCTCACAGCCAACTCACGCCACTTTTGAGCATATTCTTTGAAATATTATTTTGGTCTCTGGGACAAATTTTGTAATTGAGTGCGATTAGGCGCCATATCCACATTGTACTGATAGTGTTTGAAAAAATCACGAGCAAGATCATTCTAGCATCGAATATGGGTCTTTTCCAGCTTCATGTACCACTCCAGAGATGCCCCATATAGGTTATCCTTGAAGAAATGAACCAACAGCCCCCGATCCTCAGTATGCACTAACATCTTCCAAAAATAAGCAGTTGCATGGGTAACGGGACATGACGAATCATTGTACTTTTCAAAGATCGGTGGTTTAACATTTGGAGGAGCCTTCACCCCAGATACTAGCCCAAAATAATTAGCGTTGATACCAAGACTCCTTGCCCTTCCACAACCCTTAAACGCTCTTCCAACAACCGATACCTTCTATCCTCAACCTGAACATCCGGCTCAGAACAACGTACATAGAACTGATCTTCATCCTAGTCAAACTCAAAGTCCTGCTCTTGACAATTTCTTACACCACCCAGATTATCTCTTCGGTTCCCCACAAGACGAGGTCCTGGAGACGGGGGAAATTTCCCCATGTTGCGCAAGAAAGGATTTCCAGATGACCTGTGAAGATTCTCGACAGGCTAGTCTTGTACATATCCCAGTCCCACAGAAATGTCCTGATAGAGCCCTTGATTCCCATCATCCACTGGATAGTGGCGTTGATTGTTGACAAAGGCAGCCAATTCTTCCTGTCGATGATTCACATTAGTGATGACTTCCATGAACTGGGTCATCGGAGTAGCCATCTGGGCTCTCATTTCAGCGAGTTCAGCTTTAAATTGTTCCATCTGGCTTGGCGAATTATTTCTGGTTGAATACCGGTGAGTAGTCATCTTGAATTCTGAATAAGAAAATCAGACTTAAGATGAGAAAATCATCCCGAGATGACCTACAATGTATGAGATGTATGATATGCATGATATGTTTTTGTTATTTCTAGGCATTTACAAGTTTTGTCAACCATTAGGAATAACAACCGAGCACGATAAAAGACAAATGAAAAAATAAAGATACAAGTGAAAAAACAAACTTCTTTATTTACAAAAACACCAACTCTTAAAATCCACAGAATTTGTACAAGATAAAAAAAATCCCATCCAACAAGACTGGTGGTGATCATTTAAAAAAAAAAATGATAAAAATCAAAGGGGTAGGTCCCCCATCCCGACATGAAATAAAAGTCTCTCCTCCTGGAAATGCTCCTCGCTCCACTCCTTGGTCTCTTGAAATAACTGTCTTGTTCTTAGGCAGTCCCACTCTTTAACAAGGCTTTTAATCACTAAATCCTTTCGGCATAATTATTCTTCTAAGTACTGACATTGTTCCAGGAAATGATCACATTTTTTTCATTCTGGCAAAGAAATAGGTATAAGTGCACTCTCCAATTCTTCTATCTGATTTCTGAGCTTAGCATTTTCTTCCATCACACGAGCCATCTGCTCTTCGCGTTTCTGATCTTGCATTCTGACTTCAGTAATTTGCCTTTCTAATTCTTAAACCTTTTCGCCATGACATGCTCTTAAATTCGCTTCCGCTACTTGAAGACTCTTAATCCTTTGTTGATTTTTCAAAAGTGCATTATCCCGAAGAATAATTAAGTTAGAATTCTCGATCCTTGACCTTTTTAACTGTTCACACGCTCTACGATCCTCTAGTAGACGATCTTTCTCCCGATTCTACATCCAGGGTCTTTTCTTTTCTTTTAAAGAAAAAGAGAGCTCAATATTTTTATCTTCCAAATCAGCTTGTAGCTTAATATTCTCAGCTTTTGTGTTTTTGAGGCACGCCATTGGAACAACTTCGGATTCTCCCGGGGCGGGATGCTTAGAAGACATCCTACCATGGGAAAGATGATCATCCTCCAGATCATACATAGGCTGCGGGTACAATGATTTTTCCCTCTTATAAGGAAAAAACAACACCTTTACCCGACTCTAAATCCATTTTGAATAAGCGTCAAGAGCCACACCTCCACCTCTATCAAAATAAAGCTTTCCCTTTCGATGAATGTGTTTCTAGGAGAACTTCACCCTTTCAAACATAGCAGCATCTCCTCCTTTGCCGAAATAAACGGTTTCCTTCACTTCTCGCTTAGTAGGTCCATTTGTCATTACGAATCCAAATTGATGTTGTACCAAGATAGGATTATAGTTGATGCAACCTTTAGTTCCGATGAGTGGAATGTTAGGAAACTCACCATAACTCGTAATGAACTCCTTTAGAATTTCCATGTTGTGCCAGAAAATGTCGTAAGAAGTGAGTCCCATGATCCGCGGGGCCCAAAGAGATGTCTCAGCAGTGTCGATAAACGATACCTTGGTAGGTAAGTGCATCATGAACCACTTGTAAATTAAATCCATACCACATACCAAATCCCATCTCTTACCATGGAGAGAGTGAATAGTATAGTAAGTATCTGTTAACAATGTTGGTACCGGGTTGTCATTCATAAAGACACAAATTTCTGCCAAATCCACCAACCTTTCTGCCACAGGTAAGAGAGCTAAACCATAAATTAACACGGCCAGTAATGAATTGAAAGCCATCCACTTTCCTTCTTATGCAGATCCCTTAGCTTTGTTTATCAGATAATCTCGAGAAATACCATGCATGTCACATTTCTTGATCCAATTGCCTTCCACTTCGCTAATGGTCAATTAAAGAGCATTGATAGCCATGTAATTGGGAGTTTCATGTACTTGAGTAAAAGGAATATTGTTCGTGACCTTTATATCAAGAATATATGCATACTGTGATACGGTGGGAGAACTGACTTGAAGTTTTGTGTTTGTTTTCGCACTTGTTCGGTTTAGCAAGAGTCGCCACCGACTTTTTATTTTATCCTAAGGAAAGGTCAAAAAGCACAGGAAAGACCTTTGAGATATTTTCTTGGGTTCGGGGGGTAGATTATGAAAAGGGAAGGTGCTAGCACCCTTTTCATCCATGGTTATCCATGGGCTCTTAGTTACTTGTTTTAGATAACTTGCCTTTGCTTTTCAATTGTTTGAAATGGTGCTTTGTATGTGTGGTTTTGAAAATGTTTTGAAAAAAGATACCTTGTCTAGGCAACCTTTGTAATGATTCTTATTTGAATATATACAAAGGTGTGTGTCTTTTTAAAAAGATAATTCAATGTTTTGAAAGTTGTTTTTGAAGTTGTGTTGTGGAGTGTGTTTTGAAAAAATGGCAAGGATGTTTTGCAAGTTTTTTGATCAAGTAACTAAGAGTTTGTCTACCCTATTTTACTCAAAGATTTTTTCTTATGTTTTTAACCCTTTTAACAGTGTTGTTTCACCATTGTGTTTGATGAGCAATCTTGCGTTAGGATGTTAAACGGGACAGGCGCGGGTCATCGTATACAATCATTGAAGGCAACTTGTGAGACGCTCTAGAAATTTTGTAAGGGACGAGATCGTTTTATCGAAGGCAACATCGAGGGTCATCGAGGGACTAACGATCTTTATTTATCGAAGGGACTTTTGCTAGAGTGTCTCATACTCGAGGGACATGATTGCATTTTCCGAGGCTACAAGCGAGGTTACCCTAGAGGTGCAAGTGTGAATTGTGTATTGATTTTCATGCATTTGTCTTTGTATTAGGTCAACTAGCGATCGATTTTAGATTTTCGCATACAAACCCTAATTACTATACAATATATGGAAAGCGATAAATTGCGGGAATTTAAAGTCTAAGTTATTACAAGTAAGTATCCGGGGATGGGGGTACAAATGTTTACAAATGGGGATGAGTCTTTTCAGAATAATAATGCCCAAGTATTATGTTACAACCAAATTGAACTTGTCGCATTCTCAATGTAAAATTATAACAAGGTATAAGATAATAAAAATTAGAGAAATATGAGATGTATGCTTTTATTTACAAATGATCAAATAAAAAAAATTGTAACTTAAAAAAAAATTAAGTATTTATTATTATTTGTATTTTGTTAATTATATAAACAATGAGCTTTAAAGAAAAGAAAAAAAATTGTTTAAGTTAAAGTATTCTATTATTTATGTATTTCTTGTTTTATTAAATGAGGACAAGATTAATTAAATTAAACTAAACTATATTTTTTGATGTTTTAATGATATTAATCAAGATTAATAAAGAGATAATTATCTCTAAAAAAAAGAACAAAATTTAATTAGTGTTATTAACTAAAAAAGGAGAGAAAAAAAAACTAATTAAGGTTAGTTAGCAAAATTTATTAAGTTAATGAAAAGATTTTTTGAAATGAAGCTTTAAATGGGTTTGGGCCTAAAAATAAAAAAACAAAATTCAGGGGGAGGGGGTATGCGCCAGAAATTTTGGGCTTCCGTTTGGTTCATGGGGCAAAAGCTCAATTTCATTGTACAAAGTTTTTTAGGGTTCGTATTGTGGGAGTGCAGATGTTAGGTTTGTAGTTTTGTACAACGACGCTCCTCTCCTCTCGTCTTCGTCCTCTTCGTCTCTCTCAAACCATGGATAGCTGACTAATCCTTCAACCTCCCGCCGCCAGAGCGGTACCTCCATCATTCTCTTCTCCACGACATCATGAGACAGTGGTTGGAAAAGGTATTGTTTTCGTCTTGTCCTAAACGCGTTTTACAGTTCGAAATCGTGCATGTTTATCGTTTTGAAATGCTTAATCTTTGATGCTTTTGGTGTGAGATGTAGAAAAAGAAAGAGGGAAAGGAAAATAATACCTTTGGGGTTTCGTTTCTGGAGAGTGGACGGTGGAACGGTGGCGCTCTAGGTGGCCAGAGGAGGAGGATCGTGATGATGTCAACGCTTATCTGGTACTTCGTATCTTTTGGTTCCTCTTGAATCGTTTGATGATGAATGTTATTTCTGAAAACCCTTGCTTCTGAGTTCTCTTATTCTTATCTGAATGCTGACTTTGTTCTTGTTGGCTTGAGTTGATGATGGGTACTTCTGAAATGTTGTTATTGATTTGATGTTGAATATACGTATTCTGAAACTTATTTTGTTGTTTTCTTCACTTCTGACTTCTCTCTTCTTCTTATGATGATGAATTCTTCTGAGATGTTTCTATTGTTGTTGATTTGGCTTATGATTTGTTAATGATGAAAATACGTGCTTTGAAACTTGTTTGTTGTTGTTCTTCATGGATGTTTGATGATGGTGAAACTGAAAACCATTACCCCTGAATGCTTGACAATAATGGATTTATTTGTTCTTTGTTTGTCTTTGTTGAGCTTTTGTGAAGGCAGGCTGATGAGCCTTTGGTGTTTGCTTGTCTTTGTTGAGTTGGGATTGAACTGCAATTTTTTTACAGGTTTGTTGTGTAGTTGGACAGATTTTAGTGTTTTGGTGTTTTGGTAAGGCAGGCTGTCTTGCTTCTGCAGGTTTTGAAATAGGTTTGATTTTAGGCAGTTTTGCAAGTTTGATAACTTGCAGTTATGCAGGCCACAGGTTTGGAGGCTTGTGTTTTAACAGGTTTGAAGGCTTGTTTGAAGGTTTGTAGTTTGCAGTTTTGTGGTCCTCTCCGTTTTGTGCTGGTTTGCAGCATATATCTTGAAACAGGCTTGCCCTTTTGTTTTTGAAGACAGGCTTGTAACTTGCAGTTCTGAAGGCAGGCTTGTAACTTGCAGTTCTTTTGCTTTGCCTCTAGAACTAACACCCTTGTTTTACAGGTTCCATCATATCTCTCTGCATTTTTCTGCTTTGATAGCAGGTTTTCTGGTTGAGCTTCTGTGGGCTCCCCTGGACTGCTATGTTGTTATATTTATTTTCTTTTTCACTGCTTTTGTACAGCCTGCCAAACTGCAAAACCTTCTTCTCATTCTCTCTTTCTCTCTCCATAAAAAAATATTTTAAATTGCTTAATATGTTTTTTTAATCTGAAAAGCTTGTTTTGGCCAGAATATGATGAAAAGTTTTGACAAGCCTGCTTGCTTGTATATTGGTTTATTTATGCATTTTCCATATTTTCTGCATTGACAGTTTTTTTTTACAGCTTGTATGCTTGTTTGACAGTTTTGCAACTTAGTTTGCTTTTCTGTTTTGACAGTTAGTTTGCATTTTGAAATTCAATTTGGCACTTCAGTTTGACATTGTGTGCAGCCTTGTGCCTTGTATCTTTGCATTTAGTTGATTGTATGCTTTGAAAATTAATTTACTTTCCTCTTTGTGAATCAAGAAGAGAAATCTTCTTGTGATTTGCAAAGAGGATGAGTAAAACATGATGAAACCAAAAACAATCTGATTCCGGCCAACAAGCTTTAATGATGATCCTAAATTTATCTGCTTGAAAATGCTTTTCAATTTAACTGCACTGATTTCTTTTTGTCTTTGCAGGTAAATACCAGTTGGATAATGGAAAAAGCAGTAGAAGATAGAAGACTTCAAGAGACTTAGACTTTAGATTTATTTTCTTTTCATTTATTGTAATAAATATTATTGTAAACACTGTAAATAAATTTACAGTATTCGAATAACATTTGTAACAACATTTAAAATAAATAAAAAGTCTTTGTCAGATATTTCCTTATTTCTTTTGCACTATTTATTTAACTATTTAAATCTCTTGAATTAAAATGACTAGAAATGTATCCCAATGACTTTAATCCAGATGAAATAAATAACCAACAAACTCTGCAGTCTTGCATTAACCACAATACGCATGGCATTCCAATTAATCATATGCTTTGTACAGTTAAACAAACAAACATCCATACACCTTTCACTTCACTGATCAAACCAATGCTTCAAAGTTTCAATCAAAAGCCTCAGCTCCTAGCCCAGATGTTTAGGTTTCGAGAAATAAACAGCAATCTTGAACAAGCGTAAAAACAATGTAACAGTCAATTGAAATACTGTGGATTTAATTTCTTCTGAGAAATACGAGTAAAATACTCTAATTCCAGACTTGTCGTCAAAGAAAAGTCTACTTGATCAATTCTTGAGCCAATCTCAACCCAATCAATGGAAACCCTGATTTTGGACTTGTTGTCAAAGAAAAGTTTGTTTGATCAATTCAAAACAATGGAAACCCTAATTCTGGATTGACTGATAAAGAAAAGTCTGTTTGATCAATTCTTGAGCCAATCTCAGCAAAAAGTGGAAAACTCTAAGTTGTGATTTTTTGTGAAAAAGGGAGGGCAAATTTTGGGGTACAACAGTTGCCCCTGTTCAATCTTCTTGAACCTGAAGAGTTAGATTGGCAAGTTTGCCTTTCGTGACTCGAAGGTAAAAGATGATTGGACACTAGAGTGCCCAAAAAATTTGCACTCGTCAAATCATAGTTGAGGGAATGGGCTTAAAGATGCCATTTGGAGATGTGACAGAATCCTGTCTGAGATGGGCTTAAAGATGCCATCCAAGAATGTTTGTTGAACTGTATGTCGTAGGTGAGTGGCATGAGCATCAAAACGGTATCCGAGTCTGGAATGCCATTGAACTGCATCTGGAGCCTGAGTTTGTATGAGAAAAAGAATGGCGTCTGTGTCTGGCGCGTATCTGAGTTGTAACTGTATTTGAATATTGACTGAATATCAGAATGACTACCGTATCTGGAGTGTATCTGTATTGTATCTAGGTAACAGAGAAACATCTGCGTATGGAGCAACTGTGTGCTGGGGATAAATTTTGAATGAGTGACAGAATGGCCACCGTGTCTGGTGCGTATCTGGACTGTATCTGACGTTGAGATCTGTATGAGTAGCAGAATGACTTCCGTGTTTGGAGTGTATCTGAGACTGTAACTATATTGGAATTTTGAATGAATATCAGAACAACTGCCGTGTCTGGAGTGTATCTGTATTGTATCTGAATTTGAGATCTGTATGAGTAGCAGAATGACTTCCGTGTTTGGAGTGTATCTAAGACTGTAACTGGGATCTGAATAAGTGACAGAATAACTTCCGTGGCGATTGCACTGGGGAGAATCAATCTGCTGGTGTAAGGGACGGAATGGCATCCATGTCTGGAGCGTATCTGAACTTGTGGTTGATAGTTGAATCTGAATGAGAGATAGAATGACCTCCGTGTCTGGAGCGTATCTAGTCTGTATCGGATTACGGAAGTCTGAATGAGTAATAGAATGACCGCCGTGTCTGGGGTGTATTTGTACTGTATTTTGACTCGAAATTATGGATGAGTAATAGAATGACCTCCGTGTCTGGGGTGTATCCATACTGTATCTGAATAATTGTTAACGATAGCCTTTTGATCTTATCCTGAAAAAGGTAAAATATTAGCTAAAACACAAAGTTATGTTGCATGATATGTATGATGCAATGAATTGTGTTTCATCAATGTTTATGATATATGAATGTAATGGATGTGCATGTAAGCTGAGTAGCTGTCTTGCTGAGGAAGATAAATCCTGGATGATGAAATCTTTGACTGCTGCCGGGGAAAGTAAATCCTTGACTGCTGTAGGGGATTGAAAATCCTTTGATCATTGAAAATGAGAAGTCCTGGGACCACTGTTGGGGAATCAGGAGTTTGGGTTGTATTCCAATCTACTGGGGATTCCTGTTTTGAGGAGATCTTCACTGGGAAATATCTGAATACTTTGTGAGGAACTGAGAATGAGAGTCTTCGTTCTACTTGGGGAATAAGAATTCTGTGGGGAATAGCCATACTGTTGAAAAGTAGCTATCCTGTCGGAGAGTAAAACTCAGGATTCTGGAAAAAGCTTATTCCTGTCTGGAAGAAGTTCAGGTTTAGGTTGTATGTCGCTTTAAGAATGAGAAACTTCATTCTGTCGGGCATATTAGGAAGTTGAATTGTATGTTATAGGTGAAAGGATGAGAAGCAGGAAGGTATCTAAAGTTGAGATCTGTATGAGTAGCAGAATGACTTTTGTGTCTGGAGTGTATCTGAAACTGTAACTGGGATCTGAATAAGTGACAGAATGGCAACCGTGCCTGGAGCGTATCTGGACTGTATCTGAAGTTGAGATCTGTATGACTAGCAGAATGACTTCCGTGTCTGGAGTGTATCTGAAACTGTAACTGGGATCTGAATAAGTGACAGAATGGCAACCGTGTCTGGAGCGTATCTGGACTGTATATGAAGTTGAGATCTGTATGATTAGCAGAATGACTTCCGTGTCTGGAGTGTATCTGAAACTGTAACTGGGATCTGAATAAGTGACAGAATGGCAACCGTGTCTGGAGCATATCTGGACTGTATCTGAAGTTGAGATCTGTATGAGTAGCAGAATAACTTCCGTGTCTAGAGTGTATCTGAAACTGTAACTCGGATCTGAATAAGTGACAAAATGGCAACCGTGTCTAGAGCGTATCTGGACTGTATCTGAAGTTGAGATCTGTATGAGTAGCAGAATGACTTCTGTGTCTGGAGTGTATCTGAAACTGTAACTAGGATCTGAATAAGTGACAAAATGGCAACCGTGTCTGGAGCGTATCTGGACTGTATCTGTAGTTGAGATCTTTATGAGTAGCAGAATGACTTCCGTGTCTGGAGTGTATCTGAAACTGAAACTGGGATCAGAATAAGTGACAGAATGACTTCCGTGGCGATTGCACTGAGGAGAATCAAGCTGCTGGTGTAAGGTCAGGAGGTTGGGAGTATACCAATCTTCTGAGGTTTCAAGGATGAGAATCTTCATTCTGTTAAGGGTCAGGAGGTTGGGAGTATACCAATCTTCCGAGGTTTCAAGGATGAGAATCTTCATTCTTTTAAGGGTCGGGAGGTTGGGAGTATACCAATCTTCTGAGGTTTCAAGGATGAGAATCTTCATTCTGTTAAGGGTCGGGAGGTTGGGAGTATACCAATCTTGAGGTTTCAAGGATGAGAGTCTTCATTCTTGAGAGAAACAGATTTTTAGGAGCTTCAGTTGTCTGTTATTCTGTTGCCGGTTGTAACTTCCAACAGGTGATGAAGGAAATTTTGATGACGACCGTAACTTCCAGCAGGTGATGAAGGAAATTTTTAACGACCGTGCAACTTGGAATGTAATTTTTTTTGGATAATAAATCCTTGACAAATGTTGGGGAAATAAACCCATGACTGCTGGTCTGCTAGAGAGGTGATAACCTTCTCGAGGACGCTTGAATTTCTTTTCAGAAAGATTTCGGAGAGGTTCATCACTGCCCCTAGTATCAGATGTTTGTGGTATTGCCAGGAAGCTTGGACTGTGCGTAACCCTTTGTTGAGATTGACGTTCAAATGCCCCAAGTGATGGTGAGGGAGACTTGCCCCAGGTTATCCTGCAATTGAGAGATTTCTTGAAATCTTGACTGGACTGCCCCAGGTTCACTGAGCTTTGAAAGATTTATTGAAATCTTGACTGGACTTCCCCAGGTTAACTGAAATTTGAAAGATCTGTTGAAATCTTGACTGGACTGCCCCAGTTTAACTTTAAAAGATTTGTTGAAATCTTGACTGGACTGCCCCAGGTTCTCTGGACAATACTATATCAAATCCCCTTTTGTTGATAGGAGATTTTTGTAACGGAAGTGTCATCCCACTTGAAGTGATTTTATTCACCGAGAGAGTTTTCGTTCCTCCGAACATTCACTGTTGTGAATTCCTTTGCTTTCAAACAAATAAACATGTGAAAACAATGATATTCAAATAATGCAGAGTTTATGCTTGTCTCGAAGTTTTTAAAAATGCGTTTTTTAGCAGAAAACTTTTTATAAGACAAATTCAACACAAGATTTAGGGCAAAGCCTTACAGGAGTCATGATACCTTTTGTAACAGTATGCTTTCAAACTAACCCATGCTTCAATTAGGACTTTCGAAGGGTTGTAACGTGGCTTGGTTCACGATTTAAGAAACAAAGGATAAAGGCTCAAAGTATATTTGTATCCACCCGCTCTTTGTGATGTCCTTCAATCCTATACTCAGTTAATTGCACGTCGGACTCTATTCGAGTTTGGAACGACGTTTTGGTGATGGTTCACACAAGTTGATTTTCATGGGAAGGCAGTCATTTATGCAACATTTTTCATGTTGTTGAGGATTTGTAATGACCTATTTCTTTTGATTTATTGTCCCTAACTTTTGCCTGACTGTTCTGGTTTTCGAGATTACAGTCAGCGGGATGCCCCAACTTTCTTAAGCCTCTTTTATAGGTTTTGGCTTAGTGGGATTTTCTCTTTTGAGAGATTGACTGCCTATGAGATAAGGAACCATCACTGTCTTTTGGTTCCAAAGGAAATGTTTTTGATGTCATTCGTTGTATTATGAACTACGATTTTGCGACTTCAATGCGCATCTTTTGAATTAACTGAGAGACTACCCTGCCCCCGGTTTAAATCAAAGGTTTCAATTTGTGTTTAAAACTGAAAACTCCTACTTCTTTGGCTCGAAGGGGTTGACTAGGGATTATCTTCCTTATAACTCCAGTGTTTAGGATTTGAAAGAAACGCATGTACATCGTCAGCAAGGTCTGTCCAAAAGCATACTGTATGAGACTATGGCATTGTTTCGTCATCCTCCCTCTAAAGGCTTGTAGCTTTTTTGAAAGAGTTAAATGTCATAAAGAAAGTTGAAAGCATAGTCTAAGAATAGTGAAAACGAATGGATAAATTCAAGACAAACATATGCAATGCATTAATGAAACAGAGTTTGACATCAACAGATAAGTATTTGAATAACAAAAGAAATTACAACTTGAAAATTCAAATGGAACAAAAGTCTCTAAGCTCGAACTTTGTCATTTCAGGTGGAGAACCCTTAGCGGAAGATTTTCATCTCGCCACCCGGCATGAATTCCAGCACTCCTTCGTCAATCAAGTCTTGGATCTTGTTTTTCAAAGCCCAACAGTCATCGGTGTCATGTCCAGGACTATGGGAGTGGTATACACAAAATGCGTCGGGGCGATAGCTAGGAGTAGAGGTATTGGGCTTCCGAATAGGATCCCTTAAAGCAAGCAGATTGACCTCCAACAAGCGTTTCAGTATTAGAGATGATGGTATGTCAGTCTCAGAGAAATGTCTTCCAGACGTATTTTTCTTACACCGATTACCCCGTTGATATTGGCGGGGTTGTTGCTGGGCTTGTGACCCTAAAGCAAGTTGGGGAGCCTTTCCCTTGTCTTCTTGTCTCAAAGGAGGTTGAATGATGACTTGATCTTCAACCCTAGATGTTTTCCCCACTTGGATGTCTCGAAGCAACTTGTTGACGAGAACCCTGAGCTCTTCTTGTCTTTGAGCCAGGTCTTGAATGAGAGCCATATGGCCCACCAGTTGTCCCATCATCTGGATCTTCATCATTGCCAGCTCAATCTGCAGCTCTTCCAACTGATCATTCCTGACACTGCCTGAATTCCCTAGGACCATGCCCCTTGTGAAGAGAGCTTTCACTTCTTCTTTCCCCTGAGACAGGTTCAACATTTCTTGAAGCTGAGTGTTTTGATCCTATATATCTTTGACATTCCTTTCTAGAGCCATCTCTACTGAAATAAACAGTAGGAGAATAAGGAAACCTGAAAAGGAAAACCTGTTATGATACAATGCATGATATGTGGATGCATGTCTTCAAGGATCTTTCGGGGTAAACACAAGAAAATGTTAGAGGTCGAATTTTGATCAACATCTTTGATTGGAGAACTTTGTATTGGTGGATGTCTTTCCACGAGAATCAAGCTCACCATCTCAAGTGGGTCATAGCCCCCGATTCAAGTTGTTGCACTTGATCTTTGACGGTGTTTGTTTAGAGGAAAATGAAACCTCTTGCCCTTTGGTAGACGTCTGGTTCAACGTGACCCTGCATCAAAAGTCCCTCGAGATCCTTGAAATGGTTATTGAAAATGCTATGGTATGATGTTATGATGTTATGTACATGTATGCAAAAGTAAGTAAGTGTATATACAGGTAATCATATTCACACAAAGCAGACAAGTCCTTAGGTTTAGGCTTGCATGGGGTTTGTAGGTAAGTACCCTCTTGAAGTTAGTTGGCTCAACCTGTCCTAAAATAGAAACCGGGTTCTAAGGAGCTCAATATCATTGGATTGTTTTCTATGTTCATTGTTTTGGTTTAGCCACTTAACTAGCGACCAAAATATTCCAAGAAACAATCCTCAATGAGTGTAGTATCGAGTATCTACCAACTTCAGACTGTACCAAAGTCGGTCATCTCACTACCCCTAATAAGGCCAAGATGGTCAAGTAAGGTTCTAAGAGTTCGTTAGTGCTTCATGACATCGCTCAGCGGTCCCGTATTCTCTTTGATTAACTCAAAGGCTACCGGTACCCACAAATATGTCACACTAATGTAGCCACTGCTTCAACCATGTCGGTATATCCCGCACAGTTCCCTCACAGTTTATTGCTACATACCTAAAAGGTGCCCCCAAATCCGGGTGTAGGATTTAAAACAAACCCAAACAAGGAACCCAAAAAGTAAAGCAATCGAAGCAATCAAGGTAAGCATGTAAAGGTGATCTAAAACCCTAAGGTAACCCCACTTTTCAAACTGAGATCCCCAGCAGAGTCGCCAGTTCTGTGATACAGTGGGAGAACTGACTTGAGGTTTTGCGTTTGTTTTCGCACTTGTTCGGTTTAGCAAGAGTCGCCACCGACTTTTTATTTTATCCTAAGGAAAGGTCAAAAAGCACAGGAAAGACCTTAGAGATGTTTTCTTGGGTTCGGGGGGTAGATTATGAAAAAGGAAGGTGCTAGCACCCTTTTCATCCATGGTTATCCATGGGCTCTTAGTTACTTGTTTTAGATCACTTGCCTTTGCTTTTCAATTGTTTGAAATGGTGCTTTGTGTGTGTGGTTTTGAAAATGTTTTGAAAAAAGATGCCTTGTCTAGGCAACCTTTGTAATGATTCTTAATTGAATATATACAAAGGTGTGTGTCTTTTTGAAAAGATAATTCAATGTTTTGAAAGTTGTTTTTGAAGTTGTGTTGTGGAGTTTATTTTGAAAAAATGGCAAGGATGTTTTGCAAGTTTTTTGATCAAGTAACTAAGAGTTTGTCTATCCTATTTTACTCAAAGATTTTTTCTTATGTTTTTAACCCTTTTAACAGTGTTGTTTCACCATTGTGTTTGATGAGCAATCTTGCGTTAGGATGTTAAACGGGACAGGCGCGGGTCATCGTATACAATCATTGAAGGCAACTTGTGAGACGCTCTAGAAATTTTGTAAGGGACGAGATCGTTTTATCGAAGGCAACATCGAGGGTCATCGAGGGACTAACGATCTTTATTTATCGAAGGGACTTTTGCTAGAGTGTTTCATACTCGAGGGACATGATTGCATTTTCCGAGGCTACAAGCGAGGTTACCCTAGAGGTGCAAGTGTGAATTGTGTATTGATTTTCATGCATTTGTCTTTGTATTAGGTCAACTAGCGATCGATTTTAGATTTTCGCATACAAACCCTAATTACTATACAGTATATGGAAAGCGATAAATTGCGGGAATTTAAAGTCTAAGTTATTACAAGTAAGTATCCGGGGATGGGGGTACAAATGTTTACAAATGGGGATGAGTCTTTTCAGAATAATAATGCCCAAGTATTATGTTACAACCAAATTGAACTTGTCGCATTCTCAATGTAAAATTATAACAAGGTATAAGATAATAAAAATTAGAGAAATATGAGATGTATGCATTTATTTACAAATGATCAAATAAAAAAATTGTAACTTAAAAAAAAATTAAGTATTTATTATTATTTGTATTTTGTTAATTATATAAACAATGAGCTTTAAAGAAAAGAAAAAAATTTGTTTAAGTTAAAGTATTCTATTATTTATGTATTTTTTGTTTTATTAAATGAGAACAAGATTAATTAAATTAAACTAAACTATATTTTTTTGATGTTTTAATGATATTAATCAAGATTAATAAAGAGATAATTATCTCTAAAAAAAAGAACAAAATTTAATTAGTGTTATTAACTAAAAAAGGAGAAGAAAAAAACTAATTAAGGTTAGTTAGAAAAATTTATTAAGTTAATGAAAAGATTTTTTGAAATGAAGCTTTAAATGGGTTTGGGCCTAAAAATAAAAGAACAAAATTCAGGGGGAGGGGGTGTGCGCCAGAAATATTGGGCTTCCGTTTGGTTCATGGGGAGAAAGCCCAATTGCATTGTACAAAGTTTTTTAGGGTTCGTATTGTGGGAGTGCAGAAGTTAGGTTTGCTGTTTTGTACAACGACGCTCCTCTCCTCTGGTCTTCGCCCTCTTCGTCACTCTCAAACCATGGATAGCTGACTAATCCTTCAACCTCCCTCCTCTAGAGCGCTACCTCCATCCTTCTCCTCTCCACGACAGCATGAGACAGTGGTTGGAAAAGGTATTGTTTTCGTCTTGTCCTAAACGTGTTTTACAGTTTGAAATCGTGCATGTTTATCGTTTTGCAATGCTTAATCTTTGATGCTTTTGGTGTGAGATGTAGAAAAAGAAAGAGGGAAAGGAAAATAATACCTTTAGGGTTTCGTTTCTTGAGAGTGGACGGTGGAACGGTGGCGCTCTAGGTGGCCAGAGGAGGAGGACCGTTGTTGTACCCCAAAATTTGTCCTCCCATTTCTCATTGATTTCTCATCACCAAGTCCCTGAAGATCAAGATCCAGTTAGGGTTTCATCTGCTCAAGACTTCTCCTTGCACTGTTGACCCAAATTAGGGTTTGTGTTTGCACAAAGATGTTTTGACCTAAAATGCCTAAGATGACTTTCATGCTTCATATAGGACTCCCAAGTTTACCCATACCAAGTTTCAAGCCTTGATTCCAAATTTTGCCCAGTCAATTGGACAGTTGACCTAAAAATCAGCTGTATTGGGGAAAAAGTCAAATGTGGCCAATTGACAGTCAAATCTCATGAAAATTGACCCACATCAACATTATGAACTCACATGGACCATTTGATCAAGTTTGGATCACAATCCCACAAGAAATTTGATCAGATCACCAAAAGGGCAAAATGGTCATTTTTAGGGTTTTGACTACACAAAGGAAATTTTTGACTGTTTGACCTAGCCAATGGAAAACCAAGCTCACATATGGATTCAAGGACCCCATGGGATTATCTTGACATGCTCAACAAGTTCAAAAGATCCCAAGTACACAAGATTGACAGATGAATTTCCCAGTCAATTGATCAATTTTGACTGTATACTGAAAGTCAAACTTTGACTTTTTGGTCAAAATCAAGAGTCAAGATTCATTTTTCATCAAAACATGCCAAATCATGAAACTTGTTCATCAAGAAATCAAAAAATGCAAATTAGGGTTAGAAATGAGAATTTTTCATAACTTAGAATTTTTCTAAGTTATGAAAAACCCTAATTTTTTCCCAACTTTGCCTCACTTTCTCACCAAGATTCATTTGGATTCAAGCAAAAGTCAAAACATGAAAGTTGTATCTTGGTGAATAATCTACAACTTTGATTCACAAAGTTTTCCCAAAAGAAGCTTGTATCTCAAGTTACAATTTTTGGAATAAGGGTACTAAATCATTCTTAACTTAGTGAAAATTTGACCTATTTTGGCAAGGTTTTCTACCTAACTTCAAGACCATTTTCCATATACTTCCACTTGGAATTTCAATTTGAATTTCAAATATGGATTGTAGTACACATTCCAAGATTTCCAAAATGTCCAAGAACTCATCAAACAACTTAATGACTTGAGAGAATCCAATTTTGCAATATGGCAAAAACTCACTTTTGAATTGGCCAATTTCCATGTTCATAACTTGTGCAAATTTCTCAAACCAGCATGCCACTTGATTACAGGCCCTTAAACCATCCAACACTCAATAATTTAATGCATGTTCATTGTGCTAAGGCCTTGTTTCATGAGTTTAAGCATTACATGTTGGATTAGGCCATAAATGGAAAAAGTGAAATAGCCATTTTTGCAAAAGCAAGCTTTATGTCAAAGTTGCAAATCCACAAGTACATATCAAATCACTTTGGCACAAGATTATGAACAAAACACACTGATCAAGGAGAGGTTTTGCAGCATGTTTAGGGGGCCTCTATCAGCCTAGAAACTCAAGTGGCCTTTGCTTGCTTATGTGTTAAGAAACTTAGCATAACACAACATAACTTTGATCTCAGCATAAACAAGCCTAAGCAAATATTTTATACACCTTCTAATCATCAAACCCAAGCTAGAACATGATCAAATAAGGTCCCAAACACTCCCATTCCCAGATTCACTCTCAAACTGCAAAAACAGGGCAGGGTCTGCAGTTTGAGTGCCATCTCTCATTCCTTTCATGCTTCCTTGCTAAAAGCTCATCAAACACATTCCCTAGCATCATTTGAAGCTAACAAAAACACAAAACACGACCTGTAACTCCTCTAACCAGTTCCACCATTTTCACTTTCTTGTTTTGCAGTTGAAGGTCCATAGCTCGATTCAAGGGGTTTCAAAGCAAAGTAAGCATTGGAATAGCATCACCACACTTCAGGCAAGCTATACAGATCATCATCTTGCCCTGAAAGCTCCCCCATTGCCAGATAGAACTTCAACTGAACAAGTATCTTTTTGAACTTCTAACTCTTAGTATAGGCATCATTAGCTCTAGGTTTGTGAATAAGAAGTGTTTTACTCATGCCCCTAAATCTGTACATGCTTTTACTTTTCATTTATTTTGCTTGAGCTGTGAGAATTTAAGGTTTGAATATGGAAGAAAAGTTAGGTCAGGATTTGGGAATGTCAAAATTCTCTCTCATTTCTGAGAGTTAGGTTGATTTATTTACATATTTGGAATCGTGATTCAATGCCTAACATTTCTTATGTTGTGAGTTTGTGCAAAAGTTCAAAGAATCCAGATGTTTGAACTTGAAAAACAGGCGCGCGTTTTTGACATCTTTTTGTCTGAAGGTTGAAGAAGAAGCTTCATGGGCTGGGCCTGTTGTGTTATTTCTTTTCACACCATATTTGTGATTTCATACCCCCTGAGCCCATTTTGTTTGATTTATTGATTTTTTGACTTTTCTTTTTTTATTCTGACTTATTTATTTTTCCTAATAATATTAAAAACATGAAAAATTATTTTTACACCATTTTTGCATTTTTTAGGTATTTATTTGTTTATATGGACCTTTATACATAAATATATATATTATTTAGAAAAAAACTAGAAAAATAATGTAAATATATTTTATTTCTGATTTTTATTTCTTTTTTCTTTCGAAAATATTTTTATGTAAAATATACTTTTTTTTATAAATATTAAATATTATTATTTTTATATATATAATACATATTTAGAAATTAATACATATATATATATATATATATATATATATATATATATATATATATATATATATATATATATATATATATATATATATATATATATATATATATATATATATATATATATATATATATATATATATATATATATATATATATATATATATATATATATATATATATATATATATATATATATATATATATATATATATATTTATTAGTATATTAAGGTTAAAATACAAAAAAATACCTACATTTTTTATTTTATTAATATTTGACCTCAAAAAATACTTTTTATAAATATACTTCATTTTATTTTATTTTTTGTACATAATAAATAAATACTTGTATAAGTTAAATAATATATATATTTATTTATTTAATGAAATTAGGGTTTTACCCTTAAAACACAAAAAACTCCAAAAATAATACTTTTTTTTATTTTATTTATTTGACATAAATAATACTTTTTTTCCATACATATAAAAACCCCTTTTGCATTTTGCATCTTTATTTTATTTTCCATTTAATTTATGCAATTAATTATTTGTAAATATTCCAAAAAATTGATGTAATAGCTAGGTTTAAATTCCTTGTCTAAATATCCCCCCATTTGAACATTTGTACCCCCCTTCCCATATTATTATGTTGTAATAGTGTAGGAATTTTACTTTTCGCACCTTAACGCTTTCTAAATATACCATGCTAGAATTAGGGTTTGTATGCAAATAAAACGAACAAAAATAGTTTGACCTAATTTTAAGATAAACAAGCATGAACATGGACAACACATATCACACTTGCACCCCTAGGGTATTCCACTTGTTGCCTTCCATAAATGGGCCATATTGCATGTTAGGTTTTCTTTGGGTAAAACAAACACAATTCAAATGATCATAGTCCCTCGATGACGCTTTCGGAAAGTTTCCTAAAATGATCAAGTCCCTTTCAAGGAAAAATTGCCCAAAGATACTTAGCACTATTGCAATTATGGTCTAAACGATGACCCGCGCCCGTCCCTTTCACATCCTAACACAAGATTGTCCACCAAATGCAATGGTGGAACAAAGTTGTTAAAAGGGTTAAAACATAACAAAAATCTTTGAGAACTTTAGGGTAGATAGCTCTTAAGTACTTGTCAACTTGCAAAATAAAAGACTTGCCTATTTTCAAACCACACTTCACAAACACTTTCAAAGCAAACTTTCAAAAAACCTTGAAACATCTTTTCAAAAAGACAAACACCTTTTGTAAAACATTCGAGTAAAGAATTGTTACAAGGTTAGCCTATACAAGGCATCTTTTTCAAAACCTTTTCAAAACCACACACAAAGCACCATTTCAAACAATTGAAAACCAAGGCAAGTTGATCTAAGCAAGTACCTAAGAGCCCATGGATAACCATGGATAGAAAGGGTGCTAATACCTTCCCTTTCTATAATCTACTCCCCGAACCCAAGAAAAATCTCAAAGGTTTTTGCTGTGCTTTTTAAACCTTTCCTTAGGATAAAATAAAAAGTCGGTGGCGACTCTTGCTCAACCGAAACATTTGCGAAAACAAACGCAAAACCATAGTCAGTTCTCCCACCGTATCACAGAACTGGCGACTCTGCTGGGGAGAAATTTAAAAGTGGAGTAACCTTAGGGCTTAGATCACCCTCTTGCATGACTAATTGTTTGAATTGATTGCTTTATATTTTGGCTCTCTTGTTTGGGTTCACAATCCTACACCCGGATTTTGGGAAACATTTCATAGATGGCAATACGTTGTGGAAACTGTGCGGGGTATACCGACACGGTCGAAGCAATAGTTATATTAGTGCAACATATTTGTGAGTACCGGTAACCCTTGAGTTCAATCAAGGAGAGTACGGGGCCGCTGAGTGATGTCACTAAGCACTAACGACCTAGAACCTTACTTGACCATCTTGGCCTTTTATTAGGGGTAGTGAGATGACCGGCTTTGGTGCAGTCCGAAGTTGGTAGATACTCGATACTACACTCATTGAGGGTTGTTTTCTTGGAATATTTTGGTCGCTAGTTAAGTGGCTAAACCAAAACAATGAACAATGAAAACAATCCAGTGATATTGAGCTCCTTAGAACCCAGTTACTATTTATAGGACAGGTTTTTAAGCCAACTACACTCAAGAGGGTACTTACCTATGAAACCCCATGCAAGCCTAAAACTAGGGTTTGGTGTGATTTGCTTGTACACATGTTTTGTGCATGCATCATAAACATCATAAAACATCATATGCATTCACTAACCATTTCAAGGGTTTGGATCTTCATCTTTGTTCTTGTTTTGTAGGTCATGGAAATTCCTCGCAGAAATACCATTCAAGTCAACCTTGTGAGAATCTCTCCTCAACTCAAGGAGCTCACCTCAAGAATTCCGGAAAGCTCATCCTTCAGTGAAAGACATGGTAGACTGCTCAGCTTAGTCAACGCCAACATTGAAGAAGACATGATGAAAGTGCTATTCCAGTTCTTTGACCCTCTTCACCACTGTTTCACTTTCCATGATTACCAGTTGGTACCCACTTTGGAGGAGTTCTCTCAACTCCTGAGAATTCCTATCCTTAATCAACTACCCTTCAACGGTACGGAAAAGGAACCAAAGCCGGAAGATGTTGCTCGAGCATTACATCTACAACCATCCGACATCAAGGGGCATTGGGAAACCAGAAGCGGCGTCAAAGGATTCTTAGCAAAATTCTTGTTTGAGAAGGCACAAGAATGTTGGAACTCATTGGACCTACAAGCCTTTGAAGAAATTGTGGCACTCCTCATCTATGGGTTGGTCTTGTTCCCAAATCCTGACCAATTGGTAGATGTCAACGCCGTCAAAATCTTCTTGTACAGAAATCCAATACCAACATTGCTTGGGGACATTCTTCACTCATTTTACACACGAACAATGAGAAAGAGGGGTGTTCTCATGTGTTGTACTCCTCTCCTTGCAAGGTGGTTTATTTCGCACCTTCCACAATCTGTCTTGAAGAATGACCAAGGCTCAAGGTGGTCCCAACGATTGATGACTCTTACTCACTCTGATGTACATTGGTGTTCTCGGTCCAGAGAAAATGTCATCATCGTCGATCGTTGTGGAGAATTTCCTAATGTTCCTTTACTTGGAATTAGAGGAGGTATCACCTACAACCCTTGCCTAGCTTTGAGGAAATTTGGATATGCACGGAGGGATGACCCTCATGACATGTTGATTCCTGACCTAGATTTTGACTTCGACAACGATGCGCAAGGACTTCGCCAAAGATTCATCAGAGCTTGGGGAAGACCCAACAAGGTTGATAGCAAGACTCTGGGACACAAGAACTCCATCCCTCTTGAGCCTTATCTCAAGTGGGTACGAGCCCGATCCCAAAGTCTGATGATGCCTTATCCTCATGTACTCCCTGTGATTAAAGAGCTCGTCAATGAAGGAGAGGTTCCCTACACCATCCTACATCCTGACATGCCTACATCGTGGGAGGAAATGCAGAAAAGTTGGATTCAGCTCAAGGAGGAACGGAATACTTTTGAAGCTAGCTTCTACGCCAGTGAGAAGAAGGTTCTAGAGCTTACCCGCCGACTCCATGAGCAAGAGGCCCTCAACACCTACATCGCACCAAAGAGGATGCGCAATGTCTTTTTGCCTTGAGAAGTTATTTTGTAATATTTGGCCCATGGGGCATTTATGTACTAACAAATTTCTTCTTATTAATATGACGTGCGTTCTTCTTTGTCTGAAACAATTTTGAATGTTCTAAATCCTTTAATGCATTGCATACATAAGCATACCATTCATCATGTGCATAAGCAGGTCTCACTCCAGGTTTCCTTATCTGTCTGCTGTTTATTTCAGTAGGATGGATCTCGAGCAAACAGTCAAAGACCTGCAAGCTCAGAATGCACAGTTCCAGCAACTCCTGATGACCTTGGCTAAGGGTCAGGAGGATATCAAGACCCAATTAGGGAACAAAGAACCAGTGAAAAAGAAGAAAAAGAGACTCGGGGTGGCTACTCTAGGGAGAAGATTTGACGGAGAAGCTCGGAGAGTACTTGAATTTCCTCCTATCTCTGATGAAGGAACCAGCAAAGGAGGTGGGGCTGCGGTACCTTCCGAGTCCGATGCAGAAGAGGAAGAGGTCGAAGAGGATGAAGATTATTCTGATCAACAATACCCTCCAGCTGATGATAAATACAAGGGTTTAGAAGACAGGTTGGCCGCCATGGAGCTACAAAGAGTACCGGGTTTGGATTTTGAAGACTTGGGTTTGGTCGCCGGGATTGTGATTCCCCCAAAGTTCAAAGTGCCAGTGTTTGTGAGGTATGATGGGCTGTCCTGTCCAAAAATGCATCTCAGATCCTACGTGAGAAAGATTCAACCCTATACGGCAGATGATAACCTTTGGATTCATTTCTTTCAAGACAACCTTTCTGGGGCTCAATTGGAGTGGTTTTATCAGCTAGAGGGAACCAGCGTCCGAAATTGGGAAGATTTGGCCACCGCTTTCTACAAGCAATATCAATACAATTCTGACCTTGCTCCTACTCGTACCCAACTTCAGGGTATGTCACTAGGAACAGGCGAGGGATTCAAAGAATATGCACAAAAATGGAGGGATTTGGCTGGCAGGGTGCAGCCTCCTTTAACTGATCATGAGCTTGTTGATATGTTTCTAGGGACCCTATCTGGGCCATTTTTCAATCATCTAATTGGTAACTCTTCCGCGGGGTTTACCGATTTGATCTTAACAGGCGAAAGAATAGAAGCTGGCATCAAGTCAGGAAAGATTCAGAAGGGTGTTGCTGCAAGTGTTGAGAAGAAGCCTTTTAAGAAGGAAACAGCTGTGGTATATTCTCAGAGAAGAGCAGGGAAGACTGAGCGCCGGCCGACCGTGGGGGCCGTAATGATTCAAAACCCTTCAAGTGAGCAGCCTCGCTATAACCAGTCCAGACCAAATCAGCAACGGGTGGAACGGCCACAACGGCAGTTCACCCGCATTAATATGACTCCAGCACAAGTGCTTCCCCATCTGTTGAAGTTGAATCTCGCCACTATCAAGGAGGCACCAAAGAATGTGAATACGTCCTCTCCGCATTATCATCCTAATGCTAAATGCGCCTACCACTCTGACAATGTTGGGCACGACACCAATGATTGTTGGGCACTCAAGCATAAGATCCAAGACCTGATAGAGGCGAAGGAAGTAGAGTTTGACGCTCCAGAGAAGCCTAATGTGATATCTGCTCCCATGCCAAAGCACGGCCGAAATGTCAATGCCTTTGAAGAAGATTTGTATGTTGTTGATGTTAAAGATCTGGTAACTCCATTGCTAACCATCAAGTTGAATTTGTTAAGGGCCGGGATCTTCCCGGGATGTAAAGAAGACTGTTAATGTTGTTACTCTCTGCCGTTTGATTGTCCGTTACTGAAGAAAGGCATCCAAGGCCTTATGGATAGTCGACAAATTTTGTTTGAAAAAGTTTCTGCTGTTCCAACTCATACTGAAGATGTCTCAATCATAACCATTCGCACCAATCTTTCCAAGGCCGTCAAAAAGCCTGTTAAGATTACACCAGCTACGAAATCTGTTCCTTTGAAGATAACAATGCCAGGACCTGTTCCCTACGTTTCTGAGAAGTCGATACCATGGAACTATGGCGGTGACGTCTACTACCATGGTATTAAACAAATCGAAATAACTGAAGAAAGTTCGGATGATGAAGAAGCCAGCATTGGTAACATTGCAGGCACGAGCAAAATCACCAGGAGCGGGAGAATATTTTCTCCAGAGATTGCCCCTCCAAGAGCAATCTTTGGACCCTCATCTGCCGACAAGGTCATCCCTGCACCAATAAAACTCTCTGCTAGAACTCCATTGATTGAAGATGTTGTTGTTCCTAGTACTGTCTCTCCTACCGCTGCTGATAAAGGTAAGGGAATCCAAGATGAGCTCGTCAGGACGAGGGCTCAGCCCTTGGTCATCCCGGAAACCTCCAAGAAGGAAATGGATGAGATTTTGAGGATAATCAAAATGAGTGATTTCGATGTAGTAGAACAGTTGGGGAAAACCCCCTTAAAGATCTCCATGCTGGCACTACTACTTTGCTCAGAAGCGCACGCTAAAGCCCTGATAAAATTCCTGAAGGCAGCCCATGTGCCCCAGGAAACCTCTGCAGATCAATTTCAAAATTGCGTGGCTAGCCTTACTGCTGACAATGGATTAGGTTTCTCTGATGCCGACCTAACTCCTAAAGTTAGGAACCACAACGATGCTTTGCACATTTCAGTCGAGTGCCGAGGAACCACTCTCGCACATGTCTTGGTTGACACTGGTTCGTCGCTGAATGTATTGCCTAAGAAGGCCTTGGACCGACTAGATTGTGAAGGGTTGGAATTGAAGCCGAGTGATATTGTTGTCAGAGCTTTCGATGGTTCGAAGAGAATGGTCTATGGGAAGGTTGAAATTCCCATCAAGATAGGCACTGAGGTGTTTAAGTCTACTTTCTATGTGATGGACATCCGTCCGTCATACTCTTGCTTGCTGGGTAGGCCTTGGATACACCATGCTGGGGCAGTCACCTCCTCCTTGCATCAGATGTTGAAGTATCCTGTCAAGGGAAAGATCATTACTGTCCATGGCGAAGAGGAATACATGATTAACCATTTGAACTCTTTCCGATATGTGGAGGTTGAAGGGGAGTTCATTGAGACGCCTTTTCAGCATTTCGAAGAAGTCCTTCCTGAGATAGCAGTAGCAAAGTTGGCAGCTGAGACACCGAGGCAGATGGCCAGGATGGCATCTCTGGAGGATGCAAGGGCCGCAATAAAGGAAGGGAAGAATTCAGCATGGGGGAAGTTACCTGATATTCCGCATAAGACCGACAAATTTGGATTAGGGTTCACAACCGCAGGCCAGAAAGCTATGCGCCGTTCGAAGATTGAAAGAGCGCCAGTCAAAATTTCTCCCTACATAATTAATGCTTTGGAGGACGAAGACAAGGAGAGCAACATTGAAGAGTGGATTTATCCAACTGTCAGAGGAGGATTGAGCAACTGGGAGGCAAAAGACTTTGTCCCCATCACTTTTATTCATCAGTAATTTATCTGTTAAACATTTCCTATTTGGTCTGTAATATTTTACTTTCAAACAATCCGTACACTATCTTTTCACCTCATGCCTTGCCCGGGGCATGTAGGTCCATTTGTAAGGGTTTTGATTATTTTTCATATCCATATGCCATGTTTAATGATTCATTGGACGTTTTTCATTTGATAAACTGCTTGTGTTCATTTTCTTTCCTTAAGCATTTTTTTGTTTAAGGATGGCTATCTCTTACACACACCCACACTCACCAATGCAGGTACCCATCCACTCCAGATTCCATGGGTGACTATTCTTCTATATCTTTCAATAACTCTGAAGATCTGGTCAATCAAGCCGAGTATGAAGATGATGAAGGTTGTGAAGTACCAGGGGAACTAGCCAGACTTCTACAGCAAGAGGAAAGGGCCATCTTAACTCATGAAGAGTCATTGGAAACTGTCAACTTAGGGACCGAGGAAGACCGGAAGGAGGTGCAAGTGGGTGCCAATCTGGAACCAAGAGTCAAGGAGCGCCTGATACAGTTGTTGAATGAGTATGTTGAAATCTTCGCTTGGTCTTATGAAGACATGTCGAGTTTAGACACAGACATCGTGGTTCACCGTCTCCCCACAAGAGAGGACTGTCCACCGATCAAGCAAAAAGTTCGCCGAATAAGGCCTGACATGTCTGAAAAGATCAAAGCAGAAGTAATGAAGCAATTCGACGCTGGCTTTCTGGCTGTTACGTCCTATCCTCAATGGGTCGCTAACATCGTGCCAGTACCTAAGAAAGATGGCAAAGTCAGGATGTGTGTGGACTACCGGGATTTGAATAGGGCCAGCTCCAAAGATGATTTTCCGCTACCACACATTGACATTTTGATCGACAATACAGCTCAGCATAAAGTGTTTTCCTTCATGGATGGATTCTCGGGCTACAATCAAATCAAAATGACCCCCGAGGATATGGAGAAAACAACTTTTGTCACACAATGGGGCACTTTCTGTTACAAGGTGATGCCGTTCGGGCTGTAGAACGCGGGGGCAACTTATCAACGCGCCATGGTAGCTTTGTTTCATGATATGATACATCATGAGATTGAAGTTTACGTAGACGATATGATAGCTCGGTCACAAACAGAGGAAGAACACCTTGAACACCTAGAAAAGCTGTTTGCCAGGTTGAAAGAATACAAACTCAGGCTGAATCCAAGTAAGTGCACTTTTGGAGTTAGGTCTGGTAAACTTCTAGGATTTGTTGTGAGCAACAAAGGCATTGAAGTCGATCCCGCAAAAGTGAAAGCAATACAAGAGATGCCTGCTCCCCGTACTGAAAAGGAGGTTAGAGGATTCTTGGGGCGCTTGAACTATATTGCCAGATTCATCTCCCATCTGACTTCTACCTGTGAGCCAATTTTCAAACTCTTGAAGAAATATCAGGTAGTCGAATGGAACAATGATTGCCAAGCTGCTTTTGATAAAATCAAGGAGTATTTGATAGAACCTCCTATTCTGATGCCACCCGTCGAAGGAAGACCACTGATCATGTATTTGACCGTCTTGGATAACTCAATGGGGTGTGTTTTGGGCCAGCATGACGAGTCTGGTCGAAAAGAGCATGCTATTTATTACCTTAGCAAAAAGTTTACCGACTGTGAGACTCGCTACTCACTGCTCGAGAAAACTTGATGCGCTTTGGTATGGGCTGCTCGCCGACTAAGATAGTATATGTTGACTCATACTACCTTGTTGATTTCCAAAATGGATCCTATCAAGTATATCTTCGAAAAACCCGCTTTATCTGGAAGGATAGCTAGATGGCAAATGATCCTAACTGAATATGACATCCAGTACACCACCCAAAAAGCTATAAAAGGGAGTTTACTAGCTGACCATCTGGCTCATCAAGCTATCGAGGATTATCAACCCATGAGATTTGACTTCCCAGACGAGGACATCATGAATTTGGACAACATTGAAGGTGACGGACCCGAAAAGGGATCCCGATGGACCCTATATTTTGATGGTGCTTCAAATGCACTTGGAAATGGTATCGGCGCAGTACTCATTTCTCCGGAAGGCTGTCACACACCTTTCACGGCCCGACTTTGCTT
Organism: Vicia faba; assembly: GCA_948472305.1. Lineage (NCBI taxonomy): Eukaryota > Viridiplantae > Streptophyta > Magnoliopsida > Fabales > Fabaceae > Vicia > Vicia faba. The sequence goes on from OX451739.1 coordinate 1,096,136,815, forward strand.
CAGCTGCACAAACAACATGGCTGAATACGAAGCTTGCATCTTTGGTCTCAAGGCTGCTCTAGACTTGGGGATCAAATCTTTGATCGTATTTGGGGATTCGGCTTTGGTTATCAGTCAAATCAAAGGAGAGTGGGACACCAAGCATCCTAATCTTATCCCATACAAAGAACATGTCCTGACATTGTTTCCGCATTTCGAGCAAATTACCTTCGAGCATTTCCCGCGAGAAGAGAACCAGCTGGCAGATACTCTAGCCACAATGTCCTCCATGTTTAAACTCAGCTGGGATAACGAGGCTCCCTAAATCACCATTGAGCGAATGGATGAACCTGCACATTGTCACGAGATTAATACCGAAGAAGTAGTGGAACAACCTTGGTTCCATGAAATCAAAAGGTATCTCGAGACTAGAGATTATCCCGAAGGAGCTTCCGTAAATGACAAGAAGTTCTTAAGGAAATTCGCGGCTAAATTCTTCCTGAGCAACGGCATCCTTTACAAACGAAGCCATGATTGTGTATTACTCTGATGCATAGACAAAGCTGAGGCAGAGTTGATTATGACTGATATACACAACGGCACATTTGGCACTCACTTGAGCGGGCATACAATGGCTAAGAAGATCCTAAGGGAAGGCTATTACTGGTCTACCATGGAATCATCACAGACAGGATCATCACAGACAACGGTATAAATCTGAATAACACAATGATCACCGCATTGTGCGAACAATTCAAGATTTATCATCACAATTCATCTCCCTATCGGCCGAAGATGAACGGTGTTGTTGAAGCTGCGAACAAAAACATTAAGAAGATCATTTAGAAAATGACAGTCACTTACAAAGACTGGCATGAGATGTTACTGTTTGCTCTACATGGATACTGTACGACGGCACGTACTTCAACCGGGGCAACCCCATTTTCTTTGGTATACGGCATGGAAGCTATCTTGCCTATGGAAGTCCAGATTCCTTCTCTAAGGATTATGAAGGACGCAGGTTTAAATGAAGATGATTGGATGCGGACCCGACTTGATCAACTCAATCTGATCGATGAAAAGCGACTTGCTGCTATATGCCATGGTCAGGCGTATCAAAAACGGATGATCAAGTCCTTCAATAAGAAAGTCAGACGTCAAGTGTATCAAGTCGGAGATCTCGTAATCAAGCGGATTATCTTGCCGCAAAGTGATCCCAGGGGCAAATGGACTCCTACATATGAAGGACCATTTGTGATCAAGAGTATATTTTCTGGTGGTGCAATGATTCTGACCACCATGGACGGCGACGATTTGCCGCACCCTGCGAACGCAGACATAGTCAAAAGATACTACGCATAAAATAACCCGACAAGTCGAAAACCCGAAAGGGCGGCTTGGGCAAAAATGGGCATCCCTGTGAACCGAAAACCCGAAAGGGCGGTTCAGGAAAAAATTAGGGATAAAAATATAAAAAAATATGTACACCTGGCAAGTTGAAAACCCGAAAGGGCGGCTTGGGCAAAAAGGGGTTTCCCGGTGGATCGAAAACCCGAGAGGGCGATTCAGGCAAAAGTTAGGGAATTAAAGCGTATGACTATGTCTCGTCGGATCACTTCAAAGGCAATCTCTTCATCAACCAGTTCCATATTTCTGATCAATCCAGTCATCGGCAAACGAAGCATTGAATGGACGGATATTCAGAGTTGTGAAGGCTATAGCGGAATGGAATCCCATGGAATTATTTCACATAGCCATCTTTATTTTGTATGAATTTTTTAATATTTACGACAAAATCCTCTTACTAGGATGATTGTCCCCTTTGTACAAATATACTCATAGAAAGTCAATACAAATACATTTCCCAGAAATTTGTGTTATTTCCTTTTTCTTTTCTCTTGCATTATTTGTTTTATTTTGAGAAACGTCCAATGCTTTGTTAAATAGACATATGCGTTTGAACATAATCATTTCCTTATGAATCAAGAAAGAGGATTACTGATAGGTTGAAGGTGCAGTTGGATATCTTGATACCCTTTCAAAGGAAACCCTCAGGAGATTTGGAATCCATGTCCCCCAGCAAGTTTTGAAGCTTATCCCCAGTAGGTTCTGGAAGCTTATCCCCTGCAGAGTACGGACGTCTCTCCCGAGTTTTATTTAAAGTTATTCCTCACAAGGGCTTATAACTGGGTTATCCTCATCTTATTGCCACGGAAGATCACACTCGCCAAAATTCTTCCTACCTCCAGCGGAGTTCATCAGAGTTCCCCAGCATAACTTATCAATACAATCCCCCAGAGGAACCTATTTTTACAATCCCCAGCCAGAGAATCCTCCGGAATTCAATTCCCCTCAGGGTTTAAGTTTCAGTATCCCCAGCCGAGCTAAGGCTTCAAATTATCACTCCCCAGCGAAGCCAGACTAGTGAACCTTCTCCCCACAGAGTTTTAGGAGGGCAAATCTTGAGTTCCCCAGTGAAGTCGCCAGAGATACTTCCCGCCAAACTGAAGATTCTCGGTCTTACCTCCCCAGCATGAGTCTATTAGATTGGTACTCCCCAGTAGAAGTCATCAGGAATTCCCCAGAAGATTGGTATACAACCCAAGCTCCTTTTTCTCCAGCAACGACCAGGAATTATTCTTCCCGGCAGCAGTTAAGATACTGTCATCTTCAGCCATCTCAGATTCATCTATCCTTTGCAAGACAGCTCTCCAGCTTACATGCGCATTCATTTACATTCATATTACATAACATACATTGTATCATGCATCATAACATTGCATGTAACAACTCTTTACCTTTCAGGTAAGATCAGTCGAAGGACTAAAATCATTATCTTCTGAGATTCTTTCCAGGAATAGTTCAGATGTGACCCAGATATGGCAACATTCTAATGCTTATTCCAGATTTATCCAGATGCAGTTTTACACGAGCTCATCATCAGGGAACCCTACACCGGTTCTTCTTCCAAATTCAAGACTTTTGAAAACAGTTTACAAGTTCTCCAAGTAACGGATGTTAACCTATCGCTTGTTCAGTTTCTTCTCAAGACTTCTGAAAACAGTTTATGGATTCTTCCCAACAACGGATGTTAATCTATCACTTGTTCAGATGCAACCTTTGAAAACAGTTTACGGACGTTTCCCAACAACGGATGCTGCTCTATTGCTTATTCAATTCCAAGACTTCTGAAAACAGTTTACGGGTTCTCCAAGTAACGGATGTTAACCTATCGCTTGTTCAGTTTCTTCTCAAGACTTCTGAAAACAGTTTATGGATTCTTCCCAACAACGGATGTTAATCTATCACTTGTTCAGATGAAACCTTTGAAAACAGTTTACGGACGCTTCCCAACAACGGATGCTGCTCTATTGCTTATTCAACTCCAAGACTTCTGAAAACAGTTTACGGGTTCTCCAAGTAACGGATGTTAACCTATCGCTTGTTCAGTTTCTTCTCAAGACTTCTGAAAACAGTTTATGGATTCTTCCCAACAACGGATGTTAATCTATCACTTGTTCAGATGCAACCTTTGAAAGCAGTTTACGGACGCTTCCCAACAACGGATGCTGCTCTATTGCTTATTCAACTTCAAGATTTCTGAAAACAATTCACGGGTTCTCCAAGTAACGGATGTTAACCTATCACTTGTTCAGTTTCTTCGCAATACTTTTGAAAACAGTTTATGGATTCCTCCCAACAATGGATGTCAATCTATTGCTTATTCATATCCCGAGTTCAGAGATGGTCGCAAGCATGGACACCTTCCTGATACTCATTCCAGATGGCATCTTTAAGCCCATCCCCGACAAGTTTCTATCATTCCTCCCGATGGCATCATTAAGCCCATCTCCAAATGGCATCTCTAAGCCCATTCCTGCATCCCTTGCTTTGACGAGTGCAAATTTAAGGGCACTCTAGTGTCCAATCTCCTTTTACCCTCGAGTCACGAAAGGAAAACTTGCCAATCTAACTCTTCAGGTTCAAGAAGATTGAACAGGGGAAACTGTTGTACCCCAAAATTTTCCCTCCCATTTCTCATTGATTTCTCATCACCAAGTCCCTGAAGATCAAGATCCAGTTAGGGTTTCATCTGCTCAAGACTTCTCCTTGCACTGTTGACCCAAATTAGGGTTTGTGTTTGCACAAAGATGTTTTGACCTAAAATTCCTAAGATGACTTTCATGCTTCATATAGGACTCCCAAGTTTACCCATACCAAGTTTCAAGCCTTGATTCCAAATTTTGCCCAGTCAATTGGACAGTTGACCTAAAAATCAGCTGTATTGGGGAAAAAGTCAACTGTGGCCAATTGACAGTCAAATCTCATGAAAATTGACCCACATCAACATTATGAACTCACATGGACCATTTGATCAAGTTTGGATCACAATCCCACAATAAATTTGATCAGATCACCAAAAGGGCAAAATGGTCATTTTTAGGGTTTTGACTGCACAAAGGCAATTTTTGACTGTTTGACCTAGCCAATGGCAAACCAAGCTCACATATGGATTTAAGGACCCCATGGAATTATCTTGACATGCTCAACAAGTTCAAAAGATCCCAAGTACACAAGATTGACAGATGAATTTCCCAGTCAATTGATCAATTTTGACTGTATACTGAAAAGTCAAACTTTGACTTTTTGGTCAAAATCAAGAGTCAAGATTCATTTTCCATCAAAACATGCCAAATCATGAAACTTGTTCATCAAGAAATCAAAAAATGCAAATTAGGGTTAGAAATGAGAATTTTTCATAACTTAGAATTTTTCTAAGTTATGAAAAACCCTAATTTTTTCCCAACTTTGCCTCACTTTCTCACCAAGATTCATTTGGATTCAAGAAAAAGTTAAAACATGAAAGTTGTAGCTTGGTGCATAATCTACAACTTTTATTCACAAAGTTTTCCCAAAAGAAGCTTGTATCGCAAGTTACGATTTTTGGAATAAGGGTACTAAACCATTCTTAACTTAGTGAAAATTTGACCTATTTTGGCAAGGTTTTCTACCTAACTTCAAGACCATTTTCCATATACTTCCACTTGGAATTTCAATTTGAATTTCAAAGATGTATTGTAGTACACATTCCAAGCTTTCCAAAATGTCCAAGGACTCATCAAACAACCTCATGACTTGAGAGAATCGAATTTTGCAATATGGCAAAAACTCACTTTTGAATTGGCCAATTTCCATGTTCATAACTTGTGCAAATTTCTCAAACCAGCATGCCACTTGATTATAGGCCCTTAAACCATCCAACACTCAATAATTTAATGCATGTTCATTGTGCTAAGGCCTTGTTTCATGAGTTTAAGCATTACATGTTGGATTAGGCCATAAATGGAAAAAGTGAAATAGCCATTTTTGCAAAAGCAAACTTTATGTCAAAGTTGTAAATCCACAAGTACATATCAAATCACTTTGGCACAAGATTATGAACAAAACACACTGATCAAGGAGAGGTTTTGCAGCATGTTTAGGGGGCCTCTATCAGCCTAGAAACTCAAGTGGCCTTTGCTTGCTTAAGTGTTAAGAAACTTAGCATAACACAACATAACTTTGATCTCAGCATAAACAAGCCTAAGAAAATATTTTATACACCTTCTAATCATCAAACCCAAGCTAGAACACGAGCAAACAAGGTCCCAAACACTCCCATTCCCAGAATCACTCTCAAACTGCAAAAACAGGGCAGGGTCTGCAGTTTGAGTGCCATCTCTCATTCCTTTCATGCTTCCTTGCTAAAAGCTCATCAAACACATTCCCTAGCATCATTTGAAGCTAACCAAAACACAAAACACGACCTGTAACTCCTCTAACCAGTTCCACCATTTTCACTTTCTTGTTTTGCAGTTGAAGGTCCATAGCTCGATTCAAGGGGTTTCAAAGCAAAGTAAGCATTGGAATAGCATCACCACACTTCAGGCAAGCTATACAGATCATCATCTTGCCCTGAAAGCTCCCCCATTGCCAGATAGAACTTCAACTGAACATGTATCTTTTTGAACTTCTAACTCTTAGTATAGGCATCATTAGCTCTAGGTTTGTGAATAAGAAGTGTTCTACTCATGCCCCTGAATCTGTACATGCTTTTACTTTTCATTTATTTTGCTTGAGCTGTGAGAATTTAAGGTTTGAATATGGAAGAAAAGTTAGGTCAGGATTTGGGAATGTCAAAATTCTCTCTCATTTCTGAGAGTTAGGTTGATTTCTTTACATATTTGGAATCGTGATTCAATGCCTAACATTTCTTATGTTGTGAGTTTGTGCAAAAGATCAAAGAATCCAGATGTTTGAACTTGAAAAACAGGCGCGCGTTTTTGACATCTTTTTGTCTGAAGGTTGAAGAAGAAGCTTCATGGGCTGGGTCTGTTGTGTTATTTCTTTTCACACCATATTTGTGATTTCATACCCCCTGAGCCCATTTTGTTTGATTTATTGATTTTTTGACTTTTCTTTTTTTATTCTGACTTATTTATTTTTCCTAATAATATTAAAAACATGAAAAATTATTTTTACACCATTTTTGCATTTTTTAGGTATTTATTTGTTTATATGGACCTTTATACATAAATATATATATATATATATATATATATACACTATTATTTAGAAAAAAACTAGAAAAATAATGAAAATATATTTTATTTCTGATTTTTATTTCTTTTTTCTTTTGAAAATATTTTTATGTAAAATATACTTTTTTTATAAATATTAAATATTATTATTTTTATATATATAATACATATTTAGAAATTAATACATATATATATATATATATATATATATATATATATATATATATATATTTATTAGTATATTTAGGTTAAAATACAAAAAAATACCTACATTTTTTATTTTATTAATATTTGACCTCAAAAAATACTTTTTATAAATATACTTCATTTTATTTTATTTTTTGTACATAATAAATAAATACTTGTATAAATTAAATAATATATATATATATATATATATATATATATATATATATATATATATATATATATATATATATATATATATATATATATATATATATATATATATATATATATATATATATATATATATATATATATATATATATATATATATATATATATATATATATATATATATATATATATATATATATATATATATATATATATATATATATATATATATATATATATATATATATATATATATATATATATATATATATATATTTATTTAATAAAATTAGGATTTTACCCTTAAAACACAAAAAACTCCAAAAATAATACTTTTTTTTATTTTATTTATTTGACATAAATAATACTTTTTTTTCCATACATATAAAAACCCCTTTTGCATTTTGCATCTTTATTTTATTTTCCATTTAATTTATGCAATTAATTATTTGTAAATATTCCAAAAAATTGATGTAATAGCTAGGTTTAAATTCCTTGTCTAAATATCCCCCCATTTGAACATTTGTACCCCCCTTCCCATATTATTATGTTGTAATAGTGTAGGAATTTTACTTTTCGCACCTTAACGCTTTCTAAATATACCATGCTAGAATTAGGGTTTGTATGCAAATAAAACGAACAAAAATAGTTTGACCTATTTTCAAGATAAACAAGCATGAACATGGACAACACATATCACACTTGCACCCCTAGGGTATTCCACTTGTTGCCTTCCATAAATGGGCCATATTGCATGTTAGGTTTTCTTTGGGTAAAACAAACACAATTCAAATGATCATAGTCCCTCGATGACGCTTTCGGAAAGTTGCCTAAAATGATCAAGTCCCTTTCAAGGAAAAATTGCCCAAAGATACTTAGCACTATTGCAATTATGGTCTAAACGATGACCCGCGCCCGTCCCTTTCACATCCTAACACAAGATTGTCCACCAAATGCAATGGTGGAACAAAGTTGTTAAAAGGGTTAAAACATAACAAAAATCTTTGAGAACTTTAGGGTAGATAGCTCTTAAGTACTTGTCAACTTGCAAAATAAAATACTTGCCTATTTTCAAACCACACTTCACAAACACTTTCAAAGCAAACTTTCAAAAAACCTTGAAACATATTTTCAAAAAGACAAACACCTTTTGTAAAACATTCGAGTAAAGAATTGTTACAAGGTTAGCCTATACAAGGCATCTTTTTCAAAACCTTTTCAAAACCACACACAAAGCACCATTTCAAAAAATTGAAAACCAAGGCAAGTTAATCTAAGCAAGTACCTAAGAGCCCATGGATAACCATAGATAGAAAGGGTGCTAATACCTTCCCTTTCTATAATCTACTCCCCGAACCCAAGAAAAATCTCAAAGGTTTTTGCTGTGCTTTTTAAACCTTTCCTTAGGATAAAATAAAAAGTCGGTGGCGACTCTTGCTCAACCGAAACATTTGCGAAAACAAACGCAAAACCATAGTCAGTTCTCCCACCGTATCACAACCGTGATGATGTCAACGCTTATCTAGTACTTCGTATCTTTTGGTTCCTCTTGAATCGTTTGATGATGAATGTTATTTCTGAAAACCCTTGCTTCTGAGTTCTCTTCTTCTTATCTGAATGCTGACTTTGTTCTTGTTGGCTTGAGTTGATGATGGGTACTTCTGAAATGTTTCTATTGATTTGATGTTGTATATACGTATTCTGAAACTTATTTTGTTGTTTTCTTCACTTCTGACTTCTCTCTTCTTCTTATGATGATAAATTCTTCTGAGATGTTGCTATTGTTGTTGATTTGGCTTATGATTTATTGATGATGAACATACGTGCTCTGAAACTTGTTTGTTGTTGTTCTTCATGGATGTTTGATGATGGTGAAACTGAAAACCATTGCCCCTGAATGCTTGACAACAATGGATTTATTTGTTCTTTGTTTGTCTTTGTTGAACTTTTGTGAAGGCAGGCTGATGAGCCTTTGGTGTTTTCTTGTCTTTGTTGAGTTGGGATTGAACTACAATTTTTTTACAGGTTTGTTGTGTAGTTGGACATATTTTAGTGTTTTGGTGTTTTGGTAAGGCAGGCTGTCTTGCTTCTGCAGGTTTTGAAACAGGTTTGATTTTAGGCAGTTTTGCAAGTTTGATAACTTGCAGTTATGCAGGCCACAGGTTTGGAGGCTTGTGTTTTAACAGGTTTGAAGGCTTGTTTGAAGGTTTGTAGTTTGCAGTTTTGTGGTCCTCTCCGTTTTGTGCTGGTTTGCAGCATATATCTTGAAACAGGCTTGCCCTTTTGTTTTTGAAGGCAGGCTTGTAACTTGCAGTTCTGAAGGCAGGCTTGTAACTTGCAGTTCTTTAGCTTTGCCTCTAGAACTAACACCCTTGTTTTACAGGTTCCATCATATCTCTCTGCATTTTTCTTCTTTGATAGCAGGTTTTCTGGTTGAGCTTCTGTGGGCTCCCCTGGACTGCTATGTTGTTATATTTATTTTCTTTTTCATTGCTTTTGTACAGCCTGCCAAACTGCAAAACCTTCTTCTCATTCTCTCTTTCTCTCTCCATAAAAAAGCATTTTAAATTGCTTAATATGTTTTTTTAATCTGAAAAGCTTGTTTTGGCCAGAATATGATGAAAAGTTTTGACAAGCCTGCTTGCTTGTATATTGGTTTATTTCTGCATTTTCCATATTTTCTGCATTGACAGTTTTTTTTGACAGCTTGTGTGCTTGTTTGACAGTTTTGCAACTTAGTTTGCTTTTCTGTTTTGACAGTTAGTTTGCATTTTGAAATTCAATTTGGCACTTCAGTTTGACATTGTGTGCAGCCTTGTGCCTTGTATCTTTGCATTTAGTTGATTGTATGCTTTGCAAATTAATTTACTTTCCTCTTTGTGAACCAAGAAGAGAAATCTTCTTGTGATTTGCAAAGAGGATGAGTAAAACATGATGAAACCAAAAACAATCTGATTCCGGCCAACAAGCTTTAATGATGATCCTAAATTTATCTGCTTGAAAATGCTTTTCAATTTAACTGCACTGATTTCTTTTTCTGTCTTTGCAGGTAAATACCAGTTGGATAATGGAAAAAGCAGTAGAAGATAGAAGACTTCAAGAGACTTAGACTTTAGATTTATTTTCTTTTCATTTATTGTAATAAATATTATTGTAAACACTGTAAATAAATTTACAGTATTCGAATAACATTTGTAACAACATTTAAAATAAATAAAAAGTCTTTGTCAGATATTTCCTTATTTCTTTTGCACTGTTCATTTAACTATTTAAATCTCTTGAATTAAAATGACTGGAAATGTATCCCAATGACTTTAATCCAGATGAAATAAATAACCAACAAACTCTGCAGTCTTGCATTAACCACAATACGCCTGGAATTCCAATTAATCATATGCTTTGTACAGTTAAACAAACAAACATCCATACACCTTTCACTTCACTGATCAAACCAATGCTTCAAAGTTTCAATCAAAAGCCTCAGCTCCTAGCCCAGATGTTTAGGTTTCGAGAAACAAACAGCAATCTTGAACAAGCGTAAAAACAATGTAACAGTCAATTGAAATACTGTGGATTTAATTTCTTCTGAGAAATACGAGTAAAAAACTCTAATTCCAGACTTGTCGTCAAAGAAAAGTCTGCTTGATCAATTCTTGAGCCAATCTCAACCCAATCAATGGAAACCCTGATTTTGGACTTGTTGTCAAAGAAAAGTTTGTTTGATCAATTCAAAACAATGGAAACCCTAATTCTGGATTGACTGATAAAGAAAAGTCTGTTTGATCAATTCTTGAGCCAATCTCAGCAAAAAGTGGAAAACTCTAAGTTGTAATTTTTTGTGAAAAAGGGAGGGAAAATTTTGGGGTACAACACATACTCTTCAAGATTTGGTGCTAGCTGATAATCTCGGAAAGTAAAATAACACAGTTGTGGATCGTAGAACTGAAGAAGCACTCTTAACACCCACTCCTCATAAAAATCATTCACTAGTGGCAACAATTTCCCATACCGTTTCCTAAAGATGCTTTCATTCAGACCATTCACCAGGGCTCCCAACTCTCTTAATCGACCCCCATAAAACACAAACTGGTAGACAACCTTCTTCCTAAGAGTTTCTGCACTTATGCTCATGTTGCTATTGATCCTGATGATAACTTCTTAGTATCCTGGAAATAACATGCATATGTGAATTAGACATACATACTTTTTCTTGCATTTTTTTAGAAAATAAATATGCCATGAGGTAATGCAAATACATAGGAATCAAGGTATCTGCTGTGCTGTTCTGAATATGCCGAAAAACCAAGATCCAAAACTTTGTAAAATAACCAGTTATTCCTTTTTTAGAAACTAAGTCACCAACAAAAAAGAGTCACCAAAGGTACCTGTAAGAATCAAAATTCCCTCCTTGCTCACAGGTGTAAACTAGGTCAGGGTAAAGTAAGGGAAACTCAGAATCATGGGTACGCCTGAAGCCACTATCGTCGAAACACCTATGTGAAAAGATAGCACCCCATTTGTACTCTCATCTGAGCGTGGACGACATGTTCCACTCTATTTGTAAGGTTCCTATGGTTGTCACTTGTCCTTGGTATTGGGCCTTTTACCTCTTGTAACACTCACCCAACATGATAGCTGAGCCAACACAGTAGATAACCAAATATATGGAGAACGGTAAAATGCATGCACAAACATATGCAAATAGTATAAACACTCAATGAAACAAATAAACAAGAGCTAGGATCGACTCCGGGATGGACCAGCAATAGGTCAATTTGTCCCCAGTGAAGTCGCCAGTTGGAACAACTCAACCGAACCGTCATCCGATATAAAAATCAATGAAAACGCCACCGAACGTCTTTTATCCTGCCGAGAGGGGAAAGGTAAACATCGAGAAAAACTGAAGAGGGAGAAATCACGGTCTTACAACCGAGAGATCGGGTAATGTAGTCTATTATGCAAGGGGAAGGTATTAACACTCCTCACTCGTGTAGTACACTACGGTATCCACTTTTATTGTCTAATCTAATGGGTGTGTAAAATCTATGTCTAGGATGTACGTGGAATACATGCAAAAGAAAAGAGAAAATAATGTAGGGAAAATAAAAGTTGTGCTCACCTGGGCCCTACCTCAATGCCTACGTATCCCTTTTAAGGAATCAGAGCAGCCGTAGTTCAGCTCATATATTTTGGTTGGTTTGTGTTTTTTAGTTAAGAATATAAAAGCAACAATCAAAGTGGCAAAACGTCAGATAGAGAAAAAATGTCAACAATGATGATAAAATAACAAAAAGAGATGACAAGACATCGCAAGGCAACACAAACTCAGATAAGGCGGTAAAACGCCAACATGATAGAAAAATATCAGACAAGACGATGAAGCATTATACCTAACAATGATATTGAAAATTAAAATAGGATAATAAATATGTGCGATGGCGAAACGTTATCTACAAACATGTGCGATGGCGAAACATAGGCTAAGAGATAGGAAGATAACATGGAAAAGATGGCGAAACATCAATAAACCAGAGAACAAAACATCACACCTAACAATGATATTGACAATCAAAGTAGGATAACAAACATGTGCGATGGAGAAACATCGGCTAAAAGAATGTGCGATGGCGAAACATCGGCTAAGAGATAGGAAGATAACATAACAAAGATGGCGAAACATCAATAAAACAGAGAACAAAACATCACACCTAACAATGATATTTAGAATCAAAGTTGGATAACAAACATGTGCGATGGAGAAACATCGACTAAAAGATAACAAAAAGTCACCGCAAGGATGGAAAAATATTAATCTGACAAGATTTAAAACAAAGCCAAGAGAAGCACAAAAAATAAGGTTGGTTTGTATTTTTTACCTTAAAGAAGGGTTTAAGTTCATTAAAGATATTTTATGATTCGCAAAGAAGAAGTTTTAGTTTTAAGGCGCAATATGCAAAGAAAGGAAAAACAACTAAGGGAAACTAGCCTATCACTACCCCTAATGTTATCATACAATGATTGATCCTAGGGTTGAAGATGAAAGAGGGGATTTTATACCCTATGTTAGCATACATGGATTCTTATCCTAAGGTCTAGCTCAAGGACTAACCCTACACAAGCAATCCTAAGGGAACAGGGTAAATACCAAACAAGTAAACAAACAAGTGTCTAAACACGAGTAGCAAGCAAGGTTCATATGCAGAATCAGCTTAAACATGTCTTTAAATAAATCAGAGGGACTCCTGACATATATCAACAATGGAGGTACCATCATGCAATAGAAAGCAATGAGGAGTGGAAACAGTAAAAGGGAAATAGTGCAATACCAAATGGATAACTAACCGTAGAAAATGAGCAAGCAAAAAAAAAGAAACCCAGAGAACTTCAAGCAAGCTAGCATCAATGAAAAAGTCAAGTCAGAAATCACGCCATCAAATATATGCACTGAGGCTTCAAGAGAAGGACTATAGCAGTCACAATCATATATCCTATAAAAGAATGACAAATATACCAAGAACATGAATAGTGAAAACATAACCAATTGTGTTTCACAAATAAAGTGGAACACTACAATACCAAGTCTAAATGAAAGAACTTTTCCTCAGAGTACCTCGCACATTCAACAGAAAAATTAGTGATTCCAGAGAGCAATGATGAACCATTAAAGGATAGATGATGGTATAATAATGAGAATGTAAAATGAGTATGATGGTAAACATCAAAGGTAATAGATGTATGAAGTATTAAGCAAACACAAACAACAACTAGGTCAAACTAAAGAATTTTTGCTCCTTTCCTGTCACCATGTTGAATTGACAAGTAAATATCAATCAAGGATCAAAGGAGCCAGATAAGAATACAATAAAAGACTTTATAAGTCAGTAGCATACACTTCAAATCCATACTCATTCATTTCATCATGGTTCACAAGCATGATAAAAGATGTGTACCATAAAATGTATCGCAAAGCTTGGATCACAAGTTAGCAAGGCAAGGAATTCAAACAAAGACAAAATTAGAAGACTTAAACCATTCAAATACTTGAAATCAAGCTTCTAACATGCTATAAGGATACTATAAAGAGTTTAAAATGTTAATTCTAAATCATGTTGCACAAGTGCATTAAATATATCTAAAAGATTCAAAAGGAAAGAAGAAAGGAACATCAAATTCATATATGAATGAAATTTGTTCAAGCATAAAAGGTCAAGTGATCTAAAGTCTTTATGAGACTATACTTGATGTATCATTCCACAACATGTTATCATTGGTCATTTTATGACCTCAAACCCAAGTTAAAAGTTCAAAATTCAAAGCTAAAACACAAAGAAAACATTGCTTAGGAAGCATGAATCAAAAGGGCTCATCAACCAATTATGGGAAATAAAGTGGATTGATTTGAATTAGTGTGAGGAAAACAAAATAAACATGATCATTAAGTTTCAAATTATAGGCCTCACACAAGTTCATTGGTCATCCAATAAATTGCAACAAGATATGCAACATCAATTGGGCACTTTCACTTTGAAAATTCATCAAAAATAGGAAAGGACTTCTATAATTAAAAAGAAAAGCTTTCTCAACATATTCAAGATGTATAGAAGTCAGAAAGCAAGTCTTATGTTCATTGATGGTTGAGGAAAGGATCAATAAACTTCAAACATCAAAACTAATTGATGAAACCACCAATCTAGGCAAGTTTTCAAAATAAATTAGTGGAAAATACCTAACCTCATCAATTAATTCAAGAAATTTTTTTTTGAGATCCTCAATCCATCTATGAACTTCAAATAGGAGCTGAATTCAATTGAAACTTAAAGAAAATTGGCTTTTGGAATCAAATCAAACAAGGGGATTATCAAAACCCTAATTACTTAGAAAATAAACTTAATTATTGATCAATTAGGTTTCAATTCTAAATAATGCAAACTAAAATCATACAAAATTAAATAAAACTTCAAAGATCATAAAACTTATTTTTTTTTCTTATTTTTAGAATTAAAGAAAAGTCAGAAATAAAATTAAATTCAAGCAATTAATCAATTAAACAAAATATTCTCATCTTTAAAATAAAATTCTAATCAAAAGTCAGAAAAATATTCAACCAAAATTATATTTAAATATTAGAATTAAAAATAAGGTTATATGATTTTTTGTTGAATTTTGAAGTAAAGGAAATGTCAAAATAAAATTGAATATTAAACAAACAATTAATCAAACACACAAATTTTTAAACCAAACAGGACATTTTCAAAAATTTCAAAAAAAATACACAAGGTCAGACATATTATATTTAGGTTTCATGAATTTTTTTCAAAAATTTTCAACCATTTTTGAGGAAGAAACAAAATCAGGAAAATCAAGTTATAAAACAAAATTCAAATAAATGCAAAAATTCAAATGGACCAATCAGAAGGTTACACGCTTCGTCTTCAACCTCTAGCCCTAACCAGAAACGTGCGAAAAACAGATGCTAGGGATCAATGTTTAGATCAACACCACATACTCATTTCTACACCATTTTTCATGAAATTTTGTGCAAATCAAAGTCAGAAATAAGATCTACATTATGCTATTCGAATCATATTGAATGATTAACCATAGATCAAGAAGGGATCTCATGAAGATTGTAAAACACAATGAGCAAGATATTTCAGAATCATAATACATGCATATTTCATCAAATCAAAAGCTCTAAAGCTGCAGAAACACTCAATGAACATCAAACAACATAATTTCAAAAGTTGAGGATTCTAACCTTTGAGGCAAAAATGTATCTATTATCACCTTCTCTCTAGTTGCAAACCAAGCCTCGATCTACAATCCTTAGCACTTGGAGAAGAGAATGCAAGAAGAATAACTCAAAACGCACGAGGAAAATGGGAGAATCGAAGAAATGGATTTCTGAGGGAGAAAGTGGTTTTAGATCTGAACTTCCTCCAATGAAACCTTTCGTTCTTCTCCTCTCCCCCTTTTTGAATGAGCAATGCAATGTTTATGTAGAGTGTTTAGAGTGAGGGCAATAGGGTCATAACTCATAGAAATCTGTTAGAGGGTAATTTGGCCAAAACAGGCAAATGAAAAGGTGAGATCACGTGCTTGTGTTTTGTTTGTTATTTGGCCTTTTTATGCTACGTTTTGATGAGCTCAGAGGTAAATGAGATGGGGTGAATGAAGCGTGAGGGGGTGAGGTGGCAAGGATTGCACATGGTGTGATTTTTCTTGAGGTTAAAGTTACCAATTTTGGCAAAAATGTAGAAAGCATGGAGAGGCAAGGAAAGTGTTATTGTTTGGCCAAAAGAAGCAAGACGAAGTGTGTGATTCGTGCCAAACATGTGCAATATCAATCCTGAAAATAAACATAATCGAAGGGTGTACCAAAGGTCAGTTGATTCCTACTTGAGGCCATAGAGAATTGGTTCATGCATTCTCAAATTTTCCTTGAGCCAATTAAAGAACACATTCTAAGCTTCGAAACAAGCTGGGGGTTTAAAAGGAATGATGGAGAGATGAGCCAGATATGAGGCTTAGGATTCCTGGGAAAGTCAAGCCAACTTGCCCTAAACTGAGTGCATGCTGGCCTACCCAAGATAACACTTCGATTGGTCCAAATTGAGAGGAAACAAAGAGATCAGTTATGATATTTCAACCAACCTATAAGGTCACTTCTAATGGTCCAAACGAAGAGAGCAGGAATGAGGTTTCAACCAAAATTAGGTGACACTTTGAATGTCCAAACGAAGAGAGAAAAAAAAAGAGAAGCAAGAGGCTTCGACCAACCATCAAGATGACATCTTGGATGTCTTAATGAAGAGAGAAAAGAATGAGAAGTAAGGGGCTTGTACCAGCCCTCAAGATGTCACCTTGGATATCCAAAAGAAGAGAGCAAAGTGAGGCTTCGACCAGCCTTCAAGATAATGCTTCGATTGTCTAAACTGAAGAAGAGCAAAGTAAAAAGCAAGAGGCTTCGACCAGCCCTCAAAATGACACCTTGAATGTCCAAACGAAGAGAGAAAAGTGAGGCTTCGAATAGCCTTCAATATAATGCTTTGAATGTCCAAAATGAAGAAGAACAAAGTAAAAAGCAAGGGTCTTCGACCAACCCTCAAAATGACATCTTGAATATCCAAACGAAGAGAGAACAAAGTAAGAAGCAAGCGGCTTCGACCAGCTCTCAAGATGGAACCTTGGATGTCCAAACTAAGAGAGAACAAAGTAGGAAGCAAGAGGCTTCGACCAGCCCACAAAGCCACTTAGAATGGTCCAAACTGTAGGAAACTATAGAAATCTATTCGAAACCCTGGTTTCAACATCCAACTTCTTCAAATCACAACCTCTTCGATTTTAAACCAAATTGATAGATTCCAAGTTTAATGAGAAGCTTTCATAGCCTTCTTTAAAGTGCAAGAGGAAAATTTTTAAATTATGTCTTGAATAAAAAATTATAGGCATGCCACCAACTGTTTGATGAATTGCCTAGGCCAAATTCCTTGCCTTGTCTGGCCAGTTACCCAAGATTTCCCCAAAGAAAACTCAACTTGCCTTGAACTTCAAAGGCTCATAACTTTTGATTTTGAGTAAGAAGTGTGTTTTTTGTCCTCTGTGGAGCCTTGTAGATCTTCTTCCCCTCTTCAATTGTAAAAAAGAACCACAAAAATCCCCTGAAAAAAGAGAAAGTTATGCCCTTGTGAAGTCAGACCTAAATCAAGAACACTTAGTGAAATTTTCAATCACCAAGATAACTTCAAATCCAAGTAACCTCTTAAAATTGCAATTATCATAAAAATAAATCATCAATGATCATCCCACATGAAAATAAATGTCAAATGCTTCATGTTGACCAAAAGTCAACTTGGTCAACTTTGACTTTGTGGACTTTGAGTAAAATGACTGTTTTACCCCTTTGATTCAATGGAACCACTTCTCTTTAAAATTGATGATCAAAACTTCAAGCATATGATATTCCAAACACATAGAGACTATGAAAAGAGTTTCAACTCAAAATTCTAAATAATCCCTGATTAAAACTCAAACCCTAGTTTTTCACTCTACACTAGGAGATAACTGGTCAAGCTTTAAACCCCTAATTCCTCTGGGCATCAAGAGAGGCTTTTTGAACACAATTGATTCCAATGGTGATATAAGAATGATGCTTCAATACTTGGCTCATATAGACCCTAATAACTACAACTTGGGCAAAACCATAGTTTTGACTAATGAATCTAAAGGATGTGATTCTCCTTATAAACAGTACAATACTAATCTTCTAAAGATTCACTGAGGTGTGTAAGATATCTTGAGATATGTAATTGGGCCCTCCTTGAGAAACTTGTTAATACAATCAATCTTCCAAAGCTTGAGGGAGACTTGACAACCAAAATACTTTGATCCCTACACAATGCATGAATGCAATGTAATATGATGTTTATGATGAAACATAAG